>JAPTOF010000010.1:11382500-12780000 GCA_028554755.1 Cordia subcordata | reverse complement strand
ATGTCTGCTGTTACATGTCTGTCTTGCGGTGTCCATGTTGCCTTTATCTTTCAATGCTTTTGCCAAATAATTTATATGCTTTTGTCTTAGTGTTGCTCATGTAATATTGGTTAGTTTTTTCCGTGTTAATAATAATTCATAATATGGTAGAACCTCTTCAAAGTAATGCTCAATAAATTAAAAACCCCTTTTAAATAATGAAATTGTCAAGTTTTGAAGTGGGGTAAATGTGCTAAATTAATGATCTCGGAGAAGTTATAAAAGAATTACATTTCAAGTATTTCCATTGTGTTTTTTAGGCCTCAGATATTTTATAAATTAATGATTAGCTAAAAGATACATAAAAATTGAATATAAGGTTTTCGAGAAATATGAATAAGTAGTAGCTTGTCTTTAGTTGAACTTCAAATCTAGTTGAATCTCATCTTTAATTGTTCTCAATACCCCTACAGTCCTGGGGTTAAATAGTAGTTGCACTTCTGATAAAGTTGAATACATTGGATGTTTCTCAGTGGCAGAGCATGAACTAAAATTTTAGGGGTTCAAATACCAAATACAATTTTCAAAATATTAAATTTTGCATATAAGTAATACCAAATAAGTGTATACAGTAAAAATGCATGGACAAAATTTTAAATAATAAAGTACTTATGTAAAACACTGCTCTATATTCTTTTAAATTTTGAAAAGTCATCAATAAATAAATAACCCTTTTAATATGAATCACAAAATCATCTATAGGAAATTTATCTTCCATTCTAGTGCAAAATTTAGTTTTTTAACTAATTTCATATCTGAAAAGGCTCGTTTTGTGCTAGCTGTGGAAAATACTAGAAGATACAAAATATAATTTTGAAAGTTTACAAAAGTCATTATATTTTATCTAATTATGAATTTGTTAACTTAATTAACTTTGTTAAGCACCATAGGTCCACATTGTACCGTAAATTTAAGTTTCAGGCCCGTATAATTGATGTATCAAAATGCAGTTAATAGTTTAGTTAATAAGCGTTTTTAATTCACCAAAAGTAATTTAAAATGTACCAAACATAAAAAGCTAAACATATAAAAATATTTCAATGTATTTAGAGAAATATAATATGAAATTATTGGAGAGTTATATCTAAAGATATTTGAATTAATGACTCTCAGTTCCTTTTAATGCAGTTAGAAGATTCAAAGTTATGGAAATTTTTTTGAGGTCTGAAGAGTGGAAAGAGAAGAGAAGGAAGATACGAGAATGGAGAAATTTAGAGAGGTTTATCATGGAAAAAAAAAAAAGAAAAAAAAGGTTTTGCAGAAGTTGGAATTTGATATGATGTGAAAAGGTATACATAAACCTCATATTATATTTGATGTTTTTCTTAAATGACTAAATAGATTAATTTTATTTCTTTATTTTTTTATGTAATTCAAATAGTTTTAAAAACAATATCTATTCATAATCTTTGAGGGGCCAATATTAATTTTTCTTTAGCCATACCAACCTAGACTATGTTTAAAACTTTTTAAAATTTTGAGGGCCAATGTTTTAAATTATTTTTTTCTCCACCTCAACTTATACTATATTTTAGGGGTTGTGGCCCCCCATTTTCTCTTAAAAGCTCCACCACTTGATCTTTCTGTTAATTAAGTATATTGTAATGAACTCTTAATTTGATTCCTCTTTTATGTGTATATCAGGATTAAAGGGCTTACCGGTTGCTACTTTTTTTTTTTTTTTGGGTCTTTTCCCTTTTCTTTTCTCTGACTGATGGGTGGCTAATTGCTTTTTTCCAAGTGATGTTAACTGGTCTGGTGGAGGGAAGAGGTTGTATTAATGGGAAATCTTTTCTTTTCATTTGGCCACCTATTTACATGGATGAATAGTCTGTGAAGAGAGATCCCCTGGACCAGAAGAGCTAAAAGTGACACATTATTAGTCCCAAACGGCATTACCCTAAAGGGTAAAGTCAGGGTACAGGTTTTCATGTGTTCTTGTTCTGCATTTCTAGTTGACTGACTGAATTTTGCCTATAGTCTGTTTGTCTGGTAAACCCACTTTACTTTCCAAAATCCAAGCCATGCTGATCTGCTCCGTTCTTGTAGAGCCCTTACAGTTTCTTAAGCTTTAGCTCCTCGTTTTCTGGAAAAGGATATGCACTTTTGAAGTTTTTATTGTAGTTAGTTATTTGACTGATCATTCAATATATAAAATAACCATTAGATTGAAGTAATTGGTAATCAGAGCGAACATCATTAATAATCTGATTAATGATGATATATATCAAGATAGAACTACTTCCACCTATATAAGTTGTTCATGGCTAGAATACATGTTTAGCTTATCTGGCTTGGATTTGAGATTGTGAATGTACCTTTCCTGCTTTTCAACTTATGATCATACAATGTTGTAGCAAGAGGTGTTCCATAATATAGAATGCTTCTTCATACTCTGTTGCCTGAAGTGAAAACAATCAAGGGTCCTCCAACTTTGGCAAAGTGGATTATGTATTTTTAATGCAAAAAGAACACAAGTTATTCGAGTTATGCCTCTTTGCTCTACCACCTTTTAGACATCTGATTCAAGAGCTAATGTAGGTTCCGAAGGATTTCCTGCTACAAATGCTTGGAGAGGAGCGAGTCACCAACTTTGTTATTCAGGAAATTGTCAGCTCAACCTCGGCAGATTATGTCAAGAAGGCAAGTTAATTCATATATTGTCTCCTAACTTTGTTGTCTGCAGACTGTACATTAACTAACCTTTGAATGATCGTTCAACACTCTCAGGAAAATCTTAGGGTGAAGGACAACAAAGTTAACACCATTCAGACTGCTGAAGAACTTAAGGGATCATTTTCTCCTGGAAATGCATTTGGATTCGACGCAATATTGGAACTTGAGAAAGAAACAACGGAAACAGCAAGCTGAACCCACCTAGAGAGAGAGAAAACAGTGTAAACCTTTTACTTGCTCATTTCAATCCTTTTTCACTTTTGTTGAGGCCTGGAGGATGCAATAGCTGCAAAGTAACTCAAATTACTGTTTCTTTTCTTTTTTTTTTTAATTGTGAAAATGAATTTGGTCCAGCGAAAGATGTGGAACTTGAGAAGGGCAACAACAGAAACATCTATACTTTGCTTACTGTGCGTTGCTTGGAAGAGCACACTCAACTGAAGCATGAGAATTCAGTTATGCATTCCATTTGCCTTTCCTGAATGCTCTTTAGCTTCAAGACTTGAGAATCTACATCGGTCGAAACTTTAGACTAGTTTTTTCAAGTTACGCGTACTTGAGCCCGTCATTTAGTCGTCCAACATGTATAATTGAGATTATGCCTACTCCATGATGAAATTTATTTAGGGTAAAATTGTGTCCTCGTCAGCTTTTCCTTCTTTCTTCTCTTTTTCTTTTTCTTGTTTTATAAAATATATTTGGTGGCATTAGTAAGGGTGTTCACTCATTGGAGATCCCTAATATTTTCTCCAAAATTTTGGGAGTTTGGGGAAATTTGATATAGAGAATGGTCAATTGGAGAAAAAAATATTAGATAGGGGGAATTTTTTGAGGAAAAAAAATTGAAGATTGGATAAAATTTTAAATTTTGGAGATTGTCCAATTTATCTAAAATTAAGTAGACCAACTTTTTAAAAGGCCAAATACAAACACTAAACACATTCCACCCATTACAAAAACCACACACATTACGCACTTTGCACAAACTACACGCACTACACACATTGCACATACTAAACAAACTGCGGCCCTGGGTCCATGGTGCCCCGACCCTCGGGTCCTGTCCATTACAAACACTACACACAATTCACCCATTACATACACTACACACATTACCTATATTTTCGACACTACACGCACTACAAACATTTAACACGCTAAACACACTGCGGCCCCCGGGGCCCCAGGTCCCCTGCGTGCCAACCCCGGCCCCGACCACGGTCTTGTCCCCCAAGCCACGACCCCTTTCCTCAGCCCTGACCCTGGCCTCGACCACGGTCTTGTCCCCCAGGCCATGGCCCCTATCCCTGTCCCGGCCTCGGCCACGATCCTGTCCCCTGGCCCCCGGCTCCCCGGTCCCCCAGCCTTGGCCCCGTTCTCGACCCCTACCTTGGCCACGGCACCAAGGTACCCGGCACCCTGCATGTCGAGCCCGAGCTGAGTCCTGAGTCAGGTCTCGGGGTGTAGGGGGCCGGGGGACCAAGAGCCGGGTCCGAGGCGATGGTGAGGGCCCCGACTGCATCCTTGGTCCCAAGGGCCCACACACCGTCCTCAGTGTCCGGGGTCTCAGGCATCAGGCAGGGAGCCAGGGGCAGGAGCAGGGTCCCAGGGCGCTAAGTCCAGGACCCGGCGCCCTCGGCTAGGTCCTGAGGCACCGAAGCTCAATTTTTTGGCGTGACAACCAAATCATAAAAATTTTTTCAAGAGAAAATATAAACAATTTTTTTTTTTGCAAGTGTGTGTATTTTTAGTGTGTGTTTACCTTTAATGTATTTTTTTAAATTGGAGATCTCCATTCTCCAAGGAGTTTTGTCTAATTTCCCCATTATCCAAATTGTATTCCCTATTGGGGAGTTGTGCAAAAATTGGTGAAAATTTTTTCTCCAAAATTATTTTGGAAAAACAGTAATACTCTATTTTGGACCGGATAATCTCCAATGAACACCCTTAGGCATTAGAATAACCATATGCTTCAAGGTCACTACTCTGATACTACCCCCAATCAAACTCCTATCTCCCACAAGATTTGAACTTAAGACCTTGCTCCTAGAGGAAGTAGTCTAAACTACTTGAGCTACTCCCCCATTCCATCAAAATACACTGCATGCTTACGCGCACGTCTATGTTGAAGCTTGGGTTAGACACTTGCGTATTTTTCGAGTTTTGTATGAGTGTACACCCGTGATGTTTGCAATGAAAAGGAAAAAGGTTGAAGGCATTATTAGCTTTTACATCTAATATCTGTCATTTGTGTATGCTTTTTTACCATCATGCATGTACTAGCATTACTGTACTTATCTTCTAACCTTTCTTCCTCCATCATGCACGTATGTGTGCCACCAACATTACAATTCAAACTTTGCTTTTATTGTATGCTCGAGCCCGTGATCCAGATGGACAATTTATAGTTAAGCTAGTCGTCCGTTGGACCCACAGGGTCTTAGGGACAGATGAACTTTTTTTTTTGCGAGATCAGATGAACTAATTGTTTAGGGGGTTATAGTACGCCTTTCACTTTGCCTTTCACCCAAGGGTCAGAATTACAGATTATCCATAAGAAGCTTATAGAACTCATGAAAACAAGAAAAAAAACATAAATAAAGGAGATCTGGTGGTCACTCATAAAAAATTGGATGAAGGTCTAAGCCAACCTCTCCGTACTCTCTTTGCTCTCTTTTGCAGAGAAAACAAAATATCGTTCTCATCTGATAAGCCTCATTGTCTTGAAGGAAATGATAGAATGAATAAACCAGGATCAAAGCTGTAATAGTGATTCCATTCAGCAAAAGAAGTAGAGG
The DNA here is from genome assembly GCA_028554755.1 of Cordia subcordata. Lineage (NCBI taxonomy): Eukaryota > Viridiplantae > Streptophyta > Magnoliopsida > Boraginales > Cordiaceae > Cordia > Cordia subcordata. The sequence goes on along the minus strand of JAPTOF010000010.1, from coordinate 12,774,487 downwards.
AAGCACCAAGTGTATCAAATTTTTCCGATGCTGATTTTCGAATTCACATGATGGACTTCTCGAAGGAAGTAGTGCTTGTCTCTGATGGCAAAAGAGTAAAGCCACCCATATTTGTACGAGTCATTGAGGGTAAGAAACCCTACAGCTTAGGTTTTCCAAGTCAAAAAAAATTCGTATTACCAAGAACAATTGTGTCAAATGTTTTGACGTTATGAGTTGTGTTAGCATTTTATGCCATTTTTAGTGTTTTAATGTTGACTAATGAAACCTTAGAATAAAATCCAGAATGCAAAGATTGCATGCTTGATGAATGTATTAGTACTTGATGTGAATGGATTGCTTTATTGGTCAACTACTTAGACTCAAATGCTTTTGAATGGACCAATGCTTTATAATGAGTCTTTACTTGACAAGTTTGATTTTATAGCCTCGAAGATCTGGTGTCATTGCCCGTGCTTACCAGTCATGGAGCATTGTTGAAAGCATTTTTGAAAACTTAAAGTGAAGAGGTGATATAAGTATGGAGATGGAATGCATAATGGGTGCGGACATAGTTTTCAATGTAAGGTTCCCCTCTTTGTGCACATCTCTATGTATTTGTCTCTTAAGTTATATCCACTAAAAGTTTTCGAAGCCTTTAAAATGTTTTTGAAATGTATATTAGCTTTAAAAGGCACTTTAAATCTTGTTTGACAAAAAGGGAGTTTGGAACTAAAGTGTTTTTGAAAAATTAATTCAAATTCTTTGGCAGTAGAGGCAAGCGATCAACTACACGAGGAATTACGTCGAGTGCCAGTAAGGCTTGGATTGGGAATGGTATCGACCATGAGGTTGGCCACATGTATCAAAGTTGACCTCCTGAGAACTTTGCATGTTCTTTGACGGTCGAGGGTTGCGGTTGATTGCCATGTCAGAAACCTTGACCACATGTGAGCTGTGAACGAAAATGTTATCCAAAACTAGTTGTTTCTAGTACAACTATACAAACTTATCCTCTCCCATATATTTTAAAATCAAAATTAATTATTCCTATTGTATCTAACAGCTATTTTTTTTCAATGTACATACACATGTATTTGTCGTATTGAATCAAAAACAATAAAGTGCACAAAATTTAAGGTAATCATAAGATTTAGGTGTATTATTTTATTCTTTTCAGTGTTGTGCTAAAATATTGTGAGTTGTCACTATCATATATATATATATATATATATATATTGTAATCATTAGATTAGCTGGTTTTGAGCGAAAAGAGTGAAAAATATCAAATCAAAATGTGAGTTTTGGGTTTTGCTTGATTTGGGTTGAATCAAGTGTTGTAAGTTAGTCCTTAAGCTAAATGAACCTTTGAAAAGCTCAAGGTTGCTTAGTAGAGTTTGCGAAAATCTCTAGTGGGAGGCTTGTTGAGTGGATGTAGGCTAGTGTCGAACCACTATAAATCATTGTATCTGTTTTTGGTTACTTTTCTTTGCTCCTTGCACTACTTTATGATTCCGCTTCAAAGTGTCGATCACACTACAAAGAAACCAAGAATAAGCAGCGGTTTCAATATAAAATAACGAAGAATAGCCGACTATTTTACAATACAGGTAAGGGTTTAAGTAATACATAAATATATTGTTAAGCAAGAAAATTTATGAATTTAATTAGCTTGATTAGTGGATAGTATGAATTATATAGTCTTACAATAAGAAAAGTTCAAAGTTCAAGCTGTGGATGAAGCATGGTATGGTTTTTTTTTTTTTTCTAGAATTATATATAGGTGGCGTTTTAAATAGTCAACGCCTATATTAGCGACAATTTTAAACTAATTGACCCCTAATATAGCTGGTGATAAAATCGTTGCCTATTACCTTTTTTTTAAGTTTCAAATTACCAAATTAATTCTGAAAAGCTAAAATCGTTCTACTTCTGCTTTATTCACCCCCTCTCTAAAGAGTTTGCCACCAAGAAGTTGGAAGTGTGAAAGATGCTAGAGAAGATGTCATAGTAGATATGCTTTAAGGGTTGAAATCTGTCAACTAGTGGTGTTTGGTTTGGGTTGTTCTTTTTTCTTTTCTTTTTTTTCCCCTTTCCCTTTAGTTGTTCTAATGGTGTTATGTGCCAATTCAAGAATAAATAAAAATCTTATTGAAAAATGACAAACTTTTATTCAGATGAAATTATATTATAATATCCCATTGAGAAAAATTTTAGCTCCCCCGTCGCCATTAGGACTTATTACAGTTCTTCATGCCTTATAATTTACAATATGCATCATGATCAATGCGTTATTATTTTTTCTTTGTTATGTCTATCACACAAATGATGACTAAAGGGTCAAACCACAAGGAATCGAGATTATTATCAGGAATTGATGAGAAATAAAAACTATCAAGAACTAAATTAAAATATCAAGGAAAAAATTATTCTTAAATTAAATTAAATTAAAAACTTATAAAGTAAATTAACTAAAAAAAAAGGTAGAAATCAACCACAAAAATTGAGAAAATCAAATTTATGAAGAACGCGATTGAGGGTGATAATTAATTGAATTATCCTATTTACGTTCATCAACTTCGAGATTCTCAATTAAGCACTTGGGATTAGCCTAAAAGCTCTAATTCACCTAGATTAATTAACTAAAGTTGTTGAGGCATAATTTATCTCATTGGCATAAATTATCACTCACTTTTTTCTAATTAATTAATCTAACAAGTTCTAAAAAATTAATTAAAAAAAAAGGGCATAGATTATCTCAGTGGAATAATCTCTCTCAATCTCAAATCAATTAATTGATTCTAGTTTGTTAAATTAATCTATATTCATACCTACAAGAATTTACAAATTCCTATATGGCAAAATTAAATTCTTGATTAATGAAAATTAACTACATGCATAACAATAATTAATCAATAAAATAATTCAAAACTAAAGCATAAATATAAATAAATTAAATAAGTCCCAAAGTATTCAAGAATAAATAAAATATTTCCCAAATATCACCTGGATTATGGAAATTTAGATCATAATTGAATTTAAGGTGAAAACCAAAAAGAAATAGAGAAAGAAAAACCCATTGTATTATTCATCAATAAGTAAGTTCTGAATTTTCTATCTATAGTCGAATTCTCTAAATATAACTATTTTTTGGTTGAACTCTCTGTTTTTGGGGAAAAAAAAAAGGAGAAAAACTAAAAAGAAAGAAATCATCTAAAAGAAATAAATTGTCTGCCACTCCCCTTATTTGGTCTTCATGTGATGTGTATGTGTATATATATATATATACACATCTATATTATAATATAAAACAGACCCCGTTGAATGTCATGTTACCACATGTCGCTATTACTTTGTTGCCACATGTTTACTGCTTAATAATAATGCTAAAAAAATGTGTAGCTGTCCTTTTTTTATAAAAAAAAATTCCATATATGGTCTTCCTTTTCTAGAATTTTTCGTTTTTATTATATTTGATTTTTTTATTTAACTCCTCCGTAATTGCAAAATCTTAACTCTTTCGATTTTCAAATCATAAATATATATGGACATTATAGGTCTGTTGCCTACAACTAAATCATTTAGTTGTTGTTCAATTCGATTTCTTCCCTTTTCGTGCACTAAAAAAATCTTTTCTTTTTCTTCTCCATATATAATTTGGACCTAAAATCATGGTTAAATTATTATTTTAGTATCATATTTTAGCTCATACATTCCAATCTCACGCATGGCAACTCAGATTTGCTTCCCTTTTATTCTAGATACTTGCAATTCAATCAATTCCTTTTATGTCACCATAATTTCTCTGTAATTCCAAATTATAATATCTCGCAATTTTCAAAATTTTGTATATATATCAGACAATCACATGTATATTGTGAATTTTTATCAGATCTTTTTTTATTTACGCAATAATCTGACAAAAATCGATAGCATATATGTGATTATCTTAGAAAATGGAGGTAAGCCTTCCTTCTATTTTAAGAATAATATGTAAAAATGAAAGATTTTTCAAAATATTTTTCTAATCTATAATTTAATTTTAGACCCTAAACATAATTTTGTCAATTGACAAATATATATGAACTTGACTACTTAAAATGTTATATACATATATTGCAGTCTAATCATTATATGGTATTTAAAGCATAGCAACATCATTAATCTCTATTTGCTTTGATAAAATATAGCAAGTTATTGTAGGTCATATGGAAAAGTTGGTTTTAATATTATTCAGCTATTTGTAGCAATAGGCTTTTTTCACTATATGGTTGCAAATCTCTTTATTAGGTAGGTCTAATTTTGTTTCCCAATATAATGTTATATTATAAACCGTATGTGTATTATTATTATTTAATCTATTAAAATTAGTTCATATAATTTGTTTGGAACATTTAGATGAATAAAAAATTAAATCTTTCAACCTACATATGGCACATCCTGTGTAATCGCAGAGGTGACATACTAGTATATATATATATATATATATATATATATATATATATATATATATATATCTCATAACACAGACCTTGTCTATTTACTTTGAGATAGGATAGGTTTTGAGCTTCTTACGAGCCCCGCAACTAAGGAAAGTTCTTTTTGTCTTTTCTTGCAATTCGTATATTGAAACTTCAAACTCATTTACACCATTTTATTGCAAGAATTCGCAAAACCTTCAACATGAAAATTGTAACTCTCATTTTAATCTTCCCGTGGACACTTGAGTCACCTCAATTGGAGCCCTATGGCTCCAGTTATGAATTTTATTGTAGATTGCTGCCCAAAACCTGCAAATTTTTAGCTCTTCTTCCCCCTCCCCCCCTTCATTTTAGCTTTGAATTTATTCATTCTCTCTCTGGGCCTACGTCATACTCAAAATTATATCAAACCACTCAATTTAGAACCATTAACAATACAAAGCACTTAGTAAATGTGGGTATTACATAAAATTAACAAAGTTATCAAGATGAAGCTAAATGTGCAGTGTAATGCGTGTAGTGTTTTTAATGTGTTTAGTGATGTGTAATGTGTCTAGTATGTGCAATTTGTATAGTGTGTGTAGTGTATGCAATGTGTTCGATGTGTGTGTATAATACATGTACTATGTAAACTGTGTACACTGTGCACAATTTGTATAGTATATGTAATGTGTATAATGAGTATGTTGTGTATGTTTATAATGTGGATAATGGTAAGAGAGAGAGTGTGTATGTTTATGAGCTCATTTGAATTGGCTTTTTTTAAAAGTACTTTTTTAACAACTTTTGAAAAATAGTTTTTTTTTCAGAAGCTGAAAATTCTGATTTCAAAAGCTGTATTTGAGCTTTTTTCAGAGTTTCAGCTTTTTTAGGAGCCAAATCAAATAGTTATTACAAATTTAATGTAACTTTTTCAGGGAAAAAAGTGTTTTTTCCTTAAAAAAAAAAGCTAATCCAAACCGGCCTTATAGTGTGGATAGTGGTAAGAGAGAGAGAGAGAGAGAGAGAGAGTGTGTGTGTGTGTGTGTGAATATTTCATGATTCAAAATTGAGGGTATTACTGTAAAATTAGTTTACTTCTACATTTTAATTTAAGCTATTAATAATCGTATACTGGACAATCTTATTTGATAAGTACTTATTTCTTATCATATGACTTATAAGATGAGCTACAACTTAGTTTTCTGTTTTTCTTGTGTTTTAGTTGTGTTTACTTGAGTTAAAGGAGTTTTCACAATGGAGAATTCTATGGCCAACCCATGAAAATGCATACACGACCATGACATGCTCATGAAGTTGTAGCTGCGAAAATTTTAAAAGTTTTACCTTTTGAAAATTTAAAATCTTTTCTTAATCATAATAGAAGACTTTTGGAAGGAGAGGAAATTTTTATTTTATCTTGGAGAGCAAGTATGATATTTTTCCTTTTTGAATTAGGAAATCAAAACAAGGAAAGAATCTTATTGTTTGAAAAGAAGTGATGGAATGTGATTCTTTTTTCTCAAGCAAAGCAAAACTATAAATACGTGTATGAGGGATCAAGCAAGGGGTAAAGAACGATGAGGAAGATCAAGTGAGCAACATTTAAGATTTGAAGATGTGCACTCCCCTCCCCGAGTTTACTTCTAATTTTTTGAGTTCTTGTTCCTTTAGTTTCAATTATGTGGAGATGCAATTTCTATTTTTTATTGTGTTTCTTTACCATGAATGTGGAGTAGTTTTTCCTTGTTAAGGAAGGATGAAACCAAGTTCTATTGTGGATGTTTGATTTCGATTTATAAATTTTATATTTATGAGGGGATCAAGCAAGGAGTAGAAAACAATAAGGAAAAGCGAGCAATTTTTAAGATTCGAAGATTGGTTTACAGTCCCTTCCACGAATTTACTTTAATTTCCTGAGTTCTTGTTCCTTTGATTTCAATTATGTGGAGATACAATTTCTATTTTTCACTGTTTCTTTACTATTATTATGGGGTAGTTTTTTCTTGTTAGGGAAGGATGAAACCTACTTTGGTTATGGATGTTTGATTTCAATTTATAAATTTTATATTTAATTTTTATGTAGTAATTGATTGTTTTTCGATGTCTTAATAAGGTTCAAATAGAGAAGTGCACTTGCTAGTATTGGCTCAGACACATCATGGCTTTAATGACTCGGTCCTCGTCCAGAAGTGTATTATAATCGTTCACCTTCGAGTCCCGGATCTTCTTTCATTCCTTGAATTCCTCAGAAGCTAAGTTGGTTGGATAGCTGGCTTCTTCATCATCACTATGCATCCACCATTGAGGGACATTCCATATGCCCAACTTGGGCCTTTTGAGTACCAATTTATGGTGCCACCCCTTCCAGGAATACTTGAATCCCCCAATCATTTTTGTTGAATGTGGCCCGAATTCTTTGGCAACAAGAATAGGAAATTTCCTTGTTAGCATTTACCTTGTTTACTTCTACCATAACAATACATAATTAATATGTGTCTTTTTTCCTTATAGTATACTGTTTCCTTATCCTTGTAGAATACGGATTAGGATACTTGTGTACTATAAATAGGGGCTAGGACATTGTATTAGATGCCTTAAGGCCACACCCCATGGGGGTGTGATGTGAGAGAAACCATAGTAAGTCTTGTAGTATTCGAGATCAATAATAATTTGTTCTCTGCTGCCCGTGGACGTAGGCTTTAAGGCCGAACCACCTAATTCTCCTGTGTTCGTTTTCTTCTCGTATTTTTCGCGTTTGCATGTTTTTCCCCAACAAACTGGTATCAGAGCTTAGGTATTAATCCGCTTCTTGAGGGAAAAAGTAAAAATCAAAACTCACTGTGAAACCAAAATTTCTCAAACCAAACGGTGCTTAACCAAACAGCTTGGCGAGGAGTGCTCCGGTGCTGTCTACATAAAGCGTTGGTGGCTGGAATGGAAGCTTACGTCGGCGGGTCGTGGTTCGTGTTTAGGTTTGAAGAACAAGCGAAGAAGATAGAGTTCGCGTGCTCTTGACGTTAGTTTTTTGGGCGTTCAGGTATTTTTTTTTTTTTTAGAAATTGGTTCAAGTTTGTAAAGCAGGTTTAGGGTTAGTAGGCTTTGGGTCTTTGGGTTTATTTGGATCGGGCCTGGGTAGTGGCCTTGTTCAATTTTCGCTAGGTCTTGGGTCTTGGGTTAATTAATTTTTGTTGGGTTTGGGTTCTAGGCCAGAAAAATAATAAATTTCTTTTTTAGGTTTGGGCTTAATTCAGGCCAAAAGAATAAAAAAGAAAATTTTATTTGGGCTTAGATTTAGTCCTAAAAAAAATTTCTGACCAGTTGACCTATTTGACCGTGTTGATCGAGGTTGACCACGGTTTGCCAGGGTTTGACTTTGACCGTTGACCATTGACCAAGGGTTGACCGAGTTTGACCAGAGCCTTACCCCATGTTTTTCGACGTGCTGAGTCCGTTTTTGGGCTCTATTTTTCAAGATTCTGCTCTGAAGTACATGTTTAGGGACGGTGTTGACTTTGACCAATAGGTTTGACTTTGACCGGTGTTGAGCAAAGTTGACCGAGGGTGTTCCTAAGGTTTAACGACGTGCTGAATCCATTTTTGCGATCTGTTGAGCCAAATTCTATCCCGAAGTGCAAGTTTTGTGCAAACAAATATGTCTTCCACAGGTGGAAAGTTTGAAATCGAGAAGTTTGACGGGAGAATGAGTTTCAGTCTATGGAGGATCATATTCAAGATATTTATGACAATGCAAGGACTTTGGAAAGTCATTGAAGAAGTGATCCCAGAGTAGACGGAATCAGCAGTGAGAGAAGAACTCGAAGCGAAAGCCTTGAGTGCAATACATATGTCCGTGACGAATGAAGTATTGCTGGAGATTGCTGAGAAGACGAAAGCAGTTGAGGCTTGGAATACTTTGGTGGAATTGTATGCATCTAAATCTCTCAAGTAGTTGAAGAACCGATTGCATCATCTTAGAATGAAAGAAGGTACCTCACTAAAACAACACTTTGATGAGTTTACCTCTTGTTTTATTGCTTTGAAGGATGTGGGCATTAAAATTGATGACGAAGACCAAGCTATGATCGTATTATGCTCCTTACCGCCTTCATATACGAACTTTGTGGACACTATGTTGTACGGGAGAGATAAAATTACTTTTGAAGATGTGATTACTTCATTAAAATTGAAGGATCTTCAAACACATATTTCGGGACATAGAGAAGAAGTTCATGGGGAAGGTTTAGTGAGTAGAGGGAGATCGGAGAATAAATGGGGGTCTTCAGGTAGAAAGAAAAGCAAGTTAAGGTCAAAATCAAGAGCAAGGAAGCTACGCTGTTTCGAGTGTAGTGAAAAGGGTCACATTAAGAAAGAATGTCCAAAACTGAAAAAGGGAAAGAAAAAGGTGGAGAATTCAGCTAATGTGGTAGAGAGTGCTGACATTGATAGAGATAACTTGAGTAGTACTGAGGAAGTTTTGACTGTGAGTGCATCACAGTGGCATAATCAATGGATTCTTGATACTAGTGCAATGTTCCATATGTGTCCTAGGCGTGACTGGTTCTTTTCTTATTCCAAAAGAGAAGGGAAAGTCATTCTGGGCAATGATCTTTTATTAAAGGTGGAGGGAATGGGCATCGAAAATATCAAGATGTTTGATGGTATTACAAGATCTCTTGAGTGTTGGCATGTATCAGAGATGAAGAAAAACTTGATTTCTCTTGGGCGTTTGGATTCTCATGGTTACAAATTCCGAAATGAGAATGGTGTCCTAAAGATGACCAAGGTTCAATTATGCTCTTGAAAGAGAACTTGACTGGCAGCTTATATGTTCTTCAAGGTAGTACAGTTACAGGTGTTGTAGTTATTGCATCTGAGGAGAGTGATAATGACACTACGTAGTTATGGCACAAAAGGTTAGGCCATATGAGCGAGAGGGGACTGACCAAGCTGAGCAAGAGGGATTTGCTTTGTAGGCAAAGAACAGGAAAGCTTGAATTCTGCGAGCATTGTGTTTTTGGAAAGAAAACCAGGGTGAAGTTCAGCAAGGGGCAGGAGAATACCAAAGGTACACTTGATTATATTCATTTTGATCTTTGGGGTCCTAATAAAGTTCTTTCCAAGAAAGGTGCCAGGTATTACATCACTTTCATTTATGCATACTCTTAGATGGTGTGGGTATACTTCTTGAAAACTAAAGATGAGGCATTTCTAACATTTTTCGAGTGGAAGACGTTGATTGAGAAGCAGACTGGGAAACAGATCAAGCATCTTAGGACTGACAATGGGTTGGAATACTGCAATAAAGAGTTTGATGAGTTATGCAGGAAACATGGCATTGTGAGACACCGCACACGTGTAGGAACACCACAACAGAATGGAGTTACAGAATGCATGAATAAAACTCTGGTGAAGAGAGCTCGTTGTATGCTTTCTCATTCTGGCTTGAGTCAAGACTTTTGGGCCAAAGCTGTTAATACAGCATGCTACTTGGTGAATAGGTCTCCATCCAAAGCTATTGAATTGAAAACTCCTTTTGAGTTATGGTCTGGTAAGCCTGCTGACTACTCTCGATTGAGGGTGTTCAGTTGCCCTAAAGACATCCACGTGAAGGATGGCAAGTTAGAGCCAAGGGCAAAGAAATGCATATTCCTAGGCTATGAGTCTGAGAGGAAAGGTTACAGGTTATGGTGCACAGATCCAAAGTCTCCAGGTTTCCTCATCAGCAGGGATGTCACATTCAATGAGTCTGCTTCATTAGACCAAGAAAAAGAGAAAGCGGTAGCTGGTTTAGACCACGGTGTCAAAGAGCAAGTGGAAGTATTTGCTGATGTTCCATCTAGTAGTAGTAGCAGTCCAATTTAACCAACTCAACCAACTGAGGTGCATGATCAAAATGTGCCTCAACAACAGAAGTACAGCATTGCTACTGGGCGAGAAATGAGATAGATTAGAGAGCCTCAAATGTATGGATATGCCGATCTTATTGCTTATGCTTTGACTATTGTTGAAACAATTGAAGGACATGAGCCAAATTCATACAAAGAGGCTATATCTGGAAACGATTCTTCTCAGTGGGAAAGTGCCATGAGTGAAGAGATTGAGTCTCTTTAGAAGAATCAAACTTGGAAGCTTGTTGAATTGCCTGAGGGACAGCGAGTTGTCAGTCACAAATAGGTTTACAAGAAAAAGGAAAGTACTTCAGGGATTGAGGGTTCTCGGTTCAAGGCGCGATTGGTGGCAAAAGGCTATACACAAAGGGAGTGTGTTGACTTCAACGAAGTGTTCTCTCCAGTTATGAAGCATAGTTCCATCAGGGTTTTACTTGCCTTGGTTGCTCTTCATGACTTAGAGCTTGAGTAGCTAGATGTGAAAACGGCATTTTTGCATGGTGATCTTGAAGAGCAAATTTACACGAGTCAACCAGATAGGTCCTTGTATGGGTTGAAGCAGTCGCCTCGGCAATGGTACAAGAGATTTGACACATTCATGGTAGGCACTAGATACACAAAGAGTGCTTATGACAGTTATGTGTATCTCAAGAAGCTTCCAGATGGTTCGTTTGTGTACTTGTTGTTATATGTCCATGATATGCTTATTGCTGCTAAAAGCTTGTCTGTCATCGACGAATTAAAGAAGCAGCTGCGTGATAAGTTTGAGATGAAGGATCTTGGAGCAGCAAAAAAGATTCTTGGCATAGAGATTCGCAGGGATAGAAACGCTGGAAAGCTATTATTGTCTCAACAGAGTTATATTGAGAAGGTGCTGGAGCATTTCAGGTTGAATAAAGCTAAGCCTGTGAGTGTGCCGCTTGCTGCTCATTTCAAGTTATCTACAGATTTGTCTCCTAAAATCGAGGAAGAGGTGGAGCATATGTCTCGTATTCCATACTCGAGTGCTGTTGGTAGCTTGATGTATGCTATGGTGTGCACTCGTCCTGACATTTCACATGTAGTTAGTGTTGTGAGCAGGTATATGGCATCACCTGGGAAACCACATTAGGAAGCGGTGAAATGGATAATGAGATATTTGCGTGGCGCTGCGAATGTAGGTTTACTGTTTAACAAGATGACTGGAGATTACGCGAGGTTGGTGGATTATTGTGATTCAGACTTTGCAGGTGACCTTGATAAGAGAAGATTTCTGACGGGTTACGTGTTTACTCTCTCTGGATGTGCTATCAGTTGGAAAGCGACATTACAATCTACTATGGCATTGTCGACTACTGAGGCGGAGTACATGGCAATTGCAAAAGCTGTGAAGGAGGCCATGTAGTTACAAGGCTTGGTTCGTGATCTTATACTGCAGTAAGATACAAGTACAGTCTTTTGTGATAGCTAGAGTGTAATCCATCCGACGAAGAATCAGATGTATCATGAGAGGACTAAACACATTGATATCAGATATCACTTTATCAGAGATGTTGTATCACAAGGAATCATATCGGTGCAGAAGATATCTACCTATGAGAATCTAGTAGATATGATGACTAAGGTGGTTCCGATCACAAGTTCAAGCATTGCTTGGACTTGGTTGCTATTTGCGGTGTGGAGCATTGAGCCTTAGGGGCAATTGGCAGCAGGGATGGTGGTGTGTTAATTGGAGCGAATACGTGCCAAGGTGGAGATTTACTGAATGTGGCCCGAATTCTTTAGCAACAAGAATAACAAATTTCCTTGTTAGCATTTACCTTATTTGCTTCTACCATAACAATACATATTTAATATGTGTCCTTTTCCTTGTAGTATACTGTTTCCTTATCCTTGTAGAATATGGATTAGGATACTTGTGTACTATAAATAGAGGCTAAGACATTGTATTAGGTGTCTTAGGACCACACCCCATGGGGGTGTGATGTGAGAGAAACCAGAGTAAGCCTTGTAGTATTCAAGATCAATAATAATTTGTTCTCTACTGCCCGTGGACGTAGGCTTTAAGGCCAAACCACGTAATTCTCCTGTGTCCGTTTTCTTCTCGTGTTTTTCGTGTTTGCATGTTTTTCCCCAACAATTTTCTTGTTCCCTGGAAGTGGAACTATCCAATTTTGACCCAAACCCTGACTTGCAGCTGAAGACTTCTTAGGATAGCTAAATGTTTAAGGTCATCTTTAGAGATTGAGCCTTAAGGAAAAACCCCGTGATTTGCTCCCAGTTGCTAGGCATAATTTTGCCAAGCACTAAAGAGAATTGCTTTAGAACGTCTGCGATAAACTCAGGAAAAGGCAAGTGAATCTGTGCTCAAATGTAGAAATATAGATGGCGAGTTCATCCTTGTGTTAGGGCAAGCACACGCTCTCATCTTAGTCTAGAAACTTCACCTTGAATAAATCCTTTAGCATGACATTGTAGGCTCGGAGAGGGCTAGAGTACTGGCAGACGTTTGGGGCTCACACATCATAGTGATTGAAACTATTTTCCCTTTACCATGGCTGTCGACTTCACGTTTCTCGTAACAAGGACGGGTCCGACTAGGACCGTGGACACACCCCTCTATCGTAGGGGGCTTTGATAGGAGTGGCCATAGGCATGGCAGGATCCTAAGCCTCGGTGTTAACCTCAACTTGTTCCACAGTATCATCTTCAACTTTGATGAGTTTGGTTGAGGTATGGCTGCATGCCTTCTAGGCTGGGACTGTACCCTGGGGACACATCTCGGACTTCATTACCATCACCATCACAGTATAAGTGAACCTTTTGATTCTAGGACTCGGACTAGAAAGACATCGCTGAAGATAAAAGGTCGAGTAAAAAGAGTTAAAAGGGGTACCTCAGGAGTGAAGGGAAGCTAATAAGGGGAAAGATGAGCAAAGCTAAAGGTGAAAAGGGACCACAGAAATTGCTAGATTGCTCCAAGCTGCTAAGATGCAAAAATTGGTAAATAAAACAAATGAGATGAGCATCTGATGTATTTATAGGCCTAGCCAGTCGACAGTTAGACAGCTAGCACTGAAATGGTGCCTTATGGAAACTCAATTGTCACATCACACCTGAAGTTGTCTACATGTGCGAGCCCGTGCTCGGCATAAACTTCTTAATGCAAGTCGGAGATATTCAACCCTGCACAAGGATTTCGACTCAGGGTCAAAACAAAGGTTAGTTTCAGTCGACCTGTACCACGTCTTGGATAAAAACTAAATGGGCTACTAATATGGATCAACTCTGACCGAACTTGTATTTTTCCAGTTTAAGGTGTTGTCTAACTCAAAGAGGGCAGTGACTTAGTTGGGTCCCAAGGTCTCCCCCATGTGACTCTAATTTCATCGTGATTGAGCTTAAGTACTTTGAGATAGTGCCCTAACCGACTGAATATCCAACTCTTAATGGAATTCAACTAAACTAATCCTATCGGGACTCTATCATCTGCACTGTCATTTGATCAACCTAAGAGAGGCAAATCTTATCTAAACTCTACTCCTCCAGGATCTACAAATACTAGTCCATATCACAGGCAATCAAAAGCAAAGGTACACAAACTTTAGAAACACTCGGCACATATGTCAGAGTCCTTTTGGTCGACACTACATCGATGTTTCTAATATGACCAATTAGTTTTTGCTTGTTTTGCAAGAGATCTGCAAGTTGAACACCGGTGAATTCACTAATAGGTCTTGTTTGAATCATTAATAAAAAAATAACTATGCATGTCGATAATAGATAATGATTCATAGACTAGATAATCGATATATAGTTTAAATTTCTTCAAAATAGAGCTCAAAGAAACATGTCACATCAACTTCTATTAACTTGTCACCTCGGTAATAATTTATTATTATTAGAGATAAATTATGCTCCTTTTTTCTCCAATATTATTATTACTTCCAGTATTATTATTACTAATAAGATTAAGAGATAGTTGAAGTAGTTGAGACTATTTTTAAGTTCAATACCATGGAAATGAAGAATATATATAAATTTGTGTTACCTCTCTCTCCATACACACACATTAAAGACGAAACAAAACTGTGCTACCTCTTTTATTTAGTTACAAAAGAAAACAAAACAAAACAAAACATTAAAAATTAAATAAAACTATGCTCCCTTGGTCACACTCTTTGTGTCCGTTACCAAAAAAAAAAAAATTACAAACATTAAAAATTAAATAAAACTATGCTGCCTTAGTTACTCTCTTTGTGTCCGCTACCCAAAAAAAAAAAAAAAACTCTTCATGCTCTTTTCATTACACATAGATGTTAACCTTTCTCTCGAACAAAAGATTTATCTCTTCCTTTCTCTAATGTAAACACTCACTCTTTCTTTCACTAAACATGAAAGCTAACGGAATATGTGTACCCCAATTTTCGGTACTCCCTTTCTCTGTGGTGTGTAAGCTAAAGTTGATACTTTGGAACTTCTGCTAAGCAGGTCACGTGTGTGGGCACACTTTTGTTTGTGCAATGAAAATCAGAAGTTAACCAGCGATAAAGCTTAGTATTCGATGTTTCGAAATCAGAGATGGTGATCAGGTTCAATATAGATGTTGTTTGTCTCTTATGAAATCTGGAAGGTAATCAGTTTGTTGCTTAGTTGAAACTCTTTTGCTTCATTAGCCTTTTGAAGTTAGTTCATAGTGCTGGAAATTTTTGTTTTTCAGAGGCGAATTCATAGGGTTTTTGTTTGAATTCTTGTGAGTTTTGTTTGTTGTGTTGCTTATAAGTTAGAAGCAAAGTACTTGAGGCGATTTGCTTATCTTGTAGGTTGTAGAAGGCGGCATTTATAAGAATCTTGAGCAAATTTGACACATTCCCTAAAGAGCCAAAATGATTTCTTATTTTAACTGCATATGAACCCTTTTCCACTTATTTTGACAACACATCTCCCCGAGATAATACTTTGGTCCTTATGAGCACCTTTTCTCCCCGCCCCAAAACCCCCTTTCAAAGATCCCTATATGTATTGGTCAATGAATTCTTGTGAGTTTTGTTTGTTATGTTATGATGATGTTTAATATATTTCCGTATAAATGTGCAGAGGAGTTGACATTCATTCATGCATGGGGTGGAAATACACTAACCAAGTTAATAAAGTAGAAAATTTCGTATTTTAATGCACAAATTTATCTTGAAAACAAGACCCAAAATGGCAAAATTGATGAAATCGTTGGCCCGATTTATGAATCTGTAAGTATTCGATCACTTTTGGCTTTTGATAGCCTTCTGTTTTAGTATAAAGGGTCAAACTTTGTGTTCTTTTACTTAATTTTATTATATATTTGATTATTGTCACATCCCAAAAACTTAAGATTCAAGACGTGACGTACCGTGGACCAAGGGAAGTGAACCCCTCAAACCATAAGGCTATTAGAACCTCAGCAAATCATCCAAAGCACTAGATACCACATATTGAAATAAACTATACACTCCAATACATAAGGGAAACTTTAATTGAACTATTAGCGGTCATTATCAAATTGACACATCTAACATGAACCAAAATACCAATCTTGTCACCAAAATCTTATTCTCAAGAAACTAATAAAGAAAAGATAAGGTCACCCCTTATAGCCAGTGTATGCCCCTTTTACTCGTGATCATCTGTAAGAAAAATAAATATAGGTACGAGCGAATCAAATGCCTAGTAAGAAAGGGTCATTCCCCTAAGATAGAACAAGAGTGAATTTCAGTATAATAGAGAAGCTGAAATAAGAAACACGTTCTTGAAAAGTCAACAAGAAAATATGGGAGCGCGTGGAACTAGAAATTCACATTAATCATAACAAGAATTAACTCTATGTACAAGGTAAGATAAAGAAAATAAATCAAATATCATGTAACATAAATTGTAACTATGATATAGTAGTTCAATCACAATAAAATCATGATGTGGGCACAAGGCCCCCATATCATAATCAAGAATCAATTATTATCAAATAGTGGGTATAAGGCCCCCACTGGTGCAAATCACATGGG
The DNA here is from genome assembly GCA_028554755.1 of Cordia subcordata. Lineage (NCBI taxonomy): Eukaryota > Viridiplantae > Streptophyta > Magnoliopsida > Boraginales > Cordiaceae > Cordia > Cordia subcordata. The sequence continues at coordinate 12,758,143 of JAPTOF010000010.1, read as the reverse complement.
TACAATGCCTCCACGTACGGGGTTACATGATAAGGGTATAAGCCCCAACAAGAACAAGCAAGCAAGAACTAGGATCCCACCATTTCACAAGAAGACGAGTATTCGCCAATTAATTCATGTCATGTATCATGGTGTGGGTATAAGGCCCCCACGGGTTCACATGATAAGGGGTATATGCCTCAACAAGCACAAGCAAACATGAAATGGGATCCCTAGATATCAAGATAAGGTGAGCATGCGCAAACCAGGTCATATCATATCATGTCAAGTCGTATTATATCAAGTCATGGTAGTAAATGCTACATTATAGCACAACTTATATTATTTGAGTCAATCCTATACAGGAGAATAGTACTATAATAGGATAGTTGCTTAGGATTGAAAATCAAGATGAAGGATTCAAATTGCATCATGTGACAAGAATAGAAATAAATTGATTTCCGTAAGTATGGTTCATATATAATAACCCAAGTCATGAAAGAAAAGAACAATAATAGCAAGAGTCCACTGGTATGTAGTTTACAAAAAGAATGCTGACATGGAATTTTGACTTTTAAGCTCACAGGGGTGGAATTACTTAGCATAGGTAGAAATTTTAGAATTCCCAGCAAGCGGACAAAGCCATTACTACAAAATCAAATGAAGCATGAAAGTCACGGGATTAACTGAAGAATCTAGATCATGATATACGCAAGTTGTTTGAGCAGGAACTATATTTTCGACAACATATAATAACTTAGAGGTGTAAAATAATATAGGTTTGACAATTTAGAATGAGCAAATTAAATAGTGCATTATTTTATTGGGAACAACTTATTTCTCAGTACAAATATTTTAATAATATGTATCACATTAAGGTTATACATCTTAGTATAATTGTTAATTTGAGTCATGAGAACAATAATAATAACCACCTTATTAGTTGTGATAATAATAACCATAAATTTAAACCAAGGGGTTTCAAGCGAGAAAATAATGAAGAAAATGAAGAAGAATAATAAAATAAAAAATGAAAAAAGGAAGAGAATATGTGGCTGAGGATAATGATAATATATATATATATACACACACCCACACAGACACACACACACAAAAAAAAAATGAAGGTGGTCAAGCTTGCTATAGAATTTGGAAAAAAAATTTTCAATTTTTTTTATAAAGAAAATTAACTATTATCTACTAAAATTAGAGAATAATAACTAGAAAAAAATTGTTAGTAAAATACGACTGGAAAATTAGAATAAAAAAAATAAATGAATAGATAAATTTTTGTACATCTCTCGTTAGGTAATTATTTTCAAAAGCATTTTTTTTTCCTAATCGTTAAGTTTTGGAAAATCATTAGCAATGTTCCAAAAGAAAAAAAAAATCCCAAGAAAGTTAGAAAAAAATATTATGAGCAGCCACAAGCATGCAAAGCCATGAGTTATTAAAAGATCTAAATCACTTTTAAGCAAGTCACGTGGCTATCTTTTGCACAAAATTTTTGTGAGATCAGAATTAGACTTTGAGAATTTCATATCAGGAGACAAGATGAGTGATTTATTATAAAAAAGAAAAAATAAGAATGAAAACTTTGAAAATTGATTGAACGAAAATAATTACCAGGATTTAATTAAAAATTACAAAGGATCAAGAGATACACAGAATATAGACTAGAAAATTTGGAATACAAGATGACCATACTTACCTTTCAAACTCCAATTCAACTAATGCTTATAACTCCAATGGTAATTTTTTGTCCTCGAACCAAAGTGCACCTCCAAAAAAATTATTCTTTAAAAGTCAAGAACTGTTAAAATCATCAAAGTAAACCACGGTAAACCTCTTCTTTCTAAACAAGATTCTATTTCAACAAGACTAAACTCGTAGCAAAAGTTTTACCTTAAAGTAATAGACTTCAATCACCTAGAAGCTCTATTTCTGTACGTGGCCAATCTTTAGGACTTTGGACTAATGAATTCTTGGTTTTTGCTTAGAACTCTAGTTGTTCTATTTTGTTTGAAAATAAATAGGACTTGAGCTTTTCCTCAAATCTATGGTGCACCACAACTTAAAAATAGTGCCTAATTTTTAGGCCACTACTACACCCCATTAAAATTTGTTGAACTCCATTCTTCAAAACTTTTAGTAGTCTGACAACTCAAAAAAATATCAAAGCCCTATTTATTTATTATTTTTTTCATGATCCTTATAGTTATAGAATTTATCAATTAAAATTCTGATTTGGTAATGTTTATTGTTGCATGGCTTTGAATCTTTTAAACGGTCATATGAAACAATTGCACAACGTCATGCACTTTAAATTGTTACAGAATTTGAAGCAATCAACAAAGTGGTTGGGGATAAGGCCGGTGCTTACAATCATGACATGTCTGCACTGGATCTTTAAACAACCAATATGACACCTGCAACTCTACAAATCCAAGAAAGAGAACAATGCTTACACACAGAAGAAGTAGCAATTTGCTTAAACGCATTGGTCTCCTATGGCTGATCCTCAGTTTCAAAATTGTTCATTGTTCATCAACACTTGAGGATAATCATCTCATTAAACTAGCTTTTACCATAATGAGTGTGATATCCCACGTTGGTTTGAAAATTTGGTTCAAAATTTCTCTGTTCACTGCCCTGGTCAGTATGTATAATTTTAACCTTGTTTTGGTAACTTGGTTTCTTCAACTGGAAGGTTATATGATGCTAACTCATGTCAATAGTCTACCACTTTATGTTTGGAAACCAAATTCATTGACCAGTGGACTCTTTGTCATATCTATTTACTTATGACATGGTTATTGTATATTAGTCATGCTTGGGAAAAGTCAATTCATCTTTATTCTTATTACATGATTCAACTCGATTCCTTTTTCTTAATCCTCAATCCTAAGTAACTATCCTATTTCACTGCTATTATCTTGTTTAAGATTGACACCAATAATATAAGTTGTGCTATGATGTAGCGTTTTAACATGACATGATATGACTTGATATGACATAACTTGATTGACATATGCCCGCCTTATTATAAAATCGTGGAATCCCATTTCATGTTTGCTTGAGCTTGTTGGGATATTCTCCCCTATCATGCGTGTGCCTATTGGGGCCTTCTACTCATATCATGTGTGCCAGTGGGGGCCTTATACCCATCTTTTGATTATGATTGATTCTTGACTGAGATATGAGGGCCTTGTACCCTCACTATGATTTTATTATGATTAAATCACTACAGCATAGTCACAACTCATGTTAGATGATATTTAATATGCTTTCTTTTACGAGTTAATTGTTGTTATGTTTAACATGAATTTTAATTCTGCGCACTCCCATATTTTCTTAATGTCTTTCTGGGAACGTGTTTTCTTGTTTCAACCTTCCTATTATTCTGATATTCACGTTTGTTCTATCTTGGGGGAAACACCCTTACTTACTGAGCATTTGATTCACTTACCCTTATAAATTTATGTTCTTATATTTGATCACGAATAAAGGGGCGCACGCTAGCGATAAGGAATGACCTTATCTTTATTAGTATTTTTAGAAATAAATTCTAGTGATGAGACATTGCTTTGTTGATAGTTTGGTTTATGTTAGGTGTACCGGTTTGGGAAAAACTTGTAATAGTTATTTGGAGTTTTCTTGCTACATGTTGGAGCTCATAGTTTTTATTTCAATAATTAATGGTATTTAGTGCTTTGTTTGATTTTTTTGAATTTTTTAGTAGCCTCGTGGTTCGAGGAGTTCAATCCTCTTGATCCACGGCATGTCATGTCTCGAGCTTTAAGTTTTGGGGGCGTGACAATGTTGGTATCAGAGCCAGGTTCGATGATCCCTAACCTAGATAAAAATGATAATGCGGGGTGTAGTATAGTTTAAGCATGTTTATCTTATCCTAGCCTTGAATATTTTCTCTCGTGATTTATAATGTTGAAATCTCCTTTTCTATATATGTATTCTTAGGAAATGGCAGGACCACGTGTGAACCGTCAGCATGATACCGCTATGTTAGCGGACGTTGTTCCTGAAGGTCGTTAGGTGCGTAATCGTGTTAGGAGCCAGACTACAAGGTTTACACTGCCAGAACTAACAATGTGGCCTTAGTTACTGAACCGATTCCATCAATCGCACCATTGGGGACAACTCAACCTACCCCACAAAGTGTAACCCAGACTACACCAGTGTCGAGCATGACCTCTGTGTCCTTGTCCATGCAAGGTTCGGTGCCTGAGCTTATTTTAGTGCCATAAGTCATTCCAAGACTACAATCCCTTCCTACATCGGCATTTCCAACTTTGTCAATCCCGCATCAAGTTCCCTCAATGCAAGACACTTTTGCCTTTTTGTCCCAATTTGTGCCTCAGCAGAGCACCATGCCATCTCTCACATCAACCCCAACCATCGCCCTTACTCTCTAGAACTTTCCAGGCATTCAAATTGACAATGAGTCCCTAGCAGCAGCCTTATTGAGACAAGTTGGAGCAACCCCTGCTAGAGCTAATGTACCAGGAAGAGGGCATGAGAGCATAGACACTGTAGTTTTGAGGGAAGTCTTAGGTTTGAACCCAATTCATTTCAATGAAGAGGGCAAGGCATAAGATGCACATGATTGGTTGATAGCTATGGAGAACATCTTTTGCACTTTCGAATTCATTAAGGATCAAAAGGTTCGATTTGCAGCTCATACGCTCACAGGCAAGGCCCTCGAGTAGTGGATTAACATTGTGGGTGAGATACCAAGACCTTATACCTGGGATGGATTTCATGAGCTTATGGTGAACAATTTTTCTCCAGAGGTATTAAGGATCAGAAAGTGTTGGAATTTATGAATTTCTGATAGAGGAATCTGACTGTGGAACAATACTACGACAAGTTTCGAAGCCTGGCAAGGTATGTGCCAAATATGCTCGCGAATGACTACATTAAGTCAAAGAAGTTTGAATCTAGCTTAAGGTATGATATCTTTGAGAGGGTTAAGATGCATCAATATCATAGTTTTAAAAAAGTGTATGAGATAGCATTAATGGCAGAATCTTGCACACTTGATAGACAGCATCATCACCAAAGTAAGGATAATAAGAGAAAGGGTACTCTGGGAATTTTCAGCACCAAGGTAAACCTTTTAGAAGTGCACCAAAGAAGTAGAACATAGAACTAGTGGGTCGATATGTGCCATAAGCTAGATGTGAACATTGTGGTAGAGCACATGCAACAGAAATGTGTTGACATGCTAAAGAAGCTTGTCTAAGATGTGGTTCAACTGAGGATCGTATCTGCAATTGTCCTCTTATGCTTGAGAAGTAACCAAGAAAAGCTAATGCCAACACTTCTCAGCCTACTCGACCAACCCAGAGGCCACCTAACCATGCCAAAGTTTTCGCATTAACTCGAGGTGTTGCTAAAGCTGATGGTGCTGTTATGGTAGGTATTCTTCCTATTTTTGATCAGTATGCCCATGTGCTCTTTGATACTGGATCAAACTTTTCTTCCATATCTCTTGGCTTTACGTCTTTGTTGCCTGTAAAGCTTGAGTTATTAGATACCGAGTTATGTGTAGAGACCCCAGCTAGGGAATGTGTGGTGACTAAAGTTGTGTACCATGATTGTGTTGTTACTCTAGTTGGTAGAAAGTTAGTTGTAGATTTAGTAATCCTAGACATGAAAGATTTTGATGGAATCCTCGGCATGGACCGGCTATCTCGATATCATGGTCATGTTGATTACTTTGCAAAAAAGGTAGTTCTCTCATTACCTGATGAGCCTGATCATCTTTGAGGGAAGGAAATTCTCTACCCCATGCATCATATTAATGATGAAGGCTCGAAAACTGTTGGCAAAAGGTTGTAAAGGGTTCTTGGCTTGCATACTGAAATCAAAAGCAATAGAGAAGACGATTGCAGATATCTTCATTGTGCAAGAGTTTCCCGATATCTTCCCTGAGGAAATTTCGAGACTTCTTCCGAATCGAGAGGTAGAATTTGGAATTGAGCTTCTTCCTGGGTCTACATTAATCTCTAAAGCTCCATACCATATGGCCCCAGCTGATTTAAAGGAATTGAAAGTGCAACTACAAGAATTTCTAGATAAAGGTCAAATCCAACTGAGTGTTTCTTCGTGGGGTACTCCTGTTCTATTTGTCAAGAAAAAAGATAGGACTATGTGATTATGTGTCGACTACTGAGAGCTAAATAAATCACTGTGAAGAACAAACACGCACTCCAAGAATTGATGATTTGTTTGATCAGCAGCAGGGAGCTCAAGTCTTCTCCAAAATTGAGTTAAGGTCAGGCTATCATCAACTAAGGATTAAGGCCAAAGATATGCCAAAGATTGCATTCAGGACTAGATATAGGCATTATGAGTATGTGGTGATTCCTTTTGGGTTGACTAATGCACTAGCAGCTTTCATGGGTCTCAAGAATCGGGTATTCAAGCTGTTTTTGGACCAATTTGTTGTGGTTTTCATTGATGACATATTAGTTTATTCGAGAAACTTATCTGATCACAAGCAACATCTAAAGCTCGTATTGCAGACTTTGAGAACGAAACAACTTTATGCCAAATTCAAGAAGTATGAATTTTGGCTATCAGAAGTAGCATTTCTGGGGCATGTGATCTCTACGAGCAGTATATTGGTAGACCCTCAAAAAGTGGAAGCCGTGATGAGTAGGCTTAAGTCCACTATAGTTACCAACATACATAGCTTCTTGGGGATGACAGGTCACTATTGTAAGTTCGTAAAGCATTTCTCCTACATTGCTACACCTCTTACCCGGTTGATAAGGAAAGGAGTTAAGTTTGAATGGACTGATAAATGTGAGAAGAGCTTCCAAGAGTTGAAACGACAGTTAGTGACAACTCCAGTATTGACTATCCCTGATGCAACCGAAGGTTTCACAATTTATAGTAATGCATCTCGAATTGGCTTGGGTTGTATATTAATGCAGCATGGCAAAGTGATTGCATATGCATCGAGGCAGCTGAAAGATCATGAGAAGAATTATCCTACCCATGACTTGGAATTAGCAGTAGTGGCATTTGCTCTCAAGATTTTGAGGCGCTATTTGTATGGCGTATCATGTGAGATCTACACTGACCATCAAAGTCTCAAGTATCTTTCACTGAAAAAGAATTGAATCTTAGGCAATGACGATGGCTAGAGTTTTTAAAAGATTATGATTTTACCATTCATTACCATCCGAGAAAAGCAAACAAGGTACCTGATGCTATGATATAGCATTTTAACATGACATGATATGACTTGATATGACATAACTTGATTGGTGCATGCTCGCCTTATTATAAAATCGTGGGATCCTATTTCATGTTTGCTTGAGCTTGTTGGGTATATTCCCCTATCATGCATGTGCTTGTGGAGGCCTTGTACCCATATCATGTGTGCTAGTGGGAGCCTTATACCCATCTTTTGATTACGATTGATTCTTGACTGAGATATGAGGGTCTTGTATCCCCACTATGATTTTATTATGATTAAATCGCTACAGCATGGTCACAACTCATATTACATGATATTTAATATACTTTCTTTTACGAGTTAATTCTTGTTATGTTTAACATGAATTTTAATTCTGCACGCTCCTAGATTTTCTTAATGTCTTTCTGAGAACATGCTTTCTTGTTTCAACTTTCCTATTATTCTGATATTCACATTTGTTCTATCTTGGGGGAAAGACCATTATTTACTGAGCATTTGATTTGCACACTCTTATGTACTTATGTTCTTATAGATGATCACGAGTAAAGAGGCGCATGCTAACGATAAGGAATGACCTTATCTTTTTTAATATTTTGAGAAATAAATTCTAGTGATGAGACACTGCTTTGTTAACAGTTTGGTTTATGTTAGGTGTGCCGATTTGGCAAAGACTTGCAATAGTTATTTAGAGTTTTCTTGCTACATGTTGGAGCTCATAGTTTTTATTTAAATAATTTATGGTAGTTAGTGCTCTGTTTGATTTTTTTTTAAGTTTTTAGTAGCCTTGTGGTTCGAGAGATTCACTGCTCTTGGTCCACGGCATGCCACGTTTCGAGCTTTAAGTTTTAAGGGCGTGACACTGAGCAAGATGTATATGTACCTTAATCTGATTGTAAACAATACATCTGGTATTGAGAATTCATAGTATGATTTCAAAGTGTTTAACCCTTAATGCTAAATCTATATATCTCTGTATGAGTTCCCAAGGAAGCTGAAAAAGTTTATATTTTTTGAAATTTTAATATGTCCAATTTTTGAAAAGTTACTAAAATCTGCATCTCAAATGTTGTGTTAAAACTGACTGTTATTATCTTTTGAAATCACAGGAATTATTAGTTTCAACCTTTTGAAAGACTCATTGCAATAATTAAATTATGATATGTGATATATACCTAAACTATGATATGTGATCTATACTGGCATGTATTCATAGTTGGGTTAATAGGATATATTTACTTAGAAAATAAGACAATTTTTTAATCTTGGACTATATTTGTACATATTTAGTTAGATTTAACTTTTTTTTTTGAGCTACTATAAAGGAAAATTACTAAATTGAAAAAAAAAAAAAACTCATGCGAAGCACAGGATTTGGTGATGCTAGTAGTTATTAATATTCATACATGAGCTAATGATAAATTAGAAAATCATGTCCGTACTCTAAAATTAGTTGAAATTGAATAACTTTAATATATAAAAAATAACTAGTGTTTCTGTGCCCAGTGCTTAGCAAGGAATAATAAGATTTTGAAATTCTGTTTTTATAAAAAGTTTTTATTTTTTAAAATTTAGGTTTTTGATGTTTTATTTATGTTTTATTTTTTTTTTCTTAAAGTAAGATCAAATTTGTTAGTGTACTTTATATTTTGTTATGTCCCAAAAATGAGATTGTTTAGTTTAAATATTTACAGCATTGGGCTTCTATTAGATATACACAACCTAACATCTTATCATCGTCTTATCATGTTAAGGACAAAAAAGTTAACGGGGCCTTATATCGTGGTCCCTTATAACATGCACCTACAAAAGGCACTATGTGCCTACTGTGCGTGAACAATACGCGCTACTTTTCGCGCATAATAAATATTTGTTCACTACTCCATAACTATTTATTCACATTAAATATTTGTTCACTACATCACAACTATTTATTCACTAACTATTTGTTCACTACCTTACAACTATTTGTTTACTGGCTTTCTTATACACATCAAATATTTGTTTACTACCCCATATGTATTTATTCACTACTCTTACACACAAACACATACAAGTACAAACACTTCTATTTGTTCACCACTTCACACACATTTGTTCACAACTCTCATATATATATATATATATATATATATATTTGTTCACTACTCCACATATATTTATTCACCACTTTTACACACACATACAAATACAAATATGTTTACTTGTTCACCACTCCACATATATTTAGTCATCACTCCACATTTATTTGTTCACCATTCTATAGACAATTGTTTATCACTCTCTCACACATAAACACAAATATATATATATATATATATATATGTTCACTTGTTCACCGCTAAAGTAATGAACAAAGAGTATAAAAATTACGAACAAATACATTAATTTATTAGTTCACCACTTAACATATTTGCTTCAAGATCAAAAAAATCTCAAGCAGCTTTATATTCCCAAAGTTATATCAAAAGCATAATATATGCAATAAATCTTGTATACATTTATTCTTTAGAATAACTTTCAACAATTACAAGTTTGAGAAAATAATCAAAAAATAAAAAAATACAGTAAATAACATCAGAAACTTCTTTGCACCTCTTTACATCCAAGGTCTGATCTGTGCGCATGAGTGCAGGTTTGTATGTGTGCATCTGTGTGTTTATGTGTGTGACTATGTTGTGTGTGAGAATGAGAAAGACGATGATGATCTGATCTGTTTTTCTTCTTTTTTAAAGAAAGGTACACAATGCTTCGCAAAAGCACAATACTGCAGGAGCATGGTATAATATGCGAAAAGTTAACATAGAAGACCTTACAAGTTGATCAATATAAAATTTTGGGTTTGTTCCCCTAATAGCCCTTGAATTATTGACTTTATCGTATTTTAGTCCTTGACATTCAAAATGAACGTTTTAATTCTTAGACTTTGACAAGTGCGACACCTTTAATTCGGCAAGTAATTCCCGTTACATGTTCGACGTCAAACACACACAAGATACATGAATTGATAGACCGGTAGCATTATCCTATAGAAACAAAGACCACATTTATCAAAGTCTATGGATTTAAATGTTTATTTTGAAAGTCAAGAGGCGAAAATGTAACAAAATCAATAGTTTAGAGACTATTAAAAAAATAAAGCCTAAAATTTTACATAATAATATAAATAGATGTATAATAAATTCTCCAAAACAGGACAACATCTCGAATGTCTTTCCAAGCCGGGATGACTTTGACTTGGGCTTGGCCCTGCACTTTTGGCCGGAAGAAAATATGAATTGGGCAGTCGTTTTCATCTCCCAGAATGGTCCAAAGCCCTGTGAAGGTGGATGAACAAAGTTCACTTTTTGGCCTTATCATCCGTCATTTGCTGACGATAAGCACCAAAAAAAGCCACCAGGTTCAGCTTCTAATCTCTTTCAACCCTTCTCTCTACTTAAAGCTTTTTACTTGTATAGCTCACTCCACTGTAACACATTAGTGAAGCCATATAATAAAAAGTAAGTTTCAGGAGAGCAAATTCTTGAAAAAGTCTTTGTTCCAGTTCTCACTTCACTTGTATTGCTTTTCTTCAATAGTGTTGTTATGCATAAAATCAAGAATACTAGCTAGTATTTGAAAAGGGGAAAGAAAAAGGAACAAAAACATGGAAGCATCATTCTTGAAAACACTCCCCAATTTTCAGAGACCTTCTTGTTTAGTGAATAATTTCTTGCTTTACAATGCCACAAAGAGACAAATTCCAACAAGTTTTCCAGTAACAAAACCGAAAATTGAGTCTTTCTCTGAATTGGGTTTGCATTTCAAGAAGCATTGTTGCTTGAATTCTGGTAAAAATGATTACAATGGTTCTGTTGGATTTAAAACTATGGGTTATAGTGATCATGAAGATGAGGATAATGAAGAAAATAAGTTCAATAATGGTTGGGAGGCAGAGTTTCTTGGAGAAATTGACCCTTTTGGGTATCTGCCACCGAAAAAGAGGAAAAAGGAACAAAAGTCTAGGTTGATACAAGATACTGATGATAATATGGATTGGTGTGTGAGGGCTAGGAAGGTTGCCCTTAAGTCTATTGAATTGAGAGGCTTGACGCGGGTAATGGAAAGTATGGTTAGTGGTAATAAGAAGAAGAAAAAGAAGAGCAAGAAGAAATCCAATGTTGAGAACGTGAGCAAGAAGGGAATGGATGGTGATGATTTGGATTTTGACACTGATGAGGAAAATTTTGAATGGGGGGATATTGATAATGTGGATAATACTAGTCAGCTTGAAAGGACCGTGAGTATGTTTGCAGATGGTATGTTTTTAGAGAAAAAGCAGAAGACAATGGAGACATTTGTTCAGAGGCTTTCTGAGTTCTCAGGGCCATCTGACCGAAGGAGAGAAATTAACTTGAATAAGGAACTTGTTGATGCGCAGACTGCTGAAGAAGTGTTGGAGGTTGCTGCAGAGACAATAATGGCGGTTGCTAAAGGGCTTAGTCCTTCGCCTCTTTCGCCTTTGAATATTGCCACTGCATTGCATAGGATTGGTAAGAATATGGAGAAGGTTTCAATGACAACCTCTCGGAGGTTGGCATTTGCCCGTCAGAAGGAGATGTTTATGCTTGTGGGGATTGCGATGACCGCCCTGCCTGAGTGCTCACCCCAGGGTGTTTCAAATATTGCTTGGGCATTGTCAAAGATTGGCGGTGAGCTTCTTTATGTCTCGGAAATGGATAGAGTGGCAGAGGTTGCATTGACCAAGGTTGATGAGTTCAATTCACAAAATGTTGCTAATGTAGCAGGTGCATTTGCCTCTATGCATCACTCTGCTCCAGAACTTTTTGCAGCGTTATCAAGAAGGGCCTCGGAAATAATTCATACTTTCCAGCCACAGGAGATTGCTCAAGTTTTGTGGGCGTTTGCCTCTCTCTTTGAACCTGCTGACCAGTTGCTGGATTCTCTTGATAATGTTTTTAACAATGTTGACCAATTTAAATGTTGCCCTGCTGAACATGCTTCCAGTTTCTATGAAAGAAAAGAATCAGAGAGTTCTGAGGAGGCTCAGAAGGAAGGACTTTTGAGCTCTCCAATGCTGAGTTTCAACAGGGATCAACTTGGGAATATTTCATGGTCGTTTGCTGTTCTTGGTCAACTTGACCGGATTTTCTTTTCCCATGTTTGGAAAACTCTTAGCCATTTTGAGAAGCAACAAATTTCTGAGCAGTATAGGGAAGATATCATGTTTGCTTCGCAGGTTCATATTGTGAATCAATGCCTGAAGGTAGAGTTTCAACATCCTCAATTGTCCCTAGAGGGCAATCTGGAGGAGAAAATTGCTCGAGCAGGAAAAACAAAGAGATTTAACCAGAAACTCATTTCCTCCTTCCAGAAGGAGGTGGGTCGTCTTCTTGTTAGCACGGGCCTTGACTGGGTCAGAGAATATGAGGTGAATGGATACACACTGGATGCCGTTGTAGTTGATCGAAAAGTTGCTCTTGAGATTGATGGACCCACCCATTTCTCAAGAAATACTGGTGGATATCCTGATAACTTGTCCTCCCCAAACTTCCTACTGTTATTCATTTGCTTTCTTGCCTTGGGCTAATATTCTTACCCTTCATCACAGGGGTTCCATTGGGTCATACGATGCTAAAACGCCGCTTCATTTCAGCTGCTGGTTGGAAGCTTGTTTCTGTGTCTCACCCAGATGTAAGTTTTCGGACCTTCTTTTCCTGCATCTTACCTGGTTCAACATCTTCTTTTGCATTCTTGTCTTCAGAAGATAGTGTCTGTTGGAAGCTCTGTGAGCTATAAGTAAGGATTCATGCGGGATGGGCTTAACTCTGAAGGACAAAAGAACTTAATTTTTCCCAAATCACAACTATATATTTGAATCAAACACCTTCTGCACTGAAATTGAGTTGCCCGCTTAGTTAGTTGGGTTTCCATTTATAATCTATTAAGCAGGAAACAATATGTCTTGTTGCTGAATGTTGAATATCACTTGGTTCATAGAAGTAAGATAGTTTTTGAAACGATAATTAGTTTTGAGGTACAGAATACACAAAAATATAGGTATTATTGTTGCTGGCCTACAAGTATAGTATGAGTGCCTAACAAAAAACCATTCTCATAGGATGGGCGAAATCAATTGCGTATGTCTGTAAAATTGAAATGTTTTGCTCAAGTTTTGTCTCCTTTTGTTTGCCGCTTTCTAATTCATTTCTAATTCATCATAAAAAACATTTGTGGCATATTAGCTGCTAAATTACATCCGTTATGTACTTAGTGATTAGCCTTCCCTATAGACCAAGTCAACAAAATGAAACGTGGCGCTCCAGAAAAACCCTTCAATAAACATTTGCTTCTAATTTGTGGGAAAGGAAGAAATGAAAGAATAATCTGGGTTGGAACTTTTGGAAACTGAATAGAAGTTAGAGCATACTGTCTTGATGAATATGCTTTTGTGTGTATGATGTTTGTTGTACTGACCATTGACCATGTGTTCCATAGTTTACCAGGAAGCTTGCTGACTATAATGGCATATAAATGTCTTTTTTTTCCTTCGAATAAGCTAATATGACCAGAAACAAGCCAGTGTCTAGCTTATCACGTGGTTCTAGTATCATTTAGTTATGAATTTGCTTAATCATCAAGGTGAGTCTATTGCTTCTTCCAAGGATATAAATGTGAAGTGTTTCATCATTGTTTTCCATATCCATTCAACCTGTTGATGCACCTCGAATCATTACAGGGGTGGGTTGGACGATTTGTTTAAGGAATCTGCTTGGGTTTAGGTTCTACTCTTTTATTGACTCGAACAGGCATTCAATGATTCCTGTTCTCATGATCTTATATCAATCATCCAACTAGGACCATGGGGCTACTGGATAGGGCAATAAAGCTAGGAAAATGGATGCATGGTTCAAGTTGTAGAGAAACAGAATGCTCGTTTCTAGAATATATTGGAAATGCTTATTAGCGTGGGACTGGGATACACTAAACTAGGCCATATTCAAGTACTTCAATGCTAGGGTCTGGAATGTTACTCAAAGAATGTTCGTAGACTGTCCCCGAGATACATTGTTACTTCCAATAAAACCTAATAAACAAAGTGGAAAGATTCGCTCATGGCATAAGCCTAACTGTTACAGTTGTGAAGCTATGACTCTTGCATAGAAATTGGAAACCAAAGAGACACGTAAGATATAGCAGGTTCCTTTTATGTAATTTATTTTTTCATTCACAGAACTTGAGGCCACATTTATGTAATTTGTTTTTACATTCAAATAACTTCATTGAGGTTCTTTTGCAAGTTGGGCTTGACATAAATTTTAAAATTAGGAGAGGTAGGAAGTTTAGAAAGAGTCTTTGGTTTGGTTTGGCTTATATGTAATTGACAGTTAGCATCCTACTGGAGATGTTTTTGCAAGGAGATTATACACTCACTGAGATCGGTATGCTGGACGTATTTTGAGTTCTTGGGATGAAGGATGTACCTGCTGATTTAGCAAAAAACTTCGTTAGAGAGGTCATCTACTCTTGCAAGAAGGAAATATAAATTGGTTTTTTTCTCCCATTCTCCATCCTCTTCTGGGTCTTCTGTTTTCCTTTTCACTTTTTCTTTCCTGGTCGTGGAAGAGGGTCAACAATCACAATCGGCATATTCTTTTCAGGTTCCTGAGGACAGTGGTAAACAAAGGTTGGAAAGAAGTGGAAACTGTCCACTCGTTTTGTTTTTCACCTTTCCCTGTGCTATCTCCTGCCAAATAGAAGTAAAATCAGTGTTTAGGAAATAGGTCTAGTTCTTTGTTCGCTCATCAACATTTTCAGCTGGTGACCACTTTAATGTATTTGTAGATTAGCTCTTTAAACAGTTGTGTCTGAAAGGAAACAGCGGAAGAGCATTGCTTGAGAAAATTAGCTCTTTGTCTTTTTCCTTGAACGTAAAAATCTCTAATCAAAGAAAACATATTCCTTTTGAGTTGTGGAAGAGTTGATAATATAGAGAGAGCGGGGGGGAAAAAAACATATATTTTCCTCTAAAAATTTTATTACAAAAAACAATTTTTCCTCTAAACTTTTTATGGGGAACAGCTACCATGGTTTATCTCTTTGATTCTTTTTCCCCGTTCAAACAAAGTAGCATTGGAGCATGCATCTTTTTCATTTCAAATTTTGGTACTTGTTATTCAGCACCCTAGCTGCACATCTATAGTCATGTTAACCTTCAATTTGGCTGCCTTCAACCTAGCAGTGTGGTATGCTTACAGTATATAAGACATTGGTCAAACAAAAGTTTTATGTCAGCTTAGATCTTCTTTGGTCATTGAGATATCAAGATTGGAAAAGGTAATGTGTTTCCTCTAGATAGTTAAAATTACCATTTCTCCACTTGAGCACAATAGTAGATAGTTAGGTGGGTCATCTCTTCTAAGAGCTTACATGGAAAATTAGGAGCAAAAAAATCCTGACGTAATTTTGCTGTTGCAGTGGGAAGAGCTTCAGGGTGAGTTTGAGCAGCTTGACTTCCTCAGAGGAATTCTCAACGATTACATATATGAAGACAGCACCAGCAGTGTATGATTAGTACCCTGCCATAACTATGAAGGTGCTTTTAAGTGATTGAGGTAAGGGATGTTATCAGTACATTTCAGATCATTGTGCCATAAAGATGTGGAAATCCTAGCCCAAGTACTATTAATTAATAGAGCAACTTACCATTATGAATTGGTCTGCCTGTGCATGACACAAATGAATTCGATGTGAATGCTAATTGACCATCTGGAAAATGCAACTGAGAAGGGGAGATCAATGCTTATGAACCTTGTAACATGTTGATGGAAGCTGTATATGCTTATAGTGACTAGGAAATGCTCATTGTTTTCTTCTGATGGAACACAACTTTATTTCTATGTTCAAGAAGTGTGCGGTGCCATTATGTTAACCAAAATCCAACATTACAGTCCTGAGCCTGGTAACCCCTTAAAAATTGTTGTATATTAGCAAGTAGTGGAAGTTTGTGAGGTTGGTTTATAGTTGTCTAGGTTAATCAGTTTGGTCAATTACCAGATAAAGAGAAAGTGCCGGTAAATTTTGTGTGGCAATTTGACACATTACTTCTCTTTATTGTTTTTCTCATCATTTAATTAATTTTGCTAGCACATTCATACATCTTCTGGCGCAGACAGTACAAGTCTGGACTTCTATAATCTTGAAATAGATCTTTCTTTGGTAAAAGCCGGTGCATGAAATTCTTACTGTAGACGAGTGTTGAAAAGGGTTGGACTCGTTTCGGGGCTGCACGGCCCTACCTTGTATTTTTGTATGAAGTTGTTTTCACAACTCAGACCTCTGACCTGTAAGTCACTGCAGGACAACTTTATCGTTATGCCAAAGCTCATCTTCTGACTCACTAAATTGATTACATATATTGGGTTATAATGCATCATTTTATACCACAAGCAATACTGCATTCTTTTTCTCCATTACTTCCTTTCTCTCAGTGGTTTATATTGCTTACTACAGCTGTGCTGATGCTACTTTGTTGCTTTACGTGTACCATTCTGCATTTACAATGGATTCGACTCTTTGTCACGTTCTGATTTTGGTTAATACGCCATTTGACCTTTGGCGTTACTAGATACAAATCATTATGGTCCGATAGGTAAAAAATCTATAGATTTCTTTGTGGAAGCATTATACGTTAAGGTGCATACCATGTAGAACAAAAAGTATGTCCGACCCTTCATATAATTATGCCAGGAGTTTCGTGAAGCTGCTGTTTATATTTTGTTCTGAATTCTCATGAGACTCCTTATGAGCCGCCTACCTTTTTTCAAGTAGTTTGGATTAATTTGATGTTATAAGTTTTATAGAGCTAATAATATTAAAAATTGTACTTTAAATTAATTTATGAAATATGGCTAAAGTTATACTATTTCATATATTTTGTTTGTGAAAAATTTGCTTGTAATTTTTCATTTAATTTAATCACTAATGGATTTGTTGGTTAAGGTAATTACATTATAAAAACCTTAACCCAATTAATAAGTTGTTAATAGATTGTTCAATTTAAAATGCTTACATTCGAATTTATATTTTTACCTTGTTGAAATCAATATTCTTTTACTTAAATTTTTTATGAAACTAATTTTTTGCATTCATTTCACATACAAAGATAAATAACTCGGGAAAAAAATAAATAAATTACATAGATAGATACATAATGGGCCATGTTCGGCGAAAAAGAAAGGGTAAATAATACAATACTCTCACTTGGTTAGACATAAATATACACTTATCCTTATGGTCTAAAGATAAGCACCAGAAACTTGTATACAAGAATTGAACACCTTATTCCCTTTTGTTAAATTTTTTATCAAATTTAATGAAAGGTGTTAAACACGCTTTACTCATGCAAGTATTCAAATAAAAGATCACAAATCACTAAAAATTATTTATGTTATAATTAAAATACCCTTTTTGCTCATTATAAATAAAATAAAAGTAAAAAAAGGGCATAAGGAATATATTTAGTCATTGTAAGCCATAAAAAAACCAATTAATCTTTTCAACAGTATATCTCCATCATCATAAAGCGATATGGTCTTTTATTTTGGTTTTTAGCATGTTACACATTTACATTTTTCTTTTTGAAGAACATATATCAGCACTTACACACGCATATACATACATACAAATGGACTGTGTGTGCTTTATTTTTGTAAACAATAGGGGGATTTGGTGCTTATTTTTAAACTATGAAGACTAAGTGTACATTAATGTCTAACCACAAGGTGATTTGATGCTATTTACCTAAAGATAAATAAATAGAACCGGTTTACGTGACAACACCATTCTTTTATTGCGGAAATTATGTCTTGAAAGGTGAAAAGCAACATTATACATGTGATTATGTAAAAGTAGCAAATGATACACACGAGACGGATTTTGGTTAACTTTAGTTATGAGAGGGAACAACTCTTATTATTGTGGTTCTCCCTTTAATATAACTATTCTGTGACCCGCGTGATGGTTTTAATATTAATTTAGTATTATTACTTTTTATATAATTAATAATTTAAAAAAATTTTGAGAAAAAAAATTGCACAGACGAAGAATACGTGAAAAAGTGACATGAGAGATTTATGTGATTTGTTGCTAAAAGTCTACCTCTATGTGCAACATAGAACAATTTTTTTTTTTTTGGGTCAAAGCAGCACAGAACAATTCACTATATTAATATGTGAGTACATTTAGACTTTCAGCTTTGGTTCCTATTCCACACTCAATGTCATGTTTGTCATATTTTTATAGTGTACAAAAAGCTTCTTAAAAATCTACTAGGTTAAGAAAATCTATTTTTCTTGGGCCCTAAGAATATAGGCTACAAATTAACAAATCTCCACCTTAGCATATATTCGCTCCAATCAATGTATCGTCATCTCTGCTACCAAAATGCCCTCTTCGGAGCTCAATGCTCTGCACCGCAAATAGCAACCAAGTCCATGCAATGCTTGAACTTGCTTATTAGGCCACCTTAGTCATCATATCTGTAGGATTATCATGGGATATGATCCCTTGTCACACAATGTCTTTGATAAAGTGACACATTACATCAAAGTGTTTAGTCCTCTCATGATACCTCTAACTTTTGTCAGATGAATTGTGCTTTAGCTATCACAAAAGACTATTCTGACCTTTGCTACAATCCAAGATCACGAACCAGGCCTTGTAATCACATGATCACCTTCACAGCTTCTACAACCACCATATATTATGCCATAATAGTCAACAACGCATCAGAAGACTACAATGTCAGTTTCCAACTAATCAAGTAAGAAGTTAGAGATCTCCTCTTATCAAAATCACTAGCAAAGTCTTAATCAAGATACCTTACCAGACTTACAAAATCCCACGTCCACAGTGCCCTGCAAATATTTGAATATCCATTTCACTGCATCCCGATGTTCTTTTCTAGGCGATGACTTATACCTGTTAGCAAAATTAACTACATGTGAAATATTAGGACGAGTGTAAACCATAACATACATAAGGATGCCAACAACATTCGAGCATGAAACACGACATATGCTCTATCTCCTCCTCAATTTTAGGTGATAGGTCTACAGGCAATCTGAACTAAGCTGCGAGAGGCATACTCATAGGCTTTGCTATGCATCCTAAAATGTTCAAGCTCCTTCAACATAACTCTGTTGATATAAGAACAACTTTGCGTTTCTATCTCTGTGAATCTCCATGCCAAGAATCTTCTTTGCTACTCCAAGATTCTTCATCTCAAACTCATCATCTAGCTAGTTCTTAACCTATTAGTGGTAAACATGCTTTTGTAGTAATAAACATGTCATTGACATAAAATAGCAAGTACACAAGAACCATCTAGCAGAGTTGGAAGAGCTTAGGTTTGAGGTGTATAAGAATGCCAAGCTTTATAAAGATAGGATGAAAAGAATTCGTGATAAACACATTCCTAAGAAATCATTCTCTCCCTTCGATAAAGTTTGGTTGTTTAACTCACGTTTGAAACTCTTTCCAAGTAAGCTCAAGTCAAGATAAGATGGTCCGTATGAGGTGTTGGTTGCCTACCCTTCTGGAGTAGTCAAGATTAAGGATTTGAAGGATAGCCGAGAGATGACAGTGAACGGGCAATGCCTGAAGCATGCATATGATCCGAGCATGGCTCATGTGGAGGTTTTAATGCTTCAGGACCCCATTTATGGAGGTGAAGAAGAGAAGATTGCCTGGCTAACGACATGGTGGTTAGCGCTACTAGGAGGACCTAGGTTCAATTTTGCAATTTTGCACTTATTTCATTTTCTTTCCTTTTTGTTTTCTTTCTTTTCTTTCACCCATACCAAAGTGTTGAATCCCTATCCTTTGTCCAATAAGGTACATTGTTGTTTATTATTGCACGTGTCAATGCAAACTTGCATAGATAATACTCTTAACCTTGTTTTCTTTGTAAGTGTTAATGGTTTATGAGTTACAGGGTTAGTAATATGGTGATGTATCATTGGCATGGAGAGCTCCAAAGAATGCAAGGTTGTATCTGTTCTTTCTCTACTTGTTTCCTTGTTTCTACCCCATCCCTACCACCCTTACTTGCTTTGTTATCCAATTTGCTTGTTTATGTGTTTTACTCTATTTACTTGAGGACAAGCAAGGATAAGGCTTGGGGGTATGGGGGTTTGGTCTTATTGTTTTATGTTTTCTTAAGGTAAATTGCATTATTTGATGGCCAAAAGTTTTTTTATGTTATGTTTTCTTAGGGTAGATTGCATTATCTGGTTAAAAATGGTGCAAATTTTTCAAATTTTAATGCATGTAGAGTCGTTTATTTCTTCGTTGATCATTGTGTTGGCTATTGTAATTGACTCAATTGATTGTTGGATATAAGAAGCATTGTGAGAAATGAATGGAGTGGATTGAAGAATAGGTCTTGGAAGCGATGCCCTTAAAATTTGTGGGAAGTGAGGACCTTTAAGAATGCCCCATTGTGGCCACCCCAAAGCTTGGTAGGAGAAAATGAAGAAAAAGGGTTGTTGATGTGAGATTCCTTTCCTTGATTGGTTCTTTTTCATATGCCCTAGCCTTTCTTTTTCTTTTCTTTTTTTGTGTAAATGTAGTGCAAAGTATGAAAATCCAAAAAAAAAATTGAAAGAGGCAAAAATGGTGGAAAAAGATCAAAAACATGAAAAAAATTTTGAGAAAAAATTGCAAAAGAAAAAGCCAAAGGCACCAAAATGTTTTGTGAATAAGTGCATAAGTGACACAATGTCAACTTAGCACAAGCTATCCTCTTTGTATATATGTGAATAAGGCTTTTATAAGCCATTGGATTTGTATATTGTCTCTTCTTGCCTTTGAAGCTTTGTGCATATTCGGGAGGCCATGTTAAGTCGAGGGGGCACAAAATATCAACATGCCGTGTGCGTGAGTTAGAATCCTAGGCTTGTGGTGGTTGGGCTACTTGGGAAATTCCCATGAGGAACAAGGCCCCATATGAGGAGAGAGAGGATTCGAAGAGACTTGGGGATCTCTCCACAATAGAAATGCCTCTTTCATGCTTCTTAGACTAGCCTTGATAGCGAGTCAATCCCTTAGGTAATCCTTTGCATCGGCCTTAGAAATAAACTTAAGATTGGGCTTGCTTGGGGACAAACAAGGAGAAGGTTTGGGGGTGTTGATGTGTTGTATTTTTGTGTGTGTTTGCATTGTCATTTATCCATGTATTAGAGGTGTTTTGAGCTTTAAGAGATGCATTAGTATTGTACCTACACTAGAGTTAGGCTTAAGCGTAAGTAAATGTACATAGTTGAGTTTTAAAATAAACACTATACTAATGCAGGTATGTTTCTCATGTTTGGTGAAGATAGATCAAAAGCTCGGGACTTGAATTGATTGAGAATTGATGATGGAGTCAAGCTCGAGGTGTTCAGGATGTGGTAAAGCATAAAAGAAGTGTTTGGAGGCAACCGGGGGAAGAAAAAAGCAACTGAAGCGAAACGGATGGAACGGGAGAAAATTGGCCAACTTCTGACCTGGCCGATCGACCCCCCCCTCAGGGTCGATTGACCGGCCTAGAGGACAAGCCAAAACAAAGAGCAACCCATTTTGGGCTAGTTGACCTAAATGCTAGGCCGATCGATCAGCCAAGGACTCGGCTGGACACGTATACTGCATTATTTAAGCCCTTTTCTAGCCTATTTTTAATAGATTTGGATCCTCTTTTCATCTCCCATTTACACACCCATTTCTAACACACAATACCCTACTTCCATCCACCTCTAATAGCCATACTAACACACACACCCACTTAGAATTAATTTGATTTTAGAGGATTCAAACATCATTTGGTGAAGATCTGCTTAAGTTTGTAAAGAAACAAGCTTCTATAACCTCTTTCATTCTTATCTATTTTATGCTTGAGTAGATAGATTAGGGTGCCTAAGCTTGTGTGATAGGATAATTTTTGTATTCTTTGTTATGGGATTTGATTGGCTTGTATATATACATACTTTGTTCTTAATATGAATGGCTCTATAGCATTTCATGTCCATGTACTTGATGTAATGCTTGAATGAGTTGTATGTATATAGATTGAGCTGTATTTACTATAGAACACTTCTAATCTTTAGATTATGCATGTCTATATGTGTGATTATGGATAATATGAAGTGGGTTAATTCTATTCATGTCTATGCGAGTATGAAACATGCCTTATATTGAATACATGCTTAATTAATGCCACATGTTGATGCTTGAATGCTTCCAATGGCGTAAATCAAACTAGCTTGTGATTGTATCGTGAATAGGACGTCATATTCAAACATGTAGGACTACGCCTATTAGATACCAATCTGCTTTAGTGTCCCTAGAATGATGGCACATAAGTTAGTACTAGTCTAGATCGAGTTTTCTTTAGCTTTAAATCCAGCTAACAGGATTCAAAATAGGCTTAGTCGACCCTAGAAACCCTAGGTCTTAGCGTTAAATTCAGCTAATAGTTAGAAACTAAGGTGGGATTGTTCTAGGATACCTAGGTAACTTTCTATTCCCTCCTATGGCCTTAGGTACATAACAACCATGCCGTAGCTCTAAGTGTTCATGCTTAGGGACAGTCCCGCACCAAGTCCTAGGGTGTAATTAGGATACTAGATTAGTTGCTTAGTATTAGAAGCCGTATTTAGTAAGCCAATTCCCGAATCCCATAGCAAAGAGGTAGAAAGTCACCCATTCGCAAGTGTAGGTCTCCTTGTCACTTTCCTATTGTTTTAATCCCCTAGGTTAGCTTAGTTCTTGCTTCTTTCCCTTATTGCATTTATAGTGTAGTCCTTTCACTTTTCCCCTTAGCTCCTAAAAATCCAAAAGTACATAAACATATTAGCTTAGGTTCCCTCTTTAGGCTTATTCTAAAGCAAGCTAACATAGAATTTCTTCCACAATTCACGCCTCCCTGTGGTTCGACACCCGCACTTGTACACACTATTCTGCACGATCCGTACGCTTGCGGGTCTTTTAGGGCTTGCACTGAAAAGGCACATCACTTATTCCAACAATGTTAGACAACATGAAGGGTATCAATAGCTTTCTCGCAAGATGATGAAGCTAACCATGCCTTCCATGAAAAATTTCCTTTCTCCAATGACGAGATTTGAACATGACCCACTTGTGTCTTCTTCGGCAAGCTTTAGGCATTGCTTGGTTGAAGCTTTGTTTGGTTTTGCTATTATTGTGACTTTTAATTTTTTTTCTTGTTTGCGGTAGATTGTACCTATGCTCTAGATACCAATTGTTGAGAAAAAAAGCATGCACAAGCAAAGGATACGAGAAAACGAGACATGAAGGCTTTACGTGGTTCAACATTATTGCCTACATCCATGGCTGCAGAGAACAATTCACTATATTGATATGCAAGCATAACTAGACTCCTCTCCCACACTTAATGTTATGAGCTACTATATGTTTATTGGTACAAAGCTTCCTAAAATCTGTCAAGCTAAGAAAACATGTTTTCTTGTGCCCCAAGCATACGAGCCACATAATTAACAAAAATTATATATTAAATTAATTTATAAAATGTAATTAAAATTATCTTAACAAATATATTTTTATAAAAATATAATGTTTTAAATTTTATTATTAACGAACTTTTGATTGAGGTAACCACACTAGAGGAATATTAATCAAATTAATAGGTTATCAATATATTGTTTGACTTAATATATATAAAACTCATAAACATTAACTTTTTCTTAAGATTTTTTATTAAATCAAATCCTTTTATTCACTTTCACACACATATATACATACATACATGTGTGAGTGTATATATGTATATAGTGAGTGTGTATATATGTATATAAAGACCCAAAAAATACATAAATGTAATGATGAAAAATAATCAAAATATGCCATGTTGCCATAATGATGAACTAAGTAGCGATAAGTGGCATTTGAAATTTTGAAAAGAAAATGAGATCGTGGACATTAATTTTATTTTCTGTGCGTGTAAAATACTTTACACAAAATATCTTATTTGAAGTGATAAAAATTATGCTAGGTTTAGTGTACTTATATCTTATAAGCCATGGAGGATACCTTTTAGAGATTTTGTATTTGTACTTTTAATAATACCTTCAATTTAAAAAGGTGTAAAAAAATGTCGTTTGTTAACAATTTATCATAAATCACTTATAAGATATTTTTCATAAAATATTTTATTTATAGTGATAAAAAAATAAGTTGGGTTTAAAATACTTATATCTTATAAGTTATTATAGGGTACATTTTGGAGATTTAATATATATATATATATATATATATATATAATATTTGTACTTTTGATAATACATTCAGTTGAAAAGGTTAAAAAAATAAAATTTAAAAAGTAAAAATTAAAAATTAAAAAAATAGAAGATTAAAAATAAAAAATCAAAACTATATTAAAAAACTTTAAATTGAAATAATTAAAACTTTATAATTTACATTCAGAAATAAGGTTGAGACGAAAAAAAGGAAAAGACCAAAATACTATTTTAGCTTTAATGTATGAGCTGAACACCTTTTCACTTAATGGTTCAAAAAGTAATTTTGTGCACTTCTGTCAAATCCTACTAGGAATGCATCTTCGAAAATGAAAATATAAGTGCAAGAACAATAACATTGCGTCCAAGTTGGCTAGAACTGGTATGTTATTTCGTACGATGATATTTTCAAATTCTTTTCTATTTTTGATTATTTCGTTTCTTGTTAAAAATACTACGGTTTGGTGCAGAGAAGCAGCCGAAAAATGAGGACGATGAAGGGAGGCAAAGTCATGAACCCTACCGATGCTTATTGTAAGGAGCTCCGCAAATGTGAACTAAAAGCGTGTAAAATTTTCTTTTTTTTTTGCATTTTCTTTTTCAAAAAATTCAATATATATATATATATATATATATATGTATTTGTATATTCTTATATACCTTTTTTTGTTTTAATTATTTTTACTGGTGATTGATGCGTATAAAAGTGATGTTAAATTGTTTAATTGCTATCTAAAGTCTAATGTAGTGTGCCCTAATTTTAGTGATGCAGACAAGTTTCAATTTGGAGTTTAAACGTTAATCTAGCTCAGAAAGTTCATTGAAATTGAACTCAAATCTTGATAATAGAGGTTAGGTAAAATCTTAGTTGAAGCTCAATGCTTGGCGCTAAAATAATACTATTACAGCTCTTTTGATTTAATTAGGTAACTTGAGTATTTTTTTTCTTTTTAGTTTTCAATTAATTTTTAGTCTCTTTTTATTATTTTATTTTCTTCTTTTCTTCTCTCCTTTCTGTCTTTTTCTCTTTTAGTTTTTAGTTGTTTTACTTTCTTATTTTTATAACAGAATAAATTACAAATATTTTTTGTCCTAATTTTTTTTTATTTTACTTTGGCTAAAAATAAAAAATAAAAATAAAAATGCACTCATTATAATCACGAGAAGATATGTTCTCGTCATAAGAGGATGTAATTTATATGATTTGACCTCTTATTTTAAAATAAAAATAAAAATAAATAAAATTAATATTTAAAAAAAAAAATCAGGCGCCCCCTTACACAAACATGACCCTGCCACTGAGTGAGATGTATACTTTAATTTGAATCTTTTATTATGTTATAGAAAAAAAATTTATTTTTGATTCAAAATATTTAATATATTTATTTAATATAAATATTCCTTTCATAATAAGAGACCAAATCATATGAAGTGTATTCTCTCATGACAAAAGTGTTTGCCTCATTATCATAATGAGTGTATTATTATTATAATTTTTAGTTTTCAGTCAAAGTAAAATAAAAAGTTTAGGACAAAAAATAATTGTAATTTATTATCTTATGAAAAAAAAAAAATTAAAACAAGCAAAAATAGAAAGACAAAGGAGAGAGAATAAAAGAATAAATAGATAGAAATAAAAGCAGAATGAAAATTAACAAAAAACGAAAAAGAAAAAGAAATACCCAAATCACTTAATTTTTAAGTATTTTATGTTTTTACCATAATTTGTTAAATTTTTTTAATAGCTAGAACAGCTTAAATGAGACCCTTTTTTAAAAATTTAATGGTTTTTTTTAAAACTAAAAATAATTTAACAGTCAAAATAAGACTAACTAAAAGATTTAGTGACACATAAAATAATTTACCTTTTTTAAATATGACATGTTCCTTAGGTGTTATATATATATATAACTCCACTTTAACGTGTTGAAAATTTCTCCTCTCAATATACATGTATATATAAAGCACAGGGAGTTGAGAGGAGAAATTTTCAACACGTTAAAGCGGAGTTAAAGGAGAAAGTTCCACGCGTCGACTGGACCGACCAATTGGCGAATTGGGAGGAAGTTTCTGCGCGACTACGCCTAAGAAAGTTTAGAACACGAAAATGACACTTTTGCAAACTATCAGCCTGTTTGGATTGGAATTTTTTTTAAGAAAATAATATTTTTTTAAAAAAATTATATTAAATTCACAATAGTTATTTAATTTAACTTTTAAAAAAATTAAAACTCTAAAAAGAATCAAATATAATTTTTTTAAAATTCAAAATTTTTAACTTTTAAAAAAAATTATTTTCTAAAAACTGCTAAAAAAAAATTTTTGAAAATAGCCGATCCAAACGGACTCTATAAGTATCACACACATGCGTGCAGGCCCGGATGAGTTTAAGCTAGGCCACACATGCGTGCAGGCCCCGGATGAGTTTAAGCTAGGCTACACTTAGCGGAGTAACACTTGCCATAGCTTCAAGTTAATGGGAAACGGAAGAAGAAGAATCTCGAGACTCCTCTCTAGGAATGGAAGAAAGCAGAAAGAAACACTCTTGCTGGAGAATGGAAGCATGTTATTACAAGATCGATTTGCTTCTTGTAATGGCATATGCACTCCAGCCCGTAGCTTCTCAATTGAAGACTTAAAAGTTGCAACAAGCAACTTCAACAAGAGTCACATCATATACCAGGGCCTCTGGTACAGCATGTACAAAGGCTTCTTCAAAGACCTCCCAGTTCTCATCAAGATGACACATGAAAGTTCTTCAATCTGCTTTCCCCTTTCTCCCATCCGACTAACCCACGACTTGGCGGTTTCATCGCAGTTGAGCAATCACAAGAACGTCCTCAAGCTTTTGGGCTACTGCCTCGAACTTCAGATGCCAGCAGCAGTTTATGAATACGAAAGTTGTGAGCTTCTCTCTGATATGCTCCACAACAAGATGAAAGATAAAGATAATTATCAGATTTGTGGGTCATCACTCACCTGGAAAAATCGGGTAAAAATAGCCAAGGATATTGCTAATGCTCTAACTTATCTCCACACTGCATTTTCCACACCCATCATCTATGGAAATCTATCACAAAAGAAGGTTGTCGTAGACCGAAACGGAGCTGCTAAGTTGTTTGATTTTTCAATGTCTGTAACACTTCCTGCAGGAGAGTTACATGTTGAAGGTGTTGGAGTAGGGTGCTTTAGAGGGTTCGTGGACCCTGAATATCAACAAACCGGCGTCGTCTCCACAAAGATTGATGTCTATGACTTTGGTATGCTCCTGATTGTGCTCTTCACAGGCCAGCAATTTGTATGCGGAGCTGCAGGTAATCTCTGCTACATTAATGAACATGGGAAAATATACATCAGGGAAGATCATCTGCAGGACATTGTGGATCCCATGATTTTGGCTGAGGAATGGATTACTCAGACGACCAAGCAGCATTTGCAAGATTTCCTCGCACTTGCACTTCGATGCGTCCAACGTAGGGGTGAAGCCAGGCCAGAAATGATAGAAGTGGCAAGACAACTTAAGCTGATGGAGAGAGAGCTGTCTCATCCCAAATATACCAAAGTCGACGGAGAGACGAGTATATAATTAGTAGGGTACGGTCGTAACAGGGTAGGATGACAAATCTGTACATCTTTTATGATATTTGTAAATCACTATAAGGTTTCTCCCATTAAAATTAACAACAACAAAGTCCTTTACTTTTTGGATACCAAGGATTGAAAAGAAGAGTAGTTTCAATAGGAGATAAAGCACTATCATTCCAAACACACTATACATCTATTTTCACCTTAATGAACCCCTCAAGTTCATCATATCTTTTTCTCTCGGAGAAATTAAAATTATTGTTCTGACCCAATTATTTTCTCATTCAAGTTAGATTTACTAACAATTATATAAAACCCAACATAGCAAACTCAACCCAGTGCTCACATTTATAGGTATATCCCATCTAATTTTCTTTTCCCATCTAATCACACACACCCGTATGCGCAGAACACAAACTGTAACCTTGTTTTCATCTCTACTTTTTACAGTAACCATAAACAGTAAGAGCTCATAATCTATTATTAACTCCCTTTTGAGAAAAAAGGAGCCATTCACGGGTCACAAAATTTCAAAATGGAATAGCAACATCAACATCTATATACAGAAACACATCAATTCAAGAGGAAACAGAAATTGAAATGGTGACGAAAATGGACATAGAAAGAGGAGTTGTTGAGTTGTTTCGCTAGGATCCATAGAGCATTCCTTAAGCATTGCATAAATCTCTTCTGCACTATGGTTGCTGGTGATCTCCTTTATGTTCTCAATCGTTTTCCTCACGCAAAGACCCACACCAAAATAAATAAATAAATAAATAAAAACAAAAAGCCCAAGTGTCACCCTTTCTCCATCGATTTATCCTTGTTGTTGCCGTGAATCGCTTATTTTTTCCTTTTTCGGTAGAAACCAGCAAAAATAGTGCAGAGACGAAGGTCAGATAGGATCGTGAATTTGACCCAAAAAAAAAAGGATAGGACCACGAAATGTTGCAAAAAGTGGAGGGGTGATGGATGTCTGTTGGGGCGTATATACAACTTGGAGATATCCAATTGGATTGAAAAATCGTGCCGAAAATATATTAATAATTATGTATAATCTTTAATAATATTATATATGTTAATTTCACAATTTTTAAATATTTTATACAATATTTTAATATTAATATTTTTATTTTGAGGTCATAAAAATTTTTGAAATGCTTACTGAAAAAGAAAAAATTAGAGTAAAGTACTTTATATGTATAATATAATCACACTTTATTCTAATTTAGATATATTTCACAACAACCCTAATGAAGTTATATCATATTTCTATCTAATCATAACTATTCTAGTTAACTTATATCATACTTTTTAATTACTCAATTAATTTTATAATAATTATCTTAATCATATTACTCTTAACATGCTAATTATAGTTTATGATATAATCTTTGAAAAAGTGAATAAGGTGCAAGAAAGTTAGATGTGAAGACAAAGTTAATTCTTAAATATTGCAACTAGTAACTCTAAAAATAATATCAGCTATTTACTAATATATCAATATATGCATTAGTTAATTTTAATTATATTACCAACTTAATTTTGTTATATAATTAGCATAATCAGACTAAACAATCTCTCTAAAATGCATAGAAATTACTAACAAGTATAAAAAGGGTCAAACTCTATCATATACCGATGAACAAGTGCCGAAAGAATCAAATACTTATACCTATTTGTCTTGAAATTTTGGAACAATATGGGACGGAGATTTTTTCTTCTGGTATGATTATGGTTCTAAAATTTTCAAGAACCGAAAATTTGGGACAGTTCTGGAGATTTCCAAATCTCCAGATTGGATCGAACCGGGTACAGCCCTATTGTCTTTAATTGCTTTTGATTTGAAAGACTAATATAGCCTCATAATGTCTCATTGCAGTACTCCAAAAAAAGGGATTAAGGGGTAATTTAATGTAATAACTTTTAAAACTTGTAATAGATGTCAGCTTTAGCACAAGGGTATTTTAGACATTCAACCATCAAAAATACGAAATGCACAACAGTTAGTACAACTAAGGGTAGGAATCGAA
Source organism: Cordia subcordata (assembly GCA_028554755.1). Taxonomy (NCBI): domain Eukaryota; kingdom Viridiplantae; phylum Streptophyta; class Magnoliopsida; order Boraginales; family Cordiaceae; genus Cordia; species Cordia subcordata. Next base: position 12,728,003 of record JAPTOF010000010.1, on the reverse strand, counting down.
CTGGATATTCAGGTATTTGGATATTCGGATACCGAATATTCAGATATCGAATTGAAAAACAAAGTATCCGATCGACTAGCTAAAAACTAACTATCCGGCTAGATACTAAATTTTTGGATAGTGGATGGTTCGAATACGGATTTTTAGATATTTCAAATAAATTAAAAAAAATTCAAATCCTGGCTATTATTTTAAATATCTTTTTGAAATTGCCAATGCTTAGGCAAGTAACTATTTTTGTGATGTTTAACTGTTTTTGTTGAACATTCCCATTCAGATTGCTTAAAAGTTTGATAAACATTCCCATTTAGATTGACAGAAGCCATAAAGTTTTCATGATAAATAAAGCTAATTAGATGTATTAGAGATGAAAAAGCAACAGAAAGGCAACAAAGTTTATGCCTAAGCACAGAAAAAATGAGAAACTATCAAACAGAACAGCGCCAGAAAACACTTTTAATTAAAAAAAATTCAAATTTTTGCGCTCTTGCAAATTAAACTTCAGGTTTTTACTGCTTAAAAACTAAAAAGAATATTAATTCTTATACTTTTTTCCAACTCTTACAACACACAAAAGTGAAATATACATATTGGTATGGAAATAAAGGAAATTCATCTTCAACTCTCACCAATTATTCCAATACTAATATGTAACCCCATTACACAAAATTACCCAAAAGACACCAGACTTCTCGTGAAGTACAACAAATAATGCTATCCTTATACAATATATCTCTACATAGCAAATCCTAGTCATGAAAAAATAAAATTCAAATTCTATGTTACCTTAATTAAGAGGAAAGGCTACAGTGCGTAAGGGCTATGGTGGTCATGGTGGTCAATTGGTCGGTTCTTCTAGTGTTAAGGGCAGGCCGTGGTCGCCGGTACTACTAGGGCGTTAGGGTTGTGGTGGTCACCGACGATGTCAGGGTTGTGTAGGCATGAAAGTGAGGGCTGCGGCACTTTAGGCTTTTAGCAAGAAAGATATGTCAATTATCAAATAAGAATTAGGACAACTTTTACTGACTTAGAGTTCAGACACTTAGTATTTTAGGGTATTATTTTAATTTAATTTAAAAAAATAAATAGTTCGGGTAACCTGATATCTAAACGGGTAGTAAAAATGCTACCCGATATTCTACCTGAAAATCTAAAAAAAATGGGATATCGGATCAAATACATCCGAAATCCAAAAAAGACTATTTTTACCTACCCGCTCGGACACGGATGCGGATACGGGTTTGGATGCGGATGCGGATACGAGATCGGATAATCCTATCCTTAGGTACAACTCCCTATTGTAGATGACGAGCTATACATAAACACACAAATTTTATAGTTTCATTTTTTTTTGTCGGGAATATACATATTTATATACAAAACCAACAGAGATACAAGTTAGCCAATGCCAACGGCATCGAAATCATTCTTTACAAACAAAGATAATCTTGAAAGAAGATTACAACAAGAGTAAGGGGGAAAAGATCCTATTCGAGCTAACACAGCAACCCAATCTGCCATACATTAGCTTGTCAAGAGACATGCTTGAAAAAGTAATGAGAATTGGAGGACAGGAAAGAACAAATATTCTAAATGATGGAAACTATCCTTCAATCACACTTAGAATAATTCCAAATCATACGGAGAACTACCAGGGAATCAGATTCAATAATAAAGTCGTTAAGCTCACGAGCCATAACTACTGTGCAAGCCAGTATACACGTATAAGCCTCCGCTTGTGTAGCAGATGCACATCAGACCTTACAAGCACGACCATCTATAATGTCTTCGTTAGAATCATGGCATATCGCAGCAACACCAGCCAATTCTAAAATATTCAGAAAAGATGCATCACAATTCAGTTTATATGTACCATAAGGTAGGGCCTACTAAGTATTCATAGAGATTTGCAATCCATATGACACACAAGAGATTACCATCCATTGATTAAAATATTTTATTAAAATTGTGGGCTACCATTGATTAAGATATTTTATTTTTTTGAAAAATAGGTTGAGATTGACCGGTAAAGCCCAAAGTATTATTTAATTGTGATCTGTTCCAATTGGGCCTAGGTCCGTTTCGTAAATATTATTTTTTAATGGCGTGATATGCAAGGTGTAGAGCCTATTTAAAGTAATAGGGCATCTTGATTGAGGAGCCCACTAAAGTTTTAAGGCTAAGCTCTCTCTCCTATCTAGAGTCTTAGTAGTTTATAAATAGGCTATTGATTGGCTTGTCCTATTGATAGCCACCATACAGAAGTTGGAGAAGGAGAGGGAGCCCCTAGTCTAGACGTGCCCATCATAACACGCTACTACAATTTTATCGTAATATTCACAGGATAATCGTAAGAAATGTTTTAATGGCTTCAAATCAAGGTATGCTTCAAATATTATTAATTTAATTTATTATTGTAGTGTTTTTATTTCTGGTATTAGCTCTAATTAAAGTCTAACAAATGGTATAAGAGCCACTAATACCAGAAAAAAGACTTGCCCAAAGATATTTTCTTTTATATTTAATCGATCAACATTAGATTTCAATATTTTTTTTAGCGATCAAAATTCATGCGTTTCATAACGAGTTAATTGCACTTTTCTCTGCGTCTAATATGTTGGATTAGAACTATAATTCCTGTGGCAATCTATTCCTAATTCTTTATGTTAACGAGACATCATGCTTAGCATCATATTAGTGCCTTGGTTCAATTAGGTAGCAATTATTGCTAGTGATAATAATAAAAAAATCCTTTGTGGCTAATACTTATGACTACGAAGTTTTACTCAGTGGTTGTTGGTTTGCCATATTTTATGTTGAAAAATTGATGGCGGATATTTAAGGCCATATATTTATGCTTTTTCTTCTTGAATTGGCCAATCACCTTGGTCATATCTTTGTGAAGATGGAACATTAATGGGGCTCAAGCTCTAATATTTGAAATATGACTCATTTATGATGACAAGTTACGATTTAAAATCTAATTAAGTTATTTGCATAAAGATGTCTTGAATTGATTGCAATTTTATGGGCCTACTGCTTTGTTTTTCAAGGCTATGAATTTACTTAATCTCGATTACTTAGAGTACATGATTTTGATCTAGGAAGCATATTATTTATATATTATTTAATTCATCTAGAATTATGATGATGACCATTTGTCTTTGTGGTTGACTTTTTATGCTTAATTCTCAAGTTTATGCTACAAACTTATCACGAGTAAGAATCATATTTCATTTAACGTTTTAGAATCGTGTCGTACGTGATTGTGGCCTGGAGATAATTTGGTGAGAATTAAGCACCACACAAACCCTAAAGATCCACATCAATGCAGGCTCTCATATTTAATTACTTTTTTGTAAGCCTTCCAATTAAAGGCTTGAAATTTACTAAACAAGCAAAACCGTTAAAGATAATAGATAATTTTGGGGTCCACACATAACATACATATACAAGAAGTTGAAGTCTTGTGAAAGGTCTTGATGGTTTGCTATTGTCAATAAAATTAAAGAAAAGTGCAAATTAGATCTTGATGGCATAGAGTTTATAGTGGCTATAACTTTGTTTTTGCGGTGTTGGTATTTTAATTGAAGCATGCCACGTTGTGGTTAGTTGTTAAGGTCACGATTGACTTGTAATTAGGTCATGGTGTTTGGTACATACATATATATGTTATCATGGTGTCTAAAGCTCATTTTTATTGGCATAGCCATTGTATATATGTTAGGAGATTTACTAAAATGTTTTGAAGCATAAAATATTATGACCATTTCTAATCGAGTATTAAGAAGGACTTATGAACGCTAATGGCTATAATTATCCACTCTGGAAATAAGTGAATAAGTAAGTCATATTCTTTTCAAGCTGCTTATCTATGTCTATATTTGACATGTAAATTTTCATACATTATGAGCCAGCTATTTGTAGTATATCTCATAATATCGTTCCTATATACGAGCATATGCCAAACTCAAGATTTATTTTGGGATGTCTACATATGCCTAATGTCTATATTGGTTTTTTACTAGACATTCATGATTCTATAGAATTAATTAAAGGATTAATAGTGGTGATATTACGCATGAAAGTAACTTGTCCCAGTTAAATAATTGATGATTGATATAGGCGGTTGCACCGAAGTAAGCCTGTGTATTAATTCTTTAGTTATTTGATAAGAATCCCCGGATGTTTGCTTCTTTATATTAGTACATGCGATTGTCTGCTCAGAAGGGATAATTGTATGCATTAATTTAAGAGAAGTAGGAGTGGGTAGTGAGGGTGTTTGTTCTTATGACTTTAAATGGATTTTTCTACCCGAAGGGGATAGATTTGTTTAAGGTTGTCTTACTATTTCACTTGAGTGAAAGGTTCATATCATATGTTGTATATTTTGCTCGAAAGGGAATATGTAGTGACATACTTTCAACTTTTGTGAGGATGTTGCTGTTATGGTTCATTATATATCTTAATTATGTTGTAATGTTATATTAATATTACAATTAGCAACATTTCTTAAATGATTAATTTGTTCTTCTTTTATTCCAGTTAGACTATTTTCTGGATCATGTTGGATAATTTTGCCAAAGTGGGTTATCTGTCGTGGTTTGTAAATTTGTCTAATAAGGATTCTGGAATAGTTCATCTCTTAAAGTTATAGTTCACAATTATTTTCCTGAAAGAGGTAATTGTGAGCTTAATTTTTGTGGAAGCACAAGTGAATGGCAAGGAAGTCAAAATTATTATGTCATAATTAATCTTCATGTTTGAAGGTGTTAGATTTCTATGAAATCGATTTTATTCTTCACTTGTGTGAGACTCTAATATATTAATGACGTATATATCTTGAAAGTCTTTTTGGGATTTATTGATCTCAAAAAGTGGAAATTTTTTCTTAATTGGCAACTCGAGTGGTAGATTTCATGACGTATGGATTATTTTGTATATAATAATAAAGTTTGAGTTGAGATTTAAGGTTGTGATTATTCCACGTTATTTGTGAATAAGATCATTTGGGTACAATTATAATTCCTTGCTTTCGCAATTTTGACTTTTATCCATCCATATATAATTGTACTAAAGTGATATCATGACTTTTGCATGTTGCCTTAAAGGCAGTCAAACCTTGATTTTATTGTGACACTTGCATGGAATGCAAAAGGTGTAATGGCTTCATGTATTTTTTTTTTGTTAAGGGTAATAATTCTAATGAATACAAATATGGATGTATTTTAAGAGCATATATGAAGTATCTTAGTGTAAAAGCTAGTTTAAGTTTTAAAATAGTAATTTTGAGTTTTATATTTAAGTGGATACTTCCAAAATATGAAAGAAAGATAAAGCTTGAATCATATCTCATATATTGACTATTTAAAGTAAGTTGTTATGTACTTGATAGTCAATGAATAAAATGGTCATATTATTTTAATTTAGTGAAAGAGGTAGTATTGCGAAACCTTTTCATAATAAAGTATTTTAGGTTAATAACCTATTCTAGTTGTGCATTATTTCACTTTTAAACACTCTAAAGAAAGATAACTACAGTTGTTATCATATGAAGATTTTTACTTCGATATACAAGTTTCAAGAAATAAAACATAAATCGAGTTAACTTAACATGAAGGTCAATAGGGACTAGGGTTAAGTATATCTATGTGCTTAGTAGTAGGATAGGGCTATTTATCCTTGAATGCCATGCCCTAGATGTGTATGCTTTATGCTCAAATGTCAACCTCCACTATTGTGATGACAATCGATGGTGCACAACTAATGACTATGTAGGTTGAGTCTTCCTTAACTTTAAATCTAACTAATAGGTTTCAGGGTAGTTAGTCAACCTGAGATGGACTAGATCTTGGCTTTAAATCCAACCAATAGTTTAGACACTTGATTAGATTGATTGAAGTCACCAAGTACCTTAATTAGCTAGCCCTAATGCCTAGGTCATAAGGACCACATTGTAGCTCTTGGTAGATGTGCCTAGGGACAAACCTGCATTGAGTCCTAAGGGTTCCATTAAGAGGATAACACGTAGAAATAGGGACTAGGGTTCCATCGAGTTAAGTGAACATGAAGGTCAAGTATATCCATCAAGTAACCCTAGAAAGACGTAGTGATCACACATAGGCAAGTTGTAATCGCCCTAGTCCCCATTTCTATGTGTTAGAATCCCCTTAGATCGCTTGATTCCCCAGTTACACACACACTGCCCTTTTATTTCCTTGTTCTTAGATTAGGTTTATCTTTTCCAAACTCCTTTCAATTCAAAACCCAAAAGAACGTAGTTTAGGGACCCAACACATAGCTCTTTAGGACATACTTAGCTTAGAACACCACTCACGTTAGGCCTCTACGTGGATTTAACCCGCACTCGTACACATTGTACTACATGCGACCCGTGCACTTACAGGTTATTTAGGCTTGTGCTCATGAATAGCGATCAAGTTCTTGGAGCCGTTGTCGGAGAGGTAACAATTGTTTGGTTTCTTTGATTTGTGTGTCTTAGCTTGTTACATGTTCTTTTATCTTTTCTTTTCATACGTTCTTTATTCTGAATAATAAAAAGAAAATTCTAAAAAAAGAAAATTGAACTTTCTAAAGAGGATTACTTGTGCTTAATTGAATATGAATGACCCAAATGCTTCTTGGTAGTCTTTGATATCCTCTTCCCTACCACTCGAGTGTGTTCCTTATGCACGTCGCTTGTGTGGAAGTTTTATGCATCCAACCGTTTTCTGTCCGCATGAAAATTCCCCATCTAAGGCTAGTGCTGTTTGTGACCCCTATAGTCACGAATCATCTCATACATCTTCATTTAGAAATCATGACTATAGGGATGCATATTCTTCATATTGCAATCATTGTGGAAGCCGTGCTTATTTTTCTAGTGCTTGTCCTACCTTTCACCGTTATTCTCGATTGCATACAACGTCCAATGCCCCAAGCAATCATATACCTATGCATATATCATCATCTTATCATTATGATTCTAAGGTGCAACATCATGCATCGACATGTTGGGGTCAAGATGACTCTTCATTTGATACGCCGCCGTGCATTAAGAGTCCATCCTTCACATCATTTTTTCTACTCACTCTTCATCTGAGTATTATAATGGTTGCGCTTATAACGTCACCAATCAAGAGGTCCACCATTCTTATTCAGTTGAACCCTCTTTTTTTAGGTTGTCTTTAAGAAATGATGAAAAGATTGCCTATCTCCTATCCCGCATCCAATCTAATAAGAGAGACTAGATAGCATGATGCAACAAGTTAACAATCTAGGTGAGTGCTTGAAGGGAGAGATTAAGAGTGAGCAGCCTATTATTGAGAATATTAAGATATCTTTAGACAGGGTTGAAGAGATATGGAAGAGACCTAGAGATGAGAGAAATAACGGTGAATTTGATGATGTGTTGAAGAGAAAAATAGAAAGAGAGATTAATGGAGAGTTCACATCTTACAGTAAGGATGAGAATAAGCTTGATAATAGTTTAGTCTTGATGACTTCAATGGATATGTTTTAGATGCTAGTGGTGGATCGATTCGAGTCATCTAATACCTTACTTAGCTAGCCCTGACGCCTAGGTCATAAGGACCACGCCATAGCTCTAGGTAGACGTGCCTAGGGACAGATCTACACCGAGTCATAAGGGCTCTATTGGGAAGTTAATTAAAGGTCTAGACGAGAGCAACCAAGTATATCCATCAAGTAACCTTAGAAAGACATAGTAATCACCCATAGGCAAGTTGTAATCACCCTAGTCCCTATTTCCACGTGTTAGAATCCCTTTAGATTGCTTGATTCTCCCGTCACACACACATACTGCCCTTTTATTTCCTTATCCTTAGATTAGGTTTATCTTTTTCGAACTCCCTTCAATTCAAAACCCAAAAAGAACATAGCTTAGGGACTCAACACATAGCTCCTTAGGATGCACTTAGCTAGCGTCCTCATGGATTCTACCCCGTACCCGTACACATCGTACTATGCGCGACCCCTGCACTTGTAGGCTTTTTAGGCTTGTACTCACGAATAGTGATCAGTTTATAAAATTTCTATAATGTTTGAAAGAAATTGGTTTATGAGATTTTGTTAAATTTGGGATGTTCGTATACTTGCACTCAATAGAGATTCTCTTTTATATAAGTTGGGAATTTAACACTTTTAAAGTTGAAGGACGTATTAAGCATTTCATTAAAGGTTGTTATGCCTACTAACTAAATAATTTTCAATTAAGAATGCAAATACATATAATTTTTTATGTACTTGATTAGTGGGAGCAACCTTGGCTTGTATAGAAATGTTGGACATGATTGCTAGTCTTATATCTGGTGGTTCTAATATTTCCAGCTTACACAATAAAGTTTCTAATCTGAAATGGCTTTAATTGTGTTTAATGTTGTTGTTATTTCCTGCTTACTTACATGGCTTGGATATTGATGGCAAATAAAGAAATGAATTTATAAAGTTATTGCCATAAAAGTATATAAAGTGTCATTTTATGCTTGGCATATATTTGTGCAAGTATTAGCAGGTTATATGCTCAGATTAAAGTGTACAAGATATGGTGTTTTCCATATACTTTTGGGAACTTATTATGAAGCTTGGTAAATGCTTCATAGAGTTATTGTAAATTGAAAGAATATAGTATATATAAATGCAATTATCTTTCAGTAATTTACAATATTCCTTTCGTTCCCACTATATCCAGTTAGGGATCACCATTTGCGAGTATGCAGATAAAGTTTGTGTGAGCTCATACAGGTCTAAAGTTTCATATCTTGAGATTTATAGTTAAAGGCTTCTTTAATGAAGTGACTTTGGTTTAGAAGCATTAAAGGAGATTTATGCCCATTAAAGTTTAAAGGTTTCTTCGAAAACATAAAGGGAATATTATCCTGTGTAGGGTCTTTATGACCATAAAGTGGCCGATTGTGGAAATTGGGCACGTTCATCGTTATAGTTGGATCACATGTACCAAATATCATACTACACTTTATCACAAAATGGATTCCATGTCGGTGAGACATTAATGTTTGTGATCATAGAAGTCCTATGCTGATAAATGGTATAACAACTACTATGGTTCAACGTGAATGTCCTTGTTGGACCGAATTCTGTATTGAGACGTTTTTATGTGGCCACTAAAGTTGTGTTCAACCCGAGAGTCTTTTTTTGCGAAACATATCTTTTCTTAATATAAAACCAATCAGTGTTGCCCAAGTGGGAGATTGTTAGAATTTTTTATTAAAATTCTAGGCTACCACTAATTAAGATATTTTATGGTTTCGAAAAATGAGTTGAGGTTGACCGGTAAAGCCTAAAGTATTATTTAATTGTGATCCGTTCCAGTTGGGTCTAGGTCCGTCTCGTAAATATTATTTTCTATTGATGTGATATGCAAGATGTAAATTCTGTTTAAAGTATTAGGGCATCTTGATGGAGGAGCCTACAAAAGTTTTAAAGCTAGGCCCTCTCTCTAATCCAAAGTACTAGTAGTTTATAAATCGGTCATTAGGGTTGACTTGCTCCATTAATAGCTACCATATAGAAGTTGGAGAAGGAGAGGGAGTCTATAGTTTAGGCGTGCCCACCACAATATGCTATTACAGTTTTATTTTAGCACAGGATTCGCAGGATGATCGTAAGAAAAGTTTTAATGGTTTCAAATCAAAGTACACTTCAAATATTATTGATTTAATTTATTATTGCAGTGTTTTTATTTCTGGTATTAGCTCTAATTAAAATCTAACGGAGTATTCATAGAGCTTTGCAATCCATATGACACATGAGATTACCAACCACCAATCTATCATCACTAGCAACATCTAATTCCCGAAAATGATAAAGAAAAGTCATAACCACCATATTAGGATCAGGGATCTTATCCTCAAACACATAGGAGTTACGCATCTTCCACGTTTCCCAGCAAATGAGGGAGATCAAAGTTGTAGTAAGCATACTTAGGAGGATAATCGACTTCTACACAACTAGTAATAAGATCATAAACCACACAAACATCAAATCGGGTAATATGGAATGCCTCGAGATGGAGCTGAAATGGAGACAGAAACCAACATCTGACACTCTAGGTGCAACGTAAGAAAAGAACCTCAAGTGACTCAGCTTCGAGCTCACAAATCCTGCACAAAGATGGAACTTTTTCTCTTCGAGGGAGGCCAAAAGCTAATTACATATTACGTGCAATTAATAGGAATTGATCTCAGGACCAAAAAATCCAAGAGTTCCATTTTCCTTCTTGTTCATCAATCGAGAATCAAGACAAACCGGGCACTACGGTGACACATGAAAGCACCCGATCCCATTCCGACCTCGAGATGTGGAATCGTCTTACACCATATGTCCTGAGATTGTTTGAGAGACATGGTCCAAGCCTGGTGAAGAAATTCAAATTGAAAGACGTTCATCAAGTCCTTTTATCAAGGGAAGAACTCGGCTTACTTATCAGGAATGCAGCCTTGAGGCTAGTTCCTGATTCAATTAATTGAAACAAGTGTCGAGCACAGCTAATAACGCAAACAAGCAGACATGCAGACGTACGAGACTAGTGCTTCTGTAAGGGTGCAACAAATCGTTCACTCCACAGGAAGAAAGGTCGATTACATATTACGTGCAATTAATAGGAATTGATTTCAGGACCACTCACTATTAAAGGTGAAAGACATACCACTAAATTATTAAGTCATTGGTCACAAAGGTTGAACTTGAGCAATGTCTTTTAGACAAATTTTTAGAGGTTGCAAGTAATCCACTACAGGCTTTCCACATGAAACATTTAACTTTGGGAAGGACTAGGCAACTCCAAATGTCTCGCCAAAGAGATTTTTGGGAACTGGTAGGGGGAAGAAGCCATGCCTGGTGATACGGTCGATCTGCCTTCCAAAATTAAATGGTAAGCTGATTTGACTTGGTACTCCCTGTTAGTTGTAAAAGTCTAGACCAAAGAATCTGGGTTATGTAGGATAGTACAATCGAATTTTATAGTTGAGTATATTATCTTGAGTCAAGTTTCTAAAGTAATGAAGTGTACGGAATAATGTTTACACACTAACCTTTAAGTAACAATAGAATTTATACATTCTATTAATAGATTTTTAAATATTTAAATTCAATTAATAGTCTAAACGAGATTATATTGTTATATCAATGAAGGTAATATTTATATTTATATATTTTTCTCTGAAATTTAATTCTTTCATCCACTATTAAATGTTGCATGCTAAAAGTCTAAGTTGTTTTAAGGTGTCTACGCTTATTGATCAATATAATTATGAAGTAATGAAAGATTTATTTAGATCATATCGTATGACTATTATCCATAATAATAAAATTTTAGATGAGTATAATAATAAGAATAAAAGAGAAAAAGTGATGGAAATTAAGTTAGAATTTTTCTTCTATCAATCAGACTGACATTAGTAAGATTGAAAATTTTATAATTTTCGAACAAAAATTCATAAGTAAAACTTTTGTTCTTGACGTACAATTTTTTTTCTATGAGTTATGAATTTTTGTTTAAAAACTATAATTTTTTATTCAAAAATTACAAATTTTTCAATCAAACTAGTGTGAGTTCGACTGATAGAAGAATTTCCCATAAGTTATTCATGTAGAGAAAAAGTTACATGCTTTTAGTTCTCAGATCCAACTATCCTGTCTGGTAGATATCTACTATTCCAGTAATCTATTATTGACAACCATAATTAAACAAGAAAATGAGTAAAAAGATTTCTTTTTTTCATTAAGCAAGAAAATGAGTAAAAAGTGATCTTTTTTCTTCCTTGGTCCTCCGGCAACCAGTTTAGTTTTCTTTGTAGTTTCACGTATAGGGTGCGAGATAAATGATTTTCTCTTGGAGCAAGCTTCCTACGGCCTTGCCAAAACATCTGCTGCTCTATTAAAAAACAACTAAATTTTCGTATTATCATCATGTCAAGCCAATTATTCTCTAGAGATACCTCACCAATAAGAGTTGGAAACAGACAACTCATGATTCGAGTTTAAATTTAGTTTTCTGTCTTGGGTAAATCCCATCAACTTAACTGGTATACAATATAAAGAATATGTTGTGCACTCGAAATTTGCCAGCCAGTTGGTGATCAGGTTCTATCGCTTGTTCCGGTGACCAGGCTCAGTCAGTTAAATTTGCCAAAAAAGAGAAAAAAAAAATCTTACTAAACCAATCGTACTGCTGAAAGACTATCCATAGCGCAAGTGAAGAAACGAGAAAAAGTTTTTGATCACTAGACAATACTTGAATTGGGGATCTTATGACCTGGTCACTATTAGTGTGTTTGGAATGCTCTTATATTTAAATTTTAATAGGATAAGTATCTTAAAATAACAAACAGAACATATATATTAGAAGTGTGCTTTTGCACACAATAAAATACAACAAATTCTTTTTTTATAATTGATTAAATTTTTAAAAAGTATAACTGTTTAATATGATATCAAAATCTAAGTATCTAAAGATGTTGGATTCAAAATTTGATGCAACTCAGTTAATAAAATGAGTTCATATGTAATATTTCATAAAAGATTATGTAACCTGTACATGAAGTAACATGTTGAAGGTTTTGAAGTTCTTAATTTCTTTAGTTGTCCTTTTTCTTTTATCTTCACTTCATACTGTGTATACCTTTTATGGTCAGTTACCATAAGGTTTGTTTAAATTGATTTCATTTAAAATATTATTCTTATTTGAAATATATATATGTTTAAGAAATTAAAAATTTTGGCAGTTAAAAAAAGTTATATTTAAATTTTTTAAAAAATTTAATTCTTTTAAAAGTCAAACCAAATAATTATTATAAAAAAATATTAAAAAAACTAATCCAAAGAGATCTCATATTCTGTATAAAATCTATTATTAAAAGAAGCTCAAAGCCTCAAATGCAATAAGAAATAAAATATCTAAATTGAATGGTGGTAACGTTGACAAATGTGTGGAGTTTGTAGTTAGTTGGGTCAGACGCGTTGGATCCGTGTGGGCCTCTAATCTCAAGCTCAGAGGTCGGTTTGTCATGGCCCAATATGTCGGCAATCCCAACTTCCCATTCACTTCCATCTATTATTATTTAACACCAAAAAAGGTATCTACTTATTAATGTATGTAGTTGGTGATATTTATGAAATTTTATGTTTTATTTTGATTATGTAAATCAAATATGACCAATAATGACTTTGTTAAAAAAAGATTTTGCAATTGTACACGAATAATTTAGTCGAAAATACGCAATAGTAACTTATCTCATTAATTTTTAACAGCAATTTTGAAGAGCAGTGAATGGGTTGTGGTGATTTGAAGTTTATAAGCATTTAAATACATTTTTTTTTTGTTAAAGGTGTGCTAATATAACTTAAAAACTGATTAAAGAAAAAAAAAAAAAAGAGGCAACACATGGAATTGAACTCAAAATTGATTAAAAAAGGAGTAGAAAAATTAACTTTAATAATGAGAGCCAGAGATGATAAATAAGTAATAAGCTTAAGATATAAAAAAGATAGTGATCCTAAGAATTTAAAAAGGGGGGGGGGGGGGAACAGATGGTTTGTGGTGACTTGAAGCTTATAAGTGTTTAATTTTTTTTTTTTTGGTCAAAGGCATGCTGATATAACAATAAAAATTGATTTAAAAACAGAGAGAGAGAGAGAGACAGCACATGGAATTGAACTCAAAATTACTTTTTAAAAAAAAAAGAATAAAGAAGAAGCAGCATATGAAATTGAAATCTTGACCTGCTTTCTGATTAAGAGGGTTAGAATTCCACGGCCATGCCAGCTTAAAAGTTGCATCTTTCTCAAGGTGGCAACATAATGTAGCTTTATTTTACAGAAGAAAAAAAGAAAAGCAAAATATAAAAATTAAAAACTAAGGGAGAGTCACTGCCACCTTAGGCCCGCTGATGAATATCATCTATCTATATATCTATTGCAAAGTTATACCTCAAGTTTGAATGTAAGCTTGAAAAGATGACACCTCAAGTCTATAATACTCTGTTAAAGATGTCATGTAAAATGTCACATCATTTTTTTTCTTTATTTGCTTATAAGCTCAGGAAAAAAAATCCAACTTCTCCATTCATTGAAATAATTAATAGAGTTACTTTTTATCTTAAGAACCAAAAGGTCTTTCTATCATACATTTTTGGTTAAATAATTTATCCATAGTTTCTCCATCAGTTAATATGTGTGTACATATATATATATATATATATATATATATATATATATATATATAATAAAATACATCTTGGACCTCACAAAAGCTTTGGATGCCTTAGAAGCAACACTGATTAACTACTCTCCTTATTTTGAGGCAAGTTAGCATCCATTCATCTTCCGCTATTTAAAATGCAAATAAAAAATGAGTATAAATATTCAAAGGAGAAATAAGTTCAGAAGTTTAAAAGATTTGGTACAACAAAATAGATGAACTAAGTGTTATTCTTTGAGTTAACATCCTTTAAAGACTTTTATAACATGTACAAATACGGAGGCTTTGGAGGTCTTATAATATGCAACTACTCTCCATATTTTGAAACATAAAGATATATGATAGTATATTTATATGAGGTAGATAGGCAAGTATTTTCACATTTTTTTAAAATGTGAATACATATTATTTGGAAAATTGATAGACTTAGAGCCAATTTAGCATTCAATTAAGAAATTCAATTTTGTGAAAATGCCTTTTCAAAACGAACTTTTAGCCAAATGGACTTTCGGCGAAAATAAAAATGTATTTGATTATTTTTATGTGAAATGAACTTTAACCAAATGAGATAGTGTTTGGTTTTATATTTAAAAGAAATATTGGTTGCCTAAATTACTGAAAAGGACATTTTGAAACTAATATTGTTTGCTTTTTATAACATATTATTTTATTCATATTTTTACTTATTTGAAAAAATTCTCTAAAAAATTATAGTTGTAATCTAAAGTATTAATAGCAAAAATAATGAGAAGTTAAGAATGTCGAACGAAACAAAATAAGGGTAGGAGAAATAGTCATTGACATAATGAAATATTTAAAGAGGATATTTTTGTCCAAAATATTTCTTAAAACTCCGCTACCAAAATGGCAAACGGAGAAGTTAAAATTTTTAATTTCTCCATTTAGCTCCAAAACTTGGTTGAGTTTTAATCAAAAATAACTTTTAAAATGTAAAATCAAACACCTATTTTTTCTTTAAACAGGCTTTTAAAATCTAAAAGTCAGTTTGGCTCTCTAAAATGGAAAACCAAACTGGCTCTTACTCTTCCATACCAAAGGCATTTGGGGAATCAGTCTGATTCTATCTCTATCTTATAATTAGAATCCTTCTTTTTTCCGATCCAGTTCCTCCACCACTGCGAACCCCAATTAAATTCAGACATGCTACACTTTATATTTATTGGGAGAACCTAAGTACTCTCTTTCAAATTAATAAAGCCACTATCATTTAGGTTTATGGAAATATAAATTAATTTACATATTTTTTTATGTTACTAATAATAAAGTCATATATATTTAAAATATAAAAATATAAAATAACTCCTAAATTTAAGTTTTAAAAAATAATAAATTTAAATTAAATTACAATAAACAAAAAAAAACCTTTAAATAGATGCTAGTTATAGAATATAGAAATAATATACTCGTTTTTCAAACTATAAATAGTAATATGTTATTTTATGGTTTGTTTTGATTTATTTAGATTTGTTATTTTTTTTATACTTAAACTGCTTTATATTTTTCAAATTTTAAGTATACATGAACTTCTTTTATATTTAATCATAGAAAAATATGTAAAGTAATATATATATATATATATATATATATACACACACACGCACACATTATAACTTTTAATTTATAAATTTTTGTGTGTTTCACATAAATTTATTATATCATGTAAGAAAATCCACCTAAGCTATGAAAGGCAAATAAAATGCTACCTAAATATTAGAAAAGAAAAAAAGTCATATAAGTAAAGAAATAACACTGTTAGTTAACAATGTATTAAATATTACTTTTTTATGAGTTCAAACCTTTGTATTAAAGGTTTTAAAGTTTATGCTTTAGTTCCATATTTTGCAAAGTCTAGGTAGGAGCATTATTTTGCACATGTAAAATTATTTCTTAATTTAAAATGTTTAAATAATATCTATACATTGTATAAACTAATATTTATTATTTTATTAGCAAAATCATCAATATTAATATTCATGTATGGAGTTTGAGTGTAATACTAACATTTCATCTATGGCTGAGTCCTTAGAAAGAAATTTTCTATAAGAATGAGTTAAAGTTCAAATAAATTTCTCAATCATACGTCTTAATTCTAGTCTACTAATTTTTTCTCCTAAAATAAGTTAAACTCTAATAAATATACTATTTTTTTACATAAAATTATTTTCTAATTTTATTTTTTCAATTTAAATATTCAAGTCAATCCTTGCAAATCCCTCATGGAAAATTTGATTAATATCAAAAACTTACATTGAGTCAAAGTTGATAAATAGATTTATATTTTATCCTTATATATATATATATATATGTATATATGTATGCATGTTTGTATAATGAGTTAAACTTCTATATATATTATTCATCCTCTATTACTCTTTTCATATCAAATTAAATTTCCAATTTTATTTTTTTAACTTAAATATTTTATTTAATTGTTATTAATATATCTATAATAACATAACATGATCAGGATCAAAAGATAACTTAAGTGGTTGAAAGTATCTCTCTGGATTGAAATCCTGAGTTTGAATCCTATGAAGGTGGGGTGAAAAAAAAAAAAGACGAACTTAATTAATATTCAAAATTTAATTTTTTTACAAAAATTTATATTTTATAATTATGTAAGTATTGACCATCAATAATAAATAAAAATATTAAAAAAAATAAAACATTTCGCCTGGATTATTCTCTAGCTGTTGTCTCATTTAAAAGCTCCATTTTCTTGGGATCTCTCTCCCCACTCTCTCTACCAATCAGGATCCTTCACTTTGCTTCAAGAGGTGTTCTCTCAACCCACTTCTCAAACTATTTGTTTTTGTTTAGACATACACATATCTTGCTGATCGACTGACTATATATTTGGCACTTTTTTTTTTTTTTTAAAGATTTTGAGAACAGAATATTATTGTAATGGGATTTGATCTGTTTAGTTTAGTTTTGTTTTTCTTCTTCTTTTTTTTGTTCTTTTTCTTTTTTACTGATAAGATTTTATAGTTATGAAATCTCTTACTTTGTTGAATCAAGATCACTTATCTAACTCTAGATCATATTTTTTGGGCTTTCTTGCATTGGGTTATCCTGATCATTCTTGAATGTTTTGAGCTTAGTGTGATCAGCTTATTGTTGATGTGTGATGATGGATCATGTATGTTAGAAAATTTTGATATGTTTGAGTGAAATGGTTTAGGTTGCTTGAGTCTGATGTACAATTTCTATCATTTGATTGGTTTTGTTTCCAATGATCATGGAGTGAACTCATAGACCTGAAATGTATTCTATGGATCCCCGGATTTGCATAGTGAGAATTTCATGTTTCTCCACTGTTAGAGTGAACTCCTAGTCACAGTGTTTCACCATGTAAAATCTTCACAAATTTCTGGAAGATTTTGGCTTTTTTTATCTCAAATTTGTCTACCTAGACAACTATAATTTATCATTTGGAATAGGAGATGATTTTTTCTTTTTCTTTTTTTTTTTCTTTGGGGAAGGAAGAGAGATGTTATTATGTCTTCTTGAAAGCTTTACTATGAACCTGCTAAGCATCCAGGTTTAGCTGCTCTTTTGTTCTGTGCTCGTTTGGATTGGTTTTACCCAAAAGTGCTTTTTTCTAAAACTTTTGAAAAAATTATTTTTTTTTTCCCCCTTTTTGAAAAGCTAAAAATTTTGGCTTGTAGAAGAAGCTAAAATTAGCTCTTTTCATAGTTCCAGCTTTTTTGGAAATCTAATCCAAATACTTATTGCAAAATAGATGTGCCTTTTAAGAGGAAAAAAGAAAGAAAAAGTCAATCCAAATAGGCCTCGACAATCATCTTCTTGAATGAGCTACAGATAGATCTATCTAATTATTTTTGTTTTTGTTTCCATGTCGCTAAAATCAATTGAAATGTGAAGTTTTGTCTGTGCTCTTCAATTGTGTGTTTTTCAATATTTTTTGGCAACAATGGGATGGGCACTAGATAATGTGTACTATACAACTGAAGCTTTATGGCTGGGAATATTTGTTTTCTATTAAAGTAGAGCTTAGCATAAACAATGCTTAGCGAAGTTATCTGTTGATCTTCATTTGTTTGCAAGGATTCTGTTGATTCTCATTTCATTTTCTAGTTGTTGGGTCTGGTTTCCTTTCTCTAACTGTGACCTTCATATCTGCATAAATATTTACTTGCATAAATATTACTTATCTTGTCTTCTGTTAATCTGATTTTCTTCTTGTTAAAGAATGGCATCATCCGACAATCCAGAGATAGTTGAAAGAGGTAACAAGGACAAAGATGACAAGAAGGAAGAAGAAAAGGGTGGATTCTTGAATAAAGTTAAGGATTTCATCCATGATATTGGCGAGAAGATTGAGGAGACAGTGGGATTTGGAAAGCCAACAGCTGATGTCACAGCAATTCATATTCCTCACATAAATCTCGAGAAGGCAGAAATTGTTGTTGATGTGCTTGTGAAAAACCCGAATCCCATCCCAATTCCTCTCATTGACATAAATTACTTAATTGAGAGTGATGGGAGGAAACTAGTTTCTGGTTTGATACCAGATGCTGGAACGATTCATACGCATGGATCCGAGACTGTTAAGATACCAGTTACACTGATTTATGATGACATAAAAAACACGTACAATGACATACAACCTGGAAGTGTTATTCCTTATAGGATTAAGGTTGACCTCATAGTAGATGTGCCTGTCCTTGGTAGGCTGACTCTACCACTTGAGAAAACTGGCGAGATCCCAGTTCCTTACAAGCCAGACATTGACGTTGAGAAAATTCATTTTCAGAAGTTCTCTTTTGAAGAGTCAGTTGCAGTTCTTCATTTGAAACTGGAGAATATGAATGATTTCGACCTGGGGTTGAATAAACTTGACTATGAGTTTTGGCTGTCAGATGTCAGCATTGGAGGTGCAGAACTTGACAAGGCGGCAAAAATTGAGAAGAAAGGAATCAGCTACATTGATCTTCCTATTACATTCAGGCCCAAGGACTTTGGGTCTGCTCTTTGGGACATGATTAGAGGAAAAGGTACTGGTTACACCATGAAAGGACATATTAATGTCGATACACCTTTTGGAGCAATGAACTTGCCCATCACCAAGGAGGGTGGTACCACACGTCTCAAGAAGGAAGACGGAGACGAAGATGATGATGAGGTATCACAGCTTTGTTAACACATTGTTTTCTATTCATTTTTCCTGATTTCCTGTATTCCTGGGTGCTTTCAGATAATTTAGTAAATTATATGGAGTACTATCAACAAAATGGAAGCCACTCTTTATCAGCAATTATGAAACATCCAATAGCATCGATCTGCTGATAATCAAGTTTTCCTTCTTTTCTCTGCCAATTCCTATTAGTTCTAATTCCTCTTTCATGTCAACTAGCCAACCTAGGGATCATGGAGTAGTTCAAGTGGTTGGGAGTTGGATTTCATTCCTCTAGGAACAACTAAACTATTAGCCAAAGGTCTATGGAAACTGCTTAGTCGAGGGAAACTCCCCTTTTTTGTCTTGTACCTCCACTCCTAAGCTAACAAAGAGCGCTATCTGTATGTTGTAGGCAATCTTAGGACCATTCTCGTTTGAAAAAGAGTGTGATATCCCCTACTATTCTTTGAGAGGTTAGATGCCACTGGGCTAATTCCTCAAAGAAGGTATTCTATAGCAAGCACCGTCTTTTGTAACAGAAGTAACAGAAATGGAAGGCTTTTTCTCAGAGCATCGCATTTGTTCCCAGTTGACAAGAGAGAAGAGTTACTGAAGTTTGTTTTTTCCTTGTCGATGGTAGGCTTTCTGATATAGAGAATGCTTTCGGGTAGGGTGCTAGGATAGGCTCTTTGCGCCTTAGCGTTAGGATTGCGAATATCCCTAGTCGTTAGAGCTAGTAAGCCAAGCAATACCACCCCAAGTTCAAATCCTATGGGGAATGGGGGAATGGGGGATTGGGTGGGTGGTGGAGGGCTAAAAACGGAGGGGGGGGTGCGAATAAAAGAAAAGAAAAGGCCAACCTTCAAGGGAATGGAAATATATTAACTATGCAAAGTTTTTAGGCTTCCAGTACTACATCTGGTCAACATCTAGAATAAAACTTAAAACCAATTTATGGCTGAAAGAAGATGCTTTAGCAAAATTGCATTTACAAACTAGGTTGTAGTCTCTCTTTGATCAGCCCTCACAAAGACCTTACTGAGTTTCATCCGTACGGCATTCATCCTGCCATTCTCGTCTCAATCTCTTTATGCTCTCATAGTTTTAACTGTACTGCTCAGAATCATTTTCTGGGTAGTATGTCTTCTCATTTTAACACTCTGTTCCTATCATGCATCATTTCCATTTGTATTCTGAAATTTTTTGCCCCTTCTTTGCAGGAATGAAGAGCATGCTTACGAGGGTCGCAATGAGAAGGAACTTTGTGTATTTTCGTTGTGGGTTTTTTTCAGATGTAATGGATTCTTAGGAACTTAAGCTTGTATGTCAACTTCTGTTACTATTTAGGAACCTTGTTTGCCCTCTCCCCAGCCTGTTCTTGGGTGCTGATTTGCTTAATGTTTGCCTGTGCTATTGTGAAAGTATAATAACTTTATGCATTATTATAACTTATAAGTTGATTATTTTATAGTATCTCAGAAAGATCTGAAATGATGCTTGACAAACGATGATTTTTGTGTTTAGTCAATGGTAGTGAGGTACCTTTACCAATACGACACCGTTGATACTGTTATATCCAACTATAACATTAGTCGAACTAATGCCAGTACGTCTAATGTGTAAGATAATGCAGCCATGAGAGATGTTAATATCATTGTTCCATATTCCAAATCGGAATTGTTTCCTCAAAGAGCTTTGGGTGATTTATCCATCGAAAAATTTTTGCGATTGATCGAATATGAGTAGTTGCACTCATCAGGCTCGGACTACAAAGTTGTAAAATCATGTATAGGAAAAAAAAAAAAAAGTTTTAAAATTGCGATGATTGATGTCTGACCTCGATCATTATATTCCCTATGTTTGTGCTTTTTTTCCTTTTTTTTTTCCCCTAACAAATTGCCACCCCTAATTTAATCCATTATTTTCTATGGGATTCAAAGACAGGTCATTAATTGTACGGGTTAAGTCCATTATTAGGATTTGACAGTAACACGTTTAGATGAGGAATGATTTTCAGATTTTCTTTTCAAAAGCGAGTTGCTGTCGTGTTCATTATTACATGCAAAATTGTATATGTGCTACAATAAAGCTAAGTTCTTGTATATGCTTATGAATAAGTATTTCCCTCTTGCCACTCGGATTTCATGGTTGAAGTGATGCTAAGGTAGTGTATGCAACCTCGTGAAATAAGTTGTACTCAAAGAAAAATTTTAGTAACTGAAAAGTAGTGATTTGACAAAATTAATTAGTGTTAGTAACTCATTAGACCGAATTAGATACAAAAACTCAAGAATATTATATGTTGGAAAAGTGACAAATTAGTGATCGAATTAATGATAAAATTTATATGGTGACAAATCAATCACAAACTCTATAAATGGATTTTTTTTCATGGAAAAATTATTTAAGTACACTAAGATCATTTTCGTTCTTAAATCAGTCACGAATCAATTATGGAATAGTGATTGATTCGTAGCCACATTCTTGTTGATGTTAAAGACATGGCTTCTGGTTTAAGATGGAATGAAGATTTGTATTTTTCCAAAAGTAATTTGCAGTAGTTCCTATTTAAACCCAGATCTAGATCTTTTCCGAATGAAGTCCTCTGATAGTAATTTGGAGGAGTTTTGTTGATTTTTAGATTCACATAAACAAATTTAGACCATCCAATTAAAAATGTGACAAATAATTTTAAATTAAACATAATTTTAAACCCAAAACTACAAATGGCTCATATTAAACGCCTAAAACCCAGGCCTCTCTCATTCTTCGGTTTGCAAACATCATACCAAGAGATTCTCACCTTCTTGGCATTGAAATCAGGACCAGACTAAAGAAAAGAAGCAAGGATTTTTTAAATACAAACCAGGATTGTGTTCGACAACGAAAACATACGTGCCCAAAATGAATGAATGAATGAATGTTGGAGAGGATAGATTTAATGAGTTGTGTTCTCCAGGCATAAGACAACCATCTCAAGGCCCAGCTATCAATATGGCCTCCTAAGATTCTAAGATTCTATCAATGAGATTCTATCAATAAGGCCCAGCTATCAATATGTCTTATAATCTGTAGATGGGTTATAAGACATGAATGCACTTCAAACGTCAAAGAGTAATTAATTGACTTTTTCTGAATGAACATGAATCTCTAGCTAAACATTCAAATGGTAACACGCAAAATGATCAGGTGCAATTTAAGAAAATGAGACCTAGCGAATACCTTGGTAATTAAGTGAGTTATTGAGCATAAATGGATATATGTACAAAGATTTAACAAGCACATGAATGGTGATGCAAACAGAAAACTCTATTTTTTCGCTGTGGTTAAAAATCACAAATTCAACATTCACATATAAATAAGTTTTTTTTTACTAAGGCCAAAATTATTTCTCAGGCGAAAACTATTTTAGAAATTGAATATCTTTTCTTTAAAAGAAATATTGAGGTGAGTGAGGACTCGTTTGAATTGGCTTTTTTATAAGCATTGTTTTCTAACAGCTTTTGAAAGAAGTATTTCTTTTCAGAAGTTAAAAATTTTAGCTTTTGGAAAAAGTTGTATTTGAGTTTTTTTCATCATTTCAGTTTTTTTGGAAGTCAAACCAAATAGTTATTGCAAACCTAAAATAATTTTTTTTTAAAAAAAGCTGCTTTTTCCTTTAAAAAAAAAAAGCTAATCCAAATAGGCCCTAACTTCCGTTTAGCATTTTCCTGGCTCTTCTTGTTAGCCAAGGAGTTGCAATTTATTTTTTTATTTTTTATTTTTTTGCAACAAGGGAAATCCAACTAGTCTGACCATCGGTACATCCGGCAGAACCCGATCATTAACTGCCAAACCTCGAGCGCGCAGCACGTCCCCTGTACTGGGCTAGGATTTGATAACAATTCTGCTTTTCGTTTCTGAAAAAAAAATAAAAAAGATAAAAATAACTTGTTTCTCATGGGTTATCTTAAGATTGTTTTGAGAAATATTAACTTAAGGGGGGAAAAAAAAGAAAAAATGGGAGTATATTTTTCATGTTTTACTATGTTCTTGTTTACAAAACAACTAGAAACACGGGCAATAATATTTTTTGTTGCAAACTTGTATTATTTTTACTTACGCAAAAAATTGTTTTAAGAACATGCTTTGAGAACAATTCTACTCAAACAAATTTTTTGTTGTTTTTTATGAAAAATATTTTCTTGAAACTATTTCACAAAAAAAAAAAAAAAAAGAAGAAGATGTTCCTAAATTGGGCGTTTGGGCTTAAAATTTGTGTATTTTTAAGTCCAGTTAGTGCAAAGAATCAGTTTAATCTCAAACTAAGATTATGGTGTATACGACTGTTAAATTATACAGTTTTAATTTTTCAGTAAACAAATATTTTCGATCCATCTATATTTCTCACAGTTGTTAAAATTAAATATTTATCCTACGAAAAAGAAGTTTTGAATTCGCTTTTAATTCTTACCCAATTGCAAATAAGAAATGTAACTACCAGCTTGAGACGGGTTGTTATCACGTGTACTTATCCGAACTAAACTACTAGTCTATCAATATACCAAGCTTAATTAATTGGTTGAAAATGTAATTATGTGATAACGATAAAGATAAAATGCATGTTATTCCCTTGTGATTTGTCTAATGAGTTGATTGCCCCTTGTGTTTTTAAAAATGATCATATTAATTCCATGTGCTTTTTAAAAGATGGTATATAATAAACTACCTTGAGGTTTTTCATTTGAATTTACTTATTGTGCGATATATGCGTCTTTTTTTGCATCTACTATCATTAAAACTTGTAATGTGTTATATATTTTCACAAAAATGATCTTATTTTTAGCTAACAATAATTAGATGATAACAAGAAAAAGAAGTGATTGTGCTGCTTTCAAAAAAATACAAAGGGAATAATATGGTAAGTTTTCAAAACATAAGAAGGTAACGAGCTAATTACACAAACTACAAGGGAGTAATCATAGGGGATAATGTGCCATATTTTAAAAGGCACAGGAGGATTATTTAATAAGTTTCAAAATACAGGGAGTAATCAGCTTATCATCCGGTCCACAAGGAATGACGTGCATCCTACCCTAATGATAATAATGAGCCAAATTATTACAAAATACAAACTAAATACGAATTTCACACATAATTGCTACGAGATGTAGCGCCACATGAAATCTCTTTCCAAGTTGGTTTTTGATTAATTGAAACTTCGTCACGTGCATTGACTTGTTCCATTTTCACTGTAGATGCCAAATTCTTGTCAAACTTTTGAGGCCGATTTATCAAGCAAAAGAAAGAGGGATTAATAGAAGAAGATGGTTCATGCACCATGGCCTAAACGCGGAATAAGAACATGTATTGTTAGTAGTAGGCTGCTTGGTACATTACTACTCAACTCCAACTTTTTGACTCCACAAACTCTACATGTGTCGGAATTTATTGCAAAACAATTCAAACCGCACATTTTGATTCTTTGAATCTTTGCAATCCAAGACCCTTCTTTTCTTAAGCCAAGCTCATAGACTTGTGATAGGATTGGTTATTTGATAATAATCAAATTTAATTAGAACGAAATTTGCGTATCTAAAAGTCAAATTTTGAAAATTTATTAATCAAAAGCGAATCGATGTCTTTATTTTATAATCGAATTTTTCAAACTAAAATTGATTTGATTTGAATTAGTAATGTTAATAACCGAATTGCAAAAAGTGATTATTCAGTTTTTCAGTTATATAACTAAATCATAATGTCAAATTTTTAGACATTACTAATCGAATTTTCAAATGGTAAAACATTATCCATAATTATAAGGAATAACTAAAATTCAAGATCTTAAATGACCAAAATTTAAAATAACTTAACCGAATTGGAAAATTCAATTCAACCATCATAAATTCGTTTGGAGGTCTTTACAATTAAGATCACTAAGACAAACAGTACTTAATAACCTTTTAGGATTCGAACAACCAAGGGTTATGAGGAAGATAAATATGGCGCCCTTCTATTGCACCATTGCTGCTACCTTATACATGCTAACCATAAATATTGTAGCTCTAATTTCCTCTTTATGCAACCTTAACGCTGACCATAAGTTGCTGAATGATATTGTCTTCAATACTAGAGTTCAAATATCATTAGTGGTACCTTCACACCTTCCCTACTTTTTTTTTTTTTTTTGATAAGAAAATGAAATCTTTAAAGATCTAATTAAAGGAAGCAATTATACAGATGAAAAATCACTTATTGAAGGTATTAGTATTAGCATTAGGTGTAATCCCTTTAGAGGTCTTTGTAATTAAGATTACTAACTCAAAAAACTAATTGATGATTTTTTTGGGTATCAAATGAGCAGAGTTTTGAAGAAGATGAATATGTTGCCCTTCTAATACACCATCGCCACTATCTTAGATATGCTCATTATATATTCTAGCCCTAATTTCCTCTTTCTATTACCTTAATGCTAGCCGTGGGATTCTTCCCATATCCTGTTCCACGATAAATGCCATCCGGCCTTCTAAGTCAACTTGGATATTCAGCTTGAGGTTGCATCGAATTAGGGCAACTTTACACGTGTCTTAGGCTGGTGGGCTCGAGCCTATTAAAACTATTCGTGTTATCTATACTATATAATAAAACAAACTGAGTTGTAATTTCGTGCTGCCTAATGGTGTTTTATATAACAAACTTTTTATAATTACTTATTAATTAAATATGCCCATTCTTAGGCTATTTTTTGTTTTCCATCATTTATTCAGTTTTATTTCTATGTTAAACGTTTTAATTTAATTAATATTATGTCCTTTCTTCATATATATCATCATTATTTAATTAATTCTATAGTATATAATTATTTCAATAACTATTTAGTAAGATGCAAAAACTCTATAATTTTAATATATTCAATTACATATATCGCTCCCCGTACATCCACGAGTGTCACACTAATATCTTTATAATGCTCAATGCAAATTGAATATGCAATTTTGTTAAAACAATTGAGTTTATTATGGTTGTAGTATTCACTAGCCTTATAGAAGGGATCCATAACCCTTTTTTTGGTTGCTTTTAGGAAGGCGAAGTCGATTATCTCCTTTTCTCTTTTTCCAAGAGCACAAAGAGATGTCTTGAGAGAGTATCCATCACGTGAAGAATGAAGGCCTACCAAGGTCAACATTAGCCAAATGATCTATACAATAACTTATTTCACAGTAAATGAGTCATTCTAAACCTTGATCAATGAAAAGGTCTGTGGCTATTTCCCTTGGTTAATGGTCTAAAATGACCATAAGGTGCAATCCCCATTATTGAAGGCCTACGTTACAAAAAAGAATCAGAGCTTGCTTGGATTGAATATTTTTAAAAATGCTGTTTAATAATTTTAAAAAAAAATATATTTTTTTGAGAAACTAAAAGATTCTAACTTACAGAAAAAATTGAAATTGATTTCTTTTCTAGAGTTTTAGTTTTTCTTAACATTCTTTCTAAATATTTAAAGAGATGTATTTTTTAAAAAAATTAATTTTTCATAAAAAAGGGGGCCAATTCAAAAAGGGTTCAGCCTCAATTATGAGGCTGTCAATGTTTTAGACCTGCCCCATAATGCAATGGGACCTTATATCATTAATTCTTACAATGTACTCATTCATTAAGCATTGTACTCCTCTTGTGCATGAACAATACGTACTACTATTACATACTTGCTTACTAACCTGCAACTATTTATTCATTGACTATTTGTTCACTACCTTACAAGTTCACTACCTTATAACTATTTATTCACTGACTATTTGTTCATTGACTTTCATATATATATATAAAATATTTGTTCATTATTCCACAACTATTTGTTCAGCACTCTTACACACAAACATATAAATATAGACATGTTTATTTGTTCATTAGTTTATATATATTTTTTCACTACTCTATAATTATTTATTCACTGACTTTCATATATATATATCAAATATTTATTCATTACCTGCAACTATTTTTTCACCCTGTATGTATGCATACTTGAAGATGAAGGTGGCTTTAATCGTGGATTGACCTTAGAGCATCCAAATGCCGCATAGGAGATATGGTTAGAATTGTGACGAGGGGATGAAGAGATTGATAGTTGTAGCGTGGCAAGATGATGCTAGAATCTTTGTTGGCATGAGGAAGAAGATGATGGGTTTTAATAATAACTGGACACCTAGGAGGTTTTCTTGGACATGATACACATCATTACGATTAGCGAAAAAAGGAGAATTTTATGGTGGTCTTTATCCGGTGTAAGATGACCAGTGGTGTCACCGGTGAAGCAAAGAAGAGAAGAAGAGAGAGGTGAGGAGAGAGAAGAATGAAGAGAAGAGAGACAGAAACGTGTTAAACGCGTTAGCTTATTAGCTATTTGCTTTTTTTTTTTTTTTTTAATACATGAGGGAGCACACTAGTGCCAGACTTGATGTGCATTAGAAGGTTTTAAGCCTTGTTTGGGTTAATTTATAAAACTTCTTTTATAATTTTAAGAAAAAAATACTTTCTTAAAAAGTTTACAAATTTAACTTCTTAATTTATTAAAAAAGAAAACATGTTTTTTTTCTTTGAAGAACCCCAACCGAAACGGGTTCTTCGTGATTGTTAGTAGAGTGCACCAAGCATTATCTCACAATCTTATTCTGTTCTTTCTCCATTCTTGCATTCATATGTTGGCAATGGCATAGGGTTTAATTTGCTAATTTGACCAAGATCTTTTCAAACACTTCACTAGTGTTGGCAATTGGGTAAGGTTTAATTTGCCAATCCTTACTCTGCACTTAATATAAAAACAGGCCCCTACCCTATACTTGATACCAGGACTAGTTTATGACGCCATTTTTTCTCCTATCAGATGAAAAAGACCCTTCCCCGCCCCTATGGGTTGATTGACATGTCAACAGGATAAAACCAAATTAAAACCCCACCATTGCCATCCCTATACTTCAAGAAGCAATGCGAGAAAACAGTCATATCAGTTTATTATCCACCCTTAGAAGTAGTCATGGATGGCATTTAAATTTCTTTTAATGGAATTAGATATTCATATTAATTTTTCAAAAATACTTTTAGTGAAATTATTTATTTTTTTAAATTAAATAAAAATTAATATTTTGGGCTGGGATCAATAAGGACGCGGTCAGCCATTACCAATCTCTATACATCCAATTCTTAATGTAGCCTTAGATACCACTTTCTAGGTTATGGGCAAAGTCATGATTAGGGGCAAGACCATGCATGGCTGTATGGGGCACAGGATATAAAGAATAAGAAAGATTGAGCAACTTAACACGTTTATAAAAATCTTTTTTCTCATTTCATTAAACAAAAAAATAAATAAATAAAAAGCATTATGTTCCATTATAGATCACTTACCACTTATAGAATTTATTCCATGTGATTTGAAAAAGTAGATTTTATTAGTCGGTGGTTAAAAACCCTTTGTATTTGCCTTTATTTGTCTTGGGTTTGGCTCAATTGTCAACACTTGTATATTTTTAAAATGTGTTAATTCCTCCAATAATTCTTGAACCTTTAGCCTTGGAATAATTGGTCCTTAAATTTTTTAAAATATGCCTATTAGTCGTAGACTATGGGCTATTAGATAAAATAAGGACTATTAACATTTTTATTCAAAATTTTAACGGCAAAATTTTAACGTGAATTCTTGTGACTTTGCCGCTAAAATTTTGACAAAAAACATCAATTGTCCTTATTTTATCTAATGACCCATAGTTCAGAGGTTAAAAAGCACAATTTAAAAGTTCAAAAATCAAATTATCCTAAAACCAAAAATTCAGAAACCACCAAAAGAATTAACCTTTCAAAATCCTAGTGGACATCTTCAAATCTTTATTTATGTTAATATTATTTCTTTCCTCTGAACCCAAAAGAAGCAAAAGGGATATTAGAACCAAAAACAAAAATGCATTGGCCTTCATTTAGGGAAAGTCAGAATAAACATGCTTTGAGAAAATTGTAATATAAAGTCAAAGTCATTAATAACTATTGGTGGAGGGAGGTGTGGCTGAGGATTGGAGGTGGCAAAATGGGTTGAGACCGGCTGGCCAACTTGCCTAACCCGTCAGGGAAAAAAAAAAGGTTAGGATTGAGGGTTTAATGACTTGCCAAACAAATGGGTCAACTTGACCCAACCCGCCAAATAGATGGGTTGGGTTGGGTCAACATGCGAGTGACCCGCGAACCTATTACACTGACCTGTCTAACCTGCCAACACGACTCATGAACCTGTCTAACTCATCGAAATGACCCACCAACTCGTCTAACTTGTCAAAACAACCCGCAAACCCACTAAAACGACCGTGAACCCAAAAAAGCGACCCGTCTAACCTGTCAAAACAATTTGCCTAACCCACTGACCCATTAGAGTAGGTTTAGGGTATTAATATTTTTGACCCGTTAATAAATGGGGTGACCCGATCCGACATGCCGACCCGCAAGAAAGGGTTTGGGTTGATCTACGAGTATCTGTTTGCCAGCTCTACGGAGGATGGTGCTTGGCATCCCTTGAACTTTTTTTTTGAAAAAAAAATATCTACATATATTGTATAGTCATTCCTATCAAACACCCCCTCATTAATTTTGGTGTACCCCCAAGCCGTGGTGAACCCCTTAGCAAATTAAAAACAAAAAGTTTTTAGAAGTAAGGGTCTGCAACTTTAGCAATTAACTTGTGGCCTTTTACAGTTTTTTTTTTCTTTTTTTGGTTTCGCATTGTTTATATAATGAGGTTTAAAAATAGTGCATTTTTTATGTGATTTGCAAAACTAGGATTAACTCATTCCTAGAATTCGTAGATGAATTCTGAGAATTCATTCCAAATTCTAGAATTTCATCAAGGTTTCATCAAAGATTCCCTGCAATGAAGCGACCGTAAAATGATTGTGTGGGAGGGGAATTTTGTAGAATGAATTCTGGGAATTCTTGACGAATTCCTGGAATCCATGACGAATTCTGAGATTTTGTCATTAGGGACTCGAATATATTCCCTACAGAATGTCATTGCAAGTCACTGTTAGGTCATTTCTGGGTAGAAAATGTTTCACATGACAAATTTCATGATTTACCTGATGGAAACATGTCACATAACAGCTATAAAATTCGGCCCTCGCTAAAGCTTGTTGCACTAATTGGTGATTTGGATGATCGAATAACATTCTATTGCTCCTATAGATTTTATAATCGGGTAAATGATTCAAACTAGATAGATAGTGCACCTGATAGTCTGTGTAATTGCACCTGATAGTCTGTGTATAGAATAACACATATGACTTAAAAAGTTTAACATATAATACAAATAAATAAACAAAAAGATTAAGACTTACAAGATAATGGCAAAATCCTAGGCAACAGAGTTATTTTTTAGAGATATAAGGGCTTAGGTGGAGGAGAAAATGGGTGAGGGTGAAAGTTCAACAATGGGGAAGAAGGGGGGGGGGGTTCTGATTCGAATTTAAAAAGGCAACGGGCCAAATTCCCAGATTTTGCCCTCTAATGAGGCCGAAATCCTAGAATTTGTCCCGAATTCTTAGTTTTCGGCGACGAATTCTAAGACTTCACCAATAACTATCCAAGTACTTTTTTGTCGGAAATGACCATTAGGCCTGGACAAATTTTGGGAATGAGTTAATTCTAGTTTTGTAAATCAACTAAAAAATGCACTATTTTTTAGCCTAATTAAAAAAACAACGCTAAATAAAAAAATGGCCCATGACCCATCCATCTCCATTTTTTTTAATGGCCCACAAACGCACTCCATATATTAAAATAGATTACTAAATGACAAAAACTTATCTTTTCTTTTTCTTTTTCTTTCCTTTCTCTCCAAGCTAGTCTTCTTTTCTTCTCAAATAAGAACAAACAAGAACTCTTCTCAGTTCTCAAGAAGCAACCAAGTAAGTTTTCTCTTTTTTAATTTATTGTTATTAAATAATTTATAGTATATTACTTTTTACTTGATTTATTTGTAGATTATAACATAGATAATAATCAATGCCTAAAATTAATTGTATGAATATTAGAGAAGTATTTTTTTTTGCTCAATAAAACCCAAAATAGCATATGAAAAAAAATTTTGTTCCATGAATTCCATCATAGATTTTGTTCCATGACTTCCATACTTGATTTATTTGTAGATTTTATGATAATTAAATTTTGATTACTTAATTATTGCTTATGAAAATCAATTCTAATTATTTAATTATTATTCATGAATTAGTTATTGTAAGTTTTATTTGTTATACAAGACTGGAATAATGGATAAATTTTTGAAAACAATTCCAATTTCTAGGGAACATTCTTCTTCTACACCTAATGAAATGGATATTCAAGTTAATGTACAAAAACATTCAAAGCAACCTCGAACCGAGATCAATTTAGAAGATCATAGACTATCATCCTAATGATCGTGATAAAATACATAGATATTACTTACATAAGTGTGGACCCCCTGACTCCTGGGTCTTAGCTCTGCCACTATTAGTAACCATAACTTCAAAGTTGCAAGTTTCATTTTTAGTAGTCTTTTGGTGATACTTCAGTGGTAAGAATTAGAAACGAATATGGCTCATGACCCAAGTTCGAATATAGTTTCCTGCACTAAATTGAGTGTCTTTGATTTAATCGGTGCATAGTATAAATGCCGTGTTATACACTAAGGTTTGCCAGTTGGTGGTCGGGCTCCACTGGATGTACCATTGATCGAGTTCCGCCAATTAAATTTCCTTTGTCGCAAGAAGGAAAGAGATTTCATTTTTTAGTAGGGTTTTCATTAATTTATTTTTTACTGTCGTGACAACGATTAGTCAATAATAAATAACCGAGCGTCGAACTTAACGATGTGTATATCACACGCACAACGTACCAAGTGAGTAACTCAGTCATTTGCAAGATTTTCTTGCATAAGTATCTGGCGACAGAGAAAATCAACTAGGCAAGCTGTTATTTCACAACTTGCATTAGTTTGTCCTCTAATTTATATGACTGCAGCTTACACAGAGGGATTGGTTCACAGAAAGTTCAAATTCAGTGGGCGCATTACAGTGGGCTATCTCATGCCGTTGGAATTGTTTTCTGGAACCAAAAAGAAAAAAAGAAAAGAAAAAAAAAAGCATTCTCTGTAGTGATATAAAATTATCCAGCTTTAATTATTCCTGACACCATTGCATTTCAGTTGCATTTCGTATAGCTATTATTCCAATCCATACCCCCCTAACCCAGCGATATGATTGCAATGAGTTAAATTTGTTATTTTTTAATCAATTGATTCGGATTGCCCCTCGGAGTTTATGGCCCGTTTAGTATGATCGAATGACTTGAAAAGAAATGTTCATTTAATGTAGAATGTCTATAAAATATTTTTTTTTTATATTTAATTATAGATATAATAGAAGTTAGATTGAATCTCTATATTATTTCATGTGTCTGGGAAAACTATTTTCACAAGTTGAAATAGGATAAAAGTCAATTTAATATATCAAAATATCCTTGTTCTTTGATTTGATATAAATTTAAGTTTATATATGACAAATAAATTTTTTTAGTACAACTTTAGAAAAGAGTATATATAATATTATTGGAGTTACCACCTTATCTAAAATTTAAGCTAGTAGAGAAAATTTGGTTATATTTACTTATTCTACTTAACACGCCCCCTCACGTATAGTGTGATTTGTTTAAACTTGCACGAGGAAAACTTAATATTTCTTAAATGGGTGACCGTGAGTTTTGCATCTGAGACTGTTTAGTTTATAGCCTTTGTTATTATATTAGAATTATTATCTCATCTAAAAGTTTAAACTTTTAAATAAAATTTGGTTATATTTATTTATTATACTTAAAAATATTGTACCATAAATTTGTAAGTATTACGGAACATAATAAGTCATTGCCTAGATAAACAATATTAACATAAACAATTCAGAAAAAGGAAGAAGTTAAATGTTTAAAAGAAACTTGATCAATAGTTTTTACAATATGAACATAAATACAAATAATCTTGCCAGCCTTCTGATCAATGATAATATGAATAGCACTACTTATTTTATCATTTTCAATTTTAACACTATATTTTTATTTGTTTACTATTTATCATAATTGAGAGAAAAAATTAACTAGTCAATAAGAAGATATGTATCATGTAGCTAGGAAATAGTAATTTTTTTTTGAATTTTTAATTTCTTAATTTTAGATTTCTTAATTTTTTAATTTTAGATTTGTTAGTTTTTTTTAATTTTTTAACTTTAATCTTATTAATTTTTAATTTTTATAAAAATTTTGAGAAGGTTTATTGTTTATTATTTTCATTACTATTTTTACCTTTTCTACTTGAAGTTGAAAAATTCATTCCTTGGATTGAGATAAGAAATGAGTTTTCCAAATTATTCTTAGAAAGGCCATTTAGGCATTAGTATAAAATGATTTTTCTAATTTTAATTTGTTATACCAAGCTACAGAATAACATTAAAAATTAAAATAACCATTTTTTTCAAGTCATATTAACATACCAACGACCTCTCGGGTCTTGTTGCAGTTTCAAGGTTTTATAGTTGCCTGCTGGAGGTGAGATTTGGACCATATAGTATCACAAGATTAACAAATTTCGACTTTTACCTTGAAAATGTCCTTTTAAAAGAAAAATTGTGGGAAAAGGTTAGGATTTTCATAATGAATTACTGATTTAATCTTGAGGTATTAGATAGTCCAAATATCACCTTCTGAGATGATTATATTTAAATTTGTTGGTCCTGTAAAATCTTTCAAAATCCTTTTTACTTTTAAATGTTACAAAAATATTAAAGGCTTGTTTAGCACAATTACTAATTGTTTGAGTAATGTACTTGTTTGGGTAGTTAATAATTATTGTATTTTGGGTGTTAGTTGATAGTTATTTAACTAACTAATTGAACAAAATGCATTCAATAAAATTACTTGTTAAATATGTTGATTAATGTAAAATAACATAAAGGAATATTTGTATCACTATTATCAAAATAAGATAAACATAATGAGATATAAGTTCTTTATAATAATATTTTAGTAATGTTTTTATAAACTATTTTAATCAATATTATACAATTTTATTAATAGATTCAAAATTTATTTTGTCAAAAATAATAAATAAACTAATTAAAATTACACATTTTTAATATACTTTAACCTGGACTAAATTCAAAGTAAATATTTTTATTTTTTTTTAATTTATGTTTGTAAAAAAAAGATACAAATATAGAGAGAAATTGGAAAACTGGAAAAGGATAAGATTGCCAACAAAATATTAGAGTTTTGAATGGCCAAGAAAAGATGAAACATTAAAAGTATTTTGAAATGTTAAAGTTTTTATTGTTTAAGAAAAAATTACTTAATTAAAACACTAAAACTAACATAAAAAGTTAGGGATTAGTCTTCCATCAATTGTAACTAACATAAATTACAATTAAAAAATTTGTAAGTTTAGACTAAAAATTTGTAGGTTTTAAATAAAAATTTGTAGGACCTTTTAAAAAATTTTGTAGTCTTATAAAATTTTATTTTAGACCTATAAAATTTTTTATAGACTGATAAATTTTTTTTTAAACCTACAATTTCTTTATGTACTGATGTTACAAATTTTTTAAAAATTCCTATAAATTTTTATTTTAAATTTATAAATTTTTGTTCTAAATATACAAAATTTTCAGTTATAACTCATGTTAGTTACAACTAATGGAAGACCTTCCCAAAAATTTGTTGAAACACTATTTGATGAAGGTCAAATCACTAAACTTACTTGAAAATTTGTGATTGAGTGCTGTTGAACAGGACCTTGACTAATTTTGTTATCTAAACTATGACGTCTCACTTAGTCTCCACAAATAAAATATTCTTTTTTTTTTGGGACGAAACAAATAGAATATTCAAGATCTATAAACTCTAATATTATTAGCAATACAAATTTTATTTCTCATTTACCTGTGAATTATACTTTGTTTTAAGTAAGCCGTGCAAATTTTATTTCTCATGTCAAAAACATAGTAACATGCATGACAATTCTACCACCAAACATTTTATATATCTTACATGCATCTTTAATAATTCTTACACCTTCAATTTATACTTACATTAGGGTTTAGTTTTATTAACAACAATCAAACATATCCGACTATTTAGTGTATGTGTATCAATGCCACGCATATGTAGCGCTCACATTTCTGACCTTACTCATGAATATCATCATTCGTTAACGTGCAGTAGTTTTTAATACTTTGCCCTTTCATTATCTACCAATACTTCATCACGGGGAAAAAAAAAAAACCAAAGAAAGAAAGAAAACTTGTGAGCTCGTCAAATATAAATAGGCTTAAGTCCTATTTCTTTTTCTTTTTCTTTTTTTAGGAAACAATAAAATACTTTACACAAACAACAAAGAACAAAAATAAAAATCTTTTTTAAGACAAGTAAGCCTAGCTCTCTAAAAAAAGAGTACGGTACGAGCTTGAGCGTAAACAAAAAAATAGAAAACTTATTGTAATCCCATAAGTGACCCAAGTTGTCACACGGTTAATTAGCACAAACATGCCTAGAAGCACAATAATGGATGATAGAATGAAGAAATTATGAGCAAAGAAGAAGGAACTTCAATTGGAAATTGAAACAAGCCATAAGACTAAATGGAACTGTATAACTTATTATAACAAACTAAATAAAAAAGCTATATATAGCTGGTATATAAAACCAAAATATATTACTCTAGAAAGTAGAGAAACAACTCACACAAAAAATAAGAAATAAAAAATCCAAATAATAAAAATTATACAACAATAAAAAAAAAAAGAGATAATAACTCTGACCAAAGATTAGAATGCTGATAAGAATCACACGTGGAAAAGATCTTTGAGCGAGAGGCTTTGGTCTTAATTACTTAGTTGTCTTCCTTCAACATCCCACATGAGAAAAGAAAAATGAAATGACTAATGAGGTAACCCACATTAGAAAAGTAAAAGTTTGTGTCTGCATTGAGGAACTGATTAAGGTACTTCACCTAATGCAAATTGGAACCCAAAAAGAAATACCTAGCTAATGCAATTGACTGAAAACGAAAAGTGATATCATGTCAAGAAGAGACGGGATTATGTTGCTTAAGAGCAAATCTAAAAATCTTTTTTAATAAAGACAAAGACTATATATAATGCATAACTTTTGAACTCTAAGCATATTGTTGGGGAAAAAACATGCAAACACGAAGAATACGAGAAGAAAACGGACACAGGAGAATTACGTGGTTCGGCCTTGAAGCCTACGTCCACGGGCAGCAAAGAATAAATTATTATTGATCTCGAATATTACAAGGCTTACTCTGGTTTCTCTCATCCCACACTCCCATGGGGTGTGGCCCTTAAGGCACTTAATACAATGTCCTAGCCCCTATTTATAGTACATAAGTATCCTAATCTGTATTTTATAAGGATAAGGAAATAGTATACTACTAGGAAAAGAAAATAGTATACTACAAAGAAAAGGACACATATTAATTATGTATTGTTATGGTAGAAGCAAATAAGGTAAATGCTAACAAAAAAATTTGCTATTCTTATTGTCAAAGAATTCGGGCCACATTCAACAAATCTCCACCTTGGCACATATTCGCTCCAATCAACACATCATTATCCTTGCTGCCAACTGCCCCTAAGGCTCAATGCTCCACACCGCAAATGACAACCAAGTCCAAACAATGCTTGAATTTGCTGACTGGAACCACCTTAGTCATCATATCTGCTGGATTTTCATGGGTAGATATCTTCTGCACTGATATGATTCCTTGTGATACAACATATCTGATAAAGTGATATCTGATATCAATGTGTTTAGTCCTCTCGTGATACATCTGATTCTTCGTCAGATGGATTGCACTCTGGCTATTACAAAAAACTGTACTTGTATCTTGTTGCAGTCCAAGATCACGAACCAGGCCATGTAACCACATGGCCTCCTTCACAGCTTCTGCAATTGCTATGTACTCCGCCTCAATAGTCGACAATGCCACAGTAGACTGTAATGTCGCTTTCCAACTGATAGCACATCCAGAGAGAGTAAACATGTAACCCGTCAGAGATCTTCTCTTATCAAGGTCACCCGCAAAGTTTGAATCACAATAACCCACCAACCTCGTGCAATCTCCAGTCATCTTGTTAAACAGTAAACTTACTTTCGTAGTGCCACGCAAATATCTCATTATCCATTTCACTGCTTCCCAGTGTGCTTTCCCAGGTGATGCCATATACCTGCTTACAACACTAACTGCATGTGAAATGTCAGGACGAGTGCATACCATAGCATATATCAAGCTACCAATAGCACTCGAGTATGGAACATGAGACATATGCTCCACCACCTCCTCAGTTTTAGGTGACAAATCTGCAGACAACTTGAAATGAGCAGCAAGCGGCACACTCACAGACTTTGCTTTAAGCATCCCGAAACGCTCCAGCACCTTCTTAATATAACTCTACTGAGACAAGAACAGCTTTCCAGCGTTTCTATCTCTGTGAATCTCCATGCTAAGAATCTTCTTCGCTGCTTCAAGATCCTTCATCTCAAACTCATAGCTTGGTCTTCGTCATCAATTTTAACACCCACATCCTTCAAAGCAATAAAACAAGAGGTAAACTCATCAAGGTGTTGCTTTAGTGACGTACCTTCTTTCATTCTAAGATGATACAATCGCTTCTTCAAGTAGAGGCAATTGGTGAGAGATTTAGATGCATACAATTCCACCAAAGTATTCCAAGCCTCAACTGCTGTCGTCTTCTCAGCAATCTCCAACAATACTTCATTTGTCACGGACATATGTATTGCACTCAAAGCTTTCGCTTCGAGTCCTTCTCTCGCTGCTGGTTCCGTCTTTTCCAGGATCACTTCTTCAATGACTTTCCAAAGTCTTTGCATTGTCATAAATGCATTGAATCTGATCCTCCATAGACTGAAACTCATTCTCCTGTCAAACTTCTCGATTTCAAACTTTCCACCTGTGGAAGACATCTTCGTTTGCATTAAACTCGCACTTCGGGATAGAATTTGGCTCAACAGACTGCAAAAACGGATTCAGCACGTCGTTAAACCTTAGGAACACCCCCGGTCAACTTTGGTCAACACCGGTCAAAGTCAAACCTGTTGGTCAAAGTCAACACTGTCCCTAAACACGTACTTCGGAGCAGAATTTGGAAAAATAGAGCCTAAAAACGGACTCAGCTAAAACGTGGGGTAAGGCTCTGGTCAAACGCGGTCAACCCTCGGTTAATGGTCAACGGTCAAAGTCAACCCCGGTCAAACCCCGGTCAACTGGTCAACTTGGCCAGAAATTTTTTTTTTCTCTGGACTCAACACCAAGGCCCAAAGGAAACAAATATTTTTTTCTTTGGTCTTAAAATAAAAGCCCAACACAAAAATATTTTCCTTTTACCTTTTGATTCAACTAAGCCCAAAAAAAAAAAATTTCAAAGCCCAAGACCCAAAACCCAAAATACCTAACTAAATCTAGACAAGGCCTCTACCTTGGCCTGATCCAAAAAACCCAGACCCAAAGCTCACTAACCCTAAACCTGCTTTACAAACTTGAACCAATTCCCCAAAAAAAATACCTGAATACCCAAAACCAAACTCAAGATCACGCGAACTCTATCTTCTTGGCTTGTTCTTCAAACCCAAACACAAACCACGACCCGCCGACGTAAGCTTCCACTCCAGCCACCAATGCTCAATGTAGACAGCACTGGAGCACTCCTTACGGAGCAAAACCTTTGTTTGGTTAGGCACTGTTTGGTTTGAGAAATTTTGGTTTCACAGTGAGTTTTGATTTTTCCTTTTTCCCTTAAGTAGCGGATTAATACCTAAGCTCTGATACCAGTTTGTTGGGGAAAAACATGCAAACACGAAGAATACGAGAAGAAAACGAACATAGGATAATTACATGGTTCGACCTTGAAGCCTACGTCCACGGGCAGCAGAGAATAAATTATTATTGATCTCTAATATGACAAGGTTTACTCTGGTTTCTCTCACCCTACACCCCCATAGGGTGTGGCCCTTAAGGCACCTAATACAATATCCTAGCCCCTATTTCTAGTACACAAGTATCCTAATCCGTATTCTACAAGGATAAGGAAACAGTATACTACGAGGAAAAGGACACATATTAATTATGTATTGTTATGGTAGAAGCAAACAAGGTAAATGCTAACAAGGAAATTTGCTATTCTTGTTGCCCAAGAATTCGGGCCACATTCAACACATATATATTTTATTTAGTTGGAGATAATTAATTTTTTTCTAATTAAAAATACTTGGGCTCTTTTTTCGTTTTTGAAAATATTTAAATTTTATTGTGATAATTAAAATTACACGACTATCATATTAAATGGCAGGAAAGTTATTTATACTAAAAGGGAAAATAAGACATTGTGATTTAAGGGACCTAAGGTATGTGGAATTGAATGTAGAAGTCCCTCACGAAGTGTAAATTATACATTTCTGGTGTCCATTGAGATTTACTTTTTTCTTAAAAAAGGGAAAAGTTTATGAAAAAAGCACTGGTCCATGGTTGTTCAATAGATATTTTTTCTTTTGTTAAGTTCTCAATGGATGTTGAAAAAAAATTAAAACTCTCAAAAGAAAGCTTAAAATTAAACTTTTTTTAAAATATAAATTGAGATCTTGAACGAACTTTTGAGAAAAATAATCTCTTCAAAAATCATACTAAAACGTGATTATTTTTTTTCTTTTTTCTGCTAATCTATACATGCCATTAACTAAAGCGCAGGCCTGACACAGAAGAATTATTCCATTTTCTAGATGTTTTTGTGTAGGGTTAATAAGTCTCGGGTCACTATTTTTGAGCAAAATGATTCCATAAAAGAACTTATGAGCAGAGATGCGCCAAAATACCTTTTGACTTTTATGGGAAAAGCAGCACAATGGTAATCTTCTTTTTCTTTTCTTTTCTGTTTTTTTTTCCTCTCTTAAATCTTAGGCAAGCAATTTGAGCACCTTGCATGGCAGTCAACAGGCTTTTATTGAAAGTGAAGCATAGATGACCGCTACAACGTTATTGTATTGTTATGATCTTGGATAAATATTCGTGACCAAAATAACTTTGTCAAAATTGGTTAAAATAAGGATAAATTTGTAATTTGAATATATTTTAACATGCTTAATATTTAATCTACTTTCAATAGAAAAAATAAGATTTTAAAATTAAATTATAATTTTTTTTCTTTGATCACTCATACCTATTAACTACCACCATATTTACCATAATTTCCAATACACTAACCAATAAATATCACTAGATTCAAAATCAGTATGCATGTTAATGCATAGATATCTCACTACTATTACCATCTAAGCTACCCTTCAAGGGTTAGAACATAATTAATTGATGAACTTTTTGAAGACACAGATACAGAGTTCATTAACCATTTCCTTTCGAAGAACTAACTACACTTCTTTTTTCATTTTAAATTGTTTATTGAGCATTTTTTTTGTTTCAATTTAACATATTTTATTATCTTAATTATAGAGGTGAGTAAAACAAAATTTGTAGGTTTTGCTTCAATTTGTGAATCATATAAATTTCTCAATGTTCATAACCTATAAGCAAGAAAGATTATTTTTGTAAAATTAAAAAAAAATGTTGTAATCAATTTAGCTATATGTAAATTTATAGGGTTAATTATTAAATTTTATTTTTAACTAAACAATATTATTATGATTTGAGAGAGAAAAAGCCAAACAATTAGCATATATTAGATTCATTTTTGATTCGTCAGTACTTAAAAAAAAAAGATATATGGTAAGAAAAAATTAGAAATTATAATATGGCAAAGAAATGAAATTATAAAAAATCAAACTAAAAGAATTATTGTATAGAAAGTTCCTTTTAAAAAAAAAAGATAAGAGAAACAGAGACTGCAAATACCATCTCAACATTTAAAGATGAGATTGTTGTTCTTATTTTTTATTAGTATTTTTTATATGTCTATTTAAAATTTTTAGGCTTCGAGATGGAAAATATCATCTGTGAGTAGATGCGATAGAAGACAATAGTTATATTTGTCAAATACAAAAGATTTAAACACTTTATTTAGAAAAAGTAATCATTAGTATATAAAATTATTTTTTTCTTTCGAACTTAGAACCATTTATGTTTAAATAGAATTATTCAAAACTTTATTATCAATGATTATTAATATATTTATTTATTTTTTTAATTTCATAGGTCCAGTGATAGAAAATGCGATCTTTAAACCAGACACAACAATATATGCCTTTAACTAGAAACATCATGTTCATCTTTTTTGAATTGTATCTAAAAAAATAAAAAGTTTAAAAACTTTAAAGGCAATTATGTTAGATATATCTTGTGTTTTGATGATGAAAATTTTTTTTGTGTATGTGCTTGTTTAAATGAAAATTCTTGTTGTGTATTTGTTTGTTTAAATGAAACTCTTTAATATGCTAATATCCTTGTGAGATTGTGCTTGAGTTGATTAGCAAGAAAGCTCATTAGAAGCCAGAGATGCATACGTGTCAAATATTCATCAAGGCTTGAAGACTATACAAGTTTGGATGTCATGATGACATGAAGAGTTCAAGATTGTTCGTGATAGAAGGTGAGTTATAAGAAGGAGAAGAGGCGACATAAGGAGTACCAGAATAAGCTTATTTGTGTTTAGCCTTAGACAACCTCTTATAGTTCTCAATAACATGGTTTTCTTGAACTATTCTTTGTTTAAATGGTTTTTAACTTGCTTTTAAGGGGTGAAAAATATTCATGAAGCATTCCTAACTTCGCTTCTTTCATTAAAATTCTTCAAGGTGCTTGCATAACATGTTTTTGCTCTAAATTGTGATTTTATATTCTTTTTGAAATGATTTTATCTTGCTAAATTTGCCCAGTTTTTCAAAAGAGTTCATAGGAGTACTTTCAAAAAGGAAGTTTTTGGACCTACCGGTCACCCTAGCAGGTCAATCGACTGCTATAGGAGGGCTACCGGTAAGTCCTACTTCAGGGGTTGCTCTCTGGCCTTGCTGGTCAACCGATTAAGGCTACTAACAGAGCTTGAGCTCTTTGGACATACTGGTCACCCCTTACCAATCAATCGGACCCCTTACCGGCTGCACCCTGATTTGGAAATTTTTTACCATTAATAGTACATTTCAGCTGCCTCTATAAATACCCATTTACCCCAATTTGGAAAATAAGCACAAAAATCATCTTTCAGCATTTCTAAGCCATTTTCTTCATTTCCAAACATCTTTTAGCTTGGAAATCATCATTGACAGCTATAAATTGTTAGATCTTTGAGCAAACTTGAGAGTTCTTTTGCTATATTCATTTTTTTAGAAATTGTAGCCTTTTACCATAAATTTCTT
This sequence comes from Cordia subcordata, assembly GCA_028554755.1. Classification (NCBI taxonomy): domain Eukaryota; kingdom Viridiplantae; phylum Streptophyta; class Magnoliopsida; order Boraginales; family Cordiaceae; genus Cordia; species Cordia subcordata. The sequence continues at coordinate 12,685,161 of JAPTOF010000010.1, read as the reverse complement.
CCATTCTTTTTCGTATACACACTCTTGAGCTTGTATCACATCTTGGGTAGATTATAGAGCAAATGGAGTGTGGGGAAATCTTTTATAGGGTTCTTTGAAGAAGGGCTTCAAAGAGGTGTAAGGTTGGTTTATGATTCACCAACTTGTGAAGAATCATCATAGTGGAGTTGTTTGAAGTTCTAAGGGGAGAATCCTTAGGCAGTGGATGTAAACAAGGCCGAACTACCTAGAAATCAGGTTTCGTTCTTTTGATGTCTTTATTTTCTTGCTATCTTACTTTATTGCTTACTAGGTGTTTGATTTTTTGCTTGTGTTGACATTTGCTTAATATTAGGTATTTGATATTTTGCTCATTACGTGTTCAAATATTTGTATAAGTGTTATCCTTGTTTGTTAATCAAATTTTTGGTGTTAAAATTAGTAACTAACTTAATTCACCCCTCCCTCCTTCTTAAGTTAATTTGCCTCCCAAATTTGGTATCAGAGCTAGAGTTTTACATATAGTTTAACTACTAATAGTATTTGATCATGGCAAATAACATGGATATTTCACCTATTGACGACTTGTCTATTAACAAAACTCTAGTATTTGATAGCATTAATTATGCTTTTTGGAAATTGAGAATGAAACTCTTTATTCAAGCACATGATTATAGAGCATGGAAAATTGTTGTTAATGGAGCTCAAATCCCTATGAAGATGGGAGGCAATAGAGAATTGCCTAAACTGGAAAGTGAAGGGGATGACAATGATATTAAGCTTGTTCAATTAAATGCTAGCACTTTATATATCTTGTTTTCCGGTTTGAATTCAATCGAATGTGGTAGAGTAATAAGGTGTACTTCGGCTAAGGAATTTTGGGACTAACTTGAGATAACAGATAAAGGAACTAGCCACGTTGAGGATTCTAGAATTTGCATGCTTGTTCAAAGATATGATATGTTCAAAATGGAACAAGGTGAAACTATTGAAAAAATATATGCTAGATTCGTGGAACTCACTAATGGTCTCAAGGCACTTGGAAAGGAATATTCTAATACAAAAAATGTGAGAAAAAGCTAAGAAGTCTACCATCATCAATGCAACTGAAGGTGACGGCCATAAAGGAATTAAAGGACCTCAATGCCTACACTTTGAATGAGTTAATTGGGTCACTCATGACTCACAAGCTTGAGCTAAAGGTCCATGAAGAAAAAGATAAGAAGATGAAGAAGTCTATGGCCCTTGTTTCAAAATACGTCTCAAGTGATGATGATGATGATGACGACTCAAATGAAGAGATGGCGCTTTTTGCTAGAAACTTCAAGAAGTTCATGAAATACAAGAAATGGAGAAAGGGCTCTACTTCAAACAATTGGAAGAAGAAAGGCAAGGAGATCAAAAAGCCGAGGGAAGCAAAGAACGAAGAGTTAAAGTGATTCAATTGCAATAAGCCCAGGCACATCAAAGCAAATTGTCTAAAACTAGCAAAATCCAAGGAAGGGAAAGCTTTCAAAGCAACTTGGGACACTACCGATCATGAAGAAGAGACAGAAGAAGAGCATGAGGTTGCTAACCTCGTTTGTCTTATGGTAAATGGAGATAAGGTGAACCATGAGAACAAACATATCAAGAAGACATGGATATTGGATAGTAGGTGTTCAAAACATATGACGGGTGATCCCTCATTGTTCTATGAATTTTAAAAGGTCAAAGGTCAAATGTGGAGACATCACTTTTGGGGACAATAGCAAAGGAAGGATAATTGTTAAGGGAAGCATTGGTAACAAAGCACTCTTACTAATGTTTTGTTTGTAGGTCTTAAATTTAGCTTACTTAGCATTAGTCAATTATGTGATAAAGGTCATAAAGTTGTGTTTAAATCTTCTAGTTGCATTATTTATGGTTGTGATAGTGATAATGTGTTATTTGTTGCTAGTAAGAATGATAATATGTACGTAGAGATTGATCAACTTGAGAGTCAAAATGTTACTTGTTTATCAATTGTGCATGAGAATTCATGGTTATGGCATAGAAGACTTGGACATGTTAGTATGAACATTTTAAAGAATTTCTCAAAACATGAGCTTGTTAGATACTTGTCTAAAATCAAATTTGAAGAGGACAAAGTGTGTGATACATGTCAACTTGGCAAACAACATAAAATATCTTTTAAACCCATTAATATTGTTTCAACATCTCAAGCATTGCAATTGTTACATATGAACTTGTTTGGACCTATTGATGTTACTAGCTTAGGTGGATCTACATATGCTTTTGTTGTAGTAGATGATTACACTAGATTCACATGGGTCATGATTTCTTGAACACAAAAATGAGGCTTTCAATGAAATTGTTAGATTGTGTAGAAAAGTGCAAAATGAGAAAGGCTATTTTGTAACTTGCATACATAGTGATAATGGTACGGAATATGTGAACACTCCTTTTATGTATTTTTGTATTAAAAATGGCATTGAGCACAACTTTGTGGCCCCTCAAGCTCCTTAACAAAATAGGGTAGTAGATAAGAAGAATTGTACACGACAAGAAATGACAAGAACTATGTTTAAGGAACACAACTTTCCTACATATTTTTGGAGTAAAGCCATTAATACCGCATGCTATGTGCGAAGAAGAGTCCTCATTAGACCTATCTTAAACAAAACCCTCTACGAGCTTTAGCACGGCAAAACCCCCAAAATTTTATATTTTAAAATATTTGGTTGTAAATGCTTCATTTTGAATAGTAGAGATCATTTGCATAAGTTTGATGCTAAGTTGGATGAAGGCATATTTTTTGGTTATTCCACTAAAAGTAAGACATATCTTGTGTATAATAAAAGAACTCTAGTTATGGAAGAATCTATGAATGTTACCTTTGACGAGACTAACCCCCGTATGCCGAGAAAGAATGATGATTATAATGTAGGTAACCTCTTGGAGAAAATCTTAATTGATGAAAGACGTACAAATAATAAGGAATCTTAAAAGGATAAAGAAGATGCTAATCAAGGAGAAGATTCTCAAGTCAAGGTGGTTGAAGAACAAGGTTCAAATCAAAATACCACCATGGAGTAAGAAGGGACTCATGTTGATTTGCTCAAGAGTTGGAATTTTGTGAGACACTGTACCAAAGAGCAAATCATTGGTGATCTATCCAAAGGAGTAAGAACAAGGGGTAATATTAATAACTTTTGCAAGCATTATGCATTTATTTCTCATATTGAGCCTAAGAATATCAAAGAAGCTTTACAAGATAAGTAATGCAAAAGAAGCCTAATCGATTTACTAGAAACAAAGTTTGGAACCTAGTTGAGAGACCTAGAGTCCACTCAGTAATTGGAACTAAATGGGTATTTAGGAACAAACTTGATGAATCTGGTGTAGTAACTAGGAATAAGGCTAAACTTGCAGTTCTAGCTAGGAATAAGGCTAAACTTGTAGTTCAAGGATATAATCAAGAAGAAGGAATACACTATGATGAGACTTATGCTCCCATAGCTAGATTGAAATTAATTTGCATGTTATATGAACTTTAAGCTTTATCAAATGGATGTGGAAAGTGTCTTTCTAAATGGTTTTATTAAAAAGGAAGTATATGTTGAACAACCTCTCAATTTTTATGATTCTTGCTTTCCATATCATGTTTGTAAACTTAAAAAAGCTTTATGTGGCTTAAAGCAAGCCCCTAGGGCTTGGTATGAAAGACTTAGTGGTTTTCTTGTTCAAAATGGTTTTGAAATAGGAAAATTGGACTCAACTTCATTTATAAAAAAAGGATAAAGATGATATCTTACTTGTGCAAATTTATGTGGATGACATTATATTTGGTACCACTAATATTGCTTTTTGTGAAAGCTTTGCTAAATATATGAATAAGGAGTTTGAGATGAGTATGATGGGAAAGTTGACATTCTTCCTTAGACTCCAAATAAAACAAACAAAGGAAGATATTTTCAACAACCAAGCCAAGTACACAAAAGAGATTATCAAGAAGTTTGGGCTTGAAGATGCTAAGGAAATCAGAATTCCCATGAGTACATCAACCAAACTTGACATAGATGAGAAGGGTAAGCCCGTAGATAAGAAGAAATAATGAGGTATGATTGGTAGCTTGCTCTATTTGACGGCTTCAAGGCTGGATATCATGTTTGCTGTGTGTTTGTATGCTAGATTTCAAGCTAATCCTAAGAAAACACATCTGGTTGCTGTAAAATGAATCATTAAATATCTTAGGGGAACTAGTAACTTATGACTTTGGTATACTAAAGAAACCTCATTTGACTTGTGTGGCTTTTCTGATGCCGATTTTGCTGGATGCAAAGTGGACCTTAAGAGTACGAATAGTACTTATTAATTTCTTGGTCATTCTTTGGTGTCTTTGTTTAATAGGAAACAAAATAGTGTAGCTCTATTTACTATCGAGGCTAAATACATTGCAGTTGGAAGTTGTGTTACTCAAATTTTGTGGATGAAACAAAACTTGATTGATTATGGATATTCTAAAACTAGACATATTGAGATTAGACATCATTTCATTAGGGATTATGTGCAAAAAGGTGACATTACACTTGAATTCGTTGATACTTTGTATCAAGTTGTTGACATTTTTACAAAATCGTTGCATAAAGAACAAATTTCTAAAATAAGAAGAGAGATTAGGATGCAAATTTGTGTTTAAGTTGCATTTTTATTATTGAAATTTGATGTTTTTGGTTCAAAATGACACTTGAAAGGGTTTTTAATTGCAAAAATAAGTTTCTATGCATTCCGGGTCAACTAGTCGCATCAACCAATCGATCGACTGGGAGGCAACTGGCAGAAGCAGATTTGAAAAATGCTTGCTGCCCCTACTGGTTGGGTTAACAGGTCATATTATAGGCATACTAGTTGACCAGCACGAGTCAAAAATCCCCTTCAAAAAATGAATTTCACTCTTCGAAACCCATTCTTCTCATAAACCCTAACCCTAAATCCTTTCTAACCCACATCATAAACACTTACTTTTGGCCAAAATTCATCAAATTACTTTCAAAGTCATAAAACCCATTACATAAAGAGCATTCCATTACAATTTTTTCTTCAAAAAACTCACAAGAATCGTGAACCCAAGAGATAGGGAAACTTCAAAGAAGAACAAGAGACCAAGAAGAGACTAACAATCATCCTTAAGTGGTTCATCATCCAAAGGAGAAGGAAAAGCAAGGGATGCTAGAGATCGGAAGATCATGTATGGCAAATTTCTCATTGACAAGGATTTTCAAGATACCAATATCATAAAACTCCCTAAATTTCAAGGTTAGGATTTCTTTATCCATCTTAAATGTGAAGCCTATGATGATTTGATTAGAGAATTCTATGAGAATGTATATTTGTTTGAACAAGACCCTAATATTCATATAATGTCAACCATTGGAGGAGTAGAATTTGAATTAAATAAGGAAACATTGAAAGAGATTTTTAAAATTCCAATTGAAGGTGAAAGACAATATAATCCTAAGGGTTGGCCTAAGGATAAGGATGATGTTGTTGATGAGGCCGTAAAATTCATATGGAAAGGAATAGATGTTGATCCCAATACGTGAAACAACCCTATATAGGAGCGCTTTGGATGTTGAAAAGAGGCTCATGATGAAAGTGCTTAGTGAAGTTTTAATGCCTAGAAAGATGAATAATGATAGGGTTGCCTTTATTAATGCATATAATATGTATCATGTGTTTAAGAAGAAAAAGGTTGCTTTGCCATTTATAATCCCACGTCACATGGTGCATATTGGAAGGAACAAGCAACCACTTGCATATGGTATGGCACTCACACACATTTTTACGTGGTTTGACATTAGGTTACTTAAGAAGAAGAGGTGGAATTTTGACATAGCTTACATGAACTCTATGCACATTTATTGGTACAATTTGCAACCTATCTCCAAGGTGAAGTTTCAAAATTTGCCACGAGAAATTAGGGAACAAATCAAGGAAAGAACTAAAAAAGGTACTACCTTTTTCAATTTGGTTCTAGCTCCCGCAGATAAGGTTCAACAAGGTATATATGATGTGCTAGAAGGGACCATCCTCAAACTAGAGGTGATGCCATTAATGAACCACAAATTGACATACCTATGGATGTAAGCAATAGTGATAATGAGGATGATCCGGAGGCTCAATTAATTCGTGCTACCAATCAAGCTTCGATAAAAAGTGCTAGAGTTGAGGAAATGCGGTGTTAAGAGATGAGAAAATGAGCCGGTTCTAGTTCTGGAGGTCAAGCAGAGGATTCATCAATCATAGCTCGCATTCTATCTCCAATAGAGTTGATGAACACAAGGATTGATAGGCTGGAGAAAAATGTTGAAGCAATGCACATGGAGATGAATGACTTCTTCAAATAGTACCGAGATCAACATCAGGAGATAATCACGAATTTAACTATATTTTATAACTTTAACACCAAAATAACCATCTTCTCAAAAAATGAGTAAAATAGCCCCCTTACCATTCTTTGTATCTTCAAAATACGAAGTTCTAATAAAAACACCATGACATGGCTAACACACGTGACAAAAGCGGCCACATAAGCAAATGATTAGACTTCATGTCTTGAAGACACAAAGTGTCGTTTTTTTTTCCCCATGACACATTAATGTGGTGTGCATAATTTGTAATTTCAATAATAATTTTTAAATAATAACAATATGTGAATTAAATAGATAAAATTAAAAAATATTAATAAAAATTAAATAATTAAACATTGAAATTCTTAAAAAGTAAAAAACCTAAAAATTAGAAAAATTAATATTGAAATTATTAAAAATTTTAAAAATGAAATTGAAATTTTTAAAAATTTAAAAATTGAAAACCAAAAATTAAAAAATTTTACATTAGAATAATTAAAAAAAGTTTATAATTTAGTGTTATCACAAATTTTAAAAATTAATATATCTTTGTAAGGTTTACAATTCAACATTTATATATCATTTCATTGCTCTTCTAATGATAAACATTTTACAGCGCATACCTCTACTAAGTTTGTTTTTCTTTGTCTCATCATTCCTTGTGATTTTTTGTAACATAGGTAAGATGCCTCTTGGATTCAAAAGTTGTTTATTTAGGAGAAAAGGAAGTTCTATATTAGTCTATAGTGATAATGTTTTTGACAAATATGAACATGGTGAATTATGTTAATAACAAACATAACAATAGAATTAGTGAATTAGGACAAAAAGTAGAACAACAGAATTAGTGACATAATGCTTAACGTCACCAACCACTTAATATGACTTGGATTATACATCTCAATGAAATATTTGACATGCCAAGGCCATGAATATTGATATTCAGTTGAATACATATTAGACGAGGAGACTTGGCAATTTCATTATTACTTTTTGCTTTTGGTTATTTGTATAATTATTGTGTTTTGAGTTATTAAATAATGGGATGGTTTATTAAAAATTTGGCAAAGTCTCCCTTAATTCTTCGCATTTTACCTATAATATAGAGACCTGTGCATGACAAGCTAATATTGTAATAACATAAAGAGTTGAACACACAAAGAGAAACTTAATAATATATTACAACACTTCTAATAGTTTTAATACTAAAAGTAATAAGAGTATCTATAACAAATGTGATCCAGTACCACACCGCGTTGGCTTTTTCTTGCGCTTCAGACGCCTATGATAAACTTGCAACGTTTGAGTAGGTACTTCAATGTCAGGCTACATACTCTCAACAACAACACCTTTCTTATGCATGTTATCGGCATTGCCAACTCTAAATACCTCATTATCTAGATCCTCGTCTTGGAACTCAAAAGGCACAGGTGGCAAATGAGATGCATACTGTGTACTGGAGGAATGCGCCATATATGCTCTAGTCGGCTGAAGAGGAGTTACGTAACACTCTGGCATATATGATGTAAATGCAGGGTCCATGTTAGAAAGTGGTATAGCATCTTCATAATGCATTTCCTGTTCATATGTGTCCTGTGCATCTACAGGTCCAGATGTGGACGGTCTTGCTGTTGCATCTGGTATGTCATCAAATTGTCTATGTCTACCAAGAGCATGCAACATTCTACTGCTGGACCTATGTATCTCAGGCAACACATTATGTGATGTCCCTATTGACAAATTATTTATATGTTGTGTCTCAGTAACCTGCCATACAAGTATAAAGTTACTAAATTATTATATGCAACAAGAAATATGCCATCAAGACAAACTACATAAAGAACGTAAGTGAATTAGGGGAAAAATAGAACAAACATACCATCACATCAAGAAGAGATCCAAGCCAAGTAAGAAATGGAAATGTGATATGCCTGTACCATGTCTTATAATCTAGAGATGGCTCATCAGATGCCGGTATACCATCCACAATATAGTTATAACGCTGATCCCATATGTCTATATAGCTTTGGTGACATTCTTTCCAGTCAATTGTCCCTTTCTTAAATCAATCTTATGGAGTTCTCTGGAATACGTACATGGTGGAGATATATCTTGTTGCCATCCAAATTGCCTCATCACTCAAGCTGGGTAGTGATGCTCCACTATATGAAAACATATCAACGGCACAGAACATGTCCAAATAGCACGTGCAGTAGTACAATACTGTGGAAGTGTGGCCAACAACTCTTCTGTATATGGTTGCCATAGAAACTGATCGGGAGCCAATCGATCGAGCTGAAATCTATACTGGGACACCACATGTGTGGCAACTTTCTTGACTGAAAAATCAGTCATCCACCTGCATTTAATGAAAAGTATTATTTCAAATTCATTGAAAAATTAGTCATGGATATATAATTGTTATATATGATGTATAACTTAATTACCTGGTTGCTAATGGGCCATCCAATATGACCGGCATCTCATCTATATGCTCTTGTGCCAATCTCGTGGGTGCAATGTGTGGGCATCATTCCCAAGCCCATACCTGAAGCATGATCAGTGGCCCTGCTATATCCTTTGAAATACCAACAGATGCATGACATAACTCACGATATAACCATGCAAGGCAAGCACTTCCCCAACTAAAAGTACCAGCCCTATCAAAATCATCAAGTAGTGTCAAAAACATGAGATGTACTATAGATTGAGATTTGTTGGCAAACAAGAATCCTCCAATCAACTGCAATATATATGCTCGAGCATGTTGCTGTAGGACCTCATCTGGGGCACCCTCCGGTAATACAACAAATCGCTCACGTAAAGTACTCAACCGGAGACGCCCTCCATCTAATTCTTTTCCTTGAGGTGTAAATCCTAACAAATTCTGGCATACACTCGTCCATGTAACTCCCGCAGGAAGACCTTTACTAGTGACAGGCTCACCATCGATACGTAATCCAAATAGCACTGCCACATCTTGGAGAGTGATAGTGCACTCACCGTGTGGTAAATGGAATGTATGCGTCTCTGGTCTCCATCTTTCCACAAATGTTGTGATAAGATGCCAGTCCATCTGAATAAATCCAATCAGTGAAACTCCCAAAAATCCAGCTCGTTGTAGAAATGGCTCTAGTCTGTCATCTAATTATATAGTGCGATGCATACTTGCCTCAACTCGACGACACTTAAACGCAGACGATAATAGAGCTTAAATCATCAACAACATAACATAAATATTGTATTTTCTTGATTATGCTTATAATATAATCATATTTAGATAAAAATTACACTAACCTGCTCAGTTGCATCCTGCGTAGCCTGAGCACGCCAAATGAAGACTGACCGATGTGTATCTTGCAATGTTAGTACCAATCCATCAATAGGTCCACCCTCTATATTTCCTTTTTTGTTAAAAAAATATTATAACATATTTAATGTGATTGATAATATTTAAATGACATATAGATATATACGATTACATACAATAGAAGCAACATAAGTATTCAGCAAGTACAAATAGATGTGATGCACAAACCATAATAGAACAATCAGTCATACAAGTAAACAAATGTGAGTAGTTTTTTTATCCCTTACAACACTTTAAATCAAAATACAATATGTTGACAATTTATGTACTAGAACCAACTCCTTGTTGAGATGAAGATGTTGATCCCTAAGTTGGACATCTCCTCCTATTATGCCTTGGCGGCCCACATAGCCCACAACGAATTTGATTACTCCCTTCAGTAAGATCCATTTCATTATGAATTCGTTGCGCTTTCGGTCTCCCTTTCTGTCGTTTGAGGTGCTTTGGTGCTTTTACTTGAACATCAACGATTGGCCAGTAATCTTCGTGAACAGGAGGCATTAACTGATATGAGTAGCAATGGGAGTAGTTATCAATTCTATACCATTTGTCAACAAATTGTTTATAATCCAAGTGAATATGGCCACAAACCTTCAATGCATGGGAACATGGAATGCGATAGCATTGCCATTTGCCATATGTGCATGTCCTATCCCTTAATTTGACAAGGTGTCTATTTCCACCTCTTGTCCCAACTGCTCTAGTCATTACCTCAAAAATTCGTTCAGCATAGTTGATAACAATAACAGTGTAGCCCCCTGCTTTTTGACTCCACTTGTTCAGAATCTTGTTTGCATAGGGGGTGAACTCATCAAGGGCCTCTACACCATTCCTTGCCACTCGTCTTCGCTGCTCAAAGTATTTAATGCAACGATAAAGCAAAGCGTGAACCATTGATGTAATAGGCAAACCCCGTATTCCTGTCAACACAGCGTTGAAGCACTCATTCATGTTTGTCGTTGATTGTCCAAAGGGTATATTACTATCATGCGCCAATGTCCACTTTTCTTTTGGAATATTATCGAAGAAAGTTATAGCATCAGGCTTCAGTAAGTTTATTTGAGCCATGTACTTCTCATATTTTTGATCTTGCAACTGTAAACCAGCCAATATAACCAACTTTTTCAGGCGAAGACTTTTGTGCGCCGATCTGAAATTGCTTGCTACAAGCAACAAGCAATATTGATGGTAGTTTTCTGACCACTCTACTTGTTGACTTCTCACAGCAGCTAATATACCAGGATGGCGATCAGACAACAGGCATACCCCTTCCCTGTCTTTAACAACCTCTTGACGTAAACATATCAAGAACCATGACCAGTTAGATGTGTCTTCCTTCACCACAACAGCAAAGGCAAGTGGCAAGATATGATTGTCGCCATCCATAGTAGTTGCAATTAATAATTTACCCTTGTATTTTCCATACAAGTGTGTTCCATCCACACTTATAATCGGACGACAATATTTAAATGGCTCAATGCATACACCAAAAGCTCAAAAAGCCCACTTAAAAATGTGTGGTGACTCAATTCTGTCCACTTCCCTTGTCTCTATGTTGTAAAAGAATTGAGTTCCAAGGTTTTCATTCATCACTGTTGCCATAAAACGAATCAACTGTTGATACGATTCAGACCAGGACCCATACACATTCTTGATTGCTTTTTTCTTTCCATCCCAAACCGTTTTCATTTTCACAGAATAACCAAAAGTATCCAATAAATGACGATGTAAAGTTGCCCCTGGAGTGGCCAGATTTGTCTCAATGTGGCCTCGAATTGTTCTAGCAATCAAGCTCACATCCAAGTTTGAGTGATCTGAATCAAATGATGCAAACACACAAGTGTGAGGACTCACATATTGGGTAACCTTAAAAACACCTATCTTCTTTTGCTTTAACCGAAGTCTCCATTTACATCCACTGTTCTCATGTAGTCTACATCTAAGATCCCATGCATCACGTGTGGACTTATGGACCATAAATGCCCAATGATTAGCAATATGCCATCGCTTGATTGTGTCCATTGCTTCTCCTTTCGTTGCAAACACTTGCTTACATAGAATTCTTGTTGAAGTCCCCAGTTAGTTGTTGGAATAATGGAGCGATTGTCCATCTCCACGTACATACCACTCGAATCAAAATTAGTGAAAAAACTCGGTACATTTGATTCTTCATGAACATTTGAAGAACTAGATTCATAATGAGGAATGTTTGAAGGAACAGATGCAGCACCAGGAATAACTGGAGAAAGACACTCATATTCTTCTAGTCCATGTTCTTCTTATGCTATTGAAGCAAGATCATCATCATGAAGATCAAGGTTAATATCATTCTGGTCAAGCATTTCATTCTTTCTTCTAAGAGCTTCATCTAAATCATGGTTAATCACATTCTCATCTTCAATCGTGATCGGCCTACCAACATCATAGTTCGATTCTGATTCTGATTCGAAAAGGATGATTTTCAAATACAATTCAATCGGTATACCCATACCTAACCTTTTTACCTTGTCAAACATAAGAGTTACGACATCATCATTAGCCACGGGAATAACATAATAGCAAGGATTCATTTTGACTCGATCCTGTCGTATATCTATAAAGGATCTCTATCTTGTGAGTTGACACATCAACTTGTAGATCATTGCATAGATGAGTATATAATTCGGTAAAATTCAACATACAATGCACACGAGTAACCCTCAAAGGAATTCTAGGCAGGTAATAAACCCTATTAGAATCCCAGCATATCTCTCCATTCATGTAGTAAAAGATAGTAAACAAGTCGGCCATTATGACCTGAATCAAATAACATGTTATTCAAATTCATAAAAATAAACTATAGAATAAAAGCAATGCAAATATGATAAGTAGATACTACTATTCTCTTAACACTATTTTAAACCCCATTAAAATGAAAGTAATTGGAAAAATTAACTGAAGAAGGAAATAGCCATCATACAACATAATGTAATACTTATTATTATTATTATTATTATTATTATTATTATTATTATTATTATTATTATTATTATTTGAAATAGAAATAGAGAAGAAAGAAGAACCCTAAAATGAGAAAGCTTATCTTTCCAATTTTTCAATTTTTATTGCTCCATTTTTTCAATTTTTCAGCTAAAGTGTATATATATATGTGTGTGTGTATGTGTGTGTGTGTGTGTGTGTGTATATATATATATATATATAATATATATATAATACTTTCATTGAATTGATTCTATATTGAAGGCTACAAATTCAGAGATTGTTCTAGTTGAATTAATGGCATACAATTTGACTATTATATTGATAATATTTTTCATTTGTAGAAATTAGTCAACTTTTTAGATTTAAAATGCCAATAAATGTAATACATTTCTTTTGGAATTAATTAGAATCATAAATTCCTTATGGATTATTGCATTTCCATTTCCAACGTTTGACAAAATGACCCTGACCATAGTCCAAAATTTATTCTCGAGTAAATAATGTTAGTCACTGGCTTGTCATATTCTCATTGACTAGAATTTTACAAGTTAATAACATAGATGACTTCTTGCATTTTATCATATAATTGAAAATGTCATCCTCAAAGCCACTAAAAAAGGCAGCCATTTAATTTTTATATATATACACATACGTGATGATTCGTGAATAATGACAAATTTTATTGTGCACTACAATTACCGTGCACCCTAAAGTGGTGGTAGTGCATTTGATCAGTATTACCAAAGTTGGAAGCTTTCTTTCTTTCTATTTTTTTTTTTTTGAGTGGACACCAAATTAAGGAGAAAATACTATAAGGAAGTCAGAAGCTTTATTTATTTATTTTTGGTCTATACCTAATTAAGGTGAAAATATTATAAGGAAGAAACGAAAGAAAATTGAAATGAGAAATCTCTCAAAATATTGAATTATTTTATCCAGCCTCTTATATATTCTCTCTTGACCATTGACTTTGCTTCCTTTGAAGAGAGAGAGAAAATGCTTACCTTTTTGAAGGCATACTTTGGCTTCTTCCTTTCTCTTTGTTTTTTTTTTTCCTTTGTTTCAAGGCAGGACCACACCAATAGCAACAACTTTGGCTTCTTCCTTTTCTTTTTTCTTTGTTTCAACGCTGGACCAGTCTTCTTTTATCATCGATAGATAAAAACATGTGTGGGCTGCCTTTATTTGACAGCATCTTCGGATGTTGAAGAGACAAACTTATTCTTCGGAAGTTCAAGATACGAACTTGCTCTTCGGGTCTTCAACGCACGTATTAAAATCATTCCACGTCATTCCACTCTCGATCGATTTTAAGCTGACATGGACTCTAAATTCTTGTTTTCAAAATACGAAGTTGGAACATAGTCATTTTCCTTATTTATTTGCAAACTTTGTCATTTTGGTATATAAAATTATAGAGTTTGTCATTTAACTCATTAACTCCAACATCAGTGTGGATAAACTCTTGAGGACATCGTGTTTTCAAAACAATCATTTCATGATTTTCATTCTTTATCTCATTTGAAACATTTGCACTTATTTTTAGCATTCATTATGGCTTTTGGACCTTTCATTAGTTTTAGCTTAGTTTAGCTTATGGGTTATGGTACCTTGATATTGCTTTTTGGAATTGCTACTCTTATCCATGCTGTTCTCTTTCTGTTAGCTTTTATTATCCTCTTATGCCTTATTTGGTTTTGATGATGCCAAAGAGAGAGGGTTATGCTATGCTTGATATGTTATTAATGATATGCTTGGTTGTTGATATGCTTAGATTGAGTTTGAAAGAGGAAGAAGTTTTGGATATGGAATAATGATTGATATGTTGGATAACGTTGGCTATGATTATGATGTGGTTATATGTTATTACTATTTGTCATGTTGATTATGGTTGATTGTGTGCTTAATGGAGGGTGAGTCAATGTCCTTAGACTTTTAAATTTGAAAAAAAAAAATTTTTTCATCATTAAAAAAGGGGAGATTGTTATATATATCTTATGTTTTGATGATGAAAAATTTTGTGTGTATGGGCTTGTTTAAATGAAAATTTTTGTTGTTTATGTGCTTGTTTAAATGAAACTCTTCAATATGCTAATATTCTTCTGAGATTGTGTTTAAGTTGATTGGCAAAAAAAGCTCATTAGAAGCTGTAAGCGCATATGTCTCAAATATTCAACAAGGCTTGAAGACTATACAAGTTTGGATGGCATGATGGCTTGAAAAGTTCAAGATTGTTCATGATGGAGGATGAGTTATAAGGAGGAAACGAGGCGATATAAGGGGTACCAGCATATGCTCCTTTAGGTTTAGCCTCAGACAACATCTTATAGCTCTCAATAACATGGTTTTCTTGAACTATTCTTTGTTTAAATGATTTTTAACTTGTTTTTAAAGGGTGAAAAATATTCATGAAGCGTTCCTAACTTTGCTTCTTTCATTAAAATTCTTCAAGACGCTTGCATGACATGTTTTTGCTCTAAATTGTACTTTTAGAGTCTTTTTGAAATGATTTTATCTTGCTAAATTTGCTTAGTTTTTCAAAAGAGAGCAAAAGAGCACGGTTTTATTTTGAAAAGGGAGGTTTCTGGACCTATTCGTCACCATAGTTGATGGATTAACTGCTAAGGAGGGCTACCAGTAGGTCTTACTTCAAAGGTTGCTCTCTGGCCTTGCCACTCACCTTTACTGGTTAACCTGTTGAGGCTATTGGTAGAGCCTGAGCTCTCTAGAGGTAATGGTCACCCCTAACTGGTTGACCGGACCTCCTAACCGCAACACCCAGATTTGGAAATTTTTGGCCGTTAACAATACATTTCAGCTACCTCTATAAATACCTATTTACCCTATTTGAAAAATAAGCAGAAAAATCATCTTTGAGCATTTCTAAGCCATTTTCTTCATTTTTCAAACATCTTTTAGCTTGGAAATCGTCATTGAGAGCTATAAAGTGTTAGATCTTTGAGCAAACTTGAGCTTTTCTTTTGCTATATTCACTTTTTAGAAGTTATAGCCTTTTATCATTCAATTTCTTCCATTCTTGTTCATATACACACTCTTGAGGTTATATCACATCTTAGGTAGATTATAGAGCAAATAGAGTGTGGGAAAATCCTTGGTGGTGCACACTAGGGTTCTTTGAAGAAGGCCTTCAAAGGGATGTAAGGTTAGTTTGTGATTCACAACTTCTGAGCAATTATCATGTTGGAGTTGTTTGAAGTCCTAAGGGGAGAATCCTTAAGCGGTGGATGTAAGTAAGGGCAAACCACCTAAAAATCGGGTTTGGTTCTCTTAATCTCTTTACTTTCTTGCTATCTTACTTTATTGCTCACTAGGTGTTAGATATTTTGCTTGTGTTGTCATTTACTTAATATTTGTTCCTTAGGGATTTGATATTTTGCTCATTACGTGTTCAAATATTTGCATAAGTGTTATCCTTGTCTGTTAACCAAATTTTTTGGTGTTAAAATTAGTAATTAACTTAATTCACCTCCCCCTTAAGTTAATTTGCCTCCCATAAATTACTAATTCATGATTTGAAATGTATATATTGAAAACTTTATCTCAAGTAATTACTAATTCATGAATTGACATGTGTGTAATAAAAAATTTATCTCAAGCATTAGTATAGAAAGTTAAGTTATTTAAAATTAGAATTATACGTTTGAAATTTATTATTGTTGTACAAAAAATATTTATTATCAATAATTATCGACATTTGTAGTTAAACTAGATGACAACAATTATAGTTTTTTTTGTTTTAGTTACTCTAAATATATTATCATAATAATTGTTTTTTAAATATATGTATGTGTGTGTGTATATGTTTTAGAGAGCGAGAGAGGGGAGGGGGGAGGAAGAGATGGAAATAGATATCCTAGATTAGAGATGCAACTTCTATCTTTAATTATTGACAGCTTATTCCTTTTCTAATTAGAGACTAGTTAAAATTTTTAAACTTGAAACACTTAACCTTGTTCAATAACACATAAAAATAATTTTTTGATAATGTTTTAGGGTTTTTTGATCTAGTAAAAAAACTTATTATTCTCATTTTGTTGTTCAATAAAATAGTCTCTCATATAAGAGCAAAGCTAGGGTGTTGGGATTAGTATGCCCTAAAGCTTACTTGTATTTGACATTTTGGATGTTGACAATGTATATCGTTTTATGAAAGACATTATGAGTTTCTTGCATATTACCTTTGGTATGTTTTTATTGATGCCTGTATAAAGGTCCATTGGCTTGAACTAATGACTTGGGTATGCAGTGATGCTGGATGGACAGTAGGTCTAAGTCTAGATTTACTCATATCATAAATTTAGTCCATAATCAAATGGTAGTGTTGGGTACTACTAGGATGAGGTTATAGCAAGCAAGTCTCTTCGTCAAGAGTGATCTACCTAGGTTATTGAAGGATTTTTTGGAATTGTCTCTCTAGTGTGTGTGACACGTATTGTATAGGACCATTGTGAGTATGTTTTTTAGAGAAATACTATTAACGAAAGAAAAACAAGATATTTAATGTTACTAAATGGCCAATGCTCTTAATCTTGAGCATATGTGGATGAACTAAGAAAGTTAGGGTTTGGTGCTATGATTTATTATGGGGAAGATCTTATTCTATTAAGATTAACAGCTTTGTACATTGAGTGCCAAGTTCTAATTAGTTAGAGCATGCATATGCAATATGGAATCTATGTGCCCCTTTAGGATTGTGCAATTGATCATCCAAATCTAGATCTAGTGATACTATCTTTATAGGTGGATCGATCATTTGGCTTGTAGGTCGCTCATGGGATATGATCCATGACCAAGAATGGTTGTTAATAGAACAATAGACCCATTAGAGAAGATGCAACTAAGGAGGTGATAGTACAATGGCCAAAGGACCGGCCTTAGCTGTGGGTAAACATAGAGGGGCATTAAGGTTGGTTATTTAGTAGGACAAAGACAAAATTCACATTCTTTTGTGATAAGCTTCTAGATAACAACAATTATCCTTGGAGTGTAGCTTTGATATTATGGTGGAGTAGATCGGAGTTAAAAATGGTTATTATGTCGCCTAGTTTTGGTAAGGACATTTTTTGGTCATTTTTTGAACCTAAGGTTAATTGTGTCTTTTTGGTCCCTTTCCCAATTGGATGACTTGAGAGAGCAATTTTGAAAGAGCAAATTCCATATTATGGTAGTACCTTTTTTGGAGCAAAGTTTGAATTGGGTTCGGGTTTTCTTTAGAATCCAAGACAACCTTATTGGGCTTGGATGGTTTGTTATTGTGCTCGGACCTCTACATTGATTATGGACTATGTGTTGGGCTTAGATTGTGGGTTTGATCCAATTCTCCCAAGACATGTGCTAGAAAGTTACTATAAGAGAATTCAAATGATACAAGGAAAAAGTTTCCCATATGGAAAGTTTACAAGGTTTGGATGCCAAACTTTTCCTATAAATAGGCAAGACCCTAAACCATTTCTAGCATCCCACTATTGTAGTTGATCTCTTTCATTTTGGTAAAAGAATACTATAACACATACTACACACTTATTATATTTTTCTGCTCTAGTTTTTCAAGAGCATATTATTTTGCTTCTTTCCATACAAGAGGCTATTTTCTCAAGGTAAGTCTCTTCAACCATACGACAAAAGAGTAGGGAGTTGCCTTGAGCTTATTAACCACACCCTTCTAGTTAAATTTTTTGAAGGCCTTATTTATGAGCTGGAACAAAGCTTGTGACAGTTTACGCTTCACCAAAAGCCCTATGCTTCAAGAGGTTAGTTTTACATATTATGCAAATACTAGTTATGTTCAATGTGTTCTTAAACATGTTCTTATGTCTGTTATATGGTTATTTACACTTTTCTAGCATGTTTTCTTAGTAGAATTATTGAAAATATAGGCTAGAATAGACCACATGTAAAATTATTGATCCAACAAGTAGTATCAAAGCTTACGCTCACACATAACATGCTTAGGCTACGAAAGAACATTGTATTTGCACAAGTATATTAGTTATCTTGTGGGTGGCAAGATCAGGAAATCTTATGTTACATAGACTTATGGTTTTATGCTTGCATGTGCAGGTGATAGAAAACTCATTTGATGGTTCATATGTATGCATGATTGAACATATGTACGGTCAACAAAGCTTAGCCATAAGTGATTTCATGTATAGATCTTTGTAGTTGCTTGTAGCTTCATTTGAAAGAAGCATAGGATGTTTGATATTTCTTTTAATGGTTGTAAGCTTGCATTAGCATTAGCAATGTATTTTCTTGTATAATTCCCAAACCAAGAGAAAAGTGGAAAAGAAGGCAGAGGCAGAATATCCAGGTTATGCTATTGTTTTGAGTTTTTGCATTGAGGGTTACATGGAGCCATCAACGAGGGCTTTTAACATGTTTTAGTGATGTTTATATTGTATTGATATATGTTATAACCATATGTTCATAACACCCAGCAACACATCCACTCATTAGGGTTTAAAGAATTCATTAACCCTATGTGTTCATTCTCAAGATAGTTAAGTCTAGTTAAATGAGATTGGCTTAGACAAGAGAATTGAAATACAATTATGTCTAAAGATGCCATGTAATCTTATGACAAAGGTTAAAGGACTTAACTTGAGATACAAATTTAGGAAAGTAATCTATTATGGTATTATAATGTTTTAGAAACACAAAGGGGATTCGTAAAAATCAAAACGTTTCACAAATCCAAAGAGTGTTTGAATCTAAAACAAAGCAAGAATATCAAAATAGAGAATAAAAACCCTTGAGTTAAAGTATTGAGTGGGAAAGGGGACCAAAAATACCCCACAGCTATTCATATATGATTTACACTAATGGTAAAACGTCATTAACTTTCCTGTCAGAAACATGCTCTTCTCGAGATTTTGTGTTTGTAAAATCGTAAAAGGCCAGCATTTTTTTGTTGTACATGTTATTGAATAGATTATCCATAGGATGTCTATTTCTTTTTGTTGTTGTACATTCTTTTTCTAATTCTGTGAGAAGATTGAAGGTCTGAAGTTTTTTTTCCTTCATATTATGTGATTAGAATGAAAAGTTACTTACAAATCTAGAGAATTTCTAAAGGATTTTAGCTGCGATTCAAGTTTAGGTTCAAGAGTTAAAAAAGGAAGAAAGCTGAAATCAAAATGGGATGTTCTACATCAAAGCTGCATGATAAAGGGGTTGTCCAGCTCTGTAACATTTTTCTTTATTTTTGCCTTGCCTTAATTTGTATTTTTATCTTTTTAATCATCTTGTGACATGGAGTGGTTACATGTAAGTCTTACAAAGATAATATTTAAGTCTTTGGTTTGGTTAAAAATCAAGTTTGACCAATTATGGATGGTCAATATAGCAATTGGATGGCAAGTCATGCTTGGCATGTTATTAATTCTAATTCATGCATGCATTTACCTCTTTTTTAGCTTATGTTTCTTAGTACAGTTAGCGCCTTCTTTGCTAACATTTTATTCGATGAGTATATTTTTGGCTTTTGTCTTATTTGACAAATATATGGTTTCCGGATTCTTGGATGAAGTTCATGGCTATTTAAAACTTTCTAGTGTTGTGTACCATTATCCTCTAAAGATTTCAAATTTGTTTGCACAAAAACCATGTTTATGTTTACCGGGGCCCTTAGATTTTATATCAGGGCTACGACATCAGAAAAAAGGCCATTTAATCCTACATCAGGGTTGCTACATAAATAGGTCCTTCGATTTTAATTTCAAGACCCCAACTTATCAAGGTCTTTTGATTATACATCTAGGCTGTGACATAAAAAAAAAAAAAAGTCCCTTTGATTCTACATCAAGGCCATGACATAAATAGGCCCTTCAATCTTGGCATTAGGACGCCAACTTATAACAACCCTTTGATTTTATATCAGGGTCATGATTCATTGGCCCTTCAATCTTATATTAGGGCTGCAACTTACAAGGACCTTTGATCCTACATCAGGGCCAGCCCTTCAATCCTATATTAAGGCTACGACTAATTAGGCCCTTTGAGTTTATATCAGGGCCACGATTCATTAGCCGTTTGATCCTGCAACAAGGTTGCGGCTTATTAGGCCCTTTGATTTTACATCAAGGCCATGATTTATTAGCCCTTCGATCCTACATCACAGCTACAACTTAAAGGCCCTTTGATCCTACATCAGGGCTACAACTTAAAGGCCTTTCGATTTTACATCAGGGCTGCGACTTAAAATGGTTCTTCGATTTTACATTAAGGTCATGACTTAAAAAGGCCCTT
Source organism: Cordia subcordata (assembly GCA_028554755.1). Lineage (NCBI taxonomy): Eukaryota > Viridiplantae > Streptophyta > Magnoliopsida > Boraginales > Cordiaceae > Cordia > Cordia subcordata. The sequence continues at coordinate 12,664,170 of JAPTOF010000010.1, read as the reverse complement.
CGATTTTACATCATGGCTGTAACTTAAAAGGCCTTTTTACAACAGAGCCACAATTTAAGGCCTTTTGGTTTTACATTAGAGACGAGGTATAACACGGTGCCGCAACTTCACATCTGAACTGCCACCCAACGAAGCTATTATGTTAGAAGTCGCAACTTGATAGAAACATTATTTTTATACTAAGTATCTCTATGCCGTAAGTCTAACTACATCAATGCAAAACTGAGAAAACAATCATTTCCACAATCACAAGTAATAACAATTAGATGCCATCATTTGGTGAAAGTAATCAAAACACATATTGTTTGTCTTATTGCTCGTACAGTCTGATGGTAATTTATGGCCCAGTACTACTCATCAAACCTTATAGCCTAGTAAAATATGGTTCTTGGTTTAAAAGATCCATGCATATGGGATAAGGAGATTATGCACAATGGGCTTGGCTAAGGTCATAAGAAAAGTAATCAATCAAAGAAGAATTCGCCGAGTGATTAGGGATAATGGGTTAGGTATGGCAAGTCTACCCTGTACATATAAGGAATGAAATCAATTAGAAACCGTGTGCTTGATTAAAGAAATAGAATGAGATAAGCGTTAATCAATCTATAATTAGGGGACAAGGATGTCTATATAATGAGAGAGGACTATTCATAAAGGATATGACAAAAAAGCTCATTCACTTATCTTAGAAATCATAATTCATCCACCACCAGCCCTACTTTTTTTGCAAAAGAGGTCTCAATCTATCTCAAAGGATAGGTTAACACCTTAATTGTAGATGACCTCTACATGTACATCTAAGAAAATGCTTTTGTTCAGTTTACTAGCTACAAGTCTTAAAGAGCATAAGCTCACTGGACCGAATTTTATAGACTGGGAACAAAACTTGGACATAGTACTCACCGCAGAAGAGGACAAATATGTCCTAACTACTCATTGTCCTATTGTAAGGGAAAAATCTTCTAAAGCCTAGAAAGATGCTGAGGCAAAATGGCAGAAGGCCAATAGTATAGCCAAGTGTTATATGATGGCTTCTATGTCGGATATTTTGCAAAGCAAGCATCATCATATGGAAACTGCAAACGAAATTATGAACTCCTTGTCTCGTATGTTTGCCGATAAGAACAAGCTCGCAAGGCAAGCTTCTCTTAAAGAAATTGCAAACCAAAGGATGCCAAAGGGAGCATATGTCAGAGAGTATATGCTCAAGATGATGGATCATTTCAATACTACTGAGATCTTAGGAGCAAACGTAGATAAATAGTCGAAGATAGACATAATTTTGGAGACTCTACCATCATCTTTCACCCAGTTCAAGCTTAATTATTATATGGGAAAGATGAAAATGGATATGATGGAGTTCATGAAAGAGCTCTTAGCAACAAAGACCATAATGAAAAATAAGGGCCACGTAAACATAGCCTAAGCATTCTCTTCTAGACTTAACCCAAAAGGAAAAAATTTAAAAGGAGGAATAAAAAATGTGGTCAATGGCAAAAGAAGAGAAATGTTGAACATCCTTAACAGTTAATAAATAACGGGCCCAAAAGCAAATGCTTTAAGTGCAACCAAAAAGGGTACTGGAAAAAGGATTACACGAAGAACCTACACGAGGCCAGATAGGTATACCTCTTTTGCTCTACATTGAACCTATTTAGTGGTTGACTTTACTAAATTTTGGACTGTAGACTTTGGAGCCAATAACCATATTTGTAATTTTGCATTGGTTTTAGGAAATAAATGAGCTAGCTAAAGGGAAATTTGCTATAAGGATGGGCAACGAAGCAAAAGTATGGGCCCCTGTAATGGGAGGAATATGTTTAAATTTTTCATGTAATAGGAAGTTATTTTTAACAATGTTTATTATGTTCTGAATATCCACAAAAACCTTATTTCTATTTTTCAGTTAATATTTGATGGTTTTTGCATTAATTTCCATTCTGGTGTTGATATCAATAGAGATAGAAATGTTATTTGTTCTTATATCATGCATGATAACTTGTTCTATATAAAACCGATAACAAACTCACTACATAATATAGAACAAACTAATTCCCAAAAAAGGAAGATTTCTTCGACCAATGATACTTATCTTTGGCACCTACGCTTAGGATATATTAGTCTAAAGTGAATTCGGAGGTTAGTCAAATATAGGCACCTTATCTTATTAGATCTCGAAGATCTACCTCAGTGTGAATCTTGCCTTAGAGGGAAGATGACCAAACAATCATTTTCTTCTACAAGAGAAAGGGCCAAGGAAGTATTTGAATTGGTTCACACTAATATGTGTGGTCATATTAGCAAACCAGCTCGAGCAGGTTATGAGTATTTCATTACTTTCATTGATGATTACTCTAAGTATGGATATGTATAATTGATGAGACGCAAGTCTGAATCATTTGAGAAATTCAAGGGTAAGGCAGAGCGAAAATTAGATAAATGTATCAAAGCCTTTTGGTTTGATTGATGTGGCGAATATTTCTCAAGTGAGTTCAAGGAGTACCTCACATAAGAGGAGATTGTGTCTTAGTTGACTGCACTAGGTTGCCCCAGCAAAATGGTGTAGTTAAGAGAAGAAATTATACACTATTAGATATGATTAGGTCACTGATAAGTCATGCATCATTACCTATTATCTTTATGAGGGTATGCCCTTGAGCTAGCAGCATACATTTGAACTTGGTACATTTAAATTAGTACCTAGGGTACTACAAGAAATGTGGATCAGGAGTAAGCCTAGTTTAAATCATCTGTATATTTGGGGTTGTCCACCTTGTGTACTAAATAGCAACGCTTTGAATTTGGAACGAAGATCCGAGTTGTGCCATTTCATTGGGTATCTTAAGGGAACTAGAGGTGGGATCTTCCATAATCCTAAGGAGCAGAAGGTGTTTATTAGCACTCATACTAGATAATTAAAGGATGATGGTATGATCCAGAAAATACTAGATTCTAAAATTGTTTCAGAGAAGATTTCACAAGAAACTCCAGTAACACCTATGGTAACTGTGGATGAACAAAAATAGCATATTACACCTAATACTTCAGATGAAGCAGTTTTTAATATAGATGCCAACCAATGGCATAAGGCAATAGATTTAGAGTTAGACTCGAAGAAAATTTTTATTTTATTCCTCCAAATAAAACATGGCCATAGGAGCGGGTACCACCACTAAAGGTCACAGGGTGCAAATGGGTCTACAAGAGAAAAAGAGGAGTTGATGGAAAGGTTGAAACTTTAAAGCACAGTTGGTAGCAAAAGGTTATACTCCGAAAGAAGAGATCGATTATAAAGAAACCTTCTCATCAGTAGCCATGCTTAACTCCATCAGGATATTCCTGGCTTTTGCATGTCATTATGACTACGAGATATGGCAAATGGATGTTAAGACAGCTTTTCTTAATAGAGAGCTTGATAAGACTATTTATATAACACAACCAAATGGATATACTGCTACAGACAAGCAACATACGGTATGTAAGCTTAACAAGCCCATTTATGGACTAAAGCATGCATCCAGGGCATGGAACATCAAATTTGATCAGATAATTAAGTCTTATGATTTTTATCAAAATATTGATGAACCTTTGCATATATAAGAGGTGTAATGGAAATGCTGTAGCTTTCTTGGTTCTATATGTGGATGATATCCAACTGATTGGAAATGACGTAAGGATGTTATCATCCATCATGGTTTGGCTTTTCTCTCAATTCCAAATGAAGGATTTAGGAAAAGTTGATTATGTTCTAGGGATCAAACTTATACGAGATCGTAAGAATAGAAGGCTAGCTCTATCTCAACCTTTATATATTCAGAAGATATTGGTCAAGTTTAACATGCAAAACTCTAAGAAGGCATCATTACCTTTTAGACATGGAGTTTATCTTTCTCGATATCAATGTCCTAAAACACTTAAGGAGATAAAGAGCATGATTCAAGTTCCTTATGCTTCGGTAGTTGAAAGCCTCATGTATGCTATGTCATGTGCTAAACCAGATGTCAATTTGTTGTTAGCATGGTTAGTAGATATGAGTTGAACCTTAGATTATCACATTGGGCCACGATTAAACATATATTCAAGTTCCTACAAGGGACAAAAAGTTATGTGCTAGAATACTGTATGGATGATCTGACGCCATTAGCCTATGTAGACTCAAATTTTTAGTCCTATAAAGATTCCAGGAAGTCAACTTCTGGATATGTTTTCATTCTGTCTGGAGGACAATCTAATGAAGAAGTGTCAAGAAAAATTGCATTGATGATTTTGATATAGAGGCCAAGTATGTAGTAGCATCTGAGGCTGTAAAAGAGGCAGTATGGCTAAGAAAATTACTTATGGACCTAGAAATTGTGCCGACAGCTCAAAAACCAATAACATTGTATTATGACAACAACAATGCTTTTTCATAGTGCAAAGAGCCCAGGAATCATAGAAAGGGTAAACACATTGAATGAAAATATCATCTGATTTGTAAGTTTATCCAAAAAGGAGATATAGTAGTTGAAAAGATAGCTTTAGCAGAAAACTCAGTGGACCCATTTACTAAGACTCTTCCAGAGAAAGTGTTTGCTTTATATTTAGAGACTATGGGTGTTAGATTCTATATACAAGTGATCTTTAGTGCAAGTGGGAGATTGTCGGGATTAGTATGCCCCCTAAAGCTCACTTGTATTTGACATTTTAGATCTCAAGACTTTTTATAATCGTTTATGAATGTCATTATGAGTTTCTTGCATATTGTCTCTAATATGTTTTTATTGATGCATGTATAAAGGTCCCTTGACTTGAACTAATGACTTGGGTGCGCAGTGAGATTGGACATATAGTAAGTCCAAGTATAGATTTAGTCAAGTCATAAATTGAGTCCATAACTGAATTATAATGTTAAGCACTCTACCAGGATAAGGTTATAGCGAGTAAGTCTCCTCGTTAAGGGTGATCTACCTAGGTTATTGGGGATTTTCCAGAATTATCTCTTTACTGCGTGTATCACGTATTGAGAAGTCCCATTATGAGTATGTTTTCTGGAGATATACTATCAAAAAGAAGAACAAGATACTCTATTCTAAATGACCAGTGCTCTTAATCTTGAGCATATGTGGATAAACTAACAAAGTTAAGGTTTGGTGCTTTGAGTCACTATATGTGAGATCTTATTCTATTAAGATCAACAACCTTGTGCATTAAGTGTCAAGTTCTAATTAGTTGGAACATGTATATGCAATATAGAATCTATGTGCCCCCTTTTGGATTGTCTAATTGATCATCCAAATTAAGATCTAGTGATACTATCTTTACGGGTGTATCAACCATTTAGGTTGAGGATCACTCCCAAGATCAAGGATCCACAACCAAGGATGGTTGTTAATAGGACAAGGACCTAATGAAGAAGATGCAGCTAAGGAGGTAATAATACAAGGGCCAAAGAACTGACCTTAGCTGTGGGTAAATATAGAGGGGTATTATGGTTGGTTTTTTAGTAGGTCAAAGACAACGTTCACATTCTTTTGTGATAAGCTTCTGGGTAATAGCAATTATCCTTGCAATGCAGCTTTAATCTTATGGTGGAATAGATTGGAGTTAAAAATAGTGATTATGTTACCTAGTTTTGGCAACGACATTTTTGGTCCTTCTCGAAAGTAAAGGTTAATTATGTTTTTTGGTCTCTTCCCTAGTTGGATGACTTAGAGAAAGTAATCTTGAAATAGAAAATTTCATATTATGGTAGTAGCCTATTTAGGCCAAAGCATTGAATTGGTTTGGGCTTTCTTTAAAGTCCAAGATAACCTAATTAAGCTTGGATGATTTCTTATTCGGCTTGGGCCTTAGCAGTTTGTACAGGTGATTGTTGGACCTTCTGAGCTTGTGGTCAAGGGAAGCCTTTGAGGTGGTCAACTAAATATAGTCTGGAAAGGTCTTATCGGATCGTCACCTACTGGGATAGTGGCATTACCCGATCCTGTATCATTAGCCCCCATTTAGGGACATGCCGTATTGGGATATCGCCAAATGCTTCCTAATCAGTGGATGATATACTTAGGCATTTTCTTAGGCTCCTGGCGCATGAAGGTGGGTCACCTGGTTTTCCCCTACACGCATACATAGGCATTTTCTTAAGCTCCTGGTGCATGAAGGTGAGTCACCTGGTTTTCCCCCACGCACGTACATTTCACAAAATGATGCATTTGATTGCAAATGATGGCACATCTTAGAAATGCGTGAAAAAGCCACCCTTTTAGTTGTGACTTTTCGCATAAACAGTGTTTTTACCGTAGTTTTTGAATTTCAAATCGCTTTAATTCAAGGTATAAATACTGTTTTCACCACTTTGATTTCATTTTCCCTACTTTCGCATTCACTTGTTAGTTTTCTCCTTAACTTTGAATCTCTATTTTTCCGCATTTGCTCTTCTACAATCTCTCTGGTCACTCTTTGTAGCGATTCTAACATAGTTATTCTGGCAGTCCCTTCTTCCTTGGAGTCACTTTCTTTCTCTTTTAAAAGCTTTACAGTTCTTCATCTCAGGTACACTTGCCTTTTTAATCCTTGATTTTACTTCCTTACTCTTCGATTATTTTCGACGAGTTAGCCCCTACGTACCTTTATCTTTTCTTGTCTTCTCTTGCTCTTTTTGTGCATTTGATGTTTAGTACCCCTAGCCCATCTAGGAATAACGAAGAAGAACCTTTGCCTTCTAGGTCTTCTCCAACGACCATAGGGTTAGGGTTTCTTGATTTTTCAGTTGTATTAGATAACTTGGGTAGTTTCGAGACTCTCGTTCCCCATAGCACAGATACTATTGAAGAGGCCTTAGCTTATAGTTTTAGTGACGTTTTATTTTAAACTTTCCTGGAGAGGAACTCCGTTCAATTGTTGCCATTCCACCCATGGATTATAACCAAAATGCTATGCCTAGCAGTATGGCCAAAAACTTAGAGACCCATTCCCTTGAGAATCAGGCAGTCAAGATGGGTAAAATGGCCCAAAGTAACAATCTTGTCGAGCTCTCTCATTAAGAAGGGGCTCATTTAACGAATCAAGAAGAGGCCAAGGAGTCTGATCGAGAAGATGCCGATAATGATGTTGAGAGCCCCGTTGATAGGAAGGCTATTAAGGACGCAGATGATGCCCCCATAGAGGATGTCTCTATGGAGGAAGCCCTAGCAGTGGTCAGAGCTGACGCCCCATTTAATGCTTTGGCTAGGAAACTGGTACTGGATCCTAGTATCCTAGAGAACATAACACTTTGTCGAGGGGTTCCAAAATATTATGTGGTCAGATTCCCAATCCCCAACTTGTGAGAAGGAAGAGGGTGAAATCGCATTCAATGAGGATTTCTTCACCATGGGCTAAGGTTGCTCATTCCCAGGTTCGTTCGACATTATCTAAACCATTATAGGTTCTGCCTCAACTAGTTTTGCCCGAATAGCTGGGCCGCCCTTATCTAGTAGTACTCTTAATTAAGGGTGAATGGGATCAAGCCTTGTGTCAACCTCTTTCATTACATGTTACGTCTTCCCTAAGACCGAGAAAATGGCTGGTATTACATAGTCACGCGAAATTAATGGGTGGTTCTAAAAGAGAACCCTTCTTTCCACAAGGTTTGGCATCATAAATATGTCTTCTTAAGTTGTCCTAGGTCGTGGGAAGTCAACTTAGAATGGTCCTAGTTGGATGTTACGCGGGTGATCGAAAGAGAACTTAACAAAGTTCCCTGACTCACCCAAAGAGAAAAAGGAAGATATAATACTCTGAGGGACTTAAGGGGAGACTTGTTTCTCACTTACCAAGCCCCTGATATGGTCAGGGCGTCCAGGTTATATTCAAAATTTCTATCGTGGCTAATCATGTATGATCAGGGACTTATTCCTTCACACTTCATCTGCTTGGCTTAATTTATGACTTTATGCTAACTTTGCCTTTGTGTTTGTTTTCCTTTTCAAGTATGGATGGCCAACAAACGAGGTAGCTTACTCCTCAATAAGAGGAGGTGCAGTGCCAACTGTAGACGCGCTATGGAGGTAGCCAGGCTGCTTAGGTATCTCAGTTACCGGACCAAGGTGATCGGCCGGGTCGGGCAGCACCATAAGGAAGCTAGGACATTCGCGCCAGAAGGCTCGCTCAAGGCATAATCATCTAGAAGGGCGGCTGCCCACGTCACCCTAGCCCCAACTGAGATTGAGAGAGCAAATGCCCTACTGAAGAGGTCTCCGGTGACTCAGAGAATAGTACGCCTCTTCAGCACAATAGGAGGGAGCCGCTATGTGTTAACGACATCAAGTCTTCCCGTGCCACTGACCATGGGAAGGATTATCGTCTTTGGCCCTCTCTCATCTGGTAACAACTATTGGTGCCGATGCTCTACAATCGGGATTGCAGGAGATTCCAATGATAAACCATGGGATATCAGGCAAAAACATCTCAGCCTTGGTCACCTCCGCCTATACCTTGGATCATTTTTGCTCCTTAGGCACTGCGAATAATAGGGTGACTTCCTTTTTTCTCAAATTTTATCTTTCCAAAATCAACTTTTCTTTCAATTCATTGTCTTGTTTTTTTCTTTAGTTGGGAGATATCCTGTCAGAGGCCTTAAAGCTCATCAACTCTTCGGGTCATTCGATGAGTGAGCTGGCTAACTGTTCCTTGGACGTTGCCGATGCCTCTGAAATAGAGAGGCTTTAGAAGGAGATCGAGAGGTTGAGAATGTCCACGGAGAATGCTCGATCGCGGCATTTCTCAGAGCTCTAGAGTCTGAGGAGCCAGCACGCTAAGGAGGTAAAGGGGAATGATAAAGAGTTAAAAAGGAGGGATAGCCGCAAAAACTCTCTGGCGAACACCATCAAGAGTCAGCAGTCAGCCCTCAATAAGCTGCACGACGAGGTAGAAGGGCTTCAATAAGACATGAAGGCATTTCAGTTGCCTAACCAGTCTACCACCCACTGCATTGTTTAGCTAGAACAAGAGCTTCAAAATGCCAAGGAGTCTGTGATCACATACTACAAGACTTTACCCGAGCACAAGTCTGAGCTTTTTGAACAAGCGATTATGCAGTACGAGAACGTCATAGAGGCTGGTGCCAAGAAAGCAGTTGAACTGCTATAAAAGGAACCTCCTATTCCTCTTGATTCCCTAGTTGAGGCGGTACTGGACGACTTGGTCCCTTGCCCATTACCCCTGATGCTATTGATCAGGGTTTGGAGAATGATTTTCCTAACACCCTAGCTGCGGCATCTAATGAAGTAGGAGAAGTCGTCCAAGTGCTTATCAAGGAGATGCTGTCGGAGGCTAGTACTGGAGATGGAGCATCCATTGTTACGGCCAATGTTGGGAATGCTACCACGGTGGGCGATGGGGACGCTGTGAAGGTGCCTTGAGTTCAAGATGTTGCCTCTACTACTTAACTCTTGTTTTTCTATTTTGAAAATGAAGTGTAATTTAAGACAATATTTATTTTCTTTTTCTTGTATATTTTGTTGAACAATCTTTATTTTTATCTTATGAATTGAATTATAGCCTTCAATTGGCTATGTCATTTATAATCTGCATTTGATTTTATTTTGATGATTGTTATTGTATGTGGCACTTTTTGATTTTGTTTCTAATAGGGAACTCGTTGTTCCTTTACGTGTGTTGCGCGTTTAGCACAACTTCTCGATCAGAAATAGATCTCACAACTTAACTAAAGTAATGAAATACTTTGCAAAAGTAAGAAGGCATAGAACTATAATTTGTCATTCATTGATCAAACATTCATGGTGCATAGAAGCTTTTATGACGTTATCATCAAACATAGTATTTTTTCAAATGTTCGGAGTTTCATACGTTTAGGAGCAATGTCCTATCAGCTCTAACTAGTTTGAAGGTTCCTTGTCGAACAACCTTCATCACCCGATAAGGGCCTTCTCAATTTTCATCAAGCTTATTGAAATTAGCTTTGGCAAAGTGATGTGTGCATAGGACCATGTCTCCTAGGTTGATGTTTTTTGGCTTAATTTTTCTAGTTAGGTGTCACTCTAGGGTCTTCTTAGCTATTTCATTCTTGTTTCGTGCCTTCTAGCGCACCTCATCGAGTAACTCTAATTTGATTTTTAAAATATCATTTTCTGCTTCTTCAAAGTGCCTCACATGCAGTGTAAGTGATAGAATTTTAATCGAAAACACCGTCTCTGACCCATAAGTCATTCAAAATAATGTTTCTCTACTGCTACTATGAATAGTTGTCTGATAGGCCCACAGAACTTCAAGCAGTACTTCTGGCCACAACCCTTTTGCCCTTTTAAGTTTTGCCTTTAGTGCATTCACTATGGTTCCATTGGTGATTTCCACCTATCCATTCGCTTGAGAATATGCCAATTAGGAGAAGCGCAGATCAATTTTCAGCTCACCAACTTGTTCTCTGAAATATTTTGAGTCAAACTATCTTTCATGATCGGTAATTATGGCCTTCGAAATGCCAAATTAGCATATAATGTTTTTCCAGACAAAGTTCCATGCAGCCTTATCGGTTATCATTGCTACTGCTTCTAACTCAACCCAATTTGTGAAGTAATCCACAACCACAAATACAAACCTTTGTTGTGCCTTCTCGATGGGCATAGGACTGATAATATTAAGCCCATATTTGGCAAATGGCCAGGCGATTATTATTGAGCTTAGGGCTATGTTCGACACATACTGGATGTTAGCATTTCTTTGGCAACGGTAGCATTTCATGATATTATCTTTAGCTACGTTCACGAGAGTTAGTCAGTAGTATCCTTGGCAGATAATTTAATGTGCCATAACTTTCGCTCCAGAATGATTGCCACACATCCCTTCATGCATTTCCTTGATAATGTACTCTCCTACTGAATTGCTTACACATTTCAACATCGGTTCCTTGATAATGCGCTTATATAGTTGATCCTCGAGGATGAGAAATTGTGATGATCAGTTCACCACCTTTTATGGCACTCAATTATTTTTTGGCAAGGTGCCATGTTGTCAACATTACACTATTAGACGCCTCTAGTCTATCTTATTAGCAATATCCATGAGCAAACGGTAATAGACAGTTCCATAAGTCATTTAATGTTGATCACTTCCCCTTCTTTGAAAGCGGAAGCAACTTTGGATAGTGCGTCTGCTTAGATGTTATTTTCCTTCGGGATTTGTTGTAGCAAGAATGTCTCAAAGAATGCTAGTGGTTCACTGAACTACTTTTAATAGGCCTTCATCTTGTTGTCTTTTTCCTTAAAGGTCCCATTGACTTATTCCTCAATTAGTTGTGAATCTGCATAAGCTTTTACCATTCTTGCCCCTAGTTCTTTAAGCAACCTCATGCCTAATAACAGTGCTTTATACTCAGCTTCATTGTTTATGGTTTTGAATTCAAACTTGATTGCATATTTCAACTTGATCCTATCTGATTTCTTGATCACGGTCCCGGTTCCCCAATCCTGCCTTGTTATATGCTCTATCTATATATAGTGTCCACTACATGATCACCTCTTTCACTGGCTGGGAATACTCCACTACAAAGTTTACTAAGGGTTGAGCTTTAATTGCTATTCTCGATTGATAGGTGATGTGGCATTGGCCTAGTTCAAATGACCATTTCAATAATTTTCCTGACAATTCTGGCTTGTGTAGCATCTGCCTCAGTGGCTAATTAGTCATTACCTTAACCGGGTGTGCTTCAAAGTAAGGTTTCAACTTCCAACCTGACATTTCCAATGCAAGGGCTAGTTTCTCCAAATTGTTGAGTTCTGCTCCTTTTAATGTTTTATTTACATAATAAATTAGTCGTTGGCCTTCTTTAGTCTCTTTGATCATGACTGTTGCCACTGCTACATTTAAATTTGATAAGTATACCAGCAATGTCTCTTCTTCTTTTGGCCTGGCTAGGACCGTTGGTTTTATGAGGCAGGATTTGATCCCTTCAAATGCCTCTTGGCATTCAAGAGTCCATTTGAAATCCTTGGGATTTTGAAGAATCTTAAAGAATGGTGCACAATGGTCAGCTGATCATGATATGAATCTACTTAAAGCTGCAATTTTTCCTGATAACGAATGTATGATATGTACTATTTTAGGTGGTTCAAGATTGAGTATGGCCTCAATCTTCTCGAGGTTTACCTCAATTCCTCGGTGCGACAACATAAAGCCCAAAAACTTTCTTGCTCGAACTCTAAAGGCGCATTTCGCAGGATTTATTTTGATGTCAAACTTTCTCAAAATTTGGAATGTCTCATTTAGGTCAAACACGTGGTCCCATACTTGCTTGCTCTAGATGAGCATATCATTGATATATACCTCCATGTTTCGACCAATTTGATCTTTAAAGGCCATGTTAACCATTCGTTGGTACATCGCCCTAACATATTTTAACCTAAATGGCATGACTTTATTGCAATATAAGCCCTGGTTTATGAAAAATGTCATGTGCTGCAGATCAACTGGTGCCACTTTGCTTTGGTTATAGGCTGAGAAAGTGTCCATGAATGACAACATCTCGAATCCTGAGAAAGCTATCCTTGAGACATGCTTTATTCAGGTTAGTAAAATCTACACAGAGTCTCCATTTCTTGTTAGCCTTTTCAACCATTGCCATATTGGAAACCCATGTTGGGTATTTTATTTCATGAATGTGGCTTGCTTTTAGCAGTTTTTCCACTTGTTCATAGATTGTTTGATTTGTCTTGATGCTGAATGATCGGCGTTTTTGTCGAACCAGCTTATAGCCAGGGACGATGTTTAAGTGATGTTCAATAACGCTCGGATCGTTCTCTATCATGTCAGCAGAATCCCAAGGAAATAAATTTAAATTCACAATTAAGAATTCAAAAATACCTTGCCTAAGCTCTGTGGTTAATTTTGCTCCAATGGATGTCTTTCGGTTGGGATTACCCAGATCAATGATTGTAATCACTCTATCCCTTGTCGGGAATTTTATCATTTAGTGGTAGGTTAACATTATTGCTCCTAGCTTGTTGACAGTGACCCGCCCAATAATTTCATTGATTGTGCTTGAGCAGTTAACACCACAAAATCTACTAAGAGATCAAATACCTACTTCCATCCCTGATGCTAAAAGGGAGGTTTATTACTCATTCGGCCCAAACCTCTTTACCAGAGAATTTGATAAGCTAATGCTTCAGAGAAGTGAGCATGGTTCACTCCAATTTCTACCGTTCAAATGCTTCGTAATACAAAACATCGGCAGCAATACTACTAACATTTTGTGCACTTTATAGTTGGCCAAAATAATAATATTTACAAAGGGGTCATCATGATTTACTGGGATTCCAATTAGATCTTTGTCAGTGAAGGTGACATCCTCAATTCTCCTTATTTTGTTCGATGGAGCGATATATAATGATTGGATGTACATTTTCCTCTTTATGACGGACTCTCCTCCCACCGTTGGTCCTCTTGATATCATAGTGACTGTCCTGAGTTCCTTCTTTTCTCTTCTAGGACAGCAAGGGCGTTTCTTTGGAGCTTCACCCTGTCATTTGACAAATTGCGCCAGCGTACCCTTCGTAATCAATTAGTCAATCTCATCCTTCATGTTCTAACACTCATCGATCATATGGCCATGATCTTCATGGAAATGACAATACTTGCTTTTATCCCTTTTATCAGGGTTGCCTTTCATCTTATTAGGCCACTTCACATCTTGTCCATGCTTTAAAGTCACTAATACTTTAGCCTGCGAAGCATTCAAAGGCATATAAGTATGATAACACCTTCTAAACACCTCTAGATTCTCTCTCCTTTGCTTCAGATCTACCTATTCTTAATAGGTTTCAGGTTGCTTTTGCTTTAGCTTCCCTTTTATCTTTTCTGCCTTGTACTCTTTCCCTCGTTCTCTTTTCAACAATATCACATCCTCTGCCAGAATATATTTTTCCACTCTAGCCATTAGATCAATCAGCGAGGTGGGTTTCTTTCTTGTCAAAGAGCTAGACAACTTGTCATCCTAGACCCTTTGAATGAAGGCTTCCCCAGCTACTGAATCTACCAAGTCAGGTACTTATAAGGTTGCTTCATTGGACCTCTTAATAAATGCACAAGGACTCTCATCACTCCCTTGCCTCATGTTAATGATAAATGCTAATGACTTAGGCACTATCTTTCCACTCACGAAATCGATTCATGAATGTGGCTGCCAATTACTTAAAAGAATGTATTGAATGAGTTAGTAATTCATCATAATCGATTTATGAATGTGGCTGCCAATTACTTAAAAGAATGTATTGAATGAGTTAGCAATTCATCATACCACGTTCGGGCAGTACCCAGTAGTGTAGTAGGAAATGCCTTGCATCTAGCGGCATCGATAATGTGAGGTCTTCAAAACCATCATACTAAGGCAACTTTGGAATGACAAAATCTCTTGGCAGTGGCTCCTTAATTATATCCTCCGACAACGGGCTATTAGCAAATTTATCCACATTATAGCCTAAAAGGATGGGGGTAGGAACGATTTGTGTGTTAGCCGTAGCTATTGTTAGGGCCTTAGTGGCCGTGTCTCCTTGACACAAAGACTCTTCTTGCATATCCAATGGCGATTGATGGGTAGGTGGTACATGTTTATGGGAGTTTCGGTGTTTGTATGAGGTGTTAGGTTTGGGAAAGGGAAAGTATATGGTTGAGTAATGGTTGGGCTTGTAAAGAGAAGATTTGGTGCTTATAGTTTTAAATATTAACAAACATGTTAGAGATGGCCGCCATTTGAGCTGGTGAGCAAGGGGACAGATCTATGCTTACCAGCTGAGTTGGCCTTGAAGAAGACGAAGCAAAAGTAAAGGACTCTTGAAGGTGGTTTCGAGATGGCTGTGAGTGGAGTGTAGCTGGTAGTGGATGTCAAGGCTGTTGTTCCTTACTAATTTCATCTTTTTCTTTGGCATGAGACTCGCCGGTAGCTTGGCCATAGGTAATAGCCATGCAAACTTAGAGGAGTTATCAAATCAATTTTCCCATATATAGCACCAAGGTTTATCATCAGAATCTCTTACGATCCCGGTTGTGAAGCATTGGCAATAATAGTCGTTGGCAGATAAGAGGGGGTCGAAGACGATGATCCCCTTATGTTCAGTGTCTTCAGGATGTAGCTGCTCCCTCCTGTAGTGTTGAAGAGGCCTACTATCTTCTGAGTCATCGGAGACCTCTTTATTAGGGAATTTGCTCTCCCGATCCCGATTGGGGTTGGGGTAAGAAGGGCAGCCGCCTTCCTAGATAACTGTGCCCTGATCGAGCCTTCTAATGGGAACGCCCTGGCTTTCCTACGGTGTAGCCCGACCCGGCCGATCACCTTGGTTTGGTAATGATGTGTCTTGGTTTGTGTATATTTGTTATTGCATTTTCTTATGTTTTTAGAAGTGTTTTATGCTTACTTGATGGCATTAGTGTAATACTTATATAATAATTATGCATATGTGGTTCTAAATGTCTATAGTTAAGTTTTATGGTTAAATACTACATTAAATGCTTCATTTTGTATCTTAGGTGAGCCATAAATTGGTGAATGAGCTTGAACGAGGATGGTGGATGAAAAATAAAGGTGAATGGGTTGTGAAATGAGAACTAGAGGCAAAGAAATGAAGAGCAGAGGCAAAACCCACAGCTAGTCAACCCCCTATGTCGACCGACCAAATCAGTGACTACTTATTTTGTGCCAGACGAGTATAGCCCAGGACTGGCTGACCTGCTAGGTTGACTGGCCAAGTGAGTAAGCACCCTTTTCAAAGCTGGTCAAGAAAGAAAGAGAAGCCGACCGACTGGATAGGTCGACTGGCTATACGCTAGAAAGATTATAAAGCATGACTTTCATCCAATTTGGAGTGAACTTTTAACACCTACTTCATCCCCCTTAAAACCTTAGCCTCCATCACTCATCCATCTCACACACATTTAACTACACACATCTACACCTAGATTCAAGGTGTCTTTAGGGATTCAAACACTTGAAATTGTAGATTGGAGTAAAGATTGTAAAGAGAAAGCTAAGTATGGAAAGGAAGGCCTTATTTTTTCTTTTGTACTTAGTTTCTTCTAAGATTGAGCTAATATTTAGAGGATGATTGAAGCTTGTATTATAGGTCAACCTTTTACTTTATTGTTATGGGATATTTGATGGATTAACATATACATATATATATGTATATATGTATATATATATGTATATATGTATATATGTATATATATATGTATATATGTATATATGTGTATATGTATATATATATGTATATATGTATATATGTGTATATGTATATATATATGTATATATGTATATATATGCGCTTGTTTTTAAGGTTTTCAATGGCTATCTTCTTACATGTCTATGTGTTTGATGATATGCCTAAAAGAAATAGCATATATATTTTGAAGCTTGTTTGCTATTAATCACTTTTATATCTTTTTGTGAGCATGTCTATGTGCTTGAATGAAGAAAATATGAAGTGGGCAATGCATTCACACATGTCTATATGTGTGTTCATATGCCTAAACAGCAAAGCTAGCTTCAATAGCATACATGTTAGTTCTTATTGCTTAATATGGTGTAATCCAAGCATGTCTATGTGCTTGGTAGTTGAATATGTCTATGTGTTCATGAATGCCATGCCCTAGAACATGTATTAACTTGTGCTTTAATGCTTGAACCATTATTGTGATGCATGATTGATGGCCTTTAACTGAAGATTAGGCTTTGTGAAGTTTCCTTTGGCTTTAAACCAACCAATAGGCTTTAGGCTTAGCTTAATCAACCTTAGATGGACTAGGTCTTGGCTTTAAACCTGGCCAATGATTTAGACACTAGGGGAAGATCAATCAACATTACCTAGAAGACTAATTAATTAACCCAAAAACCCTAGGTCATAAGGACCACGTTATACTCGAGGTAGTCGATGCCTAGGGATAGACCTACACCGAGGCATACTGGATAATAAGGTAACTAATTAAGATCCTAGACAAAAGCACCCTTAAAACCCAATCCATCAAGTAATCCCGTAACAAGAGAGTCTTAAACCCATAATTAAGTGTAGATCACCCCTAATTATCAATTCCCTTGGCTGTTTCCCTTAGTTAGTTTGTATCTTCCATGTCCCATTTCACTCTTCTAGGTTAGTAGTCTTTAGGTTAGGTTTATTTTTTGTTGAGCTCTATGCAATCTAAAACCTAGAAAGATTGATAGTTTAGGACCTAGAGTAGCTCTTTAGAACACATAGCTTTGAGCCATACCTTGTTTTAGCTTTCTCGAGGAATACGAACCCATAATTGCACGCTAGGCTACCAACAACCCTTGCACTTACGAGCTAATTTTAGGGCTTGTGCCTGGAATTCGCATCAGGCGGCTAAGGTGCCCAAACAGCCTGGCCACCTCCATAGCGTGCCTAGAGTTAGCATTGTATCTCTTCTTGTTGAGGAGTAAGCTGACTCCTTTATCAGCCAGCCATACCTTAAAAAACAAACACAAAGGCAAAGTTAGTATAATGTCATAAGTTAGGCTAAACAAATGAAGTATAAAGGAATAAGTTCCCAACCATAGGCGATTGGCCACGATAGAAAATCTAAATATTACCTAGAGGCCCTAACCATATCAGGGGCCTGGTAAGTGGGAAACAAGTCTTTCCCCATGTCCTTCAGAGTATTATATCTCTCTTCTTTTCCTCGGTGGGAACTTTGTTAAGTTCTCTTTCAATTCCTCACGTAACATCCAACTGGAACCATTTTAAGTTGACTTCCCATGGGCTGGGACAACTTACGAAAACATACTTATGATGCCAGCCCTCATAGGAAAAAGGGTACCCTTTCAGAACCATTAGCTGATTTCGCACGACTATGTAATATTAGCCCTTTTCTCGATTTTCGACAAGACGGAACATATAATGGCAGAGGTTGATAAAAGTCTTGATCCTATTTGCCCTCAAGTAAGAGTACCACCCGATAAGGACGGCCTAGCCATTCGGGCAAAACTGGCTGAGACAGAACCCATAATGGTTTAAGTAATCTCGGGTAAACATGGGAATGGGCAACCTTAAGCCCATGGCAAAGAAATCCTCGTAGAATGCGATTTCACTATCCTCCCCTTCACAAGTATACTCTTGGGGATTGGGAAGTCTGACCACATAATCCTCGTGAAACCTTCAACAAAGTGTTATGTTCTCCAAGATACGAGGATCCATCATCTTCTTGATCAGATGCCTCGGCCTCACCTTAATTCAGTAAGCGAGTCCCTTCCAAATGAGAAGGCTTGACAAGATCACTATTCTGAGCTATTTCACCTATCTCAGTGGCCTGATTCTCAAGGGAATGGGTCTTTAAGTTTTTGGCCATACCGCTAGGCATAGCATTTTGATCAAAATCCATGAGCGGAATGGTAACATTTGAACAAAGTTCCTCTCCAAGAAAGTTTAAAATAAAATCATCATCAAAACTAAAGGCTAAGGCCTCTTTAATGGTATCTGGGCTATGAAAAACAAGAGTCTCAAAACTACCCAAGTTATCAAATATATCTGAAAAATCAAGAGAAACCCTAACCCTATGATCGTCAACGAAAGACCTAGAAAGCAAAGGTTCTTCTCCGTTATTCCTAGATAGGCTAGGGTATTAGACATCAAAAACACAAAGAAAGTGTGAGAAGACAGGAAAAGATAAAGGTACATAGGGGCTAACTTGTCAAAAATAATTGAAGAGTAAGGAAGTAAAATGAATGATTAAAAGCAAGTATACCTGAGATGAAGAACTATAAAGCTTTTGGAAGAGAGAGAAAGTGATCGTAAGGAAGAAAAGACCATAGGAATGACAATGCCAGAGTCGCTACAAAGAGTGACTGGAGAGATTGTAGAAGAGGAAAGGTGGAAAAATGGAGATTTGAAGTTAACGAGAAAACTACCAAATGAATGCAAAAGTAAGGAAAATGAAATCAAAGTGGCAAAAATAGTATTTATACCTTGAATTAAAGCGATTTGAAATTAAAAAAACTATGATAAAAACACTAGCTAGGCTAAGAGTTGCGATTGAAAGAGCGGCTCTATTATGCGTTTCTAAAATGTGTCACCTTTTGCAAACAAGCACATCATTTTGGGCAACGCACGCACGCACAAGAAAACCAGGTCACTTACCTTCACAAGCCAGAAGCCCAAGAAAATGCCTAAGTATATCATCCGTTAATCGAGAAACATTTGGTGATATCTTCATATAGCATGTCCCCAAATGGGGGCAAATGATATGAGATGAGGTAATGCCACCATCCCAATCGGTGATGACCTAATAACACCTTCCCAGAGTACATTCAGCTAACCACCTTGAAGGCTTCTCTCAACCACAAGCTCAACGGGTTCGATGATCACCTGTACGGACAACTAAGGTGACACGTGTCCTTCTCCCTAAACTATGAATAGGGCCCCTTACTTCTAAATAAGGTAACTTCATTCTACACACTTAACTCTATCCTTAAACCTTCCCTAAGAGGAAAATATTGACTTAGGCATCGAATGCTTTTTGGCCAATACCACACCAATGCCTAGATTCTTTGTTTTGTAGGTCATACATGCTGGAACAAGTACAAGAGGATTTTATCTGATTCTTTGCAGGATCAACCTTGACTACACTAATTTTCTCTCCGGGAAATATCAAATCACTATATTCTTTGCCTTTAATATTTCCTCAAGTGCTTATATGGATTGTTCTTGTTCTCCAAAAATTTTTGATTCTCAATAGATTGCAAAGTGAACTTATTATGATAGATTTGCTGCTGTGTTATCACAATAACTCTCTTAGGCATTCTGATGCATCAAGCCAATGGTTTTTCTATTGCTCATGAACTTTGGCAATTTTTGGAAGAGTTATTTGTTCAATAGTCTACTACTCATAAGTCCTTTCTCTAAGCTTAGCTTTGTGACTTGAAGAATTTTTGTGTAAAAAACGCAAGAGTACATTATCATGACAAGTAATAAAGTGATATGTAAAGTATCGTTGCCACGAAGATTGTGTTGTCAAGTAATGAAATTAACAAATCTTACTACTATTTGAACAATCGAAAGAAAATAATAAGGAAAATTTTGATCAAAATAAATAACTAAATTCCTAGTAATTAATAAAGTTGCAAGAAATAAATTAAAAACAATTAATAAAAGAAAAACAAATAAAAATTAAAATTAATAAACTAACAAGAACCTACAGATAAAGATGACTAGAGCATGTGATTTCACCAATGACACCTACTAGATATTTTATTTAGTTGTGCACTTTTCCTTTATTAATTTAATCTATGTAGTCAGATTCTCTAGATTAACCAATTATCTTTCTCAAGCATAATCAATCCTCCACTCAAAAGTTTCTCGACTATATCTCTATGCAAAGACAACCTATGAATGTGCCTAATGTTCTAGAATCCTTACACAGGCTATGCTAACTTTGTCCATATCTCTTTGCAACAAATAATTAACATCAAATCATATAGGTCTATTACACATATCACCTCTCGGTTTCAACATGCAATTAAAATAAATTCAATTGGTGGCCATTCAAAAGAGAGCATTAAGAACAATATGAATTGACATAAATTAAATTAATAGCATAAAAATTAAGCCCAATGCACAACCTAAAATAAAATTAACACATATTAGTCAAATATTTATCACAACCCTAATACGAGAAACTTAGCTCATGTTCAAGATTATAAATCCTAAACTAATAAATTGAGACATGTTAAAATAATAAAAGCTAAAACTAAAATATAACTTAAAATATGAATTTAAAATTTAAAACTAACAATAAAATCTAAAATAAAAATTTAAAGTCTAAATCACTCATCTAAAATTATAAAATTAAATAGTAATTCTGAAAAATAGACATAATCTAAAATAAAGATTCAAATCTAAAATATGAAATCTAACTAAAACACAAAAAAAAAATAAACTGGAATTAATTTAAATACGAATCTGGAAGAACTGATGAAGAACGTTGTGAGGCTTCAAATCACTCCACAAGTGGTCCGTCTCGTAAAATCTTATCCAGGCCTCCTCTATTTTTTTTTCTCCTCGTACAATGCACATATATATGGGCATACTAAAGTCGGAGTCCACCACCGCCTTAAGACTTTAAATGTAAGAAGATTTCTTTTCCTTTCCTATTTCCTTCTTTCTTTTCTTCACATGCTCTCTTCCCTGCCAACACAATTCCCCAATTTTTGGTTTGATACAGTGGGCTCCACATGTCATGGCAACTTTTCTATTTTTAGTCCAAAAATTTCCATTGCGATTTTGACCATCTTAACGAATGAACTAGCTCGAACTTCGAATAGGAAAGTTGTAAATGTCGTTGTGAACTTTTCATTGATATCTCGAACCACCTCATTCTGATATTCAAGCGAAAAGTTATAGCCAAAAGATTCAAAAAGCTCATTTTTCCTCCAAAAATTCACATTTATTCCACCTATAAAATTAATAGACAAATGACACTAATTAGGTAGAATTTATTCTAAGATAAAATTCAATCAAACTTAGAATTCAAGTTTAAGAGGTATAAAAATATAGAAAGAATGAAGCTTATCAAACACCCCCAAACTTAAGCTTTGCTCATCCTTAAGCAAAAGAACTAAACCAAAAACATGGATTGACTTCACAAACTTGCCTCAAAGATTGCACATAATATATATCTCAAAGAAGATTCAAGATCATGTAAAAGTTCAAGTTCCAATTCAAACATTAGTAACACCTCAATTTAAGTCTTGGTATGTGTGTGTGTGTGTAAATAACCAATAGCACATCCATGCCAGCTAGTCAAATCATTCCAATGCAACCAAGAGAATAGTGGAATTGATTCACTCAAAAAATTTCTCGATCCTTCCTCTTGTCTCTCTATTTTCTTTCTTTTTCTTAATTCTCTTTTTTTTTCCTTTTTTTCTCGCTCTTCTTTTTAACTCGCTTTTTTTTTTTCTCTTCTCCAAATGAACTCCATAGGCCTTTTCATACCAACTCTCCACTAATATAGACAACACACTACCAAAAATCAATAGGACTTTTCAAGGGTTGTAATGTAAGACTTGGGTAAAGGCTAACAAAAGAAAAAATAGAATAGGATTCACAAAAAAGAACAAGAGAACTCAAATGAACCTACAATGAAGCACAAAATACCCTTAAATCGTAGCACCCAAACAAAATAATGCACAACCACTCTCTCTTTCTTTTTCTTTTTTTCTTTTTTTTCTCAAAATCATCGCTTTTTTTTCAAATTTCCCTTTTCTTATGCTTTCTCATAAATCAATATACTAATAACAATCAAGAATTTTTTCTCAACTCATTTTTTTCGTGGAATTTATTTCTCTCTTTTTTTTTCAAAAACCTTAAGATCAGACCACTTTTTTTTCTCTCAATTCTTTTCCTTTCATTTCATGCTTTCACAATTTGAGGAATCCCCAAACAAATAAACTTTCCTTCTCATTCACATTCTTTTTCTTTTCACTCTCATTTTTCTTCACACTTTTTTTCAACTTTCTTTTTTTTTCATAACTTGAAAGCACTCAAACAAGCACCCTTTTCCTCACCATTGTACTTCAGAATGGAGCAAATGAGTTCTCATGCAAGGGTAAGGATAAAGCATTTGACAGTTAAAAGGTCAAGAATAATGAGGGTTAAACAAAGAAAAGGCTTATACATAGAAAGGGTCAAAGGGGTTACTAGAGATAAGATAACATAGGGTTAGGCTTGAAAGGTTCAAACGATACAAAAATAGCCTAAATCATCTCCCTAATAGTACATTGTCTAGGGTTTCACCTTGAGTGGTACTCAAACAGGTTCTAGAGTTCAAATATAAGATGAACAACAAATCTCCTGAATACACCACAACTTTTCATCAGTCAACAATCAATCCAAGAAACTCAATCAAAGAGAATTCAACAATTCAGACAATCATATGCTCATGGTTATGTGCTCAAGAAAGTTCAAGAACTCAATAAGGTGAAACTGACATCCAAATCAGAAAAGAACAAAAAAAATAAAATAAACACAGTGTCCCAAAGCACCATATTCAATCTCAACCATGTTCTCATCATTGGCATGTAAATATTAACCCATAACAAGACACACAAAAAATATATATATCT
This sequence comes from Cordia subcordata, assembly GCA_028554755.1. NCBI lineage: Eukaryota > Viridiplantae > Streptophyta > Magnoliopsida > Boraginales > Cordiaceae > Cordia > Cordia subcordata. Next base: position 12,641,075 of record JAPTOF010000010.1, on the reverse strand, counting down.
TTTTTTAATTTTTCAATTTTTTCTTTTTTTTATATGATTTTTTTCATTTTTTACTTTATTTTTTTTTTATTTTTTACTTTTTTATGAGAATCTCTCTTCCCTACCCCAAACTTATGATTAACATTATCCTCAATGTTAAGAAAATAAAAGATAAGAAAAAAGAAACTCCCCTGAATTTTCTGACACTGAGCCCTTATGAAGCTTGAAAAATCTGTTGCTGACAAAGAAAAAAAATTAGAAATAAAAAAATATAATAGAAAAAAAAAACAAAAACAAATTCTCAAAGGCACTTGGGTTGCTTCTCAAGAAGCGCTTAGTTTATAGTCCTTAGCCGGACTTTTCCTCAAGTCAGTCTTTTAGGTCTGCCAATGGAAATGCATAGCATAAGTGCACTGCTTGAAGTTTGAACTCTAATTTCGGTGATCGCTTATATGTAGAAAGTGCTAGTGCTAATGATATGGAGACACTTTTGAAATTTGATTTTGGAGGAGTTAGCATTGTTGCTTCAAAGAATTTCACATGCTCTTTGAATTTCAGCTTTCTTGCTGAATTTGACTGAATAAGGCAAGATTCAAAAGGATTTGCTGGACTATTCTTCTCCAAAAGATTTTGTTCAATGGCATCAACTCACATGCAACAATCAGATTTTGATGGGTTGTCCATTGCTTTAAAAACATTGAAAACCACTTTTTCATCTTGAACCCTCAAAACAAGCTCTCCTTTCTTCACATCGATTAATGCCTTCCTAGTAGCCAAGAAAGGTCAACCAAGATAATAGGGATTTCTTCATCTTCCTCCATGTCTAACACAATGAAATCTGCAAGGAAGATATGTTTGTCCTCTTTCAACAAAACATCCTCAATAACTCCACATGGGTACTTGATAGATTTGTCAACTAATTGCAATGACACCGTTGTTGGCTTAGCGTCCCCCACCTCGAGTTTCTTGTAGATTGAAAGTGGCATTAAATTAACACTAGCACCAAGATCGCATAAAAACCTACCAAAAGTGAAATTCCCAATCATGCATGGTATTGTAAAGCTTCCAGGATCTTTCAAATTCTATGGTAGCTTTTTCTACAAGATTGCACTGCACTTTTCAGTCAAATTCACCAACTCAAAATCACCCAGTTTTCTCTTCTTGGATAAGATCTCTTTCAAAAATTTCACATAACTGGGCACTTATTCCAAAGCATCAACAAAAGGAATGTTGATGTGCAACTTTTTAAAAACTTCAAGAAATTTAGAAAATTGCTTATCTAATTGTTGCTTCTTGCGTCTTTGAGGGAATGGAATTAGTGGAATACAACTTTCTTTTAGAATCCTTCCTCAAGGTAATTGCATATGCTTGCTCTTTTGGGTTGACCTCTATATTGGTTTGCAATATACCGTTTGTTCTTTCGTTTAATAAGTTGGCAATTTGTCCCATTTGTACCTCCAAGTTCCTAATAGAAACTGCTTGGTTTTGCAATGTTGTGTCAGTCCGTGCCATGAATTAAGAAGTGTTCATAGTCAATTGAGCCAAGGCATCTTCCAGTGAAACCTTCTTTTTTGGTGGAGGAGCATTGTTTGGAACCTATGATGGCATATGCTGAGGCATAGGTGGTGGCCTCACATTGTTGTTGTTGTTCCATGAAAAGTTTGGATGATTCCTCCATCCTGGATTGTAGGTGTTGGAATATGGATTATTTTGCTTCTAGAAGTTCGAGACAAAATTGGCTTGTTCATTCGGCGCTTGTCTAAATAGACTACCAAATTGACATTCCATACTATTATGACCTCCTTCGTATAGATCACACCTTTGGATTAGGATTTGGATGGCATTGACAGTGAAAGAATCCATCTTTTTGGACAATACCTCGATTTGAGCTTATAGAGCAGTAAGTACATCAACTTCATAAATCCCAGCAGCTCGTTTTATGGTAGCCCTTTCTGATGGTCATTGATAATTGTTGGCCGCCATCTCCTCTAACAACTGATATGCTTCACCGTAAGTTTTGCTCATTAATGCACCTCCAGCAGCAGCATCAATCAATGTGCGCATACTAGTGCTTAAACCATTATAAAAAATTTGTACTTGCAACCATGTTCTATATATACATATAGATAAAATTAGGCAAGGAAAAAGAGCGAATAGTTTTAAATGAAATATTTTTTGGATACTTTTTTCATATTCATTAATATGTTAAGCATATATTAGGAATTATCTAAAATATTTAAAATATTTCATTCATCATTCATCACCATTTTCTCTTCCTTTACAAAATCCGAACTTTTTAAAAAGAAAGTTATGAAATTCCCACATTGTAGATATGGATGAATAACTTCAATTCTTTCATTTTCTTTTCTCTCTTAAAAAGGGATTTCCTTTTCTGGAAAAGTTGTCTCAAGTAAGTGGAGATAATTATGTAAAATATAACAAGCAAGAGTTTTGAAAAAAAAAAAGTAGGAAAACTATGTGAAAGATAAAAGGTTAAAATTTTATAGACTACACATAAAGCAATTAGAGAAAACCCTTTTTTAGCATATTACTATTAGTTTCTTGTGAGACTGGAATTTTCCTTTTCTTTGTTTACGTTTCTAGAATTGATCAATTTTATTTCTTTCTTTGGGCAAAGATCAAAATATTAATAACTCACATGCACTTTTTCCATTTTCGACAATTTTGACATTCCAACAATTCTTTAGAAACTACTTACACTCTGCTTATCCAGGTAAAATAACTTCTCCTTATAAGTTGCATAAGATGCTCAATGATTTATCTATAAGGGGAGATTAAAATAAAATAACGTCAACCAGATAAGTAAAAGTTATACAAAATTGGGGTAAAATGTTTGTTTATTTTTTGGGTTTCTATTCCAATTATATGATAAAATCCCACATTCACAACAATCTGTGGAAACTAGATTTTTCTTTCCCGCTCTTGTTAAGCAAGAATTTTATTTATTTTCAGTTACAAATATACAGAAGAAAGATATAAGATAATTAACCATCAACAATAATATATTATGAGCAAGAACTAATAATTATAAAACAAATATTCACTATTATAAAATTTTACTTATATTATTATATTGTCGAGGGTGTTAGGCTTTGCTTCTTTTAAGCACCTTTTGATGCTTAAACAAATAACAAATAAAAAGAGAAATATTTACATAAAATATGCTTATAAGCTGTTAATATGTTTGGTTGACATGTGCTATATGAACAATACTATTTGTTAAAATGACTAAAAAGATTTTTCACAAAAATAGAAAAGTATCATTTTTCCTTTTTTTCAAATGGTACAATTATCCTTTTATTTAATCAAACTTTCTATTGATAACCGGGTATGAAAAAAAATGGGTATTACTTTTTCTTAACCTGTTTTTAAGAAGCTAAAATTTACTTACAAATGAATTTTTTACTTAAAAAGAAAGCCAAACACGCCTTACGTCTTTTGAATGGTATGGTCTACCCAAAACGTTTTATTCCCGGAAGGCGAAAGGTGGATTCACGCGGAAATTAGAAACGAAAATTCGGTTCAGAGTGAATAAAAATGTGAAAAATAAGGGGTAAAAAAGTAGCTGCCTTGAAGGCTGTTGACTAAGTGACTCCCACCAAGACAGACCACACCCCCCCCCCCCAACACATCTAGAGAGAGAATCAGAGAGATTGCTATGGGCGTGTATGTGTTTGTGTGTGAGAGAGAAATAGAGGAGAGAGATTACTGTGGGCGTGTGTGTGTGTGTGTGAAAGAAAAGAGGAATGAATCGTCTAGGGGTGAAGAACCTTTTTGGCAACGGGGGAGTACCTTTCCTTTTCCCGAAAAGACACCCCTCAACTTGTGTGTCAATTGGGCCCACTGGCTTCTTTTTTATGGAATTCACTGAATCCAAACCGCCCGGGTCTCACACACTCATGCATTTATCACATATCTTTTTTTCTTTTTCTAACGAAGCATTTCGTAACGTTATGCCTTCCTTACCATCGTCGTCAAATTTCCTTAACAAAGTATGCGTCACAATCTTTTGGGGCGCACAACTGTTTTGGAGATCCCAGTGGTTTTGCGCAAGTTGATTGCACAAAATATACGAGGTGAAACATTCTTTTGAATAATTGTATAAAGTCTCTGACTTTAAGTCACCGAAAAAAATGTAATCATAATTAGATTATTTATAACCATTCATCATAAACTTTATTATTATTCATACATCCTTATTATTGAATTTCATTCGTAACGGAACACATATACGAGGGGCCACACCTTTACCTTAAAACGGACACAAAGTACAGTGTAACGACATCAGAAACCAGACCATACAAATCACCATGTCCAAAAAAGCAGAACCAAAAAAAAAAAAGGGGAAAAGAAAAAGGCAATTGTGAATCCCACCCTTCCGCGTCAGGTAAACGTTTCTGAAGTGTAATGATAATCAAAAAGACGTTTCAAAAATGTCATACAGAAACATTCAAACACAAGAAAAATACACCCATCACCCCCACCCATACATACCACACCCTTCCATGCCTACCAAAAATCCAAATGCCGAAACTTCGAGCCTGTTTGGCTAAGCTTATTTTTAAGTACTTATAAGTTACTTATGTTTATAAATAAAATTTTTTTTTATAAATATGTGATAAATAAGTAGAGATGTCTTTAAATAGTATATGTTTATAAATTATTAACATATTTAATAAATAAATATTTATAAGGACATGTCATTGATTATAAATTATAAAAAAATAAATTTTTAAAGGACAAAAAATTCTTAACAAATGGTCAAACCCACCAACTTATAAGCTGGAAAAAAATAACTTAGAGGGTGTTTGGCTTTGCTTATCTAGAGTGCTTATAAGCGTTTAAAAAAGTATTCTCTCATATTTTTTTTACTACTTACGTACTTATAAGCACCAAATAAGTAAAGCCAAATACCGTCTTTAGTACGGGAGATTTTTTATGAGCTTATAAGCTTTTACAAGCAGTTTAAAAGCTTGCTTTATTTTTTGCCAGAAGGAAAAAAAAAATCACTTTATACTAAACATGTACTTTTTTTTTTTTTGGCTCATAAGCCCGTTTGGCCGGTCAAACCAACTTATAAGCTTGGCCAAACGGGCTCTTCTTGTTTCTTCACTTTTATTGTGCATCGCATTTTCACCTCCCCTCATTCTTTTTATGTTCTCTTAAAACAACGAATCTTCACTTGCATTTCTTGACTCTCTCCCTTTTATTTCATTCTCTCTTTCTTTGTCCAAGCCACCACAGAAGAGTCAAGTGTATCCACCATATTATCTTCTACTTGTTATTTGCCTCAAGAATCAAACAAGAAAGCGAGATCACTGGGAAAAGTAAATGCAAAGAAAAGTGTCCGAATAAACAACATTGGTGTCTTGGTGAACCATTTTGATCATCATAGGGTACATACAATCTTTTCTTACCTCCTGTTGCATCTCATACTTGATCTTTAGCTTGTGCTTTTGTTTGTTTCTTTGATGAAAACTAGTTGTGATATTATCTTTTTTATCTCAATCTTGAAGGCTTTTGAAGTTGGGTCATCTTTGCCTATCTTAGAAGTTCTTTTGTTTGTATTTGATATTGCTTCTAAGTTTGTTATTGACCAATTAATTGATTGATTCAATTGCCTAATGTTGCTTGATTGTTATTGAATTGTGTTTATTATCAACTGTTGCCAAATCAGGAAAAAGAAAATAAGGGACTAGTCTTTGTTAATTCTTTCCATTCGAATTCATCATTTTTCAACCATTGATTCTTTTATATGATTTTGGGTTTTGTTTCTTCTTAATTGTTCTATAGCACAACAAATGTTTTTTTTTTCTTTTTTTTTGACATTTGATTTAACCCCCACTTTAAAAGGTTCTGAATATGGATTGCAGTTGGATTTCTGAAGATGATGTGTTGTGGTAATTGCATTTAGGCTGAGCTTATAGTTATAGATATTGGCATACAAGTTGGGACCATCCAGGAGTTGGTCCTCAGAATCTCATTACTACTCTTCCAAGTTTGTGCCATTAGCTGATCCGCACATAGTTTTCTTGACATCAAGGATTTACACTTGAGAAAAAAAGATCGATTTGTTTGTTTCGCAAAGTCTCTGGTTCACTTTCCCCTGTTTTAGTTTCCAAGTGAAACAGAAAGGTTCTGAGGAAGTTTGGAAACTCTGGTTTTTAAGAATAATTGATCAAGCTATTAGCAGGGTTACGAATTTTGGACATTTCAGCCTGTGAACATATTGAGTTTCCGTAAGTGTTGAGATTTTAACCAAATCTTCTGGAGCTGTTCAGTTTAGGAAGGAAAGGACTACAAGTTCTGTAGGTGTAGTTGTATTGTTCTGTGTTCTGCTTCAACTTGGACAGGAGTTTTGTTCAAGAAATCGCTCTCGAGCTCGTCAGTGAAGTCACTTGTTTGCCTTTTACAAACGAGAGCTTCTCAAAGCATTGAAGGAGTTGGACTTGAGTAGGAAAGTGTTCAGCTTCCAGGATCTTTGCCTAAATTGTTGTTTTAATGACTGTTGAACGCCCTGAAGCAGAATTGAAAGCATCTGAAGGTATATTTACTTTGCAAGATCAGTACTTGAGTCGAATTATGGATGTAAGAACGATGAAGAATCCTATGCCTATTCCGAAACTGAAAGTTACTCCTCCAGTTGAAGGAAAGTTTCGTCGAACTTTGTTACAAGGACATGGCAAGAGGATGTTTTCTGCAAGCTATTTCAGCCTGGAATCGTTGCTTCTACTTGTTTTTCTAACAGCATCACTGCTTATTCTACCACTGATACTTCCACCATTGCCGCCTCCGCCATTGATGCTGCTTCTGCTTCCAATCTGCATCCTGGCAGTTCTAATGATCTTGGCTTTTAGACCTTCCAATGTACGTGAAGTGAGATATACATGTATGTAAATTGTGTTGAAGACAACACAACTAGTTCTTGTTTTTGTTTTTTTTTCTCCAATCCTTCAAAAAATAACATGGTTCTTTTATTTCTTATTCATTTCATCTAATTAGCAAAGAGCTATAAACACCTAGAGCTCTCTATAACAATTTGTAACTCTTTAATGGTAGTAAAACCTTGCTACTCTCCTCTGTATTTTTCTAGGAAATCACCATGTGTCTCTTCATCCAGTGGATGAAGATGAACTAAGAGGGTGTTTGGCTTTGCTTATTTAGGTCATCTAAAAAAAAACTCCAAAGACATGCTTTTTTACTATTTAGGCACTTTTAAGTACCAAATAAGCACAAACACCCTTCATATGCTTAAATTGAAAGCCGTTCATTTGTTTATTACTTTGGCAATTTTGGTTTTTGTAAAATAAAGTCATTCAAATCGGTTTGATTAGACAATTATCGTAAAAACCGCATCAAATGGCCCGCGGGCACCCCTAGTTCCTATTAGACAATTACTACAAATACCGCATCAAGTTGCCTGTGTGCACCCCTAGTTTGGATTACCATTTTTTTTTCCTTGATTTAATAAACTAGGAATCATTTAATTTTGCAGCCCAGAATCTCCAACTCTTCCACAGACCCTCTAAAGGAGCCTCGCAACGCCACTACTTAATGATCTCACTGCATCTGCACATGTCTATGGTACCCTCTAAAGGAGCCTCACAATGCCACTACTTAATGATCTCACTGCATCTGCACATGTCTATGAGTGATCATATCCTTGCATAGATATGCCTTAAGATTAGAGGGATTACATCCTTCAACTAACTATTTATTCTACAATTCCCTCGTCAAACGTTACTAAATTGGTTCTAGTTACTCTTTGGAACAAAGCAAACTCGTCAAACGTTACCAAATTGGTTTTAATTACTCTTTGGAACAGAGGGAAAGGAGGGGGATTCTCAATAACAAAAAGACCAAACTTGAATGATCTCATATTAAGAGCTAAATTGGCTAAAGGGCTTAATTGACATTTAAGATAAAAGGGAAGTGAAAGGAAAGCAATGATGCTATCTGAGTACTTTCCAATAGTTTCAAAAACTGATTTAAAGATGATTTTTGCGTCATTTTCAACAATGATATATTAAGTCCAAACCTACCGCAAAGAGACAAGCAGTGTCCCGATTTTTCCAAGGTTTTTCTTTTTTTAAACCCCCATCTCCATAGGCTTCGAGCCTAGACCTTTTTCTTAGAGAGATAGTCTCAACCACTTGAGCTATCTCTTGATCTCACAATATTTCTCAAGATTGTCTCAAGCCTCTCCTCGGATTTAAGTAATAAACTCCCGATCAATGTAGATGGAGGAGACAAGGTGACCATTGCACCAGTGTCAATGTCTCATTCATGCCACCCAGAAATATCATCTCCCAACTCCACACCATGAACTGCATAACTTCCAGTGCCAATTAAATGAGTTATATATTATTGCAGCTTATAGCATGACAATTGTTGCACCATCCTACACCACATTTCAATATTTAAGATCTAACTTCAGTATATGGTTGGTAGAACCAAGAATCAGCTACAAGAACGCAATACGGAGCACAGATTTTAACACTACAAAATGGAGAAGGAAAAAAGAAAAAAAAAAAAAACCATTAACATAGTGTTTGAAAGCACTTGTAGAATGGAAAATGAAATGACATGACTTTCATGAGAATTTGTATTTTCAAATGAATTTTTTTGTTTGGATCTAATAATATTTTCAAATCAATTATGTGATTTGTAAATCTAAATTGTATTTGAAACGTATATAATATTTTTGTCATTATAATTTGTTATTATAATTTTCATAAAACAAAGGAAATTACGATAATTTTATAAGAAAACTACCAATCGAGTAAGATCCTCGGATAAGGAATAGTTGAGTTTATAAGAGAATGACAAATAATGAAAGATGTAGCTTAAACATATAGTAGTACACTATTATTAAATAATTATAGAATATTTTTGTCTTCATAAGATTTTTTGTGAATTTATCTTTTATAAACTTGCAAATTCCCCCTCTTAAGTTAGAATTTGGGTAAAACTTTAACAAATTCAAGATTTACAAATCTCAAAATTCCAAATGAATTCCATATTTTAAAAAAGTACTACCAAATATAAAAAAATTAAACTTACAAATGAATTTCACTAAATTTTGTGAATTTCGTTTGTTTCAAACAGTCAAACAGGCTGTAACAGTCAAAAACAAAGAAAGAAAGAGAGAAAATAATTAAGCAATATACAGCCCATCATATTACCAACATCCTTATGACTCTTCTGTCTTACATGATCTGGACATGGATATCCACGTTTGCTTCAAGTACGTACTTTAAAAGTTCATAATATTAGCAGCATCCATATGTACCTTCCCTTTTACATTGGACATCAGGACATGCATATTATGGTTTGCCTTGACAAACTTCAAAGGATTTGTAACCTTGAACCAGTCTTTTGGTTATTATTATCTATGAGATGTTGAAGTCGGCTAACAGATAATGTGACATGATAAAAAGATGGAGGCAAAATCCAAAACTTTTAAAGATACTATCTCGCTAAGCAACATTTGATGCATTGAGCAAAAAAGGAGAAAGACGATGCTCCAAAACAGCCAGTAACTCTCTTCCCTGGCTTGCCTCTTCCAGTGTCACGCCATCAAGCCTTCTTGCCGCATCCACGAGCTGTCCCCTAAGCCGTTGTGATAACAAGCAGCCTCCTGCCTTGACACATTCCCTATACAATGGCAGGTAGGCTATTGCCACTCTCAGTGGGGCTGGAAGATCCCTTAAACAAATAGGAGATTCTCCCCATTTCAAGATACGGACGAGGTTCAAGTAGTTTTCTTGTCCTTGCCTCAGTCCATCCAAGTAAGCTGCTTCTGACCAATGCTCCTGAAGAAAGGCGCGAAGCTCAGGAGCAGCAGCTTCATCATCAGACCTAGCAATGCTGTCTGCAACAGCATAAGTAGCAGCAGGATCGCCTAGGAAGTCTGAACGGAGAAGAAATTCAACACCTTCAAGAGAGCCACCACTGCGTTCACCAGCAGCCTTAAGAACCTCAATGCTGAGGGCAGCCAGGACATGCTGAGGAACATGAGGTAAGAGATATGCAGCAATGTCAACTTGACAGCTGGAGGTAGCTGCTGTTAGGGCCAAACAAAGTTCCATGTCTCTGCAGCCTCTCTTAACAAACCACTGAACAACCTGCATGCGTCCTCTCTCAGCTGCTCTCATTAAAGGGCCCAAGAAAGCCATGGCATTTCCCTCTTCTACTAGGCATTCCATCGTGCCAATTTTACCATAGTGTGATGCAAACCCCAAAGCCAGGTCAACGTCAACATCCAAACTGTTTCTTTGGGCAATCTATAAAGAGTAACACCAAGGTTCAGTTGCATAATCAACATGACCCAAAAAAAATAACACGCAGGCTGTATCATAATCTCAACCAGAAATGACTACTTATAGAGGAAATGAGGAAAATAGTAATTTAGCACTCAATAATTCCTTGTCCAGCCAAAAAATGGGTCCACATAAGGAAAATCCGCATATACAAGACAATTGAAACTAAAAGATAAGAACATGAACAGGAAACACAGAACTTGTGTTCCTAGATTACTTTCACCAGAGTCATACAGCATTTCCTCTTATTTGCATGAAAATTCAATCTACCCAAAGCAAAAAAGAAGTCAATTATATCCCAATCCCACAAACCTACCTGATGCCTACTCTAATAAATGATGATGATATGCAACTAAGATCTGTGTTGGCATTGCTTTTCCTAAAATTTCAGTCTAGTACAATCAGCTCTGCAGCAAGAGTAAAGCATCAACTAAGGTAGATCCATTTTTATCACACGGCAGATAATGTTAAAGATCTTCAACATTGAGAATTTGGCATGTGGGAAAACACGAAGAATGATTACATTTGCTTCTCTTGTCCTAGTTTTCTTTTGTTCATTTTGTTTGAAGGACAAGCAAACACATTTGATTACCATTCTGATGGCCAATTAGAAAAGAATCCTCGTAAGCAAGTCACATCAGCACATCACTTCATGAAGTGGTTTCTTGTGTCCCCTTCTTAACTATATTTTATAAGACCTTATCCTTAGATCTACGAGCACCTGAACTGGAAAAAAGTGCAAAACCATCAAGGCCCACAACTTACATCACAGCCAACAACTTAAGTAGTATGAATATCATTATATTGACATTCATGAGAAAATTTAAGTAGAACAAAGCAGTAGCTTCAGGAAGTGCCACTGCAGCAACCATTTCAAGGACTTGGAGCAAGGCCTTCTTTTCACACTATTTCAGATATGAAAATAATGGTCAAAATCAGATCAATTTGTCAACTGCCCTTGAGATTACTTTGACAGTTTGACACAAATGATATGGAGCAGAAAATAGGACTCATGTCACTTACCACCAGCAACGGAAAGAGAACAAAGTAATATTCACTAGTTCATAAATAAAAATAAAACATGCTTCAGTTAGATTCATATTACCTGCAAAAGAATCCGAACAAGTTCTGTGCTCCCAAAACGAGAGGCTTCAAGAAAACATTGGTTGACATTATCTGCTCCACCTTCGACCAACATGCTCAGCAATCCTTGGATTGCAGATGCTGATATACCTGATGCCCAACCAGGGTCCAAAGAACTAGAGAATAGAGTGAGAGGGAAGCATGCTGCATCAAAAGCTTCTGTGAAGTCCTTTCCTGTAAGATTACTGCCTGCAAGATCCAGGAATGTCTTGAAAGCAGACAACTGTAGCTGAATCTCAGCAACTGAGTTGTGACCAACTTTATCCTTGTTTCCTTGGCAGCGAGAGTGGAATCCTATACATTTAAGAGCCCATTCAGTGAACTTCTGGACTTTGGCAGCAGCTTCTGCCTTCAAAACTTCATCTCCATTGCATTCCAGCAGCCGCTCATGCAACCTGCTTAGATCACAGTAAATGAGTATCCAGGCATGATTCATGCTTTAAACAGCTGATTTAAAAGATGACAACGAGAAAAATGCATGAACGGCTTTAGTATGACAAGAAACCAATATAATCAAACACATAATGTCATTATCAGCACCTCAGTCTATAAATTGAAGAAGAAATTTAATATGGCAAAGCTTCCACATAAAAGCACCATAACGAGAGATGCAAATGCCCCATCTGTCAGCTAAAATTGTTAGTGAAAGAAGTTATCCAATATAGCTTAATAAGAAAACAACAAAAACAATCAAAATGTTTGTCTTAGTTCTAAGATGCAAGCCACAAGAGACCTGCAACTAGTAGTGTAATTAAAGGAAAAAACTAAGTCACTATATTTTAATTAAGGCGATATTTAATAAATTGACTAGAAAGCACAATCTGGCCTTCCTAACTACACATACAGTATACTAGGGAGGAAAGGGAAAAAGAAGGTACCACCAAAAATCCTAAAGTCAACTTCACTGAACTAATGCAACCTAAATTTCAACTTGAGGGTGCCAAAACACAATCACAGGCATTGCTGATCTTAGTTAGGAGCCAAACATTCTAAATGCTAGATATAATCACCAAAATAAAGAGATTTGCCTGCCAGTGAAAAGCAGACGCTTCCCAGTTGGAATCAGGAGTCCTACATTATCCTTTACATTCTGCCTTCCCTGCTTCTCAAGTTGCATCCTGAGGAATCAAGACCGCTGCATGGGTCGGGTTCGTAGTAGCAGACGGACAATTAAAGTATTGGTTGCGTGTTGGGTTGGGGGGGGGGGTCTGCTTTGTGAAGCAAAGTAGACTGGTATCCTCTTAATTCCATTATTTCAAAGGGAAGATCCTAGGTGCACTAAGTACACTGAATTTCCAATGCCTATTATTTTTCTGACATCTGAAATGATACAAAGTAGTGCATTATCCAATAGGGAAGAAGACAAAAGTTTTACCTCTGTGCCATCACAGTTACAGTATCTGAAAGGGTAGTTGTCCGGCTTTGGCAGGCAGAAACACAAGAAGCAAGAAATGAAGTCCTAAGCACTGCTCGATTGAAGTCATAAGCACCATTAGCGATAATCTTCTTAATCAACCCTGTTATCCCTTGCAAATCCTGCTGGGTACCCAGAAACCATATCAAATCCAAAGAAATGCATAATGCATCATTAAGAGTCTGAGGATCTGCCAAAGAGATCAGACTCTCCGCCAGCTCCCAATCTTGGGAACTCACAGCACCCTGAAATAACCGTCCCCACTCGATCCTGTCTTGTCTACTGAGCTTCTTCTCTCGCCCTGCTTTCTCACTTTTACCATCCTCAGGATAAGAAGCGTCCAATCTAGATTTAAGCTTCTTAGCTCCACAACTGCAACCATCACCACTTCGCTCAAACTCTTCACCAGATTTATTCAACTCCTTAGCCACAAGCGCTACCTCCCTCGAAGCCGCTACATTAGCAGCATTGCTTCCCTCACCCTTATCTGAGGTAAGAGCCACTATCTCAACGTTCGAATTCGAAACTTCAGACTCATTGATTTCCATTTCCACTTCAGAACATTGAGGCTCCTCTGCATTAATCCCATCATTCTCCATACTACTTAGTCCTCCTGCTTCTAAAACAATAGCATTCTCCTCTTCAATCTTATATCCTAACCCAACTCAGGGCCTAATTCTACTAAGCAACCCAAAAAAAAAAACAAAAAAGCTCAATTCGTCCAAACACCACCTGGATAGATACTAACAAAAAGGCCTAAAAACATAACAACTTTAATGCATAAAGTGGGAACTTCACCTAAAATGATTCAAAATTTACAAGATACACATACAAACTTAAGTAAATCAAAACAAAACCCAGAAAATGGTTATAAACTCAAAGATCAAGACCCTTGTTTATGCAAAATCTGGTGAGATGAAAGGATCAGAAGAGAAATACAAGAAAAAGAACCAATCAGACCAAAAGGGTATGATAAAAAGGCCCTCTTTTGCTCCTTTCTCACCACCAAAAGGCTTCAAGCAACAAGCTTTAACAGCTTCAGTTAAAAAAAGAAAAAAGAAAAGGGGGGGGGGGGGGAAGATGAAGAAAACGCCCCCCTTTTCAACTCCACACTATCAAAATCCCAACAGGAAATGAAGGGTGTGGATTTGCTGCAACAATTCCTACAGAAGATGAAAATCGAACAGCCACATAGTTAAAATCATCAACCCCAGAAAACCAAAAAAAAATACATAAATATAAGTGAAAAAGTATCAAAAAGAAAAAGGAAAAAACATCAGATGAATATATACAAAACCAAGAGAAAATAAAGTACCTGAAAAAATCAGCATGCAATATAAAAGATGAAAATAGAAGAAAATGGAAACAAAAAATCTGGGGGGTGTTTCTGTGAGAGTGTGTGTGTGAGAGAGAGAGAGAGAGAGAGCGCGAAGGGAAAGGTCCCTCTGCCTCTTGTGGCTGTTGGATGGTCCTTATTTTGGACTCCTTTCTACTACTCCTTTTTAATTATTATTATTACTTTATTTTTTATGGTTTACTATTTTATGTTATTATTTTTTGTTTTTTTATGCTTCGAGTTTTTTCACTTAATTTACTAAATTCTTGCCATTATTTTAGAAAAAAATCTCTTTTTGTATTTTTGTTTTGTTGAATTTTTTTCTCCTATAAATGAGGTCAGAGACTAGACAAGATAATTAAAGAGGAAATTTGTTCCTTTTTCTTGGTCAAAGGGAAAATTGCTCCTGATATACAAACTCTTTTGTGAAAGTTATGTGTTTTTTGTTTAATATATATTCATTCTAAAAAATAAAAAAATAATAAAAAACTAATAGTGTGTTTGGACTTAATATTCTACAGAAGGGAATAATTACTTTTTTAAGAAAAAGCACTTTTATTTTGAAAAAATTCTTTTTTATAATATTTGTCGAAATCATGGTCTAGAATGCAGAGAGAATTCCAAAAAAAATGTATATGTTTTAATTGAGAATTTTGTGAAAGTTATGTGTTTTTTGTTTAATATATATTCATTCTAAAAAATTAAAAAATAATAAAAAACTAATAGTGTGTTTGGACTTAATATTCTACAGAAGGGAATAATTACTTTTTTAAGAAAAAGCACTTTTATTTTGAAAAAATTCTCTTTTATAATATTTGTCGAAATCATGATCTAGAATGCAGAGAGAATTCCAAAAAAAAATGTATATGTTTTAATTGAGAAGTCTGTAAATGTGTGGCTCTTTACATAGGACTCTGGTTACTGTATAGTGTGTGAATTACAATTGATACGGATTACAAAAATCAATTATACATAAAGGAAAGATATAAAAAAATACACAAAAAT
This sequence comes from Cordia subcordata, assembly GCA_028554755.1. Classification (NCBI taxonomy): domain Eukaryota; kingdom Viridiplantae; phylum Streptophyta; class Magnoliopsida; order Boraginales; family Cordiaceae; genus Cordia; species Cordia subcordata. The sequence goes on along the minus strand of JAPTOF010000010.1, from coordinate 12,625,855 downwards.
AATATCAACTATACAAAAAGAAAAGATATACAAAAATAATATCCACATGAATATTTCAAAAATAACTTCAACAGTATTTGATTAAATTTTTAAAAAAGTCCAAATTCTAAAAGAAAAACTCAATTTTAACTTTTTTAGAATACAAAAACAATAGCTTTTCAAAAAAGACACATTTTTAAAAAATTAAAAAATACTTTTAAAAAAATCAATTTAAACGAGCCTTAAAAATAGTTGGTCTCTCACCTTAATTGTCAAAACTTAGCCCATTGAATCAGGAAAGGGGAGAATGAGTAAGGATGAGAGAATCTTTTGCCTTGTTTAGATTTTAGCTTTTCATTCAACTCCTTTCTTATCTTAAGATTCGATTGAGAGAGAATATAGGGATTTCCTTAGTGGAAGTGATTTTTCTTCCTCCTAAAGTGAAGGTAAACGAATAGAAAGAAAATATTGATGTGCAAAAAAGGTCAGAATATCTCTCATTATTTAATATGAACTCAAAACCGATATGGGCATTATAATAGCTTTTTGTATAAACTCAAATTTTTCTTTCTTTTATTTTCTTTTACTTTTCCAAATAAAAAGGTCATAACCTTTTTTTATTTAAGCGAAACATCACTTTATCTTTTTTCATTATGATTTTTTTTTATCATATTCTTTCTTTCCATCAAACTCGAACTTAGTATAAGGCTCTTTAAGGTGTTGAATCCGCACAAGTTATGCAACTAGAGTCTATAAATCTAGCTAAATTTGACTTTTATGGACTCGTTTGATATCAATATCAAAAATTTTATAAACAAAACCGGAAGCATAAACAAAAAATGTCAACAAAAATTAAAAAAAAAAAAACTAATTTACAAGCAAATATTTTAAGCCCATGTTTAAAGTGCTTCATCTCATACTATCCTGATGAATTTATCATAATTATACATTTATCTATAAGCAACTTTTTATCCTATGACAATTCAATTTTATTTATGATTCCTTTTTCTCTTCTTACCAAAGTATTTAAATTCTCCATATAAAGTGAATGTGAAATGGTCGGAATAAAAAAAAATTCAAATAATTAAAATTATTTTATAAGAATAATGAGTTAAATTCTGATTTCATAAAAGAATAAAATTTGAGTTGAGGGCTCGTGTCGTAGTAAAAAGTGAAAATGAGATTGCAAGATGAATGAATACAAAGAGGCTCCAAGGCTAGGGCAAATAATTTGACAAAAAAAAATTGATATTTTTATTAAAATAAGAATTTTAAATAACTAACAGTGAAAATAATAAATAATGGAAGAATCAAAGAAGTGATTGTGTCCTGAAAATGAGACCCTTCGGGTAACACAAAATCACAAATAACAACACCAAAGGTTGCCTACTTCTCCATGACGGGCCCCACTTCCATCACCTCCCACTCCCACTTCAATCATTACACATTTCTTTATCTAGCCAACCCTCCCCCTGCCTTGATTACGCCCACCGAATAAAATTTCCTATGTTTCTTCGTCTACAGTACATGCCCAGGCACTAGCGTTGTGGTGACACACTGACAACGACTTATTTGTGGAAAAAGCAAAAAAAATAAATAGAAAGTTTCACTCGCAAATAATCCGTAAACGACATGTAGGTGCAGAAAACAAATATTATTTTATCAATAAGGACCATATTAGCTATGAGCAGGTCGTCCGGGATACCATTAGTGTGTTTGGAATGATCTTATTTTAATATACTTATTTTATTAAAATTTGGAGATATTTTATAAGATTTAAGATATTTTATTATATACATCATATATTTTATAGTTGTAAAAAATAAGATAGAAATAATTACTTATTTTTTATAAAATAAAAAGTATAGTTTTATTTTAAATTTTCATAGGATGCATGATAAGATTTCTTAAATCTTATAAAATTTACCCTCATTTCCATATAATAAGTATCTTAAAATAAAACTACAACAAACAGAGCACATGACTTGTCACATGCCACATGCAACACGAACCAATATTTGATTGTCTTTTGTCCCTGGTTCAAGATCAAAACAGCAAGTTGCTTTTTTAGCCATGGAGTGGAAAGTTCATTGTCTAGGGTGGTGAGATTTTGAGTGAGAGATTACGTTATATCAATATTACCAGCTACACATTATATGTAGTGCTTAACTCTATGGGCTAGTGAGTGAAAACAAAGCGCTGCAATTGGTATTTATCGCACAATTGTTAACATGGCATGTGCATGCAAAAGACAAAAATAGGTAAAGGACAAAAAGAAACTCGCAAAAAATGTGTGCGGGGTTCACCGGAGAACGTTTAAATTGTGTAGCGTTCATTTTTTAGGAGAGAAAAAATATTGTAAAATTAGTTTTAGGCAAATGGAAAATAAGTAAATCAAAATTTTATTATTTCATTGGACTTTAAGTAGAGAACTGCATGTAATACTTAAAAGATAAAACATTTGCAGTTGGCTTAAAATATGACACTTGTCACAAAAATGTTAACCACGAATTCTGTTTTAGTATCATAATAGAGTATAGATTATTTCATTTTCATTTATTAATCAAAATTTATATGGCCTAAGGGAAACAAAATTGAAAATCGAATTAGCTAATTGTTCACCAAAATTAAATATTGACGTGGCATGGCACATACAAACGACCAGCAAGCAAACAAGGGTGATATAGGGCAACGCGTGTCAAAGAAATTTTATAACATGGACATGTAAAAATAATTATTAAGTGTGATATATGGCACTTTTAGTAGGAAGACCTTTAGCCTTTTGGCTCAAAGGGCTTGAAAGGTTCTAGGATGTATGGACCAACCTCGAAGGGGCTCAAGAGGATCTTTAATGACATCCGAAGGTCTAGTAAAGGCTCAAACAACCTGATCATGGTAGTTAATAAGGCTAAGGACACATTGATAGTCTGGATTATGGACATAAGAAGCTCAAGAACATGGGCACAAAGCATAAATTGTTGTTCAAGCGATTATTGCCAATTGCTTTGCATATATTGCTATAAAAAAATATAAGACAAGATAAAAGAAAGGCTTCTCTGGACATTGGCATGTTTCTTTATTTTCTTCACAAAGTAAAATAGGTTAGCTTAGTCTAGCATAGAGTAGCTTCACATAACTTAGTGTAGCTTTTATCCAACTTTCATAGATTAACTTTACTTTCTTACACATAGTTGTAGTCTTAGCATAACTATAGCTATAATCTCTAGGCTCTTTGTATCACCTATATGATACATTTCTTAACGATAATGATATGTCTCATTTCTTTTTGCCTTTCCTTTTGATCACAATAACCATAAATATCATAATTCAATTAATAAAGACAAGAACACAAGGTTCTAAACTTACACAACTTCTCAAGGGACTCAAGGCATGTTTAAGGCCTATCCTCTAGGACTTGAGGTTTTCAATAGTAAAGTTAGGGTCTAAAGTAGAGGCCTAGTTAGGGTAGGCCCACAAGGACTAACTTATGCAAGGTCATCCTTAATAAATTTGTTTTTGAGCCGTAAATGCCAATTTTTAATACCCAAAGTCAAATTGGAAAGAAAATTACTTGTTTTATTCAATTTTTTAGTTATTAATCGAATTGTCCTGATCCTTAGTCTTTCTTCTAAAAAGGAAAAAGGGAACAAAAGATTAACATTCACCTCAATCAAGAACAATTCATACTTTGTTCAAAGGACACACTTATCTAGTTGGCAAATGCATCAATTGCATCCAAAAATCAAATGCAAGTAAATATAGATTTACTAGAATTAGATAAAGTAAAAAGGAAATAAATTAGGTTTCTCTTTAGAGATCTCTTTTTCAAGAAAAGTCTTCTATATTTCTATCTCTTTTCTAGGCGATATTTTTCGCTAAATTCTTTAGGTGTTACTACTCCAACCATGTGCTAGAGCAGTACTCCCCTACTCTCTATGTATATATTTTCTTATTTTTGTCCATATCTACTTCTTTTTGGCTTTATACATCCTTTGTTTTGCATGTCTTTTTACCTTGATGTATTTTACTTCTTCCATGTCTTATTGAGTTGTTGACCATCATTGATGGCTGTGGTGTTAGAGGTTCAATGATGGCTTGCTCCACCTTGTCTAGTCATGGATATCATCTCCTTCACGAGTAGATATATGGCCAACATGTGTCCTCCTGTAGGTGCACAGATGCATGCAAACCCATCTTGTGTTGGCTTCCTTTAATGAGCCCTTGTTAGCATAACATTACTTTTAATGATTTTTTTGATAATGCAAATTAATCTTATAGCTTGGTAATTAGCACAACAATGATAATAATATACAATGATGCTTTTACCAATTAATTATACTATGAATGCTAGACATCGTGCAAGTGTTTTTAGTGCATTTTTGTTAAGAATGATGAGATCAACAAAGTTGGAGAATGTGCATTGATGGAATGAAGATATCATATCAAGTTTAAAAGCCATTGCACACATATTTCAAGCTTTGTAAGAAGATAAAGAATGCCCGTGTGCTCGTGATCAAGATTAGAGTTATAAGGCAGAGACAAGGCATCATAAAAGGTACTGATTTGTGCTTTCTTATGAATAGCCTTAGGATCACTCTTACAGCTCAAACAAAGTGTTTTTCATCATTGCATCTCTTGCATAAAGTTTTATAGGCAATAATATTACTCTTTGAAGAAATGTTTTCGTGCATAAAATCCTTCAAAATCTTCAAAGATGTATATTAACATGTCTATTTAACTTGCATTGTCTTAGAAAACCCTCTTTGATGTGTTTTACACTTGTAAAATGCCTTTGATTAAAGATGGAACTCTTTAAACGTGCATGGTGGCTATTTTTGAGTAATTCTGTTAAAGTTAGACGTTCTAGTCGGGCCCCTATCTAGTCGCGAAGGTCAACCGGCCTCAATAGAGTACTTGGGGTTACCACCGAACTACTAGTCGGTTGACCGACTCCTCTACAGCATTTAATGTTGTAGCTATCATAGAGCCGTTGTAAACCCTTTAAAACCCTTTTTTCACCATTATTGCCAAGAAAAACTCTCAATTTTGCTTTGAATACACTTTCCTATTATTCAAACATCATCTTTAAGCTTTCCAAATCTCTTTCAAATTATTTAGTGCTTAGAATTTCTTAAGGGTTTAAGCTACATTTATGAAATCCATTGAGCATTCAAGAACCATTTATTACTATACCTACCTATAAGAAGTTGAGCTTACAAAAACACTTTCTTCTATCATTTATTGTTGTATACACACTCTAGAAAATAGGTTTGCTTGAGAGAAACATATATTAGCTTAAGGGAATGTGGGAAAATCCTAAAGAGGGAAGCTCTTGGGTTTTTTGAAGGGTATCTTCAAAGAGGTGTAAAAGGAAGTTGGTTTGTGCCCACCAACATTTGAAGGTGCATATACACTAATGGAGTCTTAAAGTCCTAAGGAGAACATCCTTAGGCGGTGGATGTAGGCTTACTGAACCATCTAAAAATGGGTCTTTTCTACTCTTTTTCTCTTCTCCTTACTCTTGTATGGCTTGTGTGCCTTATGTGTTTGATAAATTGTCTAAGTGAACTTGCTTGTTTTGTTGAGTAATTTTTATTAAGAAAATTAGTTAATATCTTAATTCACCCTTCCTCTTAAGATATTTGCCTCTAATAATCCTTTTCACATTTATGGTGTTTTCAGTGATATTTTGTTTGGTGAGTGATGTCGATTTATAATGAATCCCGTGTTATGTGCTATATTAAATCTTGATATTCTACATGGTTCAAGTGTAGACTAGTTATGTGCTAAATTAAATCCTGATATTATGTCCTCGTGATTGTGGTACATTAATCCTGTCACATGGAGTTCTGTTTTGTCCAACTAATTCAACTCTAGATTATTTAGTTAGTTAATTAAGAACTTGACATGTACTAGTTAATAATCTGCTTCAAGCATTTCTAATGTAATTGACTGTGTGGAATTAGGAGCAAAAACTAACCCAGGGCCCTAACATGTGAAGCTAACTAGTTCCATGTTACAAGCATGTTTAATGTAAATACTAACATCCATATGCTAAGTTTAGGATTGAAGACATTCAAGAAGGGACCATTATATAAAAGTACTAGATATAAGCAAATTTAAAGTAAGTAGATGCAATAGAGAAGCAATAAATCATCATCAATATGAATTCTAAGTCAAACAACATGTAAATATAGTCATGGATCATTAATAGGCATAAAACCCATGTTGTAAACTAGAAATTCAAACAAAATAATCCAATAAGAATACCACAAAATCTTGTCTCAAAATCTCTACATCAAAACTAATTATATTATATACTACTCATAAAACATACTAAAATCAACATATAAGTAGGAAATAAGTGAGGAAACTTTTCCTATCTAACTATTGATTTTCAGCCAAATCCATGCTTGTAGTGTAAAGCTCACTTCATATGCAATATGAATCCGTCCACCTTGCTTTGATTGAGCAAGTGTAGACTGTAGTAATGGGTAGTATGTGTTCTTGGTGTGATGTGTGTATAGAGATTAGTATGCATGTGTATTAGGTGTGTCTGAGGTGTGTGAGATGTCTATTAGTAGAGGGAAGTGAAGGTATTGAATGGAGTGTAGTTTTTATGCTATGTATAGATGAGATGAGATAACTTGAGTGGATTGTGCAAAAAATATGTGAGTGGTCGAATGGTAAATGTCTAATTCTTTTGCATGGTATACGCAGTGTTGGGTGCTAAGGATAGTGTATGAGTGAAAAACATGCCAGTGTATTATGTTACTTTATTTTGTGTTGAGTGATATTAAGGTCGGTGGTCTTAGAAAATGAATACAATCCTGTGGTGTAGTGTGATGGTGAGCTAAATTGTTTACATTTGGTGGTGTGTGATAAGTGTTAATGGAGTGGAGTATCTTTGTTGTGGTGATTATGTGGTAAAATGGTACTCGTTTAGGGGGTGTGGTGGTGTATATTTCAGTGCCAAGTGATTATTCTAGTTATGAGTGTCTGTGTAGGTCAAAAACAAATTTAGTGAGAATTTTCTTGTTTGGGCTAATCCTTGTGGTCTACCTTAGCCAAACCTCTATTTTGGGTCCTAACATTATTAAGAAAGGCCTCGAGTGGCCAAAGGTAGGCCTCAAACAAGTCTCAAGTCCTTGTAAGAAGTCGAGAAGTACATTTAGAACCTTGTGTTCTAGTCTTTTTAGGTGAATAAACTACTATAGTTGTTAACAATGTAACAAGAAAGAAATGCATTTAGGAAAAAACAAGTTGTGTCATTACCATTGGAAACTCCATAGTACAAGGAAAGAACTACTCGATTGGTTATAACTACAATATTAAGCTAAATTAAAATACTAATAAATTACTTCTAAGGAAGTAAAATTACTCTAGAAAATTGAGATAAATCTATGGTATGAGCTACACTAAGTTATACTATGGCTAAACTACATTACTTTATGCTATACTAGGCTAGGCTATGAATGTAAATTAAAGTAAAGGAAATTTGTAAAGGACTTGTGTGATTGTCCAATCCTTTGACCAATCTTGTTTCTTCTTTTTTATAGTAGTTGTAATCTTGTAACCACTTACAACTATCCATTTCCTTCCTTGTTTTGTGCCTATGATCTTTTAGCAGCTCATGAATTGGCCAACTTGGTAACTGTTGTAACTACTTGAAACTGCACTAACTCAAAGCTCACTGATACCTCATTGAGCTAGCTTTTAGAGCATATAACTCCTTCAAACCGTGAAAGATATGCCTTTATCCCTTCGAGTATTTGGCTTTCCAAGTATTGTGCTATGAACTCAAGATGCCATGTCATGAACTCTAAGTGACATATGCAACACACCTTAGCATATTTTGCTTACGTATTTGGCTTATGTGTAATGCCACGTCATAGTTATTTTTTAGTGGTAACAAATTGCCCCCTTCATGCATTAGAAATGTCATTTTCCTTTTAAACAAAATTCTAATGTGTAACAAAATATAGCCAAATTGACAGCTAATTAATCTTGTCCAATTAAACTTAGGATCTTTGTGCGCATGATTCTTGGAAGATCACTCCATATCTCTTCATCTCCCAAGGATTATCAGAAATCCTCAACTATATTATCTTCTTTTGAAAAAGTTGCCATCTAATGGACTTTTCACATCCCCTTCTTTCAGACAACCTTTCGTTCTCAAGGCTTACCCTTTAAAGGCAAAACTTTCATAAAGATTATAGGTTTCCCACAAATGGATGAGAATATCAAATATTATTGGCTCTTATGTCATTATCATTTCCTCTTAACTTTTTATTCATGCCTTTTACTACAACAATCCTTTACCATGTCTTAGCAAGTAGCTTATTCAGATATCGAGTAAACATTAGTGAAAATACACCTTCTTATTAGAAGGTCTTGAAGTTGATGGATTTCCACTCATTACATGCCTTTAGATAGGGAAGCAATTAAAAGGTCCTAATGTGTTCTAAAAACCCACAAGTGCATGGATCAAAAATAGTGCAATATGTGTAAGAGTACGGATATCGTCTCCTTAGGGAGGCTTCTAACTATGGTCCTAGATATTATGCGTCCTAGAGTAACTACATGCCAATAGGAAATTCTTTTTTTGTGTTTTTGGATTGAAGGGAACTCTAAATTAAAAAAAAAAACACTAAATTAAACTACCTAAATTGATGTGCTCAATGGGAAGACAAACAAACTAGAGAGGGAGTGATTAAATCAATAAAGGACTAGGGTGATTACTACTCCATTATGGGATCGTGATCTTATTCTTACTTTGGGCATTTTGATGGCTTTGATTGCTTCTTTGAGAGGTCTAAACTCACTAAACGTATTGTCTCTATTTCTCAGTGCAATTCTATCCCTAAGCAGATCCTATTTAGAGTATAGCATCGTCCTTATTAACTTGGATTTTAAGGCTTAGTTGATTAAGACTTCTTGAATGATGTTGATTAATACACTAACCTAAGGTTTAAACCGTTAACTATATTTGAAGCTAAGGCCTGATCCATCTAAGTTCAAGTAAGTGCAATAAGTGGCCTATTAGCTCTATTTCATCCTACAGACCATACATTAAACTTAGTTATAAACTCAAGCACAATTAATCAATATGCATAAAAGCGGGTATGAGAAATTAAGAATATACTAATACATGTTTCTCCGTTGAGGCAATTAATCAAATACATAGACACGCTCAACGATTACCATTAAAACAATAAAAACCAAAAATGCATTTAAACCATCAAAATATCCCAAAACACATTTTACAATCCTTAACCCATAATAGAAATAATAATCAACTTTAAATGAATTTAGTGCAACATGTTAAAAGAGAGTGCAAAACTGAAATTTAATCTTTCAAATATCAATTCCATGTCTACAAATTTAAATTCCAAGTTTAGAACCTCATCTCCTTCTAATTTCACTCAAATTCGGCTCCAAAACACAAATTTAAGCAAAGAATCTCACCAGGACATTTTCAGCAAAAATCTGCACCAATTTCGCTCACTTTTTGGCCCAAAAACAGCCTCAAACTTGCAAATTTCACCCCAAATTAGTATACATAGCAAATACCAAGTTAGAAGAAAGTGCAACAAAGAAAAATAATACAAAAATTCTCCTGTTTCAGGAACTTTTGAGCCTATTTTATGTGTTTTCCTGCAAAAATTGCATATGAAATTTGCTTAAAAATACCCTTTAAATAGCCCCAAAAATTCCCCCTCTTGTTTATATGAGTGTGTAAGAGTGTAGACGAGATTGTGAGGGTGTTTGTGGAGAAAATGAGGGACCAAAAGGGACAAAATAGAGGAAATATATGGGTTGGTTCGTTGCTTTTCTTCCTCACCAAATTGTTCTACTTTCCTCCTCTTTTCTTTCCTATTTTGTGTGTTAAGCTAACTTCGGTCAAAGGGTTGGGGAGATGGTGCACACGTGTGACTTATGGCATAAGAAAGTCGATGGAGTGATTTGGTGTGTGAGGCATGAGTGCTCCCCCCCAAAGACAAGAAAAGCTTATGCATGATAGTTTTTATATTTGCTGTGTTATGTTTGTGAGATGTAAGGTTCACGTGTCATGAGATAGGGGGTTGACTTTCGTCAACTTAAGCTTGTGAGATGCAGTTTTGCCAAGAAAAATTAACTAGTGCTTATTTTTTTATGTGCATGCGTGAGTACATTATATAATATATTATATTATACTAATTTCAAGTTCCTGTGTGCTAACTGTGCTCCAAGTGACATGAACCTGATGCTAATATATATAATGATATAATATATAGCCTAATACTCTACTAACCTAACCTAGTTTAATTGACTAAGTTAGAAACTAACTAATTAAATGTTACCTAATTACTACTAACCTAAACAAGTCCCAAAACTCTAAGATTCAATTAAGATGTCTAGGGATGTTAATGGTAGCCGCATGCTGTAGTGCGATGGAGTTAAAGGTAGGGTTTTGAAAAACTCACAGGACCCGCCGATCCGATATATATATTTTTAAGCTATATATATTATTTTTAAGCTATATATATGTGTGTACGTATGTATGTATGTATATATGTTATGTTTAATATTACATTCATTTGAACAAAATATTCTTATTACATTCAACATGGATATATAAAAATTGACTCTTTCGTAAATTGAACGCCCTCATTTGATTAATTGAACTTATTGTTTCTAAGTATTTTTTCCTTTTACTCGTTCTATGGAGATACATGGTCTACTAATTAATTGCGTGTATTGATTTGATCTCTATAGCTTATGGCTTCTAAGTAATTTTTTTTTTATTGATTCTTTGGAATTTATCGTATAAAGAAAGACACTTTTCCATAGTAAATCATCTTGATGTCCTATTTTAATCTATAAAAAATTATTTTTTAAAAATAATTTTAATTTATTAAAATTGCTTTTGATAGTTTATTCCTTCAAAATGATCAAAATGATTTTCAATATATTTAATTAATAGGTGGGGGTTTCATTTAACAAGTAAGGATTTTATCCCAATGCAACCGCCCTTTAACTTTTGTTAACAGGTGCTCCGTAGGTAGGGACATGGTGTAAAAAAACACTGGTAGAGGCGGGAATGGTAGTAGGAAGAAAACCCCGAACAGGTATAGGGGCGAGGTAAGGGCAAGTGAAAAAAAAACAGGTGCAAAGTAGGGGTTAGTGAACCCCACCCCTACCTCGCTTCATTGACATCCCTAAAAATGTCTTAACATTAATTAGAAACCCTAATTAATTAGCAAATGCTAATTAACCAAATTAGTTTAACTATCTAATTATCTTAACTAATCTAATTAGCTAACTTAATTCTAATTAATCTAATTAACTAATCAAACTACTTACCTAACTACTATTTAAACTAAAGTAGGAATTAACTTAATTAATTCTAGTTGACTAAAACCTAAGTACTTCTCGATTAATTAATTAAAAACTCACTTACTAAACTCAAAAAAATAAAAAAGTATAAAAAGATAAGAAAAAGAGCAAACAACACACACACACACACACAAACATACACACTCAATGATACTCAATAAGCACTCAAAAGCTTAAAATAGACAAAATTAGCACCAAAACATATACTCAAACACACTTCAAATCATGCAATTCTTGCTCCAAATACTCACGCATCCGCCCCTATGTCCCTATCGGGCTTCAACTATGAATTTTCCTAAAACCTTTACCCTTATAATTTTCTTCTAATGAATGTACACGACCTCAGGATCCATTGAAAGAGAGCCCTTAATGCAGTGGAAATTTGAAGAACATAAACAAAAAAGTAGAAGAATCAAAGAGCTCAATTTCAAGGCTGAAATTAGCCAAGAAATCCCTAAGATAATAAACCCTAGGAGAGAGAATAAAATATTATTGAATAATTCTGAAAATGTTATGCAACAATAAAAACTTTCACCCCGATATATAGCTATTTTAGGAATCCAAAACTAAATAGAATTTGATTCTACCAGTCCTTTCCATATAAAAATAACTAATAAACTAATTCGAATATAATTAGGACTTAATAACAAATAACAATAGGACTCAATACCAGATAACAAATTCAAATCATATATAACTAAAATTGGGCTGCATCAGTTCCCCTAGGTGCGAAAAGAACTCGTCCTCGAGTTTTCCACCACCATAGTTCACTAAATCACCATGATATGGAACGAGATGCTTAACTTAAAAGACATCTCTTCCTCTAACTCATCATGATCGTCATCATGAGTTAGAGTTTCCAATTGTGCAAATCGCTGGGATAAGGCTTCAACTTGTCTTTTCAACTCTTGTAATTCTTCATGTCATTGTTGTTGATCAAGGAGGAAAAACTCCAAATACCAATTAACACCTCTATCTCGTTGTTGTTGATTAGGGGGAAAACTCTAGCTGCTACAACACAAGTTTTTCCTCTCCTTAGAAGTATTGTGAACTTGAAATTAGCTAAAGAAAAACCTTGCTCTAATAGCCAACTAACGCAGGGGATATTTGTAGGACATAGCAAGAAAGAAATAAAAATCAAGGAGCTTTTTTTCAAGGCTGGAATTTACTAAGAAATCCCATAGATAATAAACCTGAAGAGAGGGAATAAATATATTGGTGAATAATTTTGGAAAAGTTTCTCCAACAATGAAAACTTTCACCCTATATATAGGCTATTTTAGGAATCCAAAACGAAATAGAATTTGATTCTACTAGTCCTTTCCATATAAAAATAACTAATAAACTAACTGTAATATAATTAGGACTCAATAACAAATAACAATATGACTCAATAACAGATAACAAATTCAAATCCTAATATAACTTGTGGGTGCAAATATCTTAAGAGGGGGAGGTGAATTAATATATAATTATTACAATTTCGTTAAAAAAATTCATAGGTAATCAATAATTTCTTTCAAGCAATATATCAAACATAATATAGTCAATTAAAACAAGTATGGAATTAAGAGTATAAGGAGATGAGAGACAAACGATTTAAGGTGGCTCGGCCAAGTTTACGTCCACCGCCCAAGGAAGCTCTCCTTAGGATTTCAACAATCTTCACTATAATGTTCCTTCAAATCTTGGTGAAGCACAAACCAAGTTAATACACCTCTTTGAAGCCCAAATTCAAAGAACCCAAGAGAACCTCTCTTTAGGATTTCCCCACAATTTACAAGCTCCAAAGAATTTGATCTCACAAGATTTTAGCTCTCAAAGTGTATATATATTCAAGGAATGGAAAAAGATAGAATCTGAAATTTTTCTTCAAGAAGAAGATATAGCAAATGAATAAGCTCTTGAAAGCTCAAATATATTGCAAAAATGGCTCAAAAGCTTGAATGAATGATAATAACAATTTTGCACACTTTACTTGATTGAATTAAATGAGTAGTAAGTGAGTATTTAAAGAGATTTGGGGTTAAGGATTTGGTATGTGAAGAAATGAAGAGGAAATAAACCAGAACGGTAATAAACGACTAATGCATTTATTACAGCAGCCCATTCAGTCGATCGACCGACTGGGTCGTCCGGCTTGCACTTGATCCTCTCTGACTAGGACGGACGCCTTAGTCGGTCGACCGGCTAGGGAGTCTGGCTTTTACTTCCACTTTCTGTTTTGGCCGGGCAACCCACCCAGGTCAGCCGGTCAACCGGTTGGGGGGTCCGGCCACTCTAAAAGCTGAAGTAAAGCCAAACTTTTGCCAAAAATATTTTAAGTGCAATTTTTACAACTCCAAATCATTTTGAAATATTTTGTAAATATATGTTATGACTTGAAATACCCCAAAAACACAATTTTATTCAATGTGTGCATTCAAACTCATTTGTCCCTATGTGAAATCTAATGTACATGAGTTCAAAAATTATTTGATCAATGAAGAAGAAAATTTGAGCCAAACATATGCAATATTAAGGCATTTCACAAAAGAGCAAGAAAAGAATGCTCGGTACCCCTTATGACATCTCTTCTCCTCCTTATGCCTTCTCATCTTCTTGTTCTTCAAATAATGCGTTTAGCCATCTTCTTCCATCTTTCAAAGCATCTTCTTACATTTAAACACTTATAATTCATATAAATTTTCATCATCAAAACAAATAACAAAAATTTAGCCAATATAACTAGAATTAGGCCGCATCGGCCCTTAAGGCTCAAAAGAAACAAAGATACATTTGCATAGTACAATGATGGTGGACACTCATTTCACCACATTCTCTTACCAAGCTTCGAAGAGGGCCCGCAAAAATATGGAGAGAAACACCCCTTAAAGAGGAGTTCTAGTTCCATCAACAACTATCAAGGGTATAAAAGACCGCTCAATCATTCCTAAATGCATTTGCCCAACTAGGACATGCTCTCGCTAAGACAATCAATAGATTATGTACAATAGGTTACCAGATAACTTTGTGTTCAGGTTTCCCTTCTTCAAAAAGGTTGTAAATATATCTGCATTCCATGATTCCTTTTGAACCATGTATATTCATTCCTCATATTAATGAAGTTGAAGTTGTTATCTTTTAAACTTTCTTGCAGAGTCATGTCTTCAAATGCTCTATTTTAATTCCCTTCGAAGAGATTAGTTAATTGACTATTTGTAGACATTGATGCTTGAAATGTTTCCATAACTCTGGAAACTTAACTTGAAGAAATGAATAGTTCATGTCACATGACCCACCAAGAAGATGAGCGTAATGCATCTAACCAGAAACATGGAAGCCAAGCATTTGCAGAGGCCATGACTTCGATACAAGGAGGTAATTATGTAAATATATAATACCATCTATATCTATCTATCCATCTATCTATATATATATATATATATATGTATGTATGTATGTATATTCACATTCTTACTTGATTTCATGTATGTCATGTGGTAATCTACAATTCTATAGTAACATTACATATTTGATTCCATACTTATTGCAGCACTTCATGATATTAATGTTAATTCAACTAGGCACCTCGAACTTGATACTATTAAACGTATATTATATATGTGTGTGTGTGTATATATATGTATATACACATACACACACACATATATATATATATATACATACATATATATATATATATATATATATTTCTTACTCAGCGAACATTGGCATTTGGGATCCAATATTTTGTTGTGAATACTATAACGCTATGATGTGGTATGCTAAGAGAATATAAAAAAATAGGAATTGTTCAATGCTTAGATTCTCTTTGTGTTATTCTCAAAGAAAGATTCAACTGCCACTTATGCAGCACCCTCCCATATTTCTCTCAAATATGTTGTTTCCTGGTGGGAGTAACTTGAGCAAGCATTTCATGCAAAAAATTTGTGTTTACAACATAATGTTCTCATTCACATTAATGGGTGAAAAAGTCAATACAACTGTCAACAATGGATGTGAACCATATGTTTTTAGGTTGCTTGGAGTAAATTATCATTACATTGGAAGTTTGATACCATCTATTGGCCATCAACCAAAGTTTCCTCATTTATACATTTACTACCAATATAGCTGCTAATATATTATTTATTATCTTCAATATCTTTAGCAATATACGATGACTATTATATTAATTTAGTTGTTCTTTTATTGCATATCACATTTTTTTTTTAGTTTTACAAACTCTGATGGAAATCTAGATTGAACGATTGTGGAAAGATTGAGAGAAATGCTTGATGCTAATAATGAACATGCAGAATCATTTTGTATGGCACGTGACTAGTTGTATAGTTGCCCAGATGCGAAACTTCATAGTTCGAATGATTGGGCATCATAGTAGAGCCTCTAAATTGCGAGTGAAGTTGCAGCTTTTATTGTAGATGACATTAGTAATCTTGATTGTGGCCAAGATATAATAGTGGAAGCATGGTCAACTAAAGCATATCAATGAGTTACATCCATCTTCTTTACCTTTGTAATCCCTCTATTATTTCCTTATGGAGAAGATAGCTGCAAATTTATGTGTTACATAGAGATGGGCATGTCCAGGCAACGAAAAAAGTAAGTTGACTATGAAAGAATCTTTTGCATATCATATCTAAATGCATGACAATGACACAGCCACCATTTTTATGTCCTGTATATTATTCTAGAAATTTATTTTTGATGCATATACTATGATTGAGAGTGAGAGATTGTCATACATTAGGCATCACCAAACTGAGCTTTATGTTAAAATCCATAAAGGTTTAACATATGCTCTACTCAGAGGCGAGATTAATCTGGCAATCATTCGTACACGTATCATTCTTCCATCATATTTTACAGGCAGCGCTAGATACATGATTGAAAATTTTCAAGGTGCTATGGCTATGCGTAAATAGGCCGGACATCTAGATTTGTTCATTACTTCTACATGCAACTCAAAATGCTGGAGATTACGAGATTTGTAGAACCTTTGGGACTACGTGCTGAAGATAGGCCAAATATTGTTAGACGCATTTTCAAATTAAAATGGGATCAACTAACACACGATCTCAAGAATAATATGCTTTTTGTTTCGGTCCCCATTGGTAAGTTAGCCCTTTACTGGACTTATTTCATCTTAACCAAATGTTGTATATACAAATTAACGAGAATAAAGTTATGCTATCAAAATAATCTTTCTTATTGCCTTTATTATTACCCATAAGCTGGTAAGTTATGAAGTATCATTATTCTCATTCATCTTCCAATCTTTGTGTAAATTCAACTTATCATTATGCAGTTGTACATATAGTAAAGTTTCAAAAATGGGAATTGTGCACAAATATTATTGTTCTTGGATGTTACTGATAAGTGCTTTACTATTAAAGCCTTCGATAGTGTGACATGTGCTGAGATTCCAAACAAGCAAAAATATCCTATTTTATATGAAGCTATTAAAGTTATATGGTCCACAAACCATGTAGGTATTCCAACACGAGTGCCATGTATGGTTGTCGGTAAATGCTCAAAACATTTCCCCAAGAAGTTGGTTGATCAAACTACAATTAATGATAATGGGTATCCG
The DNA here is from genome assembly GCA_028554755.1 of Cordia subcordata. Taxonomy (NCBI): domain Eukaryota; kingdom Viridiplantae; phylum Streptophyta; class Magnoliopsida; order Boraginales; family Cordiaceae; genus Cordia; species Cordia subcordata. Next base: position 12,608,901 of record JAPTOF010000010.1, on the reverse strand, counting down.
ATTTATAGGCGAAAGGCTGATGGTAGAACCCTAAATAAGTTTGGCATTCTTCTAAATAACCATTTCATGGTTCCTTATCCAGGCACATATAAATGTGGAAAGGTGTAACAAAACATGGTCAATTAAATATTTGTTCAAGTATGTAAACAAGGGGCACGATCAAGTCATTGCTACCTTATTCAACAAGGCACCTGAAACGAAAACCAAACTAGTTGATGAGATCAATATGTATTATGATTACAAATATGTATAGATATGTATCACCATATGAGGCTGGCTAGAGAATTTTTGCCTTTGACATTTATTTGAGAAAACCAGTAGTTGAGTGGTTTAATTTCCATCTTCCTAATAAGCAGTATGTCATATTTGAAGATAATGATCCTATTGATGTGGTATCTTAGATGGCCACAAATGACCAATTTCCCGAAGCAAAATTGCTAAGCTATAGTGAATTTCCAACCAAATTTATGTGAGATAGAAGTTTGCACAATTAGAAGCCAAGAAAGCATGAGTTTGCTATTAGACGAATCTATTATGTTTTGTCAAGCAGTAGAGAGTTACACTACTTATGCATATTGCTTAATAAAGTCAAAGGTTGCACATCTTATGAACAAATACTTATAATTGATGGTGTTATCCACCCTACATTCAAGGATACATGTTATGCACTGAGGTTCTTGGATGATAACAAAGAATATATTCACTACAAAAAAAATGAAATGTTTTATTTGTATTTACAGTGATTATTATACAATTGCCATCATTGAGGCCTTTTTATAGTGATTCAAGCAGATTGCCATCATAGATGGATTAAAAAGTTTAAAAAGACTTTCATACTGTGGTTATGAACCACAGTAAATGTCAAAAAATTCTAGGCTTTGTTATGACAGTTCCTATAACTGCAGCAACAGGACTTTTAAAATCCACTTTCCCGAAACCAATATAACTCTATGCATACACTATAACTTTTACTCAACAACTCCAAAACACTCAACATTAACATTGATTGCCTTAAAATTCTCTCCACTCATATTTACTCTCTCTACCAACCACAAACCATTATAAATGTTTAGAGCTCAGCCATCTTCCTCTGCCATTCTCACGCTCTTCTCTACTCTAGCCTTTAGTATGCCATCTTTCAGCCCAGCCTTCGAAATACCGTTCGCATCTTCATTCGTAATCAGCTTTGGCTTTGTATTGTTCTTAACACCTCAAACTCAGCAGTAGCAACAGTAAACATCACCGTTCCAAACACCTCAACCAAACAACACTAGTCCTTTCATACGCTGGCGATGACATCGTCTTGTGGTGTCACTTGATACGCTATTTGAGCATAAGCCTAAATATCCCGCAAGCGCACGAGTCGTGTGGTGTAGTGTGTGCGAATGGGGGGTCGAATCCATGGAAAGGCCTAACGTGTATAGTGTCCTAAGCTAAGTGCGTCCTGAAAGCTAGGTGTTAAGGTCCTAACTATAATATTTTTGGGATTTTTGGTTTAAAGGGAGCCCGAAAAAGATAAACCTAATATAAAGACAAGGAAATAAAAGATGTGTGTGTGTGTGTGATTAGAAGTGGCAAACGGGTAACCCGCGGGTCAACCCGACTCGTTTACGACGGGTTCGGCGGGTTGGCGGGTTGGGTCGGGTTGACCCATTTAATGAACGGGTCAGGAGTTATAAACCCTAACCCGACCCTAATGGGTTGGTGGGTTAGCTGGGTTATTATAGCGGGTTAGGCGGGTCGTTTTGGCGGGTTCGCGGGTCATTTTTTTACGGGTTTACGGGTCGCTTTGGCGGGTTATGTGGGTTAGGCGGGTTCATGGGTCGTTTTTGCACGTTTGGCGGGTTGGTGGGTCATTTTGGCGGGTTCACGGGTCACCCGTGGGTTGACGCAACCCGACCCGTCAATTTGGCGGGTTGGGTCGGGTTGACCCGTTTATTTGGCGGGTCACTAAATTATCAACCCTAACCCTATTTTTTGACGAGTTAGGCGGGTCGACCCGCGAGTCTCAACCCGTTTTGCCACCTCTATGTGTGATAGGGAAATCAAGTGATCTAAGGGGATTCGAACATTGGAAATGGGGGACTAAGGTGATTACGTCTTGTTTATGGTGATTACTACGTCATTCTAGGGTTACTTGATGGATTATAATAAGTGTTCTAGTCTAGACCTATAATTAGCCTCCTTATTGGTACACTAAGCCTCAGTACGGGTCCCTCTCTAGGTGGCGATGCCTAGCAGTACAGCGTGATCTTTATGACTTAGGAATTAAGGCTAGCTAATAAGGTTAGGTGAGTGTAGGTCGATTTAACCCTAGCATTTAGTCTACTAATTAGTTCCCCAATCTGACCCTAGGACTCGGTGCTAGTTCGTCCCTAAGCTTCACCTCACTTAGAGTTATGGTGCGGCCTTTATGAACCTATAACATTAGGGTGCACTAACCAGCCTTCTTAAGTGAACTAAGGTCAACTAAACATATCCAAACTCCTATTGGCTAGATTTAAGGCCAAAGGGGACTCGACCTAGGCTAGTTACTAGTTGTACACCATCGATCGCATCACAATAGTAGAAATTGACATTAAAATGCAAAGCAAACACATCTAGGGCATGGCATTCGAGAATACACTGGTATATTATTCTACTAAACACATAGACATGCGTATATTACACCAATTTAAGCAATAACACCTTACACGTAAGCAATTAAAGCAATTTATGCCATTGAGTATGCTAACACACATATAGACAAGTATATAGTCAGACCCACTTCATGTAATCACCACACAAACACATAGACATGCTAGCATAATGATTTAGAAATGGTTAATAGCATAATAGACTTCAATATACATATGCTACATTATTGAGGTATTTCAACAAACACATAAACATGTATGTAAGATAGCCTTTGAAACCCTAGGCATAAAGCATATATACATAAATCCATCAAGTTCCCATTAATAAAAAGTAGTACTCAATCCATAAATGCAAGAATAATCAAACATAATTAGACTCAGGATAAAAGAGAGGTACCCTTCTATCCGTAGCCAAGCTTCTCAATCCATGAACTATGCCCCAAATCCTAGTGTTTGATCCTCTTCAATCCTTGATTCCAAGTGTTAAATGTGTTTAAAAGTGAGTGTGTGAGGTGATTTTTGGTGGATTTTGGGTTTAGAGAAATGGGTGTTTGATTTAGTTGGTGTTCTCCTTCAAAAATAGCTGAAAAGTAGCTTAATACAACTGTCAACGTGTCCAGCCGAGGGCCCGGCCGATCGACTGGCTTAGGGGTTAAGTCAACCGGCCAAAATTGGCCCAGATTCTGATTTGACCGGTCGACCTAGCGGGTCCACCTACTACGTTGACCGGCCTAGACAAGAAGTCAACCGGTCTTGATAGTAAAATGTTCATATCTTGCTTATTTTGGCTCCGATTCGCGCACCGTTTATTTCATTGCTTCGTATCACTATGGGGGATCTCCCAAGCCATCTTTTGTACCCTAAAACATGTCCAAAATTTTTCCATGTCCTTTTTGGTTGCAAGCTTCAAATTTATCTCCCATTGCACTCGGTTTTCAGTCGCTCCTTCCTTTGCCAAGGCCATTTCCAAATTCTTCGTTTCTTTACGTCCGGAATACCTTTATCTTTGTTCCACATTCCAAGCACCCTCAATCAAGCTCTAATTATCTCTCTAAATCACACCTAAAATAAGCAACAAACACTCATTAATATAACATTTAAGTCTTAACTTCAACTATGAACATGTAAACCCTAATATGCACAAGTATGACCTAAATGCTATACTAATACATTAAATGAAGCTCAAAACACCTCAAAACAAATATAAACATGCAATACATAAAAACATGAAATGAACACATCAACACCTTCAAACCTTTTTCTTACTTGTCCCCCAAGCAAGCCCAAAACTAAGTTTACCTCTAAAGTTGATACAAAGGGTTGCTTAAGGATTTGACTCACTATCATGGTTAGCCTAAGAAGCATGAAGGGGGCATTCCTATTATGGAGAGATCCTCAAGTCTCTTTAGATCATCCCTCTACTCATAAAGGGCCTCGAACCTTGTGGAAAGTTTCCAAGTAGCCAAACCATCACAAGCCTTAGATTCTAATGCATGCATTCAGGATGTTGAGATTTCGTGCCCCCCAACTAACATAGGCTCTCCAAATATGCACAAAGCCTCAAAGACAAGAAAAGAGAGTATACACATACATCATGGCTTATAAAAAAGCCTTATTCACATATCTACATAGAAGATAGCTTATGCTAAGTTGACAATTGTGTCACTTATGCACTTATTCACAAAATTTTTTTGTGCTTTTGGACTTTTTCTCTTTTTTTCAATTTTTCAACTTTTTTATGTTTTTGCACCTTTTTGCCTTTTCTCAAATTTTTTTTTTTTTTTTGGATTTTTCATACTTTGCATTGCATTTACACAAGAACAAAGAAAAAGAAAGGTTTAGGCACATTCAAAAGCATCAAACAAGGAAGGCAGTCATATCAACAACCTTTCTTCAACACTCTTTCCTACCAAACTATGGGTGGCTACATGGGTTTCTAGAAGGTCCTTACTCTCCACACTTTCAAGGGCATCTCCTCTAAGACCCGATTTTCAATATACTCTATTCACTCCCCACAATGCAACTCATATTCACTAATCAATTGAGTCAACCACAATAGCGAACACAATGATCAACCAAGAAATAAACAACTCTACATGCATCAAAACCAAAAAAGTTTCACCATTTTAAACACATAATGCAGATCTACCCTAGTCAAAGCATATAGAAAAAACCAAACTCCCACATCCCCAATCCTAAACTTTGCTTGTCCTTAAACAAATAGAACAATACTACTCAACAAGCAAATCGGCAACATAAAGCAAGTAAGGGTGGTGGGGATAGGGTAGATGCATTGGGACAAGTGGAGAAAGGAAAGATCTAACCTTGCGTTCTTTAAAGATCTAATCCCTGTCTCTCAACAAATTACAGACACTCAAAGCACACGATTAGTAGCATTGCCATGCAAGCTCACATTGACATCATCTAATGATAAACAAGGTATATAAAAATGGGAAATGATAGAGAGGGTCAACACATAGGAGGGTGAAAAAGAGAAAACATTTAGAAAAGAAAAAATGAAAAGCAAAGAGCAGGAATAGATAAAAAGTAAAAGCAACTAAAAGAAAAGGAAAATAAGGAAAGCAAATTGAACATAAACATGTCTAGAGCGCCTCCTAGCAACACTAGATTTAACACCTTCAGCCGAGCGCCAATGTTAGAGCAAACTGTGTTTAAAATTGGGAGGCCCAAATTGCCTAATATTCAACCACACATAGAAAGTAGAAGGAAAAGGGTCATGCAACAAATAATGGGGCGATGAATGCATAATGCACCCCTTTTCAAGATCCCACCCTGAACCATCTAATGAAAATGTGTGCTTAAGTGTGGAAGGTGTCACACGTAAGCGTATGAGATCATGCCCTATGTGCTCTCTTACTAGCCACCCATGACCTTCTTCTCATAATCAAGAGCTAAAAATACATCATCCCCAAGAGTCAAAGATAGGTCAAATGCATGCAACATGGGAAACGTTCTTTCTAACCCTAAATGAAAATGTTCTATGCATGAAGGCACAAACGTTAGAGAGTTTGTATTCTAACTAAAGGATTCGAATATCTATGGGAATTATAACCCTCATATTATTTGCAGGGATCTTATATTGTCTAATATTCTACTGGATTCAAACTTCAATGCTAAGGTAGTGTTCCTAGGACATGAAAGACCTCAATTTTCTAAAAGTTTTTCTTTTATAGACTCGAGAAGATCTGTCCATTTAGTTAATGAGCCTTACATTATCTTTTTTATGTTGGGTCACCTAGAGCATTCTTTCTAGTTTTCTGTCATTAGAGTAATTCTTGTTGGTTTTGGTCACCACTGCATCTTAAACCTAACACTTTTTTTTGTCTGTAGGTTTGCCAAATGGTTATGAGAGACTCAATTTATGCCAATCTACTGGTCATCCTAAATGCATTATTAAGTCTTTCATTGCTATTCTCTATTGGAATATTTGGATTATGTAACTTGGTCTTTGGTACTTCTTGACTAAAACAATGTCAGATACCATAGGTGATGCTTTAAACAATGATGAAGCCAAAGATGAAATTGAAGAGCCGAAAAATTAGGTGCACTTCTAGAATTTGTTTGTTGACTAATGTCTAAGCGAGATACCTATATATATATATATATATATATGTCTCAATAGTTCACCTATTTGAATAATTAAAAGTAATTGATTTGTGAAAAGAATTGGACAATTCGTAGAAAGAAATGGAATAGCTATAGCATAGTAGAGCTTTTAGCATGATCTATTTTGAATAAGCTCTACTACAAGAAAAAAGCTATTTTCTAAATTAATGTTATTTTGTATAGTTCTATAAATGTGAGTTCAAAATGATTTCACAAGTTTTACTTGATCTCTTAGGAGTCATTTTTTTTATTAATGAAATAATCAGATAACAAAAATCATTAGGTGAATAATCTGATTCATCTAAATAGTATAAGAAACATCATATATCAAACTAAAATTAGTTTTAACACAAAATTGAGGCTTCCCTTAGATATGTTGGAATGTGTTGTCATGTCTAGCTGACCACTTCTAGAACATATATCCTTTTCAGGAGATTTACACTAATGCAGTTGTGATTGAAATTTCTTTTTCTTGTTAATACCCAGAGGATACTCTATGTATTCATGAAAATATATTGCCCTTTTAGATTCTTTTGTTACTTGTCCATTATATTAATTATATGGTAGCTACGTTGTGATTTTCTAGATTTTGGATGAAATTAGTGTTGGTGTTGCATCACAGGTTTGTGTTCTATAAACCTTTATATCTTTGCTATTATGAAATAACTTTTGGTTCTAGAATTGATTTTGAGTTCTTGATCTCTTAGTTGTCAAATGCTCTAAAAGGAAAATTATATAGGAAGAACACCAAAGGTGTTGGCAGGTGTACAGAATCCTTTCTCAAAACATGCAAAATAGGTTAAAGTTGCTAAAAATGGTGTATGATTACTACGAATCAGGTGTATAGGACTTATGGATCTAGCTGAGAATAGAAATCTTTCTCAAGAATTTTGTAAGTTGCTGTAGATTTTTCAAAAATTAGATTGTCAAATCTTAATATAAATATCCTCATTCGGGATTGGTTTGTCTAAATAATTACAAGTCTAGACCTCGTATTCTCATTGATGTAAGTAGGATTGACACGAGCACCATAGCTTTTGGCCCTAACAGTCATTTAGAAAATGGCTCATCCTGAAGTTTTATAAGTGTTTGTGTTAATCTTGCTATCTAATTCAAAAGCTTAATATTCAGGACTATGATAGAAATGGAGTAATAGGGATTTCCATTTACTCTTATGCAAATAATGTATTATTTACATTTAGCTTCATATATTAATACCTTGGAGTACACTAATAATCTTTGTATAAAGGTTTGTGCTATAAAAGCTCTTAGATTTGGTGAAAATATGACGGCTAGTCTCTAGGATCTTGTTGTTCTATCAAGAGGCAAAGTGAGTCAATTTGCCTAATTCACGTCTTAAATGTAAATTTATTAACAATTATATGCATAACCAATGATGATCCTTTATCCTTTGTCCTCTATAATGATCTTTTCATTCTTTCAAGATGACTTGTGAGACATAAATAGATGAACTCTGGAACTTTAATAGCTGCATATTATTATTCAGCTTTGCATTTGAAAGGGTGATATATTTTTATTTTTTCTAGTAGCCTTTCACTTATTGTTGAAGCATGATCTTATTTCAGGTCACAATATCTAAAAGATGGCACAATTATTCTTGATGATGTTTGTGATAAGAAGTCAATCAACAAAAGATGAGAATAGGTTTTGTATTTCATCTACTCTCATGTGAAGTAGTGATCTATGTATTGTCCATTTTGGATTATTATTTTGAATTTTATGATGGATTTCCAGTTTTAACTTATTTTTTATTTCTGTTCTTTATATTTTAGAAATTAGGTCAATGACCAAATTTGAGCACCTTTGATTATGGCAATAAGAAGTTGCAAGAGAGATTGTCTAATTCATGTCTTGGATCTAAATATACTAACAATTATTTTTATTTTATTTTTATTTTGGTTCTTGTGGTATTCGTTCTTCAAGTGTAGCTATAGTTGCTTAGCAAAAAAGTGTAGCTATAGTTGTGAAACTAAAATTAAAGTAGCATTGCAAATGCCATACATATATTTTTCACATAATTCTTGTGATCTAAATAATGTTGTTGATTGATGCAAAAGAAGATAATTAAGTGATTCTAATTGAAGAGATTCTTTACACATCTGGTGAGAGATTGAAATAAGAAAGAAAATGTTCTCAAATATGCACATGAATTGTGATAACTAGAAGTAAATGCAGGAAAAAATATATGCGCATGAATTGCAAGATTGGTAACGAAATGCCACTAATACTTAAATTGCCACACATCCGCAAACTGCCGCAAATCACTTTTTGTGACTAGTACATTTATGGAAAATTTACTTCAATTAGCAAACTACCACTAAAAAGATTTATGACAGCTTGGCACTACTAGAAAAGCCAAAAGGAACTACCACAAAAACATCTATTTCTTGTAGTGATTGAGGCAATTTTAGAGGCATCTATATGGGGATGAGGACATTTATTAGAGAATTTGTATGCATCTTTGTTAGTGTCTAATTCACCGTTGTGACCTAAAATTGTTTGGGAGAAAATATGAATGTTGCTTATAGATGGTATACTATGTAGACAATGGCAAGTCTTGTAATATGAAGGTAACAATATTAACTTTTTTATTTTTAAAGGTGACATGTATATAGACCTGTAATGTTATAATAGCCTTTTGGTTTTACCTCTAGTTACATTAGTACTAATGTTTTTAACAATAGTGCATGTTATTGATTAGATCAATGTGATACTTCTAGAATACTTGCTCATAGGTATGCAACTTGATGAAGAAGAATTAAAGAACTTAGCTCTTATGAAGATTGAGAAGCTTTTGTGAGGCAATAGTCGAAAATTATGTGATTATCTATTACTATTTTTTGGGAGAAGTAAATCTCTTTGGTTATTAGAGTACATTGATATAGGATGAACTTAATTATGATATATCACTATTTGCTTCATAATTTGAAGAACTTTTCAACAGCTTGAATGATGAAAACAAACACATGTGTTCCAAACACTTATGGAGGCTATTGAACAAAATGTTGGTGATGTATTTTTTTTCTTCATAGATATGGTGAAACAGCGAAAATACATGTTTGGAAGACATTGACATTTGTTTTATGACACAATGATGACATTATGCTTACTATTGCGTCCATTAGAATTCCTTCTACTCTAATTCTAAGTGGTAGGATTGTATATTCAAGGTTTGTGATGCCACATAACCGAGGATCCAAGATGTAACATAAAACAAGGTAGCCCCTTGGTACAATTGTTATCAATTCTACCCTGGTGTTTGGAGGCAAAGTTGTTGTCTTTGGTAGTGATTTCTGACATATTTTACTCGTGATTCCAAAAAGTAGTAGAGTTGATACCGCTAATGCATCACTCAATTTTTCATCTCGATAGGACCATTTCGTGTGTTAACTTTAACTAAAAACATACGGTTGTTTGTTGGGGCTTCTGATGAAGATGTTTCCTCTTTGAAGGAGTTTTTAGAATAGGTCTAAGTATAGGAGATGATACTACTGGTAGTCACAGTGATGGTAAGACAACATCCAAAATTCCTCATGAATTTTTTATTATAGATTTCACTGATCCGCTTGAGACAATAGTGGATACCACCTATCTCAACTTGCTTGATAATTTTACTCAATAGAATTAATTTTAGCATAGGGCTATACTCGCCCTTGCACTCAAAAATGTGGAAACAATAAATGACTGCATATCATCTATGCTACCTGGTGAAGAACACATTTTTTTGCTCTAATAGTGTGTGTAAAGTTGATTCGAGCAATGATTGCCAAGAAGATTTATTTACACCTAACTTCTTCAATAATATCAAGTCTTCTGACTACCTAATCATGTGTTGAAATTTAAGGTTAGAGTTCCTATTATGTTGCTGAAGAATATTGACTAGTTTGGTGGGTATAAAATGGGACAAGATTGAGTATTACTCAGTAGCAAAACATGTGATTGAAGCATCATTCTTAACAGGTCAAAATGCTAGAAACAAGGTGTACTCCATGTATGGTATTAACCACTACAAATCCCAAGTTGCCATTCAAACTTCAATGCTGTCAATTTCCTTCGACCATTTTATTAGTGATGAAAATAAACAAAAGTCAAGGACAGTCTTTGTCAATAGTTGGCCTATATGTGCCTTGGTTTGTATTTACAGATGGTCAATTGTATGTTGCATATCTAGGATTACAAGCAGGAAAAGCCTAAAAATTTTGATTCTCGACACAGATGGCTTACCTTCAAACACTATTGATAATGTTGTGTTCAAAATTTAAAGTAATCTTTTATTTTGTTGTGACTTGATTGTTAGCATTTTAAGTCATTATCATTTTTTTTTTTATGATGAACAATACTAAAGTGTTAATGAAGCTTTCCAATAAAATGTTTGATGAATGTATTCAGCATTTGTTGATGAATAGATGAGTTGATTGTATTATGAGTAAACATCCCGAGTAATCCTTCACATTTGCTGGATTTGACACCTTAGCCCTCACGTTTCAATTTGGACACTTAATACCTTAGGTTCGACTTGACTCATGCCGTTACTCCAAGTCCCTGATTCCATCCAAATTTAATGTTTCAAAGCACGTGATGAGCACATACTATGTGTTCTGGCTGAAGGATGGGAGCAAATTTGGAAATTTGCCTATCATTTAATCTTTTTCTTTACATTTGTTTTTCTTCTTCGCCTAACCATTTTCTTCTTATCTTCTTCGTTGTCATTGAAAAAGCTTTATAAGTTCAAAATACACAATCTTCCTTAACAAATCTACTAATAAACTAGAGAACACCTCAGCTTTTTAACCACTTTTGTACCCCAATTCTACTTGAGAAATTTATGAGAAACAATGTGAGAAGAAGAAATAAAAACAATCAACACTAGAGCTTTCTCAATCTAAATGTACCACAGAGAACATAAAAATCAGTATAATAAGTTGTAAATCCACTTGTTTTCATGAAGAATAGATTATATACATATGATAATCCATTTATGATAATAAAGAGAAGAAAAAAAAAAGAAAAGAATTAGTGAATGAATGCATCACATCTGCATAAAACTGTCAATTAGGAATAATTCAACCCAAATTAATTAGTGATTAAATGCATCATATCGGTACCAAAATACTCTTTGCATCATCGCCTTACGAATGGTACCTGTCATGCAACCTTTAGACGTGCTGTTCCTTGCTTACCATTATTGACGAACGTGCGACCTTCATCAACCATGGAATCTACGATTCAACCTTCCTTGACTCCATTAGGCTGCTTATCATGGTGCTCTGATCATCTTGTCGACCATTCTCCACCATTAACAATCACCTCTTCCAATTATGAACATCACCCAATGAACCCAAAAATGCATTATAAACTTGAAAACTAACACACACACACACACATTAAACATAAAAGCTCAACTTCAATTTCTTGAAACTTAACGGATCTTCTTCCTCATAATATGCATTTCTACTTCCAATTAGCTCGACGACATGAATTTGGTTGTTTGGCTTTTTCGACAAAACATAAAGTGCCGCTAGAATCAAATGAAGATCTGTTGATGAAAACAATGGAGTGTGCATTTGATAATGCCACAATTTCTTGGATACTATAACCAAAAGCTTTAAAAATCTTGATTATTTGAGACATTAACATGGTGGGCTTTGGTAGATCCCCTTAAAGAGTCTATGCTTTTAAGATTAAACCATCTTTGAGATTAAGCAACAACACGTATGTCTTGGTTCCTCTTCTTTCCACCATGGTTGACTCCACTTTTTCCTTTTCTTTCTTTAATGTTAAAGCCTTTGGCACTGTGAACTTGGATCATGCAAACTATCTTACTTGGAAATCTCAAATATTTATTTTTTTTCACCTTTAATGGGTTGTTGGGGTATGTCAATGGTACTCGCTCTAAACCTAAAACAAAATCTTCTTCACCTATATCTTCCTCTTCTACTGAACAATCCTCCACCACTGCTACTGCTAAAGACTCCCTTTTGCTATTGATACTGGTGTGCTAGAATCATGGGCACATTACAATAGTTTTGTCCTTTCTTGTATCACTACAACCTTATCTGAAAGTCTTGTTCATCAATGTTCTTCTTTTGAGTCTACCCCTAAGTTGTGAAGTTTTCTTGAGGAGTCTTCTCTCTAACAATACATCGCACGAAAATACTTACTATGTGCTCAACTTCGTACTTTAGATAAAGGGTCTCTTTTTGCTGTGGATTACCTTCAAAAACTTCAAACCATTTCTTCTGCCCTTTTTGCTGTTAGGGATCATCTCTTTGATAAGGATTTGGTCCTTGCCACTTTAGATGGTCTTCCAAAGGATTATTGTCCATTTGTGACTTCCATAGAAAATCTGGCTTCTTCTCCAATCTTCTCCCAACTTAAAGCCAAATTATTAATGTTTGAACAAAGAGCTTTTCTTGACAGTGATTTTTTGTCCCAGTCTGATAATGGCACCACTATTGCTTTGCATGTCTCATCTTTTTATTCTAATTCGTCTCAGGTTGCGTTGCTTGCTATCCCTCACCCTTTCTCACAGATTTCGTCCTCTGTTTCCTCTCCCAACCAATCGTCTTCCTTTCCTACTAATTCTCAAAATGTCAAACCTAAGTGTCAGATATGTCATAAAGTTGGACACACTATGACCAAGTGTAGGAAATGCTATGATCATGGCAATCACTTTGAGTAATTTTCTCTTAATCCATAGTCATATTTTGTGGGTTTCACTGTGTAACGTAGCTTTCAACCCCTTCTTTTACCTACTCCTACTACTGATACTCGGATACCAGGTTCTATAGCTTCTTTGCATATGACGCCTGATCCCTCTCTTCTTCGAACTTTTAGTCCATATCGTGGTTCTGATCAGGTGCAGTAGGAGATGGTAGGGCTCTTTTGATTTTTCATTCTGGTAATTGTTCATTTTCTCTCAATAATATTTTGCAGGTTTCAAAAATTACTCAAAGTCTATTATCTTTTTCTCAATTTACAAAAGATAATAATGTTTCTTGTGAAATTTTCCCCCCTTATTATGTTGTCAAGGATCTGGCAACTCTTCTCAAAGGTCATGTTGATTCCAATCTTTACAAATTGTCATTGCCATCTCCTGCATCTTTGACTCAGCCAGTTGCCTTTTCTACTATGTGTTAGTCTACTTTGCTCTGGCATGATGGTTGGGTCATCCGTCCAAGTTTGTCTTGTCTACACTTCGGTCCAAGTGTCTTATTTCTTTTTCAGATTTTTCTAGTTTCAATAATGTTTGCTCTTCTTGCATGTTAAGAAAGAGCCATCGTTTACTGTTTCAGAATTCTTTTTAAAAAGTCTCTCATTCCTTTAGAAATTATTCGCCATGACATTTGGGGTCCTGCTCCAATTAGTTCTCTTTTTGGTTTTCATTACTTTATGATTTTTATTGATGAATTTAGTCATTTTGTTTGGCTCTATCCTTTTAAACGCAAGTCTAATTGTTTTGATTGTTTTGTTCAATTCAAAGCTTTAACAGAAAACTTGTTTGGCTATAAAATAAAATATTTTCATTGTGATAGAGCTAAAGAACTTGTTTAGGTGCGTTTTAAATTGTTCTTAGATGAGCATGGTATTCAATATCGAATATCTTGTCCTCACACCCCTGAATAAAATGGTCTCATTGAAAGAAAAATTTGTCACATTACTGAAATGGGCAAAACCTTAATGTTTCATGCTTATTTTCCTAAGTAGTTTTGGTTGGAATCCTCAGCAGTTTATTTGATTAACTGGTTGCGTACACTAGTGTTATCTAACTCCATTTCGTTTTTCTAATTGCACAAAAAGGATCCTAACTATGAGTTGTTACATACTTTTGGTTGTTTGTGTTTCACGTATGTTGATGCTACCAGGTCTTACAAATTAGGTCCTAATACTTTACAATGTGTCTTTCTTGGGTATGCGCCTAATTATGGTAGATATTGTTGTTATTGTCCTCTAACTGGTCGTGTTATTCTGAGTTGGCATGTTATTTTTTCTAAAAATATTTTTCTTTTTGCGTCTTTCTCAGATAAGCCTGAGTCCAATTCTACGCGTTCTGCCTTTTCAAAACGTGGGGTTAGTGAGCTTACGTTGCCTAGTGGAACATTGCCTCGTTCTTAAATTTCACGTGATTTGTTTGGTGAAGGCATATCTCTAATTTCTTTTCAATTACCTTCATAGATAAGCTTATCTCCATCTTTAAAAGCCTTATCTACTCTACACCTTTTAGTTGGCATTGCTCACTCAACCACTTTGACCCAATCTCTTTTTTCTCCTCCTAGTCAATCAAAAACAAAATCCTTATTATTTCAAGCTACACACGTGTCTCTCTGTCCAGACAGTATAATGTCTTAACATCTACACGATCCTCTTTCCCCATACTAGCGTGCTATTCTTGTTCTTGAGTCGACTCTAGTCCCTGTTCAACCTCCTTCGCTTGTTCTCTCTCCTGTTAACAAGCTTTCTTTGGATCCCATGGTAACCAGGTCTCGTGATTATACTTGTGTGGCTAAGTCTTATCCTGACTATATTAGTTTTTATGTTGCATTACAAAATACAGCTTCTGTGTTAGCTATCATGAACCCACAACTCATACTCAAGCTTTGAAATCAGTAAATTGGCGACATACTATGGATAATGAGGATAATGTAATGATTAAGAATAATACTTGGGTTCTTGTCCCCAAACTTGCTCATGCCAATGTTATAGGGTGTAAGTGGGTTTTTAAAATTAAACTTAATCCAATTAAAACTCGTTTGGTTGCTAAAGGTTTCAATCAGGAGGAAGGCTTAGATTACATGGAAACTTTTAGTTTGGTAGTTAAGCCAACTACAATACGAGTTGTTTTATCATTGGCTTTATATCTTGGTTAGGTACTATGACAAGTTGATGTTAATAATGCTTTCTTGAATTGGTTTTTGGATGAAGAAGTTTTTATGTCTCAGCCTCCAGGGTACTGTAGTCCAGTGTTTCCTGATCATGTATGTTTGCTAACTAAAGCTTTATATGAACTCAAGTAGGCACCGCATGCCTAATTTTCAAGGCTTTCAACTTTGCTTCATAAATTTGGCTTTCAATCCTTATGGTCAGATTCTTCTTTGGTTTTTTTTTTTTTTCATGGTAATGATATATTGCTCCCTCTAGTGTACGTTGATGACATAATTGTGACAGGAAGTAATGTTGCATTGGTAACTTCATTGATTTCTTTGTTAAATTCTCAATTCTCATTAAAGGATTTAGGTCCTTTGTCATTCTTTCTTAGCATTGAGTTACAGTCTACTGCTACTAGTTTTGTTTTGCACCAAAAGAAGTATATTAAGGATTTGTTAATTAAAGCTAAACTTCAGGATGCCAAACTAGTGGCAACTCCCATGGTTTCCACAACAAAACTCACGAAGGATGTGTTTTCTGATCCACAAGCATATCGTAGTATTGTTGGAGCCTTGTAATATATTATAGTGACTAGATCGGATATAGCGTATGTAGTAAATAAGGTGTAATAGTTTATGCAATCTTCTACAGAAGGGCATTGGATAGCGGTCAAGAGCATTTTATGATATTTAAAGGCACTTCTCCCATGGGTCTTCATTTGCAGAGAACGTCTGACTTACAGCTACATGCTTATTTTGAGTCTGATTGGGCAACTTGTCTTAATGATAGAAAGAGTACTCATGGATATTGTATTTATCTTGGTCCTAATTTGATTTCTTGGTTTGCAAAGAAACAAACTACGATAGTAAGGTCCAGTATAGAAGCTGAGTATCTTGTCATAGCCTTTGCAACTGCGGAGTTATGTTGGTTGACTTCTTTGCTTAAGGAATTGAAGTTTGTTTCTATTTCACCTTCTATTCTGTTGTGTGATAATATTGGTGCCACATACTTGACAGCAAATCCGGTATTCCATGTACGCACAAAACACATTGAAATTGATGTTCATTTTGTGCATACAAGGCTGCTTCTGAAGAAATTCAAGTGTAATTTATTTCAACAGCTAATCAGGTTGCGGATATCATGATGAAGCCATTATCGTTGGCTCGATACAAGTTTTTGCGAGACAAGCTCACCATCCATGATCGGGCTACGCTTGAAGAGGGTTGATAGGATAAGTAAATATTTGAAATTGAATTTTGTATTTTAGATTAAAGGATCAGTTGTATTATGTTTACGAGTCTATCACATGTATCTATAAATACTTGTATTTGTACTTGGAAGAATTAGTATGTACAACAACAAAATCTTTTACAGGTTGATGTCAGTGTTGAGCTTTGCTAAAAGGTGGAAAGGTGAAGAAGAAGAAGAAGAATAAACCAAAAATAAAATAAAATAAAATTAAACTTGAGCCCTAATTTGGAATGATAGGCAAAATTCCAAATTGGCCCCCGTTTTTCAACCAAAATGCTGTCATATGCTTATCACTCCCGTGAAATGTTAAAATTTGGATGGAATTTGGAAATTAGAGTAACAACGTGAGATAAGCCAAACCTAAGGGTCTAAAATGTCCAAATTAAAATATAGGGATTAAAATGTCAAACGGAATAAACATGAAGGATTATTTAGGATATTTACCCTTGTGTTATTTTAATTTTATTATCATCCTAGTGCATTGTATGGATGCTATACCGTATATAATATATATACATGCATATCTATATATCTATATATAAATATATACAAGGTCATAGTGCATATCAAACTTTCTATAGTGCTCCATGTAGGTGTATGATGAAATATTTTACGTGTGACACATATATCACAATAACAAGTAATTACGGGATAATCCCACGTGTCAGTGGAGTCAATCTTGAGCATGTGTGGAAACAGGACCCTTGCCCGATCCAATCTAAATTGCCTAAGCAAAGCATTTTCTGCGTATCTATATATATATAAATATATAAATATATAAATATAAATATAAATAATAAAATTATTCACTTATTTATATTTAGCTTCTCCAATCAACAAAGCATATACTGTCCTCAAGGCACGGCAAAGCTAAGTAAGACTCTCTCTCTATCTCACTCTCTAATATTCTATTTGCTCTGACTATATAACACAGCGCGCACACACTAAATGAGGTAAAAACCCTAGGCCTTGATGAAGAAGAACTAATTTCTCTCGATTTCTTTCTCAACAGTTTGTTAATTGATCTTCAATTGAACTGAATTTGAATCGAATCGAATCGAAGAAGACAGCAAAAATGGATGAAGAGTACGATGTGATAGTGTTGGGAACAGGTCTCAAGGAATGCATCCTCAGCGGTCTTCTCTCTGTTGATGGCCTTAAGGTTTTCCTTCTTTACTTTCTTTCATTTTTTAATTATTATTATTCAGATTACATTTGTTATTATTATTATTTTATTATTTTCTGATTGTTTTCAATTTTTTTATGTGCAGAAATGTGTTGTTAGATTATTGATTTTATCTATTGTTTGAGATCCTTTTGCATTTTGGCATCCATTGGGTTTTGATCTGCTAGATCTTAAATATATACACTATTTTATGCGTGTGTATATTATATTTGTGATTTGTTTGAAGTGATTGTAGTATTGTAATTTGTTATCGTTTTTTTAGAATGCTGATTCATAGTTGAATCGAAGTGTTTTTGAATGTGTGTATGTTCACCAGCACCACGTGTTTAATTACTATCCATAGGTATGTTATGGAATTTGTTTAAAAATGATTGCCGCATTATAATTTTGTGTCATTTTGTAGAATCCAGATTTAAAGTGTTTTGAAGCATTATATATGTGCATGTATTTAATACTATATGTATCTTTATATACAAGATATATAGGTATGACTTAAGATTTGTTTAAAATGATAGTCGTATTTTAGTTACTTATAATTTTATTAAAATTGAATTAGATTTTGTGATATTAAGCAGCCATTCGTTTTTCTTGGCTAGAATCCTTGGACTATCTATTTGAATTGTTTCAGTTAAGGGAGCTGGGAGGAAGTAATATGATTGTGTTCTATGAATAATTCTTTTGCTATAAAGTTTTTGGTTGTTTGGAAATCTGTGTTGAATATAATTCTGTTATCTTTGTTGAGATATTATGTTTTAAACATTGTTTTATTTGGTAGTTTTTTGGACATTAATCATCCTCGCCATTTAAACAATAGGTCCTCCACATGGATAGGAATGATTATTATGGAGGAGAATCAACTTCACTCAATCTCATTCAGGTATGTGGCTCCAGGTTGAGTACAATTTATGATCTCTTGATAACCTTCTTTTGTGTTAATAAAAATGCTTTACCGACTAAATTAACTTTTGAAATGGAAATGTTTTAATTACAGCTGTGGAAGAAGTTTAAAGGAGATGATAAGCCTCCACAACACTTGGGTTCTAGTAGAGATTATAATGTGGACATGATGCCCAAGGTTGTGCTCTATAAAATGTTATCTAGTTTCTCTAATATTTTTTATCTTGAATGTTTTCCTGACATATTTGTTTTTACCAGTTTATAATGGCAAATGGTGCTCTTGTGCGTGTTCTAATTCATACGGATGTTACAAAGTACTTGTATTTTAAAGCTGTTGATGGAAGCTTTGTCTATAATAAAGGGAAGGTATGGTAATTTTTCATGTCAAATGTCCATCTTCCTGCTTTATAAATCACCTTGTTCAAATAAAATACATAACTTACCTAAGCTGCAACAAATGTAATGCAATAGGTTCACAAGGTACCGGCAACTGACATGGAGGCCCTTAAATCTCCCCTGATGGGCATATTTGAAAAGCGCCGTGCTCGCAAGTTCTTCATATACGTTCAAGATTATAATGAAAATGATCCGAAAACACATGAAGGGATGGATTTGACCAGGGTGACTACTAGAGAGCTAATTGCGTATGCTCAAAGATCTTTTTCTTTTATCCTTATTCAATTTAAATTAAGTAATTTTGTACCTCGTTACTCTGTCTACAATTTCTTTTGCTATATGTTGACCAACAATCAGATTGGATGAGGCATGTGTTTTACCTGCTAAAGGCTGGACCGTTGTAAAAGAACCTTAAATCTTTTTAGAATTGTATGTTCATGCCAAAGCTGAGATGTGGGAAATAATAACATAGCAGATTGAGAGTTACAAGTAGATGGCGGAAGGAAAATAATCATTCTATATGGTTTATGTTCTGCGTTTGGAGTGATCCACCATTCTTTCCTGTACAGAGAAAGGGAAACCGTGTCCTTGAGGTCTTCTACTTGTATAAAGTGAAGTACTACAGCATGATTGATGCCCTATACCGTATAAACAATGTCAAGGATAAGAGTTGCCTCTTGATTGATCCCCATATAAGAAAAGAGAGAGTTGAAGGGATCTTCGATGGGATTTTGAGCAAACATGAGGATGATTACAATTGATTGTTATATGCAAGTTCTCTCTAAATGATACACTTACGTTGATATATCTCATTCCCCAAATGTTTGGTCTTTTATGTTAATAAGGTGTTTATTTATTCTACAGAAAATATGGTCTTGATGACAACACCATGGACTTCATCGGTCATGCACTGGCACTTCACAGAGATGACCGTTACCTTAATGAACCAGCATTGGACACTGTGAAGAGAATGAAGGTAAAAATTGAGAGGAATCAGTGTTTTCAAATTTTCATCTCTTTGGTTAATTTCTCATTGCAAAAGTGCCTTCCTCTCTTCTCTTGGGATCCCACTATCGGTGTTTGTTACCATGTGCGATCTGAAATCCATTTCTTATTGTCTGATAGCTTTATGCGGAGTCACTAGCACGTTTTGGGGGAGGATCTCCATACATCTACCCTCTGTATGGATTAGGAGAGCTTCCTCAGGTTTGCCCTTTTCCATGAATCTTGTTTCTGTCTATCTTTACTTTGTCCTCTCTCTCTCTGATTTCCTTTTATCCATTTGCTTTACTGCTCATGTATATATATATATTTTGCTAACTAAATATCTCTTTCTGTAACTCAGGCATTTGCTCGACTTAGTGCTGTTTATGGTGGGACCTACATGTTGAATAAACCTGAGTGCAAGGTAACCCGTATAGGCCCTCTCCTGTTCTATCTCGCTCTCAACTACCCGTCCCCAGTAACTCCCCCCATTGTCATCAAAGGAAAGGAAGAAAATTTTCCTCTCTAAATAGCATTCAAAAAAGAGAGAGAAAAAAATAATAGGATATCATACCCCTTAAAAATGTTAGGACGTTGCATCTTTTGGTGTGCATGTAATAATAAATGGGGATGCTTGTTAATTGTTAGGAAGAATTGGGCTGACCTTGAGTTTGACTTGAATCTCAGGTAGAGTTTGATGATGAAGGAAAGGTCATTGGTGTCACATCAGAAGGGGAAACTGCTAAGTGCAAAAAAGTTGTATGTGATCCATCATACTTGCCCAACAAGGTGATCGTCTCTTCTTTACTTTTCTTTTCTTGTAACAATAATTTTTGTGCTTTATTGCAGCTTCTAGCAGAATATAGCTTTCATTAGTGAATCAGCACCTGGTTTCATGTGTCAAGGAGTGTTTGAGGCTGCTAATATATTTTTTCATTTTTACCTCTTAGCTATCCCCAACTTCTTCATAGGAATAATGCGGAAGCATATGAGTGACCTAATTATCTAGAACTGTGATTGGTTTTCATCCTAGAAATTCTCTTTTCAAAATCACTCCCAACCCCAATGAGAAAAAAGTAATGTGAAGTGTTCTCTCTGTCACAGGTTAGGAAGGTTGGCAAGGTTGCAAGAGCTATTGCCATCATGAGCCACCCAATCCCAAGTACCAATGATTCACATTCTGTTCAGATCATTTTGCCTCAGAAGCAGTTGGGTCGCCAATCAGATATGTGAGTACTAGTCTGATGATATAGAGTTGAAAGTTTCTCTTCCAGAACAGGAAAAAAGATATCTTTTTATTCTATGAATTACTGTAGTACCGGATGCTATATTTCTTAAAATTTCCTTTCTGTTATGGTGTTATAGTTTTTGGACGCTTTGCTATTACTTGTGTTACTGGGGAAAGAAATCGTGAGTACAGAAAATGCTGTTATTGTTATGGGCTGGTGAAAAAATAAAAAAGAAAATATCTGCCCATATCCTGCAGTATAAAAACGTGGTTAGATTCTTAATCGTTGCCATGGGACAACCAAGCGAAGTTTGATGAGTTATGGTCATCAGAATTCATTAACCAAATACCAGTTTTGTTGCCTATATCTGAAATCATGCACTTGGTGGAGAGTTGGTTAACTGAGAATTCTGATTTTCAATTGAGATGAATGTAAGGGAGGAAAAAGATGAGTTTACTTAACTAGTAGATTTTGGATATTGCTAGTCACTGAAGACTCATAGTTCACCTGCCTGATCTTTCTTCCATAGAGATGGAAGCATTGATCTCTGTTGGTTGCTTGAATTGATTTGCATAAGGTGACATTTAATGTACCAGATATGAAGGCTTTATGATCTTATGCGATTAAGCATTCTGCAGGTACGTCTTCTGTTGTTCGTACACTCACAATGTTGCTCCAAAAGGGAAATTTATTGCCTTCGTATCGACCGAGGCGGAGACTGATCAGCCTCAGACTGAATTAAAGCCAGGGATTGATCTTCTAGGGCCTGTAGATGAGATCTTCTTTGATGTGTATGACAGATATGAGCCAGTCAATGAGCCCTCTCTTGACAACTGTTTCATATCAACAGTAAGTTTCGCCTTAATCTCGTGTTGAGTCACGTCTATTTTGCACTTCTCTAATATATTTTGTCTGCTTAACAGAGCTACGATGCCACAACTCACTTTGAGTCAACTGTGGTGGATGTGCTTAATATGTATACCATGATTACTGGAAAGGTATGAATTAGATATTCAATTAACTGAGGAAAAATGAAATTAGTGTGGTAAACTTTCCTACATGTTCTATCATGCTTGCTTGAATACTCTGATCCTGGATGTGGTTTTTTAGTCCATTTAGAATAAATCATGCTTATTACAATCCACTGTGGGTGGAAATGCTTGATTTGAAATATTTCCCTATTCACAATGCTGGTGACGTTTCAATTTTTCCAAACTCCTTTAAAATACATTTCTTAAAAAGTAACCGATGATGTATGAAGAATGAAATTACTCTGTTTCTCCAAAAGGGGAATGGGGAAACTTCGACTAGCATACAATATAATCTCTACAGTGGACTTTAAGAACTTCAGAGCCTTGCCACTTTGTCGGTTGAATAAGCAATGAACCTTAGAAACTGTGGTATTAATTATATTAAATGATTGAAACAGATCATGTACAAGACTTAAGACAGTCTTATATTGAAAGGAAACGTTGACATCAAATAATACATTGAAATCTTACTCCTGCTTCGTGTCCTCTAATCTGTCAAGGTTAATAAGAAGAAAGAAACTTGTCTGCAAGGCACAGAGTACAGTCTCTTTAACTTTTCAGAGCTTTTTATCTTCTACTTCTAGTCTTTTATAGAGACTTTGTAGACATAAGCCCCTCTTTCGAGCCTTTTGAATATTGTGCAGTTTGTCATGCCTCATTATTGATGGCTTCAGGAAATAATGATATTTGATTTTTCCAGATTCCTGAAGTGATGATGAATATTTATGGTTTATTTTGCGATAATGATTTCTTCACAATTTTGTATTAGCTAGCTTCCTGATTGTTGTGTGAATTCCTGCTATGAACAAAGTCGCTAGGCGCATTGTTGGTTTTTGGAAACCATAGATTTTGTTGACTATTCTTTTCTGGCGCAGGTTCTTGACCTCAATGTTGATTTAAGTGCTGCCAGCGCTGCTGAAGAATGAGAAGCTTCCAAGTTGTTCGGGCACTTGGTTTTATGTTGCTGAAATGCGTACGATGTCACTAAATCTGGTTGAATTCGTCCTGTAAAACTGGATTTAGACCTACTTTGTTGTCAGTGTTCGCTAAAAAATGTTATCTCATGTAATAAATTGTTATTATATGTTCATGGTAATCGTACGCGTTGAATGTGGAGCTGGAACTGTAATTGACTTGGTCTTTTGCCCTATACTTTGTGATTGCAGCCTGTCAAGAAGTCATTATGTTTCTGGTGTGGAGGTATACGGTTTATGAAATTGGTGATCCAGTGTTTAACTAGATCAGTGAAGTTTCTGGTGTTTCTATGATTGGCTTCGGTGTATTTCATGTTTCTTCAATCTGCCATTATACATGAGCAAGCAAAGCAAAGATCGGGGTTACCGTCTTATCCGGCAGCCCGATATCCGTATTTGAGAGCGTGGGACAGTAGCGACATCTCTTACATTGGAGGGTTTCACTCCCTTGTGAGTCTTGATTTTCTCTTCCACCAAACTCGTTTCTTTGTGTGTGGTCTTTTTCTGGTGATTAAGAGTCTGTTTGGCTTAGTTTTTGGATATTCAAAAGTGTTTTTTTGTGAGTTTAAAAATTGAAGTTGATTTGTTTGGTTTATTTTTTAAAAAGTTTTTTTTACATAAAAGCTAAAATTGAAAAAAGTTGAAAAATCAAAAGTTTTAAATTAGAGTTTTTTAATAAAATTTTTTGAAATGTTGTTTTTGTCATGTTAAAAATTATTTTTTTTTTCAATTTCTCTTAAAAATATTATTTTATATTTTTAAACGTTTAATATTAATTTTAAAATAACTGAAAGTTCAATTTTAAAATTTAGGGTTAAATAATTAATTGTTTTTATTTAATAATATTTTTATTAAAAGTTTTGTTATTAAAAACTTTATTACTCAGCAGCTGGAATTTTATAACTAGAACAAATAGAACTTTAAGTTGTTATGGAGACGGTGTGCGGTCGTGATGGTGCGGGATCCAATATTTGAAATAGTCAACCTTTTCCAAATCGTGTTCCAAGGCACGATCAGGGTCACTTAGTGGTTGACGTGGTAAAGCGCGTGCCATGTAGAATGAAGTTGTATTCTCAATTCATAATTTTTATTTTGAAATTAATAAAAATTACAAAGCTAAACTAAAGAAAATAAATAGAGAGAGAATATTATAAGAGAGGAGAATTTTTGTTTTGATGTGAGGAAAATACAATGCGAAGGGCCTTATTTATTGATGGAATATACAAGTAGTTAGATAAGACCCCAAATTACATAATTTGAAGGGATTAGGGGATAGCTTAAGTCTATAGCTTAAGTCCTTCCGGGCGTGAGGTATTGGGTTCAATCCTATGAATATGTGATAACTCATATCATGATGAATATCCACATATATTGATAATTTTATAGCACTCTCCTTGGATATTCATCTTTTATGAATAGGTCTCGTCAAAATCTTACTAGAAAAAACCCTTTGGGAAAAATAATTTTAGTGAAGGAAAAAGAATACACTATTCTTATGAGCACTTGTAACTATTTTATTAAAAACCTTGATAGGAAAGTCCAGTGAGAAAAACTTAAGCGAAGAGAAAAAGAGTGCAGTACGCATAATTCTCCCCCTTATGAAGGTAATCAATGACAATCTTTGAGTTGTCGCATGACAATTCTGTGCACCTGTTTATCCAATGTTATTGTAGGCAATGTTTTTGTAAATAAGTTTGCTAAATTTTCACTTGAACAAACTTGACCAACATCAATCTCACATTAAAGAAAATTTTTGGTGAAATATGTTTAGTTCTATCACCCTTGAGGTGATCTCTTTAAATTGATCAATACACACAACATTATATTCATACAATATAGTCAGTTCTCTTTTGTTGGCTGAAATGTTATATTCTCTTTCAATATGTTGAGTTAAAGCCCTTAACCACCCACATTCTTGGCTTGTCTCACGTAGTGCAAAAATTTCATCATGATTTGAGAAAATGGCAACAATAGTTTGTTTTGTTGAATGCCAAGAAATAACCACGTAGTGCAAAAATTTCATCATGATTTGAGAAAATGGCAACAATAGTTTGTTTTGTTGAATGCCAAGAAATAACAGTACCACCGTATGTGAAGAGATATCATTTTGAGATCGTCCTTTATGCGAGTTAGATAAATATCCAGCATCTGACATACCCAATTAATTTAGGTTGTTTATGCTTTGAATATAACAATCCAATGTCTTTGTGTTTGTGCAACACAAAATCTTGCTAATAGATTTATAGCAACCGCAATATAAGGACGCAATATATAGGAGCCTACATATAGGGGCAATATACAAGTAGTTAGATAAGACCAAACCATATAATTCCAAACCAACTCTATTATTGTAGAGATTAGGATAACCATATCTTATATGTGATAACCTATATTAGGATATGATGAATATCCACATAAATTGATAATTTCATAACAATTTTATTTTATTATTATTTTTTGAAATCATGTCTTCAAGCGGAAATTTCGCATTTTTCAAATTTATTCCCCTAAAATTGTGAGTTCAAGTTATGATTTTATTGTGGCTAATATCATCACACCGGTAAGTGCTCATCATCATGTCTGATATGACAGTTTCAAAATCGTGTCTTCAAGATATGATTTCATAAAATAGTTATTTTTCTCATTAATTTGTAATAATGATTATTTTGGTGTATAAATTTAAAAAGTAACTCATTAACTTGAAGATAAATCTTAAAATTGATACCTATCTTTGTCTGAAAAAAATTAGAGTCGGAGGCCGAGCGAGGGGGAGGGGGAGGGGGGCTCAAATTTTAATCGAATATTTGTTATTGTTGAACAGTCAAATCAATATTTGGGAATGTAATTCTTGACAATAAAAAATAATTGTGGAACGAAAATTTTCCTTAGAACAAATCAATTAACTATTCTCTCAACTTGGGATCTTTGTTGATTCTTTATCTTTCTTTGACGCAAGATCTGTGCGGGCACATGTCGGAAATAATATTAGGGCTCTTCAAGCTAACATTAAGGCGTGCTTTTATAGCAAGTTGTTTATAGTCGAGGTCGGGCAACAAGATAGTTTCTAACTTCGGTGGGCAACAATTTTGAGGGAAGACCTCCTTATTTTTTTTAAAAAATAAATTTTATTTTTTAATTTTTTTTATCATAATAAACATAAAAGAGTAAATATTAGTGCATATTAGTTTTTAAAGTAATAATTATAATTCATTAAACATAAATGAGTAATATATAATTCATATTAGTTCTTAAATTAATAATTATAATTATGTTGAATATGTTAAATACAATTCATATTAGTTTAAAGTACTAATTATAATTCATATTACTTGTTAAATTAATAATTATAATTCGTTAAACACAATCCGACCCAATTTAGCCCATTTAGTCCAACCCAACCCAACCCACGAATCAACCTTACCAACCCATCTTAGCCTGTCTAGTCCAGCCTACTTGGGCTTAACGGTTGACCTAAATGGGTCAAACGGTCAAGCCTAGATTGGCCCACATGGGCATAACAACTAGTTAGGCTTTTTTTTAGATGTTGTGTTTTTCCATTTTAGCCCTCCTGACAACTATATAACGACTAGTGGGGGATAAAATGAGAAAATATAAATTTTTGAACTCTATAAATATGCCAAATATTTGCAATTTGTCACATAATCAACTATCTCTACAATTCTCTCTATAACTTATTGAAAAAGTTCATTATATATTCTCATTCTCAATTCCACTTACAAGTTACAAGTTATAAATGGCTTCATCGCCAGTTCCAACAATTTGGTCATTTTTCCAATGCTTTCCATATGAACACAAAGTTAAATATAGAATATGTCAAAGAGAATTTTCATTTTCTCCACAACGGGGTACCAGTATTTTATATAGGCACATTCTTACTCAACACTCTGATCACGTTGAATAAGTTAGTATTACATTTGTATGCCATTATTAGTCTATTAGTTTATTAAATTTTATGTACTTAGTTTATTTTCCCGCTCGTTTGTTTCCATGTAACTTTTTATTTATTATGTAATAAAATTGTCCTCTTTTTGCTTTGTTTATATTTTTATTAAATGTTATTTGTTTAAACTTTAGAATTATAATCCCTTTCTACACAATTATTAAAAAATGATTAAATTAATGAGCTAATGTAATAGTACTAGTAAATTTTATAATTAATGAACTAGCAAACCAAATATACATAAGGGGTCTATTATGTATTACACTTATAATTTATATAATAATGGATAATTATATTTGTAATAATAAAGTTACATTTTAATAGTTGAGAAATATATTTGTATAAATATTACATAAAAGAATTAGTGGTCCAGTGGTTTAAGTGTTGCAATTAAAACAAGAGTTAAGAGGAGTTCAAATATTTATTTAGTAAATAAATGATAAAAATGATTATAATTGTAATATTAGTACACAAGTAGGTTTGTAATTTAGTGGTTTATGGCTAAAATATTTAGGCAAGAGGTCATGGAAGATTATTTGGTAAATAAATGACAAAATGATTAAAATTGCAATATTAATACACAAGTAGGTTTGTAGTTTAGTGGTTTAGGGTTAAAATATTTAAGCAAGAAGTGATGGGTTCAAACCTTGTCCCTTACACATCTTAAAATTTTTAAGTAAAGATAGGCTTGCGAGTCAGCCCGTCGCAATCCAACCCATTCAGCCTAGTTGCCATCTTGAGTTATATGTATCCCAATAACTATTATCCAAACTTGCCCAAATATAAATCATGCATATAACTATTTTATACTTGTCCAAAAACCACCCATCTATACAACTGCTTTAACGAAAAGAGCACTAAGTATCTTCCGAGTCATCATTATCATCGAGCACTAAGTATCTTCCGAGTCATGATCATCACCACCACTACTACCACCACCACCACCACCATCATCATCCCCATCCCTATTTTCGCCAGTCCTATCCCCATTTTGAGTTGAAAAGTGGCGAAAATTGAATACTGACCTTTAAAGTGTTGAGACCTTGCAGCTTATATACTTGACGGAAGTAGTCAAATGACGGAGTAAAGTATGTGTATTGGAATCTTCCCAGCTCAACCGAACAGGAACTTGAGAGGATGATGGTTCGAACAAGGTAGGTGGTTTAGGTGGTGCTACACAAATAACAATTCTAGATTGATAAGGATTCTTCAAATAATTGTCATAGTAATTCTTTGTGAGTATATCATTTCTGGCTTTATCAGGAAGTTTAATGCTGGAGAAGATCTAGTTATTATCCATAAGATCAAACAAGTCTTCATTTCTTCGTAATCCAACACCAACTTCCAAATACAATTGGGTGATGAGGCAGGGGAACAAAAACCCTTTGGCTTTTCATTTTCTTTTTACTCGCGACAAATGAATGCCCCAATGTTTATGGAGTGACGCACCAAGATACTAATGCTCTATTTGTTAGAGCCTCATTTTAAGATGCTTATCTTATTGAAATAAAAGTATATCTTATAAGATTTAAGAAATCTTCTCATGCATCCTATGAAAATTCAAAGTAAAACAATACTTTTTATCTTATAAAAAATAAGTAATCCTTCCCATCTTATTTTTTTACAACTATAGAATGTATGGTGCATATGATAAGATATCTTAAATCTTATAAGATATCTCCAAATTTTAATAAGATAAGTATATTAAAATAAGATCATTCCAAACACACTATAAATACCAACAAAATTATATTAAAAGGCATCTCGTGATGCTGAGTTATTGGAATGAGAAATGAACCTTAACCACACTTAGCCCCCCTTGAAAAATTGGTATTTTTTTTTACTGTCTTGGTTGTACCATAAGACTTTTTAACTTCTCTGCCTTGCACCAACACATTGTATACCATGTCAAAATTGACATCAGACTTCACAAATTATAAGTGGTCATCATCGGGAATGGATTCGAAGCCATAACAGGCATTTATTTTATATACATGTATTATCTTTTTGCTTAGGAAAATTTGTATAGAATTCCCAAACAAATTGATCATAATACTTTCCTGGCTCGGCACAAAAAGTTAAGTATCAATTTTACAAAGTTGAAGAAGCACGAGGGTGAGAAAGTGTGAGGTAGTCTTTGTATTTTACTATGTATAACTTCAATAGGTTTGCTTCCTTTGTATTTTACATAACTTCAAATATTATATTGTGCATTTTACATAATTATTTGAAGAACTTCTTTGTTTTCAAAGTTGTTACAATCCATTCCATGGTCCTTTAAAGAAGAATTGGTAATACAACATAACAAGTAAATAGCAATAGTATAAATGGTGGATAAAGAATAACAATTGCCAATGATGTAAGTAATTTATATAACATAATAAACACGAATATTAAGCCTTACATCTTCCTTGCAGCATAACAAGAAAACACATTATCTTACAACCAACACAAGTATTTTCCGCTTACAAGCATAAACATCATCCTCTTACAAGCACAAACCATCACAAACGTTTTAAAGACTTTCTCTTAGATCAGAATCAACAACCAGATTTCCCTTCTCATTGAATGTAAGAACCAGCCAATCTCCTCTTCTCAATCTCTCACAAGCACAAATCTTTGCCCATCCTTTGGACAAAAATAAATGTTACCATCCTTGTGCCTAGCAACATGAACACAGTAGTTGAGATACAGTCCTTCCACCAGAACTTCATCTTTGTTATCGAGTCCAGACACTCGAGCAAACTAGTTAATGACATCCTAGTTCACACACAAAATAAGAAACAAAATGAAAACATTAACTCACTTGTGTTCTGTTTGTTACAGTCTTATTTTAAGATACTTGCGCTATTGAAATTGAGGAGTCATGACGGTTGATTCCTTACATAAAAGAAACTAGTAGTCATGTTGATTCCCTGCTTGAAATAAACGAGTAGTCATGTTGGTCAATTAGTGCCTGTATGTTTCTTTTTTTTTTTTTCGTTGCATTGGAATAACATAACATTTATATATTGTTATTATCCATACTTATCCATATCACTATACTTGTAAAAAACCTTAAAAACCTCGAATGTAGTAGTGGGAGTAGATCAGACATTGATTAAAAAAGGGTATTGATAAGAAAGGATTATTTTCTTCTTTCCTTTTTTTTGCATCAAAATGGCTAAAATAAAATGAAATAGGAGAAAGGTTTTAATTTAAAAAGTCAATTGATTTACTGCCAAACGATACATTTTACTGACCGGGTAGAGATCAAAATTCCTATTAAATTAAAAAGTCAGTCAATCCAATGCCAAGGTGACACAGTTTGCTACTCAGATAGCTATCAAACTGCCAATTTATTTCATAAATGCACTAAAACTACTGCGACCACATAAATTTATAATTTAATTTTCGATATCAAATAAAATGATATTTAATGTACATATATTTTCTCACAACTACATTAGTATCTATGAGCAATTAATTACTATCAAATCCATGCACAAACTCAGAAATTAATTCCTTTTTCTTAATACCGACATTAGTACCCATGAATTAAATTAGTACCTACTAGCATGCATAATTTTGTCATTCTTAGTCGTTTCAAAAATTAAACAACAAAAACATCAAAGCAAATATAAATAGTTTGCAACAACAGAGCATTATAGAGTGACATATCCACAAACATCACTGGAAATATCTCGCGAGGTTACATTGTGGAAGCCACCATAAATTCACTGTGAATTGCTTCCGCACCAACTCTGATTCAGAAGGTCCATGCCAGCCTATTGTCTTCTGATAAAGCTCCATAAACTTGCACACGGATATTCCACAATTAGAGCCATTGTCGGGTTGGGCCACACACTTGATCTTTCTTTTTTGCACAGAGTCATACGTGTGGAAGTCTTGTTGTAAACATCTTTATCTAATTGTGTCTGTTAACACAAAGATTGCTACATCATAGGCCATAGATTATCATGCTTTAAAAGAAATATTAAAGGCAAATTTAATATGGTGGCAGAAATGGCAATGGAAACATATTTGCACACTTAAGCACAACATGATTTAAGCATATAAACAAGAAGATGAGGTGATATACCTTCAAAGGTTTAAAGATCAGAGTAGTTGGCCTCTTTGCTTTGTGAAATCTTTACCAAATAGCCTCCCAATTGGTCTTCTTCACTATGATCACCTTCCAAAAGCTTAGATGTGTAGTGCTATGTAGTGGGTAAGCACTGAGAAGAGCCATAATTGAAGATCCGAGTAGTGTGTGTTCTAGGTGTGCTATGTAAAAATTCCTGCACACCTATTTAGAATTGCAAAGAGACTTAAGTAGGTCTTGTTATAATCTCACTAGATGTAGTGTATAACAATCCTAATTGGGTAAGGTCCTAGAAACAATAAAATTTCCAACTATACCCTTTTTTTTCTAAAAATGGAATATGCCTTATGGATAAAATATCCAAGATATTCTCTCTTCTACTCCATAATATCGAATTCCATGGGACCTGCTTTTTCTATTGAGTTGCTCATAAATTTAGTAAGGAAAAACTTGGATAAAGTCATTTTTTTCCTTTATCTTAAATGTATATCTCAATAAAGTAACCACATGATTAGATGATCTCAATTAATTACATCCAATTGGAAGCATGATTAGTGAAGGGATCAAACAACATAAATACCCTTAGCTCCCAAAATGACCAAAATGTTGTTGCCACCAATTTGGTGACGTTAAGACTATTTTGACTTTGGTCTATTTCTATCAAAAGACCAAAATTGCATTCCAAGGATAATTGCTGGCTAGGCAGGAACAGGTCACATCAAATAACTGCTGTCTTTAACCAATCGAGCGAAATGACCAAAATACCCCTCTACCTATACTCGTAGTCAAGGTCGATCTAAAAGGTACCCTCACCTCCAAGACTACCTCTAGAACCTTGGAATCTCTAGTTTAAGAAGTGATCACTAACTGGTCATGGATTTCTTAATCTAGGGAGCGATCCACAAGCCAAATGACCGATGTACCTTTGAAGGGTAATATAACTAGATCTAGATTTATGATGACCAATAGGACAAATCCAAGAAGGCACATAGACTCTGCTATTATACATGTATGTCCCAATTGATTAAAATACAACACCCTACGTATGAGGCAGACAATCTTATCACATAAGACCTCTCCTTATGGTATATCAAAGCGCTGCACCCTAACTTCGTTAGTTCATCCACATATGCTAAAAAGTAAGAGTTTTGGTCACTTGGAAGCAATGAGTACCTTGTTTTCTATACATGATGGCACGGTTCTAAAAGACATACTCACAGTGGTCTTATCTAATGTGTCACACATACACTAGGAGCTAAATTTGGAAGACCCTTCAATGACTTAGATAGGTCACCCCTATTGGGAAACTTGTCTACTATAGTCTTATCCTAGTAGAGCGTCTAACACCACCATCCGGCTATAGTTATCTTTTTATGATATATCCAAAATCTAGGTTTGGACCTATTATGCATTCAGTCTCATTGCGCACCCAAGTCATTGGATTATATCATTGGACTTTAATGCAATGTATCACACATATACTAGAGAAGATATATGTAAAGATGCTTATAAATACAAACAATGATCAAATGCCTAGTTTGATATTCATGTACAAGTGGTCTTTAAGCCATATAATCCTAACAATCTCCCACTCGAACTAAAAATCACTTCCTATGAACCTAACACCCATAGACTCTACATGTGTAGTAAACACTCTCTGCGGAAAAGTCGTTGTGAATGGGTCCTCTAAGTTCTCAACTAAAGCAATATTCTCTACCACTATGTCACCTCCCTAGATGAACTCCCAGATTAGGTGGTACTTCCTCTTAATATGCTTGCCCCTGCTATGATTCCTAGGCTCTTGGCATTGTGCAATAGTAGCAGTATTGTCACAGTATAAGACAACGGGCTTCTGTATAGCTAAGACGACCTTTAGGTTAGTGAGGAACTTCTTTAACCATATGGCCTCCTTCGCAGCTTTAGACGCTGCTATGTACTCTACTTCTATGGTCGAGTCTGCGATGCATTTTGCTTCACACTCTTCCATGAAATTGCACCTTCTGACAAAAATCCAGAAGTAGACCCCCTAGAATCTCTGTATGACTGGAAGTTCGAGGCCGTATAGGCCAATGGTACTAGATCATCCACGTAGTATTCTAACACATATTCTTTAGTTCTCCAAAGAAACTTGAATATTTGCTTGACTATAGTTTAGTGGTCTAGTCTAGGGTTTGACTAATATCTGCTAACCATGCCAGCAGTATAACAGATATCTTGCCTAGTACACATCATGACATACATAAGGCTTTCCACTGCTGAAGCATAAGGGACCTTTTTCATTTTCTCTATCTCCTCAGGTGTTCGAGGATATTAGTCCGTAGATAGATTAACTCCACGTCCAGAAGGCAAGAAACCCTTCTTCGATACCTCACCAATATCTTCTCTATGCAGAAAGCTTGAGATAATGCAAGCTTCTTGTTCTTTCGATCTCATATAGTGATCCCAAGAACAAAGCTTACTTTTCCCATATCCTTCATGTGGAACTGAGAAGATAACCAAACCTTTATGGACGATAACATTCCCACATCATTCCTAATCAACAAGATGTCATCCACGTATAGAACTAGGAAAGCCACAACATTTCTGTTGCACCTTTTGTACACATATGGCTTATTAATGTTTAGGTTAAAGCCAAAGGACTTGACCGCATGATCAAACTTGATGTTCCACGCCCTAGATACTTACGTATGTCCATAAATAGACTTCTTAGACTTACAAACCATGTGCCTTTAGCCTGCTGCAATGTATCCATGTGGCTGTGTCATATAAAGGGTCTCGTCATGCTCTCCATTAAGAAAAGCTATCTTGACGTCCATTCCCCATATCTCATAATCATAATGACAAGCGATGGCAAGGAGTATTCATGGCTACTAATGAGAAGATTTCTTTGTGAGTGATGCCTTCTTTCTAGGTATAACCCTTGGCCACCAATCTAGCTTTAAAGGTTTCAACTTTTCCATTAGCTTCTCTTGTAGGCCGATTTGCACCCTATAGGTTTTACCCTTTTCGGTGCTTTTTCAAGCTCCCAGACACCGTTAGAGTACATAGACTCTAACTAAGAATCCATTGCCTTGTGCCATTGGTTAGCATCTATATCAGAAACTGCTTCATCATAACTAATGAGATCCTCAACTTGATCTCACTAGAAGCTCCAAAGAACTCTTTATAATATCTATCAGGCTACTTAGAAATCCTTGCACTACGACGAGACTTTAATGCACTAGCAGCAATTGGCTATTTTTCCTTTTCCATATCAGCAAGTGTTTTGGTCCTAGAGTAACTTAAGATTCTGGTGTTTTCTGGATCACAATGTCATCCTCTACCTACCTAGCATGTGTGCTAATAAAAACCTTCTACCCCTTAGGGTTATAAAAGATCCCACATCTGGATCCCTTAAGATACCCAACAAAGTAGCACAATTCCAACCTAGGTTCCAACATTGTAGCAGAACTACTCAGCACATAAGCTAGACAACCCCAAATGTGTAAATGATTCAAGCTAGGCTTACGCCTTGTCTATAGTTCTTGAGACGTCCTAAGCACTTATTTGATGGTACTAAATTCAAAATAAATGCCGTCATCTCTAGGGCACACCCTCTAAAGGATATAGGCAACGATGCATGGGACATCATCGACCTAACCATTTCTAAGAGGGTACAGTTCCTTCTCTCTACCACACCATTCTGCAGGAGAGTGCCTCATGCAGTCAACTATGTTACAATCCCTTGCTATGTGAGATATTCCCTAAACTCACGCGAGAGGTATTCACTACCACGATCAGACCGAATGGCTTTGATTTGTTTGTCTCAACCTTAAATTCCTTGAATTTCTCAAAGCATTCGAACTTGCGTTACATCAAATAAACATAACCATATCTAAAGTAATCATCCATGGATGTAATGAAATACTCATAACCTTCATAAGTTGGTGTGCTCATAGGACCGCATACATTATTATGCATTAATTCCCCTCCTTGGCCCCATGTCCCTAGAAGAGAATGACCACTTGGTCATCTTCCCCTTAAGATAGGAAATACACTGAAGTAGACCTTCAAGATCTAATAAGCTAAGAAGCCCATCCTCGACTAACCTCTAAATGTGTTTTTATTGGATATGTCCCAAACGTAAATGCCAAAGATAAGTATCAATGTTTTAAGGAACTTACCTTTTAAGGGACTCTACTCTTTCTATGTTGTGTGTTGTGACTTCAATAAGGTGTAAATAGAACAAACCATTATGTAATCTAGCAAAGCATATAAAATTTCTATCTCACAAAAAACCCATCCATCAATAAATGAGAAACAGGAGACTAGGTTTTCCTGAATGTTTAGAACATTATAAACATTATTCAAAACTAAAACCCTATTATAAGAGAACAACAAATGAACTCGACCAACTACAATAGCCCAAACTCTTGCTCTTGTGCTGACTCTTAGAGCAAACTTCCCTCTAATCAGTTCCCGTATGACCTAAAACTCATGTAAAGAATTGTAAATATGATTAGTAGATCTTGAATCTACAATCCAAGAATTAATAGAGTTCATCATTAAACTGGTTTCGGCGTAGAGCATGAGAGATGTATCTTTTTGCCTAGTGGCTAGATACTTGGGATAGTCCTTCTTCTAGTGGCCCTTCTTGCCACACTTGAAGCACTCCCTTTGGGCTTGCCAACTCTTGCTCTTTATTTTGGCCCAAGGGTCCTCTTCTTCTTCTTTTGGCCATGTTGCTGTTGTCACTTCATCTTGGGCTTTTTTTCCCTTTTGAGTGATGCCCAAAATTGGAAGCTTGAGAGAGATGTACATCACCGAAAGGCTTTGCGATAGCTTCCACTGCTTATAGCTCCTTCATCAACTTCGTCAGATTCATGTTCAACTGCTTAGGCTATAATTGAGATGGAATTGGTTGAAAGACGGTGGAAGGGTCTTTAACATCATGTCTACTTGCGACTACTCATCAATGTTTGCCCCTAGTATCTCGGCAGTAATAAGACATTCCATCATCTTGAGCACATACTCTTTGATAGTTACACCCTCTGCCATTCTGGTAGTCGTAAGACTTTCTTATAGCAACTTGCCTAGCAGGTCTACTGTGGTTAGCAAACATAAGAGACAGTGAAGTCATGATCTCTTTGGCAGTTGCCATGTTCTGATGCTTCTTCTACAGAATATCCGACATAGAGGCCAACGTATAGTACTTGACCATACTATTGGCCTTCTGCTGTTCCTGCTCAATATCACGCATAGTGTCAGAAGAGTTTACCCTTACAATAGGACAAATAGTAGTCAGGACATACTTGTATTCCTTGGCGGTGAGTACTATTTCCAGATTCCTTTTCAATCCACAAAATTCAAACCGGTAAGCTTATGCTCCCTCAGAATTTTTACTAGTGGACTAAAAGAAGTCATACTGGATATCGAATAATAGATCATAATTAATATCGAGCAATATAAGTAGGATATATGTGTGATATATACGTAACAACAGAAAGAACAACATATATCGCACTTTTTACATTATTTTCCATTTTTTAGTTTAACCCTCAAATTACATTGACGTAACAATGTCTCAACCCTATCATACGAACTCCATCAATGGGATGGCCGAACTATGAATAGTTAAGTTAGGCGTAGCCTATTTGGATAGTGTTTACCTAGATAGACACTACCTAACGTAAATCACTACTTATTTGACCCCTCAAATCTCCTAGGGGCCTTCACCTATGATTCGAGTTGAGTGTAATTAACCACCTCTTTAGTGTCTCATTCGATGTGGAAGGTCGTCGGCTTTTCCATTCCCCTCTCCTGCTCAATATTTTAATCTCGAGCGTTTTCTTTATCCTCCACTTATCTCGGCATTACGTTAGATCTTAACACGCTTAGAAATCGCTACATTACACCTTGTGTTACTAAAACATGATTGATACCATAAATGGATTAAGCTTATATCTGGATTAAAGTCCATAGGTAGTCATGCTTCGAGTTATCTTGATACGTCCATTGATTAATTAGTGCAGAAAAAGCAAGCAAAATTGCCAATTACATGCATTGCTTCTTTAGGATCTCTAACTACCAAATAAGTAGCCTAAGTAATCTCGAGGGACTTATCAAACTCAAGCCAAAACAAGATCCAAGGGTTAGCCAATTTTAAACCCTACTTGGATGGACATGTTGCTATGTGATAAATTGTAATAATCATACATACAATCAAACATGTGTATAAATATTGCAAAATAAACATCCATAGAAAATTAAATGGTCCCCAACTAATGGCTCCCTATAATAATACCTTAGGCTCAAAGCCCAAAGCCATTGGACTTGCCAAAAACATTAAACTATTGCAAAACTGGCCCTATCGGTTGCCTCCTGGTCAACTTGCTTGGCGACCAATTAGGTCGACCGGCCTATCCAGAGAATCAATGTCACTGCTGGTCGAGCTTTTCCAGAAAACTCTAGTTTTTTGTTGGTCGAGTCCTAGGCGCCTACCGATCAACCGGCTAGGTTGATTGCTCCTTCAGAATGTCTCGAACATCGTGCATAACAGCTTTTTCAGCTTTGAATTGATATATTATAAGGAATTACATAAAAAATCAACCTAAATAAGCTTCATCTATGACAAAAAAAGAACATAAATGTGGCCATAAAATACAAGCAATTTCCCTTTCCTATGCTTCTCTCAAATTGGAGCTATAATAGCTTTTTATGCAAGAAAATAAAACCATACATTCGATTCATCGATTAGGGCCAATATAACACACAAGCTGCAACCACAAAGGTTAGCCCACAATATATTCACCATTGAATCACATAGATCTTGCCACTTACAAGACTATTTCATCTCAAGAAACTTATTACCATGTTCTTGGCTTAAAATATGTGCAAATAAAACCTATGCCCTGATATGATAGCAATTGTTATGACCAAGATTACTAAACCGTAGGCCATAGATTATCATGCTTTAAAAATATATTGAAGGCAAATATAATATGGTAGTGAAAATAGGAACAAAAATATATTTGCACACATGAGCACGATATGGTATAAGCATATAAACAAGAAGATGAGGTGATATACCTTCAAAGGTTTAAAGATCAAAATAGATTGCCTCTTTGCTTTGTGAAATCTTCACCAAATAGCCTCCCAATTGGTCTTATTCACTATGATCACCTTTCAAAAGTATAGATATGTAGTGCTATTTAGTGGGCAAGCACTTAGGAGAGCTGTAATTGAAGATCTAGCAGTGTATGTTCTAGGTGTGCTATGTGAAAATTCCTGCATACCTATTTAGAATTGCAAGGAAACTCAAGTGGGTCTTGTTATAATCTTACTATATATAATGTATAACAACCCTAATTGAGTAAGGTCCTAAAAACAATGAAGTTTCCAACTATAACCTTTCTAGAAATGGAATATTCCTTATGGATAAGATATCTAAGATATTATTTTCTCTCTCCTACTCCATAATATCTAATTTTATGGGATTCTTTTATCCTATTGAGATGCCCATAAATTTTGTAAGAAAAAACTTGGATAAAATCTTTTTTTTTCTTTATCTTAAATTTATATCTCAATAAAGCAACCACATGATTAGATGATCTCAATTAATTACATCTAGTTGGAAACATGATTAGTGAAGGAACCAAAAGACATAATTATCCTTGGCTTCCAAGATGACCAAAATGCCCTTGCCAGCACTTTGGTGCATCAAGGCCATTTTGACTTGGGTCTATTTCCACCAAAAGATCAAAGCTGCACTTCAAAGATAATTATTGGTTAAGCAAGAATAGGTCAAATCAAGTAACAACTACCTTTGACCTACTGAGTGAAATGACCAAAATACGCCTCTATTTATACCCTAGTCAAGACCGATTTAAAAGGCACCATCACCTCCAAGACTACATCCAGAATCTTGAAATCTCTAGTCCAAGAAGTGATCACCCATTGGTCATTGATCTCTTGATCTAGGGAACGACCCACAAACCAAATGATCAATATACCCCTAAAGGGTAATATCACTAGATCTAGATTTACAATGACCAATAGGACAAATCCAAGAAGGCACATAGACTCTGCTATTGCACATTCATCTCCTAATTAGAATATAACACCTAACATACAAAGTAGACAATTTTATCACGTAAGACCTCTCCTCATGGAACATCTAAGTGTTGTACCCTAACTTCATCAGTTTATCCACAAATTCACAAGATTAAGGGTATTAGTCATTCGGAAATAGTGAGTATCTTGTCTTCTATGCATGATGGCATAATTCCAGACATACTCATAGTGGTCCCGTCCAATGCGTGACACACGCACTAGGAGCTAAGTTCGAAAAGACTCTCAATGACCTAAATAAATCACTCCCATCGGGAGACTCACCCACTATAGCCTTATCTTGGTAGAGCGCCCAACACTACGATCCAGCTATAGACATCTTTTTATGATATATCCAAAAACTAGACTTGGATCTACTGTACATCTAACCTCACTGCTCACTCAAGTCATTAGATTATATTATCGGACCTTTACACAATGTATATCTCAAGATATGAAACTTTAAAACTTCTAAATCGAAGCCCCTTCATTAAAGAAGCCTTTAACTGTGTATATCGAGATATGAAACTTTAGGCGTATATGAGCTCATATGAACTTTATATGCATATGCATAAATAGGGATCACTAATTGAAAATGGAAAACACCATTTACTATATTCTTTAATATGAGCATATAAGCTGATTGTACTTGCATGAATATATGCCAAGTATAAAATAATACTTTATGGCAATAACTTTATAAATTCTACCTTTATTTGCCATCAATATCAAAGTTGTGCAAGCAAGAAGAAAATAACCATGTCATTGATAGGAAATAACCATATCATTGAAACCCAATCTATGACATAATCTCATATTAGAAACATTAAGAATGCATGAGTTTATACAGCAATAAATAATAACTTTAAATGTGTACACATGAAAACTGAAATTGCAAGAATAACTTGAAACAAATCAAGAATGGAAACTTTAATGTGCTGACAACTGCTGGAAGCAAAACATACATATAAATAAGCTTCCACTATACCAAACATCAAAAGATGACAGAAATCTCATATGCTCTACGTATT
This sequence comes from Cordia subcordata, assembly GCA_028554755.1. NCBI lineage: Eukaryota > Viridiplantae > Streptophyta > Magnoliopsida > Boraginales > Cordiaceae > Cordia > Cordia subcordata. The sequence goes on along the minus strand of JAPTOF010000010.1, from coordinate 12,568,640 downwards.
TCTGAAATTCGATAGGTCTAAACCCTTTGGTTGGTGGATCAGCAATCATGTTACTGGCGATAATCTATTCGCATTCTATCATCATTATCAACCCATTCCCTTAACTTGAAGAATTTCAAATTCATATACTTTGCACCACCAGAATTCTTCGTTTTCTTTGTAAAGAATATTGTTGAAGCATTATCACAATAAATCTTAATAGGTTTATAAATGGAATCAACCACCTTAAGCCCTAATATAAAATTCCTTAGCCATTTATCATGAGCCCTAGCTTCATAACAAGCTATAACCTCAGCTTGCATAGTAGAATAAGTAATAATAGACTATTTGGAACTCTTCCAAGAAATAGCATGACTTGCAAGCATAAAAATATAACCTGTGGTGGATTTTCTGTCATATGTACAACCTACAAGGTAAGCATCTACATAACCAAACATTTCTAGATTTTCAACATGCCTATAAATGAGCATGTGATCTTTAGTTCCTTTCGAATGGCACAATGCTTTCTTCGTAGCTACCCAATGATCAAATCTTGGATTAGATAAGTATATGCCAAGGATGCTAATAGTATAAGCAATATCAGGTCTTTTATATACCTTAGATACATCAAACTGCCCACTACACTACTATAAGGAACATTCTTCATCAAGTCGTTCTCAAGCTCATTTCTAGGACGTTATTTCCTACTCAACTTATCTCGTTTTATGATAGGAGCAATACCTAGCTTACAAGTAACTTGTGACAATCTTGGCAACTTCTTATTTCTATTTCTATGAATCTCTACACCAAGAAAAAAACTTGCTTCCTCAAGATCTTTCATGTCAAAGTTTTTAGACAACATTGCTTTAACTTCATGTAAAAGATCCAAACTACTATTTTCCAATAAGATATCATCAAGGTACAAGACCAAAAAAATAAATTTCCTCTCACTGATATTGGGATATATACATGAGTCAATTGTATTTTCTGTAAATCCAAAGGAAGTTAACACTTCATGGAATTTTGGGTACCATTGTCTAGAAACCTGTTTCAAACCATAAATAGATTTCTTCAATCTACAAACTATGTTATCCTTACTCTTTACCATGAATCCTTTGGTTGCTACATAAATACTTTCTCAAAAAGATCCCTGTTCAAAAAGGCTATTTTAACATCCATTTGATGAAGCTCCAAATCAAAATGTGCTATCAAAGCCAAAATAATTTTGAAAGAATCCTTAGAATAAACTGGTGAGAAAGTTTCTGTATAATTGACTTGTTCTCTTTGTGTGTAACCTTTTGCAACTAGTCTAGCTTTGAATCTCTCTATTTTGTCTTTAAAAGCTTTCTTCGTTTTGAACACCCATTTACATGTAATGGGTTTAAAACCCTTAGGAAGAACACCATTCTCTGCCATTGATTGCATCTCTTCTTCCATAGCTTTGCTCTACACATCTAATAAACTACTGTCAATTGCCTCTTTATAAGTGATTTGATCAACAACCTGCCCAATATCATAATCTGACTCACCTAGATAAACAATATAATCATCAGGTAATGTTGAACTTCTTTCTCATTGTGAACACCAAACAGGAATATCCTATATAGGTGGAGCATTTAAAGTAGATGGAAGGACATTAATAATATAATCTTCTTGAGTAACCATTTTCTCTATAGGCTCCTAATCAATGCTTTGTGGTACAATAGGAAAATCAAACACAGTATATTGAGAAGTAAAAGCTTTCACTTGCTTATGAGAGCAATCACACATGCCAATATCATGCTCTAAAAATTTTGCAGTCATAGACTCAACAATTCTTGAACCATTATGAGGACAGTAAAACCTATAACCTTCGAAGGCCTCTGGATAACTAATGAAAAAACCATGGGTAGTTTTAGGATCAAGCTTCTTTTCAAGAGGTTTATAGATCTTTACTTTAGCTGGACAACCCCAAACCTTCAAATTGTTTAGGCTAGGTTTCCTACTAGTCGAAAGTTCAAAAGGGTTTTTTGGAACAGCTTTACTAAATCCTCTATTCAAGATATACATGGCTATATAAAGGGCTTCCCCCTAAAGAAACTAGCAACTTGATCTGAATCATCATGCTTCTTACTATATCCTTTAAAGTGCAATTACAACGTTCAACCACAACATTTTGTTCAGGGGTTCTTGGCATAGTGTATTGTCTAACAGTATCACAACTTTCTATATATTCAGCAAAGGGTCTTTTAGACGAGCCTATATCAGTATGCCTACCATAGTACTCACTACCCCGGTCTGACCTTATGACTTTAATTAACTTTCCCAATTTTCTCTCAACATTAGTTTTGAAAAATTTAAATTTATCAAGGGCCTCTAACTTGTGTTTAATGAGATAGAAATAACCATATCAAGAATGGTCATCATTAAAAGTAATCAAAACTGTTCCCACACAAGGTAGATAGTAAGGGTCCACTAATGTCAATATGTATTAGCTCTAAAAGCTCACTGCTATGTGCGCCCCATGTTTTCTTGTTTTAGTCAATTTTCCTCTAATGCAACCAATGCAAGTACCAAAACCACTGAAATTTAAAATAGTTAAAATATCATTTTTAATCAACCTGTCAAATCTTTCCTTTGAAATATGGGTGAGTCATTTATGCCATAACATGGAAGACCTTTCTTTAATCAAATTTCTTTTGACTCCTATTTTTTCAACATTCAAAGAAATATTGTTGGGAGTTAAATCCAATATGTGCAAACCATCAACTAAAAAATATTCACCAATCAAAGATGAATTTGAAAACAATTGAACTCTTTTATTGGAAAAAACTAAACAATAACCAAGTTCATCAAGTTTAGAAACTAAAACTAAATTTCACCTCATAGAAGGCACAAAAACAGTGTTTTCTAAGACAAGACTAGATCCATACTGAAAATTCAAAACAATTGTTCCTGTAAACTCGACTTTGACTTTGACTCCATTTTCGATTAACACTCTAATTTCATCTTCACTTGGTTTTCGTTTGTTTATTAACCCCTACAAAGAATTAGTTATGTGAATAGAGCCCTATTATCAAGACACCATAAATGTGGAGGTACATCTATTAAGGTTGATTCAAAACAAGTTAAAGCAAAAGACTCACCCTTCTTATTCTTTTTCTGTAACCACCTTTGGTACTTATAGCATTGTTGTTTCCTATGACCTGGGGCACCATAAAACCAACATTCATCTTTCTTCATGTCATATTTAAGACATTCAAAATTCTTATTTTGGCTAGATTTTCCTTGATTGTGAGAGCCCTTGATATTGGGTTTAAACTTCTTATTGTGGTTGGAAGAGCTACCAGTATGACCCTTATGAAGATGTGGCTGATGCACCATATCACACTCTCCTGTTTCTCCTTAAGCAACATTTCCTCTTCTTGGACACAAATAGAGATAAAATGATTGATCGACAATGACTTCTTTTGCGCATCATAAAATGGACTTCATATTACCAAAAGAAGGAGAAAGGGAGTTTAGGGGTTTGATGGATTAAGAAATTTTCAGCAATAGGGACTTTAAGGCTGGTGAGGCAATTAGCAATATCTTGGATTTGGAGAATAAAAGGCTCTAACCCTACCATTCGCATTATACCTCATGTTGGATAGTTTTTGCATTAGTTCTCCAGTTTCGTCCTTCTCAAATTTTTGAAATTACTCTCCTATGGCTTCAAGAAATCTTTTAGCATTAGTTTCCAATGGCACACAACTTTTGACAGTCTCAGATATTGAATTTTTCATAACTCTAATGCTAAGTTTGTTTGATCTCTCCCACATTTGATAATATTTTCTTTCACTTGGGAGCTATCTTAAATGCGCGTTGGGGGCTCATCTTCAATTAGGGCTAGATCCAAGTCAGCTAGACCAAGGGCTATTCAATATCACTTTTCCATTTCACAAAATTATTTTCATTTAGAGTCTCAATGAAACAAATCTGATTATTAATAGGAATATTGCTAACTGGAAAGTAAAGCATAAAGAAAAATTAGATAACATTCTTTGTAGTATCAACAATTAATAATGGAAATATCCACATAAGAATTGAGATATATATATATAACTGCATATTCCCCTTTGGGCAGAATAGACAGTCATACAACCTGAAGCTCCCACTCAAGTGAAATAGCGAGAAAACTTTAAAAAGTCTTTTCCCATTTGGACAGACAATTCGTATTAAAGTCCAAATATTCTTTTTGTCTCTTTTTCTATATACTCCTCATTTTTTACTTCTGCCTCTTTTCTTACCCAATATATAAAAAGCCCTCATTGTCACTCCCATTTTTCCAAATTAATATGTACAACAACCCTCTTCGGGCAAGTAATTATCCATACTAACTCAAAAAAACAAATCACCCAGGATCCTTATCAAATAAATTCATAAATTAATACAGAGACCTATTTCAACATAGCCATCCATATTAATAAAAAATTATTTGACTGGGTGTATAAAAAATATCTTCTTGTAATTATAAATCTTTAGCACCAAGGTTATAGTTTCATGAGAATAATAAGTTCATGAAATAATCCAACATATATATTGTTGCATATATGTGATATAAGAAAAATATTATATATATGATGCAAGAATCATAAGAATCACATGGCACTGTAGTGACAGCAAGTAGAGGGAAAAACTAAACCAAAATTGATTTTGATCGTAGGACCTTCTCAGTATGTATTAATAACCATACCATCTTTAATTTATTTTACATCATGAAACTTGTAAGCATGTCATGTGTGCTATGCTGCCAGTAGTAAAATTTGCATCTTTGGCTTATAATAAAACAGGGCCCATAATTGACTTTGATATCACTACTATGCACAATTTTTTTCTTTAAAATTAGTAAAGCCATCTTGTAGCAACAAACACCAAAGGTAAACATATAAATAAATCAAATAAGCTAAAACAGTATATCAAAAATCAAGTAGTCCAAGTTATGAGCCAAGAAATTTCAAAACTAGATTTCAAAAACTTGAAATATCAACAAGTATTATCACAACAAGATCAAACGTCATAACCAGATACATCATAATACAATTAACCAAGCCCTCAATTATTTCTTGTCTAAAATTCAAAATTAAAATAAATAAATAAGTTATTGTCTAAATCGTAGAACTAATTGTGATAGTTACTACTACACAAAAAGATAGTATATACACAATTCAAAGAAAAAAAAAAAACTCAATGGACATAGCATCTAATCGGAAACATATTGACTGGCACTAATAAACTTTAATTGATTATCATCAAACAAACTTTAACACTTGATTGCAAAGAGGAGTTTGCAATCACAAAACAAATATTTTAATGCTTTAAAGCAACTTGAGACTGGAGTAATTGCAGGCAAATTCGACTTTCAATGTACAACCTTGATTGCTTATTTTTTCTAATATGCAAGGCCAAAAAAACACATGGCCACTAAATTGAGGTGACGAAATGAAACAAAATTGAGGAATCTATTCAAACATGGTTATCTGTACCTTATCAAGCTTTCACCCGTCAACCCATTAAAAAAATATGAAAAACTTTATACAGGTTTTTAATCCGATATTAGTGGCTCTGAACCATGTTAGATTTTACTAAACTAATACCAGAAAATAAAAACACTATCATGATTAAAATAAATAAATAAACTTAGAAGCGTATCTTGATTAGAAGCAATTGATACTTAACTTGTGATGATCTTGTGAAACTTGCTAATAAACCGCAACAGTATGTTGTGGTATGCATGCCTAGACTAGAGACTCCCTCACTCTCTCCAATTTTTGTATGTAGGTTCTTAGTGGGGGCACACCAACCCTAGTAGCATATAAATAAGCTATTAATACTATGAATGGGAGAGAGGGCCTAGCCTTGAAACTTTACTAGGCCCCCCATTAAGATGCTCTAATACTTTAAATAGACTCTACACCTTGCATATCACACTATTATAGAATTACAATATTCATGAGATGAACCTAGGCCCAACTAGAATTGATCACGGTAAATAATATTTTGGGCTTTACTATTCAACCTCAACATATTTTTTGGAAACAAAAAAGTCTCAATTAGTGGCAACCCATAATTGTATAAAATAATTTTTAACACACGTTGCACAAAATCCAGTAAAGGTTGTTATAGTTGAAGTGCAACAATATTTATATGTAAAAAGGCAAAAGACAGGAAAATATAGTGAATGAAAACCAAGTAAATACATCTGAGAAAGAATTCACTACCAAATCAAGCAAAATTATATTTTTGCAGAAAAGCAAATTCCTACCATAGTTGGTCGGTAAGAAATAATTCTTTACCAATTGCTTAGCCAAGAGGGCTATCTTCCACATATTTGTCTTTACATACAACATGTTTAATAAATAGACTGTTGCTACTCATACAACAAATTTGTAAACTGGTTAAGTCTCATACCGTGCATATAGTAGGAATGAAGCATAACGAAATGTTTCGTCCATTACTTTCCATTCGAGTAGTCAAGCCTGCAACAAATGTATCAATGATCTATAATGAAAATAGATACACATATATCATATACAAGTGATGTAAAATTTGCGAAAGAACTTATTTACATGTAGTAACAACCCACGTCATCTTAAAGGAATGTCCTAGGCATAATTTCCACATTTGCTTCCTTGTGAGTGACAGATTCATATCGAGCATTGAAGCTATTATTTCTCTATAATGGATAGCAAATTGCATTGAGATTTCAAAATTAAAAATATCACATATCAGTGGATAGTAAAATAATTTATGCAACAGAGTGCGGAAGAAACTTGCATGTCATCCAACTCTTTTTCCAAAAATATAATCTTTCAAACATCTATAATTTGACATGAATCAGAGACCATCTAATATTGATACAACAGCCATTCAAAGGCCTTCGTGACCATTAGTTAGATTATTGAAATTTAACACTTGGTCTTCTTTTATAATCTCTTCGTTGTTCTTGAACAATCTTTTGTGGGAGGGAAAGTTGTCAAAGATGGGCTCGGAAAGAGGGTTGTCAAAGTTGTGCTCATGTTTGCCTTTGTCTACTAAAGACTTAATGGAGACAATTTCATCGAAATTTTTGTTGTAGCTTGTCTTATTCTCTACTGGAGCTACTGGTTGTTACTATCAACAGAAGGTGAATTTTCCTTTATCTATATGTTTAACAGTTCTTTGTCTTTCCCCTCGTTTTCATCTACCAAACAACCACTCTTACTCTCTAATAATTCATCTTGGTAACCATTGTTGCCTTTTAAAGTGGAGAGCAACTCAATAACAAGACATCTCATGGCCAAGTTGTCTCTTTCACCTCAATCCTTAGCTCCATCACCTTAATCGTCAACTTTTGTTATCAGCTTATGTTGATCAGCTTGCAACTCATCAATTTTGGACTCTAGCTAGGACAAGCTACCATCACTGCAATCAGTTGCATCTTGCATGCTAGCCAAAAAGTTAAATTGATCTCCTTAAAAAATCAGATTTTTGTAGTCATAGCTGCCAAGTTTGTTATAATCTTGCAGTCTTTTCTTGACCTCTCCTGTTGTCCAAAATTTGATGAATGGCTACATGTGATATATCGCACACCTCTTTCTCATGGGTTTATAGCTCTCCGAGAACAATACTTACATATGGGAAGACAATTAATAAAAACCTTTCTGAAAGTAATATAAAGCAAAGTTACTTACTACAAATGAGAAAAGGATTTAAGTACCTTTAAAAGGAACAGACAACTAGTCACATAAGAGAGCTTAAGATGAGTATATTGTCCAATGTCATCACATAATAATTTTTACATGTAAATTGCTTAATTGTAATTTGATATGGCAGTCGTATCCCTTGTAACATAAATCAATTCCTTTTTCACCGATAAATCATACATGGGGTTCAATAAATATCTGCAAACAAATATAACATACATCCTTTTGAAATCATCCCCGAATGTGTTACAATCCTTAGTCTTCATAGATAATTTAGCGAGAGGAATTACACCATCCCACATGTCATAATCACAACACAGCCTAGCAATATCTTCATTGTCCTCCTCGTGAAGAATAATTGAAGGAACAGGTGTGCCATTTGCAAACCCAAAATCCATTTGATATGGTCTTCTTAAATCATAATTGTGTTACCATGCACAACTAGCGTCCTTTTGTTGGATCAAACCTATTAAAGAAGTTATTTGGAGTGAAAAGTGTTGTTGTATTCAGTCGTATAAGCATGTCTATATGTAGTGTACACTTTGAGTACAGAAAATAATTCATAATGCAAGTGAAACTCTAAAGTACAACAATACACTATCCACAAAATAGCTTAGAGATTTAAGTGTCTAATGCCTTATCACCTGTTTATTATACACTTCTAGAGCTATTTCTTCAATGATGTGCATTTCAATTCTATCAAGCCCCCAAACCTGATTTCATATACAGGATTTCGTAGTTTCAGGCTTAATGACTCATTTAGCTAAACAAATTTAGATAATGAAAGTCTTTTTTGAAATAAGTTCTATGATAACACATCAAAATTTCAATACTTACCCAAGTAGCTTTTAAATTAAAAACTTATCAACTTTTCATCTATATTTTACATTAGTACTTGAGTATTGCTGTCACTGCACTTATCTATTTTAGTTTTGTATCCTTGCTTTCTTTTACCACCAGCAACACTTCTTGTAGTTTGAGCATTCCTTCACCCTTGCATTAGATAATAATATAGACAAATGAATGACTAGATCAATCACATTAAGTACTCAACACAATGACAATTCTGCTATACAAAAATAAATTGAAGATGAAGACAACTTATATGTTCACAATCTGATAGAATACCAACTATGTGATCAAAACTACTATGAAGTAAAACCATTATTGAAGAGCACAACAACAGTGAAAATCAGTTAGAATATAGAAGTTTGATAGCATCTTACCAACAGTATCTAGCTTCTCATAAACCCTAATGCATATGACTCTTCAACAAAAAATAAGTGAGTCACCTTTAAAAATCTGGCAATATAAGATTCGACTTGGTTTTTGTTGACAAAAAAATTGGACTATACCATTATATAGATTTTATTTTGTAACCCTGAACCTCCTAAACATGGCAAATATCAACATTAATTTACATATACTAAAGTAATAACCACTTCCACCAACTTCTTTCTTGCCTTGAATACTGGAACTAGATTAATCGATGCATTTTCTTATCTGACCATCTATTGTAATGCAAATCAATAGGTAAAACAACTTTATAAAAAATTAGCTTTTTATTCTATCCTTTGGATTAGTTATTGCCATGTTTTTTGGGATTAGTTATTAAATAAGCCATATTGTATAAGGCTTCATTTTTTTCATTTTAATTAATATTTTTTATTTTATCATCTCATTACGTTTTGAAGATATTAATTACTTTTATTAATTAAAAAATATATTTCTTTTTCCCCCATCGTTGATAGGGAAATATGATTTTTCAACTTAATTTCACAAGAAACTTCAAAGCTTCTTCCTATTATACATACATAAATACATACATACATACATATATATATAATATACATATATACATATATATGTATATACATACAAATGTATGTGTATGTATATATGTATATACATACATATATATATATACATACACATACATATGTATGTATATACATATATATGTATATGCATGTTATCGAATGGTGTAATTACAGTTTTATTTTTGCTTCAGTTAAATTTTTGAAGCTAAATAGAAGGTACTGCTTCTCTGCTTTTCTTCTCGTATTTCCCTATTTTCATATTTATATTTTCCCTGAGATACTTCAAATGTGAATATGTGATGCTTATATTGGTGTATCTTTATTCTTATGAATCTTACAAGGAGGGATGAATTTGTTTAGCTATCCCAGGTGGTCATTCCACTGTCGATTGTTGAGTGTCAAGGGAATTGATTTAAGTTTAATTAATATGTCATGTTTGATATTAGTATTTGATAGGACAATAAATGAAGTTGGATTTAAATATGAAAACAAGTGTAAGTTATTAATTCAAACCTTATGATCTATTTCTTTTATAGAGGATTAACACATTCTTTTTATGGGTATATAACTGTACTCCACTACAATGGGAATATATGATAAAGGGTTTAATGGGACGAAGTTTTGACTTTGAGCAATTACCATTGCCACAAATGTCTCATTTACTTTTTCTCAGTTTTGCTTTTGAGTTCATTATATTTATTGACTTATGGAGAGAGTCCTAATGGAAAATTATTTAGTAGGTGGAGAATATTTACTTATATAGGATGAATAAGTTGTATACTTTATTCAATGGAAATTAGTTAACTTTCTTGCTATTGAGTTTATGCTCAAAAGATATTAGATTTCTTATATTAGAAATATGGAGCTTATGCAACTTTCATAGCATCATCTTTAAAAATGATGTAATCAAATAATTATTCTATTGTTCTTTATGTATGTTTTTAAAGTTGAAGTCAGATGACACCACACGGTATTACAACGTCGAATTATATAATGTCTAACTTTAGGATGGCATATGATAGAATCAACTTTGGTATTTATAACAAACATTAGTAAAAATGAGTCCAATTACAAGCCTAGTCTAACTTCCTGTAACTATATAAGATTTTTGACTTCTATTATGGCTTCAACTTAAATGACAATGACTAGGGCAATGGTTCTATCTTAAAATGCTTGTTTCTAAGATGTATCAATTATTGTATATGGTAATATGAACAATGTAGAGTATAAAGGTAACATTCAATATGTAAATTTATGCATCTTCCATGTTATGCTTTAGAATTGTATTAGGTTTTCTTTTTCAGCTTTATGAAATTTATGGTTTTATGAAATTGTTGGCAATTATCAACTACATCCATTGTCGAAATTACAATATGCTCCTAAATCTTACACTGAGACTTTATTGCTTTTATACTATTTGACAATCTGATTGCTTTAGCTCTTTAAAGGTTTGATTGCAGGGTATAGTAGGGGTAATCCTACACAAATTCTATCCAAACAAGTGTATATATGGAAACATTAACTTGCAAACTACTTAGTTTTTCTTGATTTGTTCTAGTGTAATGACCTTGTTTATATGGATGAATCTTATAGCCCTCTGTTGATGAAGTCCAAGAGGCCGATCTACAACAACCATGAGTTTTTGGTTTTTGAAAATCATATCTAACATTCCTTGAAACACTAAATAAAGCTTGAGAGATATACTTTTGAAATTATTTGTGTTTGGTATTTAGATGTTAGACTTTCTTTTACATACATGTGAGTACACTTTAGTAGACAATAAAAGTGTTTGGTCAATTTCATAGGTGAGCCTTATCTACATAAAGTTATTAGTTTACTTGGTTATACTATTGTGCTATGCAACTGCACTTTGCTTACAAGTCTTGCTTTTACTTTTTTAATTTGGTTTCTTTGATAAATAAATAATGAATTACATTATTTTCAAATTATTATTCATCATAACTTTACTTTTAGTATTAGATAATATTATATAATTCATCAAATATCTGTTGACATGTTGCTTCTGGATATTTATCAAAGTTGAACAATTTTATTGTTTATTACACTTTACGTAAGATAGTAGTCCGGATTCTATGCACCCCCATAGTACATTGCGATAGCACTATGTATGTCACAGTGCATGATAGTACGCGTGTTCGCAACTTTTATGCTATACATTTACAATTTTGTACATTCACAATACTACACGTTCATAATTTTTAATTATTTATAGATTTCATCTTTTACGTTCACAATTTTAATACTTTATGTCTAAAACTTAACTGCCCGCAATTTTTATGCAATATATTCATAAGTTTAATTTACTCTATATGTTCAAAAGTTTTACATTATATTTTCACAATTGATAAACGAATGTTCACAACCTGTCATTGAGATGTTCGTAACATAGACCGAAACGTTCACAACTTTGAACGAAACATTCATAATACTGAACGAAATGTTCACAACTATAATTGATGTGTTCAAAACCTATCTATATTTTTTTATTTTCTTATGTGTATGTATGTCTGTATGTATTTATGTATGCACACACAAACAAATCTATATACAAATAGATCTACTATAATTTTAGTATATTCGTTTCTGTATGTGTGAATATATATATATATATATATATATATATATATATATAAACATACAAAGATAGATCTGTTAAAAGAGATAAAAAAAGGAGAGAGCAAGAGCGAGATGAAGATAATGCTAGCAAGACAATAATAATGGTAGCGAGACAACGATGATGATGGCAGCTTTTTTTTTTTTTGAGAGAGAGAATAGCTCAATGCGAGGCGAGAGAATAGAGAAACAAAGAGAGAGTGAAGTATTTACATGCTTTTTTTGGTAGGCGCCTATAATAGACGCATAAGTCTATAAAGAGTGCAAGAGTGGTGTATGGTGTGGGAGGTGTATAATACAATTTACACTTAAGATAGATAAGTTGTCTTAAGAAAAAAAAAAAAGAAAAGAAAAGCAAATTGTGGGAAACTTTTGATGAAAAAAGAACAAAAAGAACAAAAGCTAAATGTGGGAACTTTTGATTTTCTAATTAACTTATAACTTCCATGTAAAAACCCCTAGATCCTTAGCCCTATCCTTTGCTGGTTAGCTGCCCCACAGGAACTACTCTATGCTCTTTGCTCTATTGGTGGATGGGGATCTAGAATGGTCACTATATATATTTTTTGATAAGATCTGCAACATATGTTCTTGCAATACTGGCAAATTTCCATTACATATTGATAAAATTAAAACCAACTGGCCTACTTTTCTTCCCTCCTAAATACGAATCCAATTAGCTTTATACATGTGTTACTGCCGTCACCCATCGAATTTTGCCAACGCATTTGTTCCTCTTATTTTGTGTGTGTCAGTTTCTTTAACATGCACAAAAAATTTAAAGAAGAACTAAATACTCTACGTGTCAACTTATGATAATTCCTATAAAAAATATCTGCAAAAAGATCTTCCAAAAAAATTCCAAACTAGAAAATATTCAAACTAAAAAATCTTAACTAAAAAAATTGATTGACAGATTATTTTATTTAGTAAAAATGACTGAAATCATCCGTTAATCTTTAGATTAAAAAAAATATATTCAATAAATCGACAAATAATTTCAAAATTATGTAAAAACACACATATTTTAGTTATAGTTAGATCCTTTTTTACACAACCCGTGCAATGCACCGGGATTAATATTAGTTTAACACTAAACCATCTTTCCTTCGATTGACCATATTCAATAGATGATTAGGACTAACATAGAAATATTTAATACTCCAATTTGTGAAAAATAAAAAAATAAAAAATAATAGTGGATGATGAAAACATGTAAGTCTATTATTTGTATGCATATTACAAACAAAATTTTTCTTTATTTTTTAAGTTTCATGAACTAAATATTTATTTAGATGTCAAATTATTTCTTTCTATTATTCAAAAATGAGATTAATATTTCTTCTTTATATAATATTACATATTTGAAGTGAGCTTTATTGCAAATGTAGTATTTGTTAGAGATTAGGCTGTACAAGAATATTGTTCAAGTTTCTTTCTTTTTGTGTAAAAAAATTATTGGAGTTAATTAACATATTTTATCTTTTGTAAATTTCTATGCATTGACATTTCTTATTAATTGTTTTTATACAATTTTCAATATTATTTTAATTTTTTGGGGAAATTTTCAATCAATTGTTTTTAATTTTTAGCTTAGTTTAATTGAGGTTGAATTTTAATGGAAGGTCCTGTATTTTTTTAGTATTGAATATTTCTTTAGTTGTGTATTCAATTGTGTGTATGCATACAATACTTTGTCATAAGCTCCCAAAATATTTAATATTGGTTCCTATTTTCATTAGTCAACTGAAAGATAATAACAAATAAATGTATTATTATTATTGTTTTTGTTGTTAAAACTAAAACTTTTGTAATACTAGATACATGTAAACACATAAAATATATGATATAGATATGTTGTAAAATTAGAAATCAAATAATTGGTTTTTTATCTTTTCTTAAATACTTTAAAATATATCGAATTGTATTTTGATCATTTTAAATTAATAATTAAAATGTTTACTTCATATATAAATTGATAAAACGTTCAGGTTGTAAAGAAATATTTAATTTCATTGAAAATCTAAATAGAAATTAATTTATTGACAACATATTAGTATGATATAAAATTTATAAATTCATTAAATAAAATACAATTTAACCCGTTGTTATTGATGTAACTTGATAATATTAAATTTATGTCAAAACCATCTCTCTTATGGATTGAATACTAGTTTATCTTCAAAGCCTCAAAGCCTTTGCGGTCGAGTTTTCATTAAAGACAATTTTAATAATTTGTCTTCCATCACTAAAAGTATTCGTGATTGAAAAAAATAAAAAAAAAACAACATCATATTTTCTTTTTTCTTGATCACCATTCCGGGTATATTGTCATGAAATAAAATACAAGTTTGAGACCTATATTGTGTTTGGTTACAAGTGATTATAAGACACTTATCTTATTTGGTAGATTGTTGAAAAGTTCGTTTGTTATCAGCTTATCATAAATAACTTATAAGATACTTTTCATAAGATGTTTTTGTCTGTAGTTATAATATAATTTATAATCTATAGTTGTTACATGTTAGAAATTTTGAGATATATATACATATATATATAAAATATTTGTACTTTCAATAAAAAAATAGAAAAAATAATTAATAATTTATATTTTATAAATTATTATTTAATAAAAAAATTGTAATATCATGACTTAGGATTAAACCAATATTGTCAAGTTAACTTACGACATCATTCATTCAGTTCAATCTAACAATAGTTACAAAGTAAACTATGTTATTATATCAAACACTTATCAAATACCATGCTTATCCCATTACAAATTTAAGGTAAATTCTATTCCAAACCGAGTCCTACTTTTATGGTATTAAATGAGGCCTAAAACCAAAAATAAGGTAAAGAGTAAGGACCTTCGGTTGCAGTTCCTTCAATTTGTGAACAAGGTCAAAAAAGTCTTTTTATTAGTATATGAAAACCCAAACACTAGAAACTCCTCCGCCAAGCCTCCCTTGCTCTGGAAACTGCAGATTCTGCTGAGATTTATCGTTGCTATTCCAGGATTTAATTTTCCAGAGCAGAAGAGAAAGAAATAGTAGCAAAAATTAAGTGAACTTATAAAAGGAGTTATTGGTTAAACCCTAAAAAAAAAGACAAAAGAAAAGAGAAGAAGAAAGCAAAAAAAGAAGGGAAAAAAAAAAGAAGAAGATGAAGTTGGATGTGGATGTTCTGAGATATCTCTCCAAAGAGGATTTCAGGGTTCTCACCGCCGTCGAAATGGGCATGCGCAACGTGCGTTTTTTGAAATCTTTTCTTTAACGTTATATGTTGCGCGTGTGTGTGTGTGTGTTTTTTTTTTCCCCCCCTCTATTGATTAATATTTTATTTTTTCTTTATTTTTCAGCATGAAATTGTGCCTTCAGAGCTCATTGATCGAATAGCTTCACTCAAGTAAGCCCCCTTTTCTCTATTTGTTTTTTTGTTTTATTTTTTTGCATTTCCGTCTTATTATTCGGGAATTGTATTTTTATGTGATTATATATGTATGTACTTGTGGAAAATAGGCATGGAGGAACTTATAAAGTGTTAAAGAATTTGCTCAAGCATAAGCTTTTGCACCATGACTCTTCCAAATGTGAGTTCCTTCTAGAATCTAATTTCTCTGCGATTTTTTTACGTTTTTTTTTTGTTGTAGATATCATTCTTGTGTATTGATATGTAATTTTTATGATTGTTACGCAATGTTAAAGCAGCTAATTAGAAAGTGAAAAAGTCGAGACCTTTATTAGAATGTTGTGTGCTATGTATTATGTAGATGATGGGTTTCGACTCACCTACCTCGGGTATGATTTCCTTGCGATAAAGACCATGGTTAACCGTGGAGTGTTTTCAGCTGTTGGTCGCCAACTTGGTGTTGGGAAAGAATCAGGTGAGTCTTTTGGTGGTTCCTGTTTTCGGGGTTTGTTATCCGAATTGATTTTTATGTTTGGTTGTAGTAGCCCTTACAATTTTTTGCTCAGCAATTGACGTTTTTCCATTTTCTTTTTCCTTCTTCCTTTTTGTGATTTAAGATATCTTTGAGGTTGCAAAGGAAGATGGTACTGTTCTAGCAATGAAGTTGCACAGACTTGGTAGAACATCTTTTAGGGCTGTGAAGTCTAAGCGTGATTATTTGAAGCACCGTAATAGTTATAATTGGCTTTACCTATCACGGCTTGCTGCACTCAAAGAATTTGCCTTTATGAAGGTTCTTGTTCTGCTACACTTGTTCAGTTTTGCATTTTGCTTTGGGAAATTTTCATTTTTTTTGGCTTAAATTGACATTACATTACTTGTATATGAGCAGGCATTGGAAGAACATGGTTTCCCTGTTCCACAAGCTGTGGATTGCAATCGCCATTGTGTGGTTATGTCCCTCGTCCAAGGTTATCCACTGTAAGGGTCTATTTACTGTGTTCTTCATAGAGTGCTGATTGAACTAGCTTTCAATTGCTAGTGGTGACTAAGTTGAGATAATCGTATACGGGCTACTTGAATCTGGTTGACAATGCCACCTTACTTGCGGACTCTGTGTGTCCATGAGTGATTTTAGTGGGTTTTGTAGGAATTCCAAGGAGCCACTTCTATGATTCCCCTAGCTCCTATGATGTTGCTTACAGTACAGGAAACAACTGGAAAACTATAGTATTAAATATTAACTTGAGAAAAGTACATGAATTTTTACCATGTCAATGTTGTTTTTGGTTTTTCCTGCCATCTCCTAATCCTGGATGCATCTCCTTGCTGTATGAGATACCTAGTTTTGTGTCTCTTTTCCCTCCTGTTCCAGGATCCAGTTGGGAACCATGGATTCCTAAAACTTCTTATATTCTTACAGTGTGCAGGTTAAGCAATTGCAAAATCCGGACATCGTCTTTGAGACAATCATTGGTCTTGTTGTTCGTCTGGCAGAGCATGGACTTATTCACTGTGATTTTAATGAGTTTAACATCATGGTAAGCTTCTGAGCACATTTTGCGGTGAATTGTTACTTTGCTCAGGATTGCAAGAACCACCTTATTCATCCTTTCTTCCAAGTAGTATTATTTTGCTAGTTGTATAGTGTATGCTTCCATAATCACTACTTAATTACTTTTCACTTGACAAATGTATCCTTATTTCCCTTTTCTAATGTGTTTGTAGATTGATGATGATGAGAAAGTCACAATGATTGACTTCCCACAAATGGTGTCAGTCTCCCATCGTAATGCCCAGATGTATGATGCTTTTCCTCAATTATGTTTCTTTCTCTCTCCCCAAGGCCCCACTTCTGTTGCAGTGTGTATAAATTATAATAATGTAAGTTCAGGTCATCTCATGTCACAAGGATTTCATTTTTCCTTCAGGTACTTTGATCGTGATGTTCACTGCATTTTCAAGTTCTTTCGCAAGAGGTTAGTAGCTAAAGTTTTATGAGAATTTTGCATTCTAAAGACTTGTGCCTTGATCTGATAAGATGAATGAGACTCTGAAAATTTGTTTTCATGAGATTGAGCTTAAGAGGGTGTTTGGATTGGCTTATAAAAAAGCTACTTGAAGCACTTCTAGCTTTAAGTGACTTTTTTTTATTGTCAACTTTAAGTAGTTACGTGTTTGAATAAAAGTTGTAGTTATAAAAATAAGTATTTACATGTTTGATTAAAGTGGGCTGAAAAGTAAGTTATATAGTTAAAATAACTATTAAGGACATTAAAATATAATTTAAAAGGTAAGTATAAGATAAAAGAGTGAAGATATTTTAGTAATAAAAATAAAAAGGTAAGGATAAGATAGTAAATGATTTGGTCAAACTTGCTTTTTTTCAACGTGCTTAAAGCCATAAAAAGCAAAAGCTGGGGTTGGGGAGCTTTTTATTTTCTACTTTAAAGCTACTTAAAAAAAGCACATTTTTAATTAAAACAAACACTTCTATTAGCTTAAATTAGGCTTTAAGCAAGTTTGACCAGAAAAAAAGCCAAACCAAACACCCTCTAATTTTTCTAAAGGTGATGGTCTCAATATTGCGTGATGACTAATGTTTTATGGAGTTTAGGTTTTCGGGAGACCAAGAATTAGTTTGGACAGAAAAAAGAAAATGTTGACTGATTTTTGCATAGGAATTTGGGGTGGCTTGGCTCAGAGTATAAAGATGCTCACCACCCCTTTTCAATCTATTGGCAACTCTAATGGAATCATTGTTGCTTTTCAGGTCCTCAATCGCCTTCTTTCTTTCCCTCACTCTTTCCCTGTTGACCCCTGCCAAATTATTTCTTTTGTCAATGATATATTTCTACTCAGGTTTTCTGTCATTAGCAAATATTTTCCTGTAATCTTCAGTTTGGAGTCTTTCCCTCTCTAACCTCATCCTCAATCATGATGCTTTATGGTACTTTTGCACTTTTAAGTGTTAACTAACTATTGAGTTCCTGAATACAAATCAATCTTGAGATCCCATGTACATTTCACCTGCAAATCTGAAGGAGATATTTTCCTTTTCAAACAATGGAGGCTACGTTACTGGATCACCATCGTTTCATATGATTGGTTGATTTACTTTCTTTGGATGTAAATTTACAAATAACTTTCCACTTAGGACAACTCTTTTTAAATAGCTTTCATATTTTTGTTAGCTTGACTAATTCGATCACTGTGTGTGTTTGTCTGTTTGTCTCTCTTGCATGCACCAACTCTCTCCCTCCCTATCTCTGCCTCTAATGTAGTTAACCTTCATATTATGACATCAAATAACTGTTCCTTGTGCATCAATTTCATACTTAATATCTGAGTCACTATGTTTTCCACCAGGTTCAATATGTCTTTTCAGGAAGATGCAGACAAATCTGATGATGCAGATGCAGAGTCAGATGAAGCTGGCTGGCCTTGCTTTTGCAATATAAAGAAAGCTAGTGGTTCCCTGGACAAGGAACTTGCTGCTAGTGGTTTTACCAGAAAGGATCAAGATGTTATTGAAAGGGTAAAACTAAGTTGTTGGATTTTCCTCATTCGGGTAGAATCAAGTTTGTTTCTAATATACTTTCTTTGGTTTTCATTTGATTTTCCATATTTAACAAACTACTGATAATTGTCTAAGAGGGGTTCCCCTGACTGCATTTCATTGTAGAGCCACAATATTATGTGCTTAAATTATTCTAAGAAAATAAGTCCTAAATTAAATACTTCTGGTGAACTTGTTGAAAATATATATGCAAAGCTTATTCTCATAGTTGCATCTGCAAAATCTCAAGTATATTCTGACAGGGACAGACATTAGAAAAGTAAATAATTGAGTAACTACCATAAACTAAATGGAGACCTTTTTTACCCTTAAACTAGGAAAAACAATTGAATTTCAGGTCAAATATGGTCATGGTCTGAAAGCTGGCTTTGCATGCTCCAAGATATCTTTACAAAAATGAAGCCTTCAATCAGGAGATGCTTGATAGATTATTCTCTTTACTGCTACTCCTTTCTAAATTGTTTGTCACGGTTTCATCCCGAAAGGAGTTTTGGGGGACAGCTAAACTTACTATTTGATTTGACTAGAGTGGGGTTGGAAGGGACAATAAAGCAAAACTTTTTTGAAAGTTGAACTAAAGTTAATAACTGTGAGGAATATTGATCCAGCAAAAGGAGTTTTAATGTATTTAGAATTAGATAGGCGATTCAGTTTAAAGATAGTAGACATTTGTTTTTGGACATTTCAAATTAAGGAAAGTATGAATTCAAATTGCTATGGATGGAATACCAAAAAGCATATTTCATTATGTGTATGGCTACACTTTTGAACATGATGCAAGATTGTGGGAGTTGTCTGTGTAAATAATTTTACATTCAATGTTATTTATTTATTTATTGTTTTCCAAGCTCTAGAAAAGGTGCAAACACAGAGATACTTTTGACATAACAATAGTACTTTTTATCCTGGAACATAAAACTTCCTTTATGCCTGCAACTGAAACATTGAATCACCATAAAATGGAGAAAAATTTAAAAATTTGAGCTTGCTTAGAGGATAACAGGAATTGGAGTTCAGTAAGTATGGTTAGGGTGCAATTCAGCTTTACAAGTTCTTGTTCAATCAAATGCTCCTCTTATCTTAGTCAGCAAGGTCACAAACCTATTAGCATCTTTAGAAAAGCTTCTCCTTTTGAAATGAAAGCTTTCTGCTTCTACTCTCCCACCTGTTCTTATCATCTCAGTTCTCCTAGAAGCAATAAGTGTCACATAAGTATGGTTTTGATTACTCAGGAAGTTATTTAGAAGTCATTGTATAGTCAAAAGCATTCCAAATATGACACCTGATTATGATTTCAATTACTTAGGGAGTTACCTACAAGTCAGAGTATAGTTAAAAAGCTTTCCAAATATGTCTCAAAGTTGTATTTTGAGGCAGATGTTGCAAGGGAAAGTTAAGGAATGTTGGTAGATACAAATACAGATTTAAGGAATGTTGTTATAAATCAGATATGGGAGTGGTGGTAGGAGATGTTCCACCCCTCTCTTTCTTTCTTTCTTCTTTTTCTATTTTTCCCTTTACCTTTTTCTTCCCTTGTCTCTCTCTCTCTCTTTTTTTTTTTTTGTGGGGTGGGGGGGGGGTGTATGTGTTGTGCGAGGGCTGAGTAGTTGGAAAGGCTTTGACTTTCCAATCTGGGTTTGTTTGCTTTGAGACTGGAAAGTGTCTTTGTAGGTTTTCAACATCAAACTAAACTAAAGAGTGATGTTCTCTATGTTATTATTTGCAGAATATAATTGCTGGTTGTATTAGCTTCCTTATAGAGTTTTAGATGTTACTTTTAAGTCAAGTATACTGGATGCTGATATATTGGGTGGACAAGTAATTAGTTGCTAATCTTACTACAATACTTCAACAAATAGTGATGAACTAATCTACTGACTTAATTTCCTAGATATGTTGTTCTGGAAGTAAAATGTTACTGTCTTCTATGGTAGGAATGAACAATCGAAGGTGGCATTCATCTTAATGGAAAGCGATATAAGTACTTCCATTCCTATTATAATAGAAGCACTGTATTCTGCAAAAAAGTAGCTAACTTATCAGCTACAGTTCCCTATCTTTTGATTTCTACGGGAAAGTATCTTGTTGTTGTTGCTCGCTCATTTGGTTTTTGGTCCAACTATAGTAGCTCAAGTGGCCTCACCGCAACCCCCCACCCCGTGTGGTGCATTGCTAAGTGTTCCTCCACCTGCTTTGCCGCTTACATGCTTAAGGTTATGAGGTTTGGCTGTAAGTGCCAACCACTTGTCATGTCTTTGGAATAAGTGACACCAACAGTTAGTTTGACTTAATTTGGTTTTGGTTATATAGGTCACCTTTTCTTTAGCCAAACACACCTAGTGGGATAACGCTTAATTTGGTTTTGGTTTGGTTGATATGTAAATCATGCTTTTAGTCTGTATTTGTTGCCTTTGGATACCAATAGCACTATCCTAGTTGACAGTTGAGTCCTAATATTGGGCCTCGATTTTATTTACAGATTATTGAAGGTGATCATGAGGACCCTTCTGATAATGAAGAAACTGATGAGGAAGAACATGATATTGAGAAGACACATGAGGAAAACATCAAGGAGGTCCAATCTTTAAGCTTGCTGGAGAAGGTAAGAAATTATGAACGTGAATTAATTGTATTGATGGTAGTTTAAAGACAAGAAATTATGAATATGAATCAATCGTATTTCATGACTAGCATAGTTACCATTTGACTTATTCTGATAATGATTATGTATTATAATATCATTTGTCTCATTCTCTGAACTATAATGTTGATCAGGACCAAGCAATGAAATACTATATCTGGACTCATGAGATCCTTGCTAATGTTTCTGATTTTGCAATTGACTTATATCTATCATTGTCCAATTTTCTGAAGTGTGGTTCGTTTTGAGGGGTTTTCATCTAGTTCCTGGAAGCCTGGGGTTAGTTGCTCGTGACTAAATTCAGGGCAGAGGACGTGGTCATTGAAATGTGCTTGGTTTTTAATTTTTTAATTTTTATTTTTTCCCCCAGAATTATATTGAGCAATTTTATGTGCTATCTTTCTCTACTTCAATGCTGGATACACTATTGTTCCAATATTGTTCCAACACATAAGTTTCCATGCACATTTTCTTTTTTTGGGCAAAACAATATGAGTACAATGATGCCAATCCTGCACATTAGCAGGGCCTCTGCCTGGTCTTCTTAGCACTAACCAAGGACTCCACGGATATGGTTTCTTGAACATTCAAATGAGTGTTCTTATTAAGACATTTAGTTCTTTGTGATGAATCCTTAAAAGTGAATTGTCCAAGGAGTGGCATATGTAGAGCTTATATGTTTTTTTTTTTTTTAAATAAAGTTCAGTTTAGTATCATGGTTACTTTACCTTACCTTTGTAAGTTATGAAATTTCTTTTCGCAATCTTAGTTCTTGTCTCATGAGATATTATGCATAGAGACATAATTGAGTTGTTATTCTATCAGGAAGCTGATAGTCAAACTGAGGCCAGAGATGGTCCTGAAGATGATGGTCGAATTGAGCAGGAAGATAATCGTGAAGATGTTGCACAAACTAAGAACGAAAATAACCCTGATGAAGATGGGGAAACTGAGAATGAAGATGATCCTGAGCTTGTGAAGCATCTGAGTAAGCAGAGACGACGGGCAATTCAAGCAGCTCATGGTGGCAGGAAGAATTTCACCACTAGGAATTCTTATAAAGACAAAGGTGGGAGGTCCTCTCACAATTCAAAGATCCAGAAGCAATTATGCAGCTGGTAAAATGTCTGACGATTGAAGAACAAGTTATGGTGGAAAATTCATTTTTGTTTGTGGTGGTGGTGATACTCTTTCATTCTTGATCCCAGCATCGGGAGTTCCTCTGTCTCCATCCCAAGGTAAATGATCGAGAATAGATATAGTAAGAATTGAGGATAAAATGAACCTCTTAAGCTGGTGGGACGTAGTCTACTTTTAGTGTGTAAAATCTTGTTTGACTCTGCTCTAAAGCATATGTGACGGTGCATGTAGTTGTATATGCCCCTTAAATTTCCATTTGATTGGTTTTCAGTTCTTTCACATATTGATAATTAATTACTAAATATGTAGACACCCCACATCTTCAGTGTTATGACTGAGATGAGTTGCTTAGATCTTCATATCTATATAATCTAATATAATTTGCTGATTGCGTGTATCACGTGTCACACCACTCAACCATTCTGCACTACGTTTATTTTTAAAGAATTTAATGCTTGCGTGTTCTTTGTTGCCAAACTTTGCATGATCTCTTCTATACTATAAGTAAAACAATTATAGCTTCTTCTTCTTCATCTTCTTTTTTTCCTTTTTAAAGGGGGAAAAAAATAGCCATTTTTTCCTTTCAATGCTAGGATTTTTTTTTCCCTTTTTTTCTTTTTAATAATTAGGTAACATGTTATGTCAAACTCTCTGGTTGATTCTAAATGATTCATTGTTAATCCTATGATTAACTAAATTATACGAAATGTAAATATATAATGGCTACTGCATCAAGCAGGTTATTATGCTAATTGACATTACAATGTCACTACTAAACATTTTAAGAGAGTGTGCCATTAGCTTCCTTTTTGCTATATGTGCTGTGTTGTTAGACCTTGCTGCATGACTAATGCTTGTTATGCACAACTTCTAAATATGTAGGAATGCATAAGAAACTGATCACTTTAGAAGTAGGCATCCCGGTTTCCTACTATGCTTTTCTAAATGCTGTTCACTTGAAGAAAACATGCCCATACACTTCAATGATCCTGAAGGACAACAGACAACAAAAGGAGATGGGAGAGAAGGAAATATTGTAATTTGTACATTTCAGTTCTTCCCCTCTCCTATTTACCTATAACATGCACTCACATATATACATACTTGTTACTACTTTTTTTCTCCATAGTTGCATAGGGAGAGGTTTTGGTCGGTTACTTCGCTTCTTGAATGTGTTGAACTCTGCTGTCTTTTATTTCAAATTAGTCGTCTTTTAGAACTGCCATTTTAACAGCTTACGGGGAGTTTTTCTCCCTCGCACGCACTTGAGCAGGAGCAGTGGCTAATTTCTTCTGGCTTTTCTTTTCCTTATCTTCCTTATCGGTTTCTTGCTTACACTTGTTGAATATTTCCTCTTTGAATGCTCTTTTGGATCGCATCTTTTAGGTGGGAAGCAGAAGGAAATAATCGATATCTGTTAGATCCATACACGCGAGATGTAGGTGAAAGCGAATTTCAAACAAACGTGAACTGGAACTCACCTGCATGACTATCGCATGTTTGAGATAAAAGAGAATTGAGAAAATTATGAAGAAGAAGATATTTTTCTGTATCTTTTTATAGAGATAGCTCAGCTATATATACTAAGATGAGCTAGTAGTTAGGTAGTTGCATAATAGTCCATGGCGTACAGCTGTCATTTTCTAACTGGTGAAGCTAACTAACTGACTAATGTAACTAACTCATCCATACATCATAACTGCTCTTCAATTGACCTTTATTTGACTCAATCTATTCTTCTCCATAACATCCCCACTCAAGCTTAACTTGGGGATATATGTGGATAACTCAGGGGAAGCTTGGATTGCAGCATGACAAATTTGTTATTAGGAAGAGACTTGGTGAGGATATCTGCTATTTGCTCTTCAGTAGAAACATGAGATAAGATTAGCTGCTTAGATGTAACTTGCTCTTTAACATAATGATAGTCAATTTCAATATGCTTAGTTCTACTGTGAGACACTGGATTTGATGCCAAGGCTATTGCTGAGTTAGAATCACTAATTAAGCAAGGTGTGGAGTAAGGAATATGTAGATCCTTCATCAGATAAGTAAGCCACTTGACTTCAGCTGCAGCTTGAGCTAAAGCCCTGTATTCAGTTTCAGTGGAGGACCTAGCCATTGTCACTTGTTCCTTAGAGCACCAAGATATGAGATTTGGTCCAAGAAAGACACATAAACCTGTTGTAGACTTCCTGGTAGTAGGATCATTTGCCCAGTCACTGTCACTAAATGCCTACAATTGAAGTGATCCTTTTTGAAAATGCAATCCTTTGTCAAGAGTTCCTTTGACAAACCTCAAGATCCTCTTAAGAGCTTCATAGTCTGCAATAGTAGGATGATGCATTGCTTGACAAAATTGAGTTAACTACAAATTGAATATCTAGCCTAGTGATAGTCAGATACTGAAGAGCACCTACTATGCTTTTAAATGAAGTAGGATTGTCGTAAGGCAACTCTGAACACTGACGACTAGGAGCATACTTGGATATGCAAGGATTGATACAAGCCTTACAGTTTGAAAGGCCTGTTTTTTGTAGAAGTTCCTTGGCATATTTACTTTGATGAAGAACAATAGATCTGTCTATGCAGGAGACCTCTATTCCCAAAAAATAAGACAAAGGTCCTAGATCTTTCAATGCAAAAGTAGAAGCCATGGTAGCAATCAATTCTGAGATCACCTTGGGAGAACTTCCAGTAATAATCAAGTCATCCACATAAACTAAGACAATGATAATATGAGAGTTGGTTGCCAAAACAAACAAAGAAGTATCTGCATTGCTGTAGTGAAACTCTTGTTGAATAAGAAAAGATGAAAGCATTTGATGCTAGGCCCTTGGAGCTTATTTTAAGCCATAGAGGGACTTCTGTAGCTTGCATACAAAATGAGGATGATCAGGATCCTCAAAACCCTGAGGCTGTGTCATATAAACAGTTTCAGTCA
This sequence comes from Cordia subcordata, assembly GCA_028554755.1. NCBI lineage: Eukaryota > Viridiplantae > Streptophyta > Magnoliopsida > Boraginales > Cordiaceae > Cordia > Cordia subcordata. The sequence continues at coordinate 12,542,788 of JAPTOF010000010.1, read as the reverse complement.
ATGCTCCATGAAGAAAAGTATTACTAACATCCAATTGTCTTAAAGTCTAGTTAAAGTGCAATGCCAAAGCAAGAACCAATTTGATTGTTTGTTGCTTAACAGCAGGACTAAATGTCTCAATATAATCCAGACCATATTCTTGATGAAAGCCTTTAGCAACTAATCGAGCTTTATACCTTGCAATAGAGCCATCAGAGTGCCTTTTAATCTTAAACACCCATTTGCAGCCTATTGGTTGTCTATCCATAGGAGGTGGAACCAAAATCCAAGTTTGATGTTGTTGTAAGGCACTAAACTCTTCTTTCATAGCTTGAAGCCAGTGTGAATTTTGAGAAGCTTCTTTAAATGATAATGGCTCAGTTTGAGGAGGATGAGTCTGAATAGTATTGTAGATGTATCTTGCAGGAGGAGGCGGTAATGTCCCAGTCTTGGACCTAGTAACCATGGGATGAGAGACTGGAGGATTGGATGATGAAGTATGTGAAGATGAATCATGTAATGATGAAGAAGTATTAGTGGTAGAACTAGGTAGTGCAATAAATGATACAGGCACTGAGGACAAAGACTCCTGTGTTATGACTGGCTAAGATGAAGAGCTGGGAGAAAGTGAAGCTGATGATGAGAACTAAGGAATAAGGGGTGGACAATGCATTGTAGCTGAAGTTGATGAATCAATGATATTAAGATGAAACTGAGATGGAAATAGATCAGTCGTGAGACTTTTATAGGATGAATTGGCAAAAAGAAACACTGTTCCAAAAAATTTAACATTTCTAGAGATATAGACCTTCTTGTGATAATATCCATACACCTATAGCCTTTAGTATTATCACAGTAACCTAGAAAAACACAGGCAATGGCTCTATTTTGCAGTTTGTGTTGATTATAGGGTCTTATCCATGGAAAACAAAGACTGCCAAAGACTTTAAACAAGGTATAATCTGGTATTTTGTTATATAAACACTGATAAGGTGATTCATTGTTCAAGACTGGTGTAGGAAGCCTATTGATCAAATAATTAGAAGTGGACAGGGCTTCCAACCAGAATTGCTCGGGTAATTGATAGTGGTTAAGCAAGGTAAGAACAGTTTCTATTAAATGAACATGTTTTCTCTCAACTCTTCCATTTTGTTGAGGTGTGTGTGGACAAGTTGTGTGATGAATAGTACCTTGATTCTGAAGAACATTCTTGAATTGTGTACTCGTGAATTCTCCACCATTATCAGTCCTTAGGATTTTGAATGTAGTATCAAATTGTGTTTGAACCATAGCATTGAAAGATACAAAAGCATAATAAGCATCAGCTTTAGTTTTTAAAGGAGATATCCATGAGAACCTTATAAAATCATCTAAGAAAATAATATAGTATTGAAATCCCATACAAGAAGCAATAGGAGAAGGCCCCCACAAATCAGAATGAACAAGTTGAAATGCTGCAGTCGTGTTATTTACAGAGTGAGGAAATGGGAGTTGATGGGATTTTGCTGTAGCACAATCAAAGCATTTATTACAGGAAAAGTTCAAAGGAACAGACACAACTGTAGAGATAGCACTTGTTGCAATTTTCGAAGGATGCCACAATCTCGAAGGAGACTGAGTTTGATGAAGGCTGAGGCAGTGATGAACTTTAGTAGAAAAATGATTGACATATGCAGAAGAAGAAGGCAATGCATGTGGCAATAGATATAGGCCATTCTCACAAGGGCCTTGGAACTTCACCAGATGAGTGTGATTGTCCATGATTTACACCCCCTTAGAATCAAATAGAAGAGTACAATTATTATCCTTAGCTAACTGGTACACAAATATTAGATTGGAAGATATGGTAGGCACATAGAGAATCTTGGATAGATATAAAGAAGAGTTAGGAAGTGTGTTAGTACCCTGGCGAAAGTTGGAGAGAGGAAGTGTAGTGCTATTTCCAACAGCAGCTGAATCCTGACCTATGTATGAATGGCATTGTTGCAGCTGAGATTTGTCATTTGTGACATGACTTGTTGCACCTGAATCTAGATACCACTGTGTTGAAGAAGCCAGAGATGTAGAAGATGAGACCTAAGCAGCATAAGCTTATCTTTGCCTTAGGATTGGCATAGTTTGTAGTATCAAGTCTATGCCAACACTTAATAGCAGAGTGATTGTACTTGCCACATATTTGCACTGAAGTCTAGGCTGCTGTGGAGTTTGAGAAGCTTGTGGAATAGAAGCAGAATAGCCACCAGAAACTAAAGCATTACCAGTGGAACTCGCTCCTTGTGGAGTAGACCTGCCTCTACCCCTGTGATTTTGATTTCGACCTTTGCCTCTGTTAGAATTACGTTTGCTAGTTGTTGTATATAGCATAGTTTGAGGATCAACAGAGGATTGATCAATGAGATTAAGTGAGTGAGAATAATTAAGATTCAACTCCTCAGTAACAAGAATACCACAAAACTCAGCTACTGTAACAGGCTCACGTCTGACTCTAAGTGAGCTCTTAATGGAGGCATACTGCTCAAGTAAACCTCTTAGTATGTACTAGGCTATATCATCATCACGCAGAGGTTCATCAATGGTAGCAATTGTGTCAGTTATGGATTTAACCTTGTTCAGATATTGATGCATTGTCAAAGTACCTTTATTGATTACTGAGAGCTAGTGACGCAGCTGATAAAGATGAGATCTACTAATAGAGTGATAATGCTTGTGTAAAGCCTCCCAAATAGCAGGAGCAGTCTGAAGTCGCACTACTTGCGTGAACACAGTAGGATGCAAAGACGCAAACAAACAATTGTGCAGATGATCATCAATTATTTGCTAGAGAGTAAAAGTTGGATTAACTTCTTCAGTTCCATCAGGACTTAGGACAGTTTGTGGAGGACAAGGTGTCTCACCATTAACATGCTTCAACAAATGATAAGCCTCGAACAAACCTTCCATTTGCGTTTTCCACATAAGAAAGTTCGTATTGTCAAGTTTGATGTGAAGCATTGCATTATAATTTTGAAGAAAAAGTTTAAATGTTGAAGGTAGTGGAACCTCAATATCAAAATCCATGATCATAGCAGAGTAAACAATCGTTCATAGTAATGATCCAAAGTATAACAATCGAAGAATCACAACAATAAAGAAAAGGAATACTGGAAGACGACGCTTTGGACCTTCGTTAATGGCGGAAACCCTAACCCGAAGCTTGAAGAATTGTTGATAAAGGATGAAATTGTAGCTTAGATAGCAAAGAAGACAATCAAAACTGCATCAAAGCTTCTTAACAATGGCGAAATGAACAATTTCGCACAAAAAATTTCCAAGAGATGGCTCTGATACCATGTTTGAGATAAAAGAGAATTGAGAAAATTATGAAGAAGAAGATATTTTTCTATATCTTTGTATAGAGATAGCTCAGCTATATACACTAGGATGAGCTAGGCTATTAGTTAGGTAGTTACATAATAGTCAATGGAGTGCAGCTGTCATTTTCTAACTGGCGAAGCTAACTAACTAACTAATGTAACTAACTCATCCATACATCATAACTGGTCTTCAATTGACCTTTATTTGACTCAATCTATTCTTCTCCATAATATCGCATACCAGGGCAGGGTGTAGTAACTGCTAACGAATTGTACGAGTACCCTCAGCAAGCAATTAACTTTCGCGTGTCAGATTCGTTCCATTATTCGATTAGGTGGGCCTACAACAAAATTAGTGGGAGCCACTTGATTCTACATAGTAAAAGTACCAAAAAACATCAATAAAGCAGTCTTCAACAAATTTATAGGTGTCGGTTCTTGACCTGGGTTCGATTACAGTCCCTTGCCTTGGGTGAGTTATGTTTTTGACTTGGTGCTTAGTATTGGTGATGTATTGTGCACCCAAGATTTACTAATGGTGGTTGGATTCTATCGATTGTTCTGGTAGTTGAGTTTTGTCAATTTAATTTTTTGTTGGAGAAAAAAAAAAAAACTGTGAGGGAGAGAGAGATATACCCTACGACAAAGCAGGGGATGCGATAACCGTTTTGTCCCATGACACGAGTTGAAACCATACTGAGCCTGGAGATATTGTAGGCAAATGTATTTTTATTTTAATATGTAGGGAAGTTGGATTCTAGTTGAGGCAAGTGCAGATGTAAAATACTTTTCTTTATCCAAATCCAGAAGAAAAATGCTGTCTGAAACGAGTTCTGGAATAAAGTTAAGGAGCAGAAAGACAAAGCCAGGATTGCTGAACCAGTAATGCTCATCTGAGGGCTTATTTGTGATACCTCTTTCAATATTTCCATCTACCATTTCGTTAATTATATGCTCCAGCTTTGTGCCAACAATAAGAAAAAGCTGCAAAATGTAAAACCACACAGTTCATACTTGCAACAGAGGGAGAACTGAGTTGATGATGCTTAAAAGTCAAGATGGTAAACTAATACTTGTGATGCCCCATCTCACATTGATTTTGTAAAAGAAACATATTCAGTTTATAATTCTTTAAGTATTCTATTGCTTTCAAGCTCTGTTTGATATAATTAGCTATCTAGATAATTTGTAGCTGTATAAATAGCTAATAATTGTTGTATTTTAATAGTTAATGGATAGTTGTTTAACTAAATGATTGGAAAAGATATATGCGATAGTAACAGCTATTGGATTAGCTGAAAATTTTAAATAACATAAAAGGACATTGCTTATGTTATTATTGTTATAACAACAACAACGGTTAATTACTAATGAACTATAAGATGAGAATTTTATTTAGTGAAAAATATGAAGTAATACTTTATGTCATGAATACTTACAATCAAGGAATGAATGATATCCAGAAATATGCATGCCAACCTGCAAATTTGATTAAAATAACTGTGAGAGATATTTCATACCTTGATCTACTATAGAAAAGGATATAAAAACTATAGAATTATGAAACATTGTAATTTGTGGTACAAGTCATGCAATTACATTGTGCTCCTTTCTCATTTTGCTCCCCCGACTTTGTTGTGACAAAATTTATATTGCACTTTGTGCATCACACAGGGTCAAACACTAGTTTGGGTATATGTATGTATTCTCATATGTGTGTGTCCGTGTATGCATATATATATAAGGGAAAATTGATGAAGATTAAAGAGAATAAGATGATGAGTAACAAGAAAGAAGCAAATAGAGATTTATGAACATGCAATTCACAAATTGTGAACATACCATAAAAGAGTTGTAAACATACATAAAAGACTAGTTGTGCATTTTCATTTAGCACTTCTCAATATTTTGTTAATTAAAAGCTGTGAACGTGTAAAAGTTAATAATTAAAATTTGTTAACATACTACATAAGAGTTTTGGATATATAGTGTAACAGTTTTGAACAATTAAAACTTGTGAACATGATGTAATAGCTATATGAACAAATAGAATAAGAGTTAAACAAAACTTATCAATCTATCTTATAAAAGTTGTGAAATAAGTAAAACTTGTGACCTTATTGTAGAAGAATTGTGAATAATTAGAACCTGTGAAAGAAGAATAAAAAAGCTGTGAGCATATGAAATGTTTCTGTTCTTTTTATTACTAAAATAACATGCTGCTTACAAGAATGCTAGATATTCCAAATAGTGATATATTGATATTATTATTAAACATCACATAATAAGCAATAAATAAATAATAAAAAAAATATAGTGATATATAGCAATATTTATTCTTTAGTCATTAAATTCAAACCCACGATCTTTGAGAATAGACCTGTAAAGTTAGTAAAATGAAAGATAAAGCACAAAAATAATCTTAAATTCGCTGCCTTCTCTTGCTAGCTTGTTATTTCTTTCCACTGTTTCTTTACGACCTACAAAGTTAGATGACCAAGTCGACAAGATTTCTTTTTATTTTGATTTTAAATATGTTGTCATTATTCCATGGGAATTTCAAGCTCAAAAGCAAAGGCAAACTAATCCCATGCTAATACTGGGAATATCTTTAATCATCTCCACATTTATTTTTCTTTTGGGAAATGGGGACCAATTAGCCTCCATCTTTCCACTATTTTTAGCCTCTGTTTGGATTTAATAAAATGGGTGGACAGGGAGGGGAGGGGAGAGATTAAGAATTTCTGCCTTGTTTGTTTTGGAAGATTTTAGAGGTGGAAGGATTTAGAAGGAGAGGGGTAATCCCTTAAAAGGTTAGGTGCATTTGGTTTGCTTGTTTTTTATTTTTATTTCGTTAACTATTTTTACTTGCATTTTTAGAAAACAAAAAACAATTTTTTAAAAAATTTAAAAAAACATCAAAAAAATATTTTATCTGAAAATAAGGTGGTAATTTTATAATTAATTTTAAAAAATCTAAAAAATAAGGTGGTAATTTTGTAAATATGTCTAAATAATTTAGGGAACAAGGTTGCAATTTTTTCGATATATCTAAAAAATTTAGAAAATAAAATGTAATTTTAAAATTTAAAAAATTTAAAAAATATGATGGCAATGTTGTAAATGAATAGCAAAAAGAAAAACGCTTTTCTTAACCAAACACATTTTCTAAGTTTTAGAAAATATAAATGAGAACTATTTTTAGAAATAAAAATGAAAAATAAAAACAAGAAAATGAAAACATAAAATAGGCAAACAAAACATAACTTAGTTTTTCATTTCTCCTAAATTGGGTAAAATGAAGGGAGAGGAAATCCAAAAAAGTTTCATACTAATTTTGTCTTTATAATATCAGCAAGCCCAAAGCACGAGAGAGTATAAAAGTCAATTCGCACATAAAATTTATTCCCTTCCCTTTATTTCCTCCCCAATCCAAACAAGTGATTTACATAATCGTTTATGCTCTTTTCCGTGTAAAATTTTTCAATCTGAGCAAAGATTAACCATATTCATTACTTTACTTTACGATTCCATCATTTCCTTTTCTTTATTATCTTTATTAAAGTTTTCCTTTTGATTCCAAACGTAGTGAGGGTGTTTGGTTTGACTTTTGAGTTAGTCAAATTTGCTTAAAGCTCAATTTTAATTAGTACTCTTGTTTGTTTTAAGGAAAAAAAAACTATTTTTTTAAAAATGAATTTAAGTAAAAAATAGAAATTTCTTACCCCCAACTTCTATTTTTTATACTTTTAAGTAATTTAAAAAAAATAAATTTTACCAAATCATTTACTATCTTATCCTTATTTTTTATCTTTGTTACTAAAAATTTTGTTATTTTATCTTATACTTACCCTCTTCGTTATACTATAGTTTATCTAATAATTATTATATATTTATGTTAGGTATAACATAAATTAATTTATTAAATTATAAAATTTTGATAATATACTTCTAAGAGTTAACTAAATAATTATATTTATCTTATATTTTAACTGAATTCTATTTTCATGTCCTTAATAGTTATTTTAACAATATAAGTTAGTTTTCAACTTACTTTAACCAAATATGTAATATTTATTTTTATAACTACAAATTTTATTTAAACACATAATTACTAAAGTTGAAAGTAAAAAAGAGTCGTTTAAGCCAAAGGTACTTTAAGTAATTTTTGGGTAAAGCCAATCGAACAACCTCTTAGAGTGTATTTAGCTCAACTTTTAGACACTCAAAAGTGTTATATATGAGTTTAAAAACTAAAACTAACATATTTTGGCCCATTTTTAAAAGTGCTTTTAGATACAAGCTTAAACTAAAAAAAGTTAAAAAAAACTAGAAGCCCCAAGTTGGAGCTTTTCGAAAAGAACTTCTAAGAAGCTATTTGATATCATTTAGAAATTATCTTTGTTCTTTTTTTAATAAAAAATACTACTCCATAATTTTAAAATTCTAATATTATATTGTCTTCAAAATAATTAAAGCTTAACTCCTAAAATATTAATAAGAATGGTTAAGACTTTTATTCAATTGCACACTTCACCAAAACTCTATAGCTTAACATTTGAAATCTCATAGTTAGACCAAGTAGAACTTTAATTCAAAAAATTACTTATTTTTGACAAATAAAATATTCTAAAATTCTCTCTAATTATTGCACCATAGTAGAAGCTAATTAGTAAATGGATGCAAAAATAATAAGAGACAACTATATTAGCGTTTTCCAAATAAAAGAACGAAAGTTACATATTAGAAGGCATTATGCAAAAAGCACGTCATAAGTCATGGAAATAACTATATATTAGCACCTTTCAAGTAGAAGACCCAAAGTTTTAGGATGGCCTACTATGAAAAGAGAAAAAGGTCTTAAGTTACGGAAAAGTTGCATATTATCACAAAAGTAGAAGCTCAACAATGTTCTAGTTGCATGTAGTGTAAGGTAAAATTACTTCTCATAATCCTGAGGAAGAAAACTTAGAACAAGATAAAGTAGACTAATTATGAAACAAAGATAAAAGAAATAGCTTACGATGAACATTTAGCAACAAGAAAATAACGAAGAACAGCCAATGATACCAACTGCAATTCGAAACAAAAATCAGTACCTTTCAAAAACTATGCTTTCGCAAAATACAAGAAAAATATTAGAGAAATTTCGCCCTGCATTCACTCGAGTATATGCTTCGATAAGAATCACATAAAGTAGATTAGAAATCTTTGGAAAAGTGTTTGCCTGTAACGTAACCCAACAGAAATTATCCATTCAATGACTTTGGCCCTGGACATTCCCCAAAAAATGGGTACTATCGGGTCCCACCCCCAAAATATTAGGTTATCTTTTCAATTATTATTTTTTCAAAGTGTTTTTGAAATTTTTGGAAAGATAGTATTTTTTCTTTGAGAAGTTAAAATTTAATTTCTAGTTTTAGCTTTTCTTTTGAAATTTGATCTAATTCAAATACTTATTGCAAAGAATATGTATTATTTTCAAAAATAATTTTACAGAAAAAGTCAACCTAAAACAAACATTGGGGTGTCACTGAGATTGATGTTGGTATAAATTGATATAAACCACTCAGAATTTGGTAACTAAAAATGATCAATTCAAGTTATTAGCTGTATGTACAATACCCACTTAAAAAGCTATCAAACTAATAAGATGATATCTTCTCAAAGTCTTTTGAATTTGGAGTCTGTTGATTAGACGTAATCTTAGACTCGTTGGTTGTAAATAGGTCACTGTATTTTTAAATTTATTGTTATCCCTATCGTATATTTAAAAGCATCAGAAGTATAATAAGAAAATACTTCTTCTTCTTCTCTAATTATTCTCTTATATGGTATCATTCAGGTTTTCAGCTCTAATGAGTTAATCGATCTTTTCACACGCTTCTCGTCTCTTATCATTATCATTTTTCTTCATCATGGCTAGCTCAAGCGTGTCCCAAACATCTGCTTTGAACACTACCAACACTTCTGATGAGAATACCTCCTCTTCTCCTCTTGTAGCAATCAACGTGGCCAATCAATTACCACTCAAACTTACCTTCTCTAACTACTACTCATGGAAGACGCAATTCGATGCTCTTCTCTATGGGTTTGGTCTTGAAGGTTACATTAATGGCACCAATCCATGTCCTTCTCCTACTCTTAAAGGTGATGGTGGTATTGACAAATCCAATCCAGAATATTATCATTGGATGCATCAAGACAAGCTTCTTCTTTTGGGAATTATTGGCTCTTTAAGTCCAGCTGTTGTGCCCCTTGTTCGATCTTCCTCCTCTGCTGCCGATGCATGGTCACGACTTGCCAAAGCATTTGCCAGTCCGACCTCCTCCCTTATTATGGGATTCACAGAACAATTAACCTTGCTGTCTCGTGGTACTCAACCAATAGCTGAGTACTTGGCCAGGGTTCGTGATCTTGCTGATGAGTTATCTCTTGTTGGTGCTCCTATTCCAGCACAATACTTAATTACTCATACCTTAAATGGTCTTGGCCCTGCTTTCAAAGAATTGGCTGCGGCGATTCGGGCTCGTGATAGCATCATTAGCTTTGATGAGTTGTGTGAGAAGCTGATCGAATATGACTCCTTTTTGCGTCGCGAGGAGATGCGTGCATCTGGTCTTCTTGCTGCACCACCATCTATTACTGTTAATGCTGCTCGCCATTCAAATACTAGTCAAGGTATGGGGCGTCGCAAAGACTCACGCCAAAATTCAACCAATCATAGCTTCACCCAACCACAGCGCAAAAATGATGCTTCTTCATCAAATGTTCGGCCTCCTGTGGTCTGCCAATTTTGTGACAAGAAGGGTTACTCAGCCCGTGAATGCTACACTGCTAAACGGATGTTTTCTGACTCTACACCTACTGCTAATGCTGCAAAAACAAATCCAACATGGCTTATTGATTCAGGTGCTTCATATCACATTACTAGTGATCTCAGTAATCTCACCTTAAGTCATCCTTATATTGGTGTGGACGATGTTGTTCTTGGGGATGGTTCAGGTTTGGACATTACTCATACTGGTATCTCTGCAATTTCATCTTTCTTATCTCCTCGACCTTTTACCTTGGCCAATGTTTTGTGTGTTCCATCTGTGTAGTGAAATCTTCTTTCTGTTAATCAATTTTGTAGATCTAATAATGCTTCTATTGAGTTCTCACCTTCTAGTTTTTGTGTCAAGGATCTCAACACGGGGGCACTTCTTGCTCAGGGACAGAGTCAGAACAATGTCTATGAGTGGTGTCCTGATGGTGCAGCCCACAACTTCTTTTTTCCTCCAACTTCTAATGAGGTGTCTCTGCGTACTTGGCATGATCGAATGGGACATCCTAATCTTAAAGGTTTGCGTCGACTATTATCTAGTAGTTCCATTTCTTTTTCCAATTTTCATATGCCAAATTGTGAGTCCTGTCAAATGAATAAATCTCACAAACTGCCATTTGGTCTTTCTAGTTTTACTTCAACTAGTCCCTTTGAGTTAGTGTTTATTGATGTTTGGGGCCCTGCTCCTCTTCGATCTATTAATGGGTATTCTTATTATGTTCTCTTTGTTGATCATTTCACGAAATATATGTGGCTTTTTCCCATGGCTTTAAAAACTGATATGTGTTCAACATTTGTGCAATTTGTAACAATGATCCACAATGTGTTTCGCACTTCAATCGGCACAATTTATTCCGATGGTGGCACGGAATACAAGAGTCTCAAATCTTTTTTGGCACAAAAAGGAATTCAACACTTAATTTCACCACCATATACTCCACAACATGTTGCGCCTGTAGAAAGACGACATCAACAAATTGTTGAATGTGGTCTTTCTCTGCTCCACCTTGCATCTTTGCCTCTATCATTTTGGAGTTTTGCGTTTGAAACTGCTGCAGATTTAATCAATAGAACTCCAACTTTAATCATTAATGGTGCTACTCCATTTAACAAAATTTTCAACAAGGCATCAAACTATGACAAACTATGAGTTTTTGGTTGTCTTTGTTACCCATGGACTAGGCCATATAATAATCACAAGCTTCAACCTCGATCAATGCCATGTGTTTTTCTTGGTTACTCACTAATTCACAATGCCTATATATGTTATGATTTTCAACATCACAAATATTATTATTCGAGGCATGTTCGGTTTGTTGAGACAAAATTTCCATACTCTGATATCTTCAAAACAGGTCCTGCACCTAATCTTTGCGATTGGTTTTGTGATGTCGATAAGTGTTCTGTCCCAAACATGTGCTTCTCCTTCGATGCTCCATCTATTAATTCCAATCCTTTGGTCACATATCTCCCCAAGACAAACTCTATTTCTGATGTTAGGAACTTTGGTAATTCTCTTGCTCCTATTGATTTGCATCATCAGGTCCACTCAGGTTCTACTTTTTCTTTCCCTGACGAGAATCTAACAGCAGGTCCTTCATTATCTAAATCTTTTGCCTCACGAGATAGCTCTTTCTCATGTTCACATCATGATTAGACTTCTAATAATACTCCAACTATATGTAATCTTCCTTCTCTGTCTACTTCTCTCTCGACGCAGGACCCCATTCAGCAGCAATCTGCTTCTGTTCAGTCTTCGACACAGGACCTTATTCTGCAGCAATCAGCTTCTGTTCAGTCTTCACCAACTGCACCAACACAAAATCTTCATCATATGCAAACTAGGTCCAAAAATAATGTCTTTTGTCCAAAACAATTTTTTAACCTCAGTGCTACACTTCATCCACTTCCTTCTTCCATTGAACCTCGAACAGCTAAGCAAGCAATGCAACATGTACACTGGTTAAAGGCCATGAAGGATGAGTACATAGCACTAGCAAAAAATGAAACATGGGAATTAGTTCCCAAGCAACCTCATCTAAATGTTATAGGTTGCAAGTGGGTATTTCGTGTCAAAAGACGTCCTGATGGTAGTGTAGAGCATTACAAAGCATGGCTGGTCACGAAGGGCTTTCATCAACGTCCAGGCTTGGACTACAATGAAACATTTAGTCTCGTTATGAAACCATCCACTGTATGGGCTGTACTAACAATTGCTGTCTCTCGTGATTAGCAGGTTAATCAGTTGGATGTCAACAATGCTTTTTTACATGGCCATCTCACCGAAGAAGTCTTCATGTCTCAACCCCATGGTTTTTCTGATTCAACCAAGCCTAATCATGTTTGCAGGTTAATAAAATCTCTTTATGGGCTTAAACAGGTGCCTCGAGCATGGTTTGTGGAGCTAAAAAGTGTCATTCATTTTATCTCTTGGGTTTATTAATTCAAAATCAGATTCTAGCTTGTTCGTTTATTGCAATGGTGACATCATCGCTTATGTCTTGGTCTATGTGGATGATATTCTTATTACTGGCAATTCCTCACGCTTCAATCGACAAGTTATTGATGTACTTGCTAGAAAATTCTCTATCAAGGATCTTGGGGAATTATCATATTTTCTTGGTCTTGAAGCTATTAGGTGTTCGTTTGGGCTATTCCTTGTGCAATACAAATACATTATTGATCTTCTTGAAAAGTTTCACATGGATGGTGCAAAGGAATCAATCACACCAGCGAGCACTTCATCCAAACTCACTCTCAATGATGGAGATTTGCACACTGATACAAAAAGTTACAGGAGTCTTATTGGAGCTCTGCAATACTTGTCCTTTACACGAACAGATATTGCACATACAGTTAACAAGCTTACTCAGTTCATGCACTGCCCGCGTCTTCCTTACTGGACAACTGCCAAGCATTTATTGTGCTATCTTAAACACACTATTTACTATGGTTTGTTTCTTAGCAAATCAACTGATCAATCTTTGACAGCTTATTCGGATGCAGACTGGGCAGGCAACAAAGATGACTATACATCGACTTCAGCTTATGTCATCTTCTTAGGCAATAACCCAGTTTCATGGAGCTCCTGAAAGCAGAAAATAGTAGCTCGCTTGTCTACAGAGGTAGAATACCGGGTTGTAGCATCAACAACTGCTGAAATTTGCTGGTTAAACAATTTGTTATGTGATTTATGTGTTCGCAACTCACGAATGCCTCGCTTGCTACGTGATAATTTTGGAGTAACATTTCTTTGTGCAAATCCGGTGTTTCACTCTAGAATGAAACACATTGCATTGGATTATCATTTGTCAGGGAAAAAATCATCAATGGTGAGTTGCATGTTGCCCACATCTCTACTGCTAAGCAATTGGCAGATGTATTGACAAAATTACTAGACAGGTCTAGATTTCAGCTTTTAAGATCCAAGATAGGTGTCATAGATTGCTCCACCTTCTTGCGGGGGCATGATAAGATGATATCTTCTCAAAGTCTTTTGAATTTGGAGTCTGTTGATAAGACGTAATCTTAGACTCGTTGGTTGTAAATAGGTCACTGTATTTTTAAATTTATTGTTATCCCTATTGTATATTTAAAAGTATCAGAAGTATAATAAGAAAATACTTCTTCTTCTTCTCTAATTATTCTCTTATACAAACATCACTTCTCAAAAATGATGTCATACATTACATAATATATATAATCTGTTTCTTTAGGTTGCTTATCTTTTTCACTTATAAATACTTTAATTTGAAGCGTACCGTATTTCAACAACGTGCTTAAAATCATCCTGAAAGGCATACATTATGAAATTGTAAAAGTTGCATGCTCTGGACAACGGTCCTGTTGAAAAAAATTTCAAGAAATGCAAGTTGTTAATTGTATGAGAAAGAACAAACTCAAAGCAATAGTATTGCATTAAAATTTTGAAATAATGAAAATAAAATAAGGTTAATTAATTAACCATGATAAAGCCCCGTCGCATGGTGGCATACCCCATTTTAATTACTCACAGATGATCCAGAAAACTGCTTGACCAAAGAATGCTGAAATGATCAAAGACAAAAGAGAATTAAATATTCATTCGTTGAAATTGTATTAAATATGTAGTACAGATTAGTGTATGTAGCTAGAGCAAGATGTAATATTATATTCGATATTTTGTACGTATTTTAAAAATTAATCTCGAGATATTTTATACGGAAAATAAAAAACGGAAAGGTTCTGTCATGAAGCGTTGATATTTTCATTGCTTTAATTCATAGCACAAGTGTAAAATTAAAGTGCATATATAATTTAAAATATGAACTACTTGATCATATGATCAGTTCCAGCACTTACCAACCAACTTAGCAATAATGAACATTTGCTAGGACTGGAATAGTGGCTATTAATTAAACTTTGTTCCCCATCTGCAGACCAACATATTCTCTTATATGAACCATAAGACAACATTCTCTTATTAGAAAAATAGAGCAAGAAAAATAAACAAGAAATCTGCTAATATTTCGAGTGAGAATTATATATATTCTTGGTGGGGTAGAAATTGGTTGAACTTGTGAACCTGTATTGTCTTTTGCTTTATATTAAATAATCAAATTAATTCACACACACATAAATATGTGTGTGTGTGTGTTTTGGCTTATGTTCTTTTTGAAAGAGAAAGTGTTAGTTTAGTATCACCATATACAGCCTGTCTAGTATATATAGTAATGTCATGTTTTTGTTGGTCCTAAAACTTTGTACCCTACAGCTTAACTATCAAATTTCGGGTTTCTATTATGCTCTTGAAGTGGAACATATGTATGGTGTTTGCTGGTTGATATTTTTGACATACAATCTAGAAGATATATTTCACAAGTTCATGGACATACGTATAAAGATATAGTTTATGAGTTGAGATTATAGCGTTTACAAGTCATGGATATATCATAAAAAAGATATAAACATATAATATATGAATTATGCACAAATAGTAAAAGCGTTGTGAACATTTTTTGTAGTACTTGTTATTATTGGGTGAATCATGAAGCCCATCACCTGTCCTAAATAATTGAGCAATTTCTCAACGGATAGAGAAATAGCAACAATCACTAAGCAAACCACAGCAACCACGCATGCATGTTGTTGTATATTCTAACGTTGTTTCTTCTCCTCCTCCTCCTGCCTTTTTGTCTCTATAACCTAACCTCTGTGTCTCTCAAACTTCATGTGGCCTTTGTTTATATATATAGCCTATACGAGTGTAAAATAGATTTCTCAAGTCTTGCGTCTTTCTTAATATCTTGGGTCTTTGTTTATACCTATTTTATTGCTTTAGGACAACCCCAACGGTTTTTTCATTTTTTATTTTAATATCTAAGAAATTTATAGCATTGCCTTCTATGTAAGGATTCCTTACTTTAGTTTTACTCCATTAGTTTTCTTATACTTAATTAAACTCTCTTATTTTAGGGAATCTCTATTTTAGTTTTATTCTAAAATTTTCCTATTTTAGTTTTACTTCAACAATTTTTCTATTTCAATTTTACTCCAACAGTTTTCTTATGTCAAGATTTCTCTAATTTTGTTTTAGAGATGAGTTTGCTATCCCTAAATGTGGAGATATTCAAATCAATTTATAAAATGAGTTAAACATCTCTACATGAGATGATAATTATTGGTAATTTGTTGGAAAAACTTTTTCCTAAATGCTTCCTTGCCTACATGCAAGGAGAAAGGAAATTTGGGAAAGTTATTGGAGTTGCTCTTATAGTTTCTTTCTCAAAAAACCTATCCAAGTTTAAGGGAAAAAAAATAAGAAAGTACTTTTATTTAACAAAAAGACAATCTAAACGGTATCTTAGTTGTTTATATAATACTTACTACAAAAGAAGTAGGTAATAGACGATAGTTTTACCGCCGGCTATATGGGCGTTGATTATTTCAAAACTATCACTAGTATAGGTGTCGGTTATTTAAAACGCCACCTATATATAATTCCAGAAAAAGAAAATTATACCATACTCCATCCACGGCTTAAGGGTCTGTTTGGATTGGCTTTTTTTTTTTAAAGGAAAAAGTACCTTTTTTTTAATTTTCTGAAAAAAGTTACATTAAATTTGTAATAACTATTTGATTTGACTTCTAAAAAAGTTAAAACTCTGAAAAAAGCTCAAATACAGTTTTTTTAAGAAACCAGAATTTTCAGTTTCTCAAAAAAAGCTGTTAAAAAAGTACTTTTGAAAAAAGCCAATCCAAACAAGCCCTAAACCTTGAAACTTTATTATTGTAGGACTTTATAATTATATCATCTATTAATCAAGTCAAGAATGCATTTATTAATTATCTTGTATAATAATATATCTCTGTACTACCTAAAACCCCTACCTATATCGTAAAATCGTCGACTATTCCTTGTTATTTTTTAGTGAGACTATCGTATATTCTTGATCTTTTTATAGTTACTCGTATAAACTGGAGTCCTCAAGTCCCCGGGTCTTTCTTAATATGTTTTAGTCTTTGTCTATACGAGTGCATTGCTTTAATTTTTTTCGTGTAAAATGGAGTCATTAATTCGCGCGTCTTTCTTTATAATCTTGAGTCTTTGATTTTTTATTATTTCTGTTAGAAACTAGTAATAGTAATAGAATGCAGAAATAGTAACAAGGCAAATAGAAAACTGAACTGGAAATAAAAAATAAAGAAGAAATAAACAAAATTAGTCGAGGCTCGAGATACACGATTTCCTTAAAGGATTTACGCCCCTTCTACGGTGCTAAAGGTTATGGCGTATCATTCCCAGGATATAACGACTATACCTCTTGACTATGGTAGCACACCAAAACAAGAGCCGGCGAACCAGAAGCGTAGGACTCTCTCTGTATGAGGGAAAAACGACTAGCAAAATGCTTATACTATTACACTATATGCTAATACGAGAATGCTACTATTTTTCTCTCTGGCTCCTTCTGGACACGGCTATATATAGTGGAGCAAAGAGGAGCAGTCAGCAAATAGCCATTAAGGGAGCCATAAACATGTCCCTCCAGCAGTCAAAAACGTCCACAAAATAAGCTCACCTGATGCCAACGTGCTAAAAAGTAAATCCCGAGCTTTAATATATCAGTTACGTCCTCCTCAAACTCTTCAGGTGTTTGAGTTTTTTTTTTCCCAAAAATACAAATCGGAGTGAAAAATCGTGCCACACCCACGTCCCCAGACCCGGCCCGGCCGAGCCGTGCGGTGCCGTGCGGTGCGGGCAGGCGCGCGCGTGTGTGGTGGGTTTAGTACCATGCCCACCATGTATAGTCTTCTCTCCATATGCCTCACTGGCACACCTCATAAAGGAATCTATATATAAAGTGAGAAAAATTTAATGGTTTTCCTATGTGGGATACAAACCCACAGATAACCAAATCTAACAACCAAACTAGTAACCCACTCAACTTTGGTTGCTAATTTCTCATTCACCTTTAATCCGTTTTTAACATGTAAATATATCATGTTAATCCATTCGAAACAAGGAACATAACGATATCAACAACAGACCCTTTTGACGTGCGGAACCTAACTCAAAAATTGAGTCAATATTACTTTGACCTCATGTTAAAGCATTCTAAACTAACATTCCCCACATGAATGAAAATTAGCTGACTACTATGCAAATATGCAAATGCAAATGCAAGAGAGAGTCTGGAAAGAAATACTGCCTCAGGATAGGTAGCTTTTGGCTTTGAACCTTCCTTAGTGTATACCATCGAATTTACTCGCTGACCAGTAGATTGGATGCTTTGAACTGTTCAGTTTTAGTGTAAATCAAGACAACAGCATACACACAGCATCTCTTAATACACTTTTAGTTCTCACGGTTGTGTTCATTTTGGCCCTGAACAATTCCCGGTATTCATGAGTACTCAGAGAATTCAGCCTACAATTCTCTTAGGAGCGGCCCCTCCTTACTCATATAGGTGATTCTTCGTGAAGAGTATCCTGCTATACTCCACTTGGTTTTCCCAAGCTACAAAGATCATTAAAAGCTAAGCTTATCCTATACCCCACAGGCTGCACTATCTGCTTGTCATAGGAATGGGTAAAGGTGGCTTATACCCCCACAGTGCTTGAATAAGGTCATACATAATCCAGTTTCCCCTTTGAACCAAGATTCAGGGATCTCCTGTCAGCGAGGTAGGGTTGACAATTATAATAACCTTTTTAGTTACTCTATAGGCTTCAGACCCATTCCACTCGACAACTTAAGAACTTGCTCTCTATTTACACCTTTGGTGAGTGGATCCGTAATATTATCCTTAGACTTTACATAATCTAAAGTGATAATCCCATTTGAGAGCAACTGCTTAATAGTGTGATGTCTACGGCGTATATGCCTAGACTTACCATTATACATAACACTTTGTGCCCTGCCAATCGCTGATTGACTATCACAATGAATACTAACAGCAGCTACAGGTTTTGACCAACATGGAACGTCCTCTAAGAATTGTCGAAGCCATTCTGCTTCTTCTCCAGCTTTGTCTAAAGCAATAAATTCAGACTCCATAGTGGATCTAGCTATACATGTCTGCTTAGAGGATTTCCATGACACAGCTGCTCCAGCTAAGGTAAAGACGTATCCACTTGTGGATCTTAAGTCTTTTGTGTCTGATATCCAATTAGCGTCACTATATCCTTTTAACACAGTTGGAAAAGTAGTATAGTGCAACGCGTATTTCATGGTATATCTCAAGTATCTTAAGACCCTGATTAGTGCAACCCAATGTTCTTGACTTGGATTACTAGTGTATCTACTTAGCCTATTCACAGCGCAGGCTATGTCGGGTCTTGTACAATTCATAACGTACATTAGACTCCCAATGATCCGGGAGTACTCCAATTGAGATATCCCTTCACTTGTATTTTTTCTTAGATGTACACTTACATCTAAAGGAGTCTTCGTAATCCCAATGTCACCGTTATTATGCTTGTTCAGTATTTTCTCGATGTAATGAGATTGAGACAAGGCTAGACCTTCAGGTGTTTTGATAATTTTTATGCCCAGGATTACATCAGCAACACCCATGTCTTTCATTTCAAAATTTCGAGAGAGCATATTCTTTGTAGACACAATCGCTTCATTATTCTTTCCCATAATAAGCATATCATCTACATAAAGGCAAACAATGACAAAATTCTGATCTGTTCCTTTCCAATAAACACACTTGTCACACTCGTTGATTTTGAACCCATTTACAAGCATGACTTGATCAAATTTCTCATGCCATTGCTTAGGTGCTTGTTTTAAGCCGTAAAGAGATTTCACAAGCTTACACACTTTTTTCTTGACCTGGAACTACAAACCCTTCAGGTTGTTCCATATAGATCTCCTCTTTTAGATCTACATTCAAGAAAGCCGTTTTTACATCCATTTGATGTATCTCCAAACTATATATAGTTGCAATAGCTATCAACATTCGAATAGATGTAATTCTAGTTACCGGTGACTACGTGTCAAAATAATCTAGACCCTCCTTTTGATTATAGCCTTTTATAACCAATCGGGCCTTATATTTGTCTATTGATCCATCCGCCTTCATCTTCCTTCTGAAAATCCATTTACACCCTAAAGGCTTATTTCCAAAAGGTAGATCCACTAATTCCCAAGTATGGTTGTGCATGATAGACTCAATTTCACTATTCACTGCCTCTTGCCAAAGAGGTGCCTCAGGAGTAGACATAGCTTCCTTGAAAGTTCTGGGCTCACTTTCTAGCATAAATGTTATAAAGTCAGGCCCGAAAGACGTAGAAGTTCTTGCCCTTTTACTACGTCTAGGTTCATGAGTTGTAGCCTCTTTATCTACATTTGAATGGTCAAGACCCCTTTTAGACGAACTGGGTTCAGAAGAATTTGATTCTTTTGACCCTTTATATGGAAACGTCGTCTCAAAAAAACTCAGCATTTCGAGATTCAATTACTGTATTCTCGTGAATGTCAGAAATTTCTGATTTATGTACAAGAAATCTATACGCAGCACTGTTCTGCGCATATCCAATGAAAATACAGTCAACTGTCTTTGGTCCTATTTTGACCATTTTAGGAGTAGGAACTCCTACTTTGGCTAGACAGCCCCACACTCTTAAATATTTGTATGAAGGCGGTCTACTTTTCCACAATTCATATGGAGTTTTTTCTAGTTTCTTGTGGGGTATTTTATTCAAAACATGATTTGCGATCAAGATCGCTTCCCCACAAGTTCTGAGGTAGACCAGAATTTATCAACAAGGCATTCATCATTTCTTTGAGAGTTCTATTTTTGCGTTCAGCAACCCTATTTTGTTGTGGAGAATAAGGAGCTGTTGTTTGGTGTATTATTCCTTGTTCAGCACAATAAGCTTCAAAAGGATATACGTACTCTCCACCCATATCACTTCTCAAAGTTTTGATCTTCTTCCCTAGTTGATTTTCCACCTCAACTTGGTATTGTTTAAAAGCCTCCAAAGCCTCATCTTTGGATCTTAGTAAATATACATACAATACCTTATGCTATCATCGATAAAAGTTATAAAATATTTTTTACCGCCTCTTGTTTGCACAAATTTTAAGTAACAAATATCACTATGAATCAATCCAAGAGGTTCTGTGATTCTTTCTACAGATTTGAAAGAAGTTCTAGTTAATTTTGATTCTACACAAACTTCACATTTTTTATGATTAGAAAAATCCACTCCATGGATTAGTCCCATTTTACAAGTTTGTTTAGAGAATCAAAGTTTACATGTCCCAACCTCTCATGTCATAAAGTAGGAGATTCAAAGAAGTAAGCAGAAGGAACAATTTTATTAATCTCATTTTGGCCAGAAGGCCCAGCAGTTACATTTCCTTTTGGGATTTGGGCTCTAACACTTAGTTTGTACATCCCCTCATAGAGATAGCCCTTACCCACAAAATCATATCCCTTCTTGATTACAACTTTATCAGCACTAAACAGCATAGAGAGTCCGGCTTTACCTAACAAAGAACCGGATACTAGATTTTTCCTAATCTCAGGAACATGCAGAACATTCTTAAGTGTCAGCTTAATGCCA
This sequence comes from Cordia subcordata, assembly GCA_028554755.1. NCBI lineage: Eukaryota > Viridiplantae > Streptophyta > Magnoliopsida > Boraginales > Cordiaceae > Cordia > Cordia subcordata. The sequence continues at coordinate 12,521,569 of JAPTOF010000010.1, read as the reverse complement.
GAGGTCATCTCTAGAACCACATTTCCTGTACCTACCACTTGGGAAGTTGCAGAATTTCCCATGTACAAGACTTTTTCCTCGGTATTAGCTGTGTAGGAAGAGAATAGCCTTTTCTCAGAACAAACGTGTCTAGTTGCCCCTGTGTCAATGAACCATTGTTTAGGATTACCCACCATGTCCGCTTCTGACACCACTGCTGAGATATTTAAATCAGACATGTCGCCTTCTAGGTCTTCTACGACATTTGCTAAGGCTTTTCTCTTGCGCAACCTGCAATCCTTTGCCTTGTGACCAGTTTTGTCACAGATATAACACGTCTCATTGAACTGCTTCTTGTCAGCTTTGGGTTTCCCAGCAAATGTCTTCCCTTTTTGCCCACGATTAGCTTGACTAGTGAACTTTCTCTTTTTGTTGGGATTTGAACCATGCTCCACCATGTGGGCCTTGGATTTCATACCACCATGCATGTCCCATTTGCTAGTTGAACGATTTTCTTCCTCAATTCTAAGCCGCAGGATTAAGTTTTTCATTGTCATCTCTTGTTGCTTGTGTTTGAGGTGATTTTTAAACTCACTCCAACCAGCGGGCAATTTATCTATTAAGGCGACCACTTGGAATTGTTCAACTGTGGCATCCCTTCAGCATGGAGTTCTTGGATGATCACCTGGTATTCTTGTACTGTGACATCACCGGTTTAGAATCATCATAGAGAATTCTAGAAATCTAGTCACTACGAATTTCTTCGTGCTAGCACTTTCTAGCTCATACTTATCCTCTAAAGACAGCCATACTTCCTTAGCTGTTTTACATTTAGCATGTACTTTATACAAGGAAGTTTCTAAACAATTCAAAATATAATTCCTGCAAAGGAAATCGCTGTGCTTCCAAGCATCCACAGCCGCCACCGTCTGCATATCCGGGTTATCCCCCAAGGATGGAGAATCTTGCTGCACATACATGAACAGCCCCAAAGTTGTGAGATAAAATTCCATTTGAAGCTGCCATGTTTTGAAGTCTTTGCCAGAAAACTTTTCTGGCTTCTCAGCATGTGGAGGTGGAGGTGCATAGTTGGTTGTCCCAAATATAGGCCTGCCTCCAAAAACATTGCTCGAACCAGCTATATTTGCAGTTCCCCCAAAGCCACTGCTTGAACCAGCAATATTGTTGGCTTGTCTAAATGAACTGAAAGCTGATCCAGTCGCGGCTCCAAATCCGCTGAATCCCTGCACAGTCCCAAGAACCTGCACAGTCATATTAGCTGTTGGAGTAATTTCAACATTCCCAGTCATGGTAACTCCTGTTGGGGTGTCCCTAGCAGTCACAGTAACATTCGGGGTAGCAATGGAAACCCTAGTCACACTCGTTCCAGCAGTCCAAGTTTGGGCGTTATCCACAAATTGGACTTCATCATTATTTCCAGTTTGAGTTTTGTTATTTCCAGACATGATTGAAAGTAAAGGTTATAAGAATTCCTGCACTCAACCAACCGAAATTAGTTAACCTGTATAATAGATAATTTAAACCAGTAGTGAACAAAAACTAGTTTCTGTTTGATACAAATTTGAAAACTGTAAGCAATAAATACTACAGTTTATCAAACTCGTAAAAATTTAGAATAATGTAAAGATAGATCCTTTAAGATTGTTAGAAACTAGGAGGCGCGGCCGGGCGCGTGCGCTTGTGTGTGGTGGGTTTAGTACCATGCCCACCATGTATAGTCTTCTCTCCATATGCCTTACTGGCACACCTCATAAAGGAATCTATATATAAAGTGAGAAAAATTTAATGGTTTTCCTATGTGAGATACAAACCCACAGATAACCAAATCTAACAACCAAACTAGTAACCCACTCAACTTTGGTTGCTAATTTCTCATTCACCTTTAATCCGTTTTTAACATGTGAATATATCATGTTAATCCATTCGAAACAAGGAACATAACGATATCAACAACAGACCCTTTTGACGTGCGGAACCTAACTCAAAAATTGAGTCAATATTGCTTTGACCTCATGTTAAAGCATTCTAAACTAACAATTTCTACAATGGTAGTGTTGATATTTTGCGTTGGCCATTATGAAAATTCAAAAAAGAACATCAATGAGTTTGGTTGAAGAGATCATAATCATCATAATCTAATATATAGTCTCTAATATATTGCTGTGATTTCCGACGGTGTCACTCCATGAGCCTCTTGATAATAGATGTTGAATACTTAAGTATACTGTAACTTGTAATATATAACACCACTCGACCTCCCTACATACCTTATAGATTACACAATTTTCTTAAAGATAATGTTATTAGAATCCTATAAATACCATATACAAGATATCTTAAAATAGCTTTTTAATTTGACCATTGAAAAGTTTTTAGCCGACACCAGATCGGCTTATAATTCGTGTAGCTGTGTAGGGATTCTTACCATCGACAACTTGAAGATTTGGATCAACATTTAGCTTGGAGTAACTAGTTCCTAACCACATCTGTTTGGCGCCATTTGTGGAAATCGTGCAAGATAATCCATTAAGAACCACATGCCAGTGAGGACTTAAGCAGCAACAACAGCTATATCAACTAAAACAACGTGGAAGAAGCCCCCAAGGAGTAGCTCCATCGGTAAGTGGCAGACGGTACGTTCTTGAGATTGCGAGTTTGAGTCTTGCTAACTACTCTCGAAATTAGACTCTTGACTTATTTGGTGTATGTGGCAGGCTGTTGCATCCCATAAGTTTTGGTTAATATCTATCTATTTGGCCGATGGTAGGACACTGGTGCGTCGGGCCCATTAGGGCATTACTAATCTTCGCTATGTACTGTAGATTGGATGGGTGAGAATGTTTCCTAAAATTATCAAAAAAAAAAAAAAAAAAAGAAACCTAACAACGTGGAAGAAGCCCTACCGAAGGAAGTGAACAAGCTTGTGTCGCTTCCTTCCTGTAACGTGATTCCTCCTTTGATGGCTATATTGCTTTCAAAACCCCAATTTTCCCTCCATATTCTTAAAAATCTCTGCGTGCTGCAATCAGGTATCCTATAATAGTACATTTTTAAAGATTGGGATTTCCTAATAAGCTTAGTGTATTGTATATTTCATAATGCAACTTAATTAACTTTTTGATTGATTCATTGTGGATTGAGAGTGTCCTGCAATTAAGAGGTCTAGGCTTCTTAGGTGAATGAAAGTTGTTGAGCGGAGGTTTGGTTAAGTGAGTTTTGGGAGGGTAACAATAACTTTTAAGTAGAGGTGGGAATAAAGAGAGGTCGGGATGGGGGTTGCTTATCCCTACTCCGCACCTATTGATGAAACTCTTACCGGTACCCTTACCATATACTTGGTACTAGGGTGAACTCTCACTACCATCTTCACCTCTGTTGGATGAAAAAACCTCATCTCACTTTATGGAATACCTGTCAACAAAGTTAATAACATTAATTTTTTTCTAAATGATACTAAAACATAAGAACACAATAAAAAAGTTATCTTTTACTAGTAAACCAAAGGGGCATCTAATGATATAAAGTTTATATTAAAATATATTAAAAATATAAATATAATGATATAATGTTTATACAAAAATATAAAAGGATATATTAAAAGTAATAAATAAACCTATATAGCAGGCGGGGCGGAGCAAGATGGATAAAAAATAGTTGTAACAATTAAAAAAAATAAATTTCAAAAATTAAAGAAGCAAGTGACTGCGTGCTAGATCTAATTATAATTCATGTAATTAATATTAATTTTCATATTTACATCCCTTATCTTTAAAAAGTATAATAAAATTTATAAATTGAATGAATTCAGGGGTGCCATATGACACACAAACTCAATTATTTTAATACTTGTTTAGATTTATGTATTGTAAGATTTAGTTATTGTCAAGTAGTTTTATTGAGAAAATAATCTATCAAATTATCAAAGATATATATTTCTTTTCATCTAAATATTCACAGATTAGTACTATTTAGTCTCAATTTTTTTTATGTAGTTGTAACGCTATTCATTAAAATTAAAAAATGATGTTAATGGTAAAAATAAAATAAAAAATTGAAGAAATAACTTATGGGGGTGCCACATTTCAAGAAATATAATGTATGCTGTTATTATTGATTTATATTTGTAGAATTTATTTTTACGTTATTACAATGTAAATAATAAAAAATAAAAGATTACGTTGCTTGAGGGAGTGCTGCAAGATACCTACATAATTACTTTAATACTTCTATGTACTTTGTACGAAGAGTAGCCTTGATCGTCAAGTGATACGATGTATCTCAATAGTTACAGTCCTTAACTTTACATATTTGAAACCATTGAATTGAGTAAATTTTGACTCTGGAACTCCCCTTTGATCGTGTAATCTATGTTTTGTGATAATCTATAATGTCAACATCCCTCTATCTTTTCACTAGCACTTAAGTGGTTAATGGTTTCTCGGAACTCTCCTTGTTGCTTTAAGTTATACCTTTAACCATTTATAAGTCATAAGGGTTTAGCATAGGGTCATAAACGGCAATAGTGAAAACAACCCCCATATATTATCTATATAAAGTATGAAAACCATAGAATACAATGTTAGGGAATATTAGATGGTTCAATTTGACTGATTATGTTTGACTTATATCAAACGAAATTAGAAGCAACGGTATACTATTATATGTGATATTTAAGATTATTTGGACAACTAGGATGAATTCTGCCAACGAAAATTTGTGAATTTTTCATAACCATAGTCGATAATACATTTATTTATTTTTTTTAGTTTCAAACAAAGTATGGCCAGTTCAAATTTGTAACAAAAAAGAAAAAAATTAACTAAAAGTACACCACTAAAACAGAGTCCATTGAAGTAGAAATCCAATGTTGAAGAAGGAGCAAAACCATGAAGTGAAAGAAAACATGGATGTTTAAGCACATTGCCAGCCAGATGGAACCTTTTTTCCACATGCATTGAGAAGTAAGCTGAGAGAAAGAGGAATGTCAAGATTGATTCCTAAACATTAGCTTCGATGGCAATGCAAAGACAAACAGTTGCCTCAAGGTCCACAAGACTTTCAGTAAGAGAGAAACATGGTTGTACTGGTGGTTTACCAATGGTAACACCAAGCAAACCATCAAGCAAGTTGGCACACACACCCAATTGTAGTGCATCTATTGGGCAAGTGGCTTTCGAAGGGTTGGGATATGGACTAGTGGCATGTGCACTTTCAAGAGAAAAGAAGAGAAGGTTTAGAGTGAGGAAGAGAGCAATTGAATTAGTGGTCTTAGAAGCCATCTCTCAAAAGCTAATTAATTCTTCGAGGATGGAGTATCAAATATTGTTTAAGAGGTTGGAGATTTCCTATGATGACATGATTTGTAGGGGAGCTTGCCTTTTATAGGACCCAAAGAGGGTGATGATTGTTTTATTGATGCATAAATTATTTGTAGCAAACTTTGGTAATAACGTGAAAGAGATCAAGCCAAAAACTTTAGATGCAGCTTGTGAGGCTTGACTTTGAGTTGCGTTTCATGAAGGTCACAGTAAGCTCTCTATCTAACTAATTATGTTTATAGCCTTCTATATTTGACCCTAGTTTATATATTTAATTTAGTGAAGGTCTAGTATTTGAAAATTTAACCTAAACGTACAGCAAATATCAAATTGCCTGCAGAAAAAACTCCTACGATTGGGTGCAAATCCATTGCAAAATGCGAAAACTCATCCTTACTAAACAAGCGTACATATATGAAACAGCAACATATGACATTAACAAGTCCACATACGAAAAATATTGTAACGACTCAAGTCCAGCTACTAGTTGCCACCAAGTTGAGCCTAATCAGCTAACTTAAAATACTTAAGCCCGTAATGACAATAATAGTGAACCCAAACCATTATAAAGCGCACATAAATTTCAGTATAAATCGATGTGGGATTGGAGACAATTGAGAGGCGTCATTTGTTGCGAAAAGATTGGTATTGTGTATTTATGAGTTAAGCTTTTGTTTCTAGCTGGAATTATTGTAAAGGTGATAGTATCACCTCATTTTTTGCTTTTCCATTAGGTATCTTATACTAGGGATGGAATTGCATTCTATCCCCTAGGTTGCATTGCATTATTTTGTAACGGTTGGCCTGTCAACCGTAGCAAATAGGAGTAGAAATAGAAGGCATTGGTTTGGTCTATCTCCTATCATATATTTTTATTTGATTCATTAATAAAATTTTGGGAGTGCTGCCTCACTTCTATTAAAAAAAATTCTCAATTTCTTGATTACGTCTGTAATTGAAAATGCCATTTATCCATTGTAGTAGGCTCAAAGAGACCGGTATATTGTGCTGGACTTTTTCCAATTTCTATTGGCTTTACAAAGTTAAAAAGTGACACCTCCTTGAGATTTAACAATACTCTTGCTCAATCTATTAATTCTGTCTTGCAGGGCCTGGTAAGTGTAGATGTAATTTGAGATCTTTTAGTGAACATAATGTATATCAATAATTGGAGCAGAGTTTTAGATAGCGATCATAATTGAGATTGCATGTTAGATGTTTGTGATAAGATTAGCTTTATCAGAATATTTTAAAATTTGACATTATTGTACCAATTTGAACGCTGTATGTATAGTGGAGTAGATCAGGGAAATAGAATCATTTTACCTCCCTTGCTTTATTTATAGTAGGAAGAGCTGCCTTACCCTGGATTGATATAGGAACACCCGGTTTAGTTATGGTTAGAGAGATATGTACCCTATAATTGTACACTTTTAAAAATTGGGATTTCCTGATAAGCTTAGTTTACTGTATATTTCATAATGCAATTTAATTAATTGTTTGATTGATTCATTGTGGATTGAGTGTGTCCTGCATGCTTGAGAGGTCTAGGCTTCTGATGTGCCCTTGAAGTTGCAAGCCTTAAAGGTCCCGCAAGCATACGGATCGCACAATATAGGGGTACTAATGCAGGTGTCAAACCACAGGGAGACTATTGTTGTGAAATGAATCCTATGCTTGGTGTCCTAGAAAGTGCCGAAAAGAAAACCTAGACTACACATATTTTTGGTGTTTTTGGATTAACAGGAGCTAGGAGGGAAACGAAGAGACTACACTATGAATACTAGAAAGGAAAAGACAAGAACTAAGCTAATATAGGGGGATTAAACCTATGGGAACGAGACAGGGTGACCTACACTTGTAAACCGGCAACTCTCAAACTTAATGCTATGGGATTCGGGAATTGGCTTACTAAATGGTGCTTCTAATACGAAGCAATTAACTAGTATCCTAATTACACCCTAGGACTCGATGCGGGTTCGTCCCTAAGCGTGGACACTTAGAGCTATGGCATGGTCCTTATATACCTAAAGCCATAGGAGGGACTAGGGAGTTATTTAGGTGTCTTAGAGCGAACCTACCTTAGATCCTAAACTGTTAGCTAGATTTAAAGCTAAAGGGGACTCGATCTAGACTAGTCATAACTTAAGTATTGTCATTCAGGGACACAAAAGATGATTTGGACATTAATAGTGCAAACCTACATATTCGAAGGTAAGGCATTGTGAATATGATGTCCTATCGACGATACAAACACAAGCAAGTTTGATTTACGCTATTGGGAATATTTAAGCATCAACATGTAGCAATATTTGAGCATGTATTCATTATAAAGCATGTTTCATACTCACATAGACATGAATAGAACCAACCCACTTCATATTATCCATAATCACACACATAGACATGCATAATCTAAGGATTAGAAGTGTTCTATAGCAAATACAACCCAATCTATATACATACAACCCATTCAAGCATTACATCAAACATAAAGACATGAAATGATATAAAGATTCTCAACATAAGAACAAAGTATGTATATATATACAAGCCAGTAGAATCCCATAACAAAAAGTATGATAATCATCCTATTACACAAGTTTAGGCACCCTAAATCATCCACTCAATCATGAAAAAGGTAAGAATGAAAGAGGTTATAGAAATCTCCCTTTCCATCCTTGTTTGTTTCTTTACAAATTTGAGCAAATCCTCACCAAATGATATTGTAACCCTCCAAAATTAACTTGACTCTAGGTTGGTGTGTGTGTTAGTGTGTGTATTGGAGGTGGGTGGGTGTGTGAAGGAAAGCTAAAAAAGGGTTTTAAAATCTACTTCAAAAAGGCTAAAAAAGAGCTTAAATAATGCAGCATTTGCGTCCAGCCGGGGGCCTTGGCAGGTCGACTAGCCCAAAAAGGCTTGCTCTCTATTGTGGCTGGTCGCTTAGGTTTGTCGACCAACCTTGGGAGGAGGGGTTGACCAACCAGGTTAGAAGCTAGCCAATTTTCTCTTGTTGTGTTCGTTTCGTCCCGGTTGCTCTTTTCGTCACCTGGTTGCCCCCAAAAGCTCTTTTCATGCTTCTCCCACATCCCAAACACATCGGGCTTGACTCCAATATCGATTCTCCATCAATTCAAGTCCCGAGATTTTGACCTAACTTTACCAAACACGAGAAATAAGCATGCATTAGTGTAGTGTTTGTCTTTAAACTCAACTATGTACATTTGGTTACGCTTCAGCCTAACTCTAGTATATGTACTATACTAATGCATCTCTTAGGGCTCAAAATACCTCTTAAACATAGGCAAATAACACCACAAATACACACAAAAACATAACACATCAACACCCCTATACCTTTTCCTTGCTTGTCCCCAAGCAAGCCCAATCTTAACTTTATTCCTAAAGCCGATGCAAAAGGTTACCTAAAGGATTGACTCATTATCAAGGTTAGCTTAAGAAGCATGAAGGGAGCGTTCCTGTTGTGGAGAGATCCTCAAGCCTTTTAGGATCCTTTCTCTACTTATAAAGGGCCTCGTACCTCGTGGGAACTTCCCAAGTAGCCAAGCCACCACAAGTCTAGGATTCCAACTCATGCAGACAAAAGGTGATATTTCGTGCCCCCTTAACTAACATGGCCTCCCCAATATGCACAAAGCCTTAAAGACAAGAAGAGAGAGAATATGCACACACAATGGCTTATAAAAAGCCTTATTAACGTATATACAAAGAGGATAGCTTGCTAAGTTGACATTGTGTCATTTATGCACTTATTCATAAAACTTTTTGGTGCCTTTGGCTTTTTCTCTTTTCCAATTGTTTTCAAGTTTTCAACTTCTTTTCTCATCTTTTTGCACCATTTCTACCTTTTTCAATTTTTTTTGAATTTTTTTTTCATACTTTGCACTGTATATACACAAAAAGAAAAGAAAAAGAAAGATAAAGGCATATAGAAAAGAACCAATCAAGGAAGGGACACTTACATCAACATCCCTTTTTCAATTACTCTTTCCTACCAAGCTATGTGGTGGCTACAAGGGACATTCTTAAAGGTCCTCACTCCCTAAAACTTTCAAGGACATCCCCTCCAAGACTCAGTTTTCAAACCACTCCATTCACTTCCCTACAATGCTACTCATATTCACAAATCAATAGGGCAATTACAATAGCCAACATAATGATCAACAAAGAAACAAATGACTCTATATGCCTTAGAATTGAAAAATTTTCACCATTTTTTTACCAAATAATGCAATCTACCCTAAGAAAACATAAAACAATAAGACCAAACCCCTCCACCCTCAACCTAAACTTTGCTTGTCCTCAAGCAAAGAGAGCCAAGCACATAAACAAGCAAATTGGCATCACAAAACAAGTATAGGTGATGGGGATGGAGTAGAAAATGGGGAACAAGTGGAGAAAGGATATACACAACCTTGCGTTGTCTTTAAAGCTCTCCATGCCAATGATAAATCATCAAACTACTAACCTTGTGACTCATAAACCATCAATACTCACAAAGAAAATAAGGTTAGTAGCATTGCTTATGCAAGCTTGCATTGATACATGCAATAATAAACAACAATGTATCTTATGGGACAAAGGATTAGGATTCAACACTTTGGTGTGGGTGGAGGAAAAAGAAAGAAACAAATGAAAATAAACAAGTGCAAAATTGAACCTAGGTTGCCTCCTTGTAGCGCTAACCACCACGGGTCAGCCAGGCAATCACCAACTCATCTTCAACCTCCATAAATGGGATCCTGAAGCACTAAACCTTCACATTAACCATGCTCGGATCGTATGCATGCTTTAAGCATTGTTGATTCACTGTCACCTCTCGGCCATTCTTCAAGTCCTTGATCTTGACTGCTCCGGAAGGGTAGGCCACCAATACTTCATACGGACCATCCAATCTTGATTTGAGTTTACCTGGAAAGAGCTTCAAATGTGAGTTAAACAACCAAACTTTATCGAAGGGAGAGAATGTTTTCTTAAGAACGTGTTTATCATGAATTCTCTTCATCCTATCCTTATAAAGTTTGGCGTTCTCATACGTCTCGAGTCTAAGTTCCTCCAACTTTGGTAGGTCAAGCTTCCTTTTCTCATCTGCTTTTGCCATATCAAAGTTTAAGGCCTTGATGGCCCAATAAGCCCTATGTGCAAGTTCTACCAACAAATGACAAGCTTTCCCATAGACCAATCTATACAGAGACATACCAATGGGAGTCTTATAGGCGATACGGTAAGCCACAAAGCATCATTCAATCTAATAGACCAATCTATCCTATCAGGCCTAACCATTTTCTCTAAGATATGCTTGATCTCCCTATTAGACACCTCTACTTATCTATTAGTCTATGGGTGGTTAAGGGGAGCAATCTTATAGGTAACCGAATATCTCCTCAACAAGGCGCCTAAAGTCCTAAGGCGAAATTGCAAACCTCCATCATTAATCAAGACCCTAGGAACTCCAAATCTAGAGAAAAATGTTCTCCTTAATGAATTTAATCATTATCCTATAATCATTAGTATGTGTGGGGATAGCCTCTACCCACTTTGACACATAGTCTACGGCCGCTAAACTATATTGATACCCAAAGGAAGGTGGAAATGGACCTATGAAATCTATACCTCAAACATCAAATAGCTTACATGGAAGAATAGGGGATAAAGGCAGCATGTTTCTCCTAGAGATGGACCCAAATTGTTGACATCTAAAATGACTTCCATACCCCTCATCGTGACACATATTCAACACGCTTTCAAATTCATCCTCGGGCACACACCGATGAATCATTTGATCTGCATACACCTTAAAAAGATAGGGATCTTCCTAAAGAAATATCTCACTTGTGCTAGAAACCTCTCTCTCTCTCTTTTCCTAATGAGAGGGAAAACATCCTGTGGCTAGATAATTGACAATGTGAGTAAACCATGGTGTGTGATAAGAGATGGCAAACAATTTCTCATCAGAAAATGAATCATGAACGGGGATGGATCAATAGAAGACTCACTAACAAGACAGGAAAGGTGATCTGCAACTAAATTCTCACAACCCTTCTTATCTCGGATTTCAATGTCAAACTCTTGAAGAAGGAGTAACTACCTAATCAAGCATAGATTCTTTCTTAGCTAACAAATACCTCAATTCCACATGATTAGTGTAGCCAATCACTTTAGAACCTAGGATATACAACTTAAATTTGTCAAGCGAGAAGAAAACTGCTAAAAGCTCTTATTCTGTGATGGTGTAGTTCTTTTGGGCTTCATCAAGAGTCTTACTAGTACAATACACTACATGGGGCAACTAATCTCGCTGTTGACCTAAGACAGCTCCGATTGCATAATCGGATACATCACACATAACCTCGAATGGGAGACTGTAGTTAGGCGATTGGATGATTGGGAAAGTGGACAATAAGGATTTAAGCCTATCAAAAGTTCTAACACACTCATTATTAAACTCAAAGAAGACATCTTTTGCTAAGAGCTTAGACAAGGGACATGCAATATGGCTAAAATCCTTAATGAACCTACGGTAGAATCTTGCATGCCCTCGAAAAGATCGAACATCCTTAACATACTTAAGGACAGGCAACTTCTCTATTAATTCTACCTTAGCTGGGTCAACTTGAATGCCACTAGATGAAACCACATGACCCAAAACAATCCCTCGTTGTACCATGAAGTGGGATTTCTCCCAACTTAACACTAAGTTCTTCTCTACACAACAGTCTAAGACTAAGGAAAGGTGGTTCAAGCACTCATCAAAACTATCCCCAAAGGCTGAGAAGTTATCCATAAAGATCTCTAAATGTCTCTCAATCATAGCACTAAAAATGGCCATCATACACCTCTGAAACGTTACTAGGGCATTACATAGACAGAAGGGCATTCTCCTATGGGCAAAAGTGCCATAGGGGTAAGTAAAGGTGGTCTTCTCTTGGTCCTCAGGAAACACGAGGATCTGATTATGACCCAAATAGCCATCTAGAAAACAATAGTAGCTATGCTCAGCCACTCTATCTAAAATCTGGTCTAGAAAAGGCAATAGGAAATAATCCTTCGTAGTTTTGGTGTTGAGCTTCCTATAGTCAATACAAACTCTCTAACCCATGAGAGTACGTGTGAAGATAAGCTCTCCTCTCTCATTCTTTACAACTGTGATCCCAGACTTCTTAGGGACCACTTGAACTGGGCTAACCCATTCACTATCAGAGATTGGATAAATGATGCCTGCATTTAAGAGCTTAGTTATCTCTTTCTTAACTATTTCACTCATATGTAGGTTTAGCCTTCGTTGCATCTCCCTAGAAGGAATGACTCCATCCTCAAGGTGAATATGATGCATGCAAACTGAAGGGTCGATTCCTTCCAAATCATTAATTTTCCCCTTCCTATGTTTCCTAAGAACCTCTAAGAGACGCTCCTCATGCTCTCTAGAAAGATCAGAAGCTATGATAATTGGAAGGGTCTCACTAGGGCCTAGGAAAGCATTCCTTAATTGGTCAGGAAGAGGTTTGAGCTTGAAAGATGGGCTAGGCTCAACTTTAACATTATCAATGGATACATCACTAGAATCAAGACTAGAAGGAACAACCTCAAGTGACTTATCAGCCATGGAATCCTCAACTATGGAGGTAGAAGCTATACATTTATGCTCTAAGATCTCCAAATCAAAGCTAGTCAATAAATCTTCAAATTTCCTCAATTCTACTCAATTGGTCACTGTGCTTTCTACAAAGTCCTCGACACAAGAATTAATCACAATCCTAAAGCACTCTTCTTCATCCTCTTCTCTTCCTATACTAGCCCTATTCATCACCTCGGTGACCTTTATGGTGGACCTCAAATTCCCAAATTTTATCTCAAGTAACCCTAACCTATATTAATAATGGCATCCGCAGTAGCAAGAAAGGGGTGACCTAAGAAAACGGGGGTTGTATGTCTAGAATCGTGACCTGAATCCATATCTAATACTATAAAGTCAGTAGGGTACACGAACTCACCTACTTGGATCATAACATCTTCTGCCACACCCCTAGGTCTATGCTCAGTCTTATCAGCTAGCTAAAGAGTAACATGTGTAGGGGACAACTCCTCTAAACCTAGTTGCCGATAGATGGAGTAAGGAATGAGATTCACACTAGACCCTAAATCTAGCAAGGCATGATCAATCTAGGTTTTATGGACCCTACAAGAAATGGTGAAAGCTCCAGGGTCACTCATCTTTGGCAGAAGGCCCGAAGTACAAATACTACTCACCTTCTCCGTGAGCCTCACCTTCTTTTGAATATTCGATGATCTACGCTTCCTTGTACAAAGATCTTTGAAGAACTTAGAAAAGGAGAGAATGGAAATGATCGCATCTATTAAAGGAAGATTGACCTTAAGGTCATTAAGATACTCTAAGATCTTGAAAAATCTAGAATCCTCACTAGGAATAGGCCTCTTATGTTACATGTGAATTTGTCGACAATAATTGAGATCAAATTGTAAAGCTTATATTTTCACCGTCGACGATAAATCAAACGAATAATGACACTTGGTCACCAATCGTCAATGACAATACTTTGTGAACAACAACGATTTAAAATAATCATCCCAAAATCATGAAATCAAGTGCCAACGCTTTTCTTCAAGCGCTAACTGTTCTTAATCATCAATCGTAAAGATCTATTATAATCGTTGGCTGTTACATAAGAAGTAGATGACAATTAGTAGAGTCGTCAAGAAATTATTCCATTTCTAATACCTTGTAAACCGTTAGGATAGCCAAAAGACGGCGGCTTCATAGACGACATCTAACAAATTGCTGGAAATAAAAATAACGACACTAAAAATCAACTTGAAAGTCAAAAAAATTATCAAGAAAGCAGTGGTTTCTTGTAGTGTGTATCCTATAATTGTACAGTTTTGAAGATTGGAAGTTCCTGATAAGCTTAGTGTACTGTATATTTCATGATGCAACTTAATTAACTTTTTTATTTATTCATTATGGACTGAGTGTCTCTTGTAATTATGAGGTCTAGGCTTCTTAGGGGAATGAGAGTTGTTCAGCGGAGGTTTGGTAAGGTGAATTTTGGACGTGTGATGATAACTTTTGGGTAGAGATGGCAATGGAGGGAGGTTGGACGGGCTGTGCTTATCCCTATTCTGCACCTATTGATAAAACTCTTACTCGTACCCTTACCATATACTTAGTACCTAGGTGAACTCTCACTGCCATCTCTACCTCTATTGGATGAAAAAACCACATCTCACCGTATGGAGTACCTGTCAACAAAGATTAACGTTAAATTTTTTCCTAAAAGATGCTAAAACATAAGAACAAAATTAAAAAAGTCATCTTTTACTACTAAACCAAAGAGGCTTCTAATGATATAAAGTTTATATTAAAAGACGTTAAAAATATAAATATAATGATATAATGTTAATACAAAAATATATAAGGATACATTAAAAGTAATAAATAAACCTACATAGCTGGCGGGGCAGAGCAAGACGGATCTAAAATGGTTGTGGCAATTGAAAAAAGTAAATTTGAAAAGTTAAAGAAGCATCTGACTGTGTGCTAGATCTATTCATAATTCATGTAATTAATATTAATTTTTATATTTGCATCACTTATCTTTAATGAGTATATCAAAATTTATAATTGTATGAATTCAGGGGTGTCATATGACACACAAACTCAATTATTTTAATACTTGTTTAGAAGTATGTATTGTATGATTTAGATATTGCCAAGTAGTTTTATTGAGAAAATAATCTATCAAATTATCGAAGATATATATTTCTTTTCATCTAAACATTCATGAATTAGTACTATTTGGTCACAATTTTTTTACGTAGTTGTAATGCTATTCATTAAAAATAAAAAATGATGTCAATGGTAACAAAAAAAAATAAAAAATAAAAGAAATAACTTATGGGATACCACTTTTCACGAAATATGAGGGTCTAATTTAGAGGGCTATAAACATTACT
This sequence comes from Cordia subcordata, assembly GCA_028554755.1. Lineage (NCBI taxonomy): Eukaryota > Viridiplantae > Streptophyta > Magnoliopsida > Boraginales > Cordiaceae > Cordia > Cordia subcordata. The sequence continues at coordinate 12,506,258 of JAPTOF010000010.1, read as the reverse complement.
AATTAGTAGTCTCACCAAAAAGTCATATCTAAAGAGCTTACCGTGCATTATGACATTCATGAAACACAACTCAAACAAAATGAAGCGTCATCGTCCATTTTGTTTGCACTGAAATATATGAATAAATATATTTGCTACTTATGGTTATGAAAATTCACATATTCTAATTGTTCAAAATCGTACTAGTTGTCCGTATAATCTTTAATATCACATACGACAACATACGATTCTTGATTTCCATTGATATATACGTCGATATATTTAGCCAAATTGAACCATCCCCTATTTCCATAGTAGTCCACAGTTACCTTGCTTTTTATGGATGATATATCGGCAGGTCTTTCACTACATTCACGTTTATGGCCCTATGCTAAACCCTCACATCTTGCGAATAATTTGAGGTGTAATGTAACATAACAAGGTGAGTTCCTAAAAGCTTGAAACAATAGATTGCTAGTGAACGGAGAAGAGGACATTGACAATAGAAATTATTTTGATATTTTAGTTCACACTACTTAGTTGAACTTTCCTGGGAACTAAAATGGTATAGTTCTTTTTAAAATGTGATTGTTATTGGATGTTTATCACAAAGGTTGAGATATAGAAAACGACAATTATGGGCCTGCTATTTTCAAAGTGACCACTTACCAAAAGTTGAAAATTGATGAACCATGTTTTTTCGTAAGCCTAGCTGAACAACTTTATTATGTAAACGGTACCCAAGTACGTCACTTAAAAGTAGGCACAGCAATGGTACTCTATTGTAGTTCCACTCTGCAAGAGTACTGTGGGGGTAGGAGGGGGTTGTTGGCATAAAGGCCCCTCTAGGGGCAGGGCCGGGTTTTCTTCCCCACATATATTTGTTACTTTTATTATGTCCGTATAAAGTTTTATATAAACATTATATCATTTTATATTTATTTTTAATATATTCTAATATAAATTTTAGGGTAAAACGCACCACACCCCCCGGTCTACCATGAGTGCACAACAATCCCCTATGGTGCTAGAAGTCCCACAACAAGCCCTTGTGGTGAGTAAAAGATCCACGTGCACCCCCTTATGATCTACGCGGCCTTGAATTTTTACATGAATTATAATTTTCAAAATTAATATTATTACATCAATTTAGTTTGCAACAATTGTTATGCATTTGTTTTTTTGAGAATTTAAATTATTAGAGATGAATTTATTTTATTTATTTAATTTTTGACGTGTTTGCTCTTTTCTTTTTTATAGGTTTAGATTGTGCAAATGTGATTCTTCAAGTTGGTCCGAATAGAGCTGCTACACCCACTTTGGTCTAATGTCCGGAGTGACGTGAGCAATTATGTGATTTATTTTAGGTCTTCCAATAGAACAACTTATTTTGGGTTTATTATGTACATCGATGGAAGATTGTTTTCTTTTGGATTCTTTAAAGTAACATATAGTTGATTTTAGATTTGTTTACAAATTCCATGTTGTCTATCTATCACGTGACACATTGAGAAGTTTCTATGTGCTTAAAATTATAAAGAAAATTTTCATTATTTCTAAATGACTGTAATAATTATTCACAAAATAAAGTTTTACCAAAATATTTGAGAGAACGAATTATAACACATATTAAGAAAGCATTGCCAAAGCCATTAACAACAATGTTACATGTGAATTCGTCGACAACAATTGAGATCAAATTGTAATGCTTATACTTTCACCGTCAGCAATAAATCAAACGTATAACGGCTCTTGGCCACCAATCGTCAATGATAATACTTTGTGAACAACAACGATTTAAAATAATCATCGCAAAATCATGAAATCAAATGCCAACGCTTTTTCTTCAAGCGTTAGCTATTCTTATTCGTCTATCGTCAAGATCTATTATAGTCGTTGGCTGGTACATACGAAGTAGATGATGATTAGGAGAATCGTCACGAAATTATTCCATTTCCAAGGCTTTGTAAACTGTCAGGATAGCCAAAAGACGGCGGCTTCATAGACGACGTCTGACAAATCGCTGGAAATAAAAATAACGACACTAAAATCATCTTGAAAGTCAAAACAATTATCAAGAAAGCAGTGGTTTCTTGTAGTGTGTATCCTGTAATTGTACATTTTTAAAGATTGGAAGTTCCTGATAAGCTCAGTGTGGTGTATATTTCATGACGCAACTTAATTAGCTTTTCAATTGATTCATTATGGACTGAGTGTGTCTTGCAATTAAGAGGTCTAGGCCTCTTAAGCGAATGAAAGTTGCTCAGCGGAGGTCCGGTAAGGTGACTTTTGGGGGTGCGACAATAACTTTTGGGCAGAGATGGCAATAGAGGGAGGTTGGGACGGGGTGTGCTTATCCCTATTCTGCACCTACTGATAAAACTCCTACCCTCACCCCTACCATGTAGTTGGTACCGGGGTGAACTCTCACTACCCTCTCCGCCTCTGTTGGATGGAAAACCTCGCCTCACCCTATGGAGTACCTGTCAACAAAGTTAATAACATTAAATTTTTTTCTAAAAGATACTAAAACATAAGAACACAGTAAAAAAGGTTATCTTTTACTTCTAAACCAAAGAGGCTTCGAATGATATAAAGTTTATATTAAAATACATTGAAAATATAAATATGGTGATATAATGCTTATACAAAAATATATAAGGATGCCTTAAAAGTAATAAATAAACCTACGTAGCAGGCGGGGCGGGCCAAGACGGATCTAAAATGGTTGTGACAATTGAAAAAAGTAAATTTGAAAAATTAAAGAAGCATCTGACTGCGTGCTAGATCTATTTATAATTCATGTAATTAATATTAATTTTTATATTTGCATCACTTATCTTTAATGAGCATACCAAAATTTATAAATTGAATGAATTCAGGGGTGTCATATGACACAAAAACTCAATTATTTTAATGCTTGTTTAGATGTATGCATTGTATGATTTAGATATTGTCAAGTAGTTTTATTGAGGAAATAATCTATCAAATTATCGAAGATATATATTTCTTTTCATCCAAACATTCACGGATTTGTACTATTTGGTCTCAATTTTTTTACGCAGTTGTAACGCTATTCATTAAAAATAAAAAATGATGTCAATGGTAAAAAATAAAATAAAAAATTAAAGAAATAACTTATGGGGTACCGCTTTTCACGAAATATAAGGGTCTAATTTAGAGGGCTATAAGCATAACTGATTAGTAGTTGTGTGGGCCAAAAGTTGTCAAGAGCCAAGATGGTCCATATTATGCTTAGTCCAAAGCCTAATTTGTTGGGCCATGTATTGAAAAGGCCAGGGCTAAGGCCCAGAGTCTTAGCATGTGTTGGTCACTCTACGCTTCTAGAGTATTGGAACGTGACTACAATTAGGGATGAGCTTGGTCTCCTTCAAAGATATGCATAAAGAAGGATATATGTGATCTAAATACGATATAGCTAAGCACAACAGCTGGCAGAGACTCATTGCAACACGATTAGGAAGGAACCTAAAACCAAAAAGGACTCTTCCACCCAAGGGGCTATAAAAGTACCGCTCGCCAGTAGAGGAGGTAAGACAGACACTAAATACCAATCTATTCATATCTGTGGTTCATCCACAACCCACTATATAATAATTCCTCATTTTATCTTAAACTCAACGCTGACTTGAGTGTCAGAGTACCTTTGGCTGGCACTACACTAGTGTCAAAGGTTACGTCACTCACCTTTCCTCTTGGTCTTGCAAGTTATCGGAGCCCCAGTCAACCTTGTACGTGATTGTAGAATTCATTCTCTACAATTTGGCGCCCGCCATGGGGCCCCAATAATCAAGTGTTGTGACTAGGAGCGATACGTTTGCACTTAACCACCAACCCCCATGACGCCCAATCCTGGTATTAGTGCTAATGAAGGTAGCAATATGGCGAAGATAGCAGCCTATGAGGAGAAAATAGAAACGTACGAGAACGAGTTCAAAGACATAGAGGCAGAAAACAATGTCGTACGGTAGGAGAACCTAGATCTGTTAGAAAAAGTCAATGTCCTTTTTGGCGAACGTGACAGCCCAAGACAAAGGAAAAAGCCGTGCTGATTGAGCCGATGGACCCAATGCAGTTATTAGGCTCCATACCCCCGTCAGACTCTAGAGGTGAAGTCTTGTCAGTCGCAGCCAACGTAGCCATACCAACAACCACTATTCTAACTAGCGTCAACGCAGTCGGCCCTTCAACCCAATAAAAAGTGTCAGGCGAACATTTGCCCTCCTCACAGGATAGGTCACACCCTGATGTACTCAGGCGATTTGCTAAATTGGAATCCCTGATCTAAAGGATTCTAGGGGTACAAATACCTATTAAAAGAAGCACCGCTGATAACTATGTAGAGTCTCCTTTTGTAAAGGCCATTGTGATAGAAGACCTGCCTGCCAAGTTTACTTTCTTGAATATGAAACCATTCGATGGGACCATAGACCCCGACAACCATATAATGCAGTAACAGTAGAAGATATACACCGTAGGCATTCCTCGGGACAAAAGAGAATCCTGCATGTGTAAAAGTTTCAATTCGAGTCTAACAGGCCCTGTACTACAACGGAATACCAATCTCCCGAACGGGTGTATATCCTCTTTTGCCCAGTTCACTTACATGTTCATAGAGCAGTATGCGAGCAACCAGAAGTTAGAGAAAACAGTCAGACGATCTATACCTGATTGTGTAGAAAAAGGGAGAATCCCTCAGGGGCTGCGTAGGAATGTTTAATAGAGAAAAAGTATCCATACCCCAATGCAACATGGCTACGACAGTTTCTGCCTTCCGAAAGGGGCTTTTGCCATATTCAAACCTTTACGAGGAGCTTATGAAATACCCTTCTAAAACCATGGAGGATGCCCTAGCGAAGGCGTGGGCACAGATTAAATGGGAAGATGATCGCGCCAATCTTCGTCGAGCTTCCCCGAATCAAGGGCAAGAGGACTTCCATATGAGTCGCCAATCAAAGAGGCATGAACCCTACCCCCTTAGGAGTTAGCGCGAAAATAAGTTCACTAATGGAATACCATGAAATAGAAGATGACCTCTTGATCAAGGCATGGAGCGAAGGACAAGCCCTAGAGTATAACCTTTGTGTGACCCGTCTGAACTCATTCACACCCTGAAGGCCATGGGTAACACAGTTAAATGGTCGGCAAAGTTGAGATCTCCTGCAGAAATGAGTGACAGGTCAAAGTGGTACGAATTTCATGCAAATCACAACTATACCACAAAGGAGTGTAATGGTCTTAAATGGGAAGTGGCAGAATTACTAAAGAAAGGGTATCTAACTAAACTCTTTTCTGACAAAGGGAAGCAGACCCTAGCGCAACGAGACGAGAAGCAAAAAGCTGAAGATCTGCCCTCTACCAAACTCGCCTCTGCGAGAGCGAACGATGAATTACATTATGGGGGGATCGCACATCAGTGGGATTAGTGTCTCCGCAGGAAGAAGGCATGCACACCTAATAATGGGACACATCATCATTCACCACGACCAATTGACCTGGGCCCAGAAATGGTGATATCATTTTGTAGTTACGAAATCGCCCATCTAAATAACCCACACGATGACGCGTTAGTCATCACGCTTATGGTAGCCAATTGTTGGGTTCAGAGGATCTTGGTAGATATCGGCAGCTCTACCAACGTTTTAATGCTCAACAACTCTTAGGGAGATGAGGGTTGATGAACATCACCTCGTGAGGCGATCCACCCCCTTGATAGGCTTCAGTAGAAAGCATAAGCACATTGTCGAAGAGATACACTTACCAATTTTTGCAAAATGTGTCAACATGGACATCAGGTTTTTTGTGATAGACTATCCATCCCCGTACAACATTATACTAGGAAGACCATGGATTCACGACATAAAAGCAATCCCATTCACTTACCATCAAGTGCTCAAGTTTCCAACTAGGTAAGGAATTAGAGAGATAAGAGGGCAACAATCGGACTCCCGTAGATGCTATTGCATCGCTATGAGGGGGCCCGTCACGATGCCTTGTTCCATGTAGAAGTGGCTACCACACCGACATCATTAGATTATCCAAAGCTGGAAGAGTTGGATGAAGTGCAGATTGATCCCGATAAACCGAGTCATACAGTCCAAATTGAGTCGGGGATGGAGCTAAGACTAAGAAGCCAGATGATAAGCTTTCTCAATAGTAACAGGGATTGCTTCGCGTGGTCACATGCCGATATAGTGGAATAGACACCGAAGTGATTGTTCACGAACTGAAAGTTGACCTAGCCTTTGGCCCAGTCAAGCAAAAGCATAGAAAGTTCGCCCCTGAGAGGAATCATGTCATCAATGAAGAGGTTTAGAAATTGATTGATATGGGATTTGTCAGGGAAGTACACTGCTCGGAATGGTTGGCAAACATCGTCGTAGTGAAAAAGAAGAATGGTAAGTGGAAAGTTTGCATTGATTTCACAAATTTAAATAAGGCATGCCCCAAGGATTTCTTTCCCATCCTACACATCGATATGATGGTAGATGCAACTGCCAGGCACAAACTTCTCAGCTTTGTAGATGCATTTTCTGGGCACAACCAGATACTGATGCACCCAAATGACTAGGAAAAAAACGTCATTCATCATTGAACGCGGCTCTTATTGTTACAAGGTCATGCCTTTTGGCTTCAAGAACGTAAAAGCAACCTACCAGCATCTCGTCAACAAAATTGCGATGATTCCTTCGTGACATCCCAAAATCAAATATCACAATGAATCTTCACAAGACTAATAAATAGTCTTTTTTTTTTTTTTTTGCGAGACTGAGAAACAGTCTCTACTTTCGCGAGACTAAAAATAGTCTCTATGTTCGCGAGACTAACAACAGTCTCTGTTTTCACGAGACTAGCAAACAGTCTCTGTTTTCCACGAGACTAGCAAATAGCCTCTGTTTTTCACGAGGCCATCGACAGTCTCTGTTTTTCCACGAGACCACTGACGGTCTCTGTTTTTCTCACAGACTGACAATAGTCTTTGTTTTCAAAGGTTGGCAAATTAGTCTATCAATTATAAATTAGTTTTGTTCAATCGCTAACTATTTAAGCACTAATAACAGTCTTTAATTTCGGTTGGAAACTTTTAACTCTACTATAGGATGAGACATCCTATAACACAATTTGCAGTGCTTCACGCACCCCTCGATGTTTGCATTTAGCCACTAGTACACTTAAGCAGAGCTCCATACAAGCTCGATACATCATGGGGATCAAACCAGGGTGAGCAAAGACAATGATCCTCTCAAGTTCCTAATTAATTAGAAAAGCATCATCAAGAACATGCAATCAACCACAACAAAAAACAAGAACTAACACACTTCTTGGTTTATCAAAGAGCAAAGTAAAGTAAAACACATGTCAGTTCAAGAAGTGAAGTATCTAAAGTAGTTCGGTAGTCAAGCATTATACGTCGGCAGAGCCTGGCGAGATAGTCCCGCTTGTGTTCAGTGGGTCTGATATGGATAAAGGATCAATGCTTGACAGGGCCCGATCAAGGCGGGGCATCGAAGAAGTGATATGTTGAAGCAGCCTGCATTCTAGGAGATAGTTTTTGACTAAAAAAAGCTATTAGATGTCCTTGCTGATGAAGTACTGCGCCAATGCCACAACCTGAAGCATCAGTATCTATTGTAGAAGGTAAAGTAAAGTTGGGCAGAGTTAAAACCGGTGCCGTAGTGATCGCATGCTTGAGTTGATCAAAGGCTTATTGTGCCTGGTTCGACCAAAAGAAAGCATTGCATCGAAGTAAATTTGTCAATGGACCGGCAATCATGGCATAATTTTTTATGAAACGGCGGTAATATCCGGTAAGGCCCAAGAATCCTCGAAGACGACGGACTGATTGCAGAACTGGCCACCCCAAAATAGCTTGGATTTTATCTGGATCCATGGCCAACCCTTGCGTGGAGACAACATGACCCAAATAATGAATTTGAGTTTGTCCAAAGGAACATTTGGACTTCTTAGCAACAAGTACCTGCTGCTGCATAGTTGATAACACCTGTTCCAAATAGATAAGTGCTCGGTCCAAGAAGGGCTATAAATTAATATATCATCAAAAAAAACAAGCACAAAATGCCTCAAAAATAATTTAAACACATTATTCATGGTGGCTTGAAAGGTCGCTGGAGCATTGGTGAGCCCGAAGGGCATTACCAAGTATTCGTAATGACCTTCATGTGTGCGGAAGGCTGTTTTGTGGATATCCTCTTCTTTCACCCGAATTTGATGGTAACCTGAAAGCAAATCCAATTTAGAAAAAAAATTTGCACCATGTAATTCATCAAACAGTTCATTGGCAGTAGGAATTAGGAAACGATCTTTGATGGTAACTGCATTTAAAGCCTGATAATCTGTGCAAAATTGCCAAGTGCCACTTTTTTTTTTTACAAGCAACACTGGTGAAGAAAATGGTCTGTTGCTAGGATGAATGAGACCATCGTTAAGCATTTCAGAAACCAAACGTTCGATCTCTTGCTTTTGAAAATAGGGATACCTGTAAGGTTTAACATTAACGGGTGGCACCCCAGGTTGTAACGAAATAGTATGATCCTTGTCTCGATAAGGAGGCAATCCAATAGGTTTATTAAAGACCTCAGTAAAACATTGCAAAAGGATCTGCAATTCTGGAGGAATAGAAGAAGGAAAGGTGTCAGAGGACAGAATTTCCAATCAAAAATACGCAGCAACACCCTTTGTTTCGGCAACTCGCCGAAATCCTTTCAGTTGAATTGAATCTACTTCTGGAGATGTTTCACCTTGCAACTCTATGTGTCTGCCATCATGCAAGAATCCCAAAGTAAGCTTAGAATAATTGAGTTGGATATTACCCAACGTGGCTAGCCAAGATATTCCAAGCACAATATCAGATCCATGCAAGGGAAGGACATGAAGATCAGTACAAATCTCATATCCTTGAACCATGAGACGAGCCTATTGAACACATTCTTTAGTGCGCAGTCGTTGACCACTCCCTACTACAACTGCAAAAGTTGGCGTAGCCTCCACAGGCAAGGCCAAGTAGCGAGCAACACAAGATTGCACAAAATTATGTGTGCTACCTCCGTCAATAAGCAACTGAACCAGAGAGTCGAGCAGAGTTCCGTTGAGACGAAGAGTTGAAAGGGACTGATGACCCGCCATGGCATGGTAGGAAATTTCAGGAATGTTTGTGGTAGAGGTTGGTTCTGGTTCAAGTGTAGGAGTTTCGAATGAGAGTGCATTAGGATCAGGGTCATCTTCTTCATAATCAAGAAGAAGTAGTTTGGGTTGAGCCTTGCAGCGGTGAGAGATAGACCATTTATCATCGCAATAACAGCATAAGCCTTTATCGTGTTTCTATTGAATTTCTGTAGGAGTAAGTTTCTTAATAGGAATTGCAGGAAAAGGAGTTGGGTTCTGTCGAGGATTTTGATAGGTGTTGGTGATGGTGGGTGGTTGAGAAAGAAAAGAGGTAGGTCTAGAAGTAGTGGGCTGGGAGTGGTTGGAGAAGGAACCAGTGCGTGGGTTAAAAGATGAAATGGGTTGGAGGTGTGGGCCTAGAAGAAGAGCGTTGGGTTTCATAGAGTTTAAGTTCTTGAAAACGAGCAAGCTCCATGGCGCGAACTAAAGTGGTGGGTTTAAGGGCTTGTACCTAAGTACAAATCTTGTACCTTCTGCCATCGTTCAAATCAATGAAAGCACCTTTGTAATGGTTTTGCTAAAATATAGAACAGAAATCAGTGCAAAAAGAAATTTTAAAGCAAATTACAAGATAAGCAATGGATTTCGAGCTCCATTGAAACTCCAAGGAAAGAAATAAGAAGACTATTCTTTGGTTAACAATTTTCTGATGATTTCCAGTACATTCCTTCTGCTATTTATAATAGATGCCTTCTCAATGAGTCACGTAATCCATGAAGTGCTTGGGTGTCTTAGTCAAGCACCTTGCTCTGCCATCTGGAATGAAGTTGTTATCAATTTGTTGAGCGTCTCGTGCTTGGTTCATGCCTTTTCCCAAGTTAGTTATTTCCTCAGCACATGGGTGTGAGGTATCTGTATCACCTGCTTGCTATAATGGTGATCAGGTCATGACACTAAGCAAGCAATTAGCTCTTGCGTATCAGATTCATTCCATTATTCGATTAAGTGGGTTTATAACAAAGTTAGTGGGAACCAAGTGATTCTACATAATAAAAGTACCAAAAAACATCAAGAATGCGGTCTTCAACCAATTTTTGGGGTCAGTTCACCTAGGTTCGATTATGGTCCCTTGCCCTGGGTGAGTTATGTCTTTGACTTAGTGCTTAGTATAGGTGATGTATTGCGCACCCAAGGATTACTAATGGAGGTTGGATTCTATCAGTTGTCTAGTGGTTTGAGTTTTGTCAGCTGAATTTTTTTGTCGGAGAAAACAAATTTGCGGGGAAGAGAGACATACCCTACGACAAGTCTGGGGATGAGATAACCGATTTGTCCCAGGACACAAGAGTGAAGCCATACTAAGCCTGGAGATATTGTAGGCAAATGCATTTTTATTTTAATATGTAGGGAAGTTGAATTCTAGTTGAGGCAAGTGTTGAAATAAAATACTTTCCTTTACCCAAATCCAGAAGAAAAATGCTATCTGAAATGAGTTCTGGAATAAAGTTAAGTGAAGGAGCAGAAAGACAAGGCCAGCACCACTGAACCAGAAATGCTCATCTGAGGGCTTGATTGTGATCTCTCTTTCAACATTTCCATCAACCATTTCGTTAATTATATGCTCCAGCTTTGTGCCAACAATAAGCAAAAGCTGCAAATGTAAAACCACACATTTCATACTTGCAATAGAGGGAGAACTGAGTTGATGATGTAAACTAATACTTGTGATACCCCATCTCACATGGATTTTGTAAAAGAAACATATTCAGTTTATAATTAGCTATCTAGATAATTCGTAGCTATATAAATAGCTGATGATTGTTGTATTTTAACAGTTAAATGGATAGCTATTTAATTAGGTGATTGGAAAAGACATGTCTGAAAGTAACGGCTATTGAATTAGCTGTTTTAAATGACATAAAAAGACATTGCTTATGTTATTATTGTTATAACAACAACAACTACAACCACAACTAATTACTAATGAACTATAAAATGAGAATTTTATTTAGTAGAAAAATATGAAGTAATACTTTATGTCACGAATACTTACAATCAAGGGAATGAACGATATCTAGAAATATGCATGCCAACCTACAAATTTGATTAGAATAACTGTGAGAGATATTTCATACCTTGATCTACTATAAAAAAGGATATAAAAACTATAGAATTATGAAACATTATAAGTAATGGTACAAGTCATGCAATTATATTGTCCTCCTTTCTCATTTTGCTCGCCCGACTTTGTTATAGCAAAATTTACATTGCACTCCATGCATCATACGGGCCAAACACTAGTTTGGGTATATACATGCATTCTTATATGCGTCTATTTGTGCACGCCTATATATATATATATATATATATATATATATTTAAATTTGTGAACATATTACATAAGAGTTGTGGATATATAGTATGACAGTTATGAAATAAGTAAAACTAGTGAACTTATTGTAAAAGAGTTGTGACTAATTAGACTTGCGAGAGAAGAATAAAAAAACAGCGAGCATGTGAAATGTTTCTTTTTCTTTTTATTATTAAAATAGCATGCTGCTTACAAGAATGCTAGATATTCCCTATAGTGATATATTGATATTATTATTATTAAACATCACATAATAGGTAATAAATAAATAATAAAAAGTTATGGTGATATATAGCAATATTTATTCTTTAATCAATAAATTCAAACCCAAGATCTTTTAGAATAGACTTGTAAAGTTAGTAAAATGAAAGATAAAGCACAAAAATAATCTTAAATTCACTGCCTTCTCTTGCTAGCTTGTTATTTCTTTCCACTGTGTCTTTATGACCTACAAAGGCAGATGACCAAGTTGAAAAGATTTCTTTTTATTTGATTTTAAATATGTTGTCATTATTCCCTAGGAATTTCAAGCTCAAAAGCAAAGGCAAACTAATCCCATGCTAATACTGGGAATATCTTTAATCATTTCCATATTTATTTTTTCTTTTGGGAAATGGGGACCAATTAGCTGCCACCTTTCCACTATTTTTAGCCTTTGTTTGGATATAATAAAATGGGTGGAAAGGAAGGGAAGGGGAGAGATTAAGAATTTCTGCCTTGTTTGTTTTAGAGGTTTCTAGAGGTGGAAGGATTTAGAAGGAGAGAAGTAATCCCTTAAATGGTTAGGTGCATTTGGTTTGCCTTTTTTTGTTTTTATTTTCATGAAAAATGAAAATTAGGATAAAATACTCATTTGGTTAACTATTTTCGCTTGCAATTTCAGAAAATAGAAAACAACTTTCGAAGAAATAAGAAAACATAAAAAAATGGTTTTCTTTGAAAATAAGGTGGCAATTTTATAATTAATTCTAAAAAACTTAGAAAATAAGGTGGTAATTTTGTAAATATATCTAAATACTTTGGAGAACAAGGTGGAAATTTTGTAGATATATTTAAAAAATTTAGGAAATAATTTGTAATTTTGTAAATATTTTTAAAAAATTTTAAAAATAAGATGGCAATTTTATAAATAAACAAAAAAAGAAAAACACTTTTTTTTTAACCAAACACATTCTCTAAATTTTATAAAACATAAAATGAAAACTGTTTTTAGAAAATGTAAATGAAAAATGAAAACTAGAAAATGAAAACACAAAACAGGCAAACCAAACACAACTTAGTTTTTCATTTCTCCTAAATTGGGTAAAATAAAGGGAGAGGAAATCCAAAAAAAAGTTTCATACTAATTTGTCCTTATAATATTAGCAAAACACAAAAGAGTATAAAAGTCAATTCGCACATAAAATTTATTCCCTTCCCTTTATTTCCTCTCCAGTCCAAACAAGAGATTTATATAATTGTTTATTATCTTTTCCCTTATAAAATTTTTCAATTTGAGCAGAGATTAACCGTATTCCCTACTTTCCTATATGATTCTATCATTTCCTTTCCTTTATTACAGTTTTGCTTTTGAGTCCAAACGTAGTAAGGGTGTTTGGTTTGACTTTTAAGTTGGTAAAATTTGTATAAAGCCAATTTGAATTAGTAGTCATGTTTGTTTTAAGGAAAAATTATTTTTTAAAATGAATTTAAGTAAAAAATAGAAGTTTCTTACCCCCAACTTCTACTTTTTATACCTTTAAGTAATTTGAAAAAAAAAAATCACCAAATCATTAACTATCTTATCCTTACCTTTATCTTTATTGCTAAAAATTATGTTGTTTTATCTTATACTTACCCTTTTAGTTATATTATAGTTTATGTTGAATATATTGGTTTAATATATTGATTTACTTATGTTAATTATATTTTGATGATGACATAATTGTGTTTTGTTATCTAATTGCCACTATTTTTTAATATATTCAATATCTTGTACGGTAGCATTTCTCGAGCAAAGAAAGAAGATGGAGCATGGCTCATGAAGATTGTGTACCTTGAAGCTATCTTGTAGTTGTAGCTCTTTTTCCTCTTTGTTAGTCTTATATTAAGTTGATCTTAGTATATAAGCAAAATTATATGAGCTCAATAACTTAGTGCATTGCATGCATTCTTCATGCATTTTGCTCAAAATTCTTGTTCTTTCTGTACTTGATCATCTTTTCTCCTTAATACATGTTTATATATCCTTTTCGTCTTCTTCTACTTATCATTATATGTTGTGCACATGCTCTCTCTTACACTCGAAATATTGTTTCCCATAGAAAATATAGACTTAAAGTGCATATCTTTGCATTTTAGAGTTGCATGTACTGTAGCACACACTATTTGATACCTTGAATACTATATATGCTTATATATGTATATATGTATATATTTGCATGGCTTTGTAGTAAAAGTGCTTTATTTTTTTGAGTATAGGAGTTATATTATAGGTATATAAACTTTCTTATATTAGACTATTACCTAGTGGACAATAGTATTACTTGCAAAGCCTTTTTTTTTAACGCATAAGATTTGAAAATCTTGAAAATCTTGTTGATATGATCTTGCATTTATTGTTTGAAAACTTGTTTGATATTAAAGCATTTATAATGATATGATATTACAGCACAAGTTGGTGCCTTGGACTTTTAAAAATATGTAGAAAAATGTGCACCATTGAGTAGGTGTAAAAAACTGACTTTTGAGTAGTAGGTTGCAGCTTTTTGTGCAACTTGGTTGCAGGTACCAGCGTATACAGGCTGTCAATCGGCTTTGTGCTCTACTAAAACTAGTGAGCAACTTTGCTCTACCGGCAAAGCTTACTGGTCAACTGGTAAGGTATTCCGGTAAGGCTCTTTAGCTTACTAGAACTATCAGCCTACCCATGGGGTCAACCGGTAGAGTATTCTGGTAGCCCCTTTGAGTTCTTTTAAAATTTTGACTGTTGAGAGACTTACTTTTTGGGCTTATAAATATATCTTTCTCCTCTCAACTTAAAAACAACTTGATCAAAACATATCCACAAGCTCTCTAGCATTCAGTACACTTTCTTTTTTGAATCTTGCTTAAGTTATTACTATCTTCATTGATTGCATATTATTGACATTCATTGATCAAGTTCTTGGGCTAATAAATTGCTTATCTACTTAGAACAACATAGGAATAATTAAATACATTTGTACACTTGCTCACAAGAAGTTCTCACATTCCAAACTTTTTACTACTATATTGGGTGTGAGTTTCTTTACTCTTAGGTAGCATAGTTGTGAGGAGCTTCTCTTAAAAGTAAAAGGTTAAAATCCTCAAGTATTGGGTTAATACTTGTGGTCCTTATGGTGAAGCAAGGGTTGTGATTTTTGTTCTATGCTTCTACAACGTACTAAGCAAGAAGTCGATTCACTAGTAAAGTTTCCGAAACCCTAAAGGAAGACCTTAGATAGTGGACTAGGCCTTCGGGAGATTGAACCACTCCAAATAGCTGCGTTTGATCTTCTTAACCCTATACTCTTTATATTTCAAGCATTTACTTTGAATGTTGTATGTCCTTTTGCTTGAAATACTTGTTAAGAGTTTTTAAGTATTTATTTGTGCCAATAATCCAATTCAAACCCCCTCTTCGATTTATTCTCTAGGCAACACATGGCATCAGAGCCAGTGCTCTACACATTAATTGCATAACTTGTGTGATTGTTTGCATTTTTGTGTGTTTTTGACTTAACCGTCTAGAGCTGAAGATCATGGCACATAGAATTCAAGAAGGTCTTTCCACTACTAGTCTCATACTTTGATGGAACCAATTATGCATTTTGAAAAGTTAGAATGGGAATATTTTTGCAAGCCAATGATTATATTGCATGGAAAATCATAGTTAATGGACCTAGTATCCCTTCCAAAGAAGTAAATGGTGTAAAGGTCCCTAAACTGGAGGAAGAATTGGATAAGGATGATATAAAATTAATTGAATCAAATGCTAATGCCATTCACTACCTTTACCTTGGATTAGATCCCTCCAAATTCAACAAAATTATAGGATGCACCACGGCTAAGGAGATATAGGATCAACTGAAGGTCACACATGAAGGCACTAATTAAGTTAAAGAAACTAGGATTAGCATACTTGTGCATAAATATAAAATGTTGAGAAAATGTTTTCAAGATTTGTTGAAATTGTTAACTCCTTGAAGTTTCTTAGCAAGAACTACAAGAATGCCAAACTTGTAAGGAAGCTTTTAAGAAGCCTACCAATGGCTTGGCTACCAAAGACCATAAAGAGTCCAAGTACCTCAACACCTTACAATGACTCAAGAATTGGAGCTCACGGAGCTAGAGAAACAACTGAAGGCCAACAAAACTATTGATCTCAAGGCCACACCACAAGAAGAATCAACAAGTGACAATGAGAGTGAAGATGATGATAAAATGGCAATATTCTCCAAATTTAAGAGATTCATGAGGAAGCAAAAGTTTAATCCAAAGAAAGGACAAAGGAGAGAGGTAAGTAAACGTGAGAGTAGTAAAGAATTAATTTGTTTTAAACGCAAGAAATCGGGACATGTCAAAGCCAGGTGTCCATTAAGAAAGAAGGATGAGAAGAAATTAAAAAAGAAGGCATTGAAGGCTATTTGGAGTGACTCAGAGTCAAGTGATGAAGAAGAAAAGTCCATTGAAGAGAAAGTTGCCAACCTATGTATAGGTGCAAATATCTTAAGAGAGGGTGAATTAAAATGTAAGTACTAATTTTCGTTTTAAAGAATTCTCAGAAAATTTTCAACTTCTAACAATCAATATATCAAACACAATGTAAGCAAAATAAGCAAGTATAAAAATGGAAGTATAAGGAGAGGAGAAACAAACGATTTAAGGTGGTTCGGCCAAGCCTACGTCCACCGCCCAAGGATGCTCCCCTTAGGACTTCAAAAATCTCCACTAAGATGCTACTTCAAATATTGGTGAAGCATAAACCAAGTTCTTACAATCTCTTTGAAGCCCAACTTCAAAGAACCCAAAAGATTTACTCTTTAGGATTTCCACACTTTACAAGCTTTAAAGAATAAATCTTACAAAGTTTATAGCTCTCTAAGTGTGTATATACTCAAGAATTAAGAAAAGATTAAATCTGAAATTTTCTTCAAGAAGAAGATGAATAAGCTCTTGAAAGCTCAAATATATTGCAAGAATGGCTCAAAGATGGATTGTATGATGATAAACAATTTAGCACACTTCAATTGATTGTTTTGCATGAGTATTTAAGGAGATTTTGGGGGTCAGGGATTTGGTAGGTGAAGAAGAAATGAAGATCCCAGCCAGAATGGTAATAAACAGCTAGGGCATTTATTACAGCACCCTTTCAGCCGGTCAACCGGCTGGGTCGTCCGGCTAACCCCTTTCTTTCTCTGACTAGGCCGGACGCCTTAGCCGGTCGACCGGCTAAGGGGTCCCGCTTTTTCTTCACCTTTCTGTTTTGGCCGGGAGACCTACCCAGGTCAGCCGATCGACCGGTTGGGGGTCCAGCCACTCCAGAATGTGAAGTAAAGCCAGAGTTTTGCAAAAATCATTTTAAGTGAAATTTTCACAACTCCAAGTCATTTTGTAATAATTTGAAAACATATGTTGTGATTTGAAATACCCCAAAAACTCATTTTACCTCTATGTGTTTATTCAAATACATTTTGTACAAATGTTATATCAAATGTGCAAGACTTGAAACTTTTGCTTTAAACAAGAAAAAGAGAGTTTGAGCCAAGTCCACACAATATATAGGCATTTCACAAAAAAGAGCAAGAAGGAAAAAAATATCCGGTACCCCTTATGACTTCTCTTCTCCTCCTTATGCCTTCTCTTTCTTCAAATAATGCTTTTTGCACATTTTTTTCAATCTTTCAGAGCTTCAACTAGATATCATCTCATTTTCACACGAAGCTATTTAGTCAAATAATGCATATATTTTCATCATCAAAATCAATAATGAATATTTAGCTAACAATCTCCCCCTTTTTGATGATGACAAAAATTTTAAGATATGAGACAAAAGTACTCCCCCTTAATATATGCATTCTTATAAAAAGTGTATTTTGGGAAAAAGCTTCCACTATCAAGTTTAAACTTATGCATATTGAAGACATGCAAATATGCTTCCACTATCAATTTTAAACTCATGCATATTGAAGACATGCAAATAGCCATAAACATATCAACAAACCATAAACTATACCATTCAACAGCCAACAATGCATATACCATCAACGCATATACCATACACCATTCACCATTCAACCAACCAATTCAATCAACTGATCATTCACCATATACCATTCACCATTTACTTCTCCCCCTTTGGCATCATCAAAATCAATATAAAGGCAGGAAAATCAATATAAACGAAAGTTAAGATTGCATAAGAGAAATAACTTGTTAACCAAAGTTAAGAATGTGAAAGTCAACTAAAGAAAAGAATTGTTTTCTAGTGGAATGAAAAATGTTTTTAAGAAAATCAAGGCGCGTGATCATGGTGATCCTTGAAGAATTCCCTTATGTCTGATCTCATAGAAGCCACTTCCGAATCAATGTGTTGCCTCCAAACAGTGAGCTCATCCCATTGGCTTGTCATGGTGGCCCTCATTTCGCCCATACCAGTGTTTGACGCCTACAACTATGACAGAATTTAAGCCATCAAAGAAGAGTCTTCCTGTTGACTCATCGAGCTAGAACCAGCACCGCGACGAATCTCTCTTCGGCCTTGCTCATCAACATATGCCTGCTCCCTAAATTTTCTCATTACTCACCTAAGAGTAGCCTCCTCAGTATCTTCCTCTTCTTCAGAGGTACTAACAGCCATGGGTGTTGTTCCTGGTATGCCTATGTTGGGATTACCCTCAATTTCTGGCCCTACATCTTCTTCTAGTGTGATATCTACTCCGCCAAGTATATCATCAAGCATGTGTGCATCGGGGCCAAAAACAGGATCGGTAAAAGTAATACCCTTCTTAGTCCTATGTTTAATTGCAGCTTGAGTACTTTGGGGCAAATATCTGAAGGTCTCTCTATTTATAGGCTTCCCATTATACCAGTAAATGCCCATGAAGTTCATATACAACATATCAAAATTCCAAGCAAACTCTCTATATGGAGCATTTGACGATATGTTGAAATGTGAGAAGATATGCATTAAGGCCATACCATAACCAGGAGTGGTCGTTTTTCCTCCACCCTTTCCACTAACATGCAACATATGTTGAAGGATTAGGAAAGGCAAATCTATCTTCTTTTCCTCCCTAAGGCTATAGTAGATATAAGCATTCATGACCGGAATTTTTCCATCATTGATATTTCTTGGAAGAATTGCTTCACTCATGATTTTGAAGGCAAGCCTTTTATTAATATTAACATCCCTCAATAATGGAAGAATCAACTCTGGATCCTTAGGTCCTACATCCTTCCACATGTATTCTATAACTTTTCCCAGAATATCAGTCTTCCTGATTCCTTCCGGCCAACATTGACTATTGTAATGGCCGTCCCCATCAACAGGTATATGAAATATTTCATGTGAAGTTTCCTCCTTAAGCACAAAATTTACCCCACAGACGGTAGAAGATAATTCAAGTTTTGGACTTCTTTTATGTATCTCAAGATTTTCATAAAATTCAATGACTAATTTATCTTGCACATCACAACGTAGATGTAGAAACTTAGACCATTTATCAAATAATGGCAAGATATCGGTGCCAGCAAAATCAGAGTCCACAATATATTTACCGTACAAAATCGATTGCTTGCCTTGAATCTTTGATACCGAAGGTGGTGGTGGTGAAGGAGATTGTGTTCTTGGCCTCTTCCCTTTTCTCCCGCATGCTTGACCTCTTTCTCTAGGATTCACCATAATTTTGCATTGTTTTTGCAAGATTAATCGGTAAAAACTTAGTTTTTTGAAGTGGGTAAGCAAATTATAGGAAGAATTTTGGAAGAAAACGGTTGAAAATTGAAGAATTTGATATGGGTTTTGGAGAAATTTTGGCTAGGGTTTAGAGAAATTAAGTGAAAGAAGTAAATTTGGTTGTGAAAACCCCCAATTTTTAACTCTATCCGCGTTCAGCCGGTCGACCGGCTGGTCGCGAGTGGTCGACCGGCTAGTCGCGGGGGGTCGATTGGCTAGGTCGACCAGCCGGATCAGAGAGCTCTTAAAAAAATTTCATTTTAGCTGGACGCCTAAGGCTTTAGTCGGTCGACCAGCTTGGTCGGCTGGCTGGGTCAGAAAGTGCACAAATTGCTTATTTTTCATACCCAAGCCACATAAACACATATATATGCAATTTAACCACATTTTATCATTCCAATTTCTCTCTTAATCTTGCAAAATTGATCCTCATGCAAAGGTTTAGTGAAATATTAGCAACTTGATGTAAAGTATTAACAAATTCAAATATTATATCACCTTTTTGTACATGATCTCTAATGAAATGGTGCCTAATCTCAATATGCTTAGTTCTTAAATGTTGAATTGGGTTTTTAGTGAGATTAATTGCACTAGTATTATCACAATATATAGGAATATGATCATACTTCAATCCATAATCAAGTAAATTTTGTTTCATCCGCAAAATTTGAGCCACACAACTGCCAGCTACAATATATTCAGCTTCGGTAGTAGAAATAGCAACACTATTTTGTTTCCTACATGACCAAGATACTAAGGAATGTCCTAGGAATTGGCATGTTCCACTAGTGCTCTTACGATCTATTTTGCAACCAGCATAGTCAGCATCAGAAAAACCACATAGATCAAATGACGTTCCTTTTGCATACCAAAGCCCTAGATCAATTGTTCCCTTAAGATATCTACTGATTCTTTTTACAGCTGTTAAGTGAGTTTCCTTAGGATTACATTGAAATCTAGCACATAAGCACACTGCAAACATGATATCAGGTCTAGAGGCAGTTAAATATAATAGGCTACCGATCATACCTCTATATTTCTTCTCGTCTACTGATTTACCCTTCTCATCCTTATCTAGTTTTGTTGAGAGGCTCATGGGAGTTCCAATCTCCTTTGCATCTTCAAGTCCAAATTTCTTGATAATTTCCTTGGTGTATTTGGCTTGATTTATGAAGATCCCCTCTTTTGCTTGTTTGATTTGTAGTCCAAGGAAGAAGGTTAATTCTCCCATCATGTTCATCTCGATCTCCTTGTGCATACACTTTAAAAATTTCTCACATAAAGAAATATTAGTAGCACCAAAAATTATATCATCCACATAGATTTGGACAAGTAGAATGTCATTGTCTTTTCTTTTGATAAATAAGGTTGAATCAAGTTTTCCTCTTTCAAAATTGTTTTCAACCAAAAATCCACTAAGTCTTTCATACCAAGCTCTAGGAGCTTGTTTTAAACCGTATAAAGCCTTTTCTAGTTTAAAAACATGATTAGGAAAGCAAAAATCTTCAAAACCGGGGGGTTGTTCAACATAAACTTCTTCTTCAATGAATTCATTTAAAAATGCACTTTTCACATCCATTTGATAAAGCTTAAAGTCCATGTGACATGCAAATGCAAATAACATACGAATGGATTCAAGTCTAGCTACAGGAGCATAGGTTTCATCGTAATCAATTCCTTCTTCTTGATTGTATCCTTGTGCAACTAGTCTAGCCTTATTCTTAATTACTATTCCGGCTTCATCTAGTTTGTTTCTGAATACCCATTTAGTTCCTATTACCGGTCTATCTTCAGGCCTTTCAACTAGCTTCCATACTTTATTTCTCTCAAATTGATTAAGTTCTTCTTGTATGGCAATTATCCAATTTTCATCAAGTAGAGCTTCTTTGACATTTTTGGGTTCTATATGAGAGATAAATGCATGATGCTCACAAAAAGTACTAATATTACGCCTAGTTCTTACACCTTCATTTGGATCACCGAGAATAAGATCTTGAGGATGGTTTCTTACGAACTTCCAACCTTTTAGTAGGTCTTCATGAGGTTCTTTTGTTTCAGCATCTTTGTTTGAGCATTGTTTGATTTCCTCATTTGCTTGAGACCTCTTTTCTTTATGTTCTTCTTCTTGCTTTGTTGGTTTTTTTTTGTCTTTTGGAGTTGGATCTTCAAGCGTTGTCTTTTCCAAAAGATAACCTACATCATCAATTTCCTTTCTCGGCTCAAATGGATTAGTCTCATCAAATGTAACATGTATTGACTCTTCCATAACAAGAGTCCTTTTATTATATACCCTATATGCTTTGCTCTTTGTGGAATAACCTAAGAAAATTCCTTCATCAGATTTAGCATTAAATTTTCTCAAGTGGTCCTTAGTATTTAGGATAAAACATTTACAACCAAATACCTTGAAGTATGATATTTTAGGTGTTTTGCCATGCCATAGTTCATATGGAGTTTTGTTTAAGATAGGTCTATTCAATACTCTATTTTGCACATAGCATGCAATATTTATGGCTTCACTCCAATAATATGTTGGCAAGTTGTGTTCTTTTAGCATAGTTCTTGCCATTTCCTGTAATGTACGATTCTTCCTTTCTATTATCCCATTTTGTTGAGGAGTACGAGGGGCCAAAAAGTTATACTCAATGCCATGTTCATCACAAAAGTTCATGAAAGGAGTATTCACATATTCGGTGCCATTATCACTACGGATGCAAGTTATAAAATAGCCTTTCTCATTTTGCACTT
The DNA here is from genome assembly GCA_028554755.1 of Cordia subcordata. Classification (NCBI taxonomy): domain Eukaryota; kingdom Viridiplantae; phylum Streptophyta; class Magnoliopsida; order Boraginales; family Cordiaceae; genus Cordia; species Cordia subcordata. The sequence continues at coordinate 12,484,059 of JAPTOF010000010.1, read as the reverse complement.
TTCTACACAATCTTGCAAATTCATTGAAGGCATCATTTTTATATGCAATAAACATGACCTATGTAAATCTAGTGTAATCATCAACTACAACAAATGTATACCTAGATCCTCCTAAGCTTGCCACATCAATGGGTCCAAACAAATTCATATGTAATAGTTGTAATGTTCTATTTGTTGAAACTTTATTTAGGGATTTGAAGGATGTCTTATGTTGTTTTCCTAATTGGCAAGCATCACAAATTTTATCTTTTTCAAATTTTAGCTTTGGTAGGTCTCTAACTAGATCATGTTTTGACAAATCATTCAATAAGCTCATGCTAGCATGTCCTAATCTTCTATGCTATAACCAAGCATTATCATGCACAACAGATAAACATTTAACATGTTGACATATAAGTTGATCAATTTCAACAGTGTAAACATTTTCATTTCTCTTAGCTACAAATAACACATTATCATTTCCACATTCATACACAAGGCATTTAGAAAATTGAAAAACAACTTTATGACCTTTGTCATATAATTGACTAATACTAAGTAGATTAAATTTTAGACCCTCTACTAGTAGGACATTGTGTATAGCAAGAGAGTTTTCGTTACCAATGCTTTCTTTTCCAATAATTTTTCCTTTGCCATTATCCCCAAAGATAACATCTCCTCCTTTCGTCCTTTTTAATTTGTAGAAAAGTGAAGAGTTCCCCGTCATGTGCTTGGAACAACCACTATCCAAGATCCATTTTATTTTGCTTGAATTGCTTTTATTGCATACCTACACACATGAAATTCAAATGCAATTCTTTATTTTGGGGTCCCCAACACCTTGGGTCCTTGGCGTTAGTTTAATTTTTATTTTTGACCACCCATTTAGGTCTTTGCCAATACGGAACATATGATCCTTTATCACGAATTTTCTTGTAATAACAATGAGCAGATACATGTCCTTTCTTTTCACAATAGGTGCAAATAACATTTGACTTTGGTGAAGAGGAGGATGTAGAGGTAGAAGCTTTGACAAAATAAGTTTTGAAATACTTTTGATTAATACTAGGTTTGTATCTAATCCCACTCTTATCAAAAGACATTTTTTGACTTCCAAGAAGCTTTTCAAAATTTTCTTTTCTATTTGTAAACTTTTGAACAATTCCATTCAAATCCATATTTTTCTTTTTTAAATCTTTAACCTCTTTTTCAATTTTTACAAAATCTTCGGCATATGAATCATTTTCCTTTTCTAAGATGTCTATTTTTTCAATAAGAGAAGTATTTTTCTTTTCCAAAATTTCCTTTTCATAAAGAACAAGTTTCAAACTTTTATGCATTTGCTTGTTTTTTACCAAAGCTAAGGATAAATCATTATGTAATTTAGCAAATGCATCTTTTAGTTCATCAAAACTATATTCCTCTTCCTCTTCTTCACTTGATGAATAATGAATAGATGAAGAAGGTGAAGATAGTACCTCATCCTCATTGGCCATGAGGCAAAAATTGGCTACCTCATGATGCTCTTCCTCATCTTCTTCGGTTTCGGAGAAGTCCCATGTGGTCTTGAGTGCCTTGCCTTCCTTCTTCTTTGAAAGCTTAGGACAATTTGCTTTTATATGTCCCAGCTTGTTACAATTAAAGCACTTCAATTCATCTTTTGCATCTTTTATCTTTTTGAACTCTTTGGCTTCTTTTCCTTTCATCTTCCAATTTGTGTTGCTTGAAGAAGCCCCTTTTCTCATCTTTCTAAATTTCATAAATCTTTTGAAATTTCGGGCTAGAAGTGCAACTTCTTCATCTTTTGGGTCCTCATCATCTTCCTCATCATCACTTGATGGGTATTTTGATGCAACGACGGCAATGGACTTTTTTGCTTTCTTCTCTTCTTCTTCATGATCCTTTATCTCAAGCTCATGAGTCATGAGTGACCCAATGAGCTCATTTAGCTCCAATGTATTCAAGTCCTTTGCTTCCTTTATTGCCGTGACTTTAGGTTGCCATGATGATGGCAAGCTCCTTAGCACTTTTCTTACCTTCTCTACTTTAGAATAATCCTTGCCAAGAGCTTTCAAACCATTAGTAATTTCAACAAATCTAGAAAACATTTGCTCAACATTTTCATTTAGAAGCATCTTGAATAATTCATATCTATGTACAAGCATAGCAATCCTAGATTCTTTCACTTGGCTAGTTCCTTCATACGTTACTTCTAATTGATCCCAAAGTTCTTTAGCCGAAGTGCACCCCATTACTCTAGCAAACTCGATGGCATTCGTAGCATTGAATAAATAATGTAATGCTTTTTGATTTAACTCAAATAATTTAATATCTTTATCATTCCATCCAATTTCCGATTTGGGTGTTCTCCTATCACCCTCTAATTTTGTAGGTAAGGTAGGCCCATTTTCGATGATTTTCCAGGCTTTATAATCATGTGATTGTATAAACACTTTCATCCTCATTTTCCAAAATGCATAATTTGTTTCATCAAAAGGAGGTGCTTGTTTAATAGAAATTCCCTTCATATTTGCTAGAAATTCTACTAGTTATTAAACTATATGTAGAACCTTGCTCTGATACCAATTGTAGGTCCAAATATCTTAAGAGGGGGGTGAATAAAGATGTAAGTACTAATTTTCGTTTTAAAGAATTCTCAGAAAATTTACAACTTCTAACAATCAATATATCAAACACAATGTAAGCAAAATAAGCAAGTATAAAAATGAAAGTATAAGGAGAGGAGAAACAAACGATTTAAGGTGGTTCGGCCAAGCCTACGTCCACCGCCCAAGGATGCTCTCCTTAGGACTTCAAAAATCTCCACTAAGTTGCTTCTTCAAATCTTGGTGAAGCACAAACCAAGTTCTTATAATCTCTTTGAAGCCCAACTTCAAAGAACCCAAGAGATTTACTCTTTAGGATTTCCACACTTTACAAGCTTTAAAGAATAAATCTCACAAATTTTATAGCTCTCTAAGTGTGTATATACTCAAGAATTAAGAAAAGATTGAATCTGAAATTTTTTTCAAGAAGAAGATGAATAAGCTCTTGAAAGCTCAAATATATTGCAAGAATGGCTCAAAGATGGATTGTATGATGATAAACAATTTAGCACACTTCAATTGATTGTTTTGAATGAGTATTTAATGAGATTTTGGGGGTTAGGGATTTGGTAGGTGAAGAAGAAATGAAGATCTCAGCCAGAACGGTAATAAACGGCTAATGCATTTATTACAACACCCGTTCAACCGGTCAACCGGCTGGGTCGTCCGGCTAACCCCTTTCCTTCTCTGACTAGGACGGACGCCTTAGCCGATCGACCGGCTAGGGGGTCCGGCTTTTTCTTCACCTTTCTGTTTTGGCCGGGCGACCTACCCAAGTCAGCTGGTCGACCGGCTGGGGGGTCCGGCCACTCTAGAATGTGAAGTAAAGCCAGAGTTTTGCAAAAATTATTTTAAATGTAATTTTCACATCTCCAAGTCATTTTGTAATAATTTGAAAACATATGTTGTGATTTGAAATACCCCAAAAAACTCATTTTACCTCTATGTGCGTATTCAAATACATTTTGTGCAAATGTTATATCAAATGCGCAAGACTTGAAAATTTTGCTTTAAACAAGAAAAAGAGAGTTTGAGCCAAGTCCACACAATATATAGGCATTTCACAAAAAAGAGCAAGAAGGAAAATAATATCCGGTACCCCTTATGACTTCTCTTCTCCTCCTTATGCCTTCTCTTTCTTCAAATAATGCTTTTTGCACATTTTCTTTAATCTTTCATTACTTCAACTAGATATCATCTCATTTTCACACAAAGCTATTTAGTCAAATAATGCATATATTTTCATCATCAAAATCAATAATGAATATTTAGCTAACGCTATGTCTCATGGCAAAAGAGGAAGATAAGGTAAGTCCAAACTATGTCTCTTGTGATGAAAATAGTTCTTATGAAGAATTAGAGGAAATATATAATGAGATGCTTATAGAGTTCAAGAATATGGTTAACAAAAACAAGGAGCTTAAGAAAAATGTTTTGTCTCTTGAAAGTAAATTGCATGATGTTTGCATGGAAAATGAGAGTTTGAAAAAGAATTTAGAAAAGAAGAAAACCAACGTTGATTTACAAAAAGAAAATGAACATTTGAAAGCAAAGATCAATGATTTAGAAAATGTGGTTTCAAAATTTACAAATGAAATAAAAAATTTAAATGTTTTGCTTGGAAAACAATGTTGTGTCTTTGATAAAGCTGGGATTGGTTTTGATTTGTCTTCAAAACCAAAGTCTTACATAAAATTCTTTGAAAAGAAACCAAGCACTTCGAAGATTGACTCTTCAAAAGATAAGAAAGTTTTTCAAAAGAGGCATGATCATTACAAAAAGTATTTCGTAAAAGTATCTTCTTCAATTTCTTCTAAAGTTACATGCAACTATTGTTGTAGAAATGGACATGCTTCACATAAATACTTTATTAGAAGATATAATGAAAAAAATAAAACTTAATGTGGGTTCCTAAGGGAACTAGAACTAATATTCAAGGACCCAACAAGCCTTAGGTACCAAGTCATGTTTGATTTAAATTGTGTAGGCTTGCCTTACATCCTCCAGAGATAGTGGAAAATGGTTCTTAGATAGTGGATGCTCAAGGCACATGACGAGTGATAAATCAAAGTTCTTGTCACTCAAAGAAAAGAATAGAGGATTTGTAACATTCAGGGATAACTTCAAAGGAAGAATCATCGGCACTGGAGATGTTGGTAACAAGTTTAAATTATGTATTGAGAATATTTTACTTGTACATGGTTTGAAACATAACTTGCTTAGTATCAGTCAACTATGTGATAAAGGTTTATTTGTTAATTTTAAAGCTTCTTCATGTGAAATAGTTGATAAATGTGGTAATGTTGTGTTTGCTGGCATAAGGCATGGTAATGTGTATACTTTTGACTTTGATGATTTGCATGATCAAAATGTTTAATGCTTAAGTGCTATGAGCAAGAATACATAGCATTGACATAGGAGACTAGGTCATGCTAATGTGGATTCTATAAATAAATTTGCTAGTCTCGATCTTGTTAGAGGTTTGCCTAAAGTCAAATATGTTAGTAACAATGTGTGTTGTGCATGCAAACTTGGTAAACAAACTAGGGAATTTTTCAAAAGCAAGAATGTGATCTCAACCTCTAGACCATTAGAACTTTTGCATATGGATTTGCTTGGACCCATTAGGGTTGCAAGCTTGGGAGATAAGTTGTATGCTTATGTGATTGTTGATGATTTCTCTAGGTTTATATGGATAATCTTTCTTGCACATAAAAATGACAAACCAAATGAGTTTATAAAGTTTTGTAAACGTGTTTAAAATAAAAAAAGGTTATTTGATTTCTACCATAAGAAATGATAGAGGTACCAAATTTACAAACCAAACTTTGAAATCTTTTTGTGACAAAATGGTATCTTTTACAATTTTTCGGCATCAAGAACACCACAACAAAATGGAGTTGTTGAAAGGAAAAAATTGCTCTTTATAAGAAATGACAAGAACTATGCTTTGTGAAAACAAATTGCCTAGCTATTTTTGGGCAGAGGCTGTCAACACCACATGTTATGTGATAAATCATTGCATCATTCAAAAAGATCTTGACAAAACCCCTTACGGACTTTGGAAAGGGAGAAAACCAAATATTTCATATTTCAAAGCTTTTGGTTGTGCATGTTACATCTTGAATGAAAAAGACAATCTTGGCAAATTTGATGCAAAATCCAGTGATGACATATTTCTTGGTTATTCTTCATCTAGTAAGGCATATAGGATTTATAATAAAAAAATCATGGTTGTTGAAGAGACTATCAATCTAAAATTTGATGAAGGATATTTTGATTCTAAATGTGATGATGTTGATATTGTTACTATTCATATAATGATAGTATAAGAGAGCATGTGCACATCATATAATGATAAGTATAAGAAAATAAAAAGGATATATAAACATGTATTAAGGAGCAAAAATGATCAAATATAGAAAGAACAATAATACCCTTTCTCTCACACAAGATGCAAGCAATGAAGTCCTAAGCAAGTACATATAAGTATTAGAGCAAGTATAAACAAGTATAAGCAAGCATGGAAGAATAACCAAAAACACTAACTAATAACATGAAAAGAAATTATCCATCAAAAGTAAGTGAAAGGAAGTGAATTTGTTGGAAAAACATCCTCGGAAGTGGGATTTTGAAAACTAGGAAAGGAAATAGAGGCTAATGACTTGGACCTGCTTTATCATCGTCAGAAAGTCCCACGCGTAGCTTCATCAACTTCACATCTCGAGCTAAGTGAGCCATGATTTGGCTTTGATCCCTAACAATCATAGCAAGGCTATCAAGAGTGGTGTTTTGATTTCCCACGATAGCAGCTAATGCATCAACTTTCTCTCCTATGGAGTCAACCTTGTCAAAGAACTATTGCATAAGCCTATCTTTGGTATTTTTGGATTAAAGCTCATAGTATTGCCCTTGTTCTTCATTGTACTCTTCCCGAGCCTCTTCATCTTCTTCCACTTCCTTTTCTTCTTCCACATCCTCCATCTCTTCATCATCATTAGCATCGTCATTCCCACCAAAATCAAGCTCTTGCCCTTCTTCATCTTCGTGAGGGAAATCAAAAATCTTCTTGTTTACAATTCTTTGAAGGATGAGGCTCCTCACATTTTGAGGCAATGCTCTAAGTTCATGGAAGTACATCCATCTCCCTCTCCAATAGAATAACTCCATCCTCTTCAGGCACTGTAAGTCTAGATTCCACATATGATTAAAGGAGCTTTTTGGAACATTTTCAAGTACAATACCCTTAGCTCTAAAAATCCTAGTTAATGTCATCCCATATCCAAGCACTATATTTCTAAGGACCACATTCTTCATATAAGCTAAAATTGTTCCGGGAGATTAACCCTATAGTTATAGTGGAGCAAATACAAAAAATATGCCTCGGCCTTGTAGATTTCCCCGTCATGAGTGTCTTTAGGCACCATTGTGTTTGAACATCTTAATAAGTGACTTGTACAGCACTTGCAACCGGAGAAAGTTTTGAGTTCAATATCTAAAGCAATATAGAAATAACAAGCTACAGCTATACACTTTAACTTAAACTAGACATTCCCCACACTAAGTAACCAAAACACAACAGCAATGCTTCTACTGGAAAGATATGGGAAACTTGATACAAGAGTTGAAGAGTCCAAGTGGGATGCATTCGTATTACTTAAAAGGGAACGATCAAATTAGGTTCTTGAGAGATCTGCTGCCTCTGTTTCTCCAGGCTTGCCTTCTTCCATTGCAGACTCCTTATTGCTTTCTTCATCCAACTGAACCATTGTTAATGAAGATGCTCTTGGACCTACAGCTTTCCTCATAGCCCTATTCTGCCTTGCCCGTTGAATCCAATTGTTCAAACTGTTTCGTACAGACTCCTCAAATAAATACTTTTTGGTACCACCTCCCTTCAATACAAACACCAGGAAGAAAACTTGAAGCTACTACAGTGGAATCATGAGATATAGTCACATTAAGCCTGAGCAAGTGCTTATTAACTAACCAGAGTAGCGAATGCATACATCGGTAAAGTACTGTAACTGCAGAGGAATTGCACGAATACCCTACAGAAAAATTGTTGGGATTCATATGTAAGATGCATTTCCCACTACCTACTGCACGAAAAGAAGAGTGACTCTGTAGAATCAAAGTTAAGACTGTAGAGGTGATGAGATACCCAATAACAAGCCTGGGGATGATATAACCAACTTCTCCCATGATGCAGGAGTCGAAACCGTATTGAGCCTGTCATTTGATTATGCACAATGTGTATATTTCTATAGTTATATACATAAGCTAAAAGAAAAGAGCCAGGAACCATAGCTTTCGAATTCGTTTCCTTACCCATATCCAGATGAAAAATGAAATTGCAAAGGAATTTTGGAAGAGTATAACGTGAATCAAAATGAGGACAAATTGAGGTCTTCCGAACCATAAGTGTTCATCTGAGGGCTTAACTATTAATTCCCCAGGGACAACTACATGTCTCTGAGCAATCTCTTCGACTAATTGAGTAATGACATGCTCCAGTTTAGTACCCACAGCTAGCAAAAGCTGAAAATATCAAAACATTGCTCTTTATTCATGTAGACATTACAGCTAAAATTCTCTGAAAAGTCAAATTGGTTTCTGAAAAAATGAATTTTTCACAGCTACATTGATATATCACCATTTTAGAATGGAATACTATAGAGCAAGCATACTTCAAAGACAAGTCTTGGATGCTATCCAAGTACAACGTCTTAATATCCAAATGCTTTTAAATAGATAAATCACATTTTTAGATTCTCAATGCAGGAGAACTTACTATAAGGGGAACAAATGCGATCCGGAAATACGCATTCCAGCCTGCTCAAGATTTAAAAAAAAAAAAGAATTAGTCTTCGTACAATAAACCAAAACTTAAAACACTATTACGTCTCACAATGTGAAGGTGGTGTATTGAAAAACCAGGATCCATGTATGATAAGTGTCAATATGTTCTTGAAATGATTACAAAAAATTACATTTTCTGTTATCTATGTCATGGGAACAACAGGACCTAGAGAAGATAATGCCCATCAAATATAGGCCTCACGTTAGGAAGAGTAAGAAAAATGGAGAGAAAAAAAGGCAAATATAAAATTTTAGACTTGCAAGTGATACATCGTACCATGAACATTTAGCAGTAGGAAAATGACCACGAATATCCAATGATACCAACTGCAAGTGAGGACATACAAAGCTAGTGAGATCTGTCAATAACTAAAGAAGACAAGGCAAGCATTTAGCTCAGCAGACAAAATTCACTACAAAAAAATTTTTGAATTTGAGGCAAAAATTTTCCGTCCCAAAACCCCTCGTCTCAAATTTTGAAATGGAAAATCCCGTCTCTAATTGAGACGGAAAATTTTCCATCTCAAATTCCGTCTCAATATGTATTAATTTACATAAAAATTTTATCCAAATTTTCCGTCTCAATTTAAGATGGAAAATTTCTGTCTAAAATTGAGACCGGAAATTTCCGTCTCAAATTTTCCATCTCAAATTCACCGATTTATAGTAGTAAAATTATAAATAAGTGTCATTGTAGACTTTGGTAATGGTCATATAATTGGTCAATGTCTGCCAAATTATTGACATGGAATGCCTGTTAATGGTGGTTTTCCATCCAAACTCTGAAAGGTTCTCAAAATCAGAAAAAAAAGAAATATATATATATATATATATATATATATATATATATATATATCTTGAAGCTACCTGATTCCAACAACTTTTCTGAAATCGACTTCAAAGGAACGTACTATGTACTTGTTGAAGATCAAAGTTTCGATTCCCCATACAATGCATGTAAGAGAAATAGTAAAAAGAAAAAGGAGCAATTGTATAATGAGTGCACTATAATAATAAAATTTGGAAAAATGAAAAAGGTCAGTACGTGAACTAAATTACCATAACAAATCCATGCCTCAAAGTGGTATAATCTGATTCAGTCACTGATCCATAGAATTGTTTAAAAAATGAAACCTGAAAACAAAGAGAGTAAAACTGCTTGACAAAAGAATGCTGAAAATGACCAAAGAGAAATTAAAGAGATCAATTAAGTTGTGTTTTTCTTTTTCCTTTTTTTTTGGGTTAATGTTAGGGGAAGACAACTTTTTTGTTTTATCAATAAAGTGATCGGCAAAAGCAAGGCCATTCCAACATTAATATTAAAAGAGTGCGTAGCCTTGGTTTTGAATGGAAGCAAAGAAAAGGTGTATGAAACTAACTCCGAAGGTAACCCGGATAAAATTTTAATTTATTATTTTATCTAACGGCTTAAACGTTTGCATAAATGTGGTAAATTAATTTGATATCGGGGCCCTATTGTCAAAAAAGGTCTGGGGTTTATGTTTTACAATTATCATTTTTTTTTATTGCTAATCTAGGTCAAAAAAGTTCACGTGCAATATGATAAATTAAGCTAAAATCAGCCTATAATTTAATTGAAGGTTAGCCAGTAGCCAGTAGCCAGTAGCCAGTAGCCAAGAGATATTTATTTTGCCACTGCAAATTGACCAATATAGTGGGTTTTGAAATACTAAAATCAGCTAGCATAGATGGGAATGATAATAACTTACTTTCTAGATATTATATATATATTCTATAATTTCACTCCCCATTTAGAAGTAGTAGTGGTAGTAGTCAAGTATATCAAGGCTGACGAGCCGCCTCAACCATTGAGGGTCATTCTTGGTGTCGAACTGCGAGGAGTATCTTCTAGGAGATTAGTTTCTACTTAATTGATTTAGCCTCCTTTATTAAAAAAAAAAAAAAAAAGAGAGAGAGAGAGAGAAAAGAAAAAGTATATCAAGGGTGAAGTATTTAATGCCAGAACATTATATTGTGGAGCTAGCAGTTTATTTTAAATATTTTTAAGAATACTCAATCAGATCAATTGCCCACCAAATTAAGCGCAATAACTTCTATTTTCTTCCTTTTTTTTCCCGTTCACTTGATGATAGATAGAGATACAAATAAGGAATATTGATTCATTAGTAGAAATTGTATTAAATAATACAGAAAAGGGCAGCTAGAGCAAGACGTAATATTATTTTCGATCTTTCATTATATTTCCCTTCGTTTCTGATCAGTTCTTTTTCCTTTGGTGAACGAGAGGCCTTAAGCTAGCAGGTACATATATACTTTAAAAATTAATCTCAAAACTTTTCGTGCAAAAAAAACTAAGAAAGGAAAAGGTTTTGTCATGAAGCGTTGACATTTTCATTACTTTAATGCATCGCATGAGAATTAATGATATATATATATATATATATATATATATATATAAATTTAAAGTGAGAACTAGTTGATCTATGATCAGTTCCAGCGCTTACCAACCAACTTAGCAGTAATGAACATTTGCTCGGACTTGAATAGTGGCTCTTGATTAAATTTTGTTCCCTATCTGCAGATCCAACATATTCCCTCATATTAACCATAAGACATCATTCTCTTATGAGAAAAATATATAAATCAAGAAAAAAAAAACAAGAAATCTGCTAATACCTTATGTGGTCTGTCATATATAATGTCATGTTGTTTTTGTTGGTCTCAAAACTTTATACCTTACATAAATTAGGATATTATATATATATATATATATATATATATATATATATATATATTAAAACTAATGAATGGGGAGCCTGCTTTAAACTTTTTCGCTCTTCTCCCACCCTCGAGTATATGCTTCAACTGGAACACACAAGGATAGATTAAAAACCTCTTTTTGAAAAAATACTCACTTGCAACGCAGCCCATAAAGAACATTATATAGTCCAGTTATTGGGAACTTATCATTTGGTGAGTTTGGCATTGATATATACCTTTCTAGCTTAACAAAGGTAACCTGAATTTTCTATACTAATTTAAGATTTAATATTAAATCCTATAAACCCTATTATTATAGTCTTTCTATTTACTAATAATAATGGAGCACATACATATAAGTTTTTTCGTTAGTTTTTTGTGATTTTATTTAAATTTTTATTTTCTAATGCTTGAAAGATATAGTTAATTTATACTTTTTAGGCTTCAGATGTGTATAGAATTTTTTTATTTAGCAAAATATATATATATATATATATATATATAGAATGGCATGTAACAATTACATATCATATATGTTAAATTTAAGAATGTTAGATTTTTTTTGTTTATTTCTATTTGGTGTTTAAAAAAAAGGTACACCTACGATTTAGAATTGGAACAAAAGCCATGCAAGCAAATACTAATATCATTAATCTGTGGCAGAGCTAAAATCTTTTTTTTTACTGGGTCAATACTAAATTAGTAAACAAATTTCTTAAGAAATCTAAAACTATTATACTAATATATTTCATGCTGATAAGCAGTTGCGGAGCTAGAAAAATTTTTTACCAAGGGCGATACTAAATTATTAGTAAACAAATTTTTAAGAAATCTAAAACTATTATACTAATTGAACGGATGATGTTTAATCATGGATTGGAGCTCTATTCTTAGAAAAAGACCCGTCACTTTAAAAATAGATGAGATTTTCTTTAACAGCCTTTAATTTTTTAGTTAAAAAGTTCAGTTCAATCAGTTTAATTGAGGGGTACGGAAACCACAGAAAAAAATTGAAAGGTAGGGAATAGTTCAAGTGGTAAAAACTAGGACGTGGAATCTAGTTGAGAACGAATGTAAAAAGAATTAAGAGGGGTCAATTAAATATTTAGTGGTGGTCAATTGAGAAAAAGAAAAAACTTTTTTACGCTAACTTTGTAGAACAAAGCGAGGTCAATTAACCCCCCTTTCTTACATATCTCTCTACCAATGTCATTAGCTAACAATGTGTAAATCATCACTTTTTTTTTAAGTTTGAGCTCTTTTATTAGAGATTTTGAAGTTCGGCCACTTAAATCCATATTACAATAAGTTCAAACTCTAAAATTATTTTTTTCATTAAAAAGAAGAAAAATTGATGAAGACAACAAGAGAAGAATACAATGAGCAACGACCAAAGTAGAAAATATGTATGATGCATGTTGTTTGATATTCGTGACATACAATCTAGAAGATATTGAACATACAAATATGTAAGTTACAAGTTATGAACTATATCATAAAAGAGTTGTTATTTTATAGTTTACAAGTTTTGGATATGTCATAAAAAAGAAGTGAGCATATAATATATAAATTATGCCCAAATAGTGAAAGAGTTGTGGACATTTATTCTAGTGCCTATTATTATTTGGTGAATAGAGTTTGTGAACATAAAATGAATAATTTATGAAGATATAGTATAAGGGTTGTGAATATATAGCCTTATATATAGTATAAAACTTATGAACATAGAGTTTAACACTTGTAAATAAATGGCATAAAACTTATGAATATTTGTTACAGACCATAAAATGTAAAGCTTTTAAATACATAGGACAAGCGCTATGAATAATTAAATTTATGAACATATTAAATAAAAGCTTTAAGTAATTAAAAATTATGAACTTCTAGTATAAAAACTATGAAAATATAGTATGAAAACTGTGAACATATGATACAATAGATGTAAATAGTTATAAGTTACTACATATGATAACAATTATGAACAATAAAAATTGATGAACATAGAACATAAAAACTGTAAAGTGTGAATGTAAGAAATTCTTAAAAGGTGCTTGGGAACACTCGCTTGGAGGTGCAACATGTTTGAAGTGCATGATATAAGACTTGAGAATAATACTCTCCCCATTTATTCACTTGGAAAAAAAATTGTATATACCTTGTTCTAGACTGTATTCAACTCTATAGATAGAGTCCTCAAAATGTTTCCATCCATGTAGCTGTAGGCGTTTAAATAGTAAACAAAAAGCAATAGGATTAGGTAAGAGAAGAGGTATGCAATGCAAATGTCCATTGGAAAAAAGATGTTATGTTATTAAAAAAATGTTTTTTTTTTAAGAAATAAGCCAATTCAAATGGACTTAAAAAAGAGGGGAAAAGGGAACATGACTTGGGCACTGTCTCTTTCACAGAATTTTTTTTTAAAAAAAAATATTTTCCACATTTTCCTGTATTTGTTATTTAAAAGAAAAAGTCAACGAAAAATTTTTTCATGGTCAACGAAAAATAACCTCATTTTTCAAGAAAATGATTTCCATTTCTCAAAAGAGGAAATTATTTTCCACATTACACATCACCTCTCCTCCCCACTCTCCCGCTCCCCTACTTCCCAAGACATACAAAATTACACGTTTACGCATTACATACATGGCATACTTTACACACACTAGATACATTACACACACTACACATCATGTACACGTTAAACACATTTCATGCATTACACACACTATATACACATTAAATACACTGCACACGTTATAGACACTAACACATATTGCATATATGACACACATTATACATATATACTACACACTATACAAACATTACACACACTTTGCACACTACACAATACAAACACTATATACACATTATGCACACTAAACACTACACATATTATATACACACTATGCATGGCATACTTTACACACACTAGATACATTACACACACTACACATAATGTACATGTTAAACACATTTCATGCATTACACACACTATATACACATTAAATACACTAGACACGTTATAGACACTAACACACATGACACACATTATACATATATACTACACACATTACACACACAATGCGCACTACACAATACATACACTACATACACACTATGCACACTAAACACTACACACACTATATACACACTATGCACACTATACAATTACACATACTACAAATGTATTACACACATAATACACACATGATGCACTATACACACATATTACACACACTACACATTACTACAAAATACACTACACACATATTAGAATATACTACATAGTATACACACTATACAAGTTACATACGTTACACACACTAAACATATTATAAACAAACTACAAACTATACATTAAATACATTACACACTACATATATTCCACATGCTACACACATCACATATACTATAGACATTACGTAAACTAGACATTACTATGCACATTGCATCATTATATACACTACACATTACTACACATATTAGACACACTGCATGTACACAATACACACAATGCACGCCCCTATATCCACACTACATATATTACACTTATTAAATACGTATTACATATATTGCACAAACTACACACTTATGCTATACTACACACACTAATGTACTACATATATTGTATTATATGTAATGTGTATAATATGTGAAGTATATTTAATGTTTATAAAGTGTGTAGTAATGTGTAGTTGATGTAATGTGTATGTAATATGGGTTATATGTGTAGTTTGTGTAGTGTGTGTAATATGTATATAGTTTGAGTAATAATTTGAGTAATGTGTATATTGTATATAGTATGTGCAATGAGTTTAGTTTGTATAATGTGTGTATGGCATGTGTAAGTGTGCAATAAATGTTAATGAGTGTAATGTATGTAATATGTTTAGTGTGTGTAGCTTTTGTGACGTGTGTAGTATGTGTAATGTGCATAATATGTGCATAGTGTGTGTTGTGTGTATAATATGGGTAGTGTATGTAGTGTGTAATATGTGTAGTGTGTATAGTGGATGTAATATATGCAATATTTATAGTGTGTGTAATGTGTGCATAGTGCATAATGTATCTAGTATGTATTATGTGTGTACTCTATGTATTGCGTGTAATATGCATAGTGTATATCATGTTTGATATCTATATAGTGCGTAACCTGAGTAATGTGTGTAATGTTTATAGTATGTATAATATGTGTGTAGTGTGTATAGTATGTGTAATATGTGTGTAGTACGTATAATATGTTTAGTGTGTAGTATGTGCAATGTGTGTGGTGTGTAATATGTGTGATGTATATAGTATGCATAGTGTATGTACTATGTGTAAAGTGTGTAATGTATGTAATGTGTGTAAAATGTGTAGTTTGTGTGGTGTATCTAATGTGTGTAACTTCTGTAATACGTGTAGTGTTTGTAATGTGTGTAGTGTATTTAATGTGTGTAATGTATGTAGTATGCGGATAAAGTGTGTGTATAGTGTATGTAATGTATGCAACATGTATAGCGTGTTTAGTGTTTGTAATGTGTGAGGAAAAGTGAGTAGTGTGTGTGTATATGTGTAGTGTGTGTCGTACATGAAGTGTGTGTGATACATGAAGTGTGTGTGATATGTGTGGTATATATAGTATTTGAAATATGTCTCTAGTGTGTATAGTGTATCATTAGAAATTTTTTTTTTTGTTAATTTTTTGTAATAACCAAACAATGAAAAATATTTTCTAAAAAAATATTTTCCAAAGGAAATATTTTTAAAACAAGCTATTTTCTACCCAAAAAAAAAAAAACTGGAGCCATAGTTTACAAATTGTCAGTTACCTTTAGGGTGCCAAAAAGGATAGTAAGAGCAGAAAAAGCAACATGTGAAACACCAAGAACAAAGATTAGGACATGAAGATGATGCAGTGCTGTGGAAGATAACAATGGTGCCTTCCCCTGGAAGAAAAACAAGTGTTCAAAAATTTAGAAATTTATTCAAGGTAGCAAAATAAAAAGTTGCCAATTGAAGCTAGAATAACTGCTATTTTTTATATGGGTATCACAACATATTATACATTAAAAATCATATATAGCAGAGTAAATTACATAGTAGGATAGCCAAAAAAATATGATATTATGCTTTTGAGTGAGGATCTTTCCTCATAGGGTAATGACATTATGAGTAAAATCTAATAATTGTAAAACCTTTGCATTGTTTCGTTATAACTAATACAATAGTCTACAATTAATCTTGGATTTCCTCTTATTTTTAATTATTTTCAATACATAAGAGGAATAATCTCGACCCTTTAGATAAAATTAAATTTATGCGGATCCTTTATTTCAAAAAAAAAATGGGAAAAGAAAGATATTGATAAAGAATTTGAAGTTTGAAATGTAAAATAAGGAGTCTATTGTTGGGTTTGGAATAAGCTTATTATAAGATGTTTATCTTATTAATTAAGGAATGATTCATCCTCTAATATGTGAAAGGGGCAATAACATATTATCATAAGCATCTTTTTTTTTTTTTATCATATAAGATATAAGCAATCTATCTTTGACTTATTTTTTTACAAATATAGGTAAGACATTTTATCACAAGCATTTTATGAAAACTCAAAGTAAATCATATTTTCTTATATAAAAAATCTTATAATAAGCTTATACTAAACAAAGCATAAATTAGTTTAATTTTATTTGAATGGTTAAAATTCATTCTCTTATGTATTGAAGAGAATTAAAAATAAGAGAAAATTTGTTTCCATTGATCGAGTGTAAAGTCGGTATGAGCTGATCTATTTTCATTATTTTTGGTAGTAATATTTGTTAATAATTCATGAAGTACATGTAACTAAATTTAGGTGGTTGGTAACACCACAGTATGATCACCATCAAGTATCTTGTCTCTTGGCGAAATGAAAAACCAATTATAAGATGCACCGACTTATATATCTTTTCGCTGGGTAAACAATTTAATTTTTTAAATCAATGCCAATACTGGATTTATTATTTTAAATCTTATCATGCTATCATAACTCAAAAAAATCAGAATCTTAATATGTATATGTATATATTGAGAGAGAGAAAGAGAGAGAAAGAGAGAGATGCCGGGAGATGCCAATCTTGACTGACCCTAATTAATTTTCACAAAATATATGTATTTATTTTATAATTTTTTTTTCTAATAAGCATGATTTTAGTATAAAATATTAGATCAATTTTAATAATTTAAAAAAAATATTGAAGCCCCTGCTAGGAAAGACAACTAATGAATATTATACCTTCTGCTCACAGTAGCCTGAAGTCGCAGATGCGTCGTCAGCAAGAAGATGGCGGCCTCCAGGGATGAAAGAAGAGAAGAAGCTGGCGGTGGTTTGAAAGTGCGCGGTGGATTGTGCTTCAAACGATGTCGTTTGCTTCTTGCATGGCAGCCAATTGTTTGTTAAGTGCTTGGGAATGCATATTTTGTAAATTCTGTCTTGGAACACAGTCAGCAGCAGAGATATAAACCTCAGAAGCATCAATTCTGCACATTATAAATTGTTTAAAACTTATCAAACAACTAATAATTAAATTGAACCAGTTATATATATATATATATATGTATATATTAATGAGGTGCTTATGACCTTATGATTTATTTAAAGTGTGTAAAATCTTTATATATTATCAAAATTTTTTCATAATTTTTTTTGTTTTCTAAAGCATGCATAACATGCACCCTTCACCTCAAGCAAATATTGTGGTTTTCAAAGAAGTATAGAGAAGGATTATGAGCGATATCAAAGCAGGTACATAGCTGGCCAACACAATTTATGGAATGGCCATAGATCGAAGTTCTTATGATTTGTCTAAAGTACATCGAATTTTTATGTTTTATCAGAATTTTGTCATAATTTTGTTTATTTTTAAAGCATGCATATATAACATAGGCCCCTCATCTCATCAGAATATTATGGTACCTTCCTTGACTTTTCGCAAGGCTTCGAAAAGATATGTAGGTTCTTTCCATTTCTTCTTCAAGAACTGCAAGCATCATTATCACTAATATTTGTTAACGTTCCAAACAATAATTAGCTGCAGATAATAATGATATCAAGTACAAGTAAACAGACGAGAATTCTTTCCTAACTCTTATTTTGATCCTAATCTTTTGGCTAAAAATCTCAACTACGTATTTTACAAATCAACGAATCTCGACCATTAATTGAATATCTTATTCCTATCAAAAATAATTTAAGGTAAAAGGTTAGAATGTTATCATTAAATAAAAGTTAGGAGAGGATCCTCATCCCAAGTAAACACGTAATAAAAATGCCATGAATCATCAAGCTTACCGTGCCTATATGATTGAGCAATTTTTCAAGGGCTAGAGAAATAGCAATAATCACTAAGCAAACCACAGCAACCAACCATGTTGGTGTATATTCTAACGTTGTTTCTTCTCCTCCTCCTCCTCCTGCCATTTTTGCCTCTATAACCTAACCTCTGTGTCTCAAAACTTCATGTGGCCTTTGTTTACATATATGTAACCTATGGGAGTAAGAAATAGAATTTTCAACTCTCGCTCTTTCTTAATATCTCGGGTCTTTGTTTATACGAATTGAATTTTAGTGCTTTATAGTTCTTCCCAAAAAAACCTGTCCAAGTTATATATTAAAAAAAGAGAGAGAGAAAGTATTATTTTTTTCCTTTTGAGAGGGGAAAAAAAAATCTAAACGGATCATAGTTGTTTATATAATACTCGTATAAAATGAAGTCCCCAAATCTCGGGTCTTTTTTAATATATTTAAGTCTCGGGTCTTCTGTGTCTATATAACCTAATCTCTGTGTCCCGCAAACTTTTGTGGCCTATATATATAAAATAGATTTCTCAAATCCCGCATCTTTCTCTTAAAAGGGTTAACCAAAGGAGAACCCCTTTCCCACCTGGCCAGAGGCCCCTTAACCAGGCGGGAGGTAAATCGAGGGATGTGCGTGAGTGGCAGCCCGACCAGGGAGAGGACCAACGGGCGTGGAAATCCAGCAACAGCCCCCGCAATATTTCAGCGGAGTACTGCCGCCACACGGACTCGATCCCGCGTTGTCAGGGTGTCTCCACCCTAATCACCTGGCCACTTACCAACTCACCTATGCCCCTGGGGGCGTCTCGCATCTTTCTCAATATCTTGGGTCCTTGTTTATACGAATTTTAAAGTGCGTTATAGTTTCTTCCCAAAAAACCTGTCCAAGTTTTTTTTTTAAAAAAAAAAATAGTACTTTTTTTTTCTTTTGAGGAAAAAAAAAATATATATATATATATATATATATATCTGAAGGGTATCATAGTTATTTGTATGATACTCGTGTAAAATGGAGTCCTCAAGTCTCGGGTCTTTCTTAATATGTTTTAGTCTTTGACCATACGAGTGCATTGCTTTATTTTGTTCGTGTAAAATGGAGTTCTTAATTCCGGGGTCTTTCTTTATAATCTTGAGTTTTTGTTTATTTATTATTTCTGCGGTGGTAGGCAGATGCAAAAAGAATGTGAACGAGTTTGGTTCGTTGAAGGTGGCAGCTAAATCATCATATCATAGTCTAACATACAGTCCCCAATATCTTGCCGTGATTTCCGACGGTGTCACTCCATCATGTTCTACTCTAGTGCCTGTTTGGCTAAGCTTCTAAACAGATCTAAGAATTTACATATTTGGCAATACAGCTTATAAATACTTTTTGATGGCTTATAAGTTGGAAAAAAAGCACCAATCTTCCGGCTTTTTTTGAAGACCTTATAAGTTCATTGGTCAAACGAATGAAAAGACTAATTTGTCCTTAAAAAAAGTACCACATTAATTAATGAAATTTTCTTTTTGGTCATTTTAACTATCATTGCTATTTATAAACACTTATTTACCAAATATTTCAATTGCTTATAAGTACATATTTTCTAAACACATTATAACTTGCTTATAAATAACTTTTTACTTATAAGTACAAACAACTTATAAGCACTTAAAAGTAAGTTTCGCCAAACAGGGCCAGCATCCTACCTTTGTCGTGATGCCTCCCTTGATGGCCATATTGCTAGCAAAACCAATCCCTATTTCCCGTGCTATTATCTTACAGGTCTCCGTGTGCATCAATCAGGGGTCAAACCATTTAACCCTTTGGGCCCTCAATATTCAACCCCTTTGGGCCTTTGCATCATCAGGGGTGGGTTTTGGGCCATGTAGCTGGAGCATAATGATGTACTATGACACGCAGAGTAATGTTTTAAGTTTTAAAACGCAGGGGTAATCAGCAAATTACACAAATTATAGGAAGTAATGACCAATTTATAACTCTTATATTCCAATACCTTCTCATGTGAAGATTGGTCAATGAGAGAGTGAGCTAAGACCTCATATAATGGACTTGAATCTTGTGATTTTATCATGTGATTAATGTGTATTCAACTACTTTCTCACGTGAAGAGTGAATCAAGACCCAATATAATGAACTTGTGGTTTTACCATGTAGTAGGTATATATATCCCAACACCCTCTAACTTGAAGATTGGTCAAGGGTGGCTCTGAACTTATATGGACTTGAAACTTGCGAATTTTCCATGTGAGACGCCCCCCCCTCTCGCCTCCTAACACATGAAGAGTGGTTAAGGTCCTTGTATAGTGAACTAGTTATTTTTTTTGCATGTAAGAGGAATGTATATTCCAAACAGTCCCTTCACATGTGAGTTGTAACGAGAATCAAGAACGTGTACGACATGAGAAATTAGATAAGGCCTAAATTTAATACCATATTAAGAATCGTTTCCATCTCAAAAATAATTGGTCAGTGAGAGGAATAACCCAAGACCTCATATGATAAACTTAAAACTTTTAATTCTACCATGTAGGAGGAATGTACAACACTTACAACCTGGGAAAGTTTTGAGTTGAATATCTAAAGCAACATAGAAATAGCAAGCTAAAGCCAATACACTTGAACTAAAACTACACATTGCCACACTGTATCCAGAGCACACCAGCAATGCTTCCACTAGAAAAATACAAGAAACTTGATACGAAAGTTGAAGAGTCCAAAATTGTGGGATTCATACATATGACTTTGGGGGGAATGATCAAATTAGGTTCTTGAGAGATCTGCTGCCTCCATTTCTCCAGCTTTGCCTTCTTCCACTGCAGACTCCTTATTGCTTCCTCCATCCAACTGAACCATTGTTAATGAAGATTCTCTTGGACCTACTTCAGTAAATCCATTCGCAGCTTTCCTCATGGCCCTATTCTGCCTTGCCTGTTGAACCCAATTATCCAAGCTCTCTTGTATGGGCTCCTCAAATATAGACTTTTTCACTTTACTCCCCATCTTCAACACGGACACCAGGAAGAAAATTTTAAACTACTGAAGTGGAATCATGATATAGAGAGTCACATTAAGCTTGAGTGAGTACTAATTAACTAACCAAAGTAACGATTGCATACAGCGGTAGAGTACTGTAACTGCAGACGAATTGCACAAATACCCTGCAGAAAAAATGTTGGTATTCGCATATTAGATGCATTTCCTACTTCCTTCTGCCAGAAAAATAACTCTGCAGAATCAATATTAGACTGTAGAGGTGATGAGATACCCAATGACAAGCCTGGGGATGATATAACCAACTTCTCCCATGATGCAGGAGTCGAAACCATATTGAGCCTGTCATTTGATTAAGCACAAGGTGTATATATTTCTGTAATTATACATAAGCTGAAAGAGAAGAGCCAGGATCCATGGGTTCTGAATTCGTTTTCCTTACCCATAACCAGATGAAAAATGCAAGTTCAAAGGAATTTTGGAAGAGAATTATGTGGATCAACATAAGGACAACTTGAGGTCTTCTGAACCAGAAGTGTTCATCCGAGGGGTTAACTACTAATTCCCCAGGGACGACTACGTGTCTCTGAGCGACCTCTTCGGCTAATTGAGTGATAACATGCTCCAGTTTCGTACCCACAGCTAGCAAAAGCTGAAAATGACAAAATATTTTCTCTTAATTCATGTAGAAATTGCAGATAAAATTCTCTGAAAAGTGAACTTGGTTTCTTAAAAATGAATTTTTCACAGCCATAGTGATATATCACCATTTTAGAATGAAATACTATAGAGCAAGTATACTTCAGAGACAGGTCTTAGTTGCTATCCAAGTACAATGTCTTAATATCCAAACGCTTTTACATAGATAAATCACATTTTCAGATTTTCAATGCAGGACAACTTACTATAAAGGGAACAAATGCGAGCCAAAAATATGCATGCCAGCCTGCTCAAGATTAAAAAAGAAAAATTTAAGAATTAGTTTTCGTACAAAAAGCCAAAAATTAAAACACTATTATGTCTCACGATGTAAAGGTGGTGTATTGAAAAACTAGGATCCAGGTATGATAAGTATCGTTATGTTCTTGAATTTGATTGCAAAAATTTGCATTACTGGTTATCTAGTGTGTAAGCAATATTCTTCACTTTTGGCTCAATTCATTACCTTTTATTTTGACACAGCATATAAGGTGCCATATTTCAATTAAAGGAAAAGAATATCACACATCTTGCTCTAGTAAGACTAGTATTTATGTGATGGAAACAACAGGATCTAGAGAAGGAAATGCCCATCAAATATAGGCCTCATAGTAGGAAGAGTAAGAAAAATGGAGAGAAAAGAAGAACGAAGGCAAAGATAAAATTCTAGACTTGAAAATGATGCATCATACCATTAACATTTAGCAGCAGGAAAATAACCACGAATATCCATAGATACCAGCTGCAATCAAGGACATACGAAATTGGTGAGATCCGTCAATGACTTAAGAAGACAAGGGAGGCATTTAGCTCACATCTTAAGTTGCATCTTGAAGTTACCTGATTCCAACAACTTTTCTGAAATCGGCTTCAAAGGCACGTACTATGTACTTGTGAAAATTAAACTCTGGATTCCCTTTAAAATGCATCTGAGATATAGGGAAAAAGGGGCAAATATATAATTAGTGCACTATCATAAAATTTGAAAGGATGAAAAAAAGTCAGTCTGTGAACTAAATTACCATAACAAATCCACGCCTCAAAGTGGTATAATCTGATTCAGTCACCGATCCATAGAATTGTTTAAAAAAAGAAACCTGAAAGCAAAGAGTAAAATTAACATAATTGTGGAGCATCACTCCCTGACAAATAAAAAGAGAAATTGCTTAAGCAACTCATATGACAGCTTCTGCATGATTTACAGGACATATACTAATCATGAACAAGTATTTAATAAATGTACAAGCTATGATAATTAATAACTCCACATAAAACAATGAAGGACAGAGTAGTTTAGAGTCAAAGCAGAATTTTCTTCTCCTAGCATATAACTTCTCCATTTATTAATTCATGATACAGGCCAGTAATATTCATGAACATAAGCGAACTCATTGATTAGGTTGCAGAAGTGATTTCTAGTGTTCTTCTCACTTGTAAGAACTTTAGCCTAATTCTCTTTCTAGTTTTAGTACTACTAGCAATATAGGCATGTTCACAACTAATTGAAAAGTGCTGAAGGCTGACATTCTGCCAGAACTGGACATATATCCCTTCAAAGTTACTCAAAGGACGAGGCTTGCATCCAATTGCTGGATGTATCTGCTACAAGTGGAGATGGATCCCACATACATGTACAAAAGCCGGATGCATCCGGTAGCTAAACGCAAGTCCAGCCCTTCTTTGTTAACTCAAAATAAATGGAAACAGTCTGTATCTATATAACACAGAAATAGCTATTTCATTGATTCAGAATGGACAAAGAAGAAAAAACAATTTCACCATGGATCGAGATCTCTCCGACGTACCAGCCATCCAAGCAAAGTCACACATTTACCAATGCCCAGAAATCGGTCTTTGATGAACTTATGTTCATGAACATGGGTAACCTTAGTCATGGCTGCAGCAAAGAAATTCTCTCAGAAGAATAACATCTTATATTCATTTTCCAATAGATTTTTATAGTCAATTTAAAAAAGTGTATGCTAGGGTCACAGAGTTGTACGATGAGTCACACAATCTAAAAATAATAGACTAGATGTTCTTCATTTGCAGGTAACATGAAGCTGAGAAGTGCATAACAGAATTCTAAAATGCTCATGTAGAATCATTAAACTTTAAAAAGGCATAGATGTTTCACTTTTTAGCAAGGATGAAAAATGAAAATTTAAAATTTGTAAAGGTACATTGACAATGCAATGTACAAATTCTTGATCATTAACACACAAAGGCCTTAGCGAAAGAAGAGATATGTAACAGTCCACTGTTAGCAAAAACCACCTTCTTCATTATAGTTCTTTTTGCGAATGGCATCTTCCCAGTATTTCCATTGCCTTACCTACAGTTCAGATGTAAAAAGGATATAACTTAATAGAATGGCTGTTACAAATTGAAAAGAATTTTGACAAATTACTCACACCTCATTGTTACCTTTATACCTCCAAACAGAATCGTTAGAGCAGAGAAGACTACATGTGATGCCGCAAGCCCAAAGATAAAGATATGAAGATGATGCAGTGCTGTGAGAGACAACAATTGCGCCTTGCCCTGTTGGGCAACAACACCAATACGAACATGAGCAATAGAACGCACTAGTGAGAGTGCATAGTCAAGTTCATAAATGTAAATATGCCAGTGCAACATCAATCGCCTCAATCATGGCAAGATAGCGTGCAGGGTTGCATCGGTCAGCTTGAGGTACAATTCCCATCGAGTGACAGATAGAATCCTTTGCAAATGACGTCTAAAATTTTTTATTTAATATACCTGGTCCTCACAGGAATTTGCAGCAACAGCTGAAGCGCCTGCAAGAAGGTGGCGACCCCCAGGAAGGACGGAAGTGAAAAGGTGAGCAGTAGATTTCGCTTCACCGGCTTCCTTTTTACATGGAAGCCAATCATTAGCCAAGTGCTTAGGGATACATATCTCTGTGATCCTGTCTTGACAAACAGTCAGGAGTAGAGATATGAACCCCAACAGCATCAATTCTGCAAACCATAATCAATTAGTAGAACTACTGTCAAATCCACCATGATCACAATAGAATTACAAGAAAAAGCAAGCAAAACCATTCAATGTCCAACCTTCTTTTATCTTCTGTAAGGCTTCAAACAGAGGTTTCTGCCTTTTCTTGAGCAAGTACTGAGAAAACCATCATCAGGGTCATGGTCAAACTAGTAGATCATCATTAAATAGACAATCAAATCATAAAATTTGAAGAGACCATTGATATGCAAACCTTCATACCTTGCCAAGAAAATGAAGAATTCTTTCAACAGCAAGAGAGATGGCTACTATTACTGCGCAAACAAGTGCAACAATCCATGTTGGTGTGTATTCTAAGTTCACATCATCTACTCCTCCTGCCATTTTTGCTTTCTCTATCTCTATCTCTCTGTCTTGACAAAACTACTTAAAAGAAAAGCTCCTAGAAATAGCTTTTTCACTAGCTAGGCACTATAAAACTCGATGTTAAGAGTTGAAGAGACATAAAAGTTAACTTTCCCGGATAAGTTCTTATGAGAATATAAAATGGATTCGTTAGATACAAATGGCATAGTTTAATCATAGAGGCATATGCCAAAGGTTTGACTACGCTTTCAAGTTACAGCGCGTGAACAAGTTCATGGTTTGGGACACCATCGCAACATCACATCAAGTCCACTTGTTTCTTCGTTTTTATCTTAATCTATTCATTGCTCGTTGAACATTGACCTCCAACAGAGTAAAAGTCTGTGCTAAACATCTGTAACGGGCCATGCCCGCATTGTGTCTCGATTTTAAACCGTAAATTTTCTAGAAGTGTGTTCCGTGTTGCCAGCAGCGTAATTTAATTGAAGTTTCTACCGATCCCATAAACTTTTTAAAATATTTATAAATTTTAGTCTAAATAATTAATTAAATATGTTATAATATATATATATATATATAATTTGTAGGATAATGGCTGCATGGGTCCATTTCCGTTGGAATCGGAATCACTTCACTTTTGGTAGGGTGTCTACTGTGTTACTTTTGTTGTATGGCACGGGTTTCACGTGTTGTGTGTCTAAGCTAAGCTTAGCTTAGCGGGCTCTCGCCCTAGATACCTCGTAGCCCGTAGTCGCTAATACTGGCTACGGGGGTAGGATTTCGCATCTATGGTCAATCAATAGGTCCTTTTTGACCTTCTTTTCCGTCCGACATTGCCTGGGGCTTGGCACGGAACTTTCATAACCTGCTGGATCAACCAGAACTGAAACGGAAGCCTTGAGTCTAAAAACCTCAGAAACTCCTTTTTCTAGTGATGCTGCTTAAACTCGCTCTCTAGGATCTATGTTTAACCATAGTTGAGGAATTTTCTACCAAACCAACACTCTTCGATCTGATCTATAAGATAAGGTTCATGTTTGTCTTTCCCATAAGCTGTATTGCGTATCCAATTGTATGTTATCATACTTACGTGCTGTAATATTTTAGAATAGCTGTTTCTTGCACCTGTTTGTATAAAAAAGTGTCTATTTAATAAACATGCAAACGTTTGTACTATTTTATAAAAAAAATGTATTTTATATAAAAATACTTATGCATCTAGAAAATTACATATTTATTGAAAAGACATAAGTATTTAATACTTATCAATTTTATAAGAAAAGACATGTTTATTCGGTATGCAAGTTTCATCCCTATATAAAGAAATTTTTACTATAAGAAAAATAGCCTTATGAATCCTTCATGTTCTACTCTTCTCACACATTTCTGAAAATACACAATATCTCTTCAGACTAATTTCTGTTAAAAGCAAGACAAAGATTAGGATAACTTTATTGTATCCTAAAGAAATTTTGCAATAACTCTTTTGCACAGTTTGTGTGAAATATTCTTTAGGTAAGTGACATTCTAACACCCCTTAAAGTCAACGACTATAAGTTTCATATTTCATCCCATATTTCAAATCCTAATTTTCAAACAATCTAAATAATATTTCCTTTAAGTACGGTTGGAGATATGAGAGATATCATTACTGACTTCGTGAAGTTAGAAGGATTTGATTGAGAGAACTCTCTCAGATGGCAAAGAAAGGATCCATTTTCTACTATTGTCTTTACAAGTTGTGTGCGTGCTTGATGTGTGCATATTTGGAGCTTAAATTGTATGATTTGGAGTGTGTTTAAGTGCGCATTTTGGTACTAATTTTGTTTATTTTGAACTTTGAGTGCTTATCGAGTCTTATTCATTATTTGTGTATTACGTGTCATTTCTTATCTTTTTTTTTTTTAGTTAGTAATTTTTAGCAATTAGGAATTAGGAATTAAGTTAATTAGTTAAGTAAATTATATTAGAATTAGGGTATTTAATTAGTTTTAGGACATTAATTTAGTTAGACTCTAAAAATTTAAGACATAGTTAACATATTACCCAACACACAACCCGCTATATATATATATATATATATATATATATATATATATGTACACACATATAAATGTATATACACATATACATAGTGTATATACATATATATACACACATATATATACATATACTTATACATATATATGTGTATATTTATATGTGTGTGTATATATATATATGTATATAGCGTATAGTGGCAAGGAGCAGCGAACGAACCCTCCCTCCAAGCCCTTCTTTCGTCCCCTTTGATACACCCATACATACACTTTGTCACGCTCTAAAACGTGTATACATTCACGTACTTACTCACAGGCATAAACACCAAGAAAAGGGAATTTTTAGAGGTCTTTTAGGGTGGTTTTTAAGCAAATTTCAGATTCAATTTCTGCAAAAAAAAAAACACATAAAACAGGCCCAAAAGTTGCTGAAACAGGAGGATTTTCGTATTATTTTTCGTTGTTACACTTTCTTCTAACTTGGTATTTGCTGGATATATTGATTTGGGGTGAAAATAGCAGGTTTTGGGGCTGTTTGTGGGCCAGAAAGTGAGCAAAATTGATGCAAATTTTTGCTGAAAAAGTGCTGTTAAAGAGAAGGCATCTTTGCTGAATTTTGCTTTTGGAAGACGGATTTGTGCGAAATTAAAACAGGAAGAAGTTCTAAGCTTGATATTTAATTTCTTAGATATGGAATTGAGTTTTATGAGATTAAATTTCAGTTTTATACTCTCCTTCGACATGTTGGGCTAAATCTTTTTAGGGTCAATTACTATTCCTAATATAGGTTAAGAATTGTAAAACTTGTTTTGAGGTATTTTGTTAGCTTAAATGCATGTTTGGTTTTTATTGTTTAATGGTGATTGTTGAATATGTTTATGTGTTTGATTAATTGCCTCAATGGAGAAACATGTATTATTATACTCTTAATTTCTCGTATATGCTTATATGTTGATTAATTGTGCTTGAATTTATAACTAGGTTTAATGCGTGGTTTTTAGGATGAAATAAAACTAATAGGTCATCCATTATATTTAGTTGAACTTAGGTGGATTAGGCTCTAGCTTGAGACACAATTAATGGTTTAAACCCTAGGTTAGTATTAATCATCGTCAATGCTGGGGAAAAACATGCGAACACGAAGAATATAAGAAGAAAACAGACATAAGAGAATTACGTGGTTCGGCCTTAAAGTCTACGTCCATGGGCAACAGAGAATAATTTATTATCGATCAGCGAATGCCACAAGGCTCATACTTTGGTTTCTCTCACATCACATAATACTATGTCTTAGCCCCTATTTATAGTACACAAGTATCCTAATTAGTATTCTACAAGGAAAAGAAAACAGTATAAAGGACACATATTAATTATGTGCTGTTATGGTAATAAGCAAATAAGGTAATATGCTAATAAGGAAATTTGCTATTCTTGTTGCCCAATAATATGGGCCACATTCAACAAATCTCTACCTTGGCACATATTCGCTCCAATCAACACACCATCGTCCCTGCTGCCAACTATCGCTAAGGGCTCAATGCTCCATACCACAAAATAGCAACCAAGTCCAAGCAACGCTTAAACTTGCTGACTGGAATCACCTTGGTCATCATATCTGCTGGATTCTCATGGGTAGAAATCTTCTGCACCGATATGATCCCTTGTAATACAACATCTCTGATAAAGTGATATCTAACGTTAATGTGTTTATTCCTCTCATGATACATCTGATTTTTCGTCAGATGGATTATACTCTAGCTATCACAAAAGACTGTACTTGTATCTTGCTGTAGTGTAAGATCACGAATCAGGCTTTATAACTACATGACCTCTTTCACAGCTTCTGCAATTGCCATGTACTCTGCATCAATAGTCGACAATGCCACAGGAGACCGTAATGTCGCTTTCCAACTCATAGCACATCCAGAGAGAGTAAATACGTAACCCGTCAGAAATCTTCTCTTATCAAGGTCACCCGTAAAGTCTGAATCACAACAACCCATCAACCTCGCGCATCTCCAGTCATCTTGCTAAACAACAATCTTACATTCACAGTGCTACGCAAATATCTCATTATCCATTTCACTGTTTCTCAGTATACTTTCCCAGGTAATGCCATATACCTGCTTACAACACTAACTGCATGTGAAATGTCAGGACGAGTGCACACCATAGCATATATCAAACTACCAACAATACTCGAGTATGGAACACGAGACATATGCTCTACCTTCTCCTCGATTTTAGGTGACAAATCTGCAGACAACTTGAAATGAGCAGCAAGCGGCACACTCACAGGCTTTGCTTTAAAACATCCCGAAACGCTCTAGCACCTTCTTAATATAACTCCGCTGAGACAAGAATCGCTTACTAGCGTTTTTATCCCTGTGAATCTCCATGCCGAGAATCTTCTTCGCTGCTCCAAGATCCTTCATCTCAAACTCATCACCCAGCTGCTTCTTTAATTCGTCAATGGTAGACATGCTTTTGGCAGCAATAAGCATATCATCGACATACAATAACAAGTACACAAACGAATCATTTGAAAGCTTCTTGAGATATGCACAAATGTCATAGGCACTGCTTGTGTATCCAGTGCCTACCATGAATGTGTCAAATCTCTTGTATCACTGCTGAGGCAACTGCTTCAACCTATATAAGGACTTCTTCAGTTTGCAAACATGGTTCTCCTTACCGGAAGCTACATACCCCTCCGGTTGACTTATGTAAATCTGTTCTTCAAGATCACTATACAAAAACGTCATTTTCACATCTAGTTGCTCAAGCTCTAAGTCATGAAGAGCAACCAAGGTATGTAAAACCCTGATGGAAGTATGCTTCAATAGAGCTGGTTCGATTACAGAGAAGTCAATAATCTTTGACTATACAGAGAGTCTAGTAGTCACAAATATCCAAGCAGAATGGTCATGCCTATTTGAATTTGTTATTGGAAAATGAGGAGGAAGACATCTGTCATGGAGAGACAATCCTAATTGAGAGATAGAGTTAACCTATTCATTATAGGGAATCAACGCTCTAGGCCGAACAGAGCTTAGCTATGACACCGGGCTTTTTCTCCGATAAGCTTTCTCTTGTAAAGCCAAAGATGCCCTAAGATAAGGTACAATTATTGGAAGGAGACATAATCAATAGAACCTAACTGGATTTGGCTACCCCGTCCTACTCTGCTTCACAGGAGTAGAGGCTGAGTTTTGTCAAAAAACCTACTTGTAGGAAGGGGGGCGAGGTAGGGGTTTGTCCACTAGGGGTTTGTCCACCCCGCTTCTTCTTGCCCTGCTATATATGTACATTTATTACATCTAATATGTTCCTATACTTTTTTTAATACAAATATTATATCATTTTGTATATATTTTTAGTATATTTTAATATAAACTTTATATCATTAAAATCCCTTTAGTTTAGTTGTAAAAATTAAGTTATTTATAATACATTCTTATGTATTAGTATCGTCTAAAAGAATTTAATATTATTGACTTTGTTAGCCAGTACTCCATAGGGGTAGAGCTGAGCTTTTCCTTCCAATAGAGACAGAGATGGTAGTGTAGGAGTTTACCAATATATAGGTATATGATAAGGGTACGGGCGAGAGTTTTATTAACAGGTGCAAAGTAGAGGTGAGCATACCTCGCACCGTTTCCATCCCTAATCAACGAGTTTTAAAATCATACGAAATTTTATGTGACTTTAATAAAATATAGGAGGTAAATGTATTATACACATTTATAATATACACATACATATTTACTGGTGTTAATTTTGGTTAAAATTTTTCTCTTTCATCTTTCGATCTTTATTGTGGTTATTATGCGAAAGTGATTTTGTTGTTTGCTCAATCTTTAATACTCGAGCTATTTACTGTGAAATAGGATGATGTAAAGTAGCTTCTGTTAACTTGAATTTATTTTGTAAACCAGGTACATTTTGATGGATACATGTTATAATATCTCTCTTTTTCATATCTAATCATCCACATTTAATAGATGGTTTATGATTTGCTTATTTGTATCTAGATAGATGTTAATCCCTTCATAATATACAAGGTTACATGAGATTCAACCGTAATAAACCATATAAATTATTTCATAATCATATTATTCACTTTTTGTTATTAAAATTTTTTATAACATTATGATGTTGTGAAGAGATTCAAATCTTAAAATCTGGTGTAAACATAATAAATAACTTCTTTAGTAATATATACCTAGAGATACCAACAACCACAAACCTTTATAGTTAAGTCTTTTATGTGTTTAGACATCTATTCATTGTTTGTGGCTCCTTTTTGTTGCAAATATTTATTGTCCAAAACAATCTTAGAAGGTGTTTTTGCTGTGCTTATTTGGTGCTTATAAGCACTTAATATAGGAAAAAATATGTGAGACAATATTTTAAGTACTTATAAGCACCTAAAATAGGTAAAACCAAACACCCTGTTAAGAGGGTTTTGGCTTTGCTTATTATAAGCTAGTCAAACTAGTTCATAAGCCAAAAATGAAAATTGACATGTTTGGAAAATTAGCTTATAAATAATTTGTAGTTGCTTATAAGCTGGGGGGAAAAAAAAAACAGATGGGGAGCAACTTTTTTTTGGGGTGCTTGTAAGTTAATGGTCAAATTGAGTAAAAAAAACTTGTTTGCCCTCAAAAATGAGAAACAAATTATAAACTAATGTCCTTTTTAATTATTTTAACTACTATTATTACTTATAAATACTTATTTATCAAATATGTCAACAGTTTATAAGCACATATTATCTAAACACATCTCTATTTATTTATCACTAACTTAAAAATAACTTTTTACTTATAAACAATGCTTACTTATAAGTATTTAAAAGTAACCAAAGCGGATTAGGCTCTTAAGTCTTTCTCACCAGATAGCGACACATCCAAATGCATTTTAGAAATTTTGGGCTGTGCAGGGGAGTTGAGAATCTTTGCCACATCAGCAATTATGCTTCATTCTGAAAGCGACTTCGATCAAAGGTTACGTAATAGTTTGATAGGTGTTTCACGTGCATTATCGATTATTGCGAAATTCTTCGATTAGTCTGGACTAGTGTCCGTCCAAATTCAACCAATGGATAATTGACACGTAAATAAAAAGAATAATGAGAAAAGTATATAAAACAAGGTATTATAGCTATATAATCCCTATATCTGATTTACACATAAAATACAAAAGCCAAGTGAATTACCATTATAATCCTGTTGTTTCCCGCCTAAATTTTAACCATGGTTTACAATGGTTGCAGATGGTCATCAATAAAACAAAAAAAATTTAAATTAGTTAATGTCAAATCTAAATTAATTATATTACAAATATCAAATCCAAGTGAATGTAATCTCATCCTAACCTCATAGCTTTTAGAAGTTAAGCAAGTCCAGTCCTACAAGTTTCATTCGACAAAGCAAAAAGTAGAAGAAGGATGGAATTGAACTTTCTTTTTAGATACTTTACGACAGGACAAATAAAGTCCAACTTTAATTATTGATTAAAAAAGAAGAATTTTTTTCTCAATTATTAAGCTTATTAAATATTTGTTGAAATAATATATCTTCATCATGATGCAAGTTTTAAAAAATTCTGACTAGTAGAAGAACTTCCTTAGACTCAAACCACGAAACCAAACTGATTAAAGATGGATTACTTCCCTTTCAGCTAAGGAGAGTTAGCAAGATAATTAGTTTCATTTATTTAAAAGAGTAATGCTTTTCAAACAAGTATGATAGATCAAGTGTAATGCAGAATTATAGTTGAATACTCTACGAGCTTTTCCTTTTTTAATTTCACTACGATTTTTTTACCATGAATGCAAGACTAAAACAAGGGCTATTAGTCTTTTCAATAAGCTTTTTCTCTAATAATTTTTTTTTATTTGTATATCATATTTATCAATATCTTGTCTGGTATAGATAACTGGTTTGACTCTGGTAATTACATTGGGATCTTTAAGTTTAAGAGAGTAAAATCTATGACTTCTATCCCATAATTTTAGTGGATCTTCACTAAAATTTTCTTCAAGAATTTTATAGACCCATTGTGTTTGGTCGAAATTTTTAATAGTTGCTAATGCCTTACAGGCTCTTATAATTGAACCGTTTATTATATTTAGATCAAGAGGAATTGAAGAATTCACGATTAGTATAAGTATCCGTTGGAAGGTCAACATAGACGTACTAGGTTTTTTTTTTTGCGGAGCAACGTACAAGATTTCTTACGAGGAAAAGAAAGAGTATGATTATGACATTTGATTCAATTATTACTTGAGATTGCCAAGAATTCTACGGAATGCTTTTCAAACACCAATAAACGCTGGAGATGTCCCACATACATCAGAAAACACCAAAACAAATGTCTGAAGATTGATATACATCAACAAACAGCTGATTGAAAATCTATCTGCCTGCTTCTATTCGCAATATCAAGGTCCTTTCTCTCACTTTTCTATAGAATTTTCTTTCTCGAGTTAACGCTAAACGTAATTCCTCGGACCCCTTCCATGTACCTGCTAACCTGTTCCAACCAGAAGGCCACCAGGAAGGGGGTAAGCATGGGCTGAAGTTGTCCACGTCATAGTCTATGCAGTTATAGCAGCAGCGAAAAGATTATCACGTCTCCTCTCAATGAACTTCTTGTGAAATTCCTCAAACTTTCCCTCCTTGATTGCGTCTCTAATTGAGCGGAAAAATCCCAAGTAATGGTGTGTGTTGTGTCTGGAAATGGTGGACAGAACAACATTACGTACATAGCAAGAAGGCATCAAAACAACACGAATAATAAAGAAGAAAAAGAAATACTTACATTTCTAATAGCGTTTGAGCCAACATTTCATGAACATTGAACAAGTGATTTATGTATGCTTTTGTATGATTCTGGCAAGTGAAGCACATACACCCATCAATAATAGGTGAAGTATCTTTCCTGCAGGCAAATAAATACAAACTCATGATAGTGCCTCAGAAAATTAACCTATCACGCATCCTTTAAGGAAGAAAGGAGACGGATAGATATAGGGGAGTGATAAAGTCGCTGAGGACTAATGAACTTACTTGGCTGAACCACTTCACAAACACATTACCACTGGAAATCACAAAGGAAATCTCACTAGCAAAATCAATCGCCAAGGGAACACAGAAGGGTACAACTAGTCACGAGGTCCACCAGACAAGGAAAGTTATCGACCAACATCATAATTCTCTCATGTGCATGGAATTTTGAAGGTCTCAATGAGAACGCACCCAAATGGTTAAAAATGATATTGCTTTTCGTGAGGATTACTAGCTAACATTAAAAAATAAATAAAAAAAAATCAAAAATTGAATCAGGAAAACAATAAAGTCAGTCTAACTCGAAATAGGACTCCGTTTGAAATATTAGAAATGAATTAGAGAATTCAAATGAAAAGATCCACGAGAAGAGCATTCACTGTGGATGTATCTCCACTAATTACAAAAATTGTCCATTACCTAATCGATCAACTCAAAGCAATATGTGCATATTGACATATGTCAAGATTACTTCACCGATTTGCATAATTATCAAAACCTGGGTCTGGAATGGATGAAAAGGTGAAATGATGAGTCCACACACAATGTTAAACTAGAACAGAGAGATAAGAAGAGGAGAAAAGCAGAGCATTTCATTAAATTGTAGAGAAATTACAGAAGGAATTTCAGGAAGAAGGGGAAATTACACAGAGGATTTAGACGAGTGAGCCAATACATTGTCTAATGTGCTCAAGATTAGGGGTGGGAATCGGATTGGATATTCGGATATTCGGATACCGGATATTCGGATATCGGATTGAAAAACTAAGTATCTGATCGGATAGCTAAAAACTACCTATCCGGCCGGATACCGGATTTTTGAATAGCTGATAGTTCGGGTACGAATTTTCCGATTTTCGGATATTTTTTAATAAACTAAAAAAATTCAAATCCTGGATATTATTTTAAATATATTTTTGAAATTATCGATTCTTCGGCAAGTAACTCGCTTTGTAAAATGAAAAAACGAGACATAGACATAAAATGAAAATATAGTCCTTAACAAAACCATACAACATAAGGCTCATAGAAAACACGCCAATACTTAGATATAACAGTTACATAAAAAATATAGTCCTTGCCTCTATTTGGAAAACACACAAAAAGCTTGGATGCGCTGCATACTACACACATTAAATAAAAAGTCTACACAATCCACAATTTATATTCCACACACACCAAATACAAAATCTATATGTTTACAATCCATAGTCCACAAACATTAAAGAAAGTTTAAAGTTTTTAACATAAGAAACATGATAAGATAATTTCCAATAAAGTGCACTTTCAAGTCTTGACTTTTGTTGGCTAGTATATTATATTATTTTAATAAAAAAAAAAAAGTTCGGGTAATCCGATATCTGAACGGGTAGCAAAATTGCTACCCGATATCATACCCGAATATCCGAAAATTCGGATATCAGATTGGATATATCCGAAATCCGAAAAAAGTTTTTTTTACCTATCCGTTTAGATGCGGATACGGATGCGGATGCGAATGCGGATACGAGTTCGGATACGGATCGGATAGTCCCACCCCTACTCAAGAGTGAGCTAATACATTGTCTAATGCGCTCTTTCCCTTGGTACTATGCAATTTATACTTTTGTGATGTAATCAGCAAAATGCATTGGTCTTCTAAGCTCCTCTTTAACAGAATTGGCTCATTCTGTTGCGGTGGTTGCCTTCCCTCATTTGCTGGTTAATGTTGAGAATGTGAAGGATCAGTTGGGTCATTCAGTTCATATGGTTGGCATGCTCCAGGGGTCATGACACCACCGTCCCCCTTAAGAGACACATTCTCCTCAGGGTTGGTGAAGTAAGCACAATCTTGTCAAATGGCTTCTTCCAAGGGTAGCCCTTCCCATTGTATAAGGACTTGCTTAACAGTTTTGTACTGCCTCTGAATTGTACGAGTATCCAGGATTGCAACATGGCAAACTATTGGGTTGGAGAGAGTTGTTTGAGCAAGAAATGGAGTAGCCTGGTGGCCACCAACCCTGTAGATTTTTTCAACTGGGTAACATGGAAGACGGGATGGATACAGGCATGAGGTGGAAGATCCAATTGATGAGCCACAATGCCAATTCGTTTCAGTATCTTATATAGGGAATCTTTGAAGTTCCATCACAAAAACCAATGGGTTAATATGAGGAGCAGCCTAGGACCTTTTATGGTGAACTTAATTCTTGATATTTTTTCATGTAGGACAAACATATGTTGTAATACCCCTCTCACGTGTAACCTGAAATAATACCTGCATTGACGGGTCACACGTGGACATATGCGCAGTGCAGACACCAGATCAGAAGCCTAGCTTTGACACCATATTGAATTTACCATTTTATCTAAAAGTTTAAGCTTATAGAGAGGATTTGGTTATGTTCCATTTATTGTACTTAACGTGCCCTCTCACGTGCAATATGATTTGTTTAGAACTTGCACGCGGACAATTTAATATTTTTAAATGAGTGGTGGTGAATTTCAAACCTGAGAATGTTCGGTTTCTAGACTCTGATACCATATTAGAGTTACCACAGAGAGGATATGGGTTTATTTATCTATTATGCTCAACACAATAAGAACTCGTCGAGTAGGTACAAAGTCCGGTTCACCAAAGCCTCAAACACCAAGTGATACTCAACCACAATACCCATTGTGTTAATTTGGCCAAGGTCCCATGTGGATTATCAAAGTCAACTACAGCGAACCGGGTTTCCAGTGCTTTGGTAAAAGAAAACCAGGTAGAGTGTTGTTTATGTGTTACAATCCACTAATACCAAGATAAGGCCGGACCATCCACATGAAAGGAAGCGATGGTCAACCATTGTGAGTCGTCGGTGCCATAGTAGAAGAAGCATTGTTCCACTGGAAAAACCCATCCAACGGCGTTGGATCCATCAAACCTTGGACAATTCAACTTCGAGGAGCAAGCTTCTGTCTAATTCAAACCGAAGGGACCAGGCGAATTTGTTTATGAAGCAGATCGGAGCATTGCTGTAGCATTTGCAACCTGAATAGCTTGTTCAAGTTTGCTGTCCAAGGTTTTGTACCACAGCGCGAGTTGTTCCATTGACTTCTGCTAAGCAGCAATAACGGATTGAAGAGTTTCAAGGATCTGGGGTGGCTGCTCAAGATTGTTGTCAAGCACTTTCAATCTGGAACCATCAACTATTGACCGAGGAAAGAAAGCACCTTTGTAATGTTAACTAGAACGGAAGATAAGAGGAGAGAAGCAGAGCATTTAACTGAATTGTAGGAAATACTGATGGAATTTTGGGAAGGAGAAAGTGAATCTAGGAGTGAGCAAATAAATCAAATGTCTAATGCCCTCTTTCCCTAGGTGCTCAGCTATTTAGACTTTCGTGATGTAATCAGCCAAATGCTTAGGTGCTTTCTTTTCACGCAAGCTCCTTTTTAATAAGATTAGTTCATGCCGTTGTGGTGGTTGCCTTCCCTCATTTGCTGGTTCATGTTGAGGATGTGAAGGATCAGCTTAGTCATTCGGTTGGTGTGATTGGCATGTTCCAGGGTCCATGACACCATATTAGCAATTTTTTC
Source organism: Cordia subcordata (assembly GCA_028554755.1). Lineage (NCBI taxonomy): Eukaryota > Viridiplantae > Streptophyta > Magnoliopsida > Boraginales > Cordiaceae > Cordia > Cordia subcordata. Next base: position 12,445,837 of record JAPTOF010000010.1, on the reverse strand, counting down.
CCTATTGGAAATAAGTTTGAAATCTGAAGTAGTTAATATATACAGAAGAACACAAATAATTTCAGATTACATTCGTGCACCAGAAAGATCAAGTCCAATGCATCCAGTTGATATGCACATACTATATGCAACAATCATTCTTTCTTAATATCATACTCGCATAAGATAGAGCAACTAGGCCCAACATGTTACAAATATGCCATATACGCTTCTCTTTGTAATTCACAAAGAAACACATTTGACAAGCAACTTAAGAAAACTAAAAGTTATGTCCATTGAGTAGTATTACACATCATAATCATAATAACTTGAAGATAATCTGAGGTAGGTCATGCAACAGAAAACTCATTACATTATTGTTGAGCGAATGTCTCTTGTCGCATCAGAATAAAAATTGAGTTTAATGTGACAAGATCTAAGTTAGCAACTTAGCATGTATAATGATATTTTTTTGCTCTCCACAACTGGAAACACGGCAAAGATATTTTCTTGCTTTCCACAATTAGAAAACCACAAAGATAATTTTTGTGCATTTTTGTGTTTTCCGCGAACTGGAATGTGGTAACAATTCTTTATGGGTTTCAGACTAGAGGCAACAGTTACCTGTAAATAGTTGCTTTCAAATTGATCTTTGTGCCGTCACTATTGGGATCACCTGGCCAGCTATCAGAATAATTTCTCCCAGTTCTCTCGAAAGGGAAGATAAGCGCAAATCCACCAAGGGTCAAATGGTAGATATACCTGTTTCAAAATAACCACATCCTAATATTTTACAGGGAAAAGCAGCAGAAAGGAAGATTTATAAAAATGTAATTAGCAACATACAGGGAATCAAAAAGGTCGATGCCTGCAGCAACACCCTGCAAGACCTCCTCTACATCACAGAAAGATGGATGTATTTAGTAACATGTTCCCAAACTCAAACGCTAGACACTGGACTGATGATAAAATTATCTTATAAAAGCATTCCACTTTTCAATAGCAAACCTAGGTTTATATGGTCCATAAGAAATGCACAATGAGATCTCAATTACTATACTTTAGTTTCGCAAAAGTCCTCAGATGTGGAGGGAAAGGGAGGAGGGGAAAGGGGAGAGTACCCCTTGAGGGGGGAGGGGGGTTGAACAAAGAGAGGCAAAAGGAGTCAAAGACAGTCTGTACCTGGAAGTTCCAGGCCACTAACCTGTCGTGGCTTTTCCTTGGGTAAATTATCCTGAGATATTATATTAAAATGAAGTCAACATAATTATAAGCACCAAGACCAGTCAAGTAAATTTAATAGGACAAACAGATGACTTTCTTAGTGAAATAATAATACCCTTTCTCGCCACAAAATTTAACATTCTATAGCAAACCCTCTACTTTTAGGCACTAAATGCACAACCTCTAAACTTCTGGGCTTTTTATTGTGGGCACATAACCTCCTTTGGTTAGAAGATAAACACATGGTTCTATGTGGACAACATTGCAACCGTCAATTATTTAATGTGGCAGGAAAAAGGAGGAAGCAAAACTAATGCAACTGTCAGTTATGCAGAGTATTTTGATGGGGCGTGGCAAACGCAGCTCAAGGGAATAACCAAGGAATAATGATTGAGGTTTGTTATGGCTAAAATGTCTTGAATTTCTGGCACTTCAAACTTCTGGGCGTGAAGGACTAGATCTTTGTTCCCAAATATGTATGACCAATTGCGACAAAATGAGCTCAAACTAGATAAATTTTAAGCTCCATTCTTGACCAATCGGATGGAGTTAAGCATCAAAACTATCAGAATACCCAAATGCTATTGCTTCAGTTCGGAAGAAATTCTCACTTTCACATTTATTCCAAGATACACCTGAATTCAGCTGGGGAAGTATATGGAGATTTTGAAAACAGAAAAATTTTATCATCTAAGAAGCAAAACATCCTATTAGCACAGTATTAGCCACTGCCAAAGGATAATCCCATTACTACTATGATGGAGCACTGTAATTATTTTGGTGGTACCAGCGTTGGTGATGATTGGCAATAATGGTGCAAAGGGGACAAATTGAAACAAAGGAACGACGGACTGTTACTTGGGTAAGTTGCCTAAGATGGTGTCCCTGGTATTGTTGGATCAAAAGTATGGTAGCATCGGCCAGAGACTCGTTTTAATACTAAGGCCTTCGAACTAAGCAGGAAACTAAAGGGAAGGTTTGGATAAGGAAGCGAAGTGGCAGAGATTGGTCAGGAAGAACCAGACAGGAGAGGGAAGGTGAAAGTGGCAGCTGGTGAGAAAGTGGAGGGGGGACAATTGAGGGAGATGAAGTGATAGCAAGGTCTTCTGATACTCTCAAATCAAATGAGGGAGAGCTTGATGACCTCAGTCCAAAATCAGAAGGAGATAAGTTGCACATTCCGTAGCATAAGGAATTATGTGCCGAAAGCAAGAGCAGACAAAACTTCTGTGTTTTGAACCCACCTTGAATAAATATACTGTATCGACCCGGACTTAATCAAAAGGTCATCTTGCATACATGTGGTAAAACTCCTAATCATAAGAATGCAGTAAAAGAGAAACCCTGAGCTCATCACTGTAAAGCAGCCCTTATGTGATTACAACCAATGGTAGATTGTATGCTTTATCCTTGCTTCGGAGCAGGTTTAGATCTAAAAGATTGCCCACAAGTTTTCCTTCTTTCTTCATATATTATCCTGTACCAGATCTATGATCTTCCACTTTCCACCCTTGATCTTGAAAATCTAACTCCACCAAGTGCGACGGCAGGCCAGGCAACACTCCTGTCAGGAGCTCACAGCTGGTGCCTGGCTCATATACAACTTGAGGTAGTTTCCAACGTAGAGAAGTCTTTCTAGGTTCTTTGTCACGGCCTTCTATGTGTCTCATTGCTTTAGGTTCGCTTTTGATTTAGAAAGTTGACAGTCATCAATTTATTGTCCAGAAGTTTTCTAAGGCTTGCAATCGTTAAGTGTTCCTATTGCTTACGTGCTCATATATCTGATTTCCAGCACAAGTTATATTTTTACGCTTCTTTTACTTGTGCCTAATGTGTTACCATACAAGTATGGCATCAAGATCCACCAAATCAAAAAGTAGCGTCTTCATAGGCATTTCTAGACGCCCCCACAAATTACAACCATGAAATGGTAGTAACTATATGAAGTGGGCAAAGCTAGATGAACTTTTGAGTGAAGCTACACCTCCTTATTGATCTTCCGCCCAAAAGTGATTCAGCAGAGAAGGATGTATAACTTAAGAGCATTTTGTGGAATTCTACAGGACCATATATTGCCAATAAGGTGATCATCCTGAAACTTCTAAGGAGATTTGGGACTTTGTACTGCTTCTTCACACCAATAGTACATCACAAATGTACAACTCATTCGTAGAGTTCTAATCTCAACATTGAGATGGATAATCCTTTGCAGATTGAAATGGCTCTATAAAGAGTAGAATTTGGCAAAATTCATTCAGTAGATGTTAAGAAGATGCAAAAACAAAGGGAACATTTGGACATCATGAAATTTTTGTCAAGCCTGAAACTAGAGTTTGACCCTGCTCAGATACATTTTAGGAACTCTTATGAGCTAAGGAACTCCAATGTCTAGCAGCATTTATGCCAGAATTAAGTGTTTCACGAATAACGATGGCACTTCTCACGATGCTAGGAATGACAAGTTTACTTGTGACCAAAACTTCACTAGAATACATGCAATAAGTTAAATTAGGCAAAAGCTCAGGCCAAGCAGGTCTGGCAAAGGACATACGTGTTTGCTTCCAGACTCCTTCATGACAAAGATCACTTGGCAACTTCATACTGTTATATCAAAATAACATTGTGGTGATCTTATACTGTTATATCAAAAAAACATTATTTATACAGTGAATGAAAAAAAAAACCAAATACTTCAAGCAATATATATGATACTTGCTCCTGCAAGCAAAATCGGCACGATTATATGAGTAAGAGATGTCCAGTGCAAATACCGTAACAGCAGTAAGGAGCCCAGTGCGTTCTTCAGTACTTTCTCCAAGCCCAAATCCACCAATCCAGTATCCTGCAGAAAACATGATATATTCATGTGTATGCGACACCATCACATATCTAGTTACCTAAAATGTTTGTTCTAGCAAGTTTCAAATTGCACTGATGTTTCAGAGCAACTTATACTTCAAGTGAAGAAAATCTATCAAGTTGTCCAAACATTCTACTCCACATCCCCCATCATTTCATCTCAAAATAAAATCTGTTTTAGCCATGATTACCATTTAGTATCCCCATGGTAAAATTATCTACTTAGCTAAAATGTCTGTCACGATTTTGCTGTTGTCAACCTTGCTTTGCAGAAAAAATAACATCATATGGACATCTGTCCAGATTCTAGGGTAAAAGTCTAATACGCAAACCACAAAAGAAAGAAGAGAAAAGTGGAAGACAGAGAGAGGCTGAGAAAATGATTAGAAGGAGAAAGTTCAGACAAGATCAGAAACATATTATCTAACATGATGAGCAAGAGAATAGGTCAACTCAGCAGCACCTAGTGTGTGCTGGCCAATTTACTAAGATATAGAGACAGATACCAGCCCTTCATAACTCTGTTCTTTGTATGATAAACCTGAGCTCGTGAGACCTAAATCCTGCCTTCGGCATTATCCCAAACAAAAGAAGATCTCTACAAATAATGGCTTCTCCTACTAAGTATTATTAGGGAGAAAAGCTCTGTCATCCTAGTGCCATAGATGATAAACATATCAATTAACAAGAATGAATTTACCAAAGTGGCCTAATTTGTGAAAAGAATTTCCTTTGAGGATGATTTCAGCTGTTGCAGCATAATTCTCGTTAGAAAAATAATTTTATTTAATAAATGCACCAAGAGACTGGGTCATATGTTTATCAATTCAGGCTATTCTTAGAACTGCAAATGTTCTCGGCAATCCATGCATCAGAAACCTATATGTCTCTTCAAACAGTCTAATTCTTGGTATTTTAGCACCTAAATTTGAAAATGCTTCATGTTTTTTGACCATCAATGCTTTATTAAAACTAGTACAGATTTTCCACTTCATCCCACCCATCAATGAGTAGAGTCAAAAGGTCCAAAACATAAAGTGTTTCAGCATATAAAAAGAGCAGATATAGAGGGCATAATATCTATTTGCTTAAGACTCAGACCAAGGTTACTTGCTTGTTCAGAAATACAATTTGGAGAGAGAGAGAGAGAAAGAAGAACAAGAAAGTACATGCCCCTTACCAGCTAAAAGTATTTTATAGTAACATGAGATACTCAAATCAGAAGGAAGAAAAACATAGAAAACAAAGGACAATTGCTGTGCAGTAAGAGCTCTACAATCTTGACAACTAGGGATAAGAATTGGAAAACAGATGAACTATATGTGTTATAGATGTAACTTGTAAGTTTTTGCTTGAACATGCTGCAGATAGAAAACATGCTTCTCGTAATTCAATATGATAACCGACTGGCTTCACATTAACCTCTGACTAGTTGTCTATAGAAAACATAATATCCACTACTGATTCCCCACCAAGAAAGACCATACATGGGTATCCAATAATAGTAATATGTATGGTCATCTCATGTTCAAATCTCTAAAACATTCTGGAGGCAAAAAAATAAGTGTTGGGTATTTGATCAATGACTGGAAATCATCAAAAGTAAAGACTAGACAAAGATATAAATTATTTCCCTCACTGTATATAATATGTACACACATATACATTTAAATGTGTAAAATTTCATTACACTACAGACTGGTGTATAACAAAGCCACGATGATAATGTTAGCTCAAAATAAAGATTCAGCTTGAAGAACAAGATTTGGGTAAGCAGCAAGACCTGATACATTTCTCCTTGCAACTTCTTGCGCACAATGTATCCTCTCCTCAATCCTGGAGCCTCCAACAATGGATCCAAAAACAGTTCCACATTCCTACAGGTAGACAATTATCACTGGGTGATGGGGAAGCTATAAATGCTCAAATGAAAAATATTGTAGAGATCTCACATAGCAGTCAGACTATATTCTGATGGATTACTTAATGTTTGGTCCGTTGCATATCACAATTACATTTCAGAGTCCAGGAAAGTGCTGTGATCATATCACATTGTCACATGTTACATAGAATATTCTCAATGCAATCATCATAGCCCTTATGTGCCTGACGTTTGCATCATTATAAAGAGACAGTCGCAGTGTTGCATCATTACAAGGAGATAGTCATAGTGCTACACTCACACAGAACTAGACAGTCATCATAATTGGTGTGTCAGCAAATGGTCTACTTTATAACTGAGGAAACAAATATGATATTGGCATCTATGAATGCAGCTCCAGTTGGGGTTCATGTTACTAAATCCAAAGACCTCCAATTGAGTTGAATTCTTCAATAAAAGATCCAGAGCAATAATATTTACAGCTATCGTCTAGTAAAAGATCAGATGTTTCTAAGTTCCACACCATACCCAAATGTCACAAATATTACTTTAAAGATGGTCAAGGACAAGGACAGACTTCAAATAAGAACATTGAGCGAACATAGAACACATACAGTGTCTTTCAATTCTGACGAAATGCAGTCATCGAGCCATCTCAATGTGCGGTCAACAGATGCCTTGTTCCTCTTCTTTGACACCCAGGCAGGCACTTCATCTGCCAAGGTGGCCCAAATATTTGGCCTCATTGCAGAAATCATATCCATATATTCTGCAGGCTTTAACTGAAATCAAATTTCAAACCAACTCAATATTGGGTGCTCCACCAAAAGCCAATATGCTACAGAAACAACAAAAATCAAATTGAAACTAGTATTGAAAGCAGGCAGGCTGGGAAGATCACCAAGCAACGGCCACAGGGAGTCTCGAAAGATGCCCCAGTCCTGTTGGTACTGCTGTATTCAGGTACAGACACAACAGAATCTCTGGGAACAGCGGCAAATATATGTTCACGCAGAGCAACCATCTGATGTAGCCCTCCAATGCTAGCAATTGTCTTTAAAGAAATACCCTCCCAGCTGAAAGCAAAAGAAGACACAGAAACCATATCACAAACACCTGGCAGCCAACCCCAAAAAAAGACTCATCTTTTTGTATGATACACACTAGTAGTATTTCAACTACAAATGCTAGTCTAAAGACAACAATTACATTACAATGACGAGTCTATGAGGGGGTGCGGGAGTGCTTATAAGCTAGTAAAACGTGCTTATAAGGAAAATAAAATAAAATTTATGCATTTGGCAAATTTTGCTTATAAGCCGATAAAATTGGCTTGTAAGCAACCAAGAAAAAGCATCACCCTTAACTTTATTTATTTTTTTTGGGGCGGCTTATAAGAACTAAGAGTTGACCAATACAAAGACTCAAAAGTTCTTTTTAGTCATTTCAATAAATGTTACCAAGTATAAACATATGCTAAGCAAATTTTATCCAAACACTTTTCTACTCATCCATCATTTGTTTATAAACATCAAAAGCTGCTTATAAGCAACAATTGCTTAATAAAAAAAAAAAGGGCCAAAGCCAAACGAGCTGTATATAGAATCCGAAGACGCGGGCTAGGCGTAGGATGCTCACAAGTGAAGGGGGCTGAACTGGAGGAGAAGAGAGTCGGGAAAAGGGAGAGAGGAGAGATGGTCAGGGGAGATGAAAACGGGCAGCCCTTTGCGAGTGGTGAGAAGTAGAGCGGGCGTTTCGAATGAGTACGGGCAGCCGCTCAACTGTAGAACGCCTGCCCGGGCTCTTCCTCCTTTGCTCCACGCCTTTACTGTGAAGTTCATTTGTCTCCGCAGGAAACGCAACAACTTTCTTGTTGACAGGCTTGTGGTTGTTTGCTTTGCTTCTGTAGCCCTTCCCGCTTTTTTTTATACGCCGGTGTTGGGGGGGTTGGGGGGGGGGGCGGCGTGGGGGCGTGGGGGCGTGGGGTGGGGGTCCCATCGACGCAAATTTTACTATGCTCTGTCTGATTTGGCTAACCGGAATAATCTTTTTATTTTTTTCTTCATATTTAGTAACTTAAATTCATTCTCTTTACATTTCGATATTCTTTGTATTAGTTTTATTTTAATAGTCTTTTTACTTTTTATTTTTAGGGACTCCTAATCTCAATTTACTCTAACAGTATCTCTTTCTACATTCTCTTATTTAATTTTATTTTTAGCATTTTTTTATTATTAAAAAAATTTAAAGACAATATTAAAAATTTAATATTAATATTATTTTTGACTTTAATTTCTTATCTTTTTGGTAATAAAATTAGTATTAATAAACTATTAAGTATATTAATATTTAAACTAGTACAATTCATAAATACTATTTAAATTTTTTAAGTTAGTGATAATCAACAACAATTAATAATGATCAAATTGATCTTAGTGGGAAAAAGAAAAGGAGATTGGGAGAAAGTATTGACTTGCCAAATTTGACAAGCCAAAAAGAAAAATTAGACTCCCTATCTATCCCCTATAATGGCAAAAATTATCATTGTTATGCTAACTCCAATATCTTTCTTATTTTTCTTCACATATACCAAGTCAAACTCATCATCTGTAGATAGAGGCCCCTTATATGAGATTTACTCTAATAATCTCCTTATTATAATTTTTTTCGTGGACTTCTTATCTCAGTTTTCTCCAACAATTTCCAAATTTCTTCACTCCTTATCAATTCACTTTTAGCATTTCCTTATTTATCTTTAATATGTGTTATCATATTATAATTTTTTATAAAAACATTAATGATAGTATTTACGAAATAAGTTAATAATATTTAAAAATTACAATTATTTTCAATTTATTTTTTTCTTGTCAAATAAATTATGATAATACTAAATAAAGTTAACTGTTAATATTTGATTTTTACCATTTCTAATTTTTTTGTCAATTTTTTGATCAAATTAGCTATGATAATATTAAAATAAAATTAATTATTATTATTATTTAATTTTTACAATATTTTTTAACTTATCTTTCCCGTCAATCTTTTTTGGTCAAATCAGTTATAGTAATATTTAAAAAATTAATTGTTAATGTTTAATAATTACAATTATTTTAATTTATTTTTTCTCGTCAGTATTTCTTTGGTCGAATCAATTATGATAATATTAAAAAAATAAAGATTATGTCCATCAATGGGCCATTTACTTTATCTCCATCAATCGGTCGTTTTCTTTATATATCGTCGGCGTTTACTTTGTATCCATCAATCAATCGCTTTCTTTATATTACATAGATGTTCACTTTTTGTCCATCAAAAGGCCATTCACTTAATGTCCATCAACCGACTGTTTCTTTTATGTATTGTCGCCATTCACTGTAAATCCATTAATCAACTGCTTTCTTTAACTTACATCATCGTTTACTTTATGTCCATCAATGTCGTGATTAGTAATATTTCAAACTTATAAATAGTCATACTCCAATTTCAAATGTAAACACAAATCTTCCAACACAAATAAACCACTAAAACTCTTTCCATCATCACTCTATTCTTCTACATTTGTCTTCAAACACCAATGCATGCGAATTCTTGATGATTCTGACTCAGTTGAAGAGTTCGCAATCATCAATTTGTTGGTTAGTAGAGATAGGCGTGCTAAAAGTCATCAAAATATACGTTACAGTTCTATTCCTGGTCATACTTATATCTGGTGAGATACACTTCAAGGCCATGAAAGGCTATACAATGACTATTTTGCCGAAACAAAATTATTCATGAACAAAATTATGTCAAGTATTGGGGTTCATCATCATTACAAAAGTTCACAACTAAGTTACTGATTCCTGCAAATAGAGCAGTTGGAGATTCAATTGCTGAATATGAGAATAGGAGAATCCACGACTATTGAGACTTTAAAAAAAATTCATAAGGCGATTGTGAAATTATTTGGAGATATACACTTGAGATCACTAAACGAGAGTGATATTGCTAGATTGCTAGAAATTGGTAATCGAAAAGGCTTCCTTGGAATGTTGAGAAGTATTGACTGCATGCATTGGAAGTGGAGAAGTTGTCCGACTACATGGACAGGTATGTATAGTGGTTGTTATCATGAACCAAGAATTATTTTAGTAGCTTTTACTTCACATGATCTCTGCATATGACATGCTTTTTTTGGATTACTTGGTTCATTGAACTACATAAATGTTTTGGAGCGACCTTCGCTTTTCAAAAAATTGACTGAAGGAAGAGCCCCAAAGGTCAATTACACAATAAATTGGCATAATTATACAACGGGGTATTATCTTGCAAATGGGATATATTCGTCTTTGTCAATATTTGTGAAAGCTATCCTTGCTCTGCAAAGTAATAAGAGAAACATTTTGCTGCACGTCAAGAGTTAGCTAGAAAAGACGTGGAACGTGCATTTGGGGTGTTTCAGGCTCGATTTGCAATTGTTCTTGACCTTGCAGGATTCTGGGATCGTGAAACACTTATCAACGTTATGAAAGCATGCACAATATTGCATACTATGATTATCGAAGATCAAAGAAACATCTGTACTTCAAATTTCAATTATAATTCTACTGGAGATAGTTCACATACAACAGTCTTGCACAAAAACACTGCTGAGCTTACCGATTTTATTCAATCGCATTACAAAATTTGTGATCGAGAAACTCATTCTCAACTCCAAGCGGATCTCATTGAACACTTATGGCAATTATATGAAGAAGAGTAAATGTAATTTATATTTGCATATGATCTTTAAAGTTCAAGAATTAAAATTATCATTTAAATAAACACGAGTCAAATTACATCTGAAGAATCATACATTCCAACCCTTTTCGCCATGATTTCCTCTTGTCATTTTTTCCAATCAGCTCTCATGGGCGGCATAATACTGAGATCTTTATCCATAATGATTTCTTCCAAGCTCGAGTTCTATTTGTTTCATCTTCTCTTGGTGCATTTTTTCTTTAGACTGCACATTCTTTCTAGCATTCTTGAAATAGGATCATCTTGATCATTTTTCATTGTTGCTTTATTCTTCTATCCATTCAATATTTCTTTTTCTGCATCTCTACCTAGTGGTCTCTTTGTAGTTGTAAATGTGTCATTTAGACTGTAGTTATCCTTCAAATTTATTGAAAATGGAGTTGATGCTAAAGAGTCGCATGAACTATCATCTTCCGTTTTTTGGATATTTTGGACTTCTTTTCACCTTATTGAACCATTTTGGTTGATACCTTAATCTATTCCAATAGTGCTCAAATTGAAAAGATGAATTATACAAAGTTTGGCGCAATAACTTGGCATTTTGAATTTGCATCAAGTAATTAAACATATCAGTTTAATATAATAAATAGAATTCATAAAAATCATACGTTAAAAGTTTATATGTACTTTGTCATGTTTAGTCTCGCCTCTTCGATGTCTAGACTTGATTCCAATATAACAACCACAAAATTTATTTATGGAAGTACGGATAGTCGACCAATGATGCATAAGTGAATTTTCGTTACAATTTGAATGAAAATCCTTGTATTTATGGAAATAATCATATATTCTACGCCAATATGTTAAATGCTTTTGACCATTACCATGCACTAGGTCCTAATTAATATTTAGCCATGTTGAAACAAATAGGTTATCTTTCTCAATAGAAAAATTAGTTCTTTCAGATACTTTCTTCGGTAAGAATTTTGGTTGCGTTGGAATTGCAGAAGGCATTGTTACATTGGCAGGAGGTTCCATCATTTGCGCTAGCTAGTCCATTTAAAACTTGTTGTCAAAATTTGAGGTTTCGTAAAGTAAATTTTTGAAATATGCATTGTCTCTTGAAACCAGCTACAAAAATAAAAATAAAAAATAAAAAATAACAAGTTAAATTAATTTAAAAAATATGATGTTTAAATTAGTAAATTATACAAATATAATTAATTAAACATAAAAAATGTAACTAAATTATTAATAAAATATCAAAGTATAACTAAATAAACAATATAACTAAATAAGCTTAATAGTTCACATATATATAATTAATGAAAGATTAAAATACAAATAATAAAGTTAAGAGGTTAATATTATGAAAATGCTAAAAGTAAACCCTCAACCAACTCATATATTAAAAAATTCGCATATATAGATAGTAAAATGTAAAAATTAATAGGTTAATATAATAAATAAATTAAAATTCATAAATATATATATAAAATAAAATGCAAAAAATAAGAGGTTAATATGATAAATAAATTAAAATCACATATATAATTAATACAACAAAAAATGCAAATAATAAGGGTTTAGTGTCGTATTACTTCTTAAGCTCAACTCATTTTACTAGAGAAATAATCATTTCTTTGGGTTTTGCATTTCAATAAATAGAAGTATAGAACGACCTCGCAGTTAATGTAAGAAAAAAGATAGCTGCTGTGAGTGAAGTACAACAAAGGGCTGCATCACAAGCAGCCTGATGAAACCACAAGCATTCACTAATTAACAAGTTGCCATGTAAAAACTGGCCATCTTGAATCAACAAATTGCTAAGTGTTTCTACAAACAGAAGATATGACAGCCTCTACCATTGACACTTAATTTTAGTTTTTAAGCTCTCATGAAAAAGATCTGCTAGGTAGCTTTTAGCATTATTTTATACAAGGGTTAGTGCTCTTTGCTTAAATGCTTGGGAATTCTCTTTCTGTTTATATGCCACTGAAAAGTCCAAAAATGGCTCCCTTAATTTGCCTGCCTGCCTGCGGAAAGATGAAAGAGACTTAAAGCAAAAATGTCTTCACACCATGGAAGAAAAAGTCAAATGTCTTCACGGAAGAAATGCTCGTATCCATCAACTTGTCTTTGTCAACAAAAGTCCTTCTAATAAAATATGCGGGTACTGCAATTATTAACATCTAGTTTACGGAGAGCAAATCCTTGGAAATTCCTCTGTCATCTTTGTTTTCCAGGGAAAGGTCCACAAATGAGGCAACCTTTTCTTGGGAGTAGGTGGGAACACAATTAGGAGAGTTCAATCATCAAAAAATCAGATGGACTTTGACCACCACAAATTAGTAAGCTTACAAGTGCATCGGTACATCCCAATACATGCACCGACTTAATCAGGAATCTTAACAGTAAATCAAGATATTCTAATTTGAGTGTCACTCTAATGACCTCCTCATCTTAATTATCTTAATGACCAATTAGTAAGCTTACGACTGGCTGAGTTTCAGTTAAAGGATTGATGCATGACAACTTAGAACAGAAAATCTGAAAGTATGTATAGTTTTCTTTCCGCATTCTAGTTTCTAGTGGGAGGAAGAAAATTTGAGTTGTCTATTCGGAAAGATCAAAAGTTATTGCTCTGAATCCACAACCTGCAATATCTTATTATGGAAATGTAAGGAATCAGCTTACAATGAAAAAGTTCCACAACCTGCAGTATATTTACCATTCAATCCTATCTTGGCTTCTTTACCTCCAAATATGAGATGCTGAAGGAATATTGGAAATAAAATACTAAAAGTGTGAACCCCTACTCCTACTCCATCAATAGGCCGACCAGAGAGAGAGACTGGTAGGGAAAAAGATTGGATATAGAGTGGAAGGCAGAATAAATCCAAAGGCAAATTTGACAGTTTGATAATCCCAGGAGGGGGACGAAAGCCACTAAGGAAGAGTTTTGAATCAATATCTGCTATCTGCCCATAAACATGTCTGAATAAGCCTGCTGATTAGCTTAGCCCACCCCGACCGAATATCCTCTATAGGAAGGTCTTATCTATTCAAAAACCAAGCTATCTATACCTGTAAGCCCACGGTTTCATTCCAATGCTTTGATTAGTTACGAAGACGTGAACCTTTACCTTTTGACTTTGCAAGAGTAGTTTCATCAAGAAGTAGGGAAAATATTTTAAGCACCGTTTAAGTGTACATCGGTGGTTGTAGCAAAAGAGAATCATAAAGAAAATAAAGGGGTTTCATTTTTGCGCTGTAGCGCATACCACTAAGGCCTCTAAAAACACCGCTAAGAGAACGATTAGAGAATTGTATCCAAAGTTTGAAGGGAGACAATGTGACATCACAAGAACCTCGGGGCAGCCAATCCTAAGAAAATAGGTGAACCTGAGAAGAGAAGTAAGAGTAAGTGTTCAGGTACTAGTGCAATGACCTTAAAGGTGGAAGACCCTCCCCTCGTTCGAATCACCCTGAATGAAGAATGGGCGAACAAATCTGCAATAAGTATTTTTGTAATATAATCATCTTAGTAAGCCTTCCTAGCGTTGTTCTCTCCCTTTCCCCTCTTCATCCCAATGGAGTTCAAGGCTTTCTTAAAACTGTAATTAAGAAAACAATCAGCGGAGAATTGATTCTACTTCCAGCATCACATGAATCTTCAAAATCCAATCCACACTTCATTATGCATAAACTGTTAAACACATTGATTAAATATGATAAAACCTCTCTAACAGTTTAAACTTTTGAATGAAATGGTTGCTTAACATGATTATACAGAGAAGACTAACATGATTAGTTGTTGACAATAGCAACAACCATCAAGTATTTTGATAAACAGGAAAATAAACTGCTTTGGTCCATGCCACGATGGTAACTTTTAGAGTTAAGATGTCAGTCTAGACACCAAAAGTTATACAAGCAAGAAGCCTAGGGTTTAGGATGCCAAAAGAAGGAAATTTAATATAAAGAATGGCTTTTCAACTTGATATAGTAACATGTATTCATTTTCAACCATTTGCCGTGGCATCAAAACAAACAATTTTTTTTGGATCACACAAGTGACTATTAATGTGCATTTAATGATACCATATTACAGCAAATAACCATTAAAGCTGTCCTGGGTCTACAATCCATACTGCAAAAATATAACTACAAACACAATCAGTAGAGAGAGTATGCAAATTGCAAAGAGTCCTGTAGCAGTTGAAAGACATGCTAGATCATCTTTTAAGATGTCAAGTTCAAGAACTTCGCTGTGAAATCTTCATGGACAGCAATGCTTAATTCTCTTGGGAGTGGCCAGGCAAATCACATTTCATTCTTGGGTTAATGTCTACCTGCATATATCAACAATCTGATCCAATATTCAGCAAGAAACAAGAAACATCTTATTCTCAATTTCTGTTGGACAAACAATAAGGTATTAGGCAAACTTTCAAAAATTAGAAAACTAAGTACCAAACTTAACATCATTACTAATCTTTATCATCTAGGCATCGTAATAGTGATATTGACCAAGATTTAAATGGCCAGATAAAAGGAATAAAGTAAAGGAGAGCTTAAGAGGAAACACCAATTTAACCTTTCCTTTTGGTCATTTTGATTAGTCTTTTATATTCTTTCCAGTTAGCTAAAGATTATGAAATAACTTGATCGTTGAAGCTACTGAATAATAAATCAAGTGACTATGACTGTACATTTAATACTAATGAGATGAATCCAGGTTGCATTCAGGCTACATCGACAAACAAATTCTAACAAGTAAAGAATACCCATATATAAGATGGTCTAGGCTTAATCACAAAGAAATGCACTTTTTCTTGCAGCAATAAGATTTGCTTTAGGTCGTAGCTTATACAGAGAAGACTTAAACCAGAGCAACAACCATTAAGCACTTGATAAAGACATAAAGAAACTACTCCATTCCATGCCATGATGCAAATTTAACTGTTGGAGTTGAGATGTTGACATGGTTGCTTGTTGGCAATAGCAACAACTATCAACCATGTGATAAACAGGACAAGAAATTACGTCGATCCATGCCATGATGCTAATTTTTGGAGTTAAGATGTTGGTCTGGCCACCAAAAGTTATACTAGGAAGAAGTTTAGGCTTTAGGATGCTAACTGAAGGAAATTTATGATATTGCTACTTGAGATAGGAACTCAAATCCTGTATAGCAGGATTTTACATGGTTTTCTATGGACCTACAATTGCTTTCATGTTTCTAAGAACATCTCCTACCAGAATGGATGACATTGAAAAATTTTTCAAGTATAAAATGGCTTTGCAATCAGAACTGCCACCACGAAAAATTGGAATTCAATATCATTTTCAACCATTCGTCATATCATCAAAGTAAACAATCTTGTTTGGATCACATAAATGATTATTAACATATGTTTGATATCATATCAATGCAAGTCCTCGTTGATAGAATTCTCAGCCAAAAGGGAAATGATCACTTTGTCTAGTGAATTGAACTTTAATAAATCTTCTATTACTAGGAAGAAAAATGGTCAGTTCTACATCGAAAATTCGTGTTATGCTATATGTAATTTTGATCTTAGTTTACTTCCCATTAAGCTCAACCTACTACTGGTTTGTAGACCCTTGTGTTGGAAGCGAAAGTTGATATTCCTACTTCTCTATTGGATCAGTCTGGCAAGTATTTAAGCGATCCTACAAGTGATTTCTGTTTTTGTGGACATCGTCTGTTATCATCCCACGATCTATCCCATTTCTCCGTAAAACAATCAAACCTGTCTTGGGTTTAGACTACACAATTAAAACTACACACAAGAACAGAAATAAAATAAAGGAAAAAGCAAATTGCTTTACGGCTCTGTAATCATTAGTTAAGGCATAATTATAGAGTCTATTGCAGTTGGGGGCGTGCCAAATCATCTTCTAAGATGTCAAGTTCAAGAACTTGCTCTGAGATCTTCTTTGACAGTGGTCAAGATTAATTAAGCTATGATCAATTTTGTTTGAATGGCCAGAAAAATGAGATTTCATTAGAGATAACAAAGAAGCAACAAAAACACTACTCATCAGAACTAGTGAAACGTAATTCCTATTTTGTTCACGTCACAAACAAGCAAACAAAATCTCATAAATTCAAATTGTTTTGTGCGCGAGGGGTTTATAGCGAAAGCTATTAAGGAAATTATTAGTACCTGATCACCAATAGCGCCTTGAGGGGATGTCACATGCATCATTATCTAATTATGATGGAAGATACGCGATGGACTTGAGGCAAATCCGGTATGTCCAATTCTTTGAGGGTCCTAATGAATCTCAACCCACTAGGAATCATCTTCAATTCTCTACATTTAGCGATTCAAAGAGAAGAAAGATAAGGCATGGCTCCTTCTTCTATCCACCAATTCTTCAAGTTTGGAAGACTCCAAAGCTCAAGAGATTTGAGTTAGGGAAAACCGGTTGCATGGCAAATCATTTCTTCCCCCATACTGGAGTCAATCCCCAGCTCGAGACGTCTCAACTTGGGAAGCTTCTCCAGAGTCCTCGTTGGGTTTTCCTCCATTTTAGTCTCATAAAATTTTAATTCATGGAGATTTGGCAAGAAACAAGGTTCATACTCTGGTAATTTACTTATTCTCCGATCCCATATGGACAAATGAGTAAGACGATCACAGGAGAACACCTCTCTAAGCAAGGATGATCCCTTCTCGGAACCAAAATCACAACCCCGAATTTCAAGGGACAAGAATCTCAAGTAGTTTAACTTACTGTTTACTGCATTAATGAATTCTTCCACATCCTCTAGCTTGTCATGGACGCATGCCATTAAAGATCGAAGATTGGTTAAAGTTGAAAGGTCTTTAACATTAGTATATGCAGTATCAAAGTTTTCTAGTATCTCCAAATTGTGTAAGCCCTCCAGAGTAAATTTGGCATTTACCCAGTAAGGAAGGTACAGATATTTCAGCCGTTTTAATCTCTATATAACATTTGGCATACTCATAACCCACATGCTACAATGTAAAGCAAAAGTTTGCAAGTGTTCGAGCTTGCCTATGGATGATGAGACAGAATATTCACCCCATAACCCCAAGTATCTCAAGTGGATACATTTACCTATTGCTGAGGGAACACAAATGACCTGTTTGCTTTCGCATTGAATCATTAAGACTCTTAGCATCTTGAAATCATCCATTACGATTTTCATTATCTTTTCGATGTCGTTGGCCGTTCTAGAACAATAAGTAAATGATCGAAGGTGTTGAGATGCTCCTCTTATAAGGGGAACATAATTTGTATCATCTTCATCATCCACATAAATGGCAAGCCTATGGGTTCCGGCTAAGAAAGACAAATCAGCAAGCTCCATGTGGTTTTTCTACCTTGATAATTGATTAATTGAAGGAAGTTTTCCTCTTTTGCTTTGAGCAAGCACAATTCTCTCATGAGGTCATGAAGTCGGCAAGATTTGAACCTGCTACGTGGAGGCATCTCTTCATCTATTTCAACAAAAACCAGAGACCTTTCTGCTAATTCTCCTAAATAATATTCTGCAATATCCATCATTGTCTCCTCCCCAATCTTATCATCCATTGATATCATGCCTTCAGCCATCCAAAATTGATATAGTGATTCTGTTTCTATCTCAACATCTCTCGGGTACTTGGTCAAATGAGGAAAACAGGGTCTGAATTTGTATGTATGGTAAGTCATTGTAACTCAACTCTAGCATTTTATGTAGTCCTTCTTGACCTTTTTTTTTATGTTGCTCGTCATCTCAAGGTATGATTTAACATTTTTTTGAACATTTTGCCATTCTACTATGTCTCTCTGCTAGAATACCTCCTAAGGCAATTATAGCCAATGGCAGACCTCCACAATGTTGAACCAATTTTTTTCCTAATTCTTCCATTTGTTGGATTTGGTCACAATCTGCAATTAGAATACAAAAGTAGAACCTTCTATTAGATATATGATGTAAAATTTTGATATGTCAAGCCAATAGGACTAATGAAACGATACTTTTTATGGAAAAGAGAAAAAAAAAAGAGAAAGAAAATTTTATAAATTTCTATTACTATGGAAAATAAAAGGGCAGAAACTAAATGCTAGTATTTTGCCCCTAGTTATTTTGTTATGGTCAACACATATTTTTAGATTATTATAGTATAGCATAGATCTAACAAATTGAGTATATATTAGCATTTTTGTATGATATTTTTGCTGAGATATACAACTATTATGTTGTTTGTAATATCAGTAGTGGTATTCTTTGGTAGATCTAACAGAAGTTGTATGATGTCCCTTTCAACGGTCTTGAATTTGAGTATAAAGAAAAAGTTAATGACAACAATATTTATTAAACACAAGTGATTACCTTACCTCACATTACATTTATTATAGTTTCTTCCACCCTTTTTGTTTTGTATTAATATAGCATTAAGGATTTAACCCTTGCTAATGATTAACACAACAATGGTAATTTTTTGGCCTAGCTGAACAGAACTACTTGCTTATTGATAAAGAGCACAATATTGCTCCTACACTGGGGTAAAAGAGCTATGTCACCCAACTTATCCAATTTTCACCAGTTCTATAATTAATTTATTTTTTAAATTTCAATATTTTTCTCCTTTTAAGATTTTTCTGTGTGTATGTTTTTCTATAAATCAATATACATATGTTGCTTATGTGTATTTATTTGTTGATATTGCCTCTTTTTGGTGAATGACATTTTTCTTAATTTCAATTTCTTTTTCACTTTTTGAGTGTATGTATTTATTATCTATATCCAATTACATGTTGATATTAAACTTTTTTTAGGTGAATGGTTTTTAATAATTACTTTAAAGAAACTCTAGATATGATGAATGATATTTCGTAATTTTTAGTTAAAATTAGCCATCAATCAAAGACGAGACAAAATTCTTCACTAATTAGAGATGACAACTAGATACCAATATCTTTCTCTAGTTAAATACTCAAATTTTCATCTCTCATTAGCTACCAAAAGTTTGTTTCTAATTAGCTAGTGAAAGTTATGTTTCTAATTAGCTACCAAGGATTTCATTTCTAATTAGCTCTTAGTTATTTCATTTCTAATAAGAAACGAATTAGTAGATTTTTTTTAATCTAAATAGCAACATATTAACAATCAAAGCAATATTAGTGATGATAGATTTATTGATAGATACTGTCACTTTTATTACTCATGGAAAGTGTCTATCTCTGTTCTCCAATTTCTTTCCTTTTCCCTTTTCCTTTTACCACCAAAAATCTAGTTTCGAACACCATCAGCTCCATACAACCATCATTTAAATGTTGATTTAGTTACAAGTTGTTCAAGTTGTTCGTCTGACCCTTTTATTATTATTATAATTGTTATCATTGTCATTTTATCTCCTTTCTAATTGCATATTGGTGAAAGCTAGGACTTCAAAGTCACTAAATATAGAACTATACTGCAGTTCGTATGTGCTAGAAATTAAGGACATGGTGGTGCTACAAGTTAAAAGCTAAGTGAAGTAAACCTAACATGGAAGAAATGTTAAGCTACGAAACGTGAAATATAGCTTTGAGCGACTTAAGTAATAAATGTTAAACATGAGGGAGATTATTGTTAGGTATGACTCAAATTCTAAGTCCTATTAGTATTGAAGAAAAAAGTAAATCCAACAAGAGCAGATATACTTTAGAATATATGATTCCAAATCCCAATATGATTCACAAATGTATTTTGTATAATAAGATTTTTAACATGAGTTTATGTGTCACACACCAGAAGGTAGGTATACATACCAAGTTTGGTCAAAGAGAAATTATTTCTTTTCAGTAATTAGTAGACGTCATCTTTGTTGAACCATATTAAAATCTTGTATCATGTATGTTTTCTTTTCATTGTATATACGTGTGTGCCTTGTGTCCTGTGTAGCTACCTATGTGCCTTTATCCTATGTACTTATGTGAACGATCCCTTCCAACAAAGTGCATGGTATTAGAGCTTGAGCTACATATAAATAGGGCAATATAAGTTCTTGTCACAAAATTGATGCTCTTATGCGTTATGCAATAAATGCCGCGACAAAAATGACAAACCATAGCTACCGTAGGAAAAGCGACACAAAGAGAGAGAGTAAAGACACCACCAAGAAAATTGCTTTCATGATGCTTTTAACAAAGAATGTCGCACTGGACTAATCAATATCCTATATATAGAACTTCTTTTTCTTGTAATGTTAGAGTGTCACATAATCTTTTTATAATTCTGGAATGTCATATCATCAATTTTTTTGAATCCATGTAAGGTACCACATCAATGCTTGCATGACATATATTAAAGTTTTTATTTTCATTTTTTAAGTCATTCTAACACACTAGCGCTTACACAACATATTTTATGTATTAAATAAAATTAAAAATTCAAATTCAAATTAAATTTAAAAATTTAAAATTAAAAACAACACTAAAAAATTATCAAATTAAAAATAAAAAATTTAAAAAATAAAAAAGCTAAAAAGATAAAGAATTGAAAATTAAAGAAATAAAATATCAAAATATTTAAAATTAAAAGTTAGAAATTAAAATTAAAAAATTACAAGTAAATAAATTTACTTTGAATAATAATTTTAACAAAACATGCTATAAATTGTTAAAATTCAAAAATAAAAAATAAAAAATTAAAAAACAAACTAAATCTAAAAAACTAACATATTAAAACTTTTAAAAAAGGAAAAATTTAAAAATTAAAAAATTAAGAAGATAAAAGAATTAAAAACCAAATATCTAAAATATCAAAATATTTAAATTAAATTTTAGAAATTAAAAATTAAATATTACAAGTAAATAAATTCAAATAAATAAATAAATAGAACTTTAAAAAATAGATTTTAATCGAGCATAATACAAATTGTTTTCTATACAAGAATAACTTTTCATCCTTTCACCAAATAATTGAACAAATCTTTTAACTGCAAAATTGGGTTTAACACTTTTACATAGCAATAGCAGATTGCAACAGTTGTTGGAATTGAATGAAAAATTAATCGTTTTTCAGCATTCATTCATTTTGAAGACCTCCCTATTTTGTCAGCTATGGAGGTAATTGCATATGGGATTTGAGATCCTTGGAGTGCATTCTTTATGGTGAGTTTTAAGCCATAAGGTTAATGCAAAGGGATTTTGAGACCCTTAGAATGCCTTGTTTATGATAGACTTTATGCCATCCCAATCCTTCCATCTATATAGTTACATTGTCAAAACTTCAAAACATGCAAAAGAAAGTCAAGTTTTTCTTCCAAGTCTAGAGAGTTTTAACACTGTTCTTATCATTAGTTTTTGTGATTTGAGTGCTACATTTATAAAAGATAAAACATTTTATCCTCAAAGAGATATGCTAAAGAGCCATTAACACTACTGTGAGGCCCTAAATTCCTTAAGGACATCGAATCTTTTGGGCCTCGATTTAGCAAATTTAGATTCTGTTTTTATATATTGTAGTATTTCTTTTTCTATGTTAATACTACTCAGTTTCATTTCACTTTAGTTTTTGTACTATCAATATATGTCAATCTTAATTTTCCAATTACAATAATACCAAACTGGTAATTAATTGTTAACTAGTAACTAATTAAAATAAGATTTGTTTGTGAAATAAAAAAATTCGCAACTACATTTAATGTTTGATATTAAAAATAAAAAGAAGCTGTGCAAAGCATGGAATATAGTTGCACTAGCTAAAACAAATGATTAAGGGATTCAGGTGCATATAATTTAGTGCACCTGAACCAAGTTATCTTCTATTTAACAAAGTGAATAGTCATCATGGAAGAAGGACGACACCAAAGGAGAAGCCAAAACTAGGATAACTTTAGAGTAGGCTAAATAATATCTTTGGTAGGAATGTTGTTGTTGGGTAGGGTTCTGCTTGATAAAAAAGACTGTGATTTGCACCTTGTAGGAGATGAAGTAATTGCACCACAAAAACATGAACTTAACATCAAGGAAGCCAAAGTTTTTTGCTACAGAGAGATTCGTCAAAGATAGGCTACCAATGAAGTAGTGAGAAGACAACTGAATGCATATGGTGTCATCGTGCAACTTGGACCGAAGATCTTATTGAAGTTATTGATTTAATGATTCGTGACCAGGTGTGATGTGTAACTGGTGGAATTGGTGAATTCAAGTACTTCGAGTAGTTGGATCTTGAACATGATCCAATGTTTTGTACTTAAGATAAGATTTTTAGATGTTAAGACAATTTTTCCAAATTCCATCTAGATTTTGAGATATAGAATTCTGAAGATGCTAATAGAGGGTTCAGCACTTGAAATATGTTGCCAAAGGAGAATGTTGTTAGGTATGGCTCGAATTCCAAGTCATATCAATATTGGAAAGAAGGAAGACCAATAAGAACAGAAGTACTTTAGAATATAGAATTCCAAGCCCAAATAGGAAAAATATGTATTCTATAAATAGGATTTTCTAACATTGAGTTTAGGTGTAACACACAAGGTAGATGTACCAAACTTGGTCATAGAGAAATTATTTCTTTTGAGTACTGGGGAAATCACTTTGTGGATGTAGGCTATGTTGAACCACGTTAAAGTCTTGCATTTTATCTATTTTTTTAATTTTGCTGCACATATATGTGTTAATTTGCTTTAGTGTACTACATATCTATGTGCACTATCCTTCCAACAATTTTATAACACTAATCCCAAAGATCAAGAGCGTCACAAAGTAAAATTAGCTTTTAAATGTATGAAGTATCATTTCTGGCATATACTATTATAAGCAAATTAAATGGTGTAAAATGATTGAATATTGTTGAACTTTTGCATATGATATATGGGGTGTAAAGAAACAAATGCTTGTATAATCTAAGTCATTTTCTTGTATGAAGATTCAAGCACATTTTTTAGAACGATGATAACAATGAGAGAAAACATACATACCTTCAGTTCGCCTTTGTGTCATGGACTTTCTTCGAAGAAGCTCCCAACTTTCTTCCGGACTAAGAAGTCTTGGTTCATAGAGGAAACCACTTGGACCAATGTGTGTAGCAACTTCTTTTTTGCGATATGTAAACATTACTTTGCTACCTTTCTCACTAATTGGAAAGGCATATTTTATGCATTCCCAAACATCTGTTGACCAAATGTCATCAAGGATAACTAGGCATTTGTGATTCTGTTGGAACTCAAAAAGTTGCTTGACTAGCTCCTCATCTCTCCAATTTTCAGTCAAACTTCTCTTCTCAGGCATGAGTTTAACAATGATGCCCACTAAGAGATTCCTTGTCTGCCATTACTGTGAAACAGAGATCCAAGAAAATCCACTGAAATGACGCCTCACATTTGGATGATAATACACTTTTCTAGCCAAAGTGGTCTTTCCCAGACCTCCTATTCCAATTATAGAAACTACTCTAGAGTTTTCGCCAGTAAGTTGTTTTGCTAGCTCCTCAACTTGACTTTCTACCCTAACAAGATCCTCTTGATCAATAATATGGGAATAAGTACGTCTTAACTTGTGTTGCCTAGAGCTTGATCCACCTTCGTTCTCCATGATAGTTGTGTTGGGTTATGGCTCAAAGTCCAAGCCCATACAAATTAGGAAAGAGTTTTAATGAGAATTAAAATTCTAGTTATGGTAAGAGTCTTAATTATGATAGGATTGATAGATGAGGAAATCCTTTGTCTTGGAGGACAAGGAAATCTCCTCTACAAATAAGACTCTTGCATTAGTTGTATAAGGTGTGCCTTAGGGCCACACCCCATGGGGTGTGGGGGTGAGAGAGAGCCTGAGAGTATCGAGAGTGTCTTATATTCGTTCTAGTCCTGTTGAGGATATAACCATTATAAGAACTCTGTGGGGGAGGGTTTAAACTTTTCTTTCCATGCAAAAAGTCACATGGGTTGTAATACTCTTTTCTATTAGTGGAGTTTTTCGTGGACATAGGCAGAGGGCCGAACCACGTTTAATAGAGCGTATTCTTTTCTGGTTACTCGTGATTTAATTTCGCTGTGTGAGTGTGTGTGTGTGTTATGCGTTCTAATTTCCCAACAAGTGGTATCAGAGCTAAGTTGGAGGGAGGACGCTGGTTTGCACGAAAAACGAAAAAAGAAACGCCGAAGAGGAGTAAAAAAAAAAGTCGCTGATCTGCTGGTCACGTTTGGCAGGCTTTCTAGATCCGATCGACGATCCATTTATTGCTGTGTTTTCGTCTCGGAGAGGAGAGTAAGTTGCTAAAATTTCGTAACGATCCGACGGTCGGATTGTGAGATACAAGTAGGTCAAGTTTTGTGAGTTTGTGGTCAAACAGTCAAACAGTCAAACATAAGGTTTGATCAGCAGGCTGCAGGGGTTTGACCGCGTTGACCGAGGGTCTCCTCACTATTTTCCGACGTCCTGAGTTCGTTTTTGAGGTCCGTTTTGCCGAATTTCTTCATGTATCGTGGGTGAGCCTTGAAATTGGGTAAAACAATGAAGTGGTGATGAAATTCTGCGAAAGTCTTTGGAGCATTGTGCGAGCAAACACATTTAGCTGACTAGTGAACAAACTTCTAGAGGAGAGAAGTTTGGATGAGTAGACTAGTTGAAGAAGGTTCGATTCGAGGAAGGAGTCATGCGCAGAGAGTTTACGTAGCTGAACAATCAGAGTCCTGGCCAGACAACTGATAGGGAACGCTACTGCTGGAAGAGAAGACCACGTCCGAGATGCCTTGTGTCGAAGAAAGACGCAAACAACCTCAAGAGGTCGAGGTTAGACGGCACGAAGAGGGATGTTTGGGATGACTCCGAAAACCTGCTAGGATGTGTTGGTAGCTGTTGCCGTGAAAAGTGTTGTCGAGCGAGAGCTCTAGCATGAAGACTGTGAGGAGGTTCCAGTTGCGGCAAAGAAGCTTCGGACTTTTCGCCAAGGGAGGAATTTGTTGGGTTATAGCTCAAAGTCCAAGCCCATACAAATTAGGAAAGAGTTTTAATGAGAATTAAAATTCTAGTTATGTTAAGAGTCTTAATTATGGTAGGATTGATAGATGAGGAAATCCTTTGTCTTGGAAGACAAGGAAATCTCCTCTACAAATAGGACTTTTGCATTAATTGTATAAGGTGTGCCTTAGGGCCACACCTCATGGGGTGTGGGGGTGAGAGAGAGCTTGAGAGCATCGAGAGTGTCTTATATTCGTTCTAGTCCTGTTGAGGATAGAACCATTATAAGAACTCTGTGGGGGAGGGTTTAGACTTTTTTTTCCGTGCAAAAAGTCACATGGGTTGTAATACTTTTTTCTATTAGTGGAGTTTTTTATGGACGTAGGTAGAGGGCCGAACCACGTTTAATAGCGCGTATTCTTTTCTCGTTACTCATAATTTAATTCCGCTGCGTGAGTGTGTGTTATGCGTCATAATTTCCCAACAAGCTGTGATGCCGTACTCTTGAAAACTTTTAGTAAGATCAGATATATTGGTCCAAAGGGATTGAATATCTAACCCAGCTTGATGGCGGACCAAGCATTCATCCAAGAAAGAAACACACCCCTTGATGATTCTTGTAACCCCTTTTCCCTTACACAATTGAATTTTGAACACGTAATGTTCGAGCAAATTTTCAGCTTGGTAAGCAAGGTCTCTAGTTTGTGAAATCCATTCACGAAGACTGTTTGTTTCATTTTGTCTTCCGTCAGCATCTTTCAGGAACGCTCGC
The DNA here is from genome assembly GCA_028554755.1 of Cordia subcordata. Classification (NCBI taxonomy): domain Eukaryota; kingdom Viridiplantae; phylum Streptophyta; class Magnoliopsida; order Boraginales; family Cordiaceae; genus Cordia; species Cordia subcordata. Next base: position 12,419,468 of record JAPTOF010000010.1, on the reverse strand, counting down.
AGTCGCTTTAACTCTGCATGGAGTTGTCTTGCTTGGTGTTTTACCCCAAGCAGAAACTTCCCCTCTTCAAGCAATAAATTGCCAAGCGTTTCTACAACAAAAGAGATGACTGGTTCAGCCATTTGGATATAATTAGTTAATTACTTATGTTGAATATTGTAATAGCAAAAGAAAGGCAAATATATATTTGATAGAAGTGTATTATGTGCTGAGAGTCTATATATTTTGCAAGTATTGCAATTAATGCTCAAGCTCTACTTGTATATATATCAATTAAGTTGTGAACTAAAATACAGAAGAATAAAACTTTGCTTCTGAATTTAACACGACTCATTCAAGGTCATGAAGTAATCTACTTTACTTGGATTTGACGCTCTCTCTTTCTCTCTCTCTCTCTCTCTTCATTAATTTTTTTTAATCAAAGTCCACGAATGAGGCAACGCCAGCTTAATTAATTATCCCTTGCTTCCGAAATGAAGGGCATCACAACTTTGCTTGAGGACGTGATGTTTGCGTCATAACTTTTGTTTATTAATCTCGGGTAGGATTCTATTTATTTGGCTTTTGAGATGGAGAGAATATGGCAATGTTGGGACGAAGCAATATGAGGATTCTTTTCCTTTCTTCTCTTGTTTTTGGTTTTCCATGAAAAGTTATATAGTGACACATCAATCAATAAATTTTTTCTGTCAAATGTAAGTTTTGGACTATGTTATTTAAGTTACGTGAGTAATGTCTTGTTTACTTTAATTGAAAAAAAAAATTAAAAACAAATACAACCAAATAGATTTCTTGTTTTTTTGTTCTTAAAAATTGTTTAAAAATTGTGCCCGAAACACATCTGCCAAATACATTTTTTTTATTTTTTTAATTTGTTTCTGAAAATAGTTTTCAAAAGCTTATTTAAAAACTATTTTTAGAAAAACAAAAACAAAAAACATGTCTAAATAGCCTCTAATACTCTTTAACATCTTGAATCATCCATTAATTAGGAATTTCAATATTCTTCCGATTGGTCGTTTTATAAAAAAGAAAATTATCCAATGTGTCGATTCAGTTGTTTCCCGGGGGGGGGGGGGGGAGGGGAAGAAATGACCGAAAATCTTCTTTTGCCAATATAAATCCCAAGTCTGTGACTTCTTGTTAGGAAAGACAGAATCATCAAGGAAGATTTCCTCTTTTGCTTTGATCGAGCTTAGTTCTCTAATGAGACCATAAAATCGACATTATCTGAACTTTCTAATTGAAGACTGCTTATCAGATGGGATTCTTATACAATAATTACATCATTTTCTTTCTCATATAGTTAGGCTATTAGTGTCATATCACTTCTTAACTCATTTATTTTAGAGTAAATTGCATATTGCCTCTATATACTCTAATTTATGTGCACCATATCTCCTGTAATATCAAATTAGCTGATTATCATTCTGAAATTTTTAAAAGTGTGCAAAACAACTCCTACCATTAATTTTCCGTTAGTTTTGATGTGAATTTGCATACACGCGTGAGTAAATTGCATATTATCGTCCTGACTTATGTATACCACACCTTTGTGTAGTATCAAAACTAAGTGATTAAACGCTTCTAGAATGTGTGCATTAAATTGTTCTCTCTCTTCTATTATTATTAATTTTTGCTTCAGCAAGATGACTCCATTAATTTAATCATGTTACTAACTCTTGCAAAATTAGTCTCTCTCTCTCTCTCTCTCTCCCTCTCTCTCTCTCTCTATCTTCTTTATTTGCTTTAGAAAAATACAAATATGAATGACTAATAATAATGCTACTCCAAGGCAATAATTTGTCTGGATTAGTCTTTGTTAAATGGCTAATTAAGTAATCATTCAATATTAATTGGTTACTCATCAATTCTGGTACACTAACAAATTGATATTCCGATCTATTACTATGTTGCTCAGCCTTTCGGGCAGTTGATTAAAAAATTTAGATGCCCCGCCAGAAAAGGTCAACTTAACCAAAAAGATGTATAAAAAATAAATATTTACTATAAATCGTAGTAAAATGTATCAAGAATTGATTAATAACATCTGTCAAGTAGATTAGGCTATGCTTGCTAATAAAAGTAATTCAAATGTCATATTCCTTCTCTTTTATGAATTACTATAAATTATTATAAAAACAAAATTATGACTATTATATATGTATGCGTGTATGTATGTATATATATTTATAATGGTTAGAACAATTTTCTTTTAACTTTTTAAGTTTAGTATTGCAATAAGTTCAAAATATTCTAGTACGGGGCCATATACCTATAATGCACATGTTATTTATCGCAATCTTTACAGTACTTCGTAACTTTATTAATATTTCTGTCACTCTATATAAATTGCAAATCTAGGAACACTGCTATTTGCATATCCAATATTCAGCACGAAAAGAAACATCGTATGGTCAATTTCTGTTGCACGAATTATAATAAGTACTAGGCAAACCCTGTTTCTTGTGTTTGAAAAATAATTATGATTTAGCAACATTATTAATCACTTTCATCCAAGGCATTGCAATAGGGAAATCGAACAGGTTTTAAATGAAAAAATTGTAAGAAAAAAGGAAAACGGAAACATAAGGGGAAACATCAATTAACTAAATAAATTCTAATTAAGCTTTTCTTCTTTTTGGTCATTCTGATTAACCTTTGATTAATTATACACTAAGTACATCATTTACTTTCTTATACAGTTAGGCTGCCTGCCTGTGGAAAGATGAAAGAGACTTCAAGCAAAGAAGTCTTCAAGCCAAGGAAGAAAAAGTCAAAATCCTTTTGGGGGAAGAGATGCTTCTATCCATCAACTCGTCTTTATCCACAAAACTCCCTCTAGTAAAATATGCGGGTACTGCAATTATTAACATCTAGTTTACAGAGAGTAAATGCTTGGAAATTCCTCTGTCATCTTTGTTTTCCAGGGAGAGGTCCACAAATGAGGCAACCTTTTCTTGGGAGCAGGCAGGAACGTAGCTAGGAGAGTTCAATCATCAAAATATCAGATGGACTTCAACCACCACCAATTAGTAAGCTTACAAGTGCATCGGTCCATCCCAATACATGCACCGACTTCATCAAGAACGGAATCCTAATAGTAAATCAGGGGATTCTAATTTAAGTGTCACTCTAACGACTTCCCCATCTCAATTATCTGAGCCATGAATACATGGATGGCTATGAGTGGCTGAGTTTCAGTTAGAGGACTGATGCATGACAGTTTAGAATAAAAAATCTAAAAGTATGCATAATTTTCTTTCCGCATTCCCGTTTCTAGTGGAAGGAAGAAAATTTGAGTTTGTCTATTCGGAAAGATTAAAAGTTATTGCTTTGAATCCACAACCTGCAGTATCTTATTGTGGAAATGTAAGGATTAGCTTGCAATGAAAATGTTCCACAACCTGCAGTATCTTTATCATTCAATCCTATCTTGACTTCTTTACCTCCAAACGTGAGACACTGAAGGAATATAGTCTCCCATAAGTATTTTTGTAATATAAGCATCTTAGTAAGCCTTTCCAGCATTGTTCTCTCCCTTTCCCCTCTTCATCCCGACGGAGTTTGAGCTTTTCTTAAAACTGTAATGAAGAAAACAATCAGAGGAGAATTCATTCTACTTCCAGCATCACATGAATCTTTGAAATCCAACCGACACTTCATTACTCATAAACTGTCAAACACAATGACTAAATATGATAAACCTCTCTAATAATTTAAACTTATGAATGAGATGGTTACTTAACATGATTATATAGAGAATAATGATATGATCAGTTGTTGACAATAGCAACAACCACCAAGTATTTTGATAAACAGGAAAATAAACTACTTTGGTCCATGCCATGGTGCTAACATTTGGAGTTGAGATGTCAACCTGGACACCAAAAGTTATACTGGTAAGAAGCTTAGGCTTTAGGATGCCAAAGGAAGGAAATTTATTATAAACAATGGCTTTTCCACTTGATATAGTAACATGTATTCATTTTCAACCATTTGCTGTAGCATCAAAACAAACAATCTTTTTCGAATCACACAAGTGATTATTAATGTGCATTTGATGATACCAAAATACAGCAAATAACCATTAAACCTATCCTGGGTCCAGAATCCACACTACAAAAGTATAACTATAAACACAATCAGTAGAGAGAGTGTGCAAATTGCAAAGAGTCCTGCAGTAGTTGGGAGGCATAGATCATCTTTTAAGATGTCAAGTTCAAGAACTTCGCTGTGAAATAAATCTTCATGGACAGCAATGCTCAATTCTCTTGGGAGTGGCCAGGCAAATCACATTTCATTCTTGGGTTAATGTCTACCTGCACGTTTCAGCAATCTGATCCAATTTTCATCAAGAAATAAGAAACATCTTATTCTCAATTTCTATTGGACAAATAATTAGGTACCAGGCAAAGTTTCTGAAATTATAAAACTAAGTACCAAACTTAACATCATTATTAATCATTATCATCCAGGCATTATAATATTGATATTGACCAAGATTTAGATGGCCAGATAAAAGGAATAAAGACAAGGGGAGCGGTAAGAGGAAACATCAATTTAACCTTTCCTTTTGATCATTTTGATTAGTCTCTAATATTCCTGCCGGTTAGCTAAAGATTATGAAATAACTTGGTCATTGAGGCTACTGATAATACATCAAGTGACAATGACTGTACATTTAACACTATGAATGAGATGAATCCAGGCTACACTCAGGCTATATCGACAAACAAATTCTAACAAGTAAAGAACACCAAGATATAAGATGGTCTAGGCTTAATCACAAAGGAATTCACTTTTTCTTGCAGCATTGAGATTTGCTTTAGGTCGCAGCTTATACAGAGAAGACTGAAACCAGAGCAACAACCATCAAGCACTTGATAAATAGGTAAAGAAACTACTCCATTCCACGCCTAATGCTAATTTAACTGTTGGAGTAGAGATGTTGACATGGTCGGCTGTTAGCAGTAGCAACAACCATTAACCATTTGATAAACAGGACAAGAAATTACTTTGGTCCATGCCATGATGCTAATTTTTGGAGTTAAGATGCTGGTCTAGCCACCAAAAGTTATACTAGTAAGAAGTCTAGGCTTTAGGATGCTAACTAGAGGAATTTTATGAAATTGCTACTTGAGATAGGAACTTAAATCCTGTTTAGCGGGATTTACATTTTTTTTATGGACTCACAATTGCTTTCATGTTTACAAGAAACATCTCCTAACAGAATGGATGGCATGGAAAAATTTGGACAAGTATAAAATGATTTCGCAATGGGAACTGCCACTATGAAAAATTGCAATCCAGTATCATTTTCAACCATTGGTCAATCATCAAAGCAAACAACCTTGTTTGGATCACATAAGTGACTATTAACATACATTCGATATCATATTAAAGTGCTTGTTGATAGAATTCTCAGCCAAAAGGGAAATGATCACTTTGTCTAGTGAATTGAACTTTAATAAATATTCTATTGCTCGGAAGAATAAAGGTCAGTTTTATATTGAAAAATCATTTTATGCTATATGTAATTTTGATCTTAGTCTACTGTCCATTAAGCTCAATCTGACAATGGTATGTAGACCCTTCCCTTGGGAAGTGAAAGTTGATATTCCTACTTCTCTATTGGCTCTGTTTGGCAGGTGTGCAAGCAATCCCACAAGTGATTTCTATTTTCATAGACATCAGTTGTTAGCGCCCCATGATCTATCCCATCTCTATGTAAAACAGTGAAACCTGTCCTGGGTCCAGACTACACAATTAAACCTACACACGAGAACTGAAATACAATCAGGAATAAGCAAATTGCTTCACTGCTCTAAGATGCCAAGTTCAAGAACTTTGCTCTGAGTTCTTCTTTGACAGTGATCAAGATTAATTAAGCTATGATCAATTTTGTTTGGATGGCCAAGCATGTGTCAGTAATGTGAATATCCAATATTTAGCAAGAAAAAGAAACATCTCATAGTGAATATTACCCAAAATTTTCAAAATGTCATTGTAGCCCGAGTCACCAAGTTGCTTCCAGGCATTTGATCAAACGTACGTCACAGCTCATTAAAGAAACAAAAAGACAGTTAGAGAGCACAGAGAAGCAACAAAAACTACTCAGAACTAAGTAAACGTAATTCCTACTTCGTTCATGTGACGAACAACCAAACAACATCTCGTAAATTCATGAAACGAAAAGATTGCAAACTGAAATTGTCTCGTGTGAGGGGTTTATAGGGAATGCTAGTAAGGAAATTATTAATTAGTACCTGATCACCAATGGCCTCTTAGAGATCGCATTGGGCATGCGTGTGTATGTCTTTTCTACCTCCATAGTTGCTTAGTCGAAGGAAGTTCTCCTCGTTTGCTTTGAGCAGGCACAATTCTCTCATGAGATCACGAAGTCGGCATGATTTGAACCTTCTATGTGAAGGCTTCTCTTCCTCCATTTCAACAAAAACCATACACCTTTTTACTAATTCTCCTAAATAACGTCCTGCAATATCCATCATTGTCTCCTCTCCAATCTTATTTATTATCCATTGATATCATGCCTTCGGCCATCCAAATTTGATATAGTGATTCTGTTTATATCCCAACATCTCTCGGGTACTTGCTCAAATGAGGAAAACAGGGTTTGAATTTGTATATATATGGTAAGTCATTATAACTCAACTCTAGTATATTATGTAGTCCTTCTTCATCTTTTTTTGATGTTGCTTGTCATCTCAAGGTATGATTTAACATTTTTTTTGAACATTTTGCCATTCTACCCAACTTTGTCTCTCTACGAGAATACATCCTAAGCCAATTATAGCCAATGGAAGACCTCCTCAATATTGAATCATATCTTTTCCTAACTCTTCCATTTCATGGATTTGGTTACACTCTACAATTAAAATACAAAAGTAGAACCTTCTATTAGAAATATGGTGTAAAATTTTGATATGTCAAGGCAATTGGACTAATCAAACTATACTTTTTATGGAAAAAGAGAAAAAGGAGAGAAAGAAAATTTTATAAATTTCTATTGTTATGGAAAATAAAAGGGGGGAAATTGAATGTTAGTATTCTTCCCCTAATTATTTTGTTATAGTCAACACATATTTTTAGATTATTATAGTATAAAATAGATCTGAAAAATTGAGTATATATTAGCATTTGTATATGTTTTTTTGCTGAGATATACATCTATTATGTTGTTTGTAATTTCAGTAGTGGTATTCTTTGGTAGAGCTAACAGAAGTTGTATAACGTGTCACTTTCAACGGTCTAAAGTTTGAGTATAAAGAAAAGTTAATGACAACAATATTTATTAGATACAAGTGATTATCTTACCTCACATTACATTTATTATAGTTTCTTCCCGCTTTTCATTTTGTATCAATATAGCAGTAAGGATTTAACCCTTGCTAATGATTAACACAACTATGGTAACTTTTTGGCCTAGCTGAACAGAAATACTTGCTCATTGATAAAGAGCGTAATATTGCTCCCACATTGAGGTAAAAGAGCTATGTCACCCAACTTATCCAATTTTCACCGGTTCTATAATTAATTTCTTTTTCAAATTTCAACATATTTCTTCTTTTAAGATTTTTCTCTGTGTATGTTTTTCTATAAATCAATGTATATATGTTTCTTATGTGTATTTATTTGTTGATATTGCCTCTTCTTGATGAATGACATTTTTTTTAATTTCAATTTTTTTTCACTTTTTGAGTGTATGTATTTATTATCTATATCCAATTACATATTGATATTAAACTGAATGGCTTAGATTACTTTATTTAAATCTAAGGAGCTATAATACACCTCTTAATCACTCGAAGAAAAGTTCACTATGAGCGGATCCTAGTCATCTAAAAACTCATATTATAGAAGCCATGAGCAATAATATATACTCTACCAAGAACATTTTTTCCTTTGAAATACATATAATATTCTCATCAGTATCTACAGAAGAAAATATTTTATTCTCGTTATATTCAACGGTTCCTGTAAAGGCAACATTTGTCTTCTCAATTTTTGTTGTATGCACCATACCGCATCTTGTACTAGGATGTACTTTTCATGCTTGTATGATAATAACAGCAAATCTTCGCTTAGCTGTTTGAGATATATTCTCGGATCAATACAAACATACAAAGTTGAAAGAGTTAAATAACCCTCTTGCATGATTAAAGAATTCCTAAAAACTATAGGGAAAAATTTACATTACTCCACTATCATATACCAAAGTATCACGTTATTCCCCTGTATTTTAAAAACTTCAAACCACCTTTTGTGTTTTTTCGAAACTGATCACACCCTCCCCTACTGTTAGTTCAACACTAACATCGTTAAATCCAAGCTTAAAATGACAAAATTACGCCTCTAATTCCTAGATAGTAAATTTTACGTTACATTTCTATAATATATGAAAGTATCATATTAACTCCCTGTTATATGCAAAAATATCGTATTGGCCCCTGTGTTTTCAAAACTTTAGATCCCCTTGTGAGAATTTCAGACATTGGAGTGGACCATGTTTGCTTTTGCTTTTTTTCTTTTTTCTTCTTTTACTCTGTTTTGCGAATGGCCAAGAAGGTTTTTGGAGCTTTTCATTTGCAACTGCATGGATTGTAATAAAGTATGGTGATACAATTCAATGCAAAGGAAAAGACCAGCTGCGTTTTTAACGTGTATTGCTCAAATTTAACGGAGAAATTAATGAAGGGGGGCCAAGTGATAAATTTCGAAGAAACACGAGGGAACAATCTGAAGTTTTCATAACACAGGGGGTAGCGTGATACTTTCGCATATCACAGGGGAGTAAGTGAAATTTACCCAAAACGATATAACAACCTATGATCAGCCGATGATTACGCTAAAGACAATATTGCATATTGACAATGCTTTCCTAGTAACTGGCTCGTCATATGTAACAATGTCTTAGCTGTTTGAGATCTCGATCAATAGAAACATAATGCATGGTTAGAGAACTCCTAAAAACTTCTATAGTAAGGAAAAGATTTTGGGGTTTCCTTGTAGTATGTCGAATATTTGTAACTAGAGTATAACCCATGCAATATTTCGGAAGAATACGTAATTTTTTATGTTCTTATTTATTATTGAGGGTCAACTTTTACAGCCTATACAAGAATAAAATATAAAGTTTTATAAGCTTTAGTTTTCAATAAATCTTCAATACTAATTATTTTTTCTATTATAGTTTTTTAGTATTTAAATAAAATTATTTAAATTAGAAAGGTAAACTTAGAAAACGATTTGATATGAGAGAAAAACAATAGGAGATAAACAATATAAATGGGACTTTAACTCATTCTATATATAGTATGTATGTGTGTGTGTATACATAGAGTTTTGCGAGGTTAAAATATAAATCCATCTTACAAAATTGGAATTTCTATAAGCTTTCACTACTAATTATATTTTTTTTGATGGATTTGTAGTAATTGAGTGGAATATTTAAATTGAGAAAATAAAATAGAAATTGATTTGATCTAGGAATAAAGCAATAGAAAAGGAATAATATACTTGTTGGAGTTTGATTTATTATTTTTGGAGGAAAATGAATTGAAAGAATAAAATTAGATATAAGATTTTTTTTTTGTTTAGACTCTCCTCCCCCTCCCCCCCCAAAAAAAAACAAAAAATGGGATTGAACCCAGGATCCTATGCCTGGAGGAGATAGTCTCAATTACTTGAATTATTCCTTAATCCTATGCTATTATGAGAAGATATATATACATATATATACACGCACACACACATATTTGTGTTCAGCTAATTTCAAAAAGTAACAATAATTTATAGAAAAAGTTTTTTGGAGAATAATTCATGGATCAAATGTTAGCAGTACATTTATATTGAACTCCATACACGGATATCAATATTGAGTATTGTACAAATAAAATAATGGATACTAATTTATACAATGATTAAATATAAATTAAGATCTAAATTAAGAAAAGAAAATAATTTTACTTGAAAAATAATGCTCAATTTTAATTAGAAAAAAAATGTTATTCGTATCAATTGCTTGAAAATTTTGATACTCTATTACAATATAGTATGAAATAAGGGAAATAATTTCGAAAGGAAAAAGTTCAGTAAACAAGAATATGTGGCATCACTAAATAATAAGGATGACAATGGTACCTCTTCAAGCTCCACTACAGAAATACGAGCGGGGTTTTGGCATAAAATCCTGGATAGGGGTGGGGGAGGGTTTTCGTCCTTTACCCCAGTGCAGGGGTTTATCCACCCTGCTTCGCCCTACTCCGCTATATATCTATACTAGTGTAACACCCATGCCACGCACGGGCGTGAAATATATGATTAGTTTTTCTTAAAAATAGAGTTTTTTTATATTAATCTAAACATTACTATCAAATTATATTTTAAGAATTAAATAAATATGGATTCGTATAGAAAATAGAATTTATGTTTCTCTTTTAATAACTGTTCTAATTCAATAATAGTTTTACCTCTACAAATGAGTTAAACTTAAATAAATGTAGATCGTCTTTTCTTTTTCCAAACGAAAACCTTCTTTTTTTTTCCTTTTTAAATTTAAGTAGTCTATTTAATTATTGTAGATATTTCATAAGAAAAATTATTGTTATTAATGGATAAGAGCACTAATAGTTTTATAGATAAAAACACACATAAAAAATACAAATAAATTCTGAAAAATAAAAAGTAAACGAAATATCAAGATGAGATGAGTACCTGGATATCAAGCTATCTATGAATCAAAGAATACCTGCTACCAATTTTGCAATAAAAAGATCGTTTTGAAAGAAAGGATAGATATTGAAGTTTCAAAAGAAGACAATTAACCGAAGGGACAAAATAAAATTAAAAAGCTGAAAGATCTATAGTGTGTAATGTCGTAGGTGGGTGATAGTTTCACTAAAAAAAAACATAATATAGAATATAGGATCTGAATATAAAAATATATTAATAAAAAGGCAATTTTTCGATATTAACCAAAACTCAAATTACCATAAATAGCATTATACAATAATGATATATGAAGTAAATTGCAATAATTTCTGATTATAGTAATAGAAAACAATTAAAATAGGTAACGATTTGATAACAACCAAATTAGAGAGTTACCATAGATATCTGCAATCAATCTAGATTGCATGTTATAATTCTCGGATGTAATATGTAAATATTAAAATAAATTAGTAAATCAATATAAATTTCAATAAAATAAAATCATTTATTCACCAAATATAGCGGTTGATATCGTTGTAATGTAAGAGAGCCACCTGATAAAAAGATTTTAAGAATACTATTTGTGTGACACTTGTCATTATTATATTGTAAAGGGTTCTTCTATATAATATAGTATAAATATGTTACATCTTTTACGTTCTCATATATTTTTAATATAAATATTATATCATTTTATATATATATATATATATATATATATTTCTAATATATTTTTATATATTTCAACATAAACTTTATTATCATTAAAACCATTTTTTTGGTTTAATTATAAAAGTTAACCTATTTTTATACGTTCTTATTATTAGTATTTTTTTAAAAAAATTCTAATGTCATTGGTTTTGTTAACGGGTACTCTGGAGGAGTTTTTCCTATCCAATTAGGGTAGGGACGATAGTGTAAAAGTTTACCTCAATATAGGTATATGATAGGGGTAGAGGCGGGAGTTTTATTAACAGGTGTAAAGTAGGGGTAAGCACACCCTGCCCCTATCCCGCCCCATTGCCTTTCCTACTAAATAGGAAATGAGGACAACGGGCATTACAATATAGTTTATGATATTCATGAAATTTTGTTAGTTTGATATATAGATATATAGTATAGGTGAAATGTAATGTAATTTGCCTACGCATGGAAAAATTTATATTAAGAAAATATTTTTCAAAATTGTCTACTTTTAAATTTGAATAATTTGACTATACAAGTGCAAAATATTTATATTGATTGATTTTTGTTGGAATCAGTATGATGTTTAAAAGATAAGTCCAAAACCAAAAGAATGTATGTAGTTTAAAGAATAATTGATTGTTACATTTTAATAGATAGTACATTGAGAAAAACTACAAAGGGTAAATACTTTAGACCTTCTTATAGTCCACCATAAGTGTACAACATTCCTCTATAGTGCCAAAAGTCCGACAACAAGTCCTTGTGGTGAGTAAAAATCTCATGCACACCCCTCACCATTCTACACACTCTTAACGGTGCTAAACTTTTTAACAAAAAGACATTAATAGCCTTATCCCAATTTTTTTTTTTTTTAAATTATCAAACACTAAAAAATTCACAAATTGGTAACTTTGAATATGAATATATAGTTAAAATCAAATTGAGATCATAGTTTCTCATGCAGATCGTGCCTGGCAATTCGTTTTTTTTCTTTTGTAACTTTAGGAGTTTGGTGGCCAGTTTCAGATTTTAGTTAGCAAAATTATAGAATAATTAGCCTGTTTATTTTTTGAAACTCCCACCTCATAAGATTCGAACCCTGGGCCTCCCTCTTGGGGGAAATAAAATAATTAGTCTTCCCAAACATTAAAAAAAGAAAAAATAATGAAAACAGTAGTATGGTCCTGAATGATTGGGTGGCCTTCTCGAAATTCTGTGTAAGCTGGCCAACATGCATCTTTTGTCAATCGTTTTTTGGGTATTTGAAAATTTTTGTCTTTATTTATTGTTATACACATGTTTGACCAAAAAAGAAGAAGAAAAAGAAAGAAAATTAAAAGAGTGGGGTAAATTAAATGAGCGAAAGAAAATTAAAAGAGTGGGGTAAATTAAATGAACGGGTAAAGTTATTAATGACTTTTTTGCTGTAAATTTTAACATTATTAGGGAAGTGTAAATGGTAGGGAGTGCACATCGAACTTTTAATAACCACAAGAACTTGTGGTAGAACTTTGAGCACCAGAGGAGTATTGTGCACTTATGAAAAATCACAGGGAGATCTGATACATTTTATCTAATTATAAATTATTAAAAATCTCCTTAATATCATACTTAATATAAAGATAAAGATTAACTAAACAAATTTGGGGAGTATTAGAACAATTCTTGTATTCATTAGGTTAGAATCTTTAATGTTGACGGTAACGTGGAGAAGAAAGGGGGAAAAAAATAAAGAAATAAAAAGAGATTAAAAATTAATTAAATAAAAAGAAAAAAATTTCCAAGTCACTTAAATCTTAAGTATCTATATTTTAACTAAAATTTGTTAAGTTTTTTTAATGGAATTGATTGAATGAGATTATTTTGAAAAATTAATGGTCCTTTTGGAACCAAAAACAGTTCGATGGTAAAAACAAAACTAGTTGCATAGTTTGTGACCTTTAGAATAATTTAGCTCATATATTTTAAAAAGCAGAGTCCATGATTATATATTTTTAATGACACGTATCCTAATTCTATCAAGTATTTTTCCACCAAAAATGAGATAAGCTCTAATAAATATATAATTCCTTTCCTTTTCTAGATCAAATTTTTTATTTTTTAATTTAAATGTTATATTCAATTACCACATATCTCTCGTAAAAAATGACATAATTAAATTTCACAAAATTTATTTATATTTTAGTGTTGCATGGACTATAAAATCTATTTCTTAATATATCACTATTTTCAATTTCAATGTTTTAATTACTAAAAATCGATCATAGAAAATGTCATTAGTTTGAAACTTACCAAGAATTAAATTTTCCAAGATATATTTTTTATGACCTTTATGAAAAGGCACACTCGGACCACGTATCGGTAGAGTTTGACGCATGAAGCCCGTGGCACGCCTAATAATCTCCACCATGTCATTACTAGCTTTATTCGAGACAATAAAACCACTTTTTGAGTGGTTGACTTTTTGCCCTGATGCCTTCTCATAAGTGTTAAGGAAGTCCACGATTCGTTTCAGGGATGTCCGACTACCATTAGCAGAGATCACCCTATCATTAGCAAAAGCCAAGTGAGACACTCTAATTGTTCTACTAGACCGATAATAATATTGTAGGATCCTTTTTTAAGAAGTCATTTAATTCCTTTGACAAAAACTCTACACCTAAGATGAACAGAAAACACGATATAAGATCCCCTATCTTAACCCTCTCCTAGATTTGAAATAACCAGCCTGCCTTCCATTCAAAAAATAGAAAATCAACAATTGGAAACACATCCTGTGTATCTTGTCCACCAACACCTCATCTAATCGATCATAAGCTTTCGCTATATCCAAATTTAGAAGGGCGTTGGGACCTGAAACTCCTGCACCAAAGGAATGGATAAGTTCTTGCACCAATAAGATGTTACCACCTATCAGTCAATTAGAGACAAAGCCACTCTCATTTTATGAAATAATACAACACAAAATCGGAGGCAAATGGTTGACCATAACCTTCGTAATAATATTGTTCAAGACGTACAAATTACAAAAGCTGATTGGTCTGAACTCTGCGCAACAATTGGCTTTCTCCTTCTTTGCGATGAGTACTATTGAAGTAAACGTCACCCTTTTTGGCAATTCTCCACCAGAGAAAAAGTCCTTCATGCACAGTGCAAGTCTTCCCAATAATATCCCAACAATATCCCAACACTCGAGATAAAAACCAGAATTATCCTCCTCAGTCAAAAGCAAATTACCCTCCTCATTCTTCATTGAGTGGATGACATTTTTCACCCGTTTCTTACACCTTCCATTAGCCAGCGAATGCTCGACTTCTGTTGCCAAAAAGCCTCTTCGATAGGCAAAACCGTGCTTAAATTATCATAGCATTTTTTTTCTAGGTGATCCTTGTCAGCCTGAGAAACAGTCCTCTGAAAATCTAATTCAGCTTGTTGAGCCTCCTTCTTAGCTTGTTACCACGCTCGAAAATATCATCAAACACATTTTTGTTCCAAGATTTTGGCCTCACTTTAAGATGCTGCTATTTATGCCAGAATTTCCATAAACCTTTTCCCTCTATGTGCACCTCCCAAATAGTTCGACAAATTCTGTGAAAGACTGGTTCTTCATCCAAGCATTAAGAAAGCGAAAAGAAGAAGGTCTTTGCTGTCATTCCTCTTACACGCGATTAAAAGTGGAGAATGATCAGAACCATCCATAGAAAGATAACTCGACACTCATTTTCGGACAAGAATTCACCCATTCGAGTTTGATACATACACTGTGAAGTCTTTGAAACGTTCTTTTGTTAGTCCAAGTGTACCTAACTGTCCAAGAAACCCGCATCCTCCAAACCACAATCTAGAAGACGATTCTCAAATTCGTCTATGGATTGAGTTTTAGGCGTTGCTCCATAAAGACGCTCACTGGCATGCAAGAAAGTATTAAAATCCCCTCTTGCTAACCAAGGATTAGTCATACTATTAGCTTGTCTCCGCAAGTTCCGTACAAAATTCACGTCTCTTCATGATAAGGTTCCCAGCATCGACCGCAGCAAAAGTAGGAAACCACGCATTCTTGATTTTCACAGTCAAAGCCCGTGGATGATCCTTGACCATCTCCATCTTGAAATCATCCTTCCAGAACATCCAAATTGTATTATTAATATTAGTAAGAAACTTATCAAAACCCAACTTACGACCGTACTCTTGTATCTGTTTAGCTGCTACAAAAGGCTTAAGAATAGCAATGATCTTTGGATGATGCATCCTGATCAAGTTTTTCAATCTCCTAATGCTTTTAACTTTCGCAACCCCCTAATGTTCCAAATTAGGCCACAAATCGTTTTTGATTCTTGGAGGATTTAGAACTGTTGGCCCCTTAGTCGAGCCTTTACTCCCGAGGAAAGGTCACGAAATTTTAGACGGCTTAAATTTCACCTTTTTAGAATTTTTCTTGCTGTTAAAATTCCCTCAAAGCGAACTGACTGGTCTATTTGAATCTCCACATCCACGTTAACCTCTGGAGTTTTGACCATCCTTGCAACTTCAGGGCCTACTTCTCCCCACGGCTATCTACTGCCTCTCTGGCCATTGCATCTTCTACATGCTCAACGTTTTCATCTTCCTTATCTCCATTATCCAAAATGTCCTCTGTGGCCCTATCTTCTGAATTGGGGGTATTTTCCTTCCTCTCACTCGTTGTTCTGATTCGCTCAATTTGCTCATCCATCCTCTATCATCCATACATGTTCACTATTCGTGAGCACAAGCCTAAATGGCCCGCATAATATTATGTCTAACATTCTAGTCTTCACGGCCCATCTCTGCATTCTCAAGAGCGTGAACTTCATCTGTGATGTCACGGCTGGCATTCTTATCAAGAGAAGTCACAATAACAGTATCTTTGCCAGATGTCTGCCCAACTTCAAAATCCTCATTGTTCAAATCTCCGAGCACCTCAAATTCATACCACCTGTTTACCTTTACCTTCTTCAAACGTAACACAATTATTAATCTGCCCACTCTTATTTCCCTGAGCATGATTCTCGTTAATGACTATACTTTTCATTGCCGGGCCTTCCTTGCACTGGAAGTTCAATTTTCTCCTACTCTTGTTGCTTTCAACCCATCCGTCTTGTGCATTTCTGTCCTATCTCGTGCCTTCTTGCTCTTCACGTCTTTTCCCCATTTAGGTCCGATTGTCGTGAATCTTCTGTGCCCTTCGCATTATTAGTTTCTTCCTTGCCCCCTTTCCCTTTCGTCCTCGCGTCTTACTAGCATTTTGACAAGCAGGTTCAGCCTTCTCGTTATTTTGGGCTATCTTCTCCAAATCAGTGTGGCAATCCTCCTTAGCATGGCCAACATGAAATCACCTTGTGAAGTACTTGGGGAGGTGTTTAAATCCCACTTCCTGATCAAAACCCTTTTACAGTCGAATCATTCATAAGCAAGGGTTTCAACATCCCACAAGCCACTTCCCCAAACCCTTTCACAGTCGGCCATATTGGTAAGCTTGAAAACTACATGGCATGGATTTCAGGATTTGATGCCGCAAGGCCCAGAGAAGCCTAGCTAGGATATAAGTCGCCTAAGCTAATTCCAACAAATCCCTAGAACACAAAATTCCTCATATTTAACAGAGTTGTTAATAATAAAGTTCTCTAACAGTTCTCCTATCTCATTCCAAAATTTTAAGTTTTTTTCAACTCTAAAATAAAACATTCATATATAGGGATTTTTTTTCATCTCTCAAAACTAACACCCAAATCCTACCCTCCATTCCTATAGCTTTAAGACTGTAATATTATAAAATAGAGGACTGTTGGAGTAAACTGAAATTGAGATTCTCTAAACTGAAATTTTGGTAAAAATAAGAAAGCTGTTAAAATAGAATTGAGAATATAGATCCCAAAATATAAAAAAAAACTCAAATTATTTAAATTAAAAAAAATAAAAAAAACTATTAGAAATAGCCTTAATCACATCCATCCTCATCTGTTGCTGGATTTCCACGCCCGTTGGTCCTCTCCCTGGTCGGGCTGCCACTCACGCACATCCCTCGATTTACCTCCCGCCTGGTTAAGGGGCCTCTGGCCAGGTGGGAAAGGAGTTCTCCTCTGGTTAACCCTTTTAAAAAAAAGCAAACTTCCCCACGACAGCGTACTTCAGACGCGCTGCAAAAGTGTCAAACTCATCTTGATAGCTTGACCATTCTTGAAAGACTCTAGTTCACGCATCAAATCAATGCAAGGCTTGGGGGCTTTTTGCACAGAATCGAAACCTCTCTGCCACGCTTGTGCAGACCAAGATGGCGGCGGTTGAGCTTTAGAGGTTTGCGTTTTTCACCGACTGGTCCTGCTATTGCAAAGGAACCACCACTGCATTGGTAGAGAGAGGAGAAAAAATCCTCCTCCGGTGGCCAAAGGCCAGCCATGAATGGAGGAGGTGAAGGTTCTAGGTTTGTGATAGGGTTTTCTAATAATGGAAAGTTTTCCTACGTTGAGAGAGAATTCTTTTGTCATTGGAAGATTCAACATGTTAAATATGAAATTCTGTCAACAAAGTTTCTAAAATACAGAATATAATTCGTATACCAAATAATCTCTACACCTTTAGAAATTATAATGTCACAGTATCATACTTACGATACAGATAAATAATATGAAAAACTTTTTAGAGGTGAAAATCTATCAACATACCTCGTAGACAATTTGGCCAGTAAGCTTTTAAATTCGGAAGAGTTCTTTTATGAAGTTTCAAGAATCCACATGAGAAATCAAGGGTCACATAGCAAAAAGAACTCAGAATAATGATAATGTTTTACTCCTATGCGTGGGGAGGCTTTGAAATAGAAGATTGTCTTGCCGGTCATGTTAATTTAGGTTTGAGATGATCACTTGAAGTCAATTATGGTGTTCGGCTTAAAGTAAGCCAAATAAGATAAATTAATTACTATTAGACCTAAAATATAGTGTTAAATATATAAAACGACACATAGAGAATAGAAAAGTTGTTATCAACATTCAAAAGCAACGTAATTCCATTTTATTTGCCGCCAAATTCTGAAACCATATTTGGAACTTTATTACTTTATTATGCCAACGAAAGAAATAACAAGGCACTCTATTTAATCTTGTATTCTATTCTTCACAAAGCAAAGTGCATTAGAGTTATATATTTAGGGCTTATTAACATAGAAACGTCAATGCTTCCATATTGCAGCAACTGTTGCATCAGGGTATGTGGTCTTTGGTAGACATGGTTTTGCGTGAGTATGCAATGATCTAGCGAGATTAAGTTCATGAGAAGACCCAGAGAAGTCAATGCTTTTCTCATTTAGAGGTGGCCACCATGTACATGGATATTGAATTAGATGTTTGATTATTTATTATATTTATGAGTATTTCTTATAGATATTATCTCTGGAATATATGTGTGACACATTGTGTAAAGGTCCACTGATGTAATCCAATAACTTGGGTGCGCAGTGAGACTGTACACATAGCAGGTCCAAGTCTAGTTTGGATATATCATAAAGATGTCCATAGCTAGATGGTAGTATTGGGCATTCTATCGAAATAAGGTTATAGTGGGCAAATCTCCTGATAGAGATGATCTACCTAGATCATTGAAGGATTATCTGGATTTGACTCTTAATATGTGTGTCATGTATTGGACAAAATCACCGTGAGTATATCTTCTGGAACTGTGCCATCATTTATAGGAAACAAGATATTCACTACTTCCGAGTGACCAATGCTCTGAATCTCGAGCATGTGTGGATGAACTGGTGAAGTTAGGGTGTAACACTTTTGATGTACCATCAGGAGAGGTCGTGAGTGATAAGATTGTCTACCTCGTATGTTAAATATTGTGTTCTAATCAATCAGGACATGCACGTGCAATAATAAAGTCTATGTGCCCCCTTGGATTTGTCTTATTGGTCATTATAGATCTAAATCTAGTGATATTATCTTTTACGGGTATATTGGTCATTTGGCTTGTGGGTCACTCCCTAAATCAAGAGATTCATGACTAGGTGGTGATTACTCATTAGACTAGAAATTCCAAGGTTCCAAATGTAATCTTGGAGGTGATGGTGCCATTTGACCGACCTTGACTACGGGTATACATAGAAGGGTATTTTGGTCATTTCGCTCAATTGGTCAAAGACAGAGGTTAGTACATGTAACAAGCTCCTACTTAACCAGTAATTATTCTTGGAGTGGGGTTTTTGGTCTTTTAGTGAAGTAGACTGTAGTCAAAATGGCCACGATGTTGCCAAAGTGGTGGCAAGGACATTTTGGTTATTTTGGGAGCCAAGAGTAATTATATCTTTTGGTTCCTCTACTAGCCACGTCTCTATTGGATACAAAATGAGGAATTTATTATGTGGGTTGCTTAATTAAGATTTGAGTTTAGAAGTTAAGAAGGGATTTAATTATCTAAGTTTTCTTAATATAACTCATAGATATCTTAATTAAATGAGCGGAGACCACATAGGAGATATTTAGTGTATGACATAGAATATTTGGGTGTCCTTTTATCCCAAGAGAATATTCCTTATCTAAAAAGTTTAATGAAGGGTATTGAGGAAATTTCTATATTTTCTAGATTTTATCCTTTTAAGGTAAGCTTAGTACTATAAATAGTACAAGATAAGCATAACCTAAGATGAGGCTCTTTGATATTTTCTTTCTTGTTGTGTGTGCAATATTTTTCATACACTAACACCAAGAACACACACTAGTATCATCTTTCTCATTTTAGCCTATATTTTAGCTTACCTACTATATAGCTAAGTATCCTAGTTCTAGAAGAGTGGTCCAAGTAGAGAAAACCACAAGGTAGCTACTTCGAGGAAGATTTGACGCAAAGAGGCCATCGATCTTCAAATCTCGTATCAAGGGTAACGAAATCTACACGTGTTCTTGTTTATATTTATGTATTTTGAGTTGATTCCTATGTGTATAACATGTGATTATACTATTTTCCGCTACCATGTATAAATTATGGATTAAAATTAAAATCCGGTACCTAATCTTGAATATGGTAATAGCATATTAGATCCAACACATTCTCACTTCTAGCTAGCAACTGTAACAAAATCTGATGGTTTCGTTCTACATTTAATATTTTTTTCACGATTACTTTTCTTCATTTATGTAATTTTCTTTTGTTCGATCCGTTGTTATATTAGAGTATATAGATATAAATATAAGACTTTGTTGTGTATCTAAAATGACACACTTCTTTCTTTATTTATTTATATATTTATTATGTATGATAATAACTAATATATTTAATGTAAAATTTGTTGTATGTATATAAAAAGATTCTATAAATATATAAATAAAAAAATAAAAAAGAAAGTGGGTGATGTATAGTAATGCCCTTATTACAAATTTTAGTTAAACTAGCACTTCCACACTCTTCACTTTGCACAGTTATTATTTCTTTTTAATAACAATCTTACAAACAAATCTTACTTTAGGCATTAAATGATACACAGTTAACAGCTAGTTTGACATTATTGTTGTAGTTTATTGTTGTTTTTTTTGAAGAAGTGCTAAATTCAAAAGTCACAATTGAAGAAAATGGTTTTTGTTAAATTATTTTTTATTTTTAACTTTTTAATTTTTATCTTTTCAATCTTTTAATTTTAAGTTTTAAATTTTTAATTTTTCAAATTTAAATTTTAAATTTTCTAATATTTAATTTGATAGTCTTTTTAGTTTTTTTTTGTTTTTTTAATATATTAACTTAAAATTTTGATTTCTAAATTTATCTTTTTGAATTTGTTACTATTAATTTTTTTGCAAAATTTAATTGTAATTTTTTTAATTTTGATTTTTTATATGATATACTAGAAATGATGCATTTGAATGGCTTAAGAAAGAAAAAGTTTTACATACATCATGCAAGCATTAATATGACAGCCTAGAATGGTTTAAAAATAGGAGAAGTTCAAGTGATGATGTGGTATTCTGGTTTTCAATTCATGATGTGTTCAAGTGATGATGTGGTGTTCTGGTTTTTAATTCATGATGTTGTATTCTAGTTTTTAATTTTTTTTAGTTTTTAGTTTGTTACTTTTTATACTTAACTTTTTTTACTTTTGAATTTTTATTTTTAATTTATAAATTTTTAATTTTAATTTTTGTAATTTTTATATGATATGCAAGTACTAATATGTAAGAATGATTTAAAAAAGTTTTACATATGCCAAGCAAGCATTAATGTGATAGTCTTTTGAAAAAAAAAAAAAGGAAGAAGAAGAAGTTTAAGTGGTGATGTGGCACTCTAGAATGACTTGAAAAAGAAAAGTTTAATATATGCTAGAGTGATTTATCTTGTGCTTTACATGACTTTTTTTAATTTTTATATCAAATGTCCACCATGATGGTAATTTTCTTTACACGACTTTTTTTAATTTTTATATCAAATGTGCACTGTAGTGGTAATTTCTTTTTTAATTTTACAAACAAATCCTATTTTAATCATTAAACAGTTAAGAGTTAATTTTTAGTTTAGTATTGTTGTTGCAATATGGTATTGCAATTTAACAAGAGTTGAACTCAATCTTCCAACTAATATATTTGTTCAATTATTTCGTAAAAAAATTGCTACTATATAAAAAGAACTTTGTAATTTGTTCACTTAAAATATTAATATGGAATCTCTTGTGTATATATAAAAAGATTCTCAAAATATATAAGCAAATTTTTTTTTTTTAAAAAAAGAAAGGGGTTGATGTACAATAGTGGTTTTGTAACAAATTTTAGTTAAACTAGCACTTTTACACTCTATGCTTTGCACAATCATTGTTTCTTTTTAATAGCAATCTTACAAACAAATCTTATTCTAAGCATTAATTGATACACAATTAATAGCCGGTTTGGCATTATTGTTATAGTTTGTTGTTGCTTTTTTAATAAGTGCTAAACTCAAAGTTGCAATTGAAAAAATATATATATTTTAAATTTTTTTTTAGATTTTTAACTTTTATCCTTTTAATTTTAAATTTTAAGTTTTAATTTTTAATTTTTCAAATTTAGTTTTTAAATTTTTTAATGTTTAATTTGATGTTCTTTAGTTTTTTTTTGGTATTTATATGTTAACTTAAAATTTTAATTTTGAACTTTATCTTTTTGAATTTTTTACTTATTAATTTTTTTAAATTTTAATTTTAACTTTTTATATGATATACAAGCAATAATGAGTTTGAATGGCTTAAGAAAGTTTTATATACATCATGCAAGCATTAATATGACAACCTAGAATGGTTTTAAAACACGAGAAGTTCAAGTGATGATGTGGTCTTCTCGTTTTTAATTCATGATGTTGTATTCTAGTTTTTAATTTTTTTTTAGTTTGTTACTTTTTATACTTATCTTTTTTTACTTTTAAATTTTTATTTTTAATTTCTAAATTTTTAATCTTAATTTTTTAAATTTTTATACGATATGCAATTCCTAATATGTAAGAATGATTCAAAAAAGTTTTACATATTCCTAGCAAGCATTAATGTGATAGTCTTCTTAAAAAAAAAAAAGAAGAAGAAGAAGTTTGATCATAATCACTTGAAGTCAATTATGGTGTTTGGCGAAAAGCAAGCCAAATAAGACAAATTAATTACTATTAGACCCAAAATATAGTGTTACATATATAAAACGACATATAGAGAATAGAAAAGTTGTCCTCAACAATCAAAAGCAACAGAATTCCATTTTATTTGCTGCCAAATTTTGAGTTAATCATATTTGGAACTTTATCATGCCAACCAACGAAATAACAAGCAAGGCACTCTATTTAATCTTGCATTCTATCCTTCACAAAGCAAAAGTGCATTACAGTTATAACTTAGGGCTTATTAACATACAAACCTTAATGCTTCTATATTGCAGCAACTGTTGCATCAGGGTACGTGGTCTTTGGCAGACGTGGCTTTGCGTGAGCATGCAATGCTCTAGCGAGACTGAGTTCATTAGAAGACTCAAAGAGGTCGATGCTTTTCTCATTTGGAGGTGCAGTCCATGTAAATCCGTGAAGAAGTCTTCCCAATGCCATCACACTCATTGCTATGCCCAGTGACATTGCCGGACATCGACGCTTGCCGATACTAAACAATAAGAATTTCAAGCTTGGCTCGTTAATTTCAATTTCACTTGACATTTCACTGAAATGACGTTCAGGGTTGAACTTGGTTGGCTCTTCCCAAACTTTTGGGTGCCGCCCAAGTTTAAAGCGGTACAAGAGAAGGTGAGTGCCTCTGGGAATGAAGTAACCAGCAACAATGGCCTCTGATATTGCAACATGAGAAAGGTTGAAGGGTGTAACTGGGTGGAGCCTAAGAGCTTCCTTAACACAAGCCTTGAGATAGTTTAGTTGTGGGATATCAGATTCTTGAATCAACCTGTCTTTTCCGACCACCTTGTCTATTTCCTTTGTTGCCTATTGTAATATATCCGGTTGGTTTTGTTAGAAAGTGGAAGAGGCTATTTTGAATATGGAGACAATATATTAAACTTTATTATCTCTTCTAACTTGGGCATATACAACTGAAAGCTTTTACCTCTATATATAGGCTATTCTAGAAATCCAAAACTAAATAGGATTTTGTTAAACCAATTCTTTACATATTAAAATAGCTAAAAGATCAATTCTAATTTGATTAGGAAAATAATCAATAAACTAATCCTAATATAATTAGGACTCTTAAACATATCCAAATTCTAAATCAAGTTTATTTTCTAACATCCCCCCTTAAACTTGATTTGATTCTCGTAACTCCAAACAAAGCTCTCAGCTGGGTGAACACGTCACTCTTGTAGGCCTCTGTGAGAATGTCGGCAATCTCTCACATACACTATCTTCAATCACTTTCTTTTTTTTGTATTCCTCTTTATTTTGTAAACCAGCTTTACTCCAATGACTTTGTGTCCTTTGGGTAAAGTCACAAGCTCCTAAGTATCATTCTTCTTGATCGTCTTAATATTTTCATCCATAACTCCTCTCGACCTTTCGCTCTTATCAGCTTCCTCAAATGTTATTAGCTCACAATCAGCATGAAGACAAAAGAGATTTAGTTCATCATTTAAATTTCGAGTTACATCATAAATTTCACTCAATTTTCTATATCGAGGAGCTCTTTCTTTAGGACTTGAAATTGTTGCAGAGGAGTTTCCTTGACCTATAGTTGGAGATGGAGTTGGAGTTGGAGTTGCAGTTAAAGTTGGAGTAGGAATTTGAGAGATCGAATCCCTATTTGCTTCTACTTCTTGCTCTTGAAGTGGCAAGAATTTATCTTCTTTTTGCTCATTAGTACCCCAATCCCATTCTGCTTCTTCATCAAATTGAACATCTCTGCTAATAATAATCCTTCCACTAATAGGATTGTAGAGCTTGTAACCTTTGGAGCGTCTATCGTAGCCAATAAAAATAAGCTTTTGACTCTTGTCGTCAAGCTTGGATCTAACTTGATCTGGAATATGAGCATAGGATATGCATCCAAAAACTCGTAAATGCTTGATGCCAGGCTTCTTTTTATACCAGGCTTCCAATGGTGTCTTGTTAGAATGACTCTTTGTAGCACTACGATTCAAAAGATACATAGCACAATCAACAGCTTCAGCCCAAAATTCTTTTGGCATTCCTTTGGTCTTCGACATGCTCCGTATCATCTC
Organism: Cordia subcordata; assembly: GCA_028554755.1. Taxonomy (NCBI): domain Eukaryota; kingdom Viridiplantae; phylum Streptophyta; class Magnoliopsida; order Boraginales; family Cordiaceae; genus Cordia; species Cordia subcordata. The sequence continues at coordinate 12,394,380 of JAPTOF010000010.1, read as the reverse complement.
AAGAATAACTCTATTTTTCCTCTCAGCAACTCCATTCTGTTGAGGCGATCAAGGAACTGTCAAAGGACGTCGAATACCTTGATCTTCACAAAACCTTTCAAATTCTTTTGATGTGAATTCTCCGCCTCTATCAGATCTCAAAACTTTAATCTTGTAGCCACTTTCCTTTTCAACAAGGGCCTTAAATATCTTGAACTTTTCAAAAGCTTCAAATTTTTCTTTTAGTAAATAGACCCAAGTTTTACGGCTATAATCATCAGTGAAAAGAATAAAGTACTTATTTTTACTATAAGAACTTGGATTTATAGGCCCACAAGTATCAGTATGAACAAGTTCAAGTGGCCTCCTTGCTCTTGATGTAGCCTCATGTGAAAAACTTTTCCTAGCTTGTTTCCCAAAAAGACAGCCTTCACATATTTGCTCCGGATGATTGATGAGAGGCAATCCATTCACCATATTATTTTTTGACATCAAAGACAAATTTTCAAAATTTATGTGCCCAAATCTCAAATGCCAAAGTCAAGAAGTTTCTTTTACACAAGCTTTAAAACATTTTGCTGTATCATTCTGAATATTTAATACAAACAATCTATTTCTTATCATTGGCGCTTTTGTTATCACAACATTATTTTCATCCCTTATTACACAATATTTATCTTCCAATAAAATTGTGTAATGTTTCTCAATAAGTTGTCCAAGACTCAAAATATTACTTTTTAATTTTGGCACATAATAAACTTCAGAAATAAAACGATGTCTTCCATCTTTCAAACGGATTAGAATCTTACCTTTGCCTTCCACAGAGATCGTAGAGCCATCTCCAAATTTTACATTGCCCTTGATAGTTTTATCGAGCTCTGCAGACATACTCCTTTTTTCACTCATGTGACTGCTAACTGCTGTATCAAGATACCATGAAGTCCTATCTCCATTAGGTTCACCTTGATGAGCCATCAACAAGGTTATCTCCTCTTCTTCTTGTTTCTCTATATAATTTGCTTTCTCAGCCACAACTTTTGGATTTTTTCTGCATTCATAAGAATAATGCCCAAATTTTTGACAATTGTAACATTGAATTGACGATTTATCATACTTTCCTTTGCCTCTTCCATGCCCAGGTCCTTGTGTATTATTCTCTTCTTAATTGGATTGATTAAATCCTCCTCTTCCGCCACATCCTCGCCCTCTTTGTCCACGGCCACGTCCACGTCCTCTTTGACCTCCATTATTATTAGAGTTTTCTTCTTTCTTGAAAGTAAGATTACTTTGAAGAACCTTTTCAAGGACTTCCTTATCCTTCTTTTTATGTCTTTCTTCATGGGCTTGTAACGAACCCATGAGTTCATCAATGGACACGGTATCTAAATCCTTTGATTCTTCAATGGCTACTACAATATATTCATATTTTGGATGCAAAGAACGAAGGATTTTTTCTACTACACGGACATCTTTCAAATCTTCTCCATATCTTTTTAATTGATTGGAAACCACCAAAACTCTTGAAATATAATCTAATATAGATTCAGTATCATTCATATGGAAAGATTCGAACTTACCTCTTATAGTCTGAAGATGAACCTTTTTTACCTTATCTACTCCCTTTTGAGATTTTTGAAGAATCTCCCATGCTTCCTTCGCAGTAGTGGCACATGAAATCTTCTTGAACATTGCTTCATCCAAACATAGATGGATGATAGAAAGAGCTTGTTGATCTTTCTTACGAGATCTTGTCAACACGTCTTTTTGAGCTTGACTCAAGGTTGCTTCTTCATCCGGTTCCGTGTAGCCTTTTTCTACAATCTCCCAAACATCTTGAGAGCCAAGAAGGGCTTTTAGACGAATTGCCCAATTATCGTAGTTATCCTTCGTCAGGCGAGGGAATTGAAACGGAAGCATCCCATTAGCCATCATATTAACCTGGCTCTGATATCACTCTGTTAGAAAGTAGAAGAGGCTATTTTGAATATAGAGAGAATATATTAAACTTTGTTATCTCTTCTAACTTGGGCATCTACAACTGAAAGCTTTCACCTTTATATATAGGCTATTCTAGAAATCCAAAACTAAATAGGATTTGGTTAAACCAACCCTTTACATATTAAAATAGCTAATAGATCAATCCTAATTTGACTAGGAAAATAACCAATAAACTAATCCTAATATAATTAGGACTCTTAAACATATCCAAATTCTAAATCAAGTTTATTTTCTAACAGGTTTATCATTTTTGCAATAATCCATTCCATTGCATTTGCAGGATTATCAAATGGGAAGAAAAGCTCCTATCAAATTATAATAGTTTGAATCAATATATAGTTAACACTCTGGCTAGTTCAAATCATTGGAGAACTTTACGACCACATTAATGGAGATCCTCTGGTATCAAGTTATCAACTACTCTAATATAGTGATAATGAGAAAAAAATTCTTTAATCATTTATATGTATATAATATATCCTAGGTGTTCATAAAATTTAAATCCCATAAGAAGTGAATAAAGGGAGAGAGAAAAAAGACTTTGGAAAAAATCATTTCTTTTGGAATTCAAAATCAATGAAGGTAGAAAATATTATACGTATGAATGATTAATATTTTTCTCTCATATCAATATAAGATAATAGTTTGGATATGAGAGGATTCAAATCTATGGAAACGTATATAAATTACTGCAATTCTTACAGTGCATTGGGCTTTGATCTCGTCCACCGAAAGTAATGGTTCACCGCTTTCATCCTTGAGCAAAATCATAATATCAAGTAGGTCTTCAGGCTCTTCTCTTTTTCCATCCTCCCATTGCTTCATTCTATCATCTATAATTGAATCATGGTACTTGGTCAAAACTCTCAAAGCAGTTTTCACAATCTTCTCATGGCCTTCAACATCTAGCACTCTCAACCATGGAAGAAAATCAGAAGTACAAAATGCATTCATGTGTGCTAACAACGTGAAAACTGCCTCAACGTGCTCTTTTTCTGCCTCACTTGGACGTCCATCCTCCTGAATTTCCCCAAAATATCTCTTTTTGAAAGTCATTTTCCTGATAACATTAGCACAATAATGATGGAGTGCTAATCTTGTTAGAAACTAGTAATAAAATAAAGCAGAAATAATAACAAGACATATAGAAATTGAACTAGAAATAACGAATAAACAAGAATAAATGAAATTAGTCAAGGCTCGAGATTCACGATTTCCTTAAAGGATTTACGCCCCTTTACACGGTGCTAAAGGTTATGGCGTATCCTTCCCAAGATACAACGACTATACCTCTTGACTATGGTAGCACACCGAAGCAAGAGCCGGCGAACAAGAAGCATAGGACTCTCTCTGTATGAAGGAAATAAGACTAGCAGAATGCTTATAAAAGTACGCTATGTGCTAATACGGGAATGCTCGGTATATAGCTCCTTCTGAACACGGCTATATATAGTGGAGCAAAGAGGAGCAGCCAGCAAAAAGCAATTAAGGGAGCCATAAACCTGTCCCTCCAACAATCAAAAACGTCCAAGAAATAAGCTCACCTAATGCCAATAAGCAAAACGTGCTAAAGAGTAAATCCCGAGCTTTAATGTATCAGTTACGTCCTCTTCAAAATCTTCAGGTGTTTGAGTATTTTTTTTTTACCACAAAATACAAACCAGAGTGAAAATCCGTGCCATACCCACACACGCGCCCTGTCCCCGGACCCGGCCCGGCCCGGCCGTGCCATGCTGTGCGATGCTGGCGCGTGCGCTCACGTGTGATGGGTTTAGTACCATGCCCACCATGTATAGTTTTCCCTCCATATGCCTCGCTAGCACACCTCATAAAGGAATCTATATATAAAGTGAGAAAAGTTTAATGGTTTTCCTATGTGGGATACAAACCCACAGACAACCAAATCTAACAACCAAAGTAGTAACACACTCAACTTTGGTTGCTAATTTCTCATTCACCTTTAATCCGTTTCTAACATGTAAATATATCATGTTAATCCACTCGAAACAAGGAACGTAACGATATCAACTACTGACCCTTTTGACGTGTGGGACCTAACTCAAAATTGAGTCAATATTGCTTTGATCTCATGTTAAAGCATTCTAAACTAACATTCCCCACATGAATGAAAATTAGCTGACTACTATGCAAATATGCAAATGCAAATGCAAGAGAGAGTTCGGAAAGAAATACTGTCTCAGGATAGGTAACTTTTGGCTTTGAACCTTCCTTAGTGTATACCATCGAATTTACTCGCTGACCAGTGGATTGGATGTTTTGCACTGTTCAGTTTTAGTGTAAATCAAGACAACAACATACACACAGCATTTCTTAATACATTTTTAGTTCTCACGGTTGTGTTCATTTTGGCCCTGAACAATTCCCGGTATTCATGAGTACTCAGAGAATTCAGCCTACAATTCTCTTAGGAGCGTCCCTTCTTACTCATATAGGTGATTCTTCGTGAATAGTATCCTGCTATACTCCACTTGGTTTTCCCAAGCTACAAAAATCATTAAAAGCTAAGCCTATCCTATACCCTACAGGCTGCACTGTCTGCTTGTCATAGGAATGGGTAAAGGAGGCTTATGCCTCCACAGTGCTTGAATAAAGTCATACATAATCCAGTTTTCCCTTTGAACCAAGATTCAGGGATCTCCTGTCAACGAGGTAGGGTTGACAATTATAATGACCTTTTAGTTACTCTATAGGCTTAAGACCCATTCCACTCGACAACTTAAGAACTTGGTCTCTATTTACACCTTTGGTGAGTGGATCCGCAATATTATCCTTAGACTTTACATAATCTAAAGTGATAATCCCATTTGAGAGTAATCGCTAATGCAGTGATGTCTATGGCGTATATGCCTAGACTTACCATTATACATAACACTTTGTGCCCTGCCAATCGCTGATTGACTGTCACAGTGAATACTAACAGTAACTACAGGTTTTGACCAACATGGAACGTCCTCTAAGAATTGTCAAAGCCATTCTGCTTCTTCTCCAGCTTTGTCTAAAGCAATAAATTCAGACTCCATAGTGGATCTGGCTATACATGTCTGCTTGGAGGATGTCCATGACACAGCTGCTCCAGCTAAGGTAAAGACATATCCACTTGTGGATCTTGAGTCTTTTGTGTCTGATATCCAATTCGCGTCACTATATCCTTCTAACACAGCTGGAAAAGTAGTATAGTGCAACGCGTATTTCATGGTGTATCTCAAGTATCTTAAGACCTTGATTAGTGCAACCCAATGTTCTTGACTTAGATTACTAGTGTATCTACTTAGCCTATTCACAGCGCAGGCTATGTCGGGTCTTGTACAGTTCATAATGTACATTAGACTCCCAATGATCCGAGAATACTCCAATTGAGATACCCCTTCACTTGTATTTTTCCTCAGATGTACACTTACATCTAAAGGAGTCTTTGCAATCCCGATATCACCGTTATTACGCTTGTTCAATATTTTCTCGATGTAATGAGATTGAGACAAGGCTAGACCTTTAGGTGTTTTAATGATTTTTATGCCCAGGATTACATCGGCAACACCTATGTCTTTCATTTCAAAATTTTGGGAGAGTATCTTCTTTGTAGACATAATCGCTTCATTATTCTTTCCCATAATAAGCATGTCGTCTACATAAAGGCAAACAATGACAAAATTCTGATCTGTTCCTTTCCAATAAACACACTTGTCACACTCGTTGATTTTGAACCCATTTACAAGCATGACTTGATCAAATTTCTCATGCCATTGCTTAGGTGCTTGTTTTAAACCGTAAAGAGATTTCACAAGTTTACACACTTTTTTCTCTTGACCTGGAACTACAAACCCTTCAGGTTGTTCCATATAGATCTCCTCTTTTAGATCTCCATTCAAGAAAGCCGTTTTCACATCCATTTGATGTATCTCCAAACTATATATAGTTGCAATAGCTATCAACATTCGAATATATGTAATTCTAGTTACCGGTGAATATGTGTTAAAATAATCTAGACCCTTCTTTTGATTATAGCCTTTTATAACCAATCGGGCCTTATATTTGTCTATTGATCCATCCGCCTTCATCTTCCTTCTGAAAATCCATTTACACCCTAAAGGCTTATTTCCAAGAGGTAGATCCACTAATTCCTAAGTATGGTTGTGCATGATAGACTCAATTTCACTATTCACCATCTCTTGCTAAAGAGGTGCCTCAGGAGTAGACATAGCTTCCTTGAAAGTTCTGGGCTCACTTTCTAACATAAATGTTATAAATTCAGGCCCGAAAGACGTAGAGGTTCTTGCCCTTTTACTACGTCTAGGTTCATGAGCTGTAGCCTCTTTATCTACATCTGAATGGTCAAGACCCCTTTTAGACGAACCGGGTTCAGAAGAATTTGATTCTTTTAACCCTTTATATGGAAATGTCGTCTCTAAATACTCAGCATTTCGAGATTCAATCACTGTATTCTCGTGAATGTTAGAAATTTCTGATTTATGTACAAGAAATCTATACATAGCACTGTTCTGCGCATATCCAATGAAAATACAGTCAACCGTCTTTGGTCCTATTTTGACCATTTTAGGAGTAGGAACTCCTACTTTAGCTAGACAGCCTCACACTCTTAAATATTTGTATGAAGGCAGTCTACCTTTCCACAATTCATACGGTGTTTTTTCTAGTTTCTTGTGGAGTATTTTATTCAAAAAATGATTTGAAGTCAAGACTGCTTCCCCCCCACAAGTTCTGAGGTAGACCAGAATTTATCAACAAGGTGTTCATCATTTCTTTGAGAGTTCTATTTTTGTGTTCAGCAACCCCATTTTGTTGTGGAGAATAAGGAGCTGTTGTTTGGTGTATTATTCCTTGTTCAGCACAATAAGCTTCAAAAGGATATACGCATTTCCACCCCTATCACTTCTCAAAGTTTTGATCTTCTTACTTAGTTGATTTTCCACCTCAATTTGGTATTGTTTAAAAGCCTCCAAAGCCTCATCTTTGGATCTTAGTAAATATACATAACAATACCTTGTGCTATCATCAATAAAAGTTATAAAATATTTTTTACCGCCTCTTGTTTGCACAAATTTTAGATCACAAATATCACTATGAATCAATCCAAGAGGTTTTGTAGTTCTTTCTACAGATTTGAAAGAAGTTCTAGTTAATTTTGATTCTATACAAACTTCACATTTTTTATGATTAGAAAAATCCAGTCCATGGATTAGTCCCATTTTTATAAGTTTGTTTAAAGAATCAAAGTTTACATGTCCCAATCTCTCATGCCATAAAGTAGGAGATTCAAAGAAGTAAGCAGAAGGAACAATTTTATTAATCTCATTCTGGCCAAAAGGCCCAGCAATTACATTTCCTTTTGGGATCTGGGCTCTAACACTTAGCTTATACATCCCCTCATGGAGATAGCCCTTACCCACAAAATCATATCCCTTCTTGATTACAACTTTATCAGCACTAAACAGCATAGAGAGTCCGGCTTTACCTAACAAAGAACCGGACACTAGATTTTTCCTAATCTCAGGAACATGCAGAACATTCTTAAGTGTCAGCTTAATGCTAGGGGTCATCTCTAGAACTACATTTCCTGTACCTACCACTTGGGAAGTTGCAGAATTTCCCATGTACAAGACTTCTTTCCCGGTGTTAGCTGTGTAGGAAGAGAATAGCCTTTTCTCAGAACAAACATGTCTAGTTGCCCCTGTGTCAATGAACCATTGTTTAGGATTACCTACCATGTTCACTTCTGACACCACTGCTAAGATATTTAGATTAGACATGTCACCTTCTAGGTCTTCCACGACATTTGCAAAGGCTTTTCTCTTGCGCAACCTGCAATCCTTTGCCTTGTGACCAGTTTTGTCACAGATATAACACGTCCCATTGAACTACTTCTTGTCAGCTTTGGGTTTCCCAGCAACTGTCTTCCCTTTTTGCCCACGATTAGCTTGACTGGTGAACTTTCTCTTTTTGTTGGGATTTGAACCATGTTCCACCATGTGGGCCTTGGATTTCATTCCACCATGCATGCCCCATTTGCTAGTTGAACGATTTTCTTCCTCAATTTTAAGCCGCAGGATTAAGTTTTTCATTGTCATCTCCTGTTGCTTGTGTTTGAGGTGATTTTTGAACTCACTCCAACCAAGTGGCAATTTATCTATTAAGGCAGCCACTTGGAATTGTTCAACTTGTGGCATCCCTTCAGCATGGAGTTCTTGGATGATCAACTGGTATTCTTGTACCTGTGACATCACTGGTTTAGAATCTGTTATAGAGAATTCTAGAAATCTAGTCACTACGAATTTCTTCGTGCTAGCACTTTCTAGCTCATATTTATCCTCTAAAGACATCCATACTTCCTTAGCTGTTTTACATTTAGCATGTACTTTATACAAGGAAGTTTCTAAACAATTCAAAATATAATTCCGGCAAAGGAAATCGCTATACTTCCAAGCATCCACAGCCGCCACCGTCTGCACATCCGGGTTATCCCCCAAGGATGGAGAATCTTGCTGCACATACATGAACAGCCCCAAAGTTGTGAGATAAAACTCCATTTGAAGCTGCCATGTCTTGAAGTCTTTGCCAGAAAACTTTTCTGGCTTCTCAGCATGTGGAGGTGGAGGTGCATAGTTGGTTGTCCCAAATATAGGCCTGCCTCCAAAAACATTGCTCGAACCAGCTATATTTGCAGCTCCCCCAAAGCCACTGCTTGAACCAGCAACATTGTTGGCTTGTCCAAATGAACTGAAAGCTGATCCAGTCACGGTTCCAAATCCGCTGAATCCCTGCACAGTCCCAGGAACCTGTACAGTCATATTAGTTGTTAGAGTAATTCCAACATTCCTAGTCATGGTAACTCCTGTTGGGGTGTTCCCAGCAGTCACAGAAACATTCGGGGTAGCAATGGAAACCCTAGTCACACTCGTTCCAGCAGTCCAAGTTTGGGTGTTATCCATAAATTGGAATTCATCATTATTTCCAATTTGAGTTTCGTTATTTCCAGACATGATTGAAAGTAAAGGTTATAAGATTTCCTGCACTCAACCAACCGAAATTAGTTAACCTGTATAATAAATAATTTAAACCAGTAGTGAACAAAAACTAGTTTCTGTTTGATACAGATTTGAAAACTGTAAGCAATAGATACTACAGTTTATCAAACCCGTAAAAGTTTAGAATAATATAAAAGTAAATCTTTTAAAGAAATCGTGAATCTCGAAACTCGACTAATTTCGTTTATTCTTGTTTATTCGTTATTTCTAATTCAGATTCTATATGTCTTGTTATTATTTCTGTTTTATTTTATTACTAGTTTCTAACAAATCTTACATCAACAACTGCGCCATTATTTGAATCCTTGCAGCACTGTTTGTAAATAAAGTTGACAAGGTTTTCGGCTTCTTGGTTGCACTTGTTAAGCAACCATTGAAGTCTTGATGGGCTCACCAATTCCCGAGAATACATCTTTCTCATCTTCTTCCATTGTTGTCCCATTGGAGTAAGACCCATGGGTGGCATATTCAGAAGTCATGGTGAGAGGTCTTGAAGAGAAAACGGCATCATGCTCATGCAGAAATTCGCGTGCCAGCTCTGGTGAAGAGACCGCCACGACGTGGACATTGCCTAAGCGTATGCATGCAATGTCAGTTGAGAGTTGTTTCATTATGCCATCGATCCATTTGTATGCTGGCCTGTTTTTTCTTAGTTCAGGAAGATTTCCAACAATTGGCCATGGAGATGGACCTGGGGGAAGTGGTGGCTGCTTGCTTCTTTTGTGGATGTCTTTTAGTTTAATGGTAATGATAGGAATGAAGAGAAAGGCAAGCAAAAGTGCATATAACGCACAATCACTTATCAGCGACCCCATGAGCAAGAAATTGGAGTTAGAATATTATATTAATTTGAGAGTTGCTATATATTTTTCTACCCGATATCCATGCTTGAATGATCGCCACTATATATAGAACATTTTTGGAAGACTTTCATTCTTATTTACTTTTACGGTGGTGCTTTGTGTCACCTTTTTATTGTTTATGTCTCCATCATAATAATTAGAGTTTAACTTGTATTGTTCAAAAGATGACATTTAAGCCCCTTCCATTAAATTTTTTGCCCAATTATAGCATATGTGACCACAAGCACATTGCTTGCAAGTATAGATATAAATTTGGAAGAAATGGTCATAAATTTCAAAAAAAAATACCCTATGTTTATAAATGATTAGCTATTTAATCCCATATAGCTTTTTTTTTTCAATTCGCTGCTTGTATCCTTGCATTGTATTTTTTGTAATAAGAGAATCAAGAAAATAATAAAAAAGGATAAGTATTTGAAAATACATAGGAGGTATAAGATATGTTGTAAAAGATATGTATTTGCTTGCTTCTTTTTTGGATGTCGTTTAGTTTAACGGTGACGATAGGAAAGAAAAGAAAAGCAAGCAAAAAAGCATACAATACATAGTGACTAATCAGTGACTCCATGAGGCAGAAATTGGAGTAGAATATTATATCTTAGACTTGCTATGTATTTTTCTTCCTGATATCCATGCTTGAATAATGACCATTATATATATAAAACTTTCTTGGAAAACTTTAACGTTTCGTGTCACCTTTATTGTTTATGTCTCCATTATATAATAAGTAGAGTATATTTTTATTTATATTTGATGGCTAATTTTTACATTTATAGAACATTTTTGGAAGACTTTCATTCTTATCTACTTTTACGACGGCGTTACGTGTCACCTTTTTATTGTTTACGTCTCCGTCTTTATAATTAGAGTTTAATTTGTATTATTCAATAGATGACGTGCATATATATATATATATATATATTTGCTAAAATAAATTAGCACAGTATTAGCGTAGCATAGCACAACGTTACCATTAGAATTAAGATTAGGACAACAACATAGCAGTATAGCATAGAATTAGCATAGCATATTAGCATTAACAACAACAGCCAGGGACGGCTCCACATATTCAAGAGTGGTGTCACTTGTCAAGTGATACTAATTTTTATGCTATTTATATTCTTAAAATATCATCTCAGCTATTTATGCATGAAATTCAAATTTCAAAAAAGAATTAGAAATGCCTTTTCTCTATCCCATTACCCATTTTTTTGAATTTGAATTTCTCGAGCAACCCAAATAATCTTATATGAACGTGAATAATTGAGATGATCCTCACGTGAAATTTTAGTACTTTTTTATTCATCAAAGCTTTTCTATTCGTAAATTTTCTTAAATACTAGGATTAACAAATTAATTCAACGATGTATGGTTTTGGATTGGCTAAAATCTAGTTTAAGTTAGTAGACGTGCTTTGTTTTTTCGAAAAAGAATGCATATTTAATTTGTTTTAATTAGGAAAAAAATTCACTTCCTCCACTTTAATCTTTTATGCCTTTTAAAACACTTTCAAAAAGTAAATTGGACACACACACACACACATATATATATACATATATATACAAGATTATCATAAGTGACCACTTTGTATCACTCCAAAGTAAATTTGGGCTCCTTTTGTTTTGTAAGAAAATAATTTGTTGGGGAAAAATATTTTCTTGGGAAAATATTTTATTTTTTTGGAAAATAGAATATTTTCTGGTGTTTGGTTGTTATACAGAAAAATATTTTCTAGTGTTTGGCAGTCACAGTTGAAAAACTTTTCTAGAGAGGAATACTAAAATAAAATGCATTTTTGTAAATAGAAATATGCTATTTAAATTTAAAATAAAATATAAATATTAAAATAAAACTTAAAAATAGAAAATATGAAAAACTAAAAAAATAATAATTTCAAAATTTAAAATAATAATTTCAATATAAAAATAGTTAATTTATTCATTTAAATATTTTATATTTATTTGTTATTTTTTAAAATTGTTTAATTTTTTCTATGGTTTCTAGTTTATAATTTTTTGTTATGTTTCTTAATGATAATTTTTTTTAATTTTTTAAGTTTTAATTTTTATTTTTAAATTTTAAATTTTTTAGTTTTTATTTTGAAATATAATTTTTATTAAATTTTCAATTTTTTATTTTATAGTTTTTAATTTTCAAATTTTTATTGTAATATATTTTTTATTTTTATTTTTTAAATTTTTAAAATTTTAATTATTTAGTTTTTATTTTTATTTTTTAAATTTTAAAAAGGTTAGGGTGGAGGTATGTTAGGGCGAGGGGTTGGGGCGGACGAAGAGAGGAATTTACTATTTCAAAAATGTTCTCTTCTCCTTTGCCATCAACAAACATTATCTTTCATTTTGAACTAGAATTTTTATTTGACTGAAGAATGTTTTCCTATTTACTTATTTCCTTGGTGTTACCCAACAACAGAAAACTGAAAAACATTTTCCTACAAACAAATGGAGCCTTGGTTTATATTTGGCAGTATTGATGATATCAACTCATCAAAACTCTAGTACTTGTCCAACACCATATTCTACTAGTGGACATGTGACATTCTAGAATTATTTGAAAATAAGAAGTCGATATATATATATATACACACACACACATATGTATGTATGTGTATATATATAGATACATATATTATATATGTGTGTGTGTGTGTGTGTTTGTGTGTCAAAAATAGGTTTTGAGAAAAATGTTTGGAATGGGACCAAAAATATGCTACCACTTCTTGTACCACAACGAAAAATCTTTTAAAAACATGAAGAACCATGATAGACTATAGTTGTTATTTTGTTTGTAAAAATATTTGAACCATGCTTGAATATAGTCCCAATACAAATAACAATTTGGTTCATAATCTATTGAAAATTTTCTTGTCCTGGGAGGAGGTATGTTCTATTCCTCCAAAGAAAAGTCATGGCAAAGCTTGACTTTGTAATAAATGATCTTGGTTGGATCTTTGGTGTCTTTAAATTCTTCAATTTGATGGATCCAATATCAACCTAAGCTGTAGGTTCTGGTATTTTGTGACAAAAAGTGTTGACAACATGGTTTACAAAGCTTCTTGGGGATCTTGTGGCTTCTGTATTCATACGCTCTGGTTCAATGAAACAGAATTCATCATACCAATCCTTGTAAATGTATTCTAATTTGGTTTGTGTCTTGGTTGTGTTGTGACATAGTGTTGCGAAATAGGGCACCGATTTTGTAAAAACTTTTAATTTGAAAACCAAAAAATTAAACAAAGAAATAACTTGAAAATTAAACCTACTGCACTTTGCAAAATTGGAAAGAAGAATGCTATGCAAAGCCGAGGCCTAAACTTAGTTCAGTGTCCTTAAGACTTATTTGTCCCGCTAGTGATCACGGTTAATGACGAATAGCCTCCCAAGATATAGTGGCTACGACTTAGGATAAGAGCACTCTAAATTCCAAGTCTCGATAAACCAAAATAATGAAGAACTCTTCCTTTTTTGCAAGCCTAACTTTAGAGTGTATGTAGAATGCTATTTTCTAGAAAGTGAGTGTTTAATGCAATGAAATAATACAAAATCAAGGCTTGCAAATGCCTATTTATAGATTTAGGATGCCTGTTCTAAGTAACATATCCGAACAACCACGTCTAGAATGGTTAAAGCTAAGTAGACATGTCTTTCTAACAAGTAGGCATGTCTTTTCGTTCAAACTAGGGTGATCGGTCTATCATACCGGTTGACTAGGAGATCGACGAGATGAACCTGTGAGCATCATGATACTAACCAGTTGAGGCTGTGACAAAATTATTGTTCACAGTATTAATTGGCCTCACCTTTCTCCCTAATCGTTTGACTAGGTAAGCAATCAGTAAAAAATAAAGTTGGAAAAATATTTAATCAAATTTTGTATAAAATAATAAAGCGATTGGGCCAAGGCCTAAGCCCAATTTCAAACCAACCTATGCCCACACCCATGCACATGTCGGTTCAGACAGATGGGTGGGTGACGCACACGTATGGTAATCAATTTTGAACCAACATTTGGGTAGGTCTTCTCCCTATTTACACATGTGGATGCCCCTTGGTGCCCAAACACAAATGTCACAAATTGGGTATATAAATAGCTTAAGATGACTCTAGTTTTTCCACGTGGGAACTTTATTCTTATCGTGCTAAAGTCTCACTTAATTCTCCAACTTCAAACTCAATGTTCTCATTTATTCCTCATTAGTTTTAAACAAATAAATATATGACGATCATCTAATCGGAGTGAAGATTTTGAATATGCATTGATCTTTTCATTTTGAGATGCAGTAACCACAATCGAATAGATATAAAATTTACTTGTTTAAAACTACAATAATCCCCCATATGAATGGAAAATCAACTGGCTCCTAAAAATAGGCTGTTAGAAATACATATGTATGCCGACATGAAAGAGTCCATGTAGAATCATATTGCATCAAGATAGGTAGCCAATGGCTTTGAACCTTCCCTTAATAAGCACTATCGAATTTCCTTGCTTGCCAATGAACGTGATGTTTTGAAATGTTCAGCTTTTGTGTAAACCAAGACAATAGTACTATACATAATAGCACTACATTGTTCTGAGGTTCTCATTGTTGTGTTTGTTTTGACCTTGAACCATGAATGGTTTTCATGAGCACTCTCTAAGAATTTAGCTTTAGAATCCTCATGGGACTAAAATTCTTACTCATATAGGTGACTTCTTATTAAAAAGCTCTTATTGACTACTACTTGGAATATCCAAGATATAAGAGTCATTAAAAGTTATTGCTTAACCTAAAATTTTATAGGTAGCATTGTCTGCACATTATAGGAATAGTCAAAAGGGTAACCCCCTACAATTGTGTCAGACTCACAGTTATATAATTCGGTTTTCTTTTTAGACTTAGATCTTATGATCTCTAATCAACAAGATAGGTCCTATTGTGGAAACTATTAATTCATAAGCTTGAAACCTATTCCCCCTGATGTATTATACTTTCTCTCTCTCTCTCTCTCTTTCCCTCGATAAACCTTTTGTTATGGATCCCCTATATTATCTTTCTTACTTTACATAGTCAATAGATATAATACCACTAGAAAGTAATTGTCTAATGGTATTATGTCTTCTATCCATATGTCTAGACTTGCCGTTATACATACTATTTTATGCCCTTCCGATTGCTCTTTGGTATCACAATGAATGCAAATTGTTGGCATAGGTTCACTCCAAAATAGAATATCCTCTAAAAAGTTACGAAACCATTTTGCTTCTTCACTTGCTTTATCTAAAGCAATAAATTTAAATTCCATTGTGGGTTTGGAGGTACATGTTTATTTAAAAGATTTCCATGAAATTGATGCTTTGGCCAAAGTGAAAATATATCTACTTGCAGACTTCATTTCACTTGAATGGAATATCCATTTTGTATCGCTATAGACTTCAACCACTACTAGATGTCTAGTGTAATATAGGCTGTAGTTCAAGGTATATCTTAAGTACCTTAGAACTCTCACAAGAGCTATCCAGTGATCTTGCCTTGGGTTGCTCGTTTATTTACCCAATTTACTAACTACATATGCTATATTGAGTTTTGTGCAATTCATGATATACATTAAGCTACTTATAATACGAGAGTATTCCAATTGAGATATTCCTTAACCAGTATTCTTGGTTAATTCAAATTAACATCTGTAGGTGTCTTCATATGACTACTATCATAGCCTTTAAACTAACTGAGCACTTTCTCAATATAATATACTATGATAGAATTAGTCCATCAAATGTTTTGGTAATATTCATCCCAAAAATTACATCTCTTACACCCATATCTTTCATATCAAACTTACTCGCTAGCATCTTCTTGGTAGATTTAATGATTTTGATATTCATCCTAATGATAAGCATATCATCTGCATATAGACAAACAATGACATCTTCTTCTTTAATGCCTCTTACATAGTTTCATTTATCACATTCATTCATCTTAAATTTGTTTAGGAACATTAATTTTTCAAACTTTTCTTGCCATTATTTAGGTGCTTAATTTAGGCCATATAGAGGTTTGACAAGCTTACAAACCTTCTTCTCTTCTCCCAGAACTATAAGCCCTTTAGGTTGTTCCATATAGATCTCTTCATCAAAGTCTTCACTAAAGAAGGTTGTTTTAACATTCATTTGATATATCTCTAAATTATTGGTAGCTGCAATCACAATGAATAGTTAGATGGATGTTATTCTAGTGACCGGTGAATAAGTATCGAAATAGTTAAAGTCTTCATTTTGTCAGTAACTTTTAACCACTAATCTAGCCTTGTACTTGTGGATCGATCCATCAACTTTCTTCTTTCTCTTGAAAATCCAATTATAGCCTGAAGGCTTATTTCCAGAAGGAAGATCCACCAGTTTCTAAGTGTGATTTTGCATGATAGATTCTATTTCACTATTAACCACCTTTTTCCAAATAGGTGCTTTCGAAGTAAACACTACTTCACCGAAGGTAACAGGCTCTTTCCCTAACAAATATGAGAGGAAATCTAAAAGATTTAGATACCCTCGCTCTTTTGATCCATCTTGGTTATTCTTCACTTTTACTTGGTACAGGCTTTTCATAGTCATTTTGCATAGGCTTAGAGCCTACACCTTCTTCATTTGACCTCTTAGAGGATGTTCATTCTAGTGTACTTTTACAATGAAATATATCTTCAAAGAAGTATGCATTTCTTGACTCTATGATTGTATTGACATGAATATCTTCAATTTCTGATTTATGCACCAAAAACCAATAGGTCAAACTATTGCTAACATACCCACTGAATATACCATCAATAGTTTGAGGTCCTATTTTACCATTTTAAGAGTTAGAACTCCCACCTTTATAAGACACCCCAACACATTGAAGAATTTGAAGGACGAAGGATAACTCTTCCACAACTCATAAGGTTTTGGCAATCTCTTGTGGGGTGATTTGTTAAGTATATAATTGGAAGTTAAGATCACTTTCCCCAACTTGTTATGGGTAGCCTCGAGTTAATCAACATAGCATTCATCATTTTTTTCAAGTACAATTTTGGTGTTTAGCAATTCTGTTCCGTTGAAAGAGAGTAAGGTGCTGTTACTTGATGCTTTATTCCACATTCAACATAGAATTGTTCAAAAAGAGCCACTTATTCTCCTCCCTGATCACTTTTCAATATTTTGGTGTTTTTGCTAAGTTGATTATTGACTTCATTTTTATATTATTTAAATACTTTTAAAGCTTCATCTTTGCTCTGAAGTAAATAAATATAACAAACTTAGTGCAATCATTTGTAAAAGTTATAAAATGTTTTTTCCCTCCTTTCAATTGCACTTGTTTTATATCATAGATATGACTATGAATTAATTATAATGGCTCTGAACATTTTTCAATTGATTTAGAATAAGCTTTAACCATTTTTACTTCCACACAAATGTCACATTTGTCATATAAATTAAGATCCATTTTAGGCAATAAACCACTTTTCACTCTTGTAATGAACCAAAATTTACATGTCCTAATCTATTATGCCATAAATTAAGAGAATCCAACAAGTAAGTAGAAGAATATATTTTATTATTAACTTATGTTACATTTACATTCTTAGGTACCATGATCATTATATTTAACTTAAATAGACCATCACACAGGTATCCTTTTCCAACATACACATCACTATTAGTTAGTACAATCTTGTCAGACTTAAATACTAACCTAAAACCATTTTTACCGAATGATGACCTAGACACTAAGTTTTTTTGAATGTCAGGCACCTGTAGCACATTGTTAAGATTCGGTTCCTTCTCAGAAGTCATCTTTAGGATCACCTATCCTGTCTTGTGCACCTTTGAAGTAGACAAATTTACCATGTAGATTGACTCTTTGTTGATGCTCTGCTATGTAGTAAAGATGTTTCTATCGGAGAACACATTACAAGTTGCCTTCGTATTCGCCCACTATCAATGAGGTTGACTTTAGACACAACCCTTGACAAGTTAACATCTGTTACTTCATCAACCAGGCTTTCTACTTTGGTCACATTAGCTTAGGCTGTGGCTGTCCTTTCTTGGAATTGGTCATCTTGCAGTGTCGACAGTCCTTGGCCACATGTCGTTCTTTCACGCAAACAAAGAAATTTCTCTTGAATTTCTCTTTGATGTTGGTATCGCCATAATGATTATTGTAACAAGTGAAAAATTAATTTTAGAAATAAACAGCTCGAGGCATGATAGGACATTGTCCTTAAGGATATTTCACCTAATTGGTAAGAGAATCCCCCCGGATTCAACAAGTTTTTCTGGTTTTAAACTAGGAGCGGGAACAACAAAAAAAAATTAAATATTTTGAACCCAGCAAATATGAAATATGAAGGAAAAGTTTAACAGCTGAAAGCAATAGAAGAGAAAGCCTTTTAAGTTGCATCTGGCATGAAGAGTAAAGGGTCTATTTCTAGTCCTTGTGCTCAACAACTTGGTTTGAAAAAGGTGCAGCTAACTAGAGAAAGAATTGGTCTTCAAACGGTTAGGAGGAGAAAATTAAGGCTGCCATTTTTACTTGTTCAAAATATTAGTGCCAAGATATGACCAAGTCTAGATAAGGACCAAAAATTATTTTCATGAAATAAAATAAATGGAATTGAATAAATAAAAATGCAAAAAGCGAGTTGGATTAGGCCTCCCGATTTATTTCACGCATAGGGGGAGGGGGTAAATCCACTGTTTTAAACTAATGACTCAAATCTCATGTGCGCAAGCCCAACCTCTTATTCCATCTTTCACAAGCCCACTTAAAGTGTGAACTATTATAAGGTGAGAGAAAACTTTGTGTTTTTCCAATATGGGATATAGCTTTTGAGATAAAAACAAAACAAACCAACAACTTGGTCTGGAATGCTTTCTCTTCTTACCTGATGGACCATGCGCCATTACATTGGCTTTCAACTTAAGAGAATGACTTCCATTCCTTTTTTCAGAAAATCTGTTGTCCTTCTCAATTTGTAGGCAAATAATCAAGTCCTCTAATTTCATCTCTTTGCGCTTATAGTTCAAGTAGTTTTTGAATTCTTTCCATGCTGTAATAACTTCTCAACCAAAGTAGAAACTTGAAAGGATTCACTCAAATTCATAACTTAGCATGAAGTTCATGGAGGATGAGTTGAAACTCTTGGACTTGAGTCATCACAGTCTTGGTATCCTGCCATCTTGAAGTCTAGGAATTCGCTGATAGTGAATATCTTCGTTCCAATATCTTCCATCATGTACTTTTTGTCTGGGGATTTCCCACAGCGCCTTTTTCATCTTCAACGAACTATATATGTTATACAACATATTGTCCAACCAAATGAGGATACAGTTCTTGCAAAGAAAGTCAAAATGCTTACAAGCATCTCCGATTGGGACAGTTTGTCTACCTGAATTGTCTTCCAATTCTGGAGCATCATCTTGCAGGAACCTTGCCAAGTTAAAGGAAGTCAAACAGAACAACATATTATGTTGCCATCTTTTGAAGTCATTCCCATTGAATTTCTTTGGCGTCTCACTAGGTCCAATTAGTCCAGGATTACAATTTGTCTATTCGAATCGTCTCCCAATGCTAAAACATTCTATTGCAAGCATCTTGTTAAGTAAAAAGTAGTCAGATAAAACAACATCTACTGTTGCCATCTGTTAGCTATATATTGACTATTAATTTTGATGATGAATATATATATGTATTATTTGACTAAAAAGCTTCTTGTGAAAATGAGATGATACTTAAGTGGAAGCTTTGAAAGATTGAAGAAGATGTGCAAAACGTACTATTTGAAAAAAGAGAAGATGAGAAGGCATAAGGAGGAGAAGAGGCGACATAAGGGGTACCGGACATTATTTTTCTCTCTTGCTCTTTTGTGAAATGCCTATATATATTGTATATGTTTGGCTCAAGTTCTCTTCTTCCTTGTTCAAACAAATTTTCAACTCTTGCACATTTGTTTTTATATATGCACAAATGAATTTGAATGCACATGTTGAGTAAAAATGTGTTTTGGGGGTGTTTTCAAGTCATAACATATATTTACAAATTATCTCAAAATTACTTGGAGTTGTGAAAATTGCACTTAAAATGTTTTATACAAAAGTTTGGCTTTACTTCACCTTCTGGAGTGGCCGGACCCCTCAGCTGGTCGACCGGCTGACCTGGGAGGGTCGTCTGGCCAAGTCAGAGAAGGAAGGAAAAAGCCGGACCCCCTAGTTGGTCGACCGGCTAAGGCGCCCAACCAAGTCAGAGAAGGTGCAGAGGTAACCGGACGACCCAGCCAGTCGACCGGCTGAACTGGCTATTGTAATAAATGCACTAGCCATTTATTACCATTTTGGTTGCTTTCCTCTTCATTTTCTCACCTACCAAATCCCTATCCCCCAAATCTCTTTAAATACTCATTCAATACACATTCAAATTATGAAGTGAAGTGTGCAAAATTGTTTATCATCATTCAATCAATCTTTGAGCCATTCTTGCAATATATTTGAGCTTTTAAGAGCTTACTCATCTTCTTCTTGAAGAGAATTTTCAAATCCAATCCTTTCTTATTTCTTGAGTATATACACACTTTGATAGCTATAAACCTTGTGAGATCTATTGTTTAAAGCTTGTAAAGTGTGGGGAAATCCTAAAGAGTGAAACTCTTGGGTTCTTTGAAGTTGGGTTTCAAAGAGTTGTAAGAACTTGGTTTGTGTTTCACCAAGATTTGAAGAAGCGTTATAGTGGAGATTATTGAAGTCCTAAAGGGAGCATCCTTGGGCGGTGGACGTAGGCTTGGCCGAACCACCTTTAATCGTTTGTTTCTCTTCTCCTTCTACTTCCATTCTTATACTTGCTTATATTGCTTACATTGTGTTTGATATATTGATTGTAAGAAGTTGTTAATTTTTCTAAGAAATTTTTTAAACAAAAATTAGTAATTATCTCTTAATTCACCCCCTCCCCCTCTTAAGATATTTGCACCCACAATTGGTATCAGAGCTAGGGTTCTACCTATAGTTTAACAACTAGTAAAATTTCTAGCAAATATGAAGGGAATTTCTATTAAACAAGCACCCCCTTTTGATGGAACAAATTATGCATTTTGAAAAATGAGGATGAAAGTGTTTATACAATCACATGATTACAAAGCTTGGAAAATCATAGAAAATGGACCTACTTTACCTACAAAATTAGAAGGTGATAGGAGAATACCCAAATCGGAAAATGAATGGAATGATGAAGATATAAAATTATTTGAGCTAAATCAAAAAGTATTACATTATTTATTCAATGCTATGAATGCAACCGAGTTTGCTAGAGTAATAGGGTGCACTTCGGCTAAAGAACTTTGGGACCAATTAGAAGTAACTTATAAAGGAACTAGCCAAGTGAAAGAATCTAGGATTGCTATGCTTGTACATAGATATGAATTATTTAAGATGCTTTCAAATGAAAATGTTGAGCAAACGTTTTCTAGATTTGTTGAAATTACTAATGGTTTGAAAGCTCTTGGAAAGGATTATTCTAATGTAGAGAAGGTAAGGAAAGTGCTAAGGAGCTTGCCATCATCATGGCAACCAAAAGTCACGGCAATAAAGGAAGCAAAGGACTTGAATACATTGGAGCTTAATGAGCTCATTGGGTCACTCATGACTCATGAGCTTGAGATAAAGGACCATGAAGAAGAAGAGAAGAAAGCAAAGAAGTCCATTGCCCTCATTGCATCAAAATACTCATCAAGTGATGATGAGGAAAATGATGAGGACCTGGAAGATGAAGAAATTTCACTTCTTGCCTGAAATTTCAAAAGATTTATAAAATTTAGAAAGATGAGAAAAGGGGCCTCTTCAAGCAACACAATTTGGAAGAAAAAAGGAAAAGAAGGCAAAGATTTCAAAAAGACAAAAGATGCAAAAGATGAATTGAAGTGCTTTAATTGCAACAAGCCGGGACACATAAAAACAAATTGTCCAAAGCTTTCAAAGAAGAAAGAAGGCAAGGCGCTCAAGGCCACGTGGGACTTCTTCGAAAGCGAAGAAGATAAGGAAAAGCAACATGAGGTAGCCAACTTTTGCCTCATGGCCAATGAGGATGAGGTACTATCTTCACCTTCTCCATTTATTTATTACTCATCTAGTGAAGAAGAGAAAGAGGAATATAGCTTTGATGAATTAAAAGATGCATTTGCTAAATTACATGATGATTTATCTTTAGCTTTGGCAAAAAACAAGCAAATGCATAGGAGATTGAAACTTGTCCTTGAACAAAAAGAAATTTTGAAAAAGGAAAATGCCTCTCTTTTGGAAAAGATTGAAATCTCATAAAAAGAAAATGATTCATATGCTGAAGATTTTGTGAAAATTGAAAAAGAGGTTAAAGATTTGAAAAAGAAAAACATGGATTTGAATGGAATTATTTAAAAATTTACAAACAGCAAAGAAAATTTTGAAAAACTCCTTGGTAGTCAAAAAATGTCTTTTGATAAGAGTGGTATTGGATACAAACCTAGTATTAATCAAAAGTATGCCAAAACTTACTTTGTCAAGGCTTCCACCTCTACATCCTCCTATTCACCAAAATCAAACGTTACTTATACCTATTGTGAAAAGAAAGGACATGTATCTACTCATTGTTACTACAAGAAAATTCGTGATAAAGGATCACTTGTTCTGTATTGGCAAAGACTTAAATGGGTGGTCAAAAACAAAAATTGAAACTAACGCCAAGGACCCAAAGTGTTGGGGACCCCAAAATAAAGAATTGCATTTGAATTTCATGTGTGTAGGTATCCAATGAAGGCAAACCAAGCAAAATAAAATGGATCTTGGATAGTGGTTGTTCCAAGCATATGACGGGGAACTCTTCACTCTTCTACAAACTAAAAAGGACAAAAGGAGGAGATGTTACCTTTGAGGACAATGGAAAAGGAAAAATTATTGGAAAAGGAAGCATCGGTAATGAAAACTCTCTTGCCATACATAATGTCTTACTTGTAGAAGGTTTAAAATTTAATTTACTTAGCATTAGCCAATTATGTGACAAAGGTCACAAAGTAGTTTTTCAATCTTCTAGATGCATTGTCTATGAGTGTGGAAATGATAATATATTATTTGTAGCTAAGAGAAATGAAAATGTTTACATTGTTGAAATTGACCAACTTATATGTCAACATGTAAAATGCTTATCCGTTGTGCATGATAATGCATGGTTATGGCATAAAAGATTAGGACATGCTAGTATGAGCTTACTAAATGATTTGCCAAAGCATGATCTAGTTAGAGATTTACCAAAGCTAAAATTTGAAAAAGACGAAATTTGTGATGCTTACCAACTAGGAAAATAACATAAGACATCCTTCAAATCCCTAAATAAAGTTTCAACAAATAGAGCATTGCAACTATTACATATGGATTTGTTTGGACCCATTGATGTGGCAAGCTTAGGAAGATCTAGATATACATTTGTTATAGTAAATGACTATACTAGATTTACATGGGTCATGTTTCTTGCACATAAAAATGATGCCTTCAATAAATTTGTAAGATTGTGTAGAAAAGTGCAAAATGAGAAAGGCTATTTTATAACTTGCATCCGTAGTGATAATGGTACCGAATATGTGAACACTCCCTTCATGAACTTCTGTGATGAACATGGCATTGAACATAACTTTTCGGCCCCTCATACTCCTCAACAAAATGGGGTAGTAGAGAAGAAGAATCGTACACTACAAGAAATGGCAAGAACTATGCTAAAAGAATACAACTTGCCTACATATTTTTGGAGTGAAGCCATAAATACCGCATACTATGTACAAAATAGAGTATTGATTAGACCTATCTTAAATAAAACTCTATATGAATTATGACATGGTAAAACACCTAAAATATCATACTTCAAAGTATTTGGTTGTAAATGCTTTATCCTAAATACTAAGGACCACTTAAAAAAATTTGATGCCAAATCAAATGAAGGAATATTTTTAAGATATTCCACAAAGAGCAAAGCATATAGAGTATATAATAAAAGAACTCTTATTGTGGAAGAATCAATACATGTTACATTTGATGAGACTAATCCATTTGAGCTGAGAAAGGAAATTGATGATGTAGGTTATCTTTTGAAAAAGACAACACTTGAAGATCCAACTCCAAAAGACAAAGAAAAGCCAACTAAGCAAGAAGAAGAACATAAAAAAAGGAGGTATCAAGCCAATAAGGAAAACGAACAATGCTCAAACAAAGGAAATGTTGAAACAAAAGAACCTCATGAAGACCTACCAAAGAGTTGGAAGTTCGTAAGAAATCATCCTCAAGATCTTATCCTCGGTGATCCTAACAAAGGTGTAAGAACTAGGCGTAATATTAATACTTTTTGTGAGCATCATGCATTTATTTCTCATATTGAACCCAAGAATGCGAAAGAAGCTTTACTTGATGAAAATTGGATAATTGCTATCCAAGAAGAACTTAATCAATTTGATAGAAATAAAGTATGGAAGCTACTTGAAAGGCCCAAAGATAGACTGGTAGCAGGAACAAAATGGGTATTTAGAAACAAACTAGAAGAAGCCGGAATAGTAACTAGGAACAAGGCTAGACTAGTGGCACAAGATACAATCAAGAAGAAGGAATTGATTATGATAAAACTTATGCTCCTGTAGCAAGATTAGAATCCATTCATATGTTACTTGCATTTGCTTGTCACATTTGTGAAAAGTGCCTTTTTAAATGGATTCATTGAAGAAGAAGTTTATGTTGAACAAACCCCCGGTTTTGAAGATTCTTGCTATCCTAATCATGTTTTTAAACTAGAAAAAGCTTTATATGGTTTAAAGCAAGCTCCTAGAGCTTGGTATGAAAGACTTAGTGGATTTCTAGTGAAAGACTTAGTGGATTTCTAGTGGAAAACAATTTTGAAAGAGAAAAACTTGATTCAACCTTACTTATTAAAAAAAGACAATGATATCCTACTTGTCCAAATCTATGTGAATGATATAATTTTTGGTACTACTAATATTTCTTTATGTGAGAACTTTTCCAAGTGTATGCACAAGGAGTTTGAGATGACCATGATGAGAGAATTAACCTTCTTCCTTGGACTCCAAATCAAACAAGCAAAAGAAGGGATCTTCATAAATCAAGCCAAATACACCAAGGAAATTATCAAAAAATTTGGACTTGAAGATGCAAAGGAGATTGGAACTCCCATGAGCCCCTCAACAAATCTGGATAAGGATGAGAAGGGTAAATCAATAGATGAGAAGAAATATAGAGGTATGATCGGTAGCCTATTATATTTAACTGCCTCTAGACCTGATATCATGTTTGCAGTATGCTTATGTGGTAAATTTCAATCCAACCCTAAGGAAACTCACTTAACTGCTGTAAAAAGAATCATTAGATACCTTAAGGGAACAATTAATCTAGGGCTTTGGTATGCAAAAGGAACGTCATTTGATCTATGTGGTTTCTCTGATGCTGACTATGCTGGTTGCAAAGTAGACCATAAAAGCAGTAGTGGAACATGCCAATTCCTAGGACATTCATTAGTATCTTGGTCCTGTAGAAAACAAAATAGTATTGCTATTTCTACTATCGAAACTGAATATATTGTAGCTGGTAGTTGCGTGGCTCAGATTTTGTGGACAAAACAAAATTTACTTGATTATGGATTGCATTATGATCATGTTCCTATATATTGTGATAATACTAGTGCAATTAATCTCACTAAAAATCCAATTCAACACTCAAGAACTAAGCATATTGAGATTAAGCACCATTTCATTAGAGATCATGTACAAAAAGGTGATATAATACTTGAATTTGTTGATACTTTACATCAAGTTGCTGATATTCTCACTAAACTATTGTATGAGGATCAATTTTGCAAAATTAGGAGAGAGATTGGAATGATAAAATGTGGTTAATTTGCATGCATATGTGTTTATATGGCTTGGGCATGAAAAATATGCATTTTTATACTTTCTGACCCAACCGGTCGACAGACTAAAGCTTAAGGCGTCTGGGTAAAAGGGATTTTTTATTGTGCTCTTTGATCCAGCCGGTCGATCGGCCGCGACCAGCCGGTTTACCGGCTGAACGCGGAAAAGGTTAAAAATTGGGGGTTTTAACCCCAAATTCACTTTAATCTTCAAATTTTTTTTACCCTAGCCGAAATTTCTCTCAAACCCACTTTTAATTCTTCAAATCTCAACTAAATTTCTTCAAAATTTTGCCTATATTTTGATTACCCACTTCAAGAACAAAGTTTTCACCGATTCAATCTTCAAAAAACAATGTAAAATCATGGTGAATTCAAGGAGAAGAGGTCAAGCACGTGGAAGAAAAGGGAAGAGACCAAGAACACAATCTTCTCCACCACCACCACCTGCGGTATCAAAGATTCAAAGCAAGCAATCAATTTTGTACGGTAAATATATCGTGGACTCCAATTTTGCTAGCATCGATGTCTTGCCATTATTTAATAATTGGTCTATGTTTCTGCATCTACATTGTGATGTGCAAGATAAATTGGTAATAAAATTTTATGAAAATCTTGAGATACATAGTAGAAGTCCAAAACTTGAGTTATCTTCTACTGTATGTGGGGTAAATTTTGTACTTAAGGAAGAAACTTTGCATGAAATCTTTCAAATACGTATTGATGGAGAATGTCATTACAATAGTCAAGGTTGGCCGGAAGGAATTAGGAAAACTGATACTCTGGGGCAAGTTATAAAATACATGTGGAAGGATGTAGGACCTAAGAATCCAAAATTGAGTCTTCTATTATTGAGGGATGTTGATATTAATACGAGGATTACCTTCAAAATCATGAGTGAAGTTATTCTCCTTAGGAATATCAATGATGGAAAAATCTCGGTTATGGATGCTTATATCTACTATAGCCTTAGGCAGAAAAAGAAGATAGCTTTGTCTTTCCTAATCCTTTAACATATGTTGCATATTAGTGGAAAGGATGGAGGAAAAACGACCACTCCTGGGTATGGTATGGCATTGATGCATATTTTTTCACACTTTAGAATCTCTTCAAATGCTCCATACAGAGAGTTTGCCTGGAACTTTGACATGTTGTATATGAACTTCATGGGCATTTACTGGTATAATGGGGAGCCCAAAAATAGAGAGACCTTCAAACATTTGCCCTAAAGCACTCAAGCTACAATTAAGCATAGGCCTAAGTAGGGCACTACTTTCACCGATCCTGTCTATGGCCCCAATGCACAAAAGCTTGATGATATACTTGGCGGGGAAGACATCACAGTAAAAGAAGATGTAGGGCCAGAAATTGAGGGTGATCCCGACATAAGCATTCTAGGAACCATACCCATGGCTGTTAGTACCTCTGAAGAAGAGGAAGATATTGAGGAGGCTACTCTTAGGCGAGTGATGAGAGAATCTAAGGAGCAGGTGCATGTTGATGAGTAACGCCGAAGAGAGATTCGTCTCGGTGCTAGTTCTAGCTCGATGGGTCAACAAGAAGACCCCTCTTTGATGGCTTAGATTCTTTCACAATTGCAAGCTTTAAACACTGGTATAGGAGAAATGAGAGCCACCATGACAAACCAATGGAATGAGCTTACTATTTGGAGGCAACACATTGATTCAGAGGTGGCTTCTATGCGATCGGACATGAAGAAGTACTTCAAAGATCACCATGATCGCGCGCCTTGATTTTCCTACTTCAGAAAAACTCATTTTATTCCACTTGAAAACTTTTTTGTTTTAGTTAACTTTAAAATTCTTGACTTTGGTACACAAGTTATTTCTTTTATACAACCTTTTCCTGCCTATATATTAATTTTGATGATGCCAAAGGGGGAGAAGTATAGTAAATATAAATGAGCAATGGGCGAATGATATAATGTTGATTGAATGGTATATATGCTTTGTTGATTTGTTGATATGCTTTGATGATATGTTTGTTGTACTTATTGTGGATATGGCCATATGTTTGTTGTACTTGTTGTGGATATGGTTATTTGTATGATTGTTGATAGGTTGATTATTGGTGAAAAATGCCTTCAAAATATGCATGAGTTAAATCTTGATAGGGGGAGTATTTTCTCAAATACATTTTTTAAAGAATGTATATATATTAAGTGGGAGTCTTTTTGCTCATATCTTAAAAATTTGTCGTCATCAAAAAGGGGGAGATTGTTAGATATATATTCACTATTAATTTTGATGATGAAAATATATATGTATTATTTGACTAAAACGCTTCTTGTGAAAATGAGATGATACTTAAGTGGAAGCTTTAAAAGATTGAAGAAGATATGAAAAACGCACTATTTGAAGAAAGAAAAGATGAGAAGGCATAAGGAGGAGAAGAGGGGACATAAGGGGTACCAGACATTATTTTTCTCTCTTGCTCTTTTGTGAAATGCCTATATATATTGTATATGTTTGGCTCAAGTTCTCTTCTTCCTTGTTCAAACAAATTTTCAACTCTTGCACATTTGTTTTTACATATACACAAATGAATTTGAATGCACACATTGAGTAAAAATGTGTTTTTGGGGTGTTTTCAAGTCATAACATATATTTACAAATTATCTCAAAATGATTTGGAGTTGTGAAAATTGCACTTAAAATGTTTTATGCAAAACTTCACCTTCTGGGGTGGCCGGACCCCCCAGCCGGTTGACCAGGGAGGGTCGCCCGGCCAAGTCAGAGAAGGAAGGAGAAAGCCGGACCCCCTAGCCAGTCGACCAGTTAAGGCGCCCGGCCAAGTAAGAGAAGGTGCAGAGGAAGTCGAACGACCAAGCTGGTCGACCAAGCCGGTCGACCGGCTGAACGAACTACTGTAATAAATGTACTAGTCGTTTATTACCGTTCTGGTTGCTTTCCTCTTCATTTTCTCACCTACCAAATCCCTATCCCCCAAATCTTTTTAAATACTCATTCAAGACACATTCAAATTATGAAGTGAAGTGTGCAAAATTGTTTATCATCATTCAATCAATCTTTGAGCTATTCTTGCAATATATTTAAGCTTTCAAGAGCTTATTCATCTTCTTCTTGAAGAGAATTTTTAGATTCAATCCTTTCTTATTTCTTGAGTATATACACACACTTTGAGAGCTATAAACCTTGTGAGATCTATTCTTTAAAGCTTGTAAAGTGTAGGAAAATCCTAAAGAGTGAAACTCTTGGGTTCTTTGAAGTTAGGTTGCAAAGAGTTGTAAGAACTTGGTTTGTGCTTCACCAAGATTTGAAGAAGCATTATAGTGGAGATTATTGAAGTCCTAAGGGGAGCATCTTTGGGCGATGGACGTAGGCTTGGCCGAACCACCTTAAATCGTTTGTTTCTCTTCTCCTTGTACTTCCATTCTTATACTTGCTTATATTGCTTATATTGTGTTTGATATATTGATTATAAAAAGTTGTTAATTTTTTTGAGAAATTTTTTAAACGAAAATTAGTAATTATATCTTAATTCATCCTCCCCTCTTAAGATATTTGCACCCACACCATCTTTTAAAGTCATTCTTATTGAAACTTTGGGGCATCTCACTAGGTACAAGTGGTCTAGGATTATGTCCAACTAATGGCATAGCCATTAGAGGATTGGTGTTTACATTTCTAGGTGCTTGCATAGATGGAATAATGTTTACACTACCTGGTAGTGCATTACCGGATCTTCCTTATCTAGCTATTGGAACGTTATTCCTTTTAGTCGACATCTTGAATGTCCCCCAAATACCAAAGAGCAAAGAGAACAATTAGCTTGTGTTTTCAAAGAAAGACCAATTTTTAGTTTCTCTTCAAACTAGAAATTCTCTAGAAATTTTTTGCGAGCAACAAAAGAAATAGGCAACAAAAAGTTTTCGTAATACAAAAAAAAAAATCAACTTTAAGTGCTGAACTAATAAGAAAATTATGATCCAACTTGACTATAGTTATCTACTGAAAGTTCCAAAAAGCCAGTTCTCTTGAAACATAAATTTTTTTGAAGCAAAAACAAATTAAAGTTTTAAGGAAAAGAGTTTTCAAGAAAAACAATGTCTCCAAATAGTCTTACAAATTGAAGTATTAAGTCTTAAGATTGTTGGGATTGAGCACCGATTTTCTGAAAAATTGCAGCTTGAAAACTAGAAAATTAAACAAACAAATAACTTGAAAATTAAACTTACTTCACTTTGCAAAATTGGAAAGAAGAATGCTATACAAAGTCAAGGCCTGAACTTGGTTCAGTGTCTTTAAGACTTATTCGTCCTACATTGGTGATCATGGTTAATGACAAATAGCAGCCCAAGATACAATAGTTATCACTCAGAAAAGAAGTGCTTGAAATTCTAAGTCTTGATGAACCAAATAACAAAGAACTCTTTTTTTTTTTTTTTTTGCAAGCCTAATGCTAGAGTATATATAAAATGCTATTTTCTATAAAGTGAATGTTTAATGAAATGAAAATGATACAAAATCAATGCTTATGAATGCTTATTTATAGAGGTAGGATGTCTATTCTAAGTAACAGATCTGAACAGCCATGTTTGGAACATCTAAAGCTACACATGTCTTTCTAACAAGCAAACATGTCTTTTCACTCAAACTAGGGTAACCAGTCAGTCATATTGGTTGATTGATGGAATGAAATAGTGAGCATCACTACACTAACTGGTTGGTCGATTAATCGATGGGATGACCCAACCAGTTGAGGCGGTGACAAAATTATTGATCACTGTATTAATCGATTTCCCCTTTCTTTGTAAATAGTTGATTGAATGTGCCACTGGCAAAAATAAAGTTGGTATAAAATAATAAAGTAATCTAGGCCAAGGCCCTAACTCAATTTAAGCCTAGCCCACGTCCTCACCCTTGTACATGTTGTGCCTTGCCAGGTTGAGTTAAGCTGGGCCAGATGGGTGGCAGGTGGCGCATTCATTTGGTCATTAATTTGATCCTACAATTAGGTAGGTCCTTTCCTTTTTCACATATGTAGGTGCCCTTTGGGGCTCAAACCCAAATGTTACAAATTAGGTATATAAATAGCTTAATACGGCTTTAGTTTTTTCATGTGGCAACTCTTTTCTCACCATGTTAAAGCTCCACATAATCCTCCAACTTTAAATTCAATTTTCTTATTCATTATTTATTAATTTTAAATAGGTAAATGTACTATGATTATCTACTTGGAATGAAGGTCCCGAACATGCATTGTTCTTCTCATTTTGAGATAACTACAACAGGTTGAAAGATGGCCTTGTTTTTTGGAGCAACTGGTTGGACTTTTTTTATATAGATGGACTCAAATTGGGTTTTGTTACTATTTTTGTGATTGGGTTTTCAACTTGTTTCCTTATCAAGTGTTCAATTTCTTTTGTTGGAGAAGGATTTTTGTTTGGAAGAATTGTTTGTTTTGGTAAGATGGCTAATGGTTTTACTGGGTCTATCATAACTTTATCTTCGACATATTTTGCTAGTAATGGTGGTTCTTGTTTAACAACCTCATCATAGTAGGTGCTAGTTTTTGCTTTATTTGGTAGTTTTCCTCCAAAAGAGCTAGCCATGTCCTATAAGAAATTCTCTTGTTAAAAGATCAAGAATACTATTGATTTTACCTTCGATAAACTCAATTTTGAAGTCAAAAATAGAAAGGTTTGCTTACCATGGTACAAAATTTCTTTAGATGCAATATTTTTAACATCATTTGTCAAAACTTCTTTTGCTAATTTGCAGTCAACTCTAATGCTGAAGCTTTGATTAAGAAAATCATCTTGGAATTTTGAAATGCAATACAATAGGCAAAAGTTCCTTTTTAGTTGTCAAATAATTCTTTTGTGGTTTCAAGTTCCTGAATGAAAATGAACAATTTGCTCTTTTCCCTTGATTACTTATTTAGGGATTCCTCTATAACGTACGTCTAAGGTACCAACCTGAACTAATTTTGGTGCAAAGGGATGATAAATTGATAGTATGGACCTTCGCCCATGTTTCAGGACCCATTTTCAATATATTATTTAATGGTTTACATACCTGTTTAAGTTCTAGACAAAAGTTTGACACATAATTCAAAGTACCTAAGAATCTCTGGAGTTGACTTTTATCTTTTATGACATCAGGAAACTTATCTATAAATTGAATAGACCTTTGAATCAGAATAATTATGCCATTTGCAATTTTATGGCCAAGAAATCTAACACTGGTCCAAAAAATTTTAGTTTTTTATGCTAAGAACACAAGCCTATTTTGTTTGACAATGTGCAAAAAGATTTTAAGATGTTCATGATGTTCATGATGTGACTCAACACTTAGACTGAGAACAAGAACATCATCAATGTATACTATAGTAAGATGAGTATATTTATTGAAAATTTATTCATGATATTTTGAATCCACTTGGAGCATTTTTCAGAACAAATGGCATAACATTTATTCATACTGCCCAAATAGTATCGTAAATGCATATTTGTACCTATCTTGTTTAGTAATTTATATTTGTCAAACTCTTGGTTTCATGTCAAATTTTGAAAATACCTTTGCATCGTAAAGTCTTTCAAAAGGTCATCCTTGTTTGGTATTAGGTATCTAATCAACTATAGAACTTTATTTAATTGTTTGTAATTGATAATAAGTTTAGATACTCCTTGTTCCTTTTCTGCTTATTAACATAGAAAGCTACACATAACCATAAAGACTTAGATTTCCTTAGACCTTTATCAAGGAGTTATTTAATTTCTTTTTTGGCAGAGTTCAAGGTATTCTTGGCTTATATGGTTTGATGCTTTGGTAGCAATTTGTTTTCCAAGAAACCCTGGTTCATATGGTAAGGAAAATTGGTGACTTTTTCTTTGCCAAAAAGCGTTTGATATGTCATAGCAAACTTCTTTTTCTAGTTTTTCTTCAAATTCTTGGATAAGTTTTTGTTATTAGGAAATATATTTTTGAATAGTAAGGGATGAAATTTCTTCCTTTAGAAAACAAAGTTGTTTTTCTTTTTGTTTAATAAGTGGAAATTTTCCAATAAGGTTAACATCTCTTCTGATTGAAGGAAAAAAAGAATTTAAACAAATTGTTTTCACCAAAACCCTTGCCTCAATACCTTGATTGGTAATTATGATTAGGAAAAGCATTTGTAGTAATAGATTTTCAAGAATATCTAGTGAACTTCAATTCTTTATGAGAACAAAGCTAGTCTTAAAATAGACTCCATTATTGCAAACGTGTGCCTTTGGTATTTAAAAATTGATTCTTGATTTTGTAGCATTTGTTGCAAAAAGCCCTTCCTTAATTTTGTCATAATACCTTATAGGGATAAGCCTCTCATGAATACAATTCATATCTTCTTCACTATCAATTAAGGCTATGGTTTCAAATGTATAATCCTTAATGACGATGGTTAGTTTAACATATCATTTTTCAAATGTGATTTGCAATATAACATTTAAAAATTCATCTTTCGAGGGAATGTTTGTCTGATTACGAACTTCTGCAAGTTTTTCTTTTTTTTCTTCATTTGCTAATTGTTTGGATAGGCATATCATAAGTTGGAGTTCAAAAATATCCTGCTTCATTTTATTGTGCTCTTGTTCCCCAACTTAATTCTTATTTAAGCATCTTAATTTCTTATCTATAGTCTTCAATTTTAGCCTTGTTTTATTTCTTTTGTCTAAACATGCTAATACTTCATTTTACTTTGTTGGTTTTGATTTCTTTTGTCTAAACATTGCTAATACTTCATTTTAATTTGTTGGTTTTGATTCTTCTTGTTTGTCTTTTTCAATTAAAGCTTTTAGTTTTGGGAGATAATATTTATTATCCGTCAGATACTCAATTTTATTGATCATTTCTAGATAAAATTGACATTGGTCAAAAAGAACATTTAGCTATTTGTCACAAAAGCATATTTATGGTAAACAGGTAGCCCAGAACAATTTTTTCAATTTAAAGAATAACAACCATAATGATCAGTCTCTATTCTATTAATATTTTCTTTTGTTTCAAACTCTTATTCTAAGCTTGATTCTTCTTGGTTAAGTATTAGGAATATTTGTTCTTTTATTTTATCATCTATTTAGATTCCTTGTGACCTTACAATTTTTTGCTCAATGTCCTAGCTTGGCATAGTTGTAGCATCAATCTTTGATTAGTTGTTTCTTTCAACTTTAGGTTGTCTTTTTGTTTCTTTTTTAAATTTCCTAAATGGTTTATAGGGTTTTCTATAGCTCTTGTCAATCTTTTTGTATTTAAAATTTGGATATTTATGGGTTTTATGGCATTTCTTGTGCAGAAGGAGATTTAATTATTTCCATTCCTAATTGTTCACACCAATTTCCAAGTTCATGCATGGAAATCATATTTTGTTAAGTTATTCTTCTAATCTAAGATCTATACAAAATTTCATGGCAGTTTTGTTAATATGAGAAATTATATCTCTATATGTCATTTGATCATATTAAAGCTCTAGATAGTCTTACTTTAGATTTTCTTCAACCTTTTCCGCAAATAACTTGGGGAATCCTAATATAAACTCTTGCAAAACTCTCACGAAAGGAATGTGTATAGTACCAAATATTATGTCATCTACATAAATTTGCACAAGAAGCATTTCAATCCATCAAGTATAATCTAACTTTTCTCTTTGAAAACTATTTTGTGCAAGAAAACCACTTAATCTTTCAGACTATGCATAGGGGCTTGTTTCAAACCATATAAATCTTTTATAACTTGAAAACATGATTTGGAAAACATGGATCTTCAAAACTAAGAGGTTGTTCAACATATACTTCCTCTCTTATAAAACCATTAAAAATGCACTTTTGGCATCTATATAAATACAATTTAAAATCCATACAGCACACAAATGCAAACAACACACAACTTTATTCAAGTCATGCTACAAGTGTATATGTCTCATTATAGTCAATGCCCTCCTCTTGATTGTATCCTTGGGCTACTAGACTTGCTTTGTTTCTCACAACAACACCATTTTCATCAAGTTTGTTTCTAAAAACTCATTTTGTGCCAATAACTGATTGTTCTTTAGGTCTTTTAACAAGTTTCCATACTTTATTTTATTCAAACTAGGTCAACTCATCTTGCATAGCCACAATATAATCACTATGAAGTAAAGCTTCTTTTGCTTTCTTGGGTTTAATATGCGAAATGGAAGCATGATATTCACAGTAAGCATTGATATTACCTTTTGTTCTTACCCTTTTGCTTGGACCACCAATGATTTGCTTTGTTGGATGATCTTTCTCCTATTTCCATACTTTAGGCCAGTCTTCATGTCCAATAGTAATAGGCTCATCTCTTGATTGTTTTCTTCATTGTTGACTTGCTCTTCTTAGGATGGAACCTCCTTATTTAGCAAACCTTTGATGCATTAAACATCTTCATCCTAGAAAACTCATGCTAATTAATATACAACCCAATCTGTGTATCCTTCACTTATGTGGTTCCTTGATAGGTTATCTTAAGTAGATGTTGTACATCCTTCACTGATTGGCAATTACACACCCACCTATACTCCGTCTTTCTCAAAGTACGATAGATAATGTTAAGTACCTTGGAGTTCTTTGTGAGCATGGCCTTGTCCTCATGGTTTAGCTTGTTCTTCCTCTTGGGCACCGTGGCACCGTCATTGTTGATTTTCATAGGCACGAACAGTCCATCTTCTACCAAGTCCATAGCTCATAATCAATTAATTATATATGTCTCTCCATATGCCTCCTCTAATAAGGGTAACTGACTCATCAATGCGGCAAGCTTGAAAGGCGAGAATCGCTTATCAAACAAAGACTCGTTAGCCATGTTGATCACTTTACAAGATGATTAGTCATCTATAATGCCCAAGCTCTTGATAGCATTTGTTGGTAGAAAACGAACTTTAGAAGGGGGGTTACTAAAGTTAGTTTGAGTCTTTTTCAAATTTTTGGCTAGTTTAGAAATTTTGATGAACACTTATTGTAAATCAAAATAAAGTAAAACAAGAACACAAAAACAATCAACACAAAGACGAATACACGTGTAGAGTAGTTCAGCACAAACCTACATCCACTAGGACTTTTTAATCTTCTCCACTAAGGTCAAAAAAACCAAGCTTTTCAAGTGTTGGCTAAGTTTGAACAAACAATGCAACCTTGAAATCATCTCGATTCAAGTTTTTCACCCTATCCTTGCTTTTGATTTGAAGTTTCAATCACTCAAATAAGCACGACCCAACTTACAAGAATTTCAAGAGAATGAAAAGAAAGTGATAGCTCTCAAATTTAAAGCTCAAAGCTAGAAATAAAGAGATACAAGTTTTGATCCTATGATTGCCTCAATTTTTGTAGAAAAGATCTTTTTGCTCTACTTAATTTATGTATTTATATACACCAAGGCTAAAGTAGTTATTAAACATAAAAGAAAGCTCAAATTTCAAAATTTGAAAATTGGAAGTGGATAAGGTTGTACGATTTGTTGCCCAAAGAATGAATCCAAGAGGGGGTGAATTAGATTATTGGTACAAATAAGCACTTAAGAACTCTTAACAAGTATTTCAAGCAAAAGTACATACAACATTCAAATACTTGAAATATAAAGAGTATAGGTTAAGAAGATCAAACATACCTATTTAGAGTGGTTCGAACTCCCAAGGGTCTAGTCCACTATCTAAGGTCATCCCTTAGGGTTTTGAAAACTTCACTAGTGAATTGGCTTCTTGTTTAGTACATTGTAAAAGCATAGAACAACAATCACAACCCTTACTTTACCACGAGTATTAACCTAATACTTGAGGTTTCAACCTTTCACTCTTGAGATAAGTTCCTCACAAGTATGCTACCCAAGACTAAAGAAACTCACACCTAATGTAATAGTAGAGAGTTGGGATACAAAAACTTCTTGTGAGTAAGTGTTCAAAGATATTTAAACCTTCCTATGTTGCTCTAAGCAGATAAGCAATTTATGAACTCAAGAACTTGATCAATGAATGCCAATAATATGCAATCAATGAAGATAGTAATAAATGAAGCAAGATTACTAAAAAGAGAGTATATTGAATGCTAGAGAGCTTGTGGATATGTTTTGATCAAATTATATTTAAGTTGGGAGATGAAACATATATTTATAAGCCCAAAAAGTAAGTCTCTCAATGGCTATATTTTGAAAACAACTCAGAGCGACTGTCAGAGCACTCTACCGGTCAACCCACTGGGTATGCTGGAAGTTCCAGTAGGCAAAAAAGCCATACCGAAACACTCTACCAGTCGATCGGTAGGCTTTTCTAGTAAAGCAACAATGCTCACTAGTTTTACCAGAGCACAGAGTCGGTTGATCACTTGTGTAGTCTGATATTTGCAAAAATTGTCAGAAAAGCTGCTACCTACTATAAAAAGTGCAGCTATGCTCAAAAAAGACAATAACAACTATTTTTCTATAGATTCAACAGTTTAAGATGACATCTAATATTGCATACATCCAGTCTCATTAATGCAACATCAACCAACTTGCAAAAACCTTAAATGCAAAGCTAAAACTTGCACACAATCAAGATTTTTTCAAAATTTTACATGGGGAAATGGTGTATGCAAGTTGTTTACCTATAGATACACATATATTGTACAAGATAGCTCAAATATCTATAGTGTAAAGCCCGTATATGCACTTTTACTACAGGAAACATGCTAATATACTAATATATATATATATATATATATATATATATGCATACATATATATATATAAGCAACTATAATTGTCAAAGTATCAAGTATCAATGAAATAGCGTATGCTATAGTACATGCAATTTCAAAATGCAAGGATATGCACATGAAGACTATATTTTCTACAGGAAAAGTTGTTTTGAATGCAAATGAAAGCATGTGCATACCCATAATGCGAAGAATAGAGAAGTTATATAAGCATGTATTAAGAAGAAAAGATGATCAATCATAGAAAACAGGAATTATAAGTAATATGCATGAAAATGCACGCAATGCAATAAGTCTTTGAGCTTCATAGCATTTTGCTTATGTACTAAGATCAGCTTAACATAAGATTAAGAAAGAAGGAAAAAGTTATAACTACAAGACAACTTCAAGGTACTCCAATCTTCATGAACCATGCTCCATCTCCTTTATTTGCTTAAAAATGTTTCTGTACAAGATATTCAATATACTAAAAAGTAATAGCAATTAGATAATAAAGCACAATTATGTCATCATCAAAATATAATTAACATTAGTAAATCAATATATTAAACCAATATATTCAACATTCTCTCCCTTTTTTATGATAACAAAATTGCCAAAGGTGGAATCTTAAGAGGAAGCTCCCCATAACTTCAAGACTTCCCCTCAATCAAAGCATAGAGATAGTTTGAGCTTTTAAGAATCATAAGAATATTAGTATGAGAATATATAAGTATATATAACTATACAATAATCAAAAAACTTAAAACCAATACATAACCATACAATAATAATTATATATATATATATATATATATATAAACTTAAGAACAATACCCTTTCTCCCCCTTTGGCATCATAAAAAAAGATCATATGAAAGAACCGTTGAGCCAAATGGAAGAAGTAGGAAAGCAATAAGCCATTAATGAAAGGAGGTATCATCACTTGGCCAGCACACACGCATGCAAGCATAAAAGTCTTCAGCAAGTATATATAAGTATAAGAGCAAGTATAAACAAGTATAAGTAAGTGTGGAAGAATAACCATAAACACTAACTAATAACATGCAATGAAAAGAAATTATCCATCAAAAGTAAGTGAAATGAAGTGAATTTGTTGGAAAAACATCCTAGGGAGTGGGATTTTGAAAACTAATAAAGGCCAAAAAGTTAGAGCGGCTTCACCATCATTGGGAAGTCCCATCTGTAGCTTTATCAACTTCACATCCTGAGCTAAGTGAGCCATGATTTGGCTTTGATCCCAACAATCGTAGCAAGGCTATCAAGAGTAGTGTTTTGATTACCCATAGTCACAGTTAATGTATCAACTTTCTCTCCTATGGAATCAACCTTGTCAAAGAGCCATGGCATAAGCCTATCATTGGCATTTTTGGATCGAAGCTCGTAAGATTGCCCTTGTTCTTCATTGTACTCTTCGTGGGCCTCTTCATCTTCTTCCACTTCCTCTTCTTCTTCTATATCCTCCATCTCTTCATCATCATTAGCATCATCATCCCACCAAAATTAAGCTCTTACCCTTCTTCATCTTCGTGAGGGACTTGTTTACAATTCTTTAAAGGATGAGGCTCCTTACATTTTGAGGCAATACTCTAAATTCATGAAGTGCATCCACCTCCCTCTTTATTAGAATAACTCCATCCTGTTAAGACATTGTAAGTCTAAAGTCCTCATATGATTGAAGAAGCTTTTTGGAACATTTTCAAGTATAATACCCTTAGCTCTAAAAATCCTAGTCAATGTCATCCCATATCCAAGCACTGTATTTCTAAGGACCACATTCTTCATATAAGTTAGAATGGTCTTCGGGAGATTAACCCTATAGTTATGGTGGAGCAAATACAAATAACATTCCTCGGCCTTATAGATTTTCCCGTCATGACTGTGTTTAGGTACCACATTGTGTTTAAACATCTTAATAAAGACCTTGGAAACTGAATAGACTTCATTTAAGAGAGGAAATTCAAGATATTGAGGTACATGTTCGAGCCAAAAAAAAAAAAAACCATTAATGTCCCCTTCACAAATATTATCAAGAAATTGGAAAAATTCCTAAAAGCAAATACAGGGTATTGACAATCATGCAAGGGAATATTAAAAATATTCCTAAGATCTTCCTCAGTAATCTCAATGTTAACCCCTCTAACAACTGACCAAACTCTACCATAAAGATTATTCCAATTCAATTTCTCATAGAATTCTTGAACAAGTTGAGGATAAATGGGTTCTCTAGTAGTCATGAAATTCATCCAGCCATTTACAGTACAAAACTCAATCATATTCAAGGTTTGAATTTCATCTTGAATAAGACATTTACCTGCCCATATTTTCTTGTCAGAATAATTTCTTTCCCTTGGAGGTGAAGATGGTTGGGCTTCGAGAGAAAGTTGCCTCCTTGAACCCCTTGGACCCCTTGAACCCCTTGAAGAACTATCAATATTCTTGCCTTTGGAACTGGAAGCATAAGCCTTTCCCTTACTTCTTGTGTTAGCCATGAGAGAGAAGAGATTTTGAAGAGAGAAAGCTAGGTTTTGATGTTAAGGATTAGGGAAGGATTGAAGTGGGTAATGTGTTGTAATGAAAGATTTCAGAGAGAAAGAGTTTTAGAGAGGTTCTAAAAAAGAGAATATAAAGAAAATAGAGAGTTTCTGAAGTGGGTCGGTGAAAAAATGAGTTACCGATCGTGCCCTAGCTTTTTTAAAATCCAATTTTTGCGACTATCGATTGACTGGTACCTGAGGGTGTCTTTCGATACAGTCTGCCAATAAAACCAATAGCCAAAAGTGACTACCAATCGACATAGCCAGCACATCGATACCAAAATAGTATGTTCCAGTGCAAAGTTTTTGCAAAAAAGTTGAGTTTTTCACAATTGTAACATTCCCAACTCCCTTCTAATACTTAAAAACTGGTTTTCATGCAGTGGTTTAGTAAAAATATTAGCAAGTTGATGCCGAGAATCAACAAAATTAGGCATAACATCACTTTTTTGCACATGATCACATTCCTACTTTTGAAAGATTCCTTAGTTTGTTTACCAAGTTTGCACACACAATACACATTGTTACCAACATATTTGACTTTAGGCAAACCTCTAACAAGATTAAGACTAACCAGTTTATTTATGGAATCCACATTAACATGACCTAGTCTCCTCTGCCAAAGCCATATATTCTTATTCATACCACTTAAGCATTTAACGTTTTGATAATACAAATCATCAAAGTCAAAAGTATACACATTGTCATGCCTCATGCCAACAAACACAACATTATCACATTTATCAACTATTTCACATTTAGAGGCTTTAAAATTAACAAATAAACCTTTATTATGTAGTTGACTAATACTAAGCAAGTTATGTTTCAAACCATGTACAAGTAAAACATTCTCAATACACAATTTAGACTTGTTACCAACATCTCCAATGCCGATGATTCTTCCTTTGAAGTTATCCCCGAATGTAACAAATCATCCATTCTTTTCCTTGAGTGACAAGAACTCTGATTTGTCACTCATCATGTACCTTGAGCATCCACCATCCAAGAACCATTTTCCATTATCTCCGAAGGATGCAAGACAAACTTACACAATTTAAATAAAACATGACTTGGTACCCAAGGCTTGTTGGGTCGTTGAACATTGGTCCTGGTTCCTTTAGGAACCCATGATTAAGTTGTATTTTTTCTCACCAAATCTTTTAATAAAGTAGTTATGTGAAGCATGTACATTTCTACAACAATAGTTGCACGTAACTTTAAAAGCACATGAAGAAGATGCTTTTACAAATTACTTTTTTGTAATGATCATGCTTTTTTTGAAAAACTTTCTTATCATTTGAAGAGTCAATCTTGGAAGTGCTTGGTTCTTTTCAAAGAATTTATGTAAGACTTTTGTTTTGAAGACGAATCATAACCAATCCCAGCTTTATCAAAGATACAATGTTATTTTCCAAGCAAGACACTTAAATTTTCAATTCCATTTGTAAATATTGAAACCACATTTTCTAAATCATTGACCTTTGCTTTCAAATCTTCATTTCCTTTGTATAAATCAACTTTGGTTATCTTATTTTCTAAATTCTTTTTCAAACTCTCATTTTCCATGCAAACATCATGCAATTTACTTTCAAGAGACAAAATTTTTTTCTGAAACTCCTTGTTTTTGTTAACCATTTTGTTGAACTCTATGAGCATCTCATTATACATTTCTTCTAATTCTTCATAAGAACTATTTTCATCACAAGAGACATAGTTTGGACTTATCTCATCTTCCTCTTTTGCATTGAGACATAGGTTGGCAACTTCCTCTTCAATGGACTTTTCTTCTTCATCACTTGACTCCGGGTTAATCCAAGTAGCCTTCAAGGCCTTCTTTTTGAATTTCTTCTCATCCTTCTTCCTCAATGGACACTTGTCTTTGACATGTCCTAGTTTCTTGCATTTAAAACAAATTAATTCTTTACTAGTCTTACCTTTACTGTCCTTTTTTGGATTGAAGTTTTGCTTCCTCATGAATCTCTTAAATTTGGAGAACATGGTAATTTCATCATCATCTTCACTCTCACTTTCACTTTTTGATTTTTCTTGTGGTGTGGCTTTGAGAGAAATAGTTTTGTTGGCCTTTGGTTATTTCTCTAGCTCCTTGAACTCCAATTTATGAGTCATGAGTGAGTCAACAAGTTCACTCAATTGTAAGGGGTTGAGATCCTTAGACTCCTGGATGGCCATAGTTTTTAAGGCTGAGCCATTGGTAGGCTTCTCAAAAGCTTTCTTACAAGTTCGGCATTCTCGTAATTCTTGCCAAGAGACTTCAAGGAGTTAACAATTTCAAAAACTCTTAAAAACATTTGCTCAATAATTTCATCCAGAAGCATAGATAACATTTCTTATTTATGCACAAACATGCTAATCCTAGTTTCTTTAACTTGATTCGTGCCTTCATGTATGACCTCAAGTTAATCCCATATCTCCTAAGTTGTGGTGCATCCTATAAATTTTGTTGAATTTGGAGGGACTTAATGCAGGGTAAAGGTAGTAAATGGCATTATCATTTGCTTTAACTAATTTTATATCATCCTTATCCCATTCTTCTTCTAGTTTAGGGATCTTCACACTATTTACTTCTTTGGAGGGGATATTAGGTCCACTAACTATGATTTTCTATGCAACGTAATCGTTGGCTTGCAAAAATATTCTTATTCTAACTTTCCAAAATGCGTAATTGGTTCCATTAAAGTATGGGACTCTAGTAGTGGAAAGACCTTCTTGAATTCTATGTGCCATGATATTTAGCTCTAGACGATTAAGTAAAAAACACACAAAAATGCAAGCTGATGTGATTGACTTACGATAGGAAATTGGATGCAAATTCTAAGCCAAGTTTTAACTTACAAGTGGATGAGTGATTGCAGTCTAGTGCGCTAAGTACGAGGGCAAATCCACAAGAAGGCAATTTTGATTACTTGTGGAAAGGTGCTAGTAAAGTGCCTAAGTGATTGTTGATAATTTAAATGAAAAGTTGATTTTGAGAAAATTAAAATAAAACTAGAATTAAACTAAAAAGAAAAATTAATTAAAGGTAAAAACCAAAACTTGATTTGAAAACTTCTTTGGGTCAAGTTTAGGGATCGGATTCATATGTGAAATTCAAGTTTTAAGCTCAACTTAAGAGTTCCTATTTTGATGTGAAAATCATACTACAAGCCTAATTGATTGAACACCTAAAATTAATCAGTAAACTAATCCTAGTTCAGAGGTCCAACTCTATCCCTAAGTCCTTTATCTAGTTGAACTATATATTTGCCCTAAAATCCGAGGAAAAATTTATCAATTAACCATGTGTAGAAAACTATGATACAACCTATATTTTAGCAATAAAGCTCACAAGAATATTTATATGATTGAATAAAAGTATCCTATTAAACATCAGCTGCAAACAAAATGAAATAAATAGAAATAAAATAATGAGGAACATCAATCATATAAATAAAACACATCAAAATATTCCATCCAAGTTTGAGACCTTAAAACGAGAATGATCACATAGTCATCCTACCTTAGACAACAAATTACTTGGACATGTTTAACGAAAATAAACAAAAAATATGAGAGAAAGTTTAAGAAAGCTTCCCCATAAATTTGGCTTAAACTCGTCTTCAATTGTTCATAGCTTGATCCTAAATCTGTTGAATTTTTCTATAGTCAAATTTGAAAAGAATTAAAGAAGAAATGAAAAAGAAAGAAAAATATTGTTGCTAAAGGTATGCCACCTGATCTGCTTTGTGATGCTCTTCCTGATCCTTCATATGTCTGTGATGCCATATATATATGGTGGAGGCAAAACCTAAGGCTTTTTAGTTCAAGACCCACGTGGGCCTTATGGCCAATTTGGCTTTCCTTTTTTTTTTTTTTTTTACTTTTCTTATTTTATTTTGTTTCCAAATCTTTTCTTTTCTTTGCCTGTAAGAAAATTTCCTTTTTCCTTTAATTCTTTTGGCAAGTCTTTGTCAAAAGTAATTCTCCTCTTTTTCCTTCTTTTTTTTTCTAGAAAATTCTCCTTTCCAAGTTTTACTTCTAATTTGCTCTCTTTTTCCTTTGGTTTCTACCTGCACTAAAAACACAATAAAGTGATTAAATATTTTTAATTAACATCAAATTAACTCCAGAAAATTACTAAAATAAGCCTAAAAATATAATCACATCACAAACAATCACACAAGTTATGCAATTAATGTGTAGAGCACTAGACTCTGATACCACATGTTGCCCAAAGAATGAATCCAAGAGGGGAGTAAATTGGATTATTGGCACAAATAAGCACTTAAAAACTATATACAAGTATTTCAAGTAAAAGTACACATAACATTCAATGTAAATACTTGAAATATAAAGAGTATAAGGTTAAGAAGATCAAATGTAGCTATTTAGAGTGGTTCGAACTCCCGAGGCCCTAATCCACTACTTAAGGCCTTCCCTTAGGGTTTTGGAAACTTCACTTGTGACTTGGCTTCTTGCTTAGTACGTTATAGAAACATAGAACAATGATCACAACCCTTGCTTCACCACAAGGACCA
This sequence comes from Cordia subcordata, assembly GCA_028554755.1. Classification (NCBI taxonomy): domain Eukaryota; kingdom Viridiplantae; phylum Streptophyta; class Magnoliopsida; order Boraginales; family Cordiaceae; genus Cordia; species Cordia subcordata. The sequence continues at coordinate 12,349,728 of JAPTOF010000010.1, read as the reverse complement.
CAAGTATTAACCTAATACTTGCGAATTTTAGTCTTTCACTCTTGAGAGAAGTTCCTCATAATTATGCTAACCAAGAGTGAATAAACTCACACCTAATGTAATATTAGAGAGTTTGGAATACAAGAACTTCTTGTGAGCAAGTGTACAAAGATATTTAAACATTCCTATGTTGCTATAAGTAGATAAGCAATTTATGAGCTCAAGAACTTGATCAATAAATGCCAATAATATGCAATCAATGAAGATTGTAATAAATGAAACAAGATTGCAAAAAAAGAGAGTGTATTGAATGCTAAATAGCTTGTCGATATGTTTTGATCAATTTGTATGAGTTAAGAGGTGAAACATATATTTATAAGCCCAAAAAGCATGTGTCTCAACGACTATATTCTAAAAACAACTCAGAGGGACCATCGGAGCACTCTACTGGTCGATCCCCTGGGTGTGCCAATAGGTCCAGTAGGCAAAAAAGCCATACCAGAACACTCTATCGGTCGATCGCTACGCTCTTCCGATAAAGCTGCTCACTGGTTTTTACAAGAGCAGAGAGCCAGTCGACTACCTGTATAGTCTAGTACTTGCAAAAATTGTTAGAAAAGCTGCTACCTACTACAAAAAGTGCGGCTATACTCAAAAAAGTCAATAACAGCCATTTTTCTGTAGATTTAACAGCTTAAGATGATACCTAATATTGCAAACATCTAGTCTCATTAATGCAACATCAACCAACTTGCAAAATGCAAAGCTAAAACTTACACACAATCAAGATTTTTTCAGATTTTTGCATAGGGAAATGGTATATGCAAGTTGTTTACCTATAGATACACATATATTATACAAGATAGCTCAAATATCTCTAGTGTAAAGCCCATATATGCACTTCTACTTTAGGAAACATGCTAATATACTCATATATACATACATATAAGAAAATATAATTGTCAAATTATCAAGTATCAACGGAATAGTGTATGCTACAGTACATGCAATTTCAAAATGCAAAGATATGCTCATCAAGACTATATTTTCTATTGGAAAAGTTGTTTTGAATGTAAATGAAAGCATGTGCATACCCATAATGCTAAGAATAGAGAAGTTATATAAGCATGTATTAAGGAGAAAGATGATCAATCATAGAAAACAAGAATTATAACTAATATGCATGAAAATGCACGCAATGCAATAAGTCTTTAAGTTTCATAGCATTTTGCCTATGTACCAAGATCAGCTTAACATAAGACTAAGAAAGAAGAAAAGAACTACAACTACAACACAACTTCAAGGTACTCCAATCTTCATGAACCATGCTCCATAACCATGCTCTATCTCCTTTCTTTGCTTTAGAACATTACTGTACAAGATATTCAATATACTAAAAAGTAATAGCAATTAGATAACAAAGTACAATTATGTCATCATCAAAATATAATTAACATTAGTAAATCAATATATTAAACCAATACATTCAACACAATCATATTGAAAATAGCTAGTTTTGATTAAAATTTCAATTGACAGCTCATGTGTAATCAAGGTTTACACTGTGGCGGTCGACTATGCCTTTTTATCATTAAAGAACTTAAGAAGTTCATATGTAGTTGAGTTTGGCACAAGTAGTCAATCTCACAGTTGATATCATGCACAATTCAAAGCCCATTAACAATTGAGTCAAAAGCCTATGTAGTCGACCTTATGTCTCTACCGCCAAAGAGTTTGAATTGAATTTTGAAACAGACTCTAATTCCAAACTCCATTTTATCAAAACCAAGTTTCAAATCACTCTTTTAGGATTGTAAACATTTTAAAGACATTTAGATGCCTTGGAAAACTTTAGTGCACATATTTTAAGAGCCAAAATGAATAGAGAAGCACATTATTAGACCAACCTTACATTGGTAAAACAATGTTCACACCTCTTATGTCTTCCATCTCCATCTTTTTGTCACCCTTTCTCTTCAAGTTGCCAAGACCACTTTTCATTCTGCTTCATGACTTGTAAACATAAGTATTGACATAGTATCTCCAAGGTCAATCAGACACAAGCATTAGTACATTCAAAAACATTTAAGTCTTAGAGGGTGTTTGGCTTTGCTTATTTTAGGTGCTAACCATCATTCTCTCACATGCTTTTTTCTATTTAGGTGTTTATAAGCACCAAATAAGCAAAGCCAAACACCCTCATAGTAATGAGAAACCATTTCAACCATTCATCAACAAGTATTAATACATTTATCAAGTATTTCATTAAAATCCTTCAATATCAACTTATCATTGCTCATCAAAACACACATAATAGCATATAATACTAACAATGCCGAACTTTCATTGTCTAGAATGCTTCATCTACGTTCACTAAGGGAGTTTTTGCACTTTTGCTTTTAACTAACATGTTATCCACATACACCTCTATTTTTTCCCCAATTTGGTCCTTGAAGACCTTATTCACCATGCCCTAGTAAGTGGCACTAGCATTTTTCAGCCCAAAGATTACAACCTTGTAGTAGTAAAACCCTATGTTCGTTATAAAGGAATTTTTGTCTTCACCAGTTGAGGCCTTTTCTATCTAATTGTGGCCTTTGACGACATTATTGAAGTCAGCATTTTGAAGCCTATAGTAAAATCAACTAATTAGTTAATGTAGGTTAAAGCAAAGTTGTCCTTTAAACATGCTTTGTTTAGGTCAGTAAAGTTTATACACATCCTCTACTTCCTACCTGGCTTCTTGACCAGCACTATATTAGATACCTAGCTCAGGTAGTTAAGTTGTCATATATGGCCAGCTAGCTTATCAACTTCTTCCTTGATAGCTTGATTTTTCTCAACTCCAAATGGCCGATGCTTCTGTCTTATTATTCAGTGGTTTGGGTCCATATTTAGTTGGTGAACTATCAATTTGGATTACCACTGTTAGAGTTACCACTTCATCTAAAAGCTTAAGCTTATAGAGAGGATATTGGTTTATTTATTTATTATGTTAACACGCCCTCTCACATGTAGCGTAATTTGTTTAGAGTTACCACTTCATCTAAAAGCTTAAGCTTATAGAGAGGATATTAGTTTAGTTATTTATTATGTTAACACGCCCCCTCACATGTAGGGTAATTTGTTTAGAGCTTACAGAGAGGATATTGGTTTATTTATTTATTATGTTAACACACCCCCTCACATGTAGCGTAATTTGTTTAGAGCTTGCACGTGAACAGTTTTAATGTTTTTTAAATAGGTGGCAGTAAGTTTTGAACGTGTGCCGTTTGGCTTCCGAGTTTTGATACCATGTTAGAGTTACCACCTCATCTAAATGTTTAAGCTTACAGAGATGATATTGATTTATTTATTTTTGTGTTAACAAATACCTGTCATATCAAATAAAGTCCATGTAAATATATATTTGTTTTTAGTAAAAAAAATTCAATCATATCTTTTCTTAGATCAAATGACATCTTTCTCTCGACTTTTGCCTGATGCCCTGCTAATGCTAGCTCTACCCCTACGAAGTCCTCGATTGGGCTCTCTCACCTCGAATCTTCCTTGTCAGTACTTGGATTTCAATGAAGCAGCGTTGCATGCCCGAGTATCACGTTGATTCCCCGTGATTGTTACTATTTCGTCCATGGTAGGGAATTTCATCATCTGGCGATAAGTTGAGACAAATGACTCCGAGTTTGTTTAATATCACTCACCCCAGAATTCTATAGTGGAATAGCAATCAACAATGATGAAGTTAGTCGAGGGATCAGCTTATCTCCCATTTGCTTCAATGCTAAAGGGTAGGGTCATTACTGCTTCAACTTGAATTTTTACTCCTGAAAATCCCACCAACTCATTTCTCAAAGCGGTGAGCTTCATCCAGTCAAGCCTTAGCTTTCTGAAGACATCCATAAATAAGATATCAACTGAATTTTTGACGTCCACTAGGACCAACTCATTTCTCAAAGCGATGAGCTTCATGGAGTCAAGCCTTAGCTTTCTGAAGACATCCATAAATAAGATATCAACTGAATTTTTGACGTCCACTAGGACCTTTCTAATGATGTAATTAGCCAATAATATGCTTATAATCAGGGGTTGTCATGATTGACAAGTATCGTAACCAAGTCTCTACTAGTAAAAGATATATATTTAGCCCTTTTAACTTTGTTGGTTGAATTTCCTACGAAGATCGAATGTACATTTTCCTGGAAGTCACGCTCTCCTCTTCGGCTACTATTCCTCCAAATATCATGTCAATAGTCCTCATAATGTTCTCGTCCCCTCGCAAGGTCCTTCCCGTTTGTCTCTCCTCTACCCTGTTGGTCGACCAACAAATTGTCCTAACCAGCCTTTTCGTACCAAGATCTCAATCTCATTCTCTAAGTTTTGATATTCTTCCATGGTGGGACTATGATCCCAATGGAATCAACAAACTTTCGACAGATTCTACTTGTTTGGGTGGCTTCTCAACTTTCTCCAACTAATGGACGTCATTTTTGTTTCACATTGTTGTTAGAACCTGCTTTTGCGGGGTGTTTATTGAGGTATACACCTCAAATCGAGGCTTTCGACTAAGGTCATCTTCTTTTCTCCTCTTTTGTTTTCCTTTCTTAGGGGCATCATCCCGAACCTGGTTTTTACCCTTGTTGTTCCGCTCCAACTCTTGTCCCCAATCTCATTCTTTTCTACTAAGTCTTACATCCTCTGTCAAGATGTATTCTTTTGTTTGGGGCATGAGTCAGATAAAGTCGCTGGCTTTTTCATGTCAAAGAGCTTGAGTACATATCATTTTGGACCCCTTGTATGAACGCTAACAACACCACCGTATCAAAGAGATCCGGTATTTGTAAGGCTATAGCATTGAATCTTCTTGCAAACTCCTTAGGAGTCTCATTCTTCCTATGCCTTATTCATATGAGGGGTGGTGTGGATTGAGGGTAATTTTGCTGCTAACAAATCTATTGAAGAAGTGCTTGGCAATTGCTAGAAAGATTTGATTTACTTGGGCGGTAATTCGTCATACCAAGAACAGGTCTTCTCGACTAGAGTGGTGGGGAACCCTTACATCTAGCTGCCTTGGATTCATTGTGGAATAGCATTTTATGGTTGATGATAGAAATATGGTCCGATGGATCTCCTGGTCCATCATAATACGATAGCTTTGGGATAACAAAGTTCTTAGGCATATTGCTAATGCAGATACAAGAAGGCTTATACCGAGCTTACCAGGCCATTATCCGTGTCTCTATAGTTTGCTATGGTTACCCCTCTTACCTTAGTGTTTCTTTGGCAATATAACCTAGTAGGTTCTTCCTGTGACATTTTGCCTCTGCTTATGCAAGAGGTCAAATATGTAGGTGAAGTGGGATGATGGTGTTTGGACTCAGTTTTGGTGGTGGTTGATATAAAGGCGGTTGAGTATATGGATAACGGGTGTTATTTAGGGGTAGTTGCCTTTGGTTGTCGAAGATCTAGTTCACCATGTCCTGTGTATTGCTAATTATGTCAGCCAAATATACTAGTTGCGGATCAATATAGGTATATACGTGTCCATGTGTGGTTGGGGGTGCTGGTATGGACTCAAGCTTAGCAATTGGTGCAAATGTTGGATTAGTTTGTGTATGCATAGGTGTTGGTGTCCATATCGAGATTTCAGGTGCTGAGGGGCCTGGTATAGTGCTAACAAGCTCCACCTAGGTGGGTTCTACTTAAGGTTCAGCCTCTGGTGGTATTCTTCATACTACTCTACTTCCCTGGTCTTTCTCGCGATAGTGCTTCTTCTCCACTGCCTAACTAAAGGGAACTAGCTGCAATCTGACTTTTCGTAGTTGGCATATGGATCTCACTTGGTTATGAACTTTACTCCCACAGACGATGCCAAATTAATTCCTACTCTTAAAACTCTAATGAAATAGCAGTTGACCTTGGCTTGCTATTGGTTGACCTGTAATGAAAGGCTATACACGGGCAGGGATTTGATGTTAGCCCCTCAAATGATCAAGTCAGTTTTTAAATGGTACTTCCTTAATAGAAGTGAATGTTTGGCTACAAAGAATATTTAGTTTAGTATATACTATGGTTGAAATGACTTCAAAAGTGGTACCAACAACATCTATTTATACTCTTATGGTGACATCACTTAAATGGGCAACATGGGGAGGTGAGGGGATTTTTTTTATAAATAACATAAATAGTAAACTTTTTCACAAAAATAGCATTGTTTTTAAATAGGTTTCAAAAATAGCCTTTTTGGCTTTTGAATAGCCAAAAATGGCTTTTGAAAAAACGAAAGTTTTTTGAATAAACGTAACTTCTTTTTATGATACGCTGTCAAGCCACGTGGCGAACTCTGTTATTCAATCACCGAAAATATAAAAAGTAGGCACATTTACCGCGGTGGTTTAAATTTGTCAAATTTCGGCTATTCAATTGCCAAATTCGGCTATTCAAAAGCCGAAAATGATAACTTTTGAATAAACATAACTTATTTTTATGACACGCTGTCAGCCAAATGGCGAATTCGGCTATTCAATAACCGAATTCAGCTATTCAATAGCCGAAAATATAAAAAGTAGGCACATTTATCGTGGTGGTTTAAACTTCATCAAATTTCGGCTATTCAATCGCCGAATTCGGCTATTCAAAAGCCGAAAATAACGCTTCCAACGCTACAGTGATAAACACAGCAATTTCGTTGATTGAAAAGCCATTTTCGGCTATTGAAAAGCCGAAAAGGCTATTTTTGAAAACTATTTCAAAACAATGCTATTTTCGTAAAAAAGTTTACTATATGTGTCATTTATAAAAAAAAACCCAAGGTGAGGTCGGGTTATAGGTTGAGATCAAGCAAGGAGTGTGGTCGGGTTAACATATGGGCATTGAGGTTGAGTCGGGTGTCATACCAAACCATGAGGGATAAGCGCTAGCAACATTTAATGCATGGGATAAGTGTTTTATGAGGATTGGGCAAAATAAGACGTGGCTAGTTAAGGCTTTGATGCATTTAAAGCATGATATTCTTTAGGCACATGAAACTCATTTATTGGTTGAGATGGTACCAGACCTTTTGATTCGAACGCATGTGAATGCACACGTAAATAGAATTGTGGGAGAAATGAGGCATAAGTAGTCTAACTCCAACGATATCGCTCGCCCATATGGGCATTGAGGTCGAGTCGAGTCCCATCCCAAATCATAAAAGATAAGCCCTAGCAATATTTAATGCATGGGATATGTGTTTTATAGGGATCGAGCAAAATAAGACGTGACTAGTTAAGCTTCGGTGCATTTAAAGCATGATAGTCTTTGAGCACATAAAACTCGGCTATTGGTCAAAATGGTACAACACTATTAGATTTGATGGCAAGGGAGTGGACACCTGGATGCAATTGTGGAGAAATGAGACGTGAGCAATCCAACTCTAAAAATATCATTTGGCTAGCTTATAGGAGACATTACTTATATCCACAATTTGCATCCCTAGTTAAACACAACCGAAGCATGGACCAAGTTAAAAGACAATTTGGCCAAAGAAATCTTGTACATGTGGTGTGATCAAGGCCGTCGATAGAATTAGGCAAGGTGTTTGTTGTGTGGCCAACTCAAGGTGAATATGCAAGTCAATGGAGTGCCGACAACCAAGAGGGAGTTGAGATCTTTCACCGACCTTCATATATAAGAATTAGCCGAGAACATCAATCAAAGGGTTTCAAAACCACCAGTCATTCAATTTATTTTTGTCTAGTGTATTTTAGCTAGTTACCATAGCTTAATCCTTGGCCTTTGTCAAAATTAGAAGTAGTTTAATTCTAATTTGTAATCCTAGAATCTTGCACTATAAGAGATTATTATTGTGGCTCCTTCTTGTTAGATAGATTACGATAAAACCATTGAGTACTATATGTAAGCCAGTCAACCTAGTTGCCGAGGTGCTATGTTGTCTTGTGCACCATTGATTGAATAAAAAAAGCCAGAGAAATTTGCAATTTACTAGTAGTCAACGTTCCTGGCTTGACTTAGACGTTGTCAGCAAGCAGAAAGACAATTGGACGCAGAATTCGTAACAGAAGTGAAGTATTGTCAAGGGTCGGTTTGCTCTAAGGGAGACCAATGCGCTGGAGTAAGTTCTTGAGCCAATGTGAAGGTAATTTGGTGCTGTTACAGTATAAGCCCTTGGATGAAATTTTGGGCAACGAAAGGACTCTACTGAAGTTAGTTTGCGCCAATATCACCTTGGCCAAAGAGAATTTGTTGTTCAAAGTCATCATTCAAGGTGAACGTCTAGTTAAAACTGGGGCCGAGCGTATTTGGTCGTTTAGAATTTTTTCCACGCAGATAAATTTTTTTTCCCTAATAAGTATAGTATTTCTCTTTCTATTGTAAGAGTTCTCTAATTCAGACAAATCCCGCATGGTCTAAATAGACATGTACAGTTTCAATATATTTTACCATTTTGAAAGGTCAAAATTTGCCCCTGTCCTCGTTACAACTAATATAGTATTATACTATAGTCAATAGCACCATACACTTTGACAGTATTCGGTTTCGGTTATAAGGCTTGTTCAGATTAGCTTTTTTTTAGAAGTAAGTGTTTTTTTGAGAAGTTGAAAATACTAACGTCAGGAAAAAAAAATTGCAAATGAGCTTTTGTTAAAGTTTAAGTTTTTTTGGAAACTAAGTCAAATAGTTATAGCAAAAATAGTACAGTTTTTTAGGAAAAAAAATGTTTTTTTCTTAAAAAAACCAATGCAAACAAGCACTTAAGCTGGTCAAATTTGCTTAAAGTCAAATTTAAACTAGTAGATGCGTTTGTTTTATTACAAAAAGTGTTTTTTTTAAAGTGGTTTTAAAGTAGAATTAGAAAAGCTCCCCATCTCCAATTTTTGGGCTTCAAGTACCAGTATTTAAAAAATTAGACTGGTTGGCAAATCGGATCTTACTGGTTCTTGGATCAGCTGGTCTGGAATGGTCCAACTGGATTGGCGTTCACATAACGTCATCTCCATATTATAGTCTTGTTTGCGTCCAATAAAGAGTAAATGCTAAAGAAAAATATTTTATATGTATAATGTCTATACACATTTAAAAAAAAATACAAATCCATGAAAATGTTTCAAAAAATAAGATAAATAATCGCATAAGCATCCTTCACAATCAAATATGAAAATTACTGACTCCTGATTGTTTGCAAATTGCTATAGATTTTGTTTTCTTTATTTTCCTTTTCCTTTTTTGGCTATTTTAGACTAGTTGTGGATTGTGACAATCAACAAAGTTAAGCCCAACAAACTAAAATAATATGCAGCCTAATAAATTTACAAAAAATCAGGTTCAACCAGTTCTAGCCGGTCAACCGGTTTGCCAGGTCTAACCGATTTTTTTTTGGGTTTTGATCTTTCCAGTTTTAAAGTACTACTCGGCCCCCTGTCTTATTGGTTTCTGGTTGGACGGGTTCGACTGGCCGATCCGATCCAATTTTCAAATCATTGTTAAACACTTTAAAAAAAACAAATTTGACTAAATAATTTACTATTCTGTCCTTATCTTTTTATTGTTTTTACTAAAATATTTTTATCCTTTTATCTTGTGCTTACCCTTTTAAATTTTATTTTTTGTGCTATTTTAACAATATAATTGACCTTTTATCTCACTTTAATCAAACATAAAAATACCCATTCTGGTAGCTACAAATTTTATCCAAACACGAATTACTTAAAATCGCAAACTACACGCGCCAGAAATATTAAAACTAAACTACTTTGACTAGCTTTTGAATAAACCAATCCAAACGCCCTGTGTATATGTACACACGCACCAGAAATATTCATCACGCTGAACTCTCAACACTTAGAGCTTGAAGAGCATTGCTGCTCTATTAGCAATGGAAGCAGTAGTGGTGGATCCAGGTTCCAAGCTTCTCAAAGCTGGTTTCGCCGTTCCCGACCAGCCTCCTTCCATGGTATTTCTTTTCTTATTAAGCCCTATAATGCTTTACATTTTTTTTTAATCCCTCCTTTTTCTTTTCTTGTTATTTTTGTAATGAAAACAAAGCAATTTGTCAATATCGACTATAATTTTTTACTCAAATTTCGTATTTAACAAGGGCACCAAGAGGTTTGGTGAAGAGTGAAGAGTCGGACCCTTTTGTGCCTTTTGCGTGAACACGACGATGACAAATTTAGCAATTGTGTCAAAGCTCTTCTTCCAGCTTTAGGGTTTTCTGGGTTTTTCTTCATTTAATTCTTTATTTTTTATTTTTTCGTTTTAGAAGGTAAATATCTATATCAAAATAGGCGTAAGAAATTCTTCAATAGTTGTTGTTAATTCCTGCTTTTGGTCTTTGGTTGAATGGCGAACGAATTGACTGTTAGTTTTGTGTGATGGATGATATTTCAATGTTCAGTTGAGGTTATACGGGTAGGTGTTTCGTGTACTTGCAGATACTGCAAGTTAATTTGATGCAATGCTGCTGTGGAATGAGTTCAATAGAAGCCAAACTTTTGGAAGGTTGTACCTTTTTCGTTGATTTGACACTGAGTATATAAGATTTTAGAGATTTTAAGGTCCGATTTTGGTTTTTACTAATATCCAGGAGATCCTTTTATGTTATAAGGAGGGATGATGGGTATTTTAGCTGTATTTGTTACACTGGAAATGTACAGTAGCAAGATTAGACTTCCATTTCGATTTCTAGAGGATTGGTTTTACTATCCTTCAGAAGAAAAACTGCGCTTGGATACACTCTTTCTTCTATTTCTAGTTGCTACCCTGAAATATGACGATAGAATCTTAGTTTGAATACTGAATTATTCCTTGTTGGTGTTTATTTTCCTCTTCTCTACAAATCCATTACGTTAGTTTGGTACCCGAGCAAATTCCTAAAACAAATTTTTTGGACCCTATGGAGAGAAGAGGAATACTTTCCAAAGGTAGAGAGATGATCTTTTTATGGATTTAAACCATCAAGTGGTTGTCCTATAGCAAAGAGTGCAGAACTTGCCAATGGAGCAACCTGGCAATGGTTTTGACTACTGCAATCTAAAACTCTATTACAAGGAGAGTAGGGTGAAGCATGTGAGACTCAAGATAGGTTTGCAGCAGGCTCTGATATCATCTTTGAGAAACAATAAAGTGTGTGTTAAAGAAAATAAGACATTAGGATTTAGAGAGAATGGCTTGGTATATATTATGTACTTAGCCTTATTTATAGTATTGGGTAATAACACAAAGTGTCCTAATTTCACGATGTGGGAGAATTAGAATACCTCTACTAACAAATACTAAATACTAATAACTACTAACACTTCCCCTCAAGCTAGGGCATAAATATCATATGTACCCAGCTTGTTACAAATGTAATCAATATGAGGATCTTTTAAGGATCTAGTAAAGAGATTAGCTAACTAATTATTTGAACTAACGTGTGATGTAACAATCTCTTTAGCTAACACTTTACTCTTCACAAAGTGACAATCTACTTCAATGTGCTTGGTTCTTTCATGAAAGACTGGATTGGTTGCAATATGCATTGCTGCTTGATTATCGCATATTAACTTCATAGGCTGAGAGCAATCCGCTCCAAGTTCTTCCAGCAAGTGTTTCACCGAAATTAACTCACATACTGCTAATGCCATAGCTCTATACTCAGATTCTGCACTTGAGTGGGTTACGATTGGTTGTTTCTTACTTTTCCAAGAGATGAGATTTCCACCAATGAAAACACAATAACCAGAAGTGGACCGCTTATCATCTAGGCATCCTGCCAATCTGCATCAGAATAGCCAACAATACTCATGCCTCCTTTCTTTTTGTATGGTAGCCCTCTTCTTGGAGCATTCTTAATGTACTATAGGATCCGGATGATAGTATCCCAATGACTTTTTCGTGGCGAATGCAAGAATCGACTGACCACATTCACTGCAAAGGAAATATCTGGGTGAGTTACAGTGAGATAATTGAGCTTGTCAAACAATCTTCTGTACCTTTCTAGATCTTGTAATGGCTTCCCCTCATTCGGTACAAGTTTGACGTTTGGGTCCATTGGTGACTCACAAGGTCTGCGCCCAAGCATTCCTGCTTTTGTCAACATATCAAGTGCATATTTATACTTAGAAAGAAAAATACCTTAATCTAAATGGGCAACCTCAATGCCAAGAAAGTAGTGTAATTGTCCCAAGTCCTTTGTTTGAAAGTGCTGATGTAAACATGCCTTTAAATCACATATACCTGTAAGATCATCCCCAGTTATGATGATTTAATCAGCATAAACAATTAGTAATAAGCGTTTCCCAGCAGAAGTGTGTCGACAAAAGGCCAAATGATCAACCCCACATATCACCAATCCAAACTTGATGACAACCGCACTGAATCGACCAAACCACGCTCGAGGTGACTGTTTAAGGCTGTACGAAGATTTCTTTGGCCAACATACCTTAACGGACTCCCCCTGAACAACAAACCCTGGCGGTTGCTCTATGTATACCTCTTCTTCAAGTGTACCATTAAGAAAAGCATTTCTAATGTCAAGTTGATAAAGCGGCCAATCAAACATAGCTGCAAAAGCATGAATAATATGAGCTAAGGGCATCTCTGCAACAGGGGAAAAAGTATCATTATAATTAATGCCATAACCTTGTGTATAGCCTTTGGTGACCAAGCGAGCCTTTAAGCGATCCACAGAGCCATCGAGAGAACACTTTACTGTATAGACCCAATGAGAACGAATAACAGTCTTCCCAAGAGGAAGATCAACCAAATCCCATGTATCATTAGATTGTAAAGCCGACATCTCTTCCACCATTGCTGCATGCCAACCCAGATGACCAAGTGCTTCTGTTAAATCAAACGGGATAGACACAGACGAGAGAGAAGCAACAAGTGACTGATATGAAGGTGACAAAGAGTAATAGGAAACAAAATTAGATTGAGATATTTAGTAGTACAAGAACGAATACCTTTACGGAGTGCAATAGGAACATCTAAGTCGGAGGGTGGAGAAGGCATAGGATCCAGAGAGGGTGAAGCCGGTGGCACAGAAGCATCAGCAGGTGGACGAGTACGCCGATGATAGGTCTTGAGATCTGGGCAATCCAAGTGGGACAAGGCAGAATCAAGAGATGGTGGCGCAGGCGTAGATGGGACATCTAATGGAGCACTAAAGAGGGTTACAGGAAGAGGAAGATCATCGACCACAAACGTAGAGGAATACGACTTATAAGAAAAGAAGGGTTGAGACTCAAAAAGGTAACATCAGCACAAGAAAAGAACTTGTTTAACTCAGGAGAGTAGCAATGATAGCCTTTTTGATGATGAGCATATCCAAGAAAAATACACTTAACGGCACGCGGACCCAACTTATGAGGCCCAGGAGTTAAGATATGAACAAAGTAGACACACCCAAACACCTTAGGTGATAAAAATAAGTAGAATGATGAGGGAAAAGAGTAGAAAGTAGTATTTGATTTTGAAGAGGAATCCTAATGTCTAAACCTAGCTCTAGATACCATGTTAAAGAAAATAAGACATTAGGATTTAGAGAGAATGGCTTGATACATATTATGTACTTAGCCTTATTTATAGTATTGGGTAATAACACAAAGTTTTCTAATTTCCCGATGTAGGAGAATTACAATACCTCTACTAACAAATACTAAATACTAATAACTACTAATAGTGTGGAAATGAATTTCATTAAAAGACTAACAAGGAGAATGGGAGACGCACTATCTTTTGGTGTACTTTGGATGATGATAAAATAATTGTCTTGCACAACATCGCAAGTCAAGTTGAATCTTCTAACAGAAGTGCAAATATATGGCTGGTTATTGGAAGAAATATATTTGAGGTAGTCAAATTGACTCTTTAAGTGAGTATAATGCTATATGTTGTATTGCCTTATTGCTATTGAATGAAAATACAAAGAAAGATAGCACTGAAATAATTAACCATATGGTTCTCATGATGGAGATTTGCAAGTTGACTATATTTAGCAAGGATTTAGATGAAAAGAATCAGTAGAAGTCCATTCCAGAGGAAACATCCAAAGACTGAAACTCCCTTAGTTGATTTATATTCAGTTATCGGGAATTTCACTCACATGTCATGTGAAAGAATTTCAAAATAGAATCAATCGAGCATAATGATTTAGTCTTGTGGGTGCTAAGCTACATAGTAAATAACATATTAAAACATATGAAACATCATATAAGGAAGGGAAGGCACTAAAAGGATAACTAATAGATGGGGAAAAAGAGATCATTCTGCAATTTCTCAACTGTTTTGGGTTGTGCGACAAGCATCAGAGGGGCACAATTCAATCAAATACATGCACCTGAAGTTTTTGGGTTGAGTATTTCTCAGATGGGGTGGTAATGCAGCTTCGCCGAGGGAAGTGTTCAATGAAAGAAAAATGGTCTTGAAGCCAAGACTTTCTTTATTTTAAAACTAGAGTAAAACCGGTGTTGTATACGGGAAAAATGAGTACTTTACATAGATTTTTATAGATTATGGCACGATAAAATAGAAATATATTTTATAAAATTGTATTCTTGTTAAATATTAAATAATAGTGATTCTTTTTGAAGAGATTTGGAGTGATTGAATAGAATATTTAAATCAGAAAAGTAAAATAAAAAAGACAGACGAGATGGATTTAATTTTTTTCGGGGGAAAAAGTCAAGAAATGAAGACATGTCGCATTGATGGAAAAGACATGTACTATCTTTTATATAATATATAGATAATTAGATGATATCTTTTGAGACTTTGATTTTAGTTTTATAGTATGGAAGTCGCTATATGGTAGGACGGCACATTGGTTTGCGTAGATTGACAACCTCACCTAAAAGCCTAAGTCGGTAGATGCGGTTTTGTTTATTTATGAGTAAAATGCACCATACCACCCTGTCTTGTATGAAAGTTGTCTCATAAACACTGATTTTTGAAAATTGCACAAACACCCCATGTTTCATAAAATATTGCACAATTGAGCCAGTTAAAACTTCTGTAATGTCCATCTATTTGAGTTTGAAAAAGAAAAAAACATCTTTCTTTAAAATAAAATTACAACCCTATTTCACCACAATCACCTTTACCTAGAGAGAGAAATATCAAAACACTCAAAAACAAACTCAAATTCCTTCATGATAAAGTAGGCCAAAATGAAGATTTGTTATGTAGAATTAATTGGAAATGAAAATGAGATTGTTGAACATGAAATGAGCTTGGTGAAGATCAGTCCTTTAAGTCATTTAGCTTGGTGCAAATCTGTCTTTCAAGTGTGTTCTAATACACAACTCTAATGGAAAAAATAGATGGTAGCATTTACCGTTCAACATTTTAGAAAACACATGGGATTTCCTCGCAATTTTTTAGTATTGAGAGTTTATAATGCAATTTTTTGATAAACACAGAGGACAAAATGCATTTTGCTGATTTTGTTTATTTATGATCTTCCACATGCCTCCTAACATGCAAGTGGGGTTCTCTTTTATTGAGCTATGCGTGTGGAAATGGATGGATGTGTAACTCTGAACCTAGAACTTTTTGATAAGTGGACTGGATACCATGTAAGTTTGCCACCTGATCTAGAAGCTTATGTTGGAGATGGTTTATTTTATTTATTGTGATCTTCAACAGGTTGTTTAGCTTACTTTCAGTTAGGATTATAAAACCGACAAGATAAGGATTGTTGCTTTTCATTTTTTGGGCTTGACCTTTTTATTTTCTGAATCAATTGCGTTAGAGGCCCTCTCTCAGTTGCTAGTGCTAGTCAAAGATTTGTTCATTTAATTTACTGCCTTTCATTCTTTATCATTTCTTGGTGTTTGTTTTCTTCTTCACAAACCTACTGGTCACTGCTGTTATGATTACTGGAAAATGGAGCCTTATGGAAATCTCTTTGGTTTACAAGTTACTTCTTGGACAACCAAGAGAAGATAATTATAGACTGATTATGTGCTAGCCTGACAGGATCCTTATTCTTGAACATGTGACATGGTTCTTGTCCAAGTTATATATAGAGGACCTCAACAATGCACAAAATCTGCAAATATTTATTATCCAAAAAATTCTTTGGTGTTGAGGCATTTTTATCATTGGAATTGGTTAGACCAATTTTTATTTTGAAAAATGTAGTTTAATTGTGTTCTTAAAATTTACGTTGATTTTGTTTTAATCATGATCGGCTTTCAGGGCGATTACGTTTCTTTAAACAGTTCCCTAAATAGACATTGATTATTGGATCCAAAGAAAAAAATTTGGAGAACATGAAACCAGACATGAATTTCGACAAATCAATTATAGTAAATTTGATCTTCTTGGAATCATTTAGTTAAAAATCTTACTCACCTTGACATATCTAAACAAACAATACTGCTTTAAGTTCCTAATATCAAATAAATAGAGCATAAGTGATTGCTGCTGGAGTCTGTACTAATTTGTACATCCGAAGTCTAGTAATTTGTACTTGGACATGTTTAGCTTGTAATTATCTGCTTTGCCTACTCTTAAGTGTAATTGTTAGATGAAGCTTTTGGTTACTCATAATCTGCTCAATCTCTGGGATCAATCGACCTTTTGGAGAATCTCGATAAATGATTTCTGAAAGTTGTTCATTATAAATAGAGGCCTGCAAGATGAATGAGTACAGTCATGTAATTCTGATCTTATTTTACTGAGTACATACTGAAACAGTTCAGGCAGAAATTACCTCGTAACTGGTCGGTCTTATCTGGGGGAAACTGAGATACCTTTAGATTGGATTGAATTTCATTTTAGTCATTTCTTCTTTTCTGGTTGTAGTGCCTGCATAACATGTGACAATTTAGTATTTGGATCTTTCTGAACCTCACTCGTGAAAAAAGAAAGAAAGATATATTAAGAGATGGTATTTGATATCATGATGATATCTTTGATATTCGTGTCATGAGATTCTTAATTCATACTAAAAGAGGCGATTTCTGTGTAGGGAAAAGAAGAATCAGCTTGAAATATTTTCTATATCTGCTTATTGTGCTTCCTTTATTTTATATATCTTTTAGTGGGTATAGAGCATATAGTGCTACTTAGTGAGTTCTTCTTATTAAGTCCATTTGTTCTCTTTGATACTTATTCATCCCATCAAGATGCCTTGTTTAGTGGTCAAGCTTTTGCAAGATTCTTGTCATGAGTGAACTGTGAAGGCTGATAACACGTTTCCTTTTTCTGGTTTAGATTATTCCAACACAAATGAAATGCGTGCAAGAAGACGGGTCCTTAGCAGATGCATTGTCACCTGAGGAAACTGTTGATCCCGTTGTCCGAGGTTTTATTAATGATTGGGATGCCATGGAAGACCTAATGCACCATGTTCTTTATACTGGTCTTGGATGGGAAATAGGCAATGAAGGACAAATTTTGTTCACTGATCCACTTTTGACTCCCAAGGTTAGGCAAGTTTTTCCTTGCCTTCTTTCTCGTCATTCATTTAAAAAAAAAAAAAATTTCCTTGCGACTTTTTAATTAACAGATACTAGCAAGAACCGCTGCTTGCCTGAAAGAGCAGAGAATGCGGGAACAGTGTAAGTTTTTGTTGTTGGATGGGCCTCTAAGTTGGTTTTCGCTAGAAAGAGAAGAAAGCCGAAGATGAGAATTATTCTTTTTTTGGTGGAAGGAAACATTTGCTTCTTTAAACTTTCTATATAATGCCAAGTGAAAACAATGTGCAAAAAGTCATGATTCTGCTGCAAAGATCCTTTCTCTTTCTAGAATTTATGATTATACTTAAATAAATGAGGAACTGCTGAGCTCATTGATTGAGGTAAAGCAATGGTTTATGGATAATGTTAAATCATATTTCCCTTTCCATGTGCCATTTTATTGACAGGCTATTCGGGAACAGCTGGTGCAATTGATGTTTGAGACCTTTAACATATCAGGCTTTTATGCTACTGAACAAGCTGTATTATCACTTTATGCAGTAGGGCGCATCTCTGGCTGCGCTGTTGATGTTGGGCATGGAAAGCTAGGTGTGTATATAGTATTATCAATGACTTCTCTTACCTTGAAGCTTATGAGACTTCTATACTACTTACCAAGTTAAACCTGGTCTATATTTGATCGGCCTTGTTAATTGCTGACTGATTATGTTTCATGATGTATCACTTTCCAATTTCTCATTTTATGTTGCTTTTGCTTTCCTGATATCATACTTTTGCTTTCCTGATATCATTTTAACTTTTTTCTCCAACTCATAGGGCAGAGATTTAAGGGCTTATTTATTACTCATGCAACCTGTTAGAGAATACAATTGTCCCATGTTGATAGATTATGAGTTTCGGGGCCACCATATGTGGTAATGGTCCTACGTTATCCCTTCTAATGCCAAGTGGTTTTAGAATGGAACTTCATGTTTTCTTAATCATGGGATCAGAGTTGACCCTTGGTTCAATCTTGGCAATGCAACTCACTATAGTCATGTGTTGCAGCCAGTTATTTTAGATTCGATGATGCTTCTTCCCTCGTCAATGTCACTCAACACATCATTTTGGCTTACTTTCATACCAAAAATGGACCTTAGGGAAGTTGAGCCCTTCCCATCAGTCCTGGCTCACATGTAAATTGTCTCATATTGAAAAATCATGGGTTCTACGATCACCATACAATTGTCTGGTATTGAAAAATCATGGGTTCATTCTTAGGTTATTCTATTTAATGTCAATTGGATTTAGGATGGGACATCATATTCTTATGACAATCCTCACCATCATAACACCTCACATTGTTTAGCAACTGAACATGATGACCCAACTGAGTCTTTGGTCCGCACTCCGCAAGCTCTTTAGTATCTCTAGAGAACTGCTGCAGAGCTGTACTGCCCAGAAAGAGAAACTTCCAAGTTTGGAACATAACTACATTTAGTTGAAAACAAGAAAACTGGA
The DNA here is from genome assembly GCA_028554755.1 of Cordia subcordata. Classification (NCBI taxonomy): domain Eukaryota; kingdom Viridiplantae; phylum Streptophyta; class Magnoliopsida; order Boraginales; family Cordiaceae; genus Cordia; species Cordia subcordata. Next base: position 12,330,841 of record JAPTOF010000010.1, on the reverse strand, counting down.
AGGGAGAAGTCTGGAATCACTGACTTCATGGTATGGTCACAAGTATGGCATATCTCCTTGATGTTTCTTGAGTTTGCCACATGATTTGTTAACGCTTAATTATTCCCTTTTCAGTTCCCCAGAAGCATGACCTTTTGATTTACATTTCTTGCTTGAAGGAACTTGTAATAATTGTCGTTAACTCTAAGAATCTTAAAGGAACTCTTTCCATGTAGCTTTTTCATGAGACCATGGCAGTAAATAAATGTGAACAATAGCTAATTATCTACGACCGATACTTACGATGCTCTAAAAGCTAAGGAAAGGAATTGTTTAATGGATACATTCTTGTTGAAAAATTAGATATTTCGGATTAAAGAAATACAAAATATCACTTAATGGGTAGAAGAAAGTTCTGCAATCCTGTTGACCGTCATGTTCTTCATTCTGCGGTCCCATGTTGGGTAAGCATAGAAGAAGCACATTTTCTTCAGTTTTGGCCTTAGGTTTTGTCTTTAAGGACCATTGGAGGATCATTCACAAATTACAATGGACTATATAAGTTGTGTCTCAATGTTTAACTTTCTTAGTAGAAAGGCTGTCATTTGAACTTCTAGCATGCATCTCAAGACAAGGTCTAAGGTCTATGTCTTAGGATCTCTTTCATAAATATCTTTAGGAACACGTATTTAACTTCCTGGTGTATTCCACAGTGCTGGAAATAAGTTTCTTAAGGAACTTGTTTCTCATCAAACTGAAACTTGGTTTGCTCCCAACTAATGTTTGTGTTTTGCTGCAATGAATTGACCTTGCCCATCATCAATTTTAATTTTCATCTTTTCTGGGTTTCCTTTTGTTCCTTCTTATTATTGATGATAGTAAGCTTAAAAAGGGGGTAAAGTTCTTAGCTTTAATGCACGTATCTTTGTGCTTCTGCTTATAATCATCTTGATTTATACTCCATGGATTCCTTCTTGCAAAAAAATTTTCAGATATTGCACCTGTAATTGAGGGTGCAGTTCAGCACATAGCTTCGAGAAGATTTGAAATTGGTGGTGTGGATTTAACAAGGCTGCTTGCTCAGGAACTTGGTAAATCCAATCCACATATAAAGCTAAATATTTCTGATGCTGAGAAATTGAAAGAGCAATATGCCTGTTGTGCCGAGGATGATGTTGCTTATCAAAGGATCCAACAGTCATGCCAGGAAGAGCAACATACTCTGCCTGATGGACAGGTTTTGTGCTTCTAATCTTCCTGAAATTGTAGGGGCAAATTGGAAAAACTGAAGTAGTTATATGATACCGTTGATGTGTCAACTTAGTTTAACAGACATGAATTAGTAATATGACATCACAGATGTGTCAGGTTAGTTGAACAAATAGTTTCTCGTGTAATGCAACTTAGCGAAGCACCAGCATTTTGCTTAACAGACATGAATTAGTAATATGACATCACAGATGTGTCAGGTTAGTTGAACAAATAGTTTCTCGTGTAATGCAACTTAGCGAAGCACCAGCATTTTGCTTAACAGACATGAATTAGTAATATGACATCACAGATGTGTCAGGTTAGTTGAACAAATAGTTTCTCGTGTAATGCAACTTAGCAAAGCACCAGCATTTTGCTTAGCAGACATGAATTAGTAATATGACATCACAGATGTGTCAGGTTAGTTGAACAAATAGTTTCTCGTGTAATGCAACTTAGCGAAGCACCAGCATTTTGCTTTCTTGTTTACATTCAGTTGGAATCTCCTTCTGTGTGAGTGCCTCAACTTGCAGAATATCAAGATAGTGCTAGTCTTTGTTCTTCAATTCCTCTTCTTTTTTGAATCATGTCAGGGGGTAACTCATTTTTAAATTTTCTTACCTGATCACCATTTCTATATATTTGTATTTGTGTATTTTGCCTTATCATTTGAATGAGAATATGCTTTCTTTTCTAGTGTTCAAGGTGGCAGTAATCCATTTTCATTCCAATGCCTCCATGTAACGGCTGCTTAGTAGAAATAATAAGACCAATTTTAGAGATTTTTCCTCCTGTTTGTTTTTAACTTAATATATTTACATTCCTTAATATTGTTCAAACAAATAGGCACATTCCTTTCCTGACATAAATTCGTGATTAAGTTGTAACTGGAGAAACTCAGGCCAATTATCTAAGTGTCATGTTTAGTTTACATTTTATACCTCTGCTGCAAGCCCATGTTTTTCTTCCTTTCAACTCCTAAACAAGTAGAACTTTTTGAACACTTTAATAACTCTTTCTTTCTGCCTTTTTCTTTCCCCTTCCTCTCTTGTTGTGGTTTTTTCTTTTTGTGGCAAGAAATTGATGAAGCCCCTTCATAATTTTGTTTATAGGTGATCAAAATTGGAAAAGAAAGGTATATGGTTGGAGAGGCCTTATTTCAACCATCAATTTTAGGTCTAGAAGCACATGGAATTGTTGAGCAGCTTGTTCGTAGTATTTCAACTGTATCGTCAGAGAATCACCGGCAACTACTAGAGAACACTGTACTTTGTGGTGGCACTGTTTCTATGACCGGTGAGATTCTTTCTGTTTCTTGGTGAAATATGTAGAGCTTCATAGTTTACATTTTTATGTTTTCGGCACTCTGATAGCAGCTAATTTATGATCACTCAAATTTGCATTTTCTCCTGTTCTGATATTTCTAAATAACAATATTCTAATTTCTCATGGTCCCTCCTGTTAGCTTTGGAAATTTAGTTGATGGGGGAATTAGATGCCTTGTCATTGTCTGTACTTGGTAGCTGATTTATGGCTTTATGTTTAGTGCAACCAAGAATTAGTTTGTGATAGTTTAGTCCAGATATTCGAAATGAATTTGCACAAGTTAGGTTTCAAGATTTGCCTTCACGACTTTCTAAGTTTTCTTTTTGGTCCAGATCATGTTACGAGCTCTTTCTCTTAATTTCGCTTGATAATGTGGTTTTCTTGCTAAATATGGCAAGGATAATTAATCTTAGATGTGTTTGATTAGCTACTCTAAATCATTTGGTTTTCCTAACATCTCATTGGTGATCATAATCTAACCAATAGCTGAGATGCATAAATTAACCATGGAGTTGGCAACTTAGCAAAGTGCTTTTGTTTATCCTCACTATCAAAGCACTAGAAGAATGATATATTACCTTCATTATGTAACTGATGCTGTCAAGCATAGAGGACTGGTGAGAAGCATATGCAAGAAATTATAATATCCTGCATAATATGTTAGGTTGGCACCTCTCTACATTTGGCAGTTGTGCATCGAGGTTGGACTGGGAGACCAACTCAACAAGATGTTTTGAATGCCCTGTGGCAGAGAAAACATGAAGTTATCTTCTCTGGAGGAGAATTAAATGGTCATGTTGTGCAACACTAATATGTTTGGAGGTATGACTATGGGGATGGCAATGGAGAAGGACTATATGACTTTCTGTTGGTACCAAGACCCTCTTAAGAAGTCCTACGAAACACTTGATTACCTATAAGTGTGGTTCTTCAAGGACAAAGATGGACTTGATTCATACAAGGAAAAAACTCTTATAGCATTGCAAGCTGATTTGAGGGCAAAATCTGAAACCCTGTACCAATTGTTGATTGTGGATGTACACACAACAAAGATGAGAATCTACAATTGCTTGAACACTATTACTGGATCTTAGAGGGCAAGAAGGATATATAGTTGAAAGAGCAAGGTTCAATGGATGGGAGTGCAAATAAAATGTGGGATCAAGTGACCAACTGTATTAAAAGAGTAGGACTTGAAAGTTTTAGGAGACTGTAAAGGGGGTGCGCTGGTCAGAGAGTCATGGTGGAGTAACTAGGGCATCCAAATACGATACAACTTTGTTGAGTGGATCTGCGTGCTGGTTGTGAATTACAAACATGTTCAAAAGACGTCAGTAGCAGAGATGAGAATGCTGAGATGAATATGCAGCAAGCCCGAGAAGGACGTTATTGGAGATGATGGGATTTGTTAGAGTTGCCACTTCATCTAAAAGCTTAAGCTTATAGAGAGGATATTGGTTTATTCATTTGTTGTATTAACACGCCCCCTCACGTGCAGCGTAATTTGTTTAGAACTTGCACGTGGACAATTTAATTAAATGGGTGGCGGTAAGGATCGAACTTGTGCCGTTTGGCTTCCAGGCTCTGATACCATGTTAGAGTTACTACCTCATCTAAAAGCTTAACTTATAGAGAGGATATTGGTTTATTCATTTGTTGTATTAACAGGATTCGAAGAAAATCTGGTGGTTGTGACTGAAGACAAGCTGAGAATATTTTGATATATTTAGGGCTTGTTTGGATTAGTTTTTTTTAAAAACGCTTTTTTTGACAGCTTTTGAAAAACAGTTTTTTTTGAGAAGCTAAAAATTCTGGCTTCTGAAAAAGCTGTATTTGAGCTTTTTTTAGAATTTCAGCTTTTTTGGAAATCAAATCAAATAGTTATTGCAAATTTAGTGTAACTTTTTCAGGAAAAAAAAAGTACTTTTTCTTTAAAAAAAGCCAATCCAAACAGGCCCTTAGACATATACGAGGAAATTTTGAGGAGGCGCCTATCTACGTGGAAGTATGGAGGTTACCCAAACAAGAGTCAATAGATTTAGAGTGAAGCCTAAGAGGACTTGGGCAGACACCAAGACGGGATCTCGTGTGCATGGAGCTAATTTAGGGAATGATTCAGTACAAGAATAAGGGATTTTGTGAGATCTGTACAAATTCTAGTATCAGCATATTAACTCTTGGATCAAACCGTCTTTTGATTGTAACATCATGTGTCCAAAAGAATGTACTTATAACTCCACTAAATATACTTGTCTTTTTTTTTTTTTTTTTTAAATGTACTTGTAATTCTACTGAAATCACTTGTCTTTACTTTATTCTGGTACATGAAATACTGTTTTTGAAACATTTTGATCTGAATTTCAGTTGCCAATGCTTAACTGGTGCTTTTCAACTTCTGTTTATAGTTAAGGCAGAAATTGGTTTTGACCAAAAACAAAAAAGCAACAAGTGGATGACTCCACTTTTTAATGGGTCTCTTACAGTGGCGGGAAACACAATCAACTTGAATTCACAGATTAATTTCTTTGAAATGGTAATAGACCTCTGAGTATCTTTTTGTATAATGGGAATTCTTTTGATGACAGCTCCCAAATCTGTATCTGTTGGTCTTAAGCTTGGAGCAGAAGAGAAGCCATTTGTAGGATATCATAAAATTGTCCAATCAGGAGCTTTCTGCTTCTTTTTATTCCTGTAGATCACTTTTTGTAAATCTTTAATTATCAACTGTATGCAAGTAAATGCCATTTTATTAGCTGCCGATTGTGATATCGGATGCAGCATCTGTGTGTGCTCATAATCCCTATAGATTTTCGTTTGTTGATGCTATTCAGAGCCTGAAATGCGTATCCTATTGTAAATTTGATGGAGATGGTTATTTATGCTGTCGATGGCAATAACGAAAATGAAATGCACCTTGGCATGGCGAGAAGGTTGAAAGCTACTAATCCCGCTGACTACATATTATTGAGCTTTGTGTTACAGGTTTTGAAGAACGGTTCCAGACAGAAGCTAACCTTTGCTCTTCGGCTATTCGTCCTTCTCTAGTGAAGGTAATTGCATTTTTATGACTACAGTTTTATGTGTTTAGCATCCAGCTAGTTTCTAAAGCCAAATGTTTGTTGTTTTGCTTACTGTACCAAATCATGTTTATGTAAAAGGTGCTTATGTCATCATTTTCCTACTATGTAACCAGGGTCACTTTTATCCACTGGGTAGACTTCTGGTCGTAGTTATATTTATATGTTAGAGTATGGTGGTTGTAAAATATCAAGATCAGTTGACAATTGAAATTCATTTATGATTGAATGGGTTTGTTAACCCCTTTTCTTATTCTTAAAAGATCAAGTTAACTGGGCACCTTACTGTGGTCTCATTATTCCCAAACTAGTGTTATTATGAAGTGGCATGTGAATTTTTAAAACATCAGATATCTGTTTCGTTCTAGTCTATATAAATCTTGGCATCTTCAGAGTTTTAACATATCGGAAAGTGAAATATTGAATTCTCTGAATAAGAAATTTCGAAATTCACTTACCTGAAAAAGGGAAAAAGAAGACATGTTGTATGTATTGTAATTTTATTTGAAACTAAAATACTTCCTTGCTGCAGTGATGCCATTGCCATATTGGGTTTTGCATAATTATTGTTAGGGCTTTATAGTGCAAATTGACACTCTCCTTCCCTTTGTCCTAAACTGAATATTCACTTTTTCGTTTTGGACTATTTGAAATATGTTCATTTCGCCAAAATACATCTCTTATCAAAGTATTTTGTGGCTCCACTTAGAACCTCACATTGTGAACTATTCAAGTCTTCCTGAAATGAAATGAAGAAATAGAATTCAATTTGAGATGTTGGGAATAAGTAACACATCTTTATCTCAATTTCTCACCAAGTTCATGGTTCTCAGTCCTAATACATCAAAATTCCCTTTGAGTTTCTGTCGGAAATGAAAGATCATATTTACTCCCTAGAAATTTCAACAGAGTCAAGACAGCCCTGAATGGAAATGAAACAGGTGTTTGTCTAATTGTTTGTGTTTCAGTTTTATATTTTGTAACTACGTCTTTATTGATGAGGTCTAGCAGCACTATGCCTTTGTGCCTATCTTGTTCATACTACATTTACAGTGCAGCAGCATCCTTGTGACATTTCTGTTTTTTTTTTTTTTTCGCAAGGATTGTCACATTTCTGTTGGCTTGTCTACAACTCTTTCTTCTCTGCAGCCTACATTCTTGTTAGGTCAAGCTAGCACTATGCCTTTGTGCCTATCTTGTTCAGATTACATTTACAGTGCAGCAGCATCCTTGTCACATTTCTGTTTTCTTTTTTTCTTTTTCACGAGGATTGTCGCATTTCTGTTGGCTTGTCTGCAACTCTTTCTTCTCTGCAGCCTACATTCTTTTTACATTAAAGTTCCCTTTTTGCTGACGACTTCTTCATTGCAGCCTCCGGAATATATGCCTGAGAACTTATCGATGTATTCAGCTTGGATAGGTGGTGCTATACTTGCCAAAGTTGTGTTCCCTCAAAATCAGCATATTACTAAGGGTGATTATGATGAAAATGGACCTTCTGTGGTTCACAAAAAATGCTTCTGAGTACTGATCCTGTATGCTAGTTGCTTTGTAATTTGAGAAACTGGGTTAGGATTGTTGTTGTAGAAAACTGAAACTAGACGAGTATTTTGACATGAAAGGCTAGCTTTTTAGTTTAAGATTTGAGATGTTGTAATTGATTTCTCTATGTGCCAGGAGAAAATACAACTAAAGAATCTTTGGTTTTCCTTCTCTTGTTTTTTCTTTCAAGGAGTAGCATTTAAATTCTACCATCCTCTTAATGGCTACGGGGTGATAATCGTTAGATCTGACTCGTATCTTAGCATGGTTTTCGAAGAAATGTGAATAATTTATAAGTATTAGATCCTGCTCATAAAACTTGCCACGCTCAATTTTAGAGATTTAGCCGCGAACACCGTTTGGAACAAATCGAGTTGACTGTAAACAAACGGTTTTTAAAGTGGTTTGGTCGTTTATGGTTTTGTTTGTCTGAAACTTTAGTGAGTGGTTTAGGTTTAGTTTTTGGTTTTGAAGAGAAATAATCACGGTTTAATCAAACCGCCCGCTATAGTATTATCATTATACATACACATACATATATGGACATATATTTTATATGAATAAACATATAGAAAATATTAACACTAATATATTGTATATTATTTATTGTAATATTTGATATTTTTTTTGAAGTCTTTAATCCTTTGCAGGTAAGTTTTAGAAAAGAATATTACTATAATATTATAATTTTTATCTTAAAAAAATTAAAATAAACACGTAGTTAAGTAAAGAAGAAGAATTTCAATTTATCAAGTTGATTTGATACAGATTAAAAATGCTAGACTTCTGTAATAAAATGCCTGTGAATTTTTTAATTATTTATATACTTTAATGACAAAAATATTGCGCCTCATAAAACCGATCCCAAAACCGTTTAAAACCACACTCAACTGCGTTAATTGAAACTATTGGTTCTATTAATATTTTCGATGGTTTTGGTTTTGGTTTTGTAACATAACAAACTACCTAAAACAGTTCAACCAAAAAATTAGGGCAAAAACTGCATCAGACCGCCCTTGTACACCCCTAGAGGAAGGTAAAGTTAAAACTTAATTTTTTATAAGTGGGATTGATGATGGTAGATTGTTTACCTTGGTCTGTAATAAAGGGTTAACTTCATTTAATAATCTTTTCTTCCTTTTTGGAGTCAAAGCCACCTAAATTGCACCAGGACTAGTCTCTGTGAAGTAACTCCCCTTGTATCTTCTCTAAGATTTTTTTTCAACAGTTGAGGTGGTTCTTCTAAGTTATGGCTTCTTAACAACAATTGTAAACCAAAGTTAGCTAGCCAGTCAATACTTTTATTAGCCTCGTTATAAACATGTTTTAGAGAGTAGCCATGTGGAGATGCCATTATGTGCTTGCTCTCCTCGATCATTGGCCGTAGCTCGTTGTTTAGACATTGACCCTCTTGGATCCAGCTTATTAGGACTTTGGAATCTGTTTCGATTTCAAGCTTGGAGATCCCACTTTGCACAGCTAATAAGAGGCCCTCATATAGGGCTCTTGTCTCTGTATTATTGTTAGTTGCCCAACCTACATTGATTGCAAATCCCCTCACCCATCTACTGCTAATGTCCCTAATGACTCCCCCAGCTCTCGCAGGTCCTGGATTACCTCTTGCTCACCCATCTATATTGTGCATCCATCCTTCTCTTAGTGGAACTCAGCTAAAATGCACTTCCACTCTTTGTGCTCTGGCAGCCCCTTCTGGTTCTTGATATCCCACACATCTTTAATTTCCTTAACTTAATTCTTTTCTTGATAGTTTGAATTTTCGTTTGACGAAGGATTTCTTTTTGCTTGCGTAGTTTCTTGTTCCTCTAGCGCCAGATCCACTTAAGTATAATGCCGAATGTTGACTTCTAATGTTTATCGTATATGTTCTTCTCTTGCAAATCCTTCCAAGGCAATTTATCAAATGCCTAGTGTGTATTGTTTCTTTGAATTGCGTGCCATAAGTCAGAAGCTAGTTTGCAATCTTTGAAGAGGTGTTCCTTCGTTTTGGCTGAGCTCCTACAATTGGCGCAATAATTGTCAATTTCAGCTCCTCTTTTTGTTAGTTGACCTTGCAGGGAATTCTTTGGTTAGCCAATTGCCAAATAAAGGTCAGGTAGCATTGTGGTCCTCTAATTGACCAAATATCCTCCCAAAAGAAATTTGAATCCTTCTTATGTCCATATAACCTTCTTAGTGCAGACAAAATAAAAAAATCTCCTTTTGATTCCTCTACCCAAGTGATGAAATTTGTATTTTCTATGTCTTTGATTACTCTCTACTAGCAACTTGAATCAATTTCTCCATTGGCAACCATCCCTGAAGCAAATCCTAATTCCAATTCCCGTTTTTGTCGATGTACTCAGCCACTGTTTTCTTAAGCTGATCATTTGGTACTTCTTGTAGAAACATTCACTAGTGGTCCCTCTCTAGTCCACTAATCTCGCCATAATTTCGCCTTCGTTCCATTTCCAATAACCCATTTCAGACCTCTTTTGAGAATGTTTCTCACTTTAAGCACATCTTTACAAGCTCTCAAGTCCCTTGCTTTCCCGTTGTATTCTAAAAAGTTATCCTAAAAATATCTGTCTTTCAGAATCTTGACCCATAGTACATCTTGTTAGGTGAGCACTTTTCAACATAGTTTAGCTAGAAATGCCTCATTCTCTAGTCTTGCCTGCCACAGTCCTAGACCTTTTCCATTTTTAGGCTTGCATAGTGTTTCCCATGAGACCCAATGGATTCGTTTTCTCTTCCCCTTCGTGCCCCAGATAAAGTTCCATTGGACCCTATCTACCTCGTTACAAGTCTGTATTGGTAATGTCACAGTTTGCATAAGATATGAGGGAATGGCCCTCAATACAAACTTTGCCAACGTTACACTGCCCGCAAAGGACAAAGTCTTCTTTTCTTCTCTACAAGTTTAAGTTGCATTTTAGATAATATAAACTTGTACTTATCTTTATTGGCTCGATTGTGGTGGATTTATACCCCCAAATAGCCCCCAGAAGACTCCTCCAGGTTGAACCCACACTATAAACTCAGTGCCTTTACCGTAGCCCTGTCCACGTTCTTGGAAACTACAAAGCTAGATTTGTTGGCATTGAATTTTCGTCCGGATTCCATGCAGAATTCCCCCAAAATGTCCTGGATCACCATGACTTGATCTAGAGTGGCTTTAGCAAATAGCATCATGTCGTCTACAAAGAATAAATGCGAGACCCCTATGCCCTTACGCCCTATCTTGATCGGCTTCCACCGCACATCCTCGATTGCTTTAGATATTCTTTATGATAGTCTTTCCATACAGAGAATCAAAATATGCGGTGATAGAGGATCCCCTTGCCATATACCACCAGATGGGGTGAACGGTTGTAAAGGTTCCCTATTCCATAGCAGTTTAACTGATGCTAATGATAAGGATGACATTACAAGATTAACCCAATTATTCGACTACCCAAGTTATGTCAGGGTGTCAGCAATAAACTCCCAATTAAGCTTGTGATAGGCTTTCTCCAAATCAATTTTCATAACAATATATTTCGCCCCTTTTTTATTATGTATGACATTAGCACTCTCTTGAACGACAAGAATGTTATCATGAGTGGATCTTGTTGGGATTGTATGCCTTAAAGACTACAAGCACAAGGTGATTACTGAATACAAGACATAAAATACGCTCATGATATTGTTCTTATGATTGAGCTTTGCACAATTTATTCTCCCTATTTGTGCACTGATGAAAAGTATAAAGGACCAATCATATAAACCAGTGACTTGAGTGTACAGTGAGGCTAGACGCACAGTAGGTCCAAGTATGGATTTGGTGATATCATAAATTGGTCCATAGTCGGATGGTAATGTTGGACACTTTACCGAAACAAGGCTATAGTGGGCGAGTCTCCCTGAAAGGGTGATTTAACAATGTCATTGGATGGTTTTCTAAACTATGCTCCTAGTGTATCATGCATTGGATAGGGCCACCGTGAGCATGTCTTCTGAGAACCGTACCATCACATATAAAAGACAAAATACTCACAGCTTTCGAGTGACCAATGCTTTTAATCTTGAGCATGTGTGGATGAACTGACTAAGTTAGGGTGCAACACATTGATGTGCCATAAGGAGAGGTCTTGAGTGATAAGATTGTCTGCCTCATATATTAGGTGTTGTATTCTAATTCAATTGGTACATGCATATGTAACAACAGAGTCTATGTGCCCCCTTGGATTTGTCCACTTAATCACCAGAAATCTATTACTAGTAATATTACCCTTCAGAGGTATATCGATCATTTGGCTTGTGGGTCACTCTCTAGATCAAGAGATCCATGACTAATGGATGATCATAATATGGGACTAAAGATTCTGAGGTTTAAATGTAGTCTTGGAGGTGATGGTACTTGTTGCAACTAGCATTGACTATGGATATACATAGAGAGACGTTTTGGTCATTTCACTTGGTTGGTCAATGACAGGGGTCACCAGAGCGAGTGACAAGCTTCTGCTTAGCCAATGATTATTCTTAGAGTACAGGTTTGGTCATCTAATGGAAATAGATCAAGGTCAAAGTGGTCTTAATGTTGCCAATGCAGTGGCGAGAACATTTGGCCATTTTGGGAGCCAATGGTAATTATGTCTTTTGGTCCCTCTGCTAGTGATGTTCTAATTGGATGTAATTAATTGAGGATGAGTAATTATGTGAATTGCTTAATTAAGATTTGAGTATAGAATTAAGAAGGGATTTAATTATCCAGGTCTTCTTAATATAACTCATGGAAGTCTTAATGAGATAAGCAGGGCCCACATGAAAGATATTTGTAATGTGTGAAGTGGGATATTTTAGATAAGAATTATTCATAAAGAATATTCCTTTTCTAGAAGATAAAGCGAGGCATTATTGGAAATAATAATCTTCCTAGCACCTTATCTTTACTAGGGTTGCCGTGTACTATATAGTGGCAATTGGCAAAACCCAAGTAAGAATACATAACATAAGAAGCTCATTTTCTCTTTGGTATATGTGTAGAATTTTTCACATAGTTACACTAAGAATACACACTGCCTAGCCTAAACCTCAATTGATTCCTAATTAGTGCTTGTCTACTACATAGCATACTATGTCCTAGTTATTAGTGATTGATTATAGCGGAAAAGAGCATTAGGGAGCTAGTGCGAGGCAGGCAATTGTGTGAGGCTTCATTAGCGGTACTACGCATCAAGGGTGACACACTACATCTCATCTTTTTTTATATATGTTGTTTATGTGATTGTGCATGTGTGCAATAGATGTTTAGTTGCTTTATTCCTCTACTATTGTTCATTAATCTTTTTTAAATTGAATAATTAACTAGACATAGTATTAGCAACCCGATCCAACAGATCTACCAGGAATAAAGCTGCCTTGACAAGTCCCAACCCATTGGCTTAGATACGGTCTAATTTTGTTCATCACTAGCACTTTCATGATGAGTTTCCCCAACACATTAGGAGATTTATTGGTCTAAACTGCTTTATCTGTTTCGGTTTCTTAACTTTGGAGACAAGAACTATCATCGCCTCATTCAAATCCTTATGGAAAGATCAGTTGACAACAGCTTTTTGTACCAATTTGACTACCGATTCCTTCACCAAAGGCCAGCAAGTCTGATAGAATCCTGCTCCAGGTGCTTTAGACGGTTTCATTTGAAAGAGCGATGTTATTAGTTCATCTTTTGAAACCAAATTATTTAGAATATGCTTCAACCCCTGTTTTCCTTCATTTAATGATTGCAACCATGTGATAGTTCTTCGTATTTCTATCTCCTGAAGCAATCCATTGTTTACACGACTTTTGATGCCAATATAGCTTCTCTTGGTTTAGAATGTTCTCATAGTCCTTTCTTAGTTCTTGTTCTTAAGCCACTAAGGAGGAATTGCATTTGTTCTGTAGAGCCCCTTGAATAACCTCAATTCTCACTAGGAGCCATCTTTTATTGGCAAAAAATTCCTAAAGATGTTCTTGTTCCATTCTCCTGATTCAACGGGCACCCTCTTTAGTTTGTCCAGGACGGTGTCGAAACGAGCATTCCATCTTTGCTCCATGAATTGCTTAAAATCCTTATGCGCCGTCCATGCAGTTTCAAATCTAAACGGTCTATTGATCCTTCTGTGTTGTTGGGTACATACAAAATTGATTAAAATAGGATTATGATCAGAATTAATATGAGTTAGATGATGTACCTTCATCACGCTAGAGAATCTAAGAACCCACTCCAAATTGGCATACGCTCTGTCGAGCTGCTTCATAATTCTTTGTCCTGACACCCAAGAGTTAGAGCAAGTGTAGCGTGGGCCTACGAACCCCAAGTCAATAAGATTTCAGTTATTAAGCCAAGCTGAAAACTTCACCATATGATAAGTGATGCCGTTGTCTCTCCCTTTCTTATCATCAGGGTGACCAAGTTGATTAAAGTCGCCAGCTATCGACCAAGGTTCTTTCCAATCAGCCGTTATTACCTTCAAGGCTTCCCAAAACTTTGCTCTAATTTTTGCTATGGGGCTAGCGTAAATAGTTGAGAAGAGCCATGGAGAAGCATCTCCCCATTTAACCATAACGTTCAGGACTTGGTCACTCGTAGAGAGAAAACTGACCGAAATATCTTCTTCTCTCCAAAGTAGCCAAATTCCTCTTGCAAACCTATTTGCTTCCACTCTCATAGATATCGACTGCCGCAGTCCCGATATAATTTGTTGAGCCTTCTTTTCACTGGTTCTTGGCTCCAGAATAACCGAGATATAAGGCTTGTGGTTCCTCATCATGTCCTTCATCACTTTTGCAAATCCTCTTTTGCTCGCCCCTTACAATTCCATAAAAGAACGTTAGGAAAGACCATATTCATAATCATAGACAAAAGGTTAATATCCATGAAAATAACACATAAAACATCTAATGGGGAGATTAAAGAGATCGTCCCTTGTCCCTGAACATCTTTGACCTCCATTCCTTGGGATGAAAGATCCCCCGTGTCAAGATCCCCATCCTGCATCGCCCTTGCCTCCCTTCCCCCGTTCGGAGGTACGAGCTGGGGCGTAAAGCCTAATTTCTGGATTATTGGAGATGAGAACTAGTCAAGGGGCTTAAAGTACTGCTCCTCTTGTAGTAATGAACCATTCTTCCTTGTCGTTGCGATTGAGCCAGCTCGTTCCACACCTGCTGCAGAGGACTTTTCTTGCTCAAAGTCGATAACTTGCACCACTTAGTGTACAGCCTTTTCTTTTTTAGTATAATTACCGCCTTGTTTACTGCTTCTATCTTGTACCCTTTCATGATTCGCCTTCCCTTCTTGCCGTTGTTGTGTCCCCCAATTATTCGTCCCTTTTCGGTTCCTTTGCCAGGTTTTTCTAGCATAGTGGTTTAATCTCGCTCTATCTGTATCATTGTTGGAGCCCATCTCCAAGTTATCTCGTCTCAACTCTCATCTTCTCCATTGTACCATCCAACACCCCAAATCTAGAGCCTCGATTCATCCTCTCATTTTACTCGTTCCCTTTTTGTATCTCCCTCGTGTATGTTTTATCCATGGAGTTCTTCCATGTTGTGCCCTCTGTCTAGAGTTTCTGTGAAGCGCCATCCCTATTCAGGCTATTAGATAAGTTTTGACCACCACTACCCTGCTTGTCTTTGTTTGTTTCCATCTCGTTCCCTTGTCTCTGTCGTGGTGCTCGGCGTTGTACCACCGTCCATTCTCCGAACTTTTCCTCAGAGTTCTAGCTTTGGGTTTTATCATTGGTTCCTTGTCCCTGGTGCACGTCTCTTCTTTGGTCCTCTCCCTTGCCTGAGTCGTTCTCATTCACCTTGCATAACTTTGGATAGTAATCCTTTTGATGTCCAATTCTCCCACAATGAAAGCATATCATTTGGACACCCTCATATTCCACTTGCTGCCACCTATCTGTACACTTAACTCTGGATACAAGTGGCTTCGAGAGGCCTATTTGCACCACTACACAGGATTATTTGCATCATGCCACCTCCTCCGTTATAAGATCCACTTTCAAGGTCTTACCCACAAAATTACTGAGACGTATGAGAGATTTGGCTTCATAGTATTCAATTGGGAGTCCCGAAAAGTGGATCCATACTGCCATGGTTGAGTATGACACCCTTTCAGGGAGGAATTCTGGCTCCCATTTTCGAACAATAAGATAATTGCCCCCAATAGCCAAGGACCACCCATTAACATGTGTTTGTAATCTTGTACTCCTGCAAAGCGTACTAAGAAGAACCCATTACCCATATCCCAAATGGAAGCATGTTTTTGTAAGGACCATGGTTTCATGATCCTAGATTCAAAGTATTTATACCCTACTTCCTTTCCAATAACTTTAACGATCAGGGCGTTCTTTCACTGGCTTCTCATTCTTCTTTTGTCCTCTGCCATAAGCCAAAGTTGGTGAATTGGTAAATCCACCTCTTCATCATCGTCTGAAGACAAGGTCTCGTCTTCTGGAAGTTCATCTGTTATTGCGTGATCCCCTGCCATCAAGGTTGATGACTCTTTTCCTACCGCCCCAAATAGGCCTTTCCAGTGAAGAGGGGGATTTGGATTACGTGATCCTCGTTTTGTTTCTTTTTGGAGGTGTGTCGTCTAGAGATAATGACCAATTTAACTATATTTTATAACTTTTACACCAAAATAATTATTTTTTTTAAAAAAATGAGTAAAATAACTACCTTACGATACTTTGTATCTTGAACACACGAAATTCCAATAAAAACACCATGACATGGCTAACACACGTGACAAAAGCGACCACATAAGCAGATGATTAGACTTCGTGTCTTGAACACACGAAGTCTACAAGACACAAAGTGTCGTCTTTTATTTTTTCTTTTTTCCCATGACACACTAATGTGGTGTGCATAATTTGTAATTTCAATAATAATTTTTAAATAATAACAATATATGAATTAAATAAATAAAATTAAAAAATATTAATAAAAACTAAATAATTTAACATTGAAATTATTAAAAAGTAAAAATAATCTAAAAATTGAAAACAAAAAATTAGAAAAATTAATATTGAAATGATTAAAAATTTTAAAAAATGAAATTGAAAATTTTAAAAATTTAAAAATTGAAAACCAAAAATTTAAAAATTTCCAAAAATTCAAAAATTTAACATTAGAATAATTAAAAAAAAAGTTTATAATTTAGTGTTATCACATATTTTAAAAAGTAAGATGTCTTTGTAAGGTTTATAATTCAACATTTATATATCATTCTATTGCTCTTCTAATGATAAATATTTTACAGTGCATACCTTTACTAAGTTTGTTTTTCTTTGTCTCATCATTCCTTGTGATTTTTTGTAACATAGGTAAGATGCATCTTGAATTCAAAAGTTGCTTATTTAGGAGAAAAGGAAGTTCTATATTAGTCTATGGTGATAATGTTTTTGACAAATATCAACATGGTGAATTATGTTAATAACAAACATAACAATAGAATTAGTGAATTAGGACAACAAGTAGAACAACAGAATTAGTGACATAATGCTTAACATCACCAACCACTTAATATGACTTGGATTATACATCTGAATGAGATATTTGACATGTCAAGGCCATGAATATTGATATTCAGTTGAATACATATTAGACGAGGAGACTTGGCAATTCCATTAATATTTTTTGCTTTTGGTTATTTGTATGATTAGTGTGTTTTGAGTTATTAAATAATGGAATGGTTTATTAAAAATTTGGCAAAGTCTCCCCTAGTTCTTCACGTTTTACCTATAATATAGAGACCTGTGCATGACAAGCTAATATTTAAATAACATAAAGAGTTGAACACACAAAGAGAAACTTAATAATATATTACAACACTTCTAATTGTTTTAATACTAAAAGTAATAAGAGTATCTATAACAAATGTGATCCAGTACCACACCGCGATGGCTTTTTCTTGCGCTTTGGACGCCTATGATAAACTTGCAACGGTTGAGTAGGCACTTCAATATCAGGCTGCACACTCTCAACAACAAAGCCTTCCTCATGCATGTTATCGACATTGCCAACTCTAAATGCCTCATTATCTAGATCCTCATCTCGGAACTCAAAAGACACAGGTGGCAAATGAGATACATACTGTGTACTAGAGGAATGCGCCATATATGCTCCAATCGGCTGAAGAGGAGTTATGTAACACTCTAGCATATATGATGTAAATGCAGGGTCCATGTTAGAAGGTGGTATAGCATCTTCATAATGCATTTCCTGTTCATATGTGTCATGTGCATCTACAAGTCCAGATATGGACGGTCTTGCAGTTGCATCTAGTATGTCGTCAAATTGTCTATGTCTACCAAGTGCATGCAACATTCTACTGCTGGACCTATGTATCTCCAGCAACACATTATGTGATGTTCCAATTGACAAATCATTTATATGTTGTGTCTCAGTAACCTGCCATACAAGTATAAAGTTACTAAATTATTATATGCAACAAGAAATATGC
Source organism: Cordia subcordata (assembly GCA_028554755.1). NCBI lineage: Eukaryota > Viridiplantae > Streptophyta > Magnoliopsida > Boraginales > Cordiaceae > Cordia > Cordia subcordata. Next base: position 12,313,168 of record JAPTOF010000010.1, on the reverse strand, counting down.
CATCAAGACAAACTACATAAAGAACGTAAGTGAATTAGGAGAAAAATAGAACAAACATACCACCATATCAAGAAGAGATCCAAGCCAAGTAAGAAATGGAAATGTGATACGCCTGTACCATGCCTTATAATCTAGAGATGGCTCATCAGATGCCGGTATACCGTCCACAATATAGTTATAACGCTGATCCCATATGTCTATATAGCTTTGGTGACATTCTTTCCAGTCAGTTGTCCCTTTTCTTAAATCAATCTTATGGAGTTCTCTGGAATATGTACATGATGGAGGTATATCTTGTTGCCATCCAAATTGCCTCATCACTCGAGCTGGGTAGTGATGCTCCACTATATGAAAACATATCAATGGCACAGAACATGTCCAAATAGCACATGCATTAGTACAATACTGTGGAAGTGTGGCCAACAACTCCTTTGTATAGGGCTGCCATAGAAACTGATCGGGAGTCAGTCGATCAAGCTGAAATCTATACTGGGACACTATATGTGTGGCAACTTTCTTGACTGAAAAGTCAGTCATCCACCTGCATTTCATGAAAAGTATTATTTCAAATTCATTGAAAAATTAGTCATGGATATATAATTGTTATATATGATGTATAACTTAATTACCTGGTCGCTAATGGGCCATCCAATATGACCGGCATCTCATCTATATGCTCTGGTACCAATCTCGTGGGTGCAATATGTGGACATCGTTCCCAAGCCCATACCTGAAGCATGATCAGTGGCCCTGCTATATCCTTCGAAATACCAATAGATGCATGACATAACTCACGATATAACCATGCAAGGCAAGCACTTCCTCAACTAAAAGTACCAGCCCTATCAAAATCATCAAGTAGTGTCAAAAACATGAGATGTACTGTAGATTGAGATTTGTCGGCAAACAAGAATCCTCCAATCAACTGCAATATATATGCTCGAGCATGTTGCTGTAGGACCTCATCTAGGGCACCCTCCGGTAACACAACAAATCGCTCACGCAAAGTACTTAACCGAAGATGCCCTCCATCTAATTCTTTTCCTTGAGGTGTAAATCCTAACAAATTCTGACATACACTCGTCCATGTAACTCCCGCAGGAAGACCTCTACTAGTGACAGGCTCACCATCGATACGTAATCCAAATAGCACCGCCACATCTTGGAGAGTAATAGTGCACTCACCGTGTGGTAAATGAAATGTATGAGTCTCTGGTCTCCATCTTTCCACAAATGCTATGATAAGATGCCAGTCCATCTGAATAAAACCAATCCGCGAAACTCCCAAAAATCCAGCTCGTTGTAGAAATGGCTTTAGTCTGTCATCTAATTGTATAGTGCGATGCATACTTGCCTCAACTCGACGACACTTAAACGCAGACGATAATAGAGTCTGGATCATCAACAACATAACATAAATGTTGTATTTTCTTGATTATGTTTATAATATAATCATATTTATAGAAAAATTACACTAACCTGCTCAGTTGCATCCTGCGTAACTTGAGCACGCCAAATGAATGCTGACCGATGTGTATCTTGCAATGTCAGTACCGATCCATCAATAGGCCCACCCTCCATATTTCCTAACCTAGGGCATTTTTTTGTTAAAAAAATATTATAACATAGTTAATGTGATTGATAATATTTAAATGACATATAAATATATACGATTACATATAATTAGAAGCAACATAACTATTCAACAAGTACAAATAGATCTGATGCATAAACCATAATAGAACAATCAGTCATACAAGTAAACAAATGTGAGTAGTTTTTTTTATCCCTTACAACACTTGAATCAAAATACAATATGATGACAATTTATGTACTAGAACCAACTCCTTGTTGAGATGAAGATGTTGATCCCCCAGTTGGACATCTCCTCCTATTATGCCCCAACTGCCCACATAGCCCACAACGAATTTGATTACTTCCTTCAGTAACATCCATTTCATTACAAATTCGTTGTGCTTTCGGTCTCCCTTTCTGTCGTTTTAGGTGCTTTAGTGCTTTTACTTGAACATCAACGATTGGCCAGTAATCTTCGTGAACAAGAGGCATTAACTGGTGTGAGTAGCAGTGGGAGTAGTTATCAATTCTATACCATTTGTCAACAAATTGTTTATAATCCAAGTGAATATGACCACAAATCTTCAATGCATGGGAACATGGAATGCGATAGCATTGCCATTTGCCACATGTGTATGTCATATCCCTTAATTTGACAAGGTGTCTATTTCCACCTCTTGTCCCAACTGCTCTAGTCACCACCTCAAAAATTCGCTCAGCATAGTTGATAACAATAACAATGTGGCCCCTAACTTTTTGACTCTATTTGTTCAGAATTTTGTTTGCATAGGGGGTGAACTCATCAAGGGCCTTTACACCATTCCTTGCCACTCAACTTCGCTGCTCAAAGTATTTAATGCAACGATAAAGCAAAGCGCAAACCATTGATGTAATAGGCAAACCCCATATTCCTGTCAACACAGCGTTGAAGCACTCATTCATGTTTGTCGTTGATTGTCCAAAGCGTATATTACTATCATGCGCCAATGTCCACTTTTCTTTTGGAATATCATCGAAGAAAGTTATAGCATCAGGCTTCAGTAAGTTTATTTGAGCCATGTATTTCTCATATTTTTGATCTTGCAACTGTAAACCAGCCAATATAATCAACTTTTTCAGGCGAAGACTCTTGTGTGCCGATCTGAAATTACTTGCTGCATGAAACAAGCAATATCGATGGTAGTTTTCTGACCACCCTACTTGTTGACTTCTCACAGCAGCTAATATACCAGGATGGCGATCAGATAACAGGCATACCCCTTCCCTGTCTTTAACAACCTCGTGATGCAAACATATCAAGAACCATGACCAGTTAGATGTGTCTTCCTTTTCCACAACAGCAAAGGCAAGTGGCAAGATATGATTGTCGCCATCCATAGTAGTTGCAATTAACAATTTACCCTTGTATTTTCCATACAAGTGTGTTCCATCCACACTTATAATAGGACGACAATATTTAAATGTCTCAATGCATGCACCAAAAGCCCAAAAAGCCCGCTTAAAAATGTGTGGTGACTCAATTCTGTCCATTTCCCTTGTCTCCGTGTTGTAAAAGAATTGAGTTCCAGGGTTTTCATTTATCACAACTGCCATAAAATGAATCAACTGCTGATACGATTCAGACCAAGACCCATACACATTCTTGATTGCTTTTTTCTTTCCATCCCAAACCCTTTTCATTTTCACAGAATAACCAAAAGTATCTAATAAATGATGATATAAAGTTGCCCCTGGAGTGGCTGGATTTTTCTCAATGTGGCCTCAAATTGTTCTAGCAATCAAGCTCACATCCAAGTTTGGGTGATCAGAATCAAATGATGCAAACACACAAGTGTGAGGACCCACGTATCGGGTAACCTCAAAAACACCTGTCTTCTTTTGCTTTAACCGAAGTCTCCATTTACATTCGCTGTTCTCATGTAGTCTACATCTAAGATCCCATGTATCACGTGTGGACTTATGGACCATAAATGCCCAATGATTAGCAATATGCCATCGCTTGATTATGTCCATTGCTTCTCCTTTCGTTGCAAACACTTGCTTTATGTAGAATTCTTGCTGAAGTCCCCAGTTAGTTGCTGGAATAATGGAGCGATTATCCATCTCCACGTACGTACCACTCAAATCAAAATTAGTGAAAAAACTCGGCACATTTGATTCTTCACGAACATTTGAAGAACTAGATGCAGAATGAGAAATGTCAAGAGGACCAGGTGCAGCACCAGGAATGACTAGAGGAACACACTCATATTCTTCTAGTCCATGTTCTTGTTCTGCCATTGGAGCAAGATCATCATCATGAAGATCAAGGTGGATATCATTCTGGTCAAGTATTTCATTCTTTCTTCTAAGAGCTTCATCCAAATCATGGTTACACATTCTCATCTTCAATCATGATCGGCCTACCAACATCATAGTTCGATTCTGATTCTGATTCGAGAGGGATGATTTTCAAATACAATTCAATTGGTACGCCCATACCTAACCTTTTTACTGTATCAAACATAAGAGTTACGACATCATCATTAGCCACGGGGATAACATAATAGCAAGGATTCATTTGACCCGGTCTTGTCGTATATCTATAAAGGATCTCTATCTTGTGAGTTGACACATCAACTTGTTGATCATTGCATAGATGAGTATACAATTCGGCAAAATTCAACATACAATACACACGAGTAACCCTCGAAGGAATTCTAGGCAGATAATACACCCCATTGGAATTCCAACATATCTCTCCATTCATGTAATAAAAGATAGTAAATAAGTCAACCAGTACAACCTGAATCAAATAACATGTTATTCAAATTCATAAAAATAAACTATAGAATAAAATCAATGCTATAATATTAGTAGCAATAGAGAAGAAAGATGAACCCTAAAACGAGATAGCCCATCTTTCCAATTTTTCAATTTTTATTACTCCATTTTTTCAATTTTTTAGCTAAAGTGTGTGTGTGTGTGTGTGTGTGTATATACTTTTTCATTGAATTGATTCTATACTGAAGACTACAAATATAGAGATTGTTCTAGTTGAATTAATAACATACAATTTGACTATTATATTGATAATATTTTTCAATGGTAGAAATTAGTCAACTTTTTAGATTTAAAATTCCAATAAATGTAACACATTTCTTTTGAAATTAATTAGAATTGTAAATTCTATGTGGATTATTGCATTTCCATTTCCAACCTTTGACAAAATGACCCTGACCATAGTCTAAATTTTATCCTCGAGTAAATAATGTTGCTTGTCATATTCTCATTGACTAGAATTTTACAAGTTAATAACACAGATTTCTCTTTTTTATCATATAATTGAAAATGTCATCCTTAAGAGGAGCCACCAAAAAAGACAACCATTTAATTGATATATATATATATATATAGGTGCTTGCTGAACTTTGGATTGCATTGGCACACTAAACAAAATGAAATAATTCAATTTCCAAGGAAAAAGCAGTTTCACGTACAGAAGACATCAAGATTAGGATCCTAAACTATTAGAAGATTTTAAATGAAAACTTAAAAGCTTGCTGCTAGACCCAAGCAATATATATATATATATATATATATATATATATATATGTTTTATAATATCTTTAAGGGGGGGAAAAACAAGAATCCTAAATTTAACTCACAATCAATCAATTTTTTATTAGATAAAGTATATTTGTATAAGGCCTGTTCACATTGATTTTTTTAAAATAATATATATATATATATATATAATTATTTTACCATGAGCATTCAATTTAAATTTTATGAAAAAGTAAAATTAAAAAAATACAATAGAAATCAAGATTTTAACCTATCAAAAAATATATTTTTCCTTAGCTTCTCAATATATTCATGAGAAGTCCAAGCCAAAGCCAAAGCCAAAGAAGGTGGTCATAGTCGCAGTTGAGCACCAAATGTATGCTTCATCTTGCCTCGAGTCCTAATTTTGCAAGTTGTTTTCTCTCAAAAAAGAAGTTAAGCTTTTCTAATAATAGACGCGTCATTTTTCTTCTAATTATTAATATATATGAGAACATGTGTGTACATAAGTATATAATTTTTCTTGATCAATTCAAATATCATCTTTTTATATACTCCATTCATCCGAATCAATTTTTATGATTCGCCCAAAATGATTTTTGTAGTTTTGTGTGCATCTTGTAAATTATTAATTTCAATTTAAATTTTATGAAAAAGTAAAATTAAAAAAAATACAATAGAAGTCAAGATTTTAAGCTATCAAAAAATATATTTTTCCTTAGCTTCTTAATATATTCATGAGAAGTCCAAGCCAAAGCCAAAGCCAAAGCCAAAGAAGGTGGTCACAGTCGCAGTTGAGCACCAAATGTATGCTTCATCCTGCCTCGAGTCCTAATTTTGCAAGTTGTTTTCTCTCAGAAAATAAGTTAAGCTTTTCTAATAATAGACGCGTCGTTTTTCTTCTAATTATTAATATATATAAGAACATGTGTGTACATAAGTATATAATTTTTCTTGATCAATTCGAATATCATCTTTTTATATACTCCATTCATCCGAATCAATTTTTATGATTCGCCCAAAATGATTTTTGTAGTTTTGTGTGCATCTTGTAAATTATTAATTTATATTTTTGCTATTTTATGGTCTAATATATATATATACACACACACACACACACACACACACACACACTTCAAAGTATACATAAGAGAGAGAAAGTGCTTACCTTTTCTAAGAAGGACCACAATAATAGCGACTTTTTTTTTCCTTTGTTTCAAAGTAGGACGACATAGACTTTGGTTTCTTCCCTTTTTTTTTTTTTCCCTTTGTTTCAAAGCAGCATGACAGAGACTTTCGCTTCCTCCTTTTTTTTTTTATGCAGGACCACTTTTGCTTGTTTTTGACCGACACACATTAGCATTATGTGGGCTAGCTGGCATAGTTTATCTCACAGCATCTTCGGACTTTCAATATACGAACTTCAAATGCGGAAGTTGAACATACAAATTTCGTCTTCGGGTCTTCAACACACGAATTAAAGTAACTCCACGTCACTACAATCTTGGCCGATTTGAAGCTGACATGGACTCTAAATTCGTGTTTTCAAAATACGAAGTTGAAAGCTAGTCATTTTCCTCATTTGTTTGCAAACTTTGTCATTTTGGTATATAAAATTATAGAGTCAGTCATTTAACTCATTAACTCAGGTCCCCTTCAACGCCTGTAACTTTTTTTCTTTTACTATCCCTGGACCCAGAGATAATGACCAAATTAGCCACAATTTATAAAATTTATACCAAAATAATTAATTTGTCAAACAAATGAGGTCAATGACCACCTTAGTCAACTTTGTGTCTTGAAGACACAAAGTTTAAATAAGAATTGCTGATAGGGCATAACACGTGGCAATTTTTGCCACGTCAGTGGATGATTAAATTTTTTGAAGTTAGTGTCTTGAAGACACAAAGTTTAACTTTGTGTCTTCAAAACACAAAGTTGCCATTTATTTTTCTTTTTAGCATACTAATGTTGTAATTTTAATAATATTTTTAATCAAAAAATTAAAAATAAAAATTAAGAAACTTAAATTTGTTATTAACTCATTTTTTTATTTAACTCTTTCCCTTTTCAATACTTTTTTTATTTCAATTTTCTATCCTTTTAAAAAAATTAATTTCAATTTTTATTCTCCTTTCGATTTTTGTTTAAATTTTTTTTTACCTTTTTCAAAAAATTGAAATAAAAACTAAAAAAAAATTAAAATAAAAAAGTATTTAAAAGCACCAAAAAAAAATAATATTGAACTTTGTGTCTTGAAGACACAAAGTCTATGTGGAATAATATGCCACATCAACCAATGCCATGTCAACATAATTAAACTCAATTTCGTGTCTTCAAAACACTAAATTGAGAAGTTGATTATTTTACTCATTAATTTTAAAATATTACTATTTTAGTATATTAATTTTAAAAAGTGGTTATTTAACTCATTATCTCCCTGGACCCATGTTCCTTGGTAGCGGTAAAGACAAAGTTTTGGTTATTGGTAATAGCATTATTGTCTGGTAGGGCCTCCTATGCGGAGGTTGGCCTGCTAATTACGTGGAAAGCAGATCTGTGGTTGGTAGCATCAGAGATGGCTGACGGTTGGCCTATGGTTTCATGAAGGCTACCTTTTTTGTTTTTTTATTGTTGGGTAGTGAGAGTTTTTTTATCATAAGGTAACGAGTTTCCAGCTTCACTTAATAATCTTAACTTTTACATGGCATGAAATTTATTAATTTCTATATTTAGTTTGTCACTTATTAACCTTTAGTTTAGGTTAAATCTTAAATTATATTTCAATTGATAAAGGAAATATAGTTACTAAATTGTTATTAAAAAGAAAATGACAACTCTAGCACAGTTCAAAATGTTTTTATATATATATCGCACACACGGGCATGCACACACACACATATGTATTCTATTACATCATCAACACGACTAGTCTCTATTAGTTATTAAAGGTATAAAAAGTGGGATATTAATATCATAGTTTGACAGAAAAAAAAAAAGAATTGTTGACAACCTGAAGATATTACATATCGCTACTCTAGGTAAAGTTTCTTTTACTCTTCTAATTTTATTTTGGATTTATACATATATGTATGTCTGTGTGTGTATATGTATGTGTGTGTATAAATATATATATATGTATGTATATATATGTATGTATGTATGTATGTATATATATATACATACATACACACACATACATACATACATACATACATATATGTATAAATCCAAAATAAAATTCGAAGAGTAAAAGAAACTTTACCTAGAGTAACGATATGTAATATCTTCAGGTTGTCAACAATTCTTTTTTTTTTTTTTGTCAGACTTTGATATTAATATCTCCATTCTTCATACCTCTAATAATTAATAGAGAATAGTCATGTTGATTATTACATATCGCTACTCTAGGTAAAGTTTCTTTTAGTCTTCTAATTTTATTTTGAATTTATACATATATATACATACATATATATATGTATGTATGTATGTATGTATGTATGTATGTACGTACGTGTGTGTGTGTATATATATATATCTTATGATGTCAAATATTACAAACTATGGGATTTTTTTTTATTTATAATTTTGAGCAATAATAATACCTGAAAAGCACATATTGACATCTACATAATCACGAATTAGAAGTTCACCATTTTTTTTCCTCAGGCAATAGATATAACATAATCCTTGGAGATCAAAATCCATATGGATGCTATAAATTTTGAAGAACTAATTTATACAAGAAATTACATATTCCTCAAAATTGCAACAAGATAATAATATTCCTCCATATATCCATAAAGGTTTGAAACCTGAATATTGATTGATAAAAATAGATACATCCTTTACCAAATTTGCACATAAATATATGGCCATCAAAAGATGATCATCTTTCGAAGCTTGCTGGAAATAAATCTATTTTTCTTTATAATCAGGGTAAATAAATTTAATTGAGATTGCATATTTTGAAGTCGAAAGCTAGTATAAATCCGCAATCTTTAGATATATTTTTCTCATAAAAATTATGCATAAAGAATATGGATGTTATGAATATGCTTTAACATTATCAATATTGAGAGCATGATTTTGAAAATTATTTTGGGCATTATCATATTCAATGAGCAAACGTAACTTATGTTGAGATATTATCAATCATGACAATTTGCTCAAAACCATTACATGAAGTAAATGATATATTGACGGTAGCTAATTAAGCACTAAGCTTTAATTAAAAGCCTACAAGTGCATAGGTTGTGTAGTCTAATGTGCAAGAGCAGGGTCGATCCCTCAAGGAGGTAGGAAATGAGGAATGAAAGCTAAGTGTGTGTCCTAGAAAGCTAGAACAAAAGCAAGCTAAACTAAGAATTGTTTTTGGTTTTTTAGATTTGAAGGGAGCTCAAAGTAAATTAAACTAATCTAAACAATCTAAGGGAAATAAAAGCAAGGGAAAACAAGCTAGTAAAAGGGAATTGACTCAAGCAATGGGGCAATGGATGAAATCTGTTTAACTATAAGTGATTTGAGTACTAACTTCACTATGGGATTAACTTTGATGGTTTGCTCTAAGAAAGGGGTGCTCTAAGCTAGGAATCTAATCAATCTCTCTTATAATCCCTAGAACTTAGTACGGGTCTATCCCTAGGTGCTAGCTCCCTAGAGACATAGCGTGGTCCTTATAAACTAGGGCAGGGATTAGCTAATTACGTTCCTAGGTGATGGTAATTGGTCTCACCCTAGGTTCTAACTCATTGGCTAGGTTTAACGCCAAGAACTAGGCTTCTAAGATCAATTAAGCTAGCCCAACACCTACTAGCTAAGTTTAAAGCCTAAGGAGACTAAACTAGGCCTAATTATTAATGAAAAATCGCCAATCATAGCATCACAAAAGCAGGATTTGACAATAAAGCATATCATACATGTTCTCAAGCGTGGTATTAATGAGTATAAAGAATATTCTATCCCTAAACACTTAGATATATTTAGGTCATGCCAATTTAGGCATTAGAATCCAACATGTATGTCATGGAAGCTAAAATTACTATTAAGACATGTAAAAACAAACATAGACATGCATAGTTATAAGACTCACTTCATAGAATCACTACATAAACACCTAGACATGCTCGTACAATGATTTAGAAGTGTTAGATAGCAATCAAACCTCTAAATACATATGTTCTTCACCTAGACATATCAACAAACACATAGACATGTATGTAAATAGCCATTCAAACATTAAAAGCAAACATATATATTAAACCATCAAACTCTCATAGAAAAGTAGTACTTAATCAACCATAATACTAGCTTTAATCATCCATACAAGATCTATTCTAACATAAAGAAAACTAAGTACAAAAGGATAAAGATGAACCTTGCTTTCATGCTTAGCTTTGCTCTTGAAATCCTTGTCTTGATCTCGCTATTACAAGTGTTAAAACCCTAATTACAAGCTTGGATCTAGGTGTATTTATGTGTGGTTTAATGTGTTTGAGGTGGTTGAAAAGTACGGGTCTAAATATATGAAAAATTGGCTCAAAATGGCCTTAAATAGCCCCTTTTAGCTACATAAGACTGTCGTTAGGTCACGCTTTCGGCCTCTGAAACAAGTGAATCTGGCCACATTTTGGGAGCTCTTTGATCTAGGTCAGAAGTAGGGCTGGAGGAGGCGCCAAAGGTAGGGCCAATCGACTAGCCTTGAGCTAGGGCGGGATCGGTCTTGACCAGAAGGCTCCTCTTCTTGGCTTTTTTCGTGTCTGATCTTGCCCAGTTGCTCCGTTCTTTGCCCAGCGACCTCTAAATGCAATCTTCTTGACTTATTCACATGCAAAACTCCATTAGCTTTCCTCTAACATCAAATCATCACCAATTCAACTCCCGAAATTTGCCCTAAACTTCACTTAACACGAGAAACAAGTGTGCATTAGTGTGACATTTATGTTCTAAACTCTACTATGGACACTTGTAGCCTATTATGCACAAGTATGGTATGAATGCAACACTACACACCTAATAGAGGATAAGAACACCTCAAATAAGTATAGAAATGCAAAGCAAACACACACAAAAACACAACACATCATATATTGTTTTGTTATCATGGATATGAATGTAGCTATGACAATTGTGGATATTTTAATGGTCATAACTAACTCAACTTTTGAAATTTGAGAAAAATATGAAAAAAGGATTATGGATACAAGAGGAAATTTTTGTAACCAATTTTTGATGAAAAAGAGAAAAAGGAAGTTTACATATTTTTCCCTCATGATGTGTGAAAATAATTGATATTTAGTTCGAAGTCATTTGATGTGAAGATATGCATTACTCTGTCTTTAAAAGATTTTGGATTTAGCTCAACTGGCCAACTCATGCCCATGCAGTGCCTATCAGTTAACCTGACTAGTTGATTGACACACTCTTCTAATAGCACGCAACGATGCTAAAAAAGCTTGACAAATTTTTAGAAAAGTTTCTCCACAAAATCTGCACAGCACTAACACATTTTTTTGCAGAAAATATGATGGCCAAAGGTAACCTCTATTGCCTTGTATCAAATCCCATTTAATGTAATGCAACTTAAGCACACAAAATATTAGATGTCTATCTTACGTCAAATTTGGAAAAGCTATATACGTACATGCATGCATGCATGCATTCATACATACATATATACATGTGTGTGTGTGCGCATTATTCAAAACCTACCAAAAAGAATAAAACTCTTTGAAAACAAGCTTTACTAGTTAAAAAGAAAAAAAGAAAAAAAAAACTTTTAGTTTGACGAATTATGCACTTATGTCTTTAAATACATGCACATGCAAGATCAGAAAGAAAAATATTGAGTTTGTAAAGAGATATTCCCTAAGACCAATGTATAAAAATCATACTAGGTCTTCTAATCTTGATCTTCATGGAAAGATTCCATGCTTTAAAAATCCATGCCACATAGAGAAACTTCATGCTCCAAGAAGAAACTTCATACTCTAAATAATTGTTATTGCTCAAAATATGCAACAGACTCAAAAATAATTATTTAATATCATTAAAAATAAAAATTATTTAATATCATCAAAAATAGAATTATGCAATAATTTCAATAGTAGGAAAATTAAAAGGTCTCTAGAGATTATTCCTTATTCATATCTTAGTCTTCTAACATTATATCCATGAACATGTCCTTAAGAAGTGAAATATTTTGAAGCATAAAGTATCTGAAGAAATATGTTTAATTAAATTCAAAAGGTCATTGTATCTAAAGTACTAAAACATATTTGACATACTGCAAAACTTCTAGAGAACAATGTAATAGCCCTATATGATTCTATGAAAAAAATATATATATGTAAGAGAGACTATTGAAGATCTTTCACTTATGCACTTATCTAGGAGTTTGACATAAAATTTGACTTGATCTAAAGACCAAATATTATTTAGATGGAGTATGATCCGCATAACAATTTAGAAGCTAAAATATCATACTTTATGTGTCTTAATAGTTTAATTTCTAAATGAAGCATTTTAATCCTATAAAGATAATGAAATTTATATATAATACCTATAATGCCCTTCTAATGTTACAGAATCATATTTTGCTAATAAAAAAAGAGATGATTGCGCACACACAAAGTTTTGCAAGATATATTACTACATTGGTCGCATTGAGGTATGGCACTTCAAGACCTAGAGATTTCGTTATCATTGCAGGGTAATAATGTCATATTATTATATTAAGCCAATCACAATAAAAGCAAATTGATCATGAAAATTTTTGAGTATTTGTTTAACTTATAGTGAGCAATATGTTTTCCAAGACATACTAGAATGTCCAAATCATCACTTCTTTTCTTAAGCCACTTTAGAGTCCCACATCAATGCTTTTAAGGCATAAAATGTTTTTTCATTTCTAAGTCATTCTAACACATTAGTGTTTGAATAGCATACTTTATGTATTAATAAAAACTAAAAATAAAATTACTAATTTAAAAACTAAAAATTTTAAAAAATAAAAATAAAAAATAAAAAATTAAAGAAATAAAAATTAGAAAACTTTCAAAAAGAAATAAAAATTAAAAAATTAAAAGAAATTGAAAAGATTAAAAACTAAAGAATTAAAATATCAAAATATTAAAAATTAAAATAAATAAATGTAAATGAATAAACATAACTCTAAATATCAAATTTTAGCAAGCATGTTTCAAACTATTTTTTATATAATAGTAATTTTTCATTTTTCTTCTCCAACCAATGGAACACGTTTTTAACTACAAGATTAGGTTTTTCAGTGGTTTTTAAATAGTAATAGTATATTGCAACAACAATACTAAATTGGCCATTAATTATCAATAACTTAGTGCTTGAAATAAGATTTTCTTGTGAGTTTCATAAATTTATTACGATATTCGGGTTTTGAGATAAAAATAAATAAAAGTCGCCCAAAGCTCAAAGTATAATTGCACTAGTTAAAGCATATTTATGCTCGTGATGGCTTATGACTATTGTTACCTACTCAAAGCATGCCAATAGATTACTCAACAACCAAACAATATTACATGTATTGTTTGAGTAAAGAAAAATTATATTTAATGTGGTTGAGTATCTCATTTTATGTTCAAATACATGCATGAACTCCCAAAGGAAGATGAAGTAGAGACTTATCAAGTTTCTCAAGTGAGAACTTAGCAAGTTCATTTGAAGTAAAATTATCTCTAACAATATTTAGGAAAACAAAATTGACATGTATACTCTGATACTCAAATATTTTTTTATATGTTGATATGAGGTGAGATAAATACACCTTATACTCTCTTTTCCAGCCTAGGTTTTTCCTATAGGGTTTCTCTTAGCAAGATTTTGAACGAGGGAGTTTGAAACGTACAATAAAAATATTGTACTCTTTGTCCTTCTCAAGGATTTTTGTCATGATAAGTTTTTTATTTTTATTTTTCCATAATAAGGTTTTAAAAAGGTATATTCTTAACAAATAAATATTCAAGGGAGAGTATTGTGAATTATCAAATTATGAATATTCATCATTAGACTAGTTTATTAGTGTTCAAACTCTAGATATGTTTCATTCCTATTGTCTTTATCTCTCTTATTCTTTTAATTATTTTCATAATAATTTTTTAATTTTTTAGAAGGATGAAGGTGATACTAATGATTTTTAACCCTTTGATTTTTAATATAAACTAGGACTTTTTATCTCATGCTTTATAATAGTTAATTCATTTTTAATAATAAACATCAAATTTTATTGAGTTTATTTATTTTTAGTTAGAAATAGTAAATCTAGTTAAGAATCTTGGAAATTGACAAATTGCAAATATTTAAGTATTAATTGATTGATAATAACATTTTCAAATTAAAAGCAGTAACTTATATCAATAATAGATCAAAAATTGAATATAAAATAGATAATAATAACTTAAATGCATAAGCTGATAACAAAATAAAGGTTGCTTTTTAAGTCTCAAATGATATTGCAAATTGTTATGAAAGTCTAAACAGTTCCCAATTGTCAATATGTTTTTTTTTTTTTTTGGGTTGAGAAGGTTTAAAAGGAAGCAAATTAATTAATGAAGAAAGAACAAAATAGTTTTTCTACACAAAGTGGATAAAAAGAAAGAGCAGAATTTAGCATGTTGGTGTGGCATATTTCTTTGAGCTTCAAAGAATAATATACTGAGGTGGTATGTCTTCTTAAACTCTAAAGAGAAGAAATTTAGGGCCTGTATGGTTTGGTTTTCCTTTTTTCAAGAAAAAGCACAATTTTTCTCTGAAAAAGTATACTATTTTTGTAATAAATACTTGCCTTGGTTTCAAAAAAATTAAAACTCTAAAGAAAAACTCAAATACAACAATCATTGAAGCTATTGCTATTTTGCTTTATTTTGATGATGTACTAATTGTATTTTTAATGCAATAATTGTATGACTAATAATAACTTTGGAGTATATAGTGAGTATCTTATGCGAAGTAATTATTTGAGTAAGTTGAAGCATTTTGAGCAAGTTGAACACTTATGGATCGTAATTAAGGATTGCACTTGAAGAGCTATGAAGATTCTTGAAAACGTGTGTAGTTTTCCTTTTCTTTTAGTCTTGTTAAATTGCTCCTAGTACATAAGCTTCTTTATGAGCTCAATCTTCGTTTGCATTACATTTGCATACCTTGCATGTATATTCACTTGCTTTTAGCTAGTTTAATTTTATTAGATCCTCTTTTTTGCTTAAAAGTTGCATGTACCAAACTTGTTCTATGTAGAAACATGCTTCATATTTTGTTCTCTACAAATTTTTTTCCGTATAAATAAGGTTTTTGACTTAACCCAATATGTTCTTATAAATTCTAGCTAGAAGTCTACTTAAATCTTTACTTATATATGTGTATATGTAAGTATATATGTGCATATATTAAAAAACCTACAATAAAAGTAAGTTTTTGGCTCATAGCTATGAGATATAGGGTATTGAGTATGATTTAACACTACCTTTTACATTGGAAATATGATTATACACATGTGTATGTAGATGTATATGTATATATATGCTTTTTTCAAAGACAAAATCTGAAATTATCTCAAGTTAAGTGTAAGTTTGATCTTTGCATTTAATGCTTAGCATGCCTGATTTGTTTGGCATTTATTTGATAACATATATCGGTGCAAGTTTGTGTCTTGAGCCTCTAAATCTAGCAGAAAATGTGCATGCATATCGATTAGGTAAAAAAGTTACTTTTGCATTGTTAGCACTTTTTAGCCATTTCTGCACATACCAACTAGAGAGCCGTTGACCATTACAATCAACTAGTAAAAATAGTTTGTTATTTTGCCTACTCGATTGAGTCAACGGTCAACCGGCAGTGTTGATTGGTTTTTCCACTTTGCTCACTCTTAGTATCGGCTGAGCGAGGCAATCGACCGATTATGTCAACTAGTAACTGCATCAGTTTGTTTTTCAAATATAGCTGTTGGCGTTTTTACTCTTTGGCCTTATAAATAGCTCTTTCACCCCCCCCAACTAAAACAATAACTTGATCTAAGCCTTCTTTGCAATCAAATAGCATTCAAAGCTCTATTTATTACAATTTTCTATCATTTATTATTGATATTCATTGATTGCTCATCATTTGCATTCATTGATCAAGTTAGTTTGAGCTCATGAATTGCCTATCTACTTTGAGCAATATACAAAGGTGATGTGTTTAGTCACGCAAGTGCATAAGTTGTGTGTAGTGAAGCATGCAAGTACAAGGTTAGTCTTCCATAAGTAAGCAAATTTATGTGTGGCTCTAGACTATGTGTGCCCTAAAAAAGTTATGCTAGGCCCTAAACTACCAATTTTTGGGTTTTTAGATTGAATGGAGCTCGAGGAAAGTAAATCTAGACTAAGGACAATGAAATTAAAGTGTGTGTGTGAGAGAAAATGGTAGAAAGAAGCTATCTAAGGGAAACGAACACTAGAAGTAGGAATTAGGTTGACCAACACTTGATTATGAGGGATTACTATACTCTTGATTAGTACTATGTGATGGATTTTAGGTTGCTCTGGTCTAGAACTCCTAATTAACTACCTTATTATCCTCTCGGCCTCAGTGTGAGTCTATCCCTAGGTTGATCAACCCTAGAGTATAGCGTAGTCCTTATTGCTTAGTGTTTTTGGGCTAGTTACTTAATGTTCCAAATGATATTGATTGAACTTACCCTAGTGTCCAAACCGTTGTGCAATTATACTATATAAGGTGTATTAATGTGGCATTTATATCATTATTAGTGTAGCATTTATACTCTAAGCTCAACTATGGACATTTAAAGCCTATTGCACAAGTATGGTATAAATGCTACACTAATACACCTTATATAGTATAAAACACCTTATAATAAGTATAGAAATGCAAAGACAAACACACATAAAGCAAGACGCATTAGAAGGTTTATATACCTTTTGCACTTTTGCTCACAAGAAGTTTTGCAAACCAAACTCTTTACCATTATAGTAGGTGTATATTTCCCTCTTGGGTAGACTATAGTGTGAGATTATTCTTGTTAAGAGTGAAGCGATTGAAATCCTCGAAGTGTTGGAAGAATGCTTATGGTTATCATTATTCTACATTTTTACAATGCACTAAGTAAGAAGCTGATACACTAGTGGAGTTCTTGAAACCCTAATGGAGATCTTAAGTAGTGAACTAGGCCCTCGGGAGTTTGAACTATTCTAAATTACTGCATTTGATCTTCTTACTTTTAACCTATATACATTCAAGTACTATTATCTTCATTATTTGATATACTTGTCCATTACAATTATAGATTAATTTGTATTATTTGAAAAAGATTTTTTTAATTGGTTATTTGTGCCATTAATCCAACTCACTCCCCTCTTCCCTTCTTGGATTCATTGTCTGGGCAACAAACAAAAATTTCAGCTTATGAAAAAAGTATTTTTTTTTCAAATATTGTTAAAAAAGCTAATCTAAACAAGCCGCTAAACAATTACTAGCACTTTCTAGTTATACTTTGTATAAGTTAGTTTATGTATTATAATAAACTTTAAATTTTATTGAGTTTAATTATTTCAATTAGAATCAATGAATCTAGTTATGAATCTTCAAATTTACTAGTTAATATTATTTTAGGCCTTAATTGATTGAAAATAAAGTCTTCAAACTAATAATAATAATGTACATCAGTAATATATAAATAAATAACTAATAATATAGATAATAAATAAAAAATTAAATCTATAACTAATAACAAAATAAGAGTTACTACATAAGTGCCAACGTGGTACTATCGCAACGTATCTTGGAATTCACAAATAATATCACATAATTTTAAGTAGGTCTAAACATTGTCTCACATTAATATACTATGATTTTTTTTTTTTTTGGTAGAGAACGTGTAAAAGTGAGCAAATTAAATTAATAAATGGACCGAGAAATAGAGAAAAAAAATGAGTTTTTCTTTTCTTTTAAAGAAGTAAATGAGGAGACCGAGCACATAATTTTAGTGACATATCTCTTTGAAGCTATAAAGAATAGCATGTTGATGTGGTATTTTTTTAATGTCAAAAAATTATAAATTATTACAGAGATATAGATTACTTTTTAGACACGTACATAATAGACAAATTTTATGGTGTACCCACATTATGGTATACTCAAAGTTGCGTGATACATCGTCTAATATATCTTGCAATTTGGGTGTCGGATCAATGTGAAATTTAACAAGTTCACTCCCCTCAACACAATAATCCAACCGTCGATCGGTCCACGTTTTCAGTGCCGATTTCGGCCTCCAAGCTCTGCAAAATTGGTACCAAAAGAATCCTTACACTACAAGGAATCTTTTGATACTTTATTTGCACTATTTCATTATTAGGTTCGTGAGATTCAAATTTTGAACTTGGTTGCAGATTTGAAAGAAAAAAAAAGAAAGAGAAAAAGAATACGAGGACTTGTAAGGTGTGAACAGTTTACTCGTTATGAACATATCATTTACAGATATTGTGAACAAGTTATAAATAGGCAATTTATCATTGTAAAAATATAAAATAAAAATTTTAAATATATAATATAAGAGTAATAAATAAGTAAATTATAAACAATTTATACAACTTACAAATAAATAAAAATTGTATGCAAATAGTATAAAAATTATAATCACATAATAACAAAATTGTGAAGCATTACCATGGATGTACCAGACTACATGGTTGCACAATACTCAAGAGTTCATGGTATCTGGTCACTGCCCCATATGGATACATAAACAAAATAACAAACATACACGTCCAAATCCAAAGACTCAAAACCCAAATCAGAAGGTTTAGAGTGAGTTTTGTGTGGTGGCAATGAACACCTTAAGAGGCAGCAGCTCCTCCTTGCTGCTCTCTTTCTCCACCCACCATCTTCATCTTCGTCCATGGAAAACTCTATTGCTTCCCACCTTCACATTCACAACCACAAGGCAAAGATGTTTTCTTCGCTCAAGAACGTCACCATTAACACAACCACCACCACCACCACCACCACAATCGCCATATTTGCTTGCCAACAAGAGATGTTTCTGCAATAGTACCAACGAGACCGCGACGGAGACCGCGGCGAATGAGGTTGATATGAGCAAGATTAAGGAAGCGGCCAACACGTTGGAGTTGAGGGTCGGCCGGATTTTGAAGGCGTGGCGGCATGAGGAAGCGGATTCCCTCTACGTGGAAGAGGTGGATTTGGGCGAGGCCGAGCCGCGTACCATCTGCAGCGGCCTCGTTAAGTATATCCCTCTTGAGCACCTTCAGGTATTTCTTTCGTTTACTAAACCTTGTAACACATTGCGCAAAATTGTTGCAAATAGCTGGAGATTTGGAATGAGGAAACTTCTGTTGTATGCAGCGTTGCCTTTCATTTGTTTAGTTAAGTGCGTGGGTGGGTGTGTACACAAGGCTGTTGTAAATGGTAGGACGAAGGAAGTTTATTGTGTGCAGTATTTCCTTTAATTTTTCTGCCAATAGCAGGGTATAAGGTAGTTAAAGGGTATTTGCGTTGCATATGTTGCAAAAGAGGCCATTTCGACTGCACAAGACTGTCGTAAATATTAGGACTAAAGCGTTTATTGTATTCAGCGTAACCTTTAATTTACCCGCGAATAGCAGGGTATGTGGGAAGTTGATGGTATTAGTATTAGCTGTGTCGCAGAGAGGCCATTTCCAGTGCACGAGGCTGTCGTAAATGGTACTTTGAGGGAAGTTTATTGTGTGCAGTGTTAACTTTAATTTACCTGCGAATAGCAGGGTATGCGGAAGGTAAAGGGCGTTAGTGTTACCTGTGTTGCAAGAGATCCCATTTCTTGTAAGTTGTAACACAAGGCTATCGTAAATAGGACTAAGGAAGTTTATTGTATGCAACATTACTTTTAATTTACCTGCAAATACCTGGAAGTTAATGATACCAGCATTACCTAAGTTAATAATACCAGCACTCTCTGTCTTAGTGATCGAATTTTACTAGGTTAGTTTTTGTACTAGGGTAGATAGTTACTAGATTAGTTTTTGTACTGGGAGAAAAAGTATTGTAGTAGCAATGCAACTATTGCTGTCTTTGACAAGTGATGCTCTCTGCATCACCAAATTGTACCTTGACATGTTGTGTCCTTTAGTTTTATTTCTCTTTTATGGTGCTAATCATAACATGGGAGAAAGGCCAGGTGATTGTTATCTGTGTGAGCTTTTTATATTTCTTAATTCTTTTTTTCTTTATAATTTTTTTCCTTTCCTGGGTGTCAATTAATTGGCGTCTTGAGTAAGTTCAATGGAACATTTTAACTGCAATTTTACGTTGAGCAGGAATTTGCCAATTTTCTTTTAGGCTAGACTAATTTAAGAGGGTAAAAAGTTATGCTTAAATACATATAAGAAGCTACTAAACTTGCCTCTGGTACTAATTTGGAAATGTAAAGAGATCTAAAGAGGAACTCTGCCTTGCCACTCTATCATATGGTGAAAACTAGAACAAAATGGATGCTTGGGTGCTCGCGCCCGTACATACGACGAATGTCATGTTACTGCTGTAGGCAAAAGGAAAAGAGAAAATCTCTCTTGTGGAGTTAGCTTTAGACTCTTGTGAAGAATCTTAGGCCCCAATTAATGTTGGAGAATTGCTTTCCAATGAAAGCTGAATGTAATTCTTAAAGAAAAAAGAGATTGAACTTTTGTATGCTATAATAGCAAAGTGAATAGGGTAATTTAGTAAATTAGGAAATTATGACTGTTCGTTTCAAGGGTAACTGAAAGAATCAAATTGGACTTTTCTTAGGCTTTGAAAGTTTTCTCTTATCAGCATTTTCAATTCTTTAATTTATAGCATTTTCAATTCTTTAATTTATACTATTCCCCAGGCCATTCTATTTGATTATGACTCAATTTTACAAGAAAACACTTCTCCAGTGCTACAGAAGTCTTGACTGTTGAGTTTTCAAGATTGCACAAAGCTGAAAATTAGTATTTCCTTTTTCCTGTCAATTAGACAACTTAAAAACGTTCAGAGACTTGAGGTATTGGTCTATTGTACACAATGATGCACACATGCTGGTCTTGATTTTGCAATTGATTCCTTTCACGTGATAAATATTCTTGAGTTCAACAAAATAGTTGGCCTGTTAATCTGCATTATGCCATACTCTGATCTGTTTCAAGAGAAATTTTGATTCTATGGGTTAATTTCTTTCATCACAGTTCTAGATCTCTTTTTCTTTTTTTCTTTTTTTTTCCCTTTCCAAATTGTTAGATGGATACTGATTTTAACAATAATTTAGTTTCTGATCTGTTGGAAGATGTCAAATGTATCTTTTACCATGCAGGACACAAAAGTAGTAGTGCTTGCTAATCTAAAGCCTAGAAATATGCGCGGTGTCAAGTCGTATGGAATGTTGATGGCAGCTTCTGATGAGTCACATGAGAATGTGGAGCTTCTTATGCCTCCTGAGGGTGCAGTCCCTGGGGAAAGGATATGGTTTGGTAGTGCTGATGATAAAGAAAGCCTTCCTGACCCTGCAAGCCCAAACCAGGTAAATATTTGGATCTTTATGTACAATATATATTTATTGTCTGCAAAAGACGGCAGAAAGATGTGTAGTTTGCTTTAGTGCACCAATTTGGTATTAGTAAGCCACTTACGGGAAAGAAAACTTTTGGGGGTGGCAGAGGTTTGATGGGGATGCCTGTGTCTGTCTCAGCTGTCTTACCTTTCAGAGTGCCATCAATTACAGTTATGAAGAAAGTGCCATGCCATATTCATCCTCTTGTACTAGGTGAAGTGTTTTTACTTGGTGTGACATGGTAGTAGATCATTATTTTGGGCTCAGGATGGCACTCTTGTCTAACTTTATTTCCACCATGATGTCTTGAATCCATCAAAAGTAGCCTATGAACTTTATACCGGCTATCAGCAACATAACACTAGCCTCCTCCTATCGAAGATCAGCATCGGGATTGGTAATGAACGGTTTTTACCCTTGTCGCAAGCCAAGCTTGTTGACCCTTATCATCATGAATATCTATAAAATAAAATTTTGTTCTTATCCACTGAGAAGTTATTAAATCGCAATTGACAGTGTTAAATAATATTCAAGGTTTCTAATATGGAACAGGAGAATTTGCCAAGTTTCCTTTCGAGCACATTCTGTCTCCCGTATTAAGGTGAATGTAGATGAAGGATTAGTAACTATTGCCTTCTACCACAGTTATCCTTTTGTGTAAATTTCACTACCATCTGGCCCATTTATCTGGATACTGTAGATGCCTATAGATTCATAGAAGAGGAATGAAATGTCCAACTCCAATCGAAAATGTTGCAAAATCAGAAGGAAGTATGCTTACCTTTCTCTGAAGTGTAAACTTTTAAAAGCTTTAGATCCTTGCAGAAATATGGATGTTGCCAATCAAATATAGTTGCAAATCTGTATGAAAAGAAACAGATATACTCATTTTTAACAAGCTATACAAAATATTTGTTGGGAATTATACATGATAAAGCAGCCAGAAGACCAATTATCATCTGAGCCGAACTTCAGGAGGGAAATAAAGTAAGAATCTTTCTGGACTTAGAGTGCTTGTATCTAATGGATATATAAGTACAGTTTCTGTCATCTTGGCCAAGCAGCACAAGCAACTTTTTGTTAATTATGAACCATAGTTGGACTCTTTTCAGTATCCTCTTTGGACTTCGTCACTGGTGCTGTGACAAATAGAGCTGTCTTTTTCTCCTGTGAAGGTTGCATTAGCCTTTATGGGATTTAAGCATTATTAAAGCAAAGTAAGCGACACACATTGATTGCATCATCTATCTGATCTTTCCTGGTATTGCCATGTGGATAAGCGTCTTTGGTTTCCAGGATAGAATTAATCCAATCTTCCTTTCAATCAGCTGAAAGCGGTTTCCGTTGGGATCTTTATCAGTAATGCAACCTAGATTTTGCTCATTCACGGGGTTGTATTTAGTGTTTTTGGTTCCCAGGATAGAATTAATCCAATCTTCCTTTCAATTAACTCGAAGCGGTTTCCGTAGAGATCTTTATCAGTAATGCAACCTAGATTTTGCTCGTTCATGGGGTTGTATTTAGTGCCTCTAAGAAATTATTATTCACTGTTAGTGATGTGGGTTGGCTTGGATAACTATGTTGTGTGCCTAGAAGGGCATTCAGGTCTGGGGTGCAGAAGGCTGTCATTGTCCTGCTTCCTAACCTAATGCAGCACAAGCCTCTACCAAGGTTGGCTAACTGCTATCGGCAGGCTCGAAGACCTCTGGTTCTGGATGGCACATGAGTCTGCATGCTCTGTTGAATTTGTGACCAAGACTACACTATGTAGTTACCTGTGCACTTGAGGTGTCAGTTGGTCCTAGAAATGGAGTGCTGCAGCACGAGGACTTAAACTGTGTATGCAACCTGGCAACCACCAGGCATCTCTTTTGGTCTATTCTGATCTGGGGGCATACTGCAGTTCCTCTTGGACAAGGCTTGTTTGCTCTGGGCAACTAATCCTGTCAAACTATATTCCTACATTGCGCTGGCAACCATAGTTGAGGATAGATAAACTACTTTCAGCATGAATAGCCAGGAGGAATAAAGGGTAATAGATGATAATTTGAGTTCATTAGTACGCCATTTTGAAGGGTTCCATGACAAATTTTGGGCCTAGTACATCGACTGACTCAAGGAAAACAAGTTCAGGAGGCACTTCTGTTCACATCGTTTTTAATCACCATTTTGGTCTTTAAAGCAAGTTTTTGAAACCAGACTCCTCATCGATTCAAATCTTAAATTCATATTAGAGATTTAATTTTTTTGACAAAGCCAATTTAAATTTAAATCTGAACAATTCATTTTCTAAAATGCTTTTTCTTCCCTCCTCCTTTTATTTTTTCCTAAAAAGTTGATTTTCGAGATGAATGGTCCAAATCTCATCTGCTAATTTGTATTAGGAATATAATTTCTTAATTCTTCATACATCTTTTTGACAGCCAACCTTATATTTCCTATGATTTTTTCACACCAGGATAATTACTGTGTGGTTAGCGGATACATCTTTTGAGATCTTTAAATTTGGCATTAGCAAGAACAAGGCCATTCTTTGACCCCCTTCTCTTATCTGTTTTTATTGCTCAATCAGTTTCTTCACCTTTTGGCAAATGCAAGTTAGAAATTAGCCCTTGATATTAGACATTACTTTACAGTGAGTTTGTAATGTATGCCATTAGACCCTATACGGATAGGTAAGGAGACCACAGAAAAGGCAAAATACATGTTTGTAACATCTTTGAAGTAAACATACATGTACATTAGTACATTACATTATTGGTGAAAATAGACAGGTGAATGATGATGATAGTTTGTATCTTGGGAAAAGTGGAAATTACTGCTACTTTCCAGAGGGGAAAAATATAGGATGACATAGAAGGGGTGAGATTATACCTGCTAAACCTGTTGTCTATTCTGTGTGTTCAGCCTATACTTCGTCTTCCATGAGATGGTGTTAGTACTTTAAGCACCTTTATCCCACTAACACACAAGAACCCTTTTAGAAAACAGTAAAGTATTTATCTAGATGGGTTTATACCACGAACCATTGTTATGATCGTAAAATACATTGGCGGTTACCTACTTTGAGAAGAGGGGCAAACCAACACAATGAATGAATTAGGTGACCGCAAAGAGAACAAGGAGGAATGTTCTGCGAGTTAGGGTGAAATATTAAAAGATTACTTTGTGAGATTTTGAACTTTGACCACTCCCACACCTTGTGCAACCTCAAGAATGCACACTATATGTTAACTGCCAGTGTTCATATGCGGAAAATGCTTTTAGAAATTTAGGCCCATGATAATCATTAATTATATAATTTTATTCCTCTGGGCACCTAACAAAAGTAGCAGGCACTGCCATGCATCATAGATTGTCATATCTCACAGCTGGATAGAAGAACTTGAAGAAGAGCAAGATTGCAAATAGGGAAAAAGAAAGGGAAAAGAAAGGAAACACCAAGTGAAATATGGAATATAGTGGCACGTTTTCTAAGAGAGAATTTATGGTGAATCAACAGAGCAAGCTGTGTGGTGGAACTCATAATGAGAGGACATGTTAGGATATTGAAGTAGGAATTCTTTTTAGCAATATGAAGAAAATCTTGAAGAACCAAAACAGCTACACCATAATCTGGTGATGGGCCGAAGAACTACCATATTTAAACTAAATACCTCTCTGTTTCTAGAGCCCAACATTAAGAACAACACTATCTACCTTTATATACGTTTGTCCGTGTGTGTAGATAAATAGATTTGGTGTTCCTGTCCTTCTGTCCATTCACTTTTATCGTGCTGAGAAGCTTTAATGATCTGCAGATTCAGAAGAAAAAGATTTGGGAATTAGTGCAGCCTCACCTGAGGACAGATGATTCCTGCGCTGCTCTACTTGGAGTGGAATATATGCAGACATCGGCAGGTCCGATAGTCTGCAAATCTTTAAAGAATGCAAGAATTTCTTAAATGAGTCTGACATTTCACGCAAGGTCTCGCTCCATTTGTTGGTACCTTGTTATCTAATTTGATAACCGAAAAATATTGCTGCTCTTAAGCACATGTTGCACCTTTGTATCACTCCTGTTTTTAGTTTTCTACATTTTCACTTTCCTTTTTCCCCATTTGTTTTTATTCTTTTGTTGTAGAGAAGAAGACAATGCTTAATGATGATAATAGTATCTCAAAAGGTTTTGAACCTTGTTAATCTGTCTTCAGTGCTACAAATTTAAGGGATGCAAATGTTTGTTGTACTTTCCACCCCCTAACACAAGTAACTATATAGGAGCTTGTCAATCTCTACTTTTGTGCTATTCTCTCTTTGGGGCCAACTATTACCAACAGATTGGGATTTGTTATATGTAAATTTGGCTTATATTATAGGCCTCTGTACTTCTAGAAGGTGGTGGTTTTGCATATCCTGATAGAGCATATAAGATGTTGTCTGAACATACAACTCCCTTTGAAATATAGAGATGCTGTAAGTTAGATGGTGATACTAGTCATAGTCTCAGCAGTTTCCGAATTAGTAGATCTTCGTGCTTACTTGGTACTCTTGGTTGATTCATGCGGTAACGCTGATAACAGAGAGGCATTTGACATTGTGTATTAAGGAGATTTTTTGGCAAACCTGTAGTAGCATTGATTAGGGAATTGGAAAACCTGTTTACATGCATTTTTGCTGTACGCGTTAGTGTGGTATGGACATTTCCTCAAAATGGCAATGTTGAGAAATTAATAACATGTCAAAGCAATAGCAGCACTATAGAAGATATGATATAGGGGGAATGAAAAGGAACAAGTTCTTTTACTGTATCATGATGATTTCTACAACCGAGTTGATGCAGATTTGTAGAGATACAACACATGATTCTAGGAGATGCAATACGTAACAGAGTGATAAATCTGATGGTTAGCCTTTATCGTGTGTTGAGGAAGATGTTGATGAGCAGGAGTTTCCGTAGTATGCCCTGCAAAAGGCCTATGCATAACCTGCACTTGTCTCATGTTCTTTTGGACCATTACAGCATGATTAAGAGCCTGTTTGTCAAAGCTTATTTGGGGCTTATAAGTTACAAATAGTAAAAAATATGTGACAAATGTTTTTTTCTAGTGTTTGTAAACAACAAAATAATCAAAGCCAAAAAGGCTCATACCATTGTTGTAATATTGTTTATGTAGTAAAATATTTAATTAGCAATTTAATATTTTTTAGTTTATTAAATAAATCCAAAATTCAAATGCACAAATCCAAAAATATTTAATTCCAATCATCTGATATCTTGTCCAATACGTATGTTTCAACTATCCAATAAGATATTGGATTTCTCAACCTAATATTCAAGTATCCAATCCGATTCTCACCCTTAAGTATTCTAAGCACTATATGATAAGATAAAAAACTGGTATGTTCGATCCTCAAAAGTATTTTATCATACATTATATCATACAATAAATTACTTCTATAATTTCACACTATCATGTTTATTTCAATTCCCGTGCAACACACGGGTAGGGTTTTCATAAATTTCTTCTAACAAAAAATATTTATATATCTCTTGCGTCAAATCAAATCACATACACAAGCATTCCAGTAAATCAATTAAAATAATTGATAAATTGGCAATTACCCTCCAACGTTGAAAAATCAAACGGGGAGCAGAAAATCCCAGTAAATCAATGTTGTTACAACACAACTATATTCAAGTGTATATAAAAGAACAATGACAGGGTGGATTTGCCCAAGCCAGAGTCGACCATATGTGATGGCTAAATCATATTATATGCTCTGCTAATAATCTCAGATATCTTTGAAGATGGCAAAGAGATCGCCGTGGATATAATCGTTATCAACCACATTGACCAAGTAGTAACTGCTTTGAACCTACAAGCATAAAATGTAAACCAAAGTGTTATGACACGGCAAAATGTAAACGCAGAAAGAGACTGACCGGAGCGTATCAATATTGAAAAGAGGACAGAAGATTAGATGCATACGAACTATAGAAACTAGCTAAGCATTAGAAACATTACCTCCTCGAGCAATTTTCTAGATGGATCATTCTCAGGGTATAGTTGAGCCCATCCTCTCGACCAGATTTCAAAAGCCTCATCCTTCCAAACAGTGAAGCTGGCTGGATCGACCACTGTTGGTTGTATAATCTCCTTCGCTGGGAAGACTCCCCATGTCACAGCATTGGTATCAGTTTCATTGACATTAGAAATCACCTTTCCTTCTTTGTTGACAGCCATATAGGTGATTGCAGGGAAAGATTTGCATTTCTCGACAAGAGCAGTTAACTTCTCTATGGAGCAGAAAAACTCCACGTAGGCCTTCTGATAAACATACCCACCAGGACCACCCCATCCTGTGAACCAAAGATGAAGAGGCAGATACGTAAAGACATGTTCCTCAGAAAATATGAAACAATGACTGCAGTACTCAAATTTAGCTGGGTTGTTGGAACCATGGTACTCAAATTTAGCTCAGTTGTTGGAACCACGGACTATCTAATTTCTCCTCCTGCTCCTTCAAATGGATCATGTCATGAGGATTGCCTTGAGGAATAGACTATAAATCTAACTCCATTTGTTTTTAGAAAAGAAATGGCATTTTCTAGAGTTCGCCGATAGAGAATCATCAATATTACTGGATATGTTCTTCTAAAATCTTCCTATAAGATTTTACACATTATACACAACATTCTGCTTACCAACAGAAGGAGAATCAGACTTTGCTCCATTAACAGCAGGTTGGCTATTGATGGTGAGGAAGCCCTTCAAGTTGAGATTCCCCAGCTGTTCATTAATGATCTTTGTCTCTGGCTGAAGCCCCTCAAGTTCAGACCATGGACTAGTCCTTAGTTGCCCAACACAGTACTTCATGAATTTCTGATACAAAAATGCTATAAGAAAAAGATATAGGATAATAAGCTAACATTCAAGTATCAAGAGGTGGGGATCATGAGCCATACTTCAGAAATATCTTCGATGCTTTTAAGTGGGACACCCCACTCTTCTTGAAGCTTCTTGTCGCGAGAGCGAGGTCGCATGAACTGCAGAACAAATATAGCTCAGCCACATGAGAAGGACAAAAAATTACCAAAAAACATCCTGCTCAGCAGAGTGGATAAAGAATCTCATAACTTTTCAAATATAGTAAACAATAAGAAAGTATAATTGCAATAATCAGGGCCAAAGGGCAGGCATGAATAGGCACAGTTGAGTAGCAAAGATCTTCCTGCACTGGAAATTATGACCCTCTCAAACCCAAACCACCTGCAATAATCAGGGCCAAAGGGCAGGCATGAATAGGCACAGTTGACTAGCAAAGATCTTCCTGCACTGGAAATTATGACCCCCTCAAACCCAAACCACCCTGACATCTAGCTAGAGATAAGAAACAAAAGATATAGCAACGAAAAACAATGTCACAGAAAAACAAAGACAGCAAATCACTACTCAAATATGCTTATAACAAGGTTTCAACCAAAGGGCCTGACAACCAAAAAGTTGTTACCTGATAATCGGTCAGTGCTCCATATGACGCATTTCGAGAATCACCCCATCGGCCTTGAGGGTATTGTTCCCAGGCCATTGTTCTTGAAATGTAGCTCTTAGGACGATTTGCCCTGCCATATATCATGATAGTTAATTCATGTCCAGAAGTTAAGCAATAAATACTCAAGGCACCAATATCCAGGGAAAGAGATAGATAAGCTATTCCCTTTGATCTATTATACATACCAGAATATGGGACGAACACCCTCTTTGACGCGATTAACATTTGTTGGACGTCTCCAAGGTAAAGACCTAGAAATTTTGGACTCCTCTATTAGTCCTAGATTCTGCAAACAACAGTAACCATTAAGCCCTTATTTAAATATATGGCACTGTATAACATTATTTTACTAAGTGGTCAAGCTACAGGCTCTCACAGGAGGTATAACTAACCATCAGAATTGCCAAGGCAGACTTTTCCATATTTAAAGTATACAGATGAAGTGTCTTAATCCCACTTGCTAAAATCTTCTTGCACATTTCAGTACCAAGGTGAATGCCGTAGGCTCTGACAGCTTCTTCATTGTCCTTGATTGGCTCCAAGGCAGCTGTAATCTCTGGTGGAATCTGGAATGTGTCACCATTGTTGATTAGATATTTTATCAACATAAGCGAATCTACAATCTTTTGAAAACATTTAATAACCTATAAGTAAAAAGAAGAGAACAAATGCCATATATAGAGTGTATTATCAATGGTTGAGTCACCATTTAAAGCTTTGGCAGAAAGAACTGCAGAAGGAATACTTCGGAGGGTGCAGCATTGGATGATTAGGAGACTCAAATAAATTCATATGATCACATTATGCTACTCATCATTTAGCATTAGGCTTTAAAAGATGACGAAAGTACGGTTGATGGTGTAGTATCAGAGAAATTTAATTCAAGTCGGGTGCAACTTTTTATAGTTGAAAGCTTCAAAATGGTTCTATCATTTATGAGCTTATTGCTGACACCAAATAACTAACAAAATCATTATCATACACAATCATCTAACTTACAAGCTCATTGACCCGATTAAATGAACATACATTTTAAAACCCGAAGTGAAAGCTGATCACGAAAAGGTATGAATATAAAGTATAGCATACCTTAGTTTTGCAGAAACCAGTCATACGCAAGAACCCCTTGTAGTTATTAATAGGCATAATCCCAGGAACAATTGGACAAGTTATTCCAATCTGGAGACAGTCACTCACGAATTTAAGGAAAATATCCGTGTCATAGAAGAGTTGAGTTATAATCAGATCAGCACCCGCATCAACCTGCATATCAAATTAGCATAAAACTAATTTAGGAAGAAAATGTATGCTTCGTCTATATTTGATAAGACCATGCTCCTTCAATATTCAGCAGAAAATAAGGCCGATATAATTGTATATGTGCAACATGGGCACAAAAGAAGCACCTTTTGCTTGAGGTAGGCAAGATCATTTGCATATGCCTCAGGCGTAGCCACTCCGTCACTAGATATGGCATCAGGGTGTGCCTCTGAGAAGCAAACCAAAATTTAATACTTTAATTCTGAAGACTCATTTATTCAAACAAATTATTATCACACAGAAAAAGTGAATCAACGCTTCTGCCTGTAGTATAATGTCTCAAATTGGTGGAAATGCATGAAATACTCCAGCTTCTAATTTAAAGTCATGGACTCTTGGTAATAATCCAGAGTTAACCACTAGGAACTTGATGAATATTTGGTCTCAACCCTGCAATACACATCTTGCGGCATGTATTATAGTCCAAACTTAAACCTACCTGGCTAACACACAATTTGGAGTATAATGTCGCCATTCAGAAATGCAATATGAGCACAAATTTATATGTTAACCCCAGGTTAAACATTTTAAATCTAGTACATATTCAGTATCAATTCTAAGAAACAAGTCTAGTTTACAGTCGAAATCGGATCCTACCTGGGTAACCAGCAACAGTAATTCCAAAATAGTCCCCATATTGAGATCGAACATGCTTCACCTGCATCCAAACATATCGATAGCTACATCATTGAACAGTCACCATTCCAAATCGAAAACATCAGAACCATCACTTGTATCTGTATGTACTCATGTGCAAATTATATATACAGTTATGGCAGCCATAGTCCCACACTCCCGTATAAAATAATTTAAGACTTCCCGGCACTTTCTATAAGTTTAGTATGTAAAAGCAGTTAACTACTGTTAATTTCGTCAATAAAATATTCTAGATCCGCCCCCATTAATCAGAGATCTCACAACATAATATCGACTAACAACAGTAATAAAATATTTTAGATCCGCGCTAAATGCAACAATAATAAGATTAAAGTCACCACTTAAATGCTGCCACTCGTGACGACACAACATTATTATAACGTTATAACATTACGAGAAAGATTCAATTCACGAAAACTTACGAGGTCAAGTGCGCAAGCGAATCCACCCTGGACCTGGACAAACTTGTCCTGGCCGTGGGGAGGATCACCACGGAGGGCGAGCACATTCTGGATGCCATTGCCCTTGATGGTCTCGAGAGCATGGTCAAGCTTCTCAACGGGCATGTTGGTGCAAGTCAAGTGCATCATGGTCTCAACACAGACCATGTTCTGCATCCGATTCGCGATCTCCAGGGTGAGATCGGCGGTGGATCCACCGGCGCCCCACGTGATGTCGCAGAAGGAGGGGTTGTGCGCCACCATCCGCTCCATCCTCTCGAAGAGATTCTCGACGCCATCTTCAGTCTTGGGCGGGAAGAATTCGAAGGAGAACACCACCCTGTTCTCCTTCTCCGCTTCCCTTATCTTCTCAATCACCTTCATATCTTTTGAGAGGGCCGGATCAGAATATGGATATGTTGCTGAGAGTGAGGAGAAAGGGAAGGGACGCAAATGGTATATATGTGGTTGGGTGATTTTTATAGTTAGTAGTTGGTAGAAGTGTGTGTGTTTTTTCACTGTGGAGTGGGTGGTGTATTCGTAGACTTGAGGAAGGGGATGTATTAGTTTGTTTTTACCTACTACCGACGCAGCAGCTTTGTTTCAACTCTTTCATTTTCAGTAGCCAAATCGCGACATACAATCCGATTACCTACGTGGGGCCCACTCTCCTACCTCAACCACCCCCCGGAGGAAATCAGGAATTTCGTCCTTTTCGGTTATGCCATTTTCTGGGTTTTTTAATAGGTTGTTGGCTTTTTTTAAAAAAAAAAAAAAAAAATATTATAGGTTTTATTTTTTCAGAAAAAATATGACGATTGGTATGGAGATGACTCGACCCACTGTGAGCTTGACTCAATAAAATATTCACCTCGGTCACCTCGGTCACCCCGGGCCAACCATGGTCATAAGGAGCCGCTAATCAAGGTGGCAACGAGCTTGGCTTAGCCCAGGCCCTCAAAGCCCCCAACACCTAAGTCTTGACCAGGTTGGGCTGGGCCCGGCCGGGTTGAAAAGGTACTCTAGGCCTAGCTCGTATCATATGCACAGGCCCAAGTTGAGTCCAGCTTGCTTGTAGGCCTAGTTGTCTATTTTTTTTAAGCACATTTGTTAGGGCGGACTGGGCCATCAAAATGGTAAACGCAAGTTTTGAACCCGTGACTTCTTGTTTTGATTTTAAAATTTAAACTACTAGACTACAAGTCCTCTTATGTACTAATGTTACAAATATAATCTTTTTAGATATATAAGCTTCAATCAGTATGATGCAACTTTATTATTAAAAATATAACTATCCATTGTTATATGAATTATATGTGTAATATACTAATATTAGATCCCATATATATATTTGGTTTGTGAGTTTACTAATTGTAAAATTTACTAGTATTACATTAGCTCATTATTTTATTTTTTTAAAATAATTGTGTAGAAAGGAAATATAAGGCTAAACAAATAATGTTTACTAAAAATATAAATAAAGAGAACAAAAGACAATTTTATTACATAATAAACAAAAAATTACATGGAAACAGTCAAGCAACATGGACTAAAATCATGAGATATAATAACCTGATAATATGATAATCATACGAATCTAATATTAACTTATTCACCTTGATCAATACTTCGAAAATACTCATCATTCTAATTAAGGGATGCAGCCAACTTTGGGTGTTTATTGCGAGGGTGCCTATATAAAATACTAGTACCATACGATGAATATGGAAATTCTATTTGACATATTTTAAATTTAAGGGTAAAATGCATTATACCCCCTTGTGGTCTACTATAAGTGCACAATATACTTCTGTGGTGCCAAAAGTCCCACAACTAACCCTTATGGTAAATAAAAGTTTCACGCGTACCCCTTAATGATTATATCCCTCCTAAAGGAGTTAAAATTTACATAAAAAAAGACATTAATAGGCTTAGCCCATTTGTTCATTTTTCTTTTTTCTTTTTATTATTATTATTATTATTATTATTATTATTATTAATTAAAAATTTTTGATGGAAAATTATTTTCTTATTAATTTAATTTTTCTGTTATCAAACACAAAATACTTAAAAAAATATTTTGTAATTTATTTGAAGAAATATTTTTTTGCAAACAAATGGATCATTAATGGTCGAAAATGTTAAAGCTTCGACCTCATTGGTTTGGCTAGAGTTGAGCTTCAACGATGTAGCAATTATCGAATTGAGTATTTGATTATATTTTTTGATTAATCAGGACTTATTTCATGACATGTTAATTTTTTCAGCCAACCAAAACCAATGCTCAATAAATAGAAAAACATCATTTGTTTGGAATATCGAAAACAAAAAATTGAGATTTCTATGCAAGTAAATAAAACCAACACACAAACACAATTTTTAGATTTCTACAATTTGCTCAATATTGCAAAAATATTTTTTAAGTATTTAATGTCTGTTAACACAGAAAAATAAGTTAAAAAATATTTGTCTATCAAAAAATTTTAATTAAAAATAAAATAATAGTAATAATGATGATGATGATGATGATGGAAAATTGAACAAGTAAAGCAAGGTTATTAACGTTTTTTAATGTAAATTTTAACACTGTTAGAAAGGATATAAGCAGTAAGGGCTATGTGTGAAACTTTTACTCACCACAGGGGTTTGTTGTGGGACTTTTGGCACCACAGGAGTGTATCGCGCACTTATGATAGACTATAAAGGGGTCTAGTGTATTTTATCCTACATTTAACTTTGTATTATTTTAGACGGTACTAAAAAATTGACCAAATTAGTACAGATGGTAAAGGCATTTGTAAGTGTGAGAATGATAATATAGAATAAATTTGTCTATAAATTTTATAGAGAATTATAGAATGTAGAGAGAATTGACTGTGTGACCAAAATGGTGAATATTTGGTGCACTTATAGAGTTCAAAATTTTACATTTTTCCATTTTACCCCTCAAACTATCCGTTATATAATTGTTAAAAAAAAAAAGACTAGATATTCGTTAGGCCCATGTGAGACATCAACATGAGTTGGCACCAGTTAATTGTGTCGGTCGACCAATAGGATCGATCGATAAGTGTATCGGGTGAGGGGCATCAACCATTTAGCTTCACTAGTATAGTCAGAGAGCTTCGCTCTTTATACTGGCTAAGGAATCAACCTGGTTTGGGCAGTGAACATGTTCGTTCCACCAGTTAAGGCATCAGTCCACCAGTCTAGTCGACCAATTTGGTCAATGAGCATGTTCTTTCTATCGATTGAGGCACCGGTCGATCAGTACGGTGGATCAATAAGTGCAAACTTACTTTTTAAAATAGCTGTTAGAGATGTTAGCTTTTGCACTTATAAATACAACTTTTTCTCTCCAACACTTCATGTTAGCTTCTGCACTTATAAATACAACTCTTTCTCTCCAACACTTCAACAACTTGATCTGAGCTATCCTTGTAATATGTTGAAATAGAAAAGAACCCATAAAGAACAAGACATAAATTATTTACAAGTATTCTATATTTCTTCGATGTGTTTACAAAGTGTACAATGGATGCCTTATATAGGCAAAGCTAACTTATTATCCAAGACTAAAAATCTAGGACATGGAAGACACATGCAGACATCCCTAAAAATCTAGGATATGGAAAACACATACAAACATCCCTAAAATCACGCTAATATATTCTAGTCACACTAATATATTCTAACACCTCCCTCCCCATCAAACTTAAGATGGAGTTAAAGACACCATTTTGAGTTTGGATGTGAGATCTTTAAGCTAGCTAGGTGGATGAGCCTTAGTGAAAATATCTGCCAGTTGATCAGCGGAGGGCGTAAACCAGAGCTTGGTGGTACTGTGGAGCACATGCTGACAAATTGTCATACTCAATATGACGAGTATGTTCATGAAAGGCATCACCGTATGCTATTTGGATAACATTTTGATTGT
The DNA here is from genome assembly GCA_028554755.1 of Cordia subcordata. Classification (NCBI taxonomy): domain Eukaryota; kingdom Viridiplantae; phylum Streptophyta; class Magnoliopsida; order Boraginales; family Cordiaceae; genus Cordia; species Cordia subcordata. The sequence continues at coordinate 12,277,563 of JAPTOF010000010.1, read as the reverse complement.
CACAGTGAAAATAGTTGCATAAGGCTAAGAGACACCCATGTCAGCAAGAAGCCAACGAAGCCAAATGAACTCCTGAGTGGCATCAACAAGAGCACGATACTCAGCCTAAGTGCTCGAGCGGGCAGCAATAGTCTACTTTTTGCTACGCCATAAGAGGAGGAAGTTGTCTAAAAGAAAACAATATCCTGTAGCATGATCACCTACCCAATCTACATCTGGATAGCTCCGACAAACAAGAGACGAGTAAGCAAAGCAGTGCAAACCATGAAACAAAGCGGTCTTAATATACCGGAGAATATGGAAAACTGGAGCATAATGTGTTAAACACAAAGCAGTCAAGAACTGACCAGCCAGATAGACATCATAAGCAATATCAGGCCGCGTTACTGCAAGATATAAAAGACTTCCCACCATTGGCGATATAAAGAAACATCTGGAAGAAGAGTACCATCTATAGGTGTTAAGCGTACAGAGGTCTCAAGAAGGGTAGAAGCAGTCTTGCTATCAATGAGACTAGCACAAACAATAAAATCAGATGAATACTTAACCTGTATAAGATAGTAATGGGTATTGTCAAAAGAGATCTCGAGGCCAAGAAAATAATTAAGATTGCCAAAATCTTTCATCTCAAAATGCTAGCCAAGAAACTACTTGAGTTTAGAAATATCATTGAAGTCGTCCCTAATGATAATCATATCATCCACATATAATAGAAGTAGAATGATACCGATAGAAGAATGTTAGATAAAAAGAGCAGAGTTATGATTGCTAGCCACATGTCCAAAATCAAAGATAACAAAACTAAATTTAGAAAACCAAGCACGAGAAACCTACTTCAAGCCATAAAGAGCTCGTCGAAGCTTGCATACGATATGTGGAGGATGTAGATAACTAGGATGAGGTTTCATGAATACCTATTCAGCAAGATCACCATTGAAAAAGGCATTCTTAACATCCATTTGAAATAGGGACCACCTATAAACAACTACAACAAAAATAAGACTGCAAACTAAAGTAAGGCGAGCAACAGGAACAAATGTCTCTTCACAGTCTACGCCATTCTTAGTTAACCCCCTTTTCAACTAATCGGGCCTTATACCACTCAATAAAATCATCAAACTGAGTTTTGAAATTTATAAACCCATTTGCTAGCCACATTTCTAAGTAAACCCCCTTTTCAATGAATCGGGCCTTATACCGCTCAATAAAACCATCAGACTGATGCTATGTTTGTTTGGATCTTATTATAAGACAGTTATCTTATTTGACAACTTATGTGGAAAAGATTGTTTGTTATCAACTTATTATAAGACACTTACAAGATACTTTTCATAATATGTCTTATTTGTAATTATAAAAAATAAGTGGAGTTTAGGGTACTTATATCTTATCTTATATAATATCAATTAGAAAATAATTAAAAATATAAATTAAAAAATATAAAAAATTTAAAATTAAAAATAAAGAAATTTTAAATTTTAAATTTTAATTTTAAAATAAAATATTAAATATTAAAAATAAAAAAATTAAAGATTAAAAATTTAAAAATAAAAAATAAAAAATTTAAAATTTAAAATTTAAAATCTAAAAAATTTAAAAATAAAAAATAAAAAGTGTTAAAAATTAAATTTTCAAAATTTTTAAATTTTTAAAACAAAAATAAAAATTAATTAAAATTTATATTTTATAATTTATTATTTAATTATAAAATTAAAATACCATGAGTCAAAATTGATAACATTATTAGCAAAGTAACTTACAACAATATTTCAGCTAAGTCTTATTATATCAGACACTTATTTCTTATAAGACACTTATCAGATTTCAGATAAGACTATTTCAAATAGGCTATGAGTTCTAGATCTATGCAAGGCTTCTAAAGCCTATAGGCTATGAGTTGTAGATCTATGCATATCTTCTAAAGCTCGCAATTCAAGTGTGCATGTCTTCCAAAGCCTGCAATTCATCATTCATAGCTTGTTGTCAAATCAAGATAGCAACTGGGCCTAACCGGCCCAGCCCAGGCCCTCGAGGCCAGCCAGGCCTATGTTTTAACGGGGAAATGAGATGTCCTAAGCCTAGCTCGTATAAGGGGCCTAGCCCACATATAGCTGGGCTGGACTAGGCCGGACCGAGCTAGGATGGGCAAACTCGCGGGCATATCTTTACTTAAAAATCAAATATGTGTAAGAGACAAGGTTTGGACCCATGAATCTTGCCTAAATATTTAAACCTTAAACCACTAGACTAAAAGTCCAATTATGTACTATTGTTACAATTATAATCATTTTATCATTTATTTACCAAATAATCTTAAAAATATCAAATATGTAAAGGACAAAGGTTTGAACTCAAAACCAAATAATTGTGTGACAAATTATAAATATTTGGCATTATTAATAGAGTTCAAAAATTTGCATTTTCTCATTTTACCCCTCAAACTAGCCGTTATATAGTTGCTAAGGGGCTAAAATGGGGAAAAAGCACAGTTTTTTTTTTTTTTTAAAAAAAAAAAGCCTAACTAGCGTTACGCCCATGTGGGCCAATTTGGGTTGGGTTGACCATTTGTCCCATTTAAGCAGACTATTAAACCTATTTGGGTCAACCGTTGAGCCCAAGTGGGATGGACCAGACGGGCTAAGATGAGTTGTGTTAGGTTGGTTCATGAGTTAGGGTGGGTCGGACTAAACATGTTAAGGTGGGTTGGGTTGTGTTTAATGAATTATAATTATTAATTTAAGAAGTATTATGAATTATAATTATTACTTTAAACTTATATGAATTATATTTAACATATTAAATATAATTATAATTATCACTTTAAGAACTAATATGAATTATATATTACTCATTTATGTTTAATGAATTATAGTTACTTTAACAACTAATTTCAACTAATATTACTCTTTTATGTTTATTGTGATAAAAAAATTTTAAAAATGATTTTTTTTTAGAAAAAAAAAGGAGAGGGACTTCCCTCAAAATTTTATTAATTTAAAAAAAATACATGGAGGGGGACATATACCAAAACCTCCAAATTTAAATTAATCATATTTACTAATTAACAATAAAATAATAAATAAGAAAGGGGGATGGCCTTACCTCCTTTAAACAATTTTATTAATAATAATCTAATACTTAATAAATTTGACAAATTTATTATGCATCAATCATCATTCTCATCATCATCATTTGGTGGAATTATTGGTTTTTTTCTAGATCATTGCTTGAAACTGAAGTAATATCAGATAGGAAGCCATCACCGTCATCATCCTCGCAAGGTTTATTAATTCCATGTGTGTGTTTTTCAAGATCAGTTCAATCTTTCATACACACGATCACTTTAAGTGTCTTCCCAGCTAAACGACTTCTCGTATCTAATAATTGTTTCTTTCCCTGACTAAAAGCACTTCTAGAAGCAACTGAGGACACAAGAATGTTTAGTATGTCATGTGCCATCATAGAAAGTACTAGAAATTAGTTACTACGTGCTTTCCACTGTTCTAAAATATCAAATAAATCATTGTATTCTTCCCTTGCAGATTGTAAGTGAAAAACTAATTCATTAAATAAAGAAGATGAGAAAGAGAAGGACAAAACACGAGATGATTTTTGTCTCATAAACGTTGGAAGATCATCTTTATCAAAAAAATAGAGTAGATGTTTGATCATGCAATGGTGGTCGTCAAGATGCTCTAACATTCATGTGTGCATGTAAATTAACATAATAGACATATAACTTTTGCAATAATAATTGAAAAGATTCCATGTAAGTATTTAAACACATCACATCTAAATTAGCTTTTTTATACAATTGTCTTATAGTAAATTCAGTATAATCAAATTTTAAACATGGAACAAAACATGGAGCAACCACATAAATTTGAGGTAATGGATCAAAATATTTTTAAAAAATTTCTTCCATATCTAGTATGCATGGTCTAATATCATCATCAAATCGATATTTATTCACATGTGAAACAAGTTGATATAATTTAGTAATAACATTACAAGAAGTAGGATAATAACAGTCGAAGAAAAAACATGAGATAATAACAATCAGAAAAAAAACATGTAACATCCTAAAATTTTTCTAAAAATGTATAAACTTTTCTATTGTGTTCCAATCATCATGTGTTAAATAAGGCATACCTTTAGTCGAATTGCTAATTTTGTTAATGATATTTTTATATTTTATTGCAAATTTCAACATTTGATATGTTGAGTTCCATCTACTAGGAATATCTAATTTTAAGGAATTACATGCCATATTTCTCATTTTACATAATCTTTTATACTCCCTATTGTTAGCAATTGAACATTTTATTTGAGGAAATATATATTTAATTTAAAATATATTGTTTTGAAGTACATTAAGTATATCTTGTACAACTAAATTTATAATATGACATGCACATCTAATATGAAATGTCTTCATTAATTGGTTTTCTAGATATAGCATGTAATTGCGGTACAGAAGCAACCACATTAGAAGCATTATCAAAAGTAACAGTTAAAAATTTATTTTCTACATGACATTGTCGTGCAATATTTAATATAACTTCTATAATATTGTCTGCACTAGCCTTATCTTCTACAAGTTGAAAAACAAGAATTCTTTTTTGTATTATCCAGGTATTATCTATCCAATGACATGTAATACATAAAATTTTCAAATCAATTTTAGTTTCCCATATATTAGATGTAAAAGAAAGCCTAGTCAGAAAAGATGAAAGTGTTCTTCATAATGATTTGTTTATAATCTCTATATTGGTGAACAACATCATATTTAAGGGTTATCCTTGGTATAGGTTTATATGCAAGTTGTAGAGCATTATGACATAAACCTGTAAATTGATCAGTACTAGATAAGGTATAAGGTAATCCTAATCTAGTAATAAATTTTGCCATTCTGTACATACATTTCTTTGTGAGTAAACAAAAACTTCACTTTTTCGTGGATTAATTGTAGTTTGTACAGATACTTTTGCTTTAAAGTTATTTCAGGGTGATCTTTATCAATGCACCTAGCTAGAGTGCTAGTACCAAAATGTTTTTTTTTAGTAAATATTTTTTGAAATATTATGCATCTAGCTACTTCTTTTTCATCAAGATCGAAATGGTCCCAAATGGTTGATGTTCTACAACGTGTTCTACTAGTAATATTTGTTTAAATAGGATTAGATTCAAGTGAGTATGTTGGGTTTGATGCCATCTCTGTGGATGGGTGGCATTGATTGTGAAGGTGGTAGTGTAAAATCATCAAAATTACTAATCCATAGGTGGGTTGATGTGTTGAATTTTAGGCCCATATAGGCCGACCATCTGGCCTATGTGGGCAAACCAAACTTGCTAGGTCGTGGTTTGGGTTGGATCATGGGCTGGGCTGGGTTAGGTCCTGGACCAAGCCAGAATGGGTCATGGGCTGGGTTGGGTCATCAGCTAGGTCATGGTTTGGGTTGGGTCATGGGCCAACGAGCTTAATAATCCCTAACTACCCATTTATATACTAAACCCAGCCTAGCCTAAGCCTACCTATTGTAGCATGCGGGCTAGACTTGGCCAGGCCCATGCCTAGCTGGGCCAGACCTAGGCCTAGCTGAACCAGACCTAGGCTTACTTGCCATCTTGACTTCCAAAAAGGGTCAGAACTAGCTTCCCGATAGGTTTGAGGTTCACGTAAGGAAAGTACATTGGAAAAGCAGTAATAGTTATCAAAATGAAAGGAACTAACCTGGCTTGTATAGACTATGTAATCCTAATTAGGATTAAGGTACATTGAGGAGGTGTTGATAAGTATAAATAGTTCCTTATTAACAATATGATAGCAAAAGAAGTTCTTCTATTGTATTCCCCATATAAGAACCCTGCAACAATTCTGTAATAGTAAAGAGGGGATTTAGAATGTGCAAACAAGGAGATTCATCCAATATACCATGAGGATCTACACCGATCAGCAATTCTAGCCATAATTCATTTAGAATTAGACCTTGCTTCTGCATTCAAGATAAACAAGTAAGTCTTCCAACCTTTGTATTCAATTGCATATTGAATCATATTTTTCTTCAGTCACAAACTTATGGAGAAATATGACATAGTTTCGCTTGTTTAATCTATATTAAATTTTTCTTTCTTTTTGCTTTTGGCATGAAAACTTGTGACTTTTTGGGTAATGCTGAATAATAACCTATTAGTATAAATAGTTTTGACATTAAGGTCAAAGGTACTTTGACTCAGAATTTGAGATGGGTTGGCATGTTAAATGGGTTGGTCCTTAGTACTGTCATGTTCTTTGTTTGGAGTAGATGAATGTGGTATATTTATACATCAAAATGGACTTGTGGTGAATGAGAAATTAGAAATCAAGGTAGGGTTAAAAAACTAATTTGTTTGCTTGTTTGGTTTCTCGTGGGATTGAATCCCACATTGGAAAACCAAGAGAATTTTGCACAGTTTATATATAAATACCTTTATGTGTAGTGCCAAGAAGGTTCCTAGAGGAAAGGCCATGCATAAAAGGCTTGATATTAAAAAACCACCATATGCGTGCACCCATGTACGGCGCGGTGTGCTTTCTACCCTAACTCCTAATATATGCATCCATTCCAATGAAAGCTCAAGATATAGAAAATTTTCCTCCAAAAGGAAAACTATTGACACAACCCTTAGCACCATTGTGGGATGTGTAAACCCCTCAAGAAAATCATCCTACGATCCTCAATTTTGCTATTTATTTCTTGTTTATTTATCTAGACTGTCATACTATATTTTGTCTTTTACAGAAGCAATAACTTTCTGCTTATTTTCTTTTATCTTCGAAATTCCAGTTTCTATTGTATTTGTCAATGAACAGGCTTAAGACATTTTTTCTTTACTTTGTAAAATTTTTAAGACTTTGTAAAATTTTTAAGGGTTTGAAAACCATAGTACCTATTGCTTATAGTTCTCAAGTCTGTTTAACAAGTTTTTTGCCTTCAATAAAATTTGTTTTAGACAGAAACTGATATTTCTGAATTTGTTTACTGGTTTCTATTTTAGCTTCTAAAATTGCTTTACTGTTTTGTGGTTTTATCTTCTAAATTTCTTCATGGATTTTGTTGGTTTGTGTTTTTAGTTTTGTATTCGGATTTGAGATGCTAACAAAGCTTGTCTCTTAAGTTTAGATTTCTTAAAACCTTAACTAACCATGTCTAGAAACGGTGATAAACATCTAAAAAAATGACCAAGTTCAATTTGTGGACAACACCCAAACTTGGGTTGCTTAGACTGGTATGACTGGGGTTTCAATTGATACCCCAAATGTTACTGTGACTGGAAATACCTCAAGAAGAGTTACCTTGACTAGAAACATTCAAACTATTCCAACTACTAATATGACTGTATAGGGAACTAGGACGGTGCAAGAATTTGGAGCTTTTGGACTTGGAGCGGGAATGGACTATTTGGTCAAGCTGCACATGCTAGAATAAGGACCAAGTCTGGCTCACTTGGTCAGGCTGTCAACGCTACAAACCGATGATGACAACGACTTGCTCTTTGACATCACTTCAATTTTGAGCAATGATCCAGAAAATCAACAAATAGTTCCACCAGATGAAGATGATGCATAATAAATCTGTAAAATTATTAAGTATTAGATTTTTATTATTATTGAAATTATGTAAGCGAATCCCTCCCTCCATATTTATTATTTCATTATTAATTACTAAATTAGGATTAATGTAAATTCAGAGGTTTTGGTATATGCCTCCCTCCATGTGTTTCTTTTCAAATTAATAGAATTTTGAGGGAAATCCCCCTCATTTTTCTTAGAAAGAAAATGATATTTTAAACAAATAGTTTGATCATAATAAACTCTCTTGTTGATTCATGAACATAAAAGAGTTTTATACTTTTAGGTCTTAAAGTAATAATTAGAATTTATATAAGCCTTTAAATTACATATATAATTCATAAGTAGTTTAATATTGCACATATACGTGAGTAATGGTTTAATATTACAAATATACAAAGTGGTCGAATATTACTCATACGGAAGGAGTGGTTGAATATGCACATATACAACTATTCCACCCAAGGTTGCATATGCAAATGATGAGATTGGAAAAGGTTTTGGTTTCCAAACTTCTTAAGAGCAGGATTACAAAAGCTATAAAAACCTTCCTATATTGCTTAAAGTGGATAAGCAATTTATGAACTCAACTAATGCCATCAAAATAGAATTGAATGCAAGAATAAATGAATGATGATAGCTTTAAATGCTTTGTATTGTGTTAGTATATATTAGTGTGATTTAGGGATATTTGTGTGCATCTTCCATATTCTGTAGATTTCTATAAATTGGCTAATTATACGCTTACCTTGTTTAGAGCAATAGTCTTGGACAACAAGTTAGTATTGCCTATATAAGGCACCTATTCTACACTTTGTAAACATACCAAAGAAATATAGAATACTTGTAAATAATTTTTGTCTTATTCTTTATGGCTTCCTTTCTTTATTTCGACATGGTATCTGAGCTACCATCTTGGTAACCTGTGCCATTGCCATCACTATCTCTGGTTTTCTTGCATTTTTAAAAAATACATAGTTTTATTTTGCAAATATCTGCAACAATTGGTTCAATCGGATCTGTTTGAGTTTTGACATTCTGAGTCCGTTTTCGTGGCGAGCTTTCTGACATTTTGGCTCTACATTTTTGTTTTTGGCATATTTTGATAAACAATGAAGGTTTCACAATCTAGTGATACTATTTTGGATGGTACCAATTATATACCATGGTCTCAAGCAATGATTAGTTTCCTAAAAGGAAGGAAATTATGAAGAATTGTGAGTGGAGATATTCGAGCTATAGAAAGTAACAAGAGAACCAGATAACAAGTTTGTTGAAAGAATAGAGATTGGGACAATAAGAACCATCAAATCATTACCTGGTTGTGCAACACATTAGTAACCTCTATTAGTCTTCAGTTTAGGTATTTTGAGACAACAAAAGTAGTTTGGGATTTTTTTGGCAAATAGGTATACTGTTGCTGATGGAGCCCATCAATATCAACTAGTCACTGCACGGAATTTTGTGAGGCAAGAGCTTGATGTTTCAATCAACAGCTTTCTTTTGCAAATATACTCAATTTGGGACCAACTTTCAACTTTTGAACCAAAATGGGAATATGACAAGGATGCAAAAAAATTTGCCACTTGGAGATATTGTGGACGGCTTGTTCAATTCCTCATGGCACCCCACAATGATTTTGAGCCTGTTCGTGCATCTTTGCTTCATCGCAACCCCTTTTCCACTCTTGAACAGGTTGTTCAAGAACTCATTCAAAAGAGACACACCTTTAATCCTGAACGAATAGATCTTCAGAATCAGTACTTGCAACTCCTAGTTCCACTCCAGAAAGGTACAAAAACTCTCAAAAGGAATATAGATATTGTCGTGGTTTTGACCATGTTCTCCTAAATTGTCCTACCAGGGTTTGTCGTTTTTGCAAGAAGATTAGTCCTGGTCACTATGACGCAAATTGTTTTTGTAACCCGAACAAACAGTCTCACAACAATCAGTCCACGGGTTGTGATGTGTATTGGTTTATGAGTGTTTATATATTAATGTTTGCACACATTTCTAGGGGTGTTTGAGCTTATTTGGTGCATTTAATGTAGTGATTTTGCATAATCGATGACATTTACACATAATCAGTTTAGATGCATAAATACTACACTAAATACTATATTTCATGTTTTAGATGCATATCAGGTTGAGGAATAAGCTTAAATAAAGATGGACGAGCTAAGGATTAGAGACCGAAAGAGAAAAGATAAAGAAATGAGCCAAATTGAAGTTACCGGTTGAGCTGTCAAAGAAGTACAGGTCAACCGGTATGGTGGACTAGAACAAACAAAGAGCAAATTTTTTCTACCGATCAAAGCACCAAGGAAAGTACTGGTCGACTGTTAGTCGCATTGTGAAGACTATAAATAGGCCATTTTGGCTCATTTTTATATGAGGAAGTTTAGAAATAAAAATTCTATAAATCGTAACCCTTTTCCCCACTTTACCAACACCCCAAATACACTACCCACACACCAAACTATGCAAGGCTTTAAGCTTGTAATAAGGATTAACAGTGATTTGCACAAATTTGAGCAAGGGTTTAAAAGGAAGTTTCTTTTTCCTTTTTTTATTCTTGTAAATGTGCTTTGTAATTGAGTTAGATTTAGGTTGATTGTTAAGTTAGAGCTATGAATAAATGATTTGAAGATGCCTGAATCTTCGCACTCCAACTCGAAGTGCGAATTCTCCTCTACTTAGCTCCCGCATCATCTACAACCTATGCCAAGAATTGCAATCATGTTTAATGGCTCCAAAATCTATAATACAAGAATCTATAGAGTCAACTACTAAACAAGTTTCAATGTAAAGCATTAGATTCATACCTTCTTACCCTTGGGTTAAGTACTTTGGGCAGTCTTTCTTCCAGTGGCCTTTTTGCCTATACTTGAAGCACTTACATTTATGTTTTCCGCCTATTCCTTGCTTTGGCCTTGAGCCATTTTTTTGCCTCTTCTACTGTCTTTGACTTTGGACACGCAAGTGCTTCCTCTTGCTGTTCTCGGACCTTTTCTTCCCTTTTGGTTTAAGACCAAAATAGGAAGCCTGGGTAACTTGTGTGATGTGTGTGCATTTTTGGGTGTCATTTGGGCTTTAGTAAGTTAGTTTCAATGTTAAGATTAGTTTTTGTTCCCGTTATTTGGTGAGTTTTATTATTTTGTTTACATTTCAGAATTTTAGATAGTTTTATTTGTTTTTAGCATATTTTACTTTAATTATTAGGTTTTATTTGTTTAATCTTTTGTTTACTTAGTTTTCTTACCATTTATTAGCCACATCATCATCATCATCATCATCATTATCATCATTAGTGTGGTACTACTACTATTGTAATTATTAGGATTTCTTGTTTACATTGTTATTACTGCTATCTTTATTTCTCTTTTTATTATTAGTAAGATTCCTTTGATTATAACAACCTTTTTGAGTTAAATAAATAAGGCAATGAAAAAATTATTAATTATTCTTCGGTCCAATTTCTTATTTGTTTAGGTTATAAACCCTAGCCTTTACTAGACAACCCCAAATATACAAATACCTTATCTTGGGTTTTTAGAAATGGCTTTTAAGTGGAACTATGTAGAGTGGATTGATGTGTAAAATTAAGTGTACTCAGTGGTAAGCATGTGCAGTGACTAGCTACTACTTTTTCGATCCTCTAAAACCCTAACAAAGAAGCAAGCCTCAATTTTCGCATTGCCAGAAGAGAAGATGGAGAATAAAAAAGTGGCAAAATCAGAGATGCTCTCTAACTACCTTCCCCCATGTTTTCTCTGTGACCTCCCTCTCTATCAACGGTTCCTCTCTTCTGAGCTCTTTTCCTCCTTCTCCTCTTCCCCTTCTCCCTTCATCCCCCATCTCTCTTCATCTTCTCTACTCTCTCCTCTCTTCTCTCTTTGTCAACTCTGCCTATGAAAATGTCTAGAGAAAAGGGACTTTCTCCTAACTCACCTAAAAAGGAACTTGTTGACAACTCTCCTATTGAACTAGAACTTGATAACAAACAAAACTCCATGGAAATGCCATCACTCTCACTAGTGGCCAGAGTGATAACCGAAGAGACCTTGACCCTTAACAAGGTTAAGTTCAACATCAACAAACACTGGGGCCTTAGTAGACCTGTTTAAGTCTTCCAACTCAAGAGAAACATCTTCTTCCTCTCCTTCAAGTGTGAAGAGGACAAAGCCAAAGCTTGGGACCTTCGTCCCTAGTATTACGACCTACATGTGCTTCTTCAACAATGGAATAACACGCTTTCCCTTCACAAAATAGACCTTGGCTTAACGTCTTTTTGGGTCCAAGTCTATGGCATCCTTTCCTCCTTCATCATGGAGGAAAATGCGAGAAGAATTAGTCAACAGGGGAGATTGAGAACATTCACATTATCAGCCCCAATAGTGTAAACAAGAAGCTGCACATCTGCATGTGGTCGAGCATCAACAAACCTCTAGCCCCAAGCCTTCCTCTCTATATAGAAGGCCTCCCAAACCTAACGGGAAAAACTCAAATACAAGTGCCTTAGGGAATTTTGCTTCAAGTATAGCTTGTTGAATCATGAAATCTGATCCTGTTCAAGGGCTAGAAGAGCTATCTTCTCTGATACCAGAGTTGTTGACCTTAATTCTCTTGGGCCATGGATAAGAGCTACTTTCAGGATGGAAAACCACCATGGATTTCGGTGATACACAAAACGGTAAAATGAAAGAGGAAACGGCAACGGCCATGAAAAAGCCAGAGATGAGCACGAATCTCAAGGCAAAGAGGAGACCAAAAGAAGGGCATATCACCATTAGATGTTTGATGAAGGTTTGACTCTTGGGAAAAAGCCAAGGGAAGATCCTTTACATGCCCTTCCCTCCTCCTTTGAATGAAAGCATTTCTATTTAGGAGAATCCTCTAAACTACAATCTAGTCAACAAGGAAAGAACATTGCCTTTCTTAGTAAAGGGCATTGAAAAAGTGCCAAAAAAGCTGTTTTTAGTAAGTCTGGCTGCTGACAGGCCCTACCAACCACTCTATTTGGAAAAAAGTTCAAAATTTCAAAAGTCAAATGGGCTCTAACTTTTCATATAGCAAAAGAAAGGAAAAAGTTTGGACTGAGAGGGAACCTTAAAGTTCAAAAGGCAAACAAGCTATCAAAGTGGGCCATACACCCCATTAAGCCCAACTAGAGATCCATGAGGAAAGTCATATCACCTCGAATGGGCCAAACATTAGAGATGAGATGGATAACTCGCTATAGTAGGCCTGCCTAGGAAAAAGAAAAGTGGCAGAGAATAAAGGGCTTATCCTATAAGCCCTTTTGATGGGTACACGTTTGACTTTGATGATTTTAATACTGAAGAGGATATTCTCTATGACATCCTTATGCACCAACAAGGTAACATTGAAAAGCCACCTGCGGATGAAAAAGAAGACACTAGATAAGCAAAAAGACAGAAGATTAAAGAGAAGCCCTCTAAAAGCAAGAACACCTATGCAATCCAAAACTCTGAGGTTTTGGGTACTGTCCAAAAATAGCCTCGAGAAGACAAATGAGTATCCTCACGTGGAACTGTCAAGGACTTGGCATATCCTTGATAGTGAGACATCTCAAGGATTTATCTAGTGCAATAAGCCCCTCATGAATTGTCTCTCTAAGACAAAAATGAAGGATTTTAAAGTGAATAAAGTAGCTAAAAAAATTGGTTATAAGCTCTGTTGCTCGATTGAACCCGTCGGACGCTCAGGTGGCCTAATAGTCTACTGTGAAAGGGTGAATGTTGTTAAAGTCATTAAGTCTAACCCCTCTTTTGTTCATACCCGTATAGAATTTAACCCATCTTTGGTATGGGAACTGATTTTGTATATGCATTCCCTGTGGAAATGGAAAAATTTTAACTTTGGGAGTACATCTTGTCTATTAAAACTGCAAACAATTGCCCCTGACCTTTTATGGGTGATGTTAACTGTGTTCCAAATCACGATGAAAAACTTGAGGGCAATTGCAAGCCTGACTTTGCTATTTTTTACTTTTTTTTCTTTCGTTAATAATGCAAACCTGATTGAATTAGCCTCTAAAAGCTGCTTGTACACTTGGTTGAACCGAAGAGAAAGAGATGCTCTTATTTGGCAAAAATTGACTGTGCGTTAGCTAAGCTTGAGGGGAGTTCTTCATTCTTGGAGGCGTGGCTGAAAGTTTTGGTCTGATAAGGCACGTTGTAAATGGCTGAAAGCTGAGGACAAGAACACTAGCTTATAATCGACTTCTTAACATGCTTCTCCCTGAAGGTAACTGGATTGATGATCCCCAAATCATCAAAGACCATGTCCACGAATACTTCTCCAAACAATCTATTAGTACCCGGAGCTTTGGATCAATCCTAGAGTGCATCAGTATTGAGGTTGATAATGAGATGAATTCTTCTCTCACCCGAGAAACCACCTTGGAGGAAATTAGATTTGCAACCTGGTCATTAGGTATCAATAAAGCGCCCGAACCAGATGGCTTTTTGGGTGTCTTTTACAAGAAATGTAGGGTTCTTATTGAGGAAGACGTTTTCAAGGTTGTTCAAGGCTTTTTCCTGGAACCAATTGACATATCTTACATCAACCAAACTAATGTTGCTTTGGTTCCGAAATGCAAGAATCCCCAAACTATGGGGGATTTTAGACCAATTAGCTGTGCGAACTTCATCCCTAAAATAATTGCCAAGGTTCTTGTTAATCGGCATCAAGGACAATTGGCTTTTGTATCAGACCGAGATGTCTAGTATAACATCATAGTGCCACAGGAAATGGCTTATTGGATGAAATGACGTAGGCCAAGGTCAAAAAAGTATTATGCGGCGCTAAAAATTGATATGCAAAAGGCCTATGACCGAGTTAAGTGGGACTTTCTCCTTGCAGCCTTGAGCAAACTTGGCTTTTTGTGATAAATGGGCTAATTGGATGGTGCAATGTATCTCCACAGTGTCCTATTTCATTCTTGTTAATGGCCAACCGTTGGAAGCAATCAGGCCAAATCAGGGTATCAAGTAAGGAGACCCCTTGTCTCCTTTTTAATTTGTGCTTCTTTCCCATGTTCTTTCATGCCTCTTTGAAAATTATATGGAGTGAAGCCTCATCAAAGGAGTTAGGATTGCAAATAAGGGACTTTCCATCTCTCGCCTTCTATTCATAGACGACTCCCTTTTCTTCATCCAGGCAACGTATAAAGAAGCACAAGCTTTAAGCGATATTATCTACTATTATTGCTTCGTTTCGAGTCAAAGTGTGAATTTCAACAAGTCCATTGTTGTGTTTAATGCCCTCATGCCTAAAAGATTAAGAGAAGGAATTGTCAAGCTGCTTCGAATTAAGGAATAGGAAAAACTAGGCAAAATATCTTGGCTTACTCGCTAAATGGGGGGAATCAAAACTAAGGCCTTGGCCTAGGAGGAAGAAAAAGTCACAAGCAAATGCGTAGGATGGAAGAAATCCCTCCTCTCTGAAGGGGGAAAGTTCACGTTGATCAAAGCAGTCGCCCAATTTATTCTATCATACATTATGTCTTTGTTCCTCCTTCTAAAGAAAACTTGCCAAAAGCTCCAATCATTGTGCACTAGCTTTTTTTTTGGAGCAAAGGACTTAATAGGAGTATCCACTAGCTCAATTAAGATCTCTTCTCAACTTCAAAACCGACTGGAGAGCTTAGCCTTTGCAATATGAGAATCTTTAACCTAGCCCTCATATCTAAGCAAGTATGGCATATGTACTAGGACCCTTGGTCCCTGGCCTCAAGTGTTCTCAAAAGCACCTACTTTCCTAGTAATTCTATTTGGCAAGCAAAACTTGGTAGCAACCTATCTTAGGTTTAGAGGAGCTTAATCGCTAGCGGGGATGCCATCAAGAAGCACTTTCTCTAGGTTATGGGCAATGGAGAAATGATGTGCATTTCGAATGACCCTTGGCTGCCTAATCATGGGTCAATTAAGACCCAGCAAATTGCCCCCTGTACCTGGTTAAAGACCTTATGTCACCAGAGAGAAATAGGTGGAATGAGAATTTGTTCAAGGAAGTGTTTGACGAGCCCATCAATAGGACTAAACAAAGTCATGTGGCCAAGAACGACTAATGGGGATTACTCTATTCGCACAGGCTATCATGCATTCCTAAGGTCAAAACTTAGTAAGAATCCATATTCAGCCTCATTTTCTTATTATCCCTCTTCTAGGTCTGGGAAGGGCTAAGGGATACTTGCGCACCACCAAATATTCTGATTTTCATTTGGAAATCTTGTCATAACACCACCATTCCTACCCAGGCTGACCCTTTTAGAAGGAAATGTGGGGTTAGCTCAACCTGCAAAATTTATGGCACTGAGGAGGAAATGGTGGAACACCTGCTCTTTAGATGTCAATGGACATCAAAAGTATGGGCAGCCTTTTTCTTCCAGTGCAACGTGAAGCACTGGGACACAACAAGACTTGACAAATAATTAGAGGCCTTTATTGAGGATTGCGTAAAGGCTGGTTACTGTAAAGACGAAGCAAAGGCAAAGATTTGCTTTGTTTTTTTGGCAAATCTAAAAATAGCGTAATAAAAGTGTCATTGAGGGGGCTCAAAACTAATTGTGAAAGGGTGATTGAAAGCATCATCTGAAGGTTCGAAGATTACTAGAGACCAGATTGGAAAAGCAACGTGGAAAATGCCACCACTAGCACGCTCAACCCTACTCTAATCGCATGGGTCAAACCTTCAAATGGATGGACCAAAAATCAATGTCGATGCTCCTCCAAACAAAGGTGCTACTTCTACTATTTGTAGAAATCAACAAGGGGAAATCGTCTTCGCAAACACAAGGAAAGTTCTCTGCCATAATGCAGTGGAAGCCGAAACAATTGCAATCCGATGTGCATGTCAAACTGCTAAAACACCTCAATCTATCCAGCATCAAAGTGGAAAATGATAAGAATGTGCGAGAGAGAGAGTAGTAGTTAAAACAAAGGATAAGAAAAAAAAAGAAGAAAATAATGAAGTGTTAGAGAGAAAATAAAAAAAAAAATTTATTGGTATTGATAAATAATTAATTAATAAAATTTTAGTGTACAAAAATCAAAAATTATTGCCAACTTTAAAATACGATGTGACACCTCTCGTTCTTTATTCATAAGAGTGGTTTGAAACTTTTTATTTTGAAATTATTACCATAAATTCAAAAATATATTTTCAATCTAAACTAAATTACGATTCTCACCCATTAAGTAAAAGTTTATAGTAACCAAACAAAAACTTCATTCTTTTAAATTCAAATTCAACCTTAGTAATTGCGATCGTTTTTTGAATTAAAGAGTTCATCTAGTTTTTATATAGTCATCGTATCGTGATAGCCTAGTACTTTCCAAATCATGTCCCCTGCATTGTACTTTACGGCAGTTTAAAATTCTTTGGTGATCCAAATAATGAAAGGAAGGTCTGCAATTAGCGTCATCAATTTCATATTCAATGCATACACAACCCACCAACCAACTCTATTCATTGACCATCTATATATGCATGATTGAGTTGTCAAAAATAGCATCCATGCATTTCTTGAACTTTACCAACTTGGCATCTCTCCTCTTTGTTTTGCTAGCTTGCTTGCTCTTCTACACATACCCTTCATTCCATTCTTCTCAACAACCACTCATGGCTGAGCAGTCTCTTAAGTCCGTCTATGACTTCACTGTCAAGGTGAGCCGAGTCTTTTTTTGAATATTTCATAGGTTTTTTGTGAGCACTACTATCTGTGATTACGGATTTAAGTATTTTCGAGTCAGTTGATTACCCATGTGGGATGGCAAGCCACTAGTTGACCCGGGGTCATCAGTAATATTTTTTGACAATAAGTAACAATTCAAATTAGAAGTTGGTTTTGCTGAATTTCCATTTCTTTTTATTGCAACTGTGCTGTTCATATGTTTTTCTGTTTTTCCTTCTTGTGTGAAAGAAAAAGAAAGTTATGCTGGGATTAGGGAGTAGGTTAATGCTGCGTTTGGAATATGCCTATTACAAGATGCTTATTGCCTCTTTTTATATTATATAACAAGTATCTTGTGAAACCCAAAACAAATTATACCCTTGTATTAATCACAAGCATCTTATGAACAATCACAGCAAACCATACTTGTCTATATTAAAAAAGCATCTTATAATAAGCTTAGACCAAACAGTGCGTAAATGGTTGAAATTAGTCTTTGGAATGATTCATCTAGGTTCAAATCCTAGGGGGGAAGACTATTTTATGGTTCTGTTTTAGAATTGGAGAAAGAGATGCGATGATAATTTAAAATACAAATGTAATGAAACAATATTTTCATATTTTGTTGGCATAATTCAATTTGGATTGTGAGAACTGTTAAGTATTGAATGAATATTTAGTTACTTTAGCTTGCTTATTTGTAATTTTTGAGCTGCAGGATATTCGTGGATATGATGTGCCTTTGAGCAATTACAGGGGGAAGGTTCTTCTCATAGTGAATGTTGCTTCAAAATGGTACAAGAATGTTTAGTTATGGTTCTGTGTAGTTTTGGACATCATACCATTGATTCTGCCCCAATTACATCCCTTAGGGATTCTTAAGGATTGAAGAAGCACTGAATATATGGATTTCCAGCTTGTTGCAGGACTTCAATTATCAATTATTTTTTACATTGTGTTCACATAACTTTTGCGGTCTGTCTGATGATTTAGTACTTTTGTATGGTTTAGAGCTTGTTTGGATTGGCTTTTTTAAACTTTGGAAAGGAGTTCTTTTTTGAGAAGCTAAGAACTGTGGCTTTTGGAAGAAGTTGAAATTGAGCATTTTTAGAGTTTCAGCTTTTTTTTTTTTTTTTAATCTAATTAATACTTATTATAAAAAATTATCATTTTTTCAGGCAGGGGGGGGAGTGCTCTTCCATGAAAAAATGGCTAATCCAACAGGCCCTTCGTTATGCAAATTCATCGTAATTTGCATGATTGTGTGAAGAAGCAATGTAAAATTGTTGCTCAGAACCCAACCAATTATTTGTGTTGACTTTTTAGATAGGTTCAGGTGTTACCCAAATACTTGCCGATGAAATCTGAAAGGTCTTCCCTGCAAATCTTTAGCTCTCAGTTAAGACCTCATTGATGTTTCCTTAAGCTTATTCTTGGATCTAGTACTCTTTATTGGTCATCTCAAATACTCAATCTTATCATTCACCCACCTAGTTGATAATGACGTAACTAGTCTTGAATCTGGAGAAAGATGGGGGCTTCTGCAGAACAATTCGCTTGAATATGCCCTTTTGCTTATAATATAATGGGACCATGAATTGCTTTCAAGGCATACCTCTTTATTTGAATCGTTGCATATTCTTCCCATCATTTCTGTAGTTTTCTTTCAGCTGTTGGTTATGTACTCACTTTGCAGCTTTCATGCTTGCCTTACGTGGGGCATAAATAATTTTTTTTATTTATTTATGTATATGAATTATTCAAGGTACATACATACATAAGATAGAATCTGTTAATGCCACCATACACAAACTTATTTGTTTCTACCTCTGAAGCCAGTGAAACTATGAAGATCCCAAGTGCTTTCTCTTGCGTCATAAACATATATAAAAGGAACAGAACACTTTCTATCAAAGATTAGGAAGATGAGTTCTATTTTTGACTGCTGCTAGGTTATATGACAGGACCATTTGTTACCATGTTTCTGATTCTGTTAGTTAGAAGTATAGAAGAATAATGGTAAAAATTATTTCGATAACTTCATCAATGTAGAACATTGCTTGAAATTTATCTGTTTCTTTCTAGTTGATTATTAAGGTTGTTATGAGACATAATTTTGGCTATTCTCACAATTATGGAAGAAAGGCCAGTCTGATGTGATGCCTGACATTTGCTCTATATTTCTAGAATCCAAGTCGCAATCTTATGCAAAACTATATTTTCTTGATGTAATCTTACATCACAAACATCATGTAATCTTCTGGATAGAAATTGATGCAAGCATGTTTTGAGATCAAAATTAAGCCGTTTAATCCTTTTACTCTGTTATGCAGTGGTTTGACAGAATCAAACTACAAGGAATTGAACATTTTGTACGAGAAGTACAAAGACCAAGGTTTGTTTCATATTCCTTGGAAGATATTCATGTTGATGTATCTGTGTTTATCTACCTTAAAATTGTAAGGAGATCACATAAGACAAGGCTATATCTGCTTTCTCAGGTTTTGAAATTTTAGCATTTCCCTGCAATCAATTTGCTTGGCAAGAACCTGGAACCAATGATGAGATTCAACAAACTGTTTGCACTAGGTTCAAGGCTGAATTTCCTATATTTGACAAGGTAATTATTGTAGTTTGAATTTACTAAAATGATAAATGTACAGTTGACAAATGTAAATTGTCTCTGAACTTCCTGGAATTTTCTACAAAATCCTTGGAGAAGAGATAATCAATTAAAGGAAATAGCAAGCCTTTATCTTGTTATTTAAAATCATAAGCTATATCACATGCTAGGCTTAAGTGATCTCACAACATTTCTCCTCTCATGGAATAGGTTGATGTAAATGGAAAGAATGCGGCACCACTCTTTAAGTTTCTGAAGTCGGAAAAAGGTGGTCTACTTGTGGATGCCATCAAGTGGAACTTCACTAAGTTTCTAGTGAATAAAGAGGGCAAGGTTGTGGAACGATATGCACCAAGAACATCACCGCTGCAAATTGAGGTTGTCTTTGATATCTATTGCTCTTTTTGCCTTCTATTTTCCTCTTTTCTCGAATTGTTCGAAGTAACAGAATACAAGTTAGAAAAGAAGACAGAGACTGCAAAAAGGAAAGTTTATAAATTCTCAATGATAGAAACAAAATTAAAAAAAGATATCTACACCATATATATGACAACATTTCATGTACGGTTGCAAATTTATATTTTGAGAATCCAGCTGATTTGGTTTTATTGTTTACCTTTCACAGAAAGACATACAGACGCTGTTGAGCTCTTCATGACCATGCAGGTATGTTGCCTTCTCTAGTTCTCTTTATCTTTTCTTTTCTTTGTTCACTTGTTGATTATCTCTCAGTTCTGATTTCTGGGTCTGCCTGTGAGAAGAACCCAAAATTAAAAAAGAGAAATTGTGTGTATTAATAGAATGATCAAATAGCAGTTGGCATAGAATGGTTTTCCTTAACATTATACTGAACATGCAGTGGCTGGGTGAATCAAATAACATCTTGCATAGGCCTGGCGAGATGGAAATAGTACTGCCCTTTTCCCTTTCTTCCAAAGATCCTGGATAACCATAGCGAGATTTCAGGAGCTTGCGTCCACTCAAATTGTTTAGCCAAGCACATATTTTTGTAAAGCTTCAGACTTTGAGTTGAAGCACCCAAGCAGTAGGGATCTTGAAATTTAAAGCTAGATAAACATGAATCAGTAATCGTTAGTCCGATTCACATTGCTTTTGTTATCAGACATAGTAACTCCCTATTCTAGACAATATCCTGCATATTACCAATTTCTCTACTGGATGGAAGTGGACTGGATATAGATGCAGTGGAGTTGTAGTATTACCTCCAATACGTGGAAACTTTGGGTCTATGGAGGTTATTTTTAGTATTTTTACCTTCTGAAATGAAATGGGGGATGGGGGCATCCACTACCATATGTAAGAGCCTGGGAATCTGAGCTGATACTCTGGAGATATGTCTACTTGCTTATCTGTGTTGTGGACTTCAGATCATCAGATAATTAAACAACTTGGCTTGTGGATCTTCTCGGTTTACACAGAGATATATCACGTCCATATAGCAATTGGTCATCCGACTGCAAAAACTCTATCCCTTGTGATGCTGGATAAGATTTGTAAGTGTCAATTTGATTGTGTATTTGTGTTCAACGGACCCTGCTCCTTCCCAATTTACAAAGAATTCTGAGTCTCCAATCCTTGATAGGGTGAACGACATGGGCAAGGCATACTCCAATGAATATGATTAATTAATTTCTACTTTAACTTGTATATGCATGCAATATTGCAACAGCATTGCCAGTAGAGGGTAATCTTCTTCTATTCACATTCAGACTTTTGAATGTTTTAGTACTTGTCTTCCTCCATCTGATGTAGTCTCTCCTTTGCCTCTGTACCAATCTTTTAGTGTTCTTCAGGAAGGCCTTTTATAGTACTTGTTCTATTCTTGAATTAGCCTCAGAAGTTGCTTTTTAATTTCAAAAGTTGGTTTTCTAGAGCTCAGAGTCACAGGCGGTCATCAATGGTACAACCTCCCTTCTAGTTGGTACTTCTCATCTCAAAGCCTATAGCCATGTCACTTTCATGGAGAATCTTCGCTTTACCCATTCAACATCCACTTAGTTTAGGGACAGCCAAGAACAACCGTCTAGCAGTGCCTAGCATAACAATCATGCGTCCCTAACTTTCTCATATAGTTAAGAGTACATTCACATCTTCACACCAATCTGTAAAAATCTCTTTGTAATCAGTTGCATGATTAAGAACTTTCATGCCATCACCACACTTACTTGCACATGATGCTGCTTCTTCTCCAGTTTTTATGTGAAACAGTTGCTAGCTAGTTGTTCGATATAGCTTTTACAATATAAGTTCTTCTTTATCGAGATAGATGTTCTGTGACAGTGGTTATGATACATTCTCTTGTTGTTTTCATTGCAGGCAGAGTAGAGAGTTTGGAGCTTCGAGCGCTTATCTGGATACTACTTGAACAATAAACTGTTACATTTCTTTGTGAAGATGTCTCAAATTCTCGTGTATCATTCTCAGCTTTTAAAATAAGCATCATCTCTCTATATATAGAGAAAAGGAAAGAGAAAGAAGAATTGATAAGCTAAGCTGATGTGCAGTATCTTTGTGATGCAGCATCTTTTTAATTGAAGTTTACAAGTTCATAGCATTTATTGTAAAAATGACTTTGGCTTTCGCTAGATCACTGGATTTGTTTGGGTTAGGTCCAATGTACTTCAGCTTAAAGTGAACCTCTCATTATTAAAAAATAAATAAGTAAAAGGACACTTGGGCTTGTTTGGTACCCCAAACAAAAAAACCATTAATTTTCAGAGAACACTCAAAAGTTGTATTATGTGAATTGTATTGTCTACTAACAAAAATAATCAAGTTCTTAGGCCTCCAGAATCTCGAAAGAGTGCAAGGGGGTGTATAGAAATGATGGTAATTTTCTGAAAAAGTTGGAGCACTTTATTTTTCTTTCCCAATCTCTAGAAAGCTTAGAATCCATCAAAAAGTATGCCAAAAATGCTACTTTTTTGCGCAGAAGCTGCTACTCGATCTCTATTATAAGTTGTTATTCTTCTTCTTGTCTTTTGTAAAGGGGTGTGAATTTAAATTATTGTTCTTTTCGAGTGTTGTTGATTGCTTTCTTGAGCTTTGAGTTGTTCAAGGCTTATAGAAGACAATGTGAGTACCTTTGAGTAAAGAGTTTCCTCAAAGGAGTTTTGATTGAGGATTCAAAGTATCGTACGGGGTGTATTAAGATGCAATAGAGAAGATTACTGGATTTTAAAACGCAAAGATGGCAGCATCTTATCTAAAATTGACTCGGGTGTCTTTCATATGGCTTTTTTTTACCAGTTTTTTTCCTGATGAAATAGAAAGATATTAGGTGAAACTGTGCATATTGACAAATTATTAGGCAAAATTTCAATAAAAATTTATTCGACTAAAATGAGTATTCTTTTTTTCTTTCTTTTTTTTTTTTTTTTTGGGGTTGAGGACCAAGAGTTTGTTCTTACTATGCATAGCAGGACGTGGGCATGGATTCAGAATTCTTCATCCAGAATAGTAAAAAGAAAAGAGTTTTCTCCTTTGGGTGTAAACACCAAAGAAAGTTTTGAATCTGTGAAAGTACTACTTTTAACTTAAATACTAAATTTTTATGTATGGAAAATTTAAGAACTTCTGCATACATATCTTATACGGTTCTTATGTTTTATTACATTTTTTTTTGTACCATAATTGTTAATATTGTACCTATGGAATTGCAATGTGTACAAAATACTTAAAGGATAAGTCAAAAAATGTGAAATTGCTTTACACATAGTGGTCTAGTGATATATTTCTCACCTTTAGAGCCTGTTAGAATAGCTGATAGCTGTTGTATTTTAGTGTTAACTGATATCTGTTTAGCTAGTTGATTGAACAAAATATATTCGGTAAAATTAGCCATTAGATTAGTTGATAAACGTAAAATGATATAAAAGGACATTGATATCATGTTATTATTATTATTGTTGTTGTTGTTATGATAATTATAACTAATGTTACTATTATAGGAATAGGATAATATATTTTATGGTTAGACATTTATATTTCATAATAATATTTTAATATTAAAATATGACTAATTTTTTGATAAAATATTTGTATCAATATTATAAAAATTAATTTTAATATATTGAAATTTTATTTTTCCAAAAAAAAAAAAGAACCAATAAAACTTATATTTTTTAGTATACACTGATTAGATAGAAGGAATTTCATTTTTATATTATTATTTTATTTTTATTTATGAAAGAAAAGGTAAAAATATAGAAAGAGATTGGAGAAAGAGTAGAATTATCAAAAAAGAAAATGAAAAAATAGTAGATTGCCAAAAAAAATGAAAAGCTAAGAAAGCTACTCGAAAAGCTAAATCTTTAACTTTTGAGAAAACACTAGTTGAAACTCTAATAACTAACGTGAAAAGCTAGTTTATTGAACAAGGCTTTTTTTAACAAAATAGCGTTTTGACTTAGTCAAAATGCTAAAAATTACTCCAAAAGCTATTGCTAAACACGCACTTAGTGTGAGTGATCCAAGAATCAATTTCTCTTACATGCATATTGTAATCGACCTTTGACCTTCTTTAAAGTGAAATAGTAATCTAATCTTTCAATGGGTTTGAAAAATTTGTATTACAATATTCACTCCTTGAATTTCTTCAATTTGTATATCCGCATATTTTCTTATTGACAACAAGAAGATGGCATGAACATATTATTACTGTTTAATTGGTGCTTAATGCTATTTCTTTTATCATTTGTTGATTAGGCACTTCTTTTTATTCAACTCTCTGAATTGTTTATGTACTTTTTTTTGGCTTCTTTGTTGTTTATTTGCAAGTAACTGTTATTTTTAACTTTTTTTAGTAATTGATTAATATACTAAGTTTGTAATTAAAATGTTAGTTCATGCTTCTTTTTTCATTTGATTCTTCTGTAATAATTTTTTGTACTCATGTTGTTTTCATGTTTCACGGTAGCGTAATTTTCTTATATAGAATTGCACTTCATTATTTTAAAAATTTTGAATTCACTATCTTGCCGGTTTACCCTTATTGTAAGCTAAGAATTTTCCTTCTTTGATCATGCCTTTTTCTTTTCCAATTTATAGGCATGGTGGGGTAGGAACATCCAATCCGCAATCTTTTTGGCTTGACTAAGAAGTCTTATGTCCTCCAAGTCGCACGACGTTTTAATCAAAAGAATTTGCGCAATTCATGCATTTCTGTTTTTATGACCAATAATTGTTTCTTGATTTCCATCTCAAGTTGTTTCTTGATTTCCATTTCCATTTCAAATTGTTTTGTATTCTATTAAGTTTTTTTCTCTTATTGTTATTTCATATCATTTCTTTAGGTAAATTTTTTCTTTATTTTTAAAGTCTTGGTTGCTCTGTTATACTTTTTTTCATCTTTCTACCGTTCAAAAATCTCTTAAGGTTAACAAACTTTTTATATTCTTTGGTTGATCTGTTCTGTATCTTTAGTATATACTTACTGCTTCATGTATATTCAAAGAATAAATTTCATACTTGCACTCTTTTAAAGGAGACTACAGGTATTTCTGCTTTTAAGCTCAATTTGTTTTGTCATTTAAATGGGAAAAGAGCATGGAAGCTTTCTCACAAATTGCTCTTAGTTCATTTCACCTGTAAATAATTGTTGTTCGACTATTATTTTGAAGTACGTATTATATCCAGTATCATATATTCTTTACTTAGTTAATTCTCAGTATTACCTGTTAATAGATGCACCGTTCAAGGTTATCAATATTTGTTTTTGAGCACTACGCTACGAGAAGCACTTATTTTACTTTGTCACTTCATGTGATGCTAAAATATTAAAATTACACTCTTTTAATAATGTGATTAGATGATAAATGAATTAGTCCAAAGTGCTACCTATTTTTAAACTATTTACAAAATACCCGTGCATCACACAATTAGTGCACTGGCTCATTCTTAATGCATGACATGGGTTCTAGAAATATCTTATGATAAATGTGGGACAGGAGAGTTTCCAACCTCCCATCTTGGATAAGCCTTATAGCTAAGCGTTGTCAGCATGATTATTCAAGATGAAGTAAAGGGGCCAGGGTTTATCTATTAGCTTTAGGCTTGGGGTCTTTGCATTACTAAAAAGATGATTTCTATCTCTAGCAAAAGCCTAAGCCAATTTGCAACTTCTTCAAATTACATTGCCAATAAGGTGTATTCTTGTCTCGAGTAAGAACTTTTATATTATATATATTATTTATAACTTTATAAGATAGTGAGGGAATATCACAGTTATAAATTGTTTATGTAACTTTTTTTTTCCTCTTAAAGAGAAGCAAAGTCAATTATATTCGAACAACTCTATGAGTCATCGTGGCTGTATAATTTTCTCCTAAAACTCTTCTAATCTTTATTATTTCACCACATTCAAATTTTAATGATAATTGTGTATCATCATAACATTACCACCAAACCCAATGCCTTTGTATAGCATGTTGTTCTTGTCAAAGATTAGAATGATGATAAACAAGATTGTATTTAAGAAATGAAGAAACAGAGAAGACCCACATGTGAACACTGCACAAGGACGCCAAATTTGTTGCAAGCAGTAAAAGATACTGTGTTGGTATTAAGTTCAGAACTGGATCAGCCCAGAAATGCCTGACTGAAATCATACATGCAAGAAAATGCCTGGCAGTTTTTGATACAAAGGACAATCTAATGAAACAGTCCCAAGATTTTGTCAGCTTTCTATTGCTTTCGAAAAATTTTACAGTCCTGTCTGCCCAACCACTGCCCCCATATTTAAAATACGGGGTCACATAAATTTTTATTTTGTATGTGAAAGGAAGAGACTTGAGTGGTTACCGAACCGAAGAGTAACCCATTGCTTTGCTGTTGGCCTGAATAACTGATGAAAACTGACTTTTGAAGATGAGTAATAATTATTCTGTTGAAATCTAGCCAAGTCTTGGGCCCTGCTTTTCTTCAACTATTATTAGAATAAACAGTGCCTAAAAGGACCTGCCAGCCAGGCAAGAACATATAGGGTCGTTTGGATTAGTTTTTTTTAAAAGAAATTTTTTAACGACTTTTTTTAAGTTGAAAATTATAACTTTTGAAAAAATTTGAATTTGAACTTTTTTCAAAATTTTAGTTTTTCTCAAAGCCAATTCAAATAGTTATTATAAATTTAATGTAATTTTTTTAAGAAAAAAAATATTTTTTTTTGAAAAAAAAAAAAAACAATTCAAACAGGCCCATATTTTCCCTCAAGATTGGAAATTGATCGAGAAAATGACAAAAGTACACCAATTTTGCCCCCAATAGAAGATCATTTAGGATTATACTAGTATGTACTCTTACAATGTTTTTATGTTTTGAAGTAACATAATATAGCGGGCGAAATATTGTTTAGGATGATAATTGTTGTAATACTATTATCTTTAAAAGTAATATAATACAGCAGCCCAATTATCTGGACCTATCATGCTTTTGGCAGTTGAATGCAAAAGTATGATTAGCCTGCCAAGGTCTCAATAACGCATATATATATATATATATATAAAGAAGTCAGCAAATGTGCAGAATAGTCGGTCAATCTTGAACTTATCTTTCCTTTAAGAATGCATATTTTCGAAGAACCATCTGATGGTATTAGAAAGTTGATTGGACAAGGCGTTAAAGGATTCTCCCTCTCCTACAATGATTCTCAACTAATTTCGATATTCTATCTTAAGAAAAAAAAAGTCCGATCTCAGTCTATGTATGCATGACAAATATTACGTTAAGTACTTAAAGCTCAATGCCTCAAACACTCGTTCAATCAGCAAACCGTGAAATTCTTTTCCTCTACTGCCCAACCTTTGTAGCACAATTTGCCAAACCCCCCTCATTGTCCCTTTATATCGTACCCCAAAAAAGCAGTCATAAAAGGAAGAAATAAATTGAGAGGAAAATGACAGAAAAACGGGAAATGAATAGATCTGACTCATAATGTTATATTATATAAGTAAAATTTAATAATTATAAATAATATGAACAATTTAAAACCGTGAAATCCCCATTTTTCTATAGGATAACTTACTTTCACAAACTAACGCACAGAAATTTTCTGTGTTTGCATAACTTTTTTTATTTGAGTGAATTTTCTATTTGATTTTTCTCCTTATCGAGTTCTATTTCCGATAACCCACCATTTCAATAATATGCATCCAATTCGGGTTTGACAAAAATACGTAAACTGCCACTGAGGCATTTGATCTACTGATATGGTTCTTATTTCAAAAATGAGAGATCCCAAAAGTAATTTTCTACATATTTAACATTTTTTATAAATATATTTTTTCTCGAGTTTGAGTTTGACAAAATATTAAGCGGTGTCAAATCAACCGGTAGCCTGGTACCAAACCCATTACCATCCCAATAGCGCACATAGATATAAGACAGTGTTAGAGCATGTTAGGCTCTGCCTGTTTTGCAACTTATAAAATCTTTTAAAAAAAGTACTTTTTTATATATTTTTTATGATTTGCAATATATAACTCCACATAAGCTTTACAGACTGTTTAGCTAAGCTTATTTAGGACTTAAAAGTTATAAATGATAAAAAATTTATTAGAGAATATGTTTTTGTCTAAGAGTTTATAAATTACAAAACAAATAGAGCCAGACAAGCTCTAAACCAAACACGCTGTTAGACTATGCTTATAAACAAGTCAAATTTGTTTAGAAACAAAAAAGTAAAATTCACGCATTTAATTTTATCTGCTTAAGCAAATAAAAGAAATTTAGCATCCCTCTTTTTTTTTTTCACTTATGTTTTGATCAAATAAAAAAATAACTCTGTCCTTAAAAAAAATAACAATTTTCTATTTTAATGAGAGGTCCTTCTTAGTCATTTTAATATACACTATGAATAATAAAATACATTTCCATGTCAACAAAATACATTTTATTTAAGTACTCCTCTACTTATTTGTCGTTTATTTATAAGAATCAAAAGCTTATGAGTATCAAAAGCAAGCAAGCCAAACACCCTTTAAACTAGAAAAGTAGACATCCATCAAGATGGGTGAATCCAAAGATAATAACTGGATCAGAATTGCTGTGGATAATATCGTTTCCTTCCACACAAAATTCTGCATTCTTTCAAAGATAAGATATCCTTGAAATCTCATCCACATTGATCCATTGCCTATCTAATGTCCTTTCAAGAATCACTAATTCATTCATCTGTGACGTAAATGAATAACAAACTTTTCTTGCTTTTCTTTCTTTTCTATACATTCCACCAACCAAGCACAAAACAAGATTTGATACATGAGATGACAAATGATATAACCATTTCTTCCAACAAGCAGATCCAAGAAACTCATATCAAGTAATAATAATAAAATGCAAACCTCAAAGAAAATAAGATGAAGGCAATTGATTTTATTAATTGACATTTTATTCTCATGT
The DNA here is from genome assembly GCA_028554755.1 of Cordia subcordata. Lineage (NCBI taxonomy): Eukaryota > Viridiplantae > Streptophyta > Magnoliopsida > Boraginales > Cordiaceae > Cordia > Cordia subcordata. The sequence continues at coordinate 12,248,211 of JAPTOF010000010.1, read as the reverse complement.
ACTGATACAACAATTACAATGGTGCTGTTCTCCTTAGTGTTGGTTAACCTCCAACCTGAAACTTTCGTCATCTTCATACTATCAATATATTCTACCTCGAGAAAATCTATACCCATCACTGATGGATCTTTGTGAATCCATCTCCAGGTATAGAATGAGGGAACCCCGTCCCCAGGGCGACGATCCCTCCAGAGGATAAGTAGAGCATACATGCTCGATGAACCCCCCGTGTCACCAGATTTTGATTTCACCGATAATAAGTATTCATTTTCCTTGGTTGATGAATCGAGATTGTCAACCACTTCTAACTGCATAATCTTACAGTACAGGCTACAGCCTGTGCCCAATATTTGAGCCTTGCTTTGACATCTTCAGGATCATCACCTGTAAAGTAGAAAGACTATGTTCACAACCAAAACCGAACCAAAGCTTTTGGAACAATGCATCTTCAGAAGGCAAGCAAGAAATTCTAATTCCCATTCAAGCTCAAGAAGCAAAAACGATTCCAAAAACCAAAACTATACGAAAATCCCATCAAATCTACAACATTTCCTGAGGCCAACAGCCTTATCTAGCTAAAAACGAAATTCCTAAAAGACTGCATCTTTAGACTCAAATTCCATTACATGGTCACAGAGGAAGGCATCATAGAACAGAAAATTTAGATAAATAAGGATACCATTCACCAAATTTTAACCATTCTTAGATTATTATGAAGATAAAGCAACATATGGTTACAACTTTTCCATCACAACCCTGTTTGCTAAACATTTCACCATCCTAAGAACGGACCAAAAACACACAAAATTAACATAATCATAGCATCAGCTCAGAATTTACAATAAACACCCATTTCACAATTTTTAATTTTAGATCCAAAAGCAAAGGCTACACTTTTCAAAATACAGTCAATCTCGATAGGTACGAGCACAAAACTCCCGATATGCGTTGGTCGGGAAATAGTCAAATTTACGGATCTACGGGCATTATATTCAACCTAATCATGTATTATTGTCACACATCAACAATTCATACATATTGATAACATATCATAATAAGTTAGAGGAAAAAAATTCATACCAGGACTAGAGATTTTCCAATTGGCAATAGGACTAGAGGAAGTAGAAGAAGCAGTATCAGACATGGAATCAGGACTCTTCTGCTGTTGTTGCTCATCAAGGTACTTTTGACTCATTGAATAACAAAGCTCAAGAGCAGGCAAAGTGTTGCAAAGCTCAGGAATCTCATCATAATTGAAACCAAACCCCAAATCCAAACACCCTTTAAGCTCTTCAAGATCATCATCTGTTAAGCTCTTTGTTCTGCTCAGCTCATCTTCATCACTTGTCTCTACATACCCTTCAAGAAACACCTTCTTCTCCTTCTTGTTGTTGTTCGTTTTGCCTTGTACCCCTAGATCTTCATCTTCTTTGTCAAAAAACTCATTTTGTGTTTGTGGGTTGGTGTTATCTTCTGAAAAGATTGAAGCTTTTTCTTCAAACGCTTCATAAAGTTTGGATCTTGGTGGTGGAGATGATGGTGGTGATGAAGAGTTTCTCATCTTCTTCTTTGCACAATTTTTTTTTTTTCCTCCCTTTTCCTCTCCTCTAAAAGTGGAATTTTCTTAGGGGTGAGTCACCTTTTTAAAGGAGCTTATTTGATTATTAAAATGGCCAGCTGTTTATTGGTTGTTATTATGATGTTTTTCTACATGGCCATCATGTGTGCATACATGACATATATGCATGTCTTTTATATTTGCAAACAAACATATATACTATAATGGAATGCTGTAATATTTTTTGGCATCTTTTTCGGTCTTTCTAACAGTGTCTTGCATTCGTTATTCATTGATATAAAAATTTATCATTCTCAATTATTCTTACATTAAATTTAATATTTTTGATCATTTGTTCTCTGAAAAGATATGTTATGTTCAATGGGTGAACAACCAAAAATAGTAAATTTCATATACATAAGATAAATTAATAAATTTTTACGAGTATAACATTATACCTGTTAGAAAAAACTATTTTTTTATATATGAATCGTTATACATATTTGGCACCTGATGACATATTATTAGTTAGGAGTAGTTAAAATATGAGGTTGGAGACGTGGGGCTAGCTGTATTGGCATATTGGCATCTTTACAAGAGTACATTCTAGGTTGACCAGAAAAAAGAAGTTAGGAGGAGAACATAGAAAGAATACATTCTAGAAACCTATGTTAGTATAAGGGGTTGGAGTGTGTTATGGCTTGCTTGAAAAAGTAGTGGATTTAGAAATTTTTATTTAATTAAAATTACATAAAGAGTTAAATTAATTTTTTTAATTATAAATATTGTAAAAATTTACATATTTATTAATTTCTCTATTCTTGTTATTAGTCCTCGATACTTCGAACGCATTGGTAATACTTCTATTGACAAATGATTATGGATCTTCAATATTATCAGTATAGGAGACACTAGAATTATTGATGAAATTTATATTTCAAAAAGAGTGAGTTTTTGGAGAGAGAGAAATAAAAAAAGCTTCTTTTTTTTTTCAAAAAGCTACCTTTCTCTAAAATTTGACATTTTGAAATTTGATTTGAACCCAAAATCATCAAAGTTTTAGAATTAATAGAAAAGGTCAAAATCGTTTAGTTTTCCTTTTCCAGTCTACAAGATAGAGTTCTATAATTCTTTAGACAAAAATTCTCATTATTTTTATTATTAATATTTCTTGAATTACAATTATGATTTAAAAATAAGTAAAATAATAAAATATAATAATTTAAAAATAAAATGAACTTAAAAATGTTAAATTTAATAAAAATAAGATAGTTATAATTGAACAATAAATCATTAAATTAATTTAGTAATAAATCATTAAAAATAATTTTCATAATATATAAAATTAATAAAAATAAATTCTATTAAATAATTACTAAAAATTATTTTTTATTAAATTAAAATGAATAAAAATAAAATAATGCAAAAATAATAATTTAATTAAAATTAATAACATGAATGTTTAATAATTTAATAATACTTTTTAATATTTAATTCACTAATAATTTATTATTTTTGATTAAATAATTTTTAAAATTACAACTGTAATTTCTTTATAAATTCTTCAAACAATGTTAAAATATTACTAAAATAAAAAATATATCATGTAGAGCAAATAATAATTTATTATTATAAGTTTTAGAATATCTCTTTTAGTAATTTAGACAACCAATAGTTATTTTCACATGTAAAACCAAATATTATCTCATTTAATAAAAATTGTTTCATTTAAAATAACGAAACATATTTCTATTTTCACCAAAAATCTTTTATCTACAATCCGTCTCTAAAAGGTCTCTTTAAAAAAAATGATGCTTTTAGTGAAAGCCAAACCAGCCTAATTATTTGAGAAAGACAAGCAATAAAATTTTATTGGTCGAAATAAGGATATAAAACTAAGTTTGCATAGAGGATTGCCCTCAAAGTAAGCACAAGAAACGTTTATACAAATTTAAAAATAAATAACTTTTTTATTAGCAGTCAAACATGTTAGAATTTATTACAAATATTTTTTGGTAATCATATTTGACAAAGCTAAGCCACCTGTCTTAGCATATGATTGGCTTTACGACATTTTCAAAGATTACGTGATTAACTTAAATTTGTGTTTGAATTTATCCAATAATACTAATAAGAAACACGACCTTTTCCTTTCATACTAGTAAAACAAAATTGCCTTTGGAGAAAGATTATGGATTACAATATTTGGGCGTGCAAGCAACGTAATAATATTATGGGCGAATTCATTTGTTCGTGAAATATCAAGATCATATCTTTATGGTATTATTGACTTACAATTGTCAAATCTTATTCGTTATGTTATGAACAAATCTTTTATCATGTAAGGGCTGGTTTGGATTGATTTTTCTTAGAAGCATCTTTCTCAACTTCTCTTAGAAAAGTGTTGCTTCAAGAAATTAAAATTTTTGACTTCTGAAAAAATTGTATTTGAACTTTTTTTTCAGAGTTTTAACTTTTCTAAAAACTAATACAAAGAGTTATTGCAAAAAGAATATAATTTTTTCAAAAGAAAATACGTTTTCATTTATTTTTAAAAAAAAAATCAATCCAAACAAACCTTAAGTCATACTCGCATTTGACTTTGGATTAGAGGTGAGTAAGTTTCTGGTAATACCCAATGGCAAAAATAATCCAAATTGGAAAAAGCATTTGAATTTATTTAATATTTTAATATATTTTTAAATTTAAAAATCAAATATGTTTTCTGTTTCAATTATTAAAATGTTTGTAAATTTTTGGTATTAACTGAAAAAACTAAAGTATCAAATAACTTTGTTTCGCTATACGTTATACATATCACTATCACGTTCAAGTATTTGGATCCTAACCATATTACGAAACAACATCACTTTGATATTCGTATAATATCATGTACTTTTGCTTCTTCCTTTATAATTTACCAGAACCAAAATAAAAAAAATTAATAAAATTTGGCTATTAGAGTAATTAGTTATAATTCAGTTTTGGCTATTAGAGTAATTAGTTATAATTCAGTTAATTAAATAAGCAAAAGATCGAATTATCTCCACTACTTAGGATCCAAAAACTAAGGGGGGAAAAAAGAAAGAAAAAGAGAAAAGTAACTATTTTTGGAGGATTATCATAGGATTCTTTCTAGTAGGAGGAGCTTCAGAATCAAGCACAGATATAAAGAAGTTAATACTTGTATAAATTAATTTGCAAATCACGAGATTCCTAAGCCTATTAGATTTTAGATCATTGCTTACATTCCTGAACAACTCCAAATCCCTTTGAGGATTTTTTTTATAAATAACACAAATAGTGAAATTTTTCACAAAAATAGCATTGTTTTGAAATAATTTTCAAAAATAGCATTTTTTGTTTTTGAATTGCCGAAAGTAGCAATTGAAAAGACAAACATTTTTTGAATAAACGTAACTTCTTTTCCTGACATACTGTCAAGCCACGAGGCGAATTCTGTTATTTAATAACCGAATTCGGCTATTCAAAAGGCGAAGTCAACTTTTGGTCATTCAACAACCGAAAATTGTGAGGGAATATTTTCCTCTGTTCGCGTTCGGCTTTTGAATAGCCGAATTCGGCTACTCAATCGCCGAAAATGTGAAAAATAGGCACATTTACTACGGTAGTTTAAATTTCGTCAAATTTCAACTATTCAATCGTCGTATTCGGCTATTCAAAAGTCGAAAATTACGATTCCAACGGTACAGTGATAAATGCAGCAATTTCGCTGATTGAAAAGTCATTTTCGACTATTCAAAAGGTAAAAAGACTATTTTTGAAAACCATTTTCAAACAACGCTATTTTCATGAAAATTTCTAATATTTGTGTTATTTATAAAAAAAAAATCCTCCCTTTGAATAAGGATAGATTGATAGAAGATGGGTCGAACCTAGGTTACTTTTCAATTGGCTTAGGCCTCCGGTTCAATATATATATATATATATATATATATATATATATTAGTATGTTACCCGTGCGATTGCACTGGATATGACATATATAGGTTGATATAATAAAAAGATTTAGTTTTTAATCCATCTAAATGTTTCAAACAAATTATATGAACTATTTTTTAATAAATTAAACAATAATAATACACATACGTTTAATAATACATTGTATTAGGAAAAAAATTAGACCTACCTAATAAAGAGATTTGCAACCATATGATAGAAAAAGCCCATTATCGCTGCATATAGCTAAGTAGTATTAAAACTAACTTTTCCATATAATCTAGAATAACTTACTATATTATATCAAAACAGATAGAAATTAACGATGTCACTATATTTTAAATACCATATAATGAATAGACTGCAATATATAGGATAAAAAGTTCTTATATATTTGTTAATTGGCAAAATTACATTTAGGGTCTAAAATTGAATTATGGATTAGAAAAGGATTTTGAATAATCTTATATTTTCATATGTTCTTCTTAAAATGGAAGGAAGACTTACTTCCATTTTTTAAAAATATATTTAATATTTTAATGTAATAAATCATACCGATTTAGTAAAAAAAACAACATGCTAATAGAAAATTAAAAAAAATAACATTCTAACAATGATTAAGATAACATTATTAAAAAAATAAAAAATGTATTTTTAGACGGGAAGTTTAAGTGAAAAACAAAAACATGAATAAAGAACATAAACCGAGATAAAGATACCATAACAGAGATAAATAAGCATAACTTAAACCACATATAAGGAACTAACATTTAAATAAATGTGCAAGATAGTAAAATAGTAAATAAAATTTTTTTTTGTACCTTCCTTCTCGAAGAGTTATATACTGAGGCAAAAGTAAAGGAAGTAACACTACAAATACATACATACATATATATATAGGGGTTTAATATAAGGGAAACCACCCATGACCAATTATTTTAGCAGCAATTAGTGTGTAAATCAAAATAGATCTGACAAATTGTGGAATCTGGAATTACAGAGAATGTGGTGATAAAAAAAAATCAATCGAATTGCGATCATCTAAAACAAAAAGGAAGTAAATCTGTCTGATATGAGTGAGATTATAATGTATGAGCTTAAATATAAAACTAAAATAATGATTTAATCATGATCTTAGTTTAGTGATTAAGTGTAAATAATATATGAAAATGAATAAGGAAAGATTTTTGAGTGCAAGAAAAGAGAAGAAATCGAAACGAACAACAAATAAATAATTTAGTTGATTGCATAATTTAAACAATGGACCTGTGATATCCATATATTAATTTTGGAATAGTTTTAAATAATTAAATAGGACAGTATATATGTGGTATGAAATTAGCAGTGTCACTTGATAATATTATATGCAATATATATATATATATATATATATATATGGGGGATTGAACAACTGGGAAGTGTGCGATTTGGATGGGTAGATGGAAAAGAGAACACGTGGTACTTGTGTGGATCACAAAGACGTTGTTGTCTTGTGCGTTTTAGCTAATGAAAAATGATGCGGAGCAGCTTTCAATGATTTGGACACCACAAGCAGAGGACAAGTGTTGGAGGTGGGTAAAGGCACTTAGAAAAGGGGTCCCACCCATGTTGGTGTTGTTATTGTGTTTTTCGTCTCCTTGTCTACCATTTATGCTCACTTTGGCCAGTTCTCCCTCTTCAATTATTATTACTCCAACCAAAAAGTTGACCCATGAAGAAAAAAGGGCAAAAAAAAAAAAGAAAAAAATTTATATTGAAAAATACAGTTTAAAAAACTTTTCTTTTTTTTTTCCTGGGTTGGGGGGGGGGGGGAAGAGAGAGAGAGAAATTTTCCAAAAAAGAAAATGACAAGGGCCATCTATTTCGACATTATAAATATTGTTTAACTCTCGATTAACTTAATTTCAAGAACTTAGCTTGAAATCAATATGATCATTTCTAAGATAAGATTTTTATCATAAGTAAAAAAGGATAAATTGCGTCTTATCCTTTCGTGATTTACCATAAATGTAAATTACTCCTTGTGATTTTGAAATGGGTTAATTTTATTTTGCAACTTTGATATTTGTATGCAGTGACACTTATTATCACTCACTTTTAATTTTAACAATTTATTACATTTCCATCCTTCTATTATTAAAATTTTAAATTTTAACAATTTAATTTTAACAGAATTACAGGTTATTAATATTTGTTGACCAAATTGTTTTTGGCATATTAACCTAGCTACCCCAAGAATTAATTACATCCATACACACTTTTACCCCACGCACATTACTTTTTCCTTTAAACCCCTCTCCCCAACCCTCATGGGATTGAATCCAAGACTTCATAGTGGGGATAATCTCAACCGTTTGAACTATTCCCTAATTCCTTTACATATTACATGCATGAATACATACATGTTGATATATAAAAAGCCACCCAACCAGAATATATAAATATCTTTATGTATATATATACAAGGGTAATTTTTCAAATTTGTGAAGATTGATTAAAATCTAGGGTTAGTAAGTGAAAATTAAACCCGAGGAATAATAAGTGCCATTGCATACATATATTAGGGTTACAAGATGGAACTAACCCTTTTGAAATAGACGTAGATTTCCATTTTAGGAAGTACGTGTATTAAACGAACACAAGAAAGTTCCTTGTCTATTTTAAGAGATATGTATGCCACATATTTGAAAAACACAACCTGTTTTAAAATTATAAGAAATGACAAATTATAAAAAGATAGAGTGCTATTGACTGCATAAAAGGACAACGAAAAGAAAAAAAGGAAAAAAAAAACTTTCTTCACTTTCAAGAAACACTTCTGGATTGTTGTCTACGTAGAAAAGAAGCCTAATGAAAGACAAGTTGCCAAATGTGTTGCCCAGGGGGCGAATATTAGAAAAGTATAACTCTAGCAACTTAATCGAGAATTTAGGAATCAGAATCTGTGAATATGAAATCGTGGAGATATGCCTACTTGTGTCTTCTGCGGCCATTTTATATTTATATATATGCTTCACCATATATACTGCTAAGATTTGGGCATATATATTGTATTCTACTTGTATTTTTATTCATTTATGTCCACCACTAGATCAAGTTGGACCACTAGAACTAGACTATTATAATCTTTGAATTTAAATAAAATAACTTCCAATTGTTATTGATATGCCAGGGTGCGTATAATGTTTATATAGGTATATATTGTGGACCCCTATATCTTAATTTAGGGCCTGTTTACCTGTATGTGCACCTATATATCTTAATTTAGGGTCTATTTAGATTGACTTTTTTATTAAAAAATATTTTTTTACAATAAATATTTGGATTAGATTTCGAAAAAAACTAAAACTCTAAAAAAAATCACACAATGCTTACTTTTTTCAAAAGACAGAATTTTTAACTTTTCAAAAAGTACTTCTCCAAAAGTTTAAAAAAAAAACTCTTTTAAAAAAAAATCCAAACGAACCGTTATATACCTTAAATTTATTTGTGTACCTTAAATTTATGTAGGTGTATAGGTGGGCGCCCATATTCCTTTATATTTGTGCTCTCATATACCTTAATTGTATTATTTGGTAGTCAAAAATAATTTTAATGAGGATGATCTCATAATAGCCAAATCTCGTGGGGCTACTTTAGCTGTGTCACTACTTTGAATTCTGACTTTACCAGTAAGGCCTCGCACCTGTTGCATTTGAGCCTTTGGAGCTTCTTCAAAATTGAAGGCTTTATCCTTGCTCTTATAAGATGTCACATTGGACACTTAATTACGCCACATTAGTATTTTGCCTAGACGCTTGTTGTGTTTCGTCATCCACCTCTTTGCGTGTCAATCCCATGTGTTGTGTCACATGAATATTTTTTTTTGGTCAAAACAAATGCCCTCCTTATACATTAAAAATACGCCTATAGTTCAGTGTCGAGAACCAGTCTCTTATGATGCTCATGATCCATTTCTTAGTCTTGGTTACAAAGGAGAAAAGGTGGATGATATATCCACTTGTTCAAACCATAAACCTAGAGGGTCTATCCTCTCTTTTAGGATATTTAGACCATTTAGGTTACAAATTTCCTGGGCCCAATCTCTGTCCGAGGGTGATAAGTCTCATTGAAACATCTTTGACTTTTCAAATATTGTCCTTCTAGAAATCACTACCTTGTCGATGTGTTATTTGGATCGTGGTGAGTGCTGTGGTGGTATCTTTTCCTGTGATGCCCCTGGGGCACTAGTGGAATGTGATATGTTGGAGGAATCCATGGTTCACTGGCTGGAAAATATTTTCTATGCAAATGTTGGTGCAGAACATGATAGGCCATCCCACAATCACTGTATTTCTCATTAAGCTCAGTGCTAATCTGTGGCAGGTTATGTTGCTAAAAATTGCAGGAGGGGTTTATTAGACTTGGATTAGGTTTCATCTCCTTCCCCCTCTTTACTTTCTATTGTACTGTCTGATATAGTTCCAGTGGGAGCAACTTGATGTGTGGTGTTTATTTAATAAAATTTCACTTCATTACTAACAAGAAAAAAAAAATCCGTTAATATTTAAAATAAAATTCATTTGTGAAATTTAAAAAGTTTATGACTAAATTATTTTATTTTTTTATTACTTAAAATTAATAAACCCATGAAAAATACAAACTAAATTAGTGAAAAGGGACCAACAAAAACACTCAAAATGAATATTAATGGTTGCAGTTCCTTTTCGCCTTCCAATTAGACATGGTGGAGGTAAAAATTTCATGGCATGATTCCCCTAACTTTGTTTTAGTATTATCTTTGTTGTCATCATGGCTTAATCAAAGTAGTACTTTTTTATTGTGATATTCTCCGTTGATTAACCTCTTAAGAGCCCGTTTGGCTAACCTTATTTTTAAGTTTTTATAAGCAACTGGTTCTTATAAACAAAAAACTTCTCATAAGTATGTTGCTTATAAGCAAGTAATAAATAAACATATATATGTTTGGATAATATATGTTTATAAGTTATTGAAATATTTGATAAATAAGTTGTTATAAGTAACAATAGTAATTAAAATGACTAAAAAAGACATGTCATCAATTAATGCGATAAAATTATTTTAAATTTTAAGGATAATATTGTCTTTTTACAAATTTGATAAAAAAATGCTCATAAACTGTTAGAAAATAAGCTACAGTCTCTATTTTTTTTCGAACTTATAAGTTGATAAAAGTATTTATAAACTACTTGACCAAATATGTCAATTATTATTTTTAACTTAGCCAAACACCCTCTTATAATAATTTTTTACTGCAGAAGTCAAGGGAATACAAAAGATGAGAACGGGATTTTTTTTTGACCCAAAATTTAAAATATCATGCAAAACTAACTTAATTCGTATAATGTTTTCAAAAATAACCCAAACTAGTTCCGAAAACGCGTTACACGCATTCCCAAAAATCGGATCGTTGTTTGCAACGGCCATGTTCAAAATAAGAACACGGCCGCGTTCCATAAATTCGCACTAGCGCCCATTTTTTCTCATACTTGCTTGTCGTGTAGAATTCAGTCCTAATAGTATGGAACTCCACTACTTCCTCCTCATCTACCTCCGGTTCTGCATCGACATCTGGTCCTTCTACCTCGTTCTCAATTTGGTAGTTCAAACTTGCTTCTAAGACTACATCTTCTTAATCGTTCGATTCACTGTCCTCGTTTTCTTCGTCTACCTCTGACAAAACAGTATCTGCTGCGACGTCACATCTCTCCTCCGTGTCACTGCCATGATAAGAGGGTCCTCCGACTTCAAAAGTGGACTGGGGTTGCGGGGAAAAGGAAAAAGTGGCAAACTTTACCGCTATTGTTACAATATAAATATGTTCATCTTCTTCATACGATGGTGCTGCATTTAGGTCCGGCATGTTGGATTGGTACGGGAAGTCGGCTATTTGTTGTGGTACATACACGTCGTCAGATTGAACGTCCTCTATTACGTGTGCGACATAACGGTCTCAATCACAGCGAGCTATGCCATACATCTCCCGCATATCTTCATCATCAATTATTGCACTTGGATAACAATAAATCTGCTACAATGTAGCATCTCATCTAGGGTCACGATAGCATAAGTCAACCCTATCAATGGTTGGACGCAACCCTAGTTTTCTAATTACACGAGAAACAAATTGATCATAAGTTGTATCGGGATGAATTTTGATTTTGCGTGGTATATGTGGACTTTTATAATCAAGACCGTAATCGGTCATTATTGTGTGACCGCCGTAATATAAAAGAACAGTAACTTCGGTTAAATTCATTCTTTTAGGTGCTTTGGTAGAAACTTATACTGACAAATGGAATGAATTTGGTAAAAAGTTTATTTGGTAGAAAGTGGAATGATGGGTAATAGATTAAATGAGCCCATGGAGGAAGGGGTTGGGGTTTATATAGGCAAAAAAAGGCATTCTGGGAGTGCAATTTCTGAAATTTCCAGTGACGTGAAGTGACTAGAGTATGATTGATGGTAGAGAATATATTCCGGTTAGTGCAAACGCACTCCCGGAATGCGCTGCTAAGAATAAATTCTCTTCCCTGCAGTCAAATCAAATCTAGAATCAAATCTGCTAGGGTTGCAAAGAAAACCCAGAAAACGGGTTCCGGAAGTGCGGAACGCACTCCAAGAATGCAAGCGCACTCCAGGTGTGCGTTCCGCGTTCTGGAAATGCGTTTCGAGTTCTAGGAAGGCGTGAAGCGAGTTTTCAGAACTAATTTGGATTATTTTTAAAAACGTTATACGAATTGAGTTATTTTTACATGATATTTTAAAAATTGGGTAAAAAAAATCTGATGACAACGAGGGCAAAAGTCTTCAGGTAAACGCCCGAAATGAGCATGAGCTGCTGCATTCTGAAAATATTGGTCAATATGACAAGACAATCATTTTCTTCATGTAGCACCAAACCATTTTTTAAATGTTTATCAAACTAGCAAGAAAGATAAATAATTGTCACTTTCGAGGTTTAAAATTCGAAAAAAAAAATCATAAACAAGAATTATGTATAGTCATAGATTTAACAGTGATTACTGAAACCTCAAAAAGTACTGGTCTAGAATTGTCAATTCCAGTAACATCTTTTAAATTTGGGAAAGTAATGTTACTTACGGATTAAGAATTTGAGAGTTCGTGATGTTGCTTATATAAAGCCGGACCAAGATGTAAACTCCAGGTTATAAAGGGCTTGATTTGATTGACTTTTTTTAATTAAAAATATTTTTTTAAAAAATAATGTATATTTTTTTTTGTAAAATCATTTAGATTAGTTTTTAGGAAAAACTAAAATTTAAAAAAATTCAAATTCATTAAAAAAACACTTAAAAAAAAGTTAATGCAAGCTCTTAATAACAATTGAAGGCACAAAACTAAGGGCCTGTTTGGATTGATTTTTTTACCTAAAAAAGCAACTCTTTTCTTGAAAAAAAGAACATCTTTTTATAATAAATATTTATATTAAATTTTTAAAAATATTGAAATTGTAAAAAGAAGCAATTTTTCAGTTTTTTTAAATTAAAATTTTTAATTTTAAAAAAATATTTTTTTTCAAAAGTTTTTAAAATATACGTTTAAAAAAAGTCAATCCAAACTTGCTCTAAAAGCAATTGGCTCTAATCTAACCCAAATAGAAAATCAAAATATTCTTTTCTTCAAGATCAATATCTGTTACTTGAAAAAAATATATTACCATCACAAATTTAGCATACACACGTCACCTTATTTTTCGCGTCACATTAGCATGGATGATGATGAGGTAATGCATAATGATCGGCACGACATGAGGCATGTAAGAGTGCCACGTAGGCATCAATTATTGGTTGGGTTAACTCAACGACAATAACCTGCCGACAAACCAACGTGGCCAGTCTTTCTCGTCTCTCCATAATTTAGCGAGAAAAAACGAGTCGTCTGCATGCTGGAAAGAGAAAAAAAAAAAGAAGGAAAAAGTGGCGCCGCGTGAATACGTGGAATTCTACCCTTAAGTTTTTACACTACTTGGCCTCACACTGGGCAAATATTGAGCAAGTCCGGCACTAATAGTGAATTTAAATTATTATTATATTAAATAAAAAAATTACTATAATCTGAATATAAACTTCTCGTAAATCTATTTGATGTAGGATAAGCATGTCATAGACCCTCCTTTAATAGTCAACATGATTGTTGATCGTTGTATCAAATAGAATAGAAGTGCAGTCCAAACAATCTAATATGGCACCACGTGAAATGATTTAAACCAAACTACTAGTTTATCAATGTATTAAGCCTAATCAACTAATTCAGCATAAAAATTTGATGATGCTTGAACTTCACTAATATTGTTTTGTCGTTGGAGACCTACACAGAAGGGAAAACAACATGCTCTTCCCCGAGTATATTCTCCAACAATCAAGTCAGTGACGGAGTATTGGAAGACATCTGAGATGATATGCCGGGAGGAGAAAGCAGTGTTGTTTGTCTTTTCGTGCAGGTCATTGACAACAAAACAGTATTTGTGAAATTCCAGCATCATAAAAACTCAATTCGAATTTCTCATAAAGTTATTACGAAATCAGATGTCATACTAAACGATCAATATATTCATGCATTGTAGACCCATACATGTGAATCCCAAACTCTGTGTCTTGCGAAATCAAAGAGTGACCCACAAACAAAATTATGCAGACGATACTGGGAATTTGGTTCACACGCTTTTCACATTTTGTCACCTAACAAGCCACCAGGACCTCAGATTTTTAACATATTACCATAACTGATCTGGGTTTTTCGGGTGTTCCATTGCCAAAGATGAAATGTGACTCTTAATTACTAAGAATTCTTCCAGTCGGTTCGCCCAACTACTAATCCCACGATGAAAAGAAAAGGCCTGTATGAATTTTGACTTTATGCGTAAGAGAGGCAATTTGGGTGGTGTCCGACGGAAAAAGAACCCCTTTATTATTATATGTATTAGGTCCGAGGGTTACACACCCTGTTAGCCTAGTCGAACGTACAATTTTCACACACGTCTCTTAGTCTCAAATTCACATCAGCAATGGACCCTACATGCCTGTAGCTCAGACAGAAGAATACTCATACCCCAAAACCTGTTTTAAAATGTCTTTTTATGTGGGACAAGTTTTAATTCTTTGTTACTTATCGTTAGTAGCTTTCGCTTCCAAACACAAAAGAAAAAAATTGCATTTAATGCCTACAAATCTAACAACCAACGAGAAAGGAACTGCTTTAGATATGGTTCATATCTTGATTGTACCATTTGGAATGTGACAAGGAATTCCATTTTCCGAATAATTTACAAAGTTGTGACAGGTAAGCGGTGGATAAGTTCATTTTGTAACTTTCAAAAACTTTATAATATATTTAACGTGTGAAGTTCTTTAATTTAAAAATCAATTTATCTCCATGAAAAATGAGATATTAATGCGATCATCAAATTGTGTATTATAAGCTCCAGTAGAAGAAAAAAATAAATAAAATAGGAAGATTACGAAAAACACAATAATCTGCCCACCACCTAGCCTCCTCACTTACCGAAAGTATTGAATCTCCCAAATGATATTTTACAAATAAAGATAAAACAGAGCCAGAAGAATGAGACAAAATCTTGCAGTTGTGGATTGCAAAAATAAATCTTAACCGAGGTATCAAAGAAATTAATGAAATAAAATTTAATCTTGGGATAACTACTATTAGCTTATTTTTAGTCAACCATTTTCAATTCATTTGACCAAAAAAATTTGAAAAGACCAAAAAAAAAAAAATCGATTACAAAAATTAGGAGAACAGAGTGAGAATTGTTTGAATTGATAAATTGGGGACTCTCATTAGGGACAAGGTAGAGTACAAGGAGAACCATCTGAGGGTCAAAAAGAAAAAAGAAAAAAAGATTTAAACAATCAATTTATCTTCTACTCTATGTAAACTTATAATTTCAGTGATCCATCATCTCTTGTACTCGAGGAATATTAAGTCTAGATGCACCTCAAATTTAGAATATGATCCCAGTTCATTGATTGCCTACGCACTTTCGAGGGGAATTCAGTGTCCGGAACACGTAAAGAACGGCCAATCGGCCAATTGTTCTGCTGTTATTAACGTGCCACCGTCACATTTTTTGAGGCCCGAGAGAATTGACTTTTTTTTTCACAAAAAAAAACATTTTTCTCAAAAAAATTACATTAAATTTACAATAACTTTTTCATTTAACTTTTAAAAAAAACTGAAATTCTAAAAAAATTTAAATATAATTTTTTAAAACAAATTAAAATTTCCATCTTCGAAAAAAAACTAATTTTTTTAAATTATTTAAAAAATCACTTTTGAAAAAAACTAATTCAAATGAACCCTTCATTTCTGTAAAATCGCATCGGTACCAGGACTAGAAAAGACGATTTTCCATTACCTCCAGGATCCATCAAAAGAACAAAGACACGGGAACAGGACTGGTAAAAGAAGACGTCCTGTCACGGGAGTTTTCAAAACTTTCTACAACATTATATGCAAATTCTCCCAAAATCATAGATGAAGCAAATACTTAACGTATGGATATATATACATACAAGCCACGCAAAAGCATTTTAAATATTGCCGACTGAAGGAGCTCATAACAACCATCAGGGTGCATCTCCGCCTAAAAGCCGTTCTGTGGCGCACCAGCTGCCCCATGCTCTCCCCTTCCATAACAACCGTCAGGGTGCATCTCCGGCTAAAAGCGGTTCTGTGACATGCCGGTTGCCCCATGCTCTCTCCTTCCAGATCCTCTCCACTTCGTCGAATGTCAGACCCTTGGTCTCTGGCACGTAGACCATCACAAACGCAAAGGCAACAACGGCTATACCAGCCAGTATCAAGAAAGTGGCACCTGCGCCCATGAGCTCGGCTATTGAAAGGAAGCTCTGGGCTACGATAAGATTGGATACCCAGTTCACGGTTGCTGACATGCCTCCGCAAATTCCTCGATAGGACTCCGGGTATACTTCTGAGTTCACTGTCCAAGGAACGGGGCCCATTCCAGGGGCAAAGAAAGCAATGTAGAGGGCCAAACCTAAAACTGCAACCCAACCATACAGCCCGTTCGCGTAAGGAGATGATGATTCCAAGAAAAATGATGCAGCTAACAGGAAAAGAGACACGATCACACCACACAAACTGCTCAGGGCTAGCTTACGACGCCCAAAATGGTCAATAAGATAAATTCCAACTACCGTGCCCATGGCATTCATTGCTGCCACGATGAGGGAAAGGAGAAGTGCTAATTGATTGGACCTGAACCCAGCCATCTGCACGATTGTGGGGCTGTAGTACATGACAGTGTTGATACCAGTGAACTGCTGAAATGCCTGCAAGTTCAATTTGACTGTTAAGTCACCCAAGTTCTGTAAAACTGAACTCAAACATCACCATATTATGGCAAGCATGTGGGGTGGTATATGAAAAGCACTAAAAAGAAATAGAAGCCAATCCTTTTGACCATATTTGATTTCTATTTGTCTTTACTTCATCTGTAGAATACGTTAAACAATAATTTCAGGTCCATAACATTCGAATACTATAATTACATTATACTTCAAAGATGGATGTCAAACTTGAGGAGAAACCAATGAGAATCATCATTAACCATTCAAGCAAAACCGTGGATAAATTATCAAGTAATAGGATACGCCAGAAGAGCTTTTCAATTGGGAGAGAAAGCTAGCATCCATATCTAAAGAATTGATCCATAATCCCAAATGGCAGAAGTGGCACTACGAGAGCAAGCATATTTACTGGATGGCAATAAGAAAGGAAAAAAATAATCATTTCACAGCAGTTTTCAGTTCCATGACCCGGGATTACCTGAAGTCCAGCTCCAGCAAGAAATGCTAGTCTGATTTCTTTTTTCGAGAAGACATCCCAGTAACTGACAGCATTCTTCCTTTGGTTTTCTTCCTCCAATGCAATAGCAAGCTGGTCAATCTCTTCCTCCAACCGGTAAGGATCATAGATTTTAGAAAGCACAACAATAGCTTCAGCTCTATCCTTCTGCAATAATTTCAGTAAGCGAACACATGAAAAATCTGATTATAGCTCAGGCAATAAAAGCATACTTCATTTACAGCAGCGAAGTGATTCTTTACCTTCATATAAAGCCAGCGTGGAGATTCAGGCAAAAATATCATAAGAGAGAACTGAATGACAGCTGGAACTCCAGATACTCCGAGCATCCAACGCCATGTCCCTGGAACCTGTTTTTATTCAAATCAAGTATAATGTCAATAAAGACATACAGAAAATGAAAAATCAAATAATCACATTCTTGATGAAACCAAAGAGATACTGCAGAAGTCAGTCGTCTCAACTAAACAAGTTGATTTTTCCTTTTCCGTTTTTCTCTTTTCATAAACAAAACCAGATCCATTAGCAATTCAAGTTTAGAAGCTTTTACACAAATAATCAGATGAAGAAGAATAGTACAGAAGCCTGTCACCACAACCCTATAACCCCAGATGACCATGGAAGCAGCTACTTGAGATTTAGATAGTGTTATAAGGAAAATATTAACAGGATGTACAGAAGAAGCTAAACATTCTTTTAGTCCTGATATACTTACCTAAGGGACAGAATTCTAACATAGATACTCGCCTACAACTAATTTTGAAAGGCAAATTTGTTCAGAAGAGACTAAGCTCACTGGGGCAAGGTACTGTCACTGACTAGGGTATTACAGTCAGAAAACAATTAAAAGATAATAGAAGCTACAGAAATTTTTTAACTATACGTCTCAGATAAAGAAATTGAAGACAAATGTTTCCATTCTTCTTATTAAAAAAGAAAAAAATGGTCCAAAGAAGTCCTTAACGTGAAAGCATAGATTTTGAACATGCCAGAGAAAATCAACAGATGATGGCCTCAATCAATGATGTACTATCCTACATGGATCGTCCTTTGGATAAGATTATGTCACACATTAAGCATCCAGTAAAAATCATTAAAGAAGAAGCAAATCATTTTAAAGGATAAGTGTCAGTAACAAATTAACTACAAGAAGTCAACTTTTAGAGAATCAAAGTACATCAGGGGCAAAAAGAAAGAACAGTTTCCTTGGTGTTACTTAGCCCAACTTATTATGCAAGCCCCATTTTCTATCTTGACGCCTGCCTCCATGGAACCGCAGAACTGAAAACCTTTCATACAAAGAAAGATAGTAACAACCATGAAAGTATACGCAAATTTCTCCGTAGCACGAAATGCAATGCAATCTTCTGCTGAAACTAATCAATTAGAACCGAATGCATTTTCCACACCAGTAAGTAAGGAAAAGTCAAAAGGAGGGATCTTGACACCATGGAATTTTCTTAAGTAAAGACCATGAATGACCTTGAACTCACAGCTCGAAGTAGAAAAGCATAAATTTTCTTTACATGACCATGCCCAAACAACAAATACCTAAACTTGAAATACTGTAGCCCTTTAGACCAATTTAATCTCATGCCATAGGTAGGTCTCCATACAATTCTTTTTGTTGCATGACCATGCCCAAACAAATATCTAAACTCACATATTATAGCCATTTAAGCCAATTTACTCTCATACCTTAGGAAGATCTATACAATTTTATTCCAATACTTACACAAGCAAAAAGAGATTCTCGACACCAGCCTCATGAGACGAAAAGCAAAAGAAAACCAGATACTGAGATGTGCGTGTGCTTTTACATATACATATATACGTACTCATGTACATAAATACACATATACATACAAATATCCGTCTGTAAACGTCAGTGAATCATAATTAAGTAGAAACTCAGCCTGTTAAATCAACATGTGAAACCACTGCCCTTATACAATATCTTCAAAACTTTGACTTCCAACAGTGAATTTAAGGGAAAACAGAAAAAGACTTAAATAAGTCATTAAGAAGCTAGTTTTTCTTCATTCCCCCGGATATAAAAGAAAGGCCACTTACTGGTACAAAGTTACTTCGTTTAAACCTATACCAATAGTGTATTAACACCACAATTTTATCTGTGTTAAATATTACAATTTGTTAATTATGAATTGAATCAGAAGACGGAAATTAGAGATAAGTGGATGATATGACAAATCATGAAAAAACTGACCTCTGTGAATGCGAGATTGACAAGGTATGAAAGAAACTGTCCACCAGTAATCATAAGTACATTTGTGCTCACAAGGCCTCCCCTAATTTCTGATGGAGATGCTTCAGCAATATATACAGGAGCAGTGACAGATGCCACACCAACTCCCAATCCAACCAAGAGCCTTCCCAAAATAAGAATGTACGGATCAGGAGCTGCAGCCATGACAACTGATCCAAGCGCAAAAACAACATCAGCTGTAAGAGTAGCTTTCTTTCGTCCATAAGCATCATTAAGCCAGCCACCTGCTGCAGCTCCAATCATTGCACCAACCAGAGCCATGCTGACAATTGTTTCCTGCCATTTTACAAATTTAACATCAACAAGAAAGAGGATTTATCCAGCAAAGAAGACTTGCAGATGAGAGAGAGCCCAGGACAGGGTTTGGGTTGGGTGGGGATTTTATCTAGTGAAGTCGAGAAGAATATTCCCTTACTCTTTGCTCCAATGGACATGCTCCTTATATACAAGATAAAATCTCGTCATTTTTGAAGCATGTCAAGATGCTCAGAGTGGTTTCTTTTACCTGAAGGAAACTGCTTTGATCAACTTCCCGAAAGTCATTTCGTATGTACAGCAGTGCACCTGATATCACACCTGCAACCAATTCAATGACATTTAAGTTAAACCAACTGAAAACAAATAAGACAAAGCCGACAACCAATGGCATCTAGCACACCTAGAAACAAAAAAATTTCCAAAGATGCTGTTGTTGCAAGAGCTAGGGGTGAAATAAAGAGGTCCAGCAAGGAGTATTGACATATCAATACCTAAGAGGGCAACAAAATGCATGACCCAGACAAGTACCACAATCTGCAGATTTTTTCAGGATTTCATAACATTTCGATGTATTTTCAAAATTCAGAAACAAGATAAATAAAAACTCAGAAAATCTGGATTTTGAAAAGAGAACACAAGGCCCACAGCATTGCAACTTCATGAAGCTACGAAGAGAGAGAAAAAGGAAGCAGAGAAAGAGGGCGGGGGGGGGGGCGCTGGGGCTGGATATAAACACAATAAGCAGTCAAGAGGAGAGAAATTAAGCAAAAGTTACTTCCACCATTTCATTGTTCAGAACTTCAAATTTCAATAATAACAATCAGAGAAAGTCAAACTTGTTCATTGGTTTATGAACAAGTAAACTGCCGTAACATGTTTAGTAGTAAATTGACCAAAATGGAAGTAAATGATGTGTAAATTCCTATAATATTTTATTCGCTTCAGTAATCAAGAAAATATATACAAAAGTTCTGTTGAATTCATTTCTATAGATTTCCCCTTATGAAGCAGGTATCTTTGAGCATAAAGTCTCATCAAAGACTTGAACTGCCAACATATAAAATTTTGTCTTGTTTTAGGGACAAAAGTAAGGAAAACATTTTCTCAACTAAGTGCAAATTCAAGAAACTAAAGTAAACATAGAAATAAGCTGAATAAATAAAGACAAAAAGATAGCACGTTTGTGGTATGCAGATGGATATATCGTTTGTCAATAAGTTGGAAACATTTAGCTCAAGCAAAGCACTAAAACCCCCCACTAACCTTAACAAATTTTCCAAGTTCCTATTTAACTTTATTCCATACAACTTCTCAACTCAAACTTCAATTTCCAAAATATTAGTCGAGCACAGAAGTAAACAAGAAACATGTGGGCCTACCATTGTTTCATTCCCCATTTTAAAAAGTATTCTTTAAGAAAATAGAATTATACATTGTCAATTAAAAGCAGGTCATTCACACAATAAAATAAATCAAACCCGGATGAAAGTTCAATTTTTCTCAAATCAAAAGTACCATGAAGTTGGATACAGATTTTATAATATAATTAGAGAGTAAATAACATATTACCTCCCCGAATTTAAGCAAAAGTGCGTACTTAGTCCCTGAACTTACGAAACTACTTGATCAGCCCTTATACTTTTTAAATGTAAGCTCATAACCCCCTTGCCGTTAAAAAATCATCAGACTTAACAGAGAGTGGTATGCATGCACGTCTGCTGTGATTTTAGAAGAATATCTTGTGAAAAGTGTCATAGACAATATTTCCCTTTTATCTTAATTTGTAAAACATAATATATATATATATATATAGATGGGCAGCCTTCTTCTTGACTCGACTTCACAGATGGGCAACCCAAATTGCTTCTCGCCCGACCCGACTAGATGTTGAGATATGGGCATCCAATAAACGAACGGCCATTGGCAAAATATTCTCTTCCCTCTGAAGACCTGCCAGCAAGACTTTTTTTCTCCGATCAAGCGCCAAAAAAGCCTTTCCCCGTCACCTTGAAGACCCCACGAGCTCTTCACTTCTCCAGCGACTTTTCTGGCAGCCAAACACAGTAGCAAAGACCCACCAAAATACTCCTCACCAATGTGGGAATTGATCCCTCACTTACAGGTGCTATTGCAAGAAAAATAATGTGCAGAGATAGAATGCCCAAGAAAGAGGTATTTGATATTGGCGTTGTATACTTTCTCTTTTTGCTTCTTCGTTGGTCAAGAGACCTTATGTTTATATCCGTGCCCCATTTTGCTGCTCTGCTGGCAGAGTTTTGTTCGGAAGAGCATTGATGAAAATATATGTAAACCATGACAGTGATGTTTGATCTACTGAATATAGCGTGCAATTTGTTTGTTGATGAACGCGTTGATTCTTTTTTCTTCTGTTTCGACCATCATAGAAAATTCATTCATACTTTAGCGCTGTTGATTCTTCTTTTACTGATAAATCTTAGCCCACTGGTCATTGATTTTAAGAAGAGTTAGGATTTGGTGTATTTTAATTTGGTAATTCAAGCAGGTCAAGAATTGGGGTAAATGGATGGGTGGATTGCATTTGGGCTTGTCGAAATTGGGGCAAAATATAGATTTATACAAGGGCATGGAAATCATTTTATGACTTCTGATAATTTTTTAGCGGGGTTGATAAAATGGAGCATTTGAGCTTATTTTTAGAATGTACAGGGGAGACGATGTAGTTTCACAAGTTAAGAAACCAAGTACTTACTTTTGCTTGTGTTCAGCGGGTAATATGCTATTTACACGTGATCACTTTACAGAGATGAGGTTATATCGGGAAACATTTAACACAAATACACAAACAGAAAGGGGCAAAACATGCAAGTTGCTAGAAAAGCAGCTCACCAGAATTGACCTTATCAATAAAAACAGTCCCCCAGAGCACAAAGAAATTCTATTGCTCAAATTGGCCAAACTGAAGCCTTTGCGCGACGGTAAAGCTGCTGGCCAGGCGGCCTCCAGCAGGCTGCTAAATAGACCCTTGCGATGTCACAAGGAAACTCTATCTACGGTAAATCAAAGTGGGCCCGACCCCACCTCGAAATGGTTTTCATTGGATTGGCTTCAGAAGTGCTTTTTTTTCTTTTAAAGTCTTTTTGGAAGGTAAAAGTTCTTGCTTGCCTTTTTTTCAAGAAAAAAAAATTTATATCACTTTTGTAATAAATATTTAATTTAATTTTTAAAAAATTGAAATTCTAAAAAAAACTTGTAGAATTTTTACCATCACAAAAAAAATTTATTTTTCAAAAGTGGTCAAAAACGCTTTTAAAAAAGGTCCATCCAAACGAGCCCTTGAAGCCGAGCTTTTTCTTTAGCCTACCAGCTTTTTCGGGGTATAGCCAAATAGTTATTATTATTATAATATATATATATATATATATAAATATCACAGAAAATAAGTTCTTTCTCTCAGAAAAAACCAATTCAAACACACTAAAGTTTTCCCTTCTTGACATATCCCATTCCTTCAGTTCCCTCTAGATCGACCAAGAATAAACTGAATAACCAATTCTCATCAAAGAAATTTATATCTGTGTAAAACGACAGCGATTTACCTACCAAAATTTACAAAAATTAAATTAAAAAAAAAGAAACAGGAAAACTATTCAAATAAAATAGTAAAAAGGAGATATCTGAATAACTTACATATGCACAGATATCCAAAAACACACACACACAAACACACATATATATATAAAAGAGAAGATACCTGTATCATAGCCGAAAAGGAGACCTCCAATACCAGCAATGACGGTCAAGCCCAAGACGTATGGATTACTGAAATACGTATTCTTCCTGTTCCCTGCATCCAAGTACCCTGAGCTCCCTGGCAACGTCTCTATTGTCATCTTTATTCTTCTTCTTCTCTCTTTTATATAATTTATATATATATATATATATATATATATATATATACACACGATATATAATATATATTATATGTATATATATATAATCAAATTGTGTACTCCAGAAAAGAATTTTTGAATTATTATTAGTATGTAAACAAATGATTATGGTGGGTTTTTGAAGAATCTGAAAAATAATGTTGTTGAAGAGCAAAGAAACCCCCAAAAACAAAACAAAAAGAGAACCACAAATGGAAATGAAAATTGAAAGTATAAATCTGTTTGTACAAGGAGATTCTTTTGCTGTGTGTTACTGCAGATGGAGGCCAGAGATCTTTTCCGTGAAATCTGCTTTGTTTTCCCAAGAAACTCGTGAAAAATGTGAAAATGTGGGTAGAGAGAGAGAGAGAGAGAGAGATGAAGGTTCTGGTGAGTGAAAAATGGGGAGAAGGGGGGGGGGGTTGGTTTTTAATGATATTCATACAAGGTAGGAGAGCAACGGTGGTCACGGATGGGGCTGAGTCACGGACGGGTGAGTCGCGTAGCGTCGCTATCCCACCATAGCATCGTTGACGATTAGACTCGATTAACCATTGACAATTGACATAAGGACGGTTTAAATTGGTTTTTTTTTAAAGAAAAATATTTTTTAAAAGAAATTACATTAAATTTATAATAATTATTTGATTTATCATTTAAAATAATTAAAACTTTGAAAAAAGTTCAAATACAGTTTTTTTAGGTGTCAGAATTTTTAACTTTTTAAAAAAAAGTTGTTTTTCAGAAGTTGTTAAGAAAAACACTTTTACAAAAAAACCAATCCAAACGAACCCATAGTATGTCTATAAATTTGAAAAATTATTTGTTTGGATACATGACCAATTAATAATATATGAACAATTAACTTTTATAATCCGATTATGCGGTTCGAATAACTAGCTAATAATTGTTCTATTTTAGCTTATAATTATTTAAATATCTACTAACAGTTTGATATGAGCTGTTTGTCACACTCAACAAATTCTTTAACTAAGAAGCTTAGTTGGGAGGCCTCTAGTCACACTGGTCGCATCGTATGTTTTACAGGTAATGTCGCTGCCAACCTTCCTAAACTATTCATATTGTTGTGTTTGACGCTCGTCGACCCAACATGACTGACTAGTCTTGTCCTTAGCTTTAGGGAATTAGGTGTCAGGCGTGCAAATGGCATGCAGCCCATTACATGTTGAATTAGTTTTTTTTTTTTCCTTTTTCCACAGGCCTCCCACCCTACTCTCAATTCCCACAGGATTTGAACCATTAAAGGAAAGTAGTCTTAACCACTTGAGTTATCCCTAATCTCAGATGTCGGATTAATTAATTAATATAAAATGATGTAAAAAGACATTAGTATTACGTTATTATTATTATGATTAATATAATTATTATAACTATTTATAATTATTATAACTATTTCTAAGTAAGATAATTTATTTTATAATTAGATATATATTTCTTATAATAACATTTTATTAATAAAGTATAATAAAATTACTTTTATGATAAATTAGTTTTATTAATATAATAGAAAATATTTTTAATTGGTCGAAAATTTATTTTCCCAAAAAATAATAAATGGAAGAACAAAACTTATGATTTTTTAATATCTTTTGAGATGGATAAAATTTAAAATTAATTTTTGCGTTAGTTTAGATTTATATTTGTGAAAGTAAATGAAAAAAAAATGTCAAAAGAGATTGCATGGTGAGAAGAATTGCCAAAAAAAATATTGAAGAGGGTAAGATTATTAAAAAGAATAATGAAATACTAAAATCCTACCTGAAACACTACCTAAGACATTAATATTAAAGTTTTAGAAATACTACTTCAAACATTATTTTCAAAGAAAAACACTATCTAAAATATTGTTTTACCGAATAACAAAATTGGAAGAGAGGTCAAAATACTAAACACTAATTGCCCTGTTCAGCAACAGTGTTTTAACTAATGTTTAATATTTTAACTTACTGAAAATATTATTTGCTCTAATTTTTCTTGTTCGTTTTTAGGTGATGTTTTTATTTGAAATAGTGTTTAAAACAATGTTAATAAGATATTAATATTATTAACGTTCAAATAGGATTTAGTGTTTTGTTTTCCCTTTTGGTAATCCTACCCTCTTTTTAATAATTTTTGGCAATTCTACCCTACTATACAATCTCCCTATATATTTTTACATTTTCTTTCACAAATATAAATTTTAAATTATATCCATATCAAATATACCACAAAGCGTAAGTTTTATTTGTTCATTTGTTATTTTTCTTTGGCAAAAAATAATTTGATCAATTAGAAAATATTTTATATAAATATTAATAAAACTAATTTATCAAAAAATAATATTATTATACTTAATAATAAAATATTACTATAAAAAACAAATAACTAATTATAAAATAAATTATCTTATTTCAATAATAGTAATAATAATTATACTTATTATATAATACTAAGGTTCTTTTACGTTATTGCACATTTATTAGCTAATCTAATAGCTAATTTTATCAAATACATTTTATTCAATTAGCTAGCCAAATAGCTATCTACTGACACCTAAAATACAACAATTATTAGTTATCAAAACAGTTATTAGCTACTAATAGCTAATTTTGCCAAACAGGTCCATAACAAACCAAATCAAATTTTCAAAATTTGTAAATACAAGTAATCAAATTTAAAAAAAAATTATATGTCAAAACGGCATCATTTAGATTAATTCAATTACTAAATACTAAATTTTTAAAAAAATTGCCTCTAACTAATCTAAACAACCAAAATTTAAGATTTTAAGTAACCAAAATTGAACCAAGATTTAGATAATCGAATTGAACTTAGATAATTAATTTGGTTCATTTATTCAAAATTATATCCCAAAGACTCTAAGGTTTCGTTTGGCTTAGTTGTGACACAATTATTGAACTGTAGAGTTTTTAACAGTAGAATTTTGGGTAAAAGTATTATTTAATAAAAGTCGTTCATTGTTTAGTCTTGTGTTTGAGTAGTTGAGTTTTCATTTATTTTCTTTTTCGGGCATTAGCATTAAACAAGCTGATGAGAGGTTATTCCTCTCATATCTTCTCCTTGAATACATTTGAGTTGCTTCGGAGGATTCCTTGGTTTATGTATGCCAGCTGAGGGTGTCAATCCATAATTTGCAATCCAATATGCACTTCTATTAATTCTCTGTATATGTGCTTCAGGTGCAACCCTTGATTGCGCATCATCATTTATTTTTAAGACAATATTAAACTTCCAAAGATATAAAATAGTATTTTGAGAAAAATAAAGAAAAAAAATTCCTAACATGATTTGAAAATAATTTTTCAAATGCCTTTTTCAACTGTTTTTAGCTTCAGCTTTAATACAAAAAAAATTAAATATAAAACAAATAAATTAATTTAACTTTTAAATTTACAAAATACAAGATTGAGTATCTAAAAGATGGGTCAAACAGACTCTTAATTCAGTCACTATCAAGAGTAATTAATTAATGCATGTTATGGTCAGGATAGATTGTTTTTTGTGTTTCGTCAAGGTTAAGTGTATGTGGGCTCGAAAAGTTTGGGAGTTGTTGTGAAAGAGGTGTACAAGTTAATGTTTTCCTCTTGTTGGATAAAGGATAGCAAAGTGAGATGAGAATTTTACCATTTTGGCGCGACGAATGAAAACTATAACAAATCTTTTTTGCGGGGACGTATCTACTACTATTGAAAAATGATTGTGACCTTTCTATTATTATTGAAAATGACACACACAAAAAAATTGACTTGTATCTCTTTGTATTATAGATAGTAGGATAGAGAAAATAGAAGGGTTTGATGTAATTAGTGATAACACCTAAGAGAATTAGGTCTTTGATAGTTGAAGAACTCAATTTTTTCAGGTGCTTGACATCAAGAATATATGAATATATATATATATATATATATATATATATATATTTTTTTTTTCCTAACCCAAATGAATGTGAAAACTAAATTAACTCATTGGTCTGTGGTTTATTTCTATTTATGGATTCCATAACTCAAGTTGGATAACTATTAAATAGCTCAAAGGAAAATCTTTAGGCAACTTTTCATTTATTGAGTGGTCTTTTTAATATCCATACTTTTAAGTGAGGGAAATATTCCTTAAGCGATAAGATTTAAAATCTAAGTGGAAAGTTAAGAGTATATATGAGCTTTGATGAATTTGCCAAAAAAAAAGGGACAACTTAAAAACATGACAAAAGACGGCACTTTATTTTAATTGAAAAATACATGAAAATTCTTTTTATATCGATTTGTTGCAACTAAAGATACTTCAAGCAGCGTAGCCAAAAAAAAAAGGAAAAACCTTCAAGCAACTAAAAACGGTATAAAGTTTCTTCTAGTTCTGTTAGATAAGACGATTTACTTATCTACACAAAAAGCAAGTACAGAAAGAAAAGAAGAGGAAAAGAAGTCTGTCAACAAATCTCGCAAAAAAAAAAAAGTCTATCAACAAGTAAGATTGCATAGTATGTAAAGTCGTTTATTTACCTTCCCCCAAGGCAACCCAGCAGTACGAGCAATTCACAAATACGATTCATGATTCGAGTTTGAATTTTGTACACTATCATTAAATGACATTATTTGACTAATTTGGTGCAATAGTTTTTAAAACGAGTTATTGCATTGGAGTTTTACGAATTAGTGGTCAATAGTCTTGGCCTAGGTGATTGCACTGGAGTTTTTTTACCACTCAGTAGTCGGGTTCTACTGGTAATTTGACTTCGCTATTTAAATTTCCCTCATCATAAAAAAAGATTATTTATTTACCAATTTAAAAATGTAACCTCATAATAAAATCAGGGAATAAGTCTTACTCGAAATCTGTCACAAACTTTATATTAGTTATATCATTGTCGGTTTGAATTAGTTCATAATATTAGCACATTATGAATGAAATTGAATAATTAGAACATATTAATATAAGTTTTGAGGAAATGATGTGAATATTTAACAATTGGTCAATCTCGTCAAATTGTGAACCATCTTTACTCTTAACAATATGATCTTCATAGGTGAAGTAATTATCAAGCGTTTTTAACTGATTCCAAGATCGCAATTTATACCATATTCCTTCGCTCTCATGCTCTCCCGTACTCTCTTACCTTTGTTCACAATATTAATATTATTTGTTCAAAATATTAATGTTATTTATTCACAATAATAATATTGTTTGTTCACAATATTGATATTGTGCAGATAGGTCTATGTGAATGTGTTTTTGTCTATATGTGTGTGTAAGAGTGGTGAACAAATATATGTAAAATGATAAATTAATAAATTATGAACAAATAGTAAAAAATTTATCAACAATTTAATTGATGTATTTGTTTATAATTTTATACTATTTATTATAAATTTTATAATCTTTATTCACTGAAAATATATAGTACTTAAGGTACACAATTCTTAAGGTATACAGTATAACTTTCCTTCCAAAATAATGCTTTCACATAAAGTAAACTATACAAAATATTATTTGATTAAGTCAAAGTTTACATTTTGAACCAACCCCCCCCCCCTCCTCAGGAGAAAAAAAGTGGAAATATACATGTGCAATTTTGAATATGAAACTCGATAACTCCTGGAGTTTCTTCGGAAAAAAATTACACACAAAAGAGTTTTTCCCCCCGAAGCGAGTAAAAGTTTTATTAATATCAAAATATTGTAGAAGAAACAAAGTAAACACTGCCTCAAACTACATCTTCAATATACGTATGCCTAAATTAAATTCAGTGAAAGACAAATAGCTAACTTAAGAGAATTATATAAGTATTTTTTGTTATAATAAAATTGTATGTCTCTCTACGAGCAATTTATATAAATGGTGCTAATTATTTATAAAATATGGCATTCTATTTCTTATTATTTCTAAAGTGATTCACTTAGTCTTCATTATTTGTAAAGAATGTCAATTTGGTCTTTATTATTTCAAAACTAATCCATTTGGTATCTAATATTCAAAAAAAGTATCAACTTGATTCTCATTTTGGCCATTGAAGTTGGTCATGCACTCAATAAATGAACAATCAATGTGGAACCAAGTCTACTTTGATAATAGGTATATGATAAGGGTAAGGATAAAAGTTTGATTAACAGGTACAAAGTAGGGGTAAACACACCTTACTCGTACTCTTACTTTATAATTTTATTTTAAGATACTTATCCTATTAAAATAAAAATAAATATTTTAAGATTTAAGACATCTTATCATGTATCATTTAAAAAATTTAAGGCAAACCATACTTTTTATCTTATAAAAAAATAAGCAATTCATCCTATCTTATTTTTTTATAACCATAGAATACATGGTACATGTGTGATAATATATTTTAAATTTTGTAAAGTATCTTTAAATTTTAATAGAGTAAATATCTTAAGATAAGATAATTCTAAACACACTATCTGTCTCCT
Organism: Cordia subcordata; assembly: GCA_028554755.1. Lineage (NCBI taxonomy): Eukaryota > Viridiplantae > Streptophyta > Magnoliopsida > Boraginales > Cordiaceae > Cordia > Cordia subcordata. The sequence goes on along the minus strand of JAPTOF010000010.1, from coordinate 12,217,905 downwards.
TGCCATTCCCTAGTTAACTAAGTCACTTTAAAAATAATAATAAAAGTTAAATGACACTTTGTATGAACAATATAAATTATTTATAGAATTGCTAGATTAACCGCCTTATAAAAGGGCGACAATTTCCAAACCACGCCGCAAGGACAGTAAAAAAGAAGTTACTGTTACGTAAGTTCTGGAGAATTCTTACGGGACTAGCAGGTGACACTATCATAGTTCCCCCAAGTAGGAAAAGATAGATTTGGTACTTTATCTTTGAAAAAGCCGGCCAACGTGTCAAAGCGGATAAGACTTCTTACATCGTTGTCGTTACGTGGTAGGGACTTTGTCCACTCGCTCGTCTATCAGAATAAATTCTACTCGCGTTTTTACGAGCTGGGGCCACTACTTGATGGGAGATTTCACGTGTCCAACCGATCGTGTGGCTGTGATTGAACGTTGAGCACGACGACCCGACTTTTGCGAATTGTGCTGTGAATTTGCGGGACTTGCAAATATTTTGTGTGGCTCAACGGGCTCGTAAGCGGTCGGTGGGCCTCGTGTCCTTCGTGCATATCACTTCTTTCTGCAACGCCTTAACGAATAAGCCATAATTATTTAGTGGTTTGGTCTCAACACTAAAATCATTTAATACTTAACTAGGCCATAACTATTCACGTCTTAGGTCCTCCAGGTATATTTCAATGATAAAATTAGATATAAATGTTTGAATTCAGTTCTATTCTTAAATTTAGTGTCCTCGATTTAATTGATGCAGCGTTAAGGGGCGTATTGTGTCTTCGAAGTTTGGGTTGGTGATCGACTTTCAGGTGTATCGATGGTCGTAATTGAATTTCATGTTGCAAAAAAAAAAAAAAAACTATTTAGGTTATAGCTCTTATATGTTATCTATTTTTGTATTTGGTAAACTATGTTAATTTCTTAATTTGTACTTTGTATTTTGTTTTGTCTATGCTAGTTGAACTTGGAATTCGATGGTAAATTAATATATTGCTTTGTTTGCTATAATATAGTTAGCAGATGGAGTTGTTCTATTTTTGAATTTTGTTATGAAATTTGAGTTTTTTTAATTTTTTTTAAAAAATTGAAAATCAAATCAAACCAACCAACTTAGGTTTGTTGGTTTGGTGTAGTTATATACATGATAAAAAGAAAACCAACTGGTTTGTTGCGAATGCAAACCAAATGGTTTTAATTTAGTTTGAAATATGATCAAAATAAAATCAAACTAAACTAAATTATGTACATCCTCAATTGTTACATGTAATCTCATCAAAGACTTTAATACGCTCATTTGTTATTTTATGAGAACTGAGATATCTCATGCATACTACATTAACCTATATTCCTGTAGCATTTAGTAACTTTTCCAATTTATATTTTAACTTATTGGTTTATTGTATTATGTATCTAATTCTTTTAATAGTTAAGAGCCTTGGTCTGAGTTAATTCCTCTCTTGCTATTTTGCATAAACTGGTGCCTCTACTATTCATGCTCTACTTGGATTTATTTATTTTTAATAATAACTGTTAAATTTAATTGAATTTATTTATTTTTAATAGCAAATAACAAGTTTAATCATTAATATTTAGTGCTCTACAGGGTTATCTTTTTGATAGTCGACATTAAATTTACTCAAGTTTAGAATTCACAAATGAAAACTATTTTAAACATTAATCAATTAACAATTAAATGTCTAAATTAAAACTAATAATATGTATCTACAATAGATAAGAATTGAACGTTCTGAAATTCACAAATGAATTTTATTTAAGCAGTAATTGATTGACCATTTGATTTTTTAATTAAAACTAATAATTTAAACCCATAAAAATAAGAAATAATAGAAAATAATTAAATAATAAATTATTTATATAATAATAATAAAGCAACTATTGCCATGTAAACATTAACGTGACATTCTCACAATTCTCAAAAGAGTATTTTTTAATAGTATGCGTTAAATTTACTCGGGTTTAATTTTTTGGGGTTCGCAAATTAATATTATTTTAAGAAGTAATTTGTTGGCAATTAAATGCCTATGTTAAAGATGATAATATATATCTATAATAGATAAGATATTAAATTCTTTTATTTTTAATTCTTTATCTTTTTATTTTTTACCTTTTTATTTCCTTATTTTTAAAATTTCTAATTTTTTATTTTCAAATTTCTTAGATTTTTTATTTTTAAATTTCTTAGCTTTTTAGTTTCTAATTTCTAATTTTTTATATTAATTTTTTTATTTAATATATGAAACACACTATGCAAGTACTAATTTATTAGAATGACTTAAAAGATAAAAGAATTTAATATATGCCATGCAAGCACTGATGTGGCATCTTAGATGAGTTAGAAAAAAAAGTGATGATGTGGCACTCTAAAATTGCAAGAAGTTTATGTGGCACTCTCAAATTGCAAGGAAAAAAAAAAAGAAGCTTAAATTATACTAAAATTTTTTCTTCAAGAAGAAAATATTGCAAATGAATAAGCTCTGGAAAGCTCAAATATATTGCAAGCATGGCTCAAAGCTTGATTGAATGATAATGATAAATTTTGCACACTTCACTAGATGATTTGAATGTGTAATAAATGTGTATTTAAAGAGATTTGGGGGTTAGGATTTGGTAGGTGAAGAAAAGAGGGAAAATAAGCCAGAACGATAATAAATGGCTAGTACATTTATTACAGCAGCCCGTTCAGCCGGTTGATCGGCTGGGTCGTTCGGCTTGCACTTAACCCTCTCTGACTAGGCCGGACGCCTTAGCCGGTCGACCGGCTAGGGAGTCCGGCTTTGTCCTTCAGCTTCTGTTTTGGCCGGGCAACCCACCCAGGTTAGCCGGTCGACTGGCTGGGGGGTCCGGCCACTTTAGAAAGTGAAGTAAAGCCAAACTTTTGCCAAAACTTTTTCAAGTACAATTTTCACAACTCCAAATTATTTTGAGATATTTTGTAATTACATGTTATGACTTGAATCACTTCAAAAACGAATTTTTACTCTATATGTGCATTCAAATTCATTTGTGCCTATATGAAATCAAATATGCAAGAGTTTAAAAAATTGTTTGAACAATGAAGAAGAAAGTTTGAGTCAAACATATACAATATTTAGGCATTTCACAAAAGAGCAAAAAAAGAATGCCCGGTACCTCTTATGACGTCTCTTCTGCTCCTTATGCCTTCTCATCTTCTTTTTCTTCAAACGACGCGTTTTTGCTCATCTTCTTCTATCTTTCAAGCATCTATTTACATTTAAGCATTTATCTTCACAAGATGCTATTAGTCAAATAATGCATATGAATTTTTATTATCAAAACTAATAACAAGTATTTAGCCAACACTCAGTAATGTATAATTTTGTTTTAGATGAACATATTATTTTGAAGAACAAGCTTCCATTGCAAAATGTGAAGTTTCCATGGGAAAAAAGGAATATAGTTTTTTTTTATTTTATGATGAATATAAATATAGACATAGAAGCAATCTTTACATTATCAAAAGAGGACTTGCAAAAATTGTGAATGTTAAACTTTGGAAAATTACTGATTTTGATATTTGCCTCGGTGTTAGTATTATGTCACTTAGGCGCTGTTTACGTTGCCTTTTATTGTCTCCTTGCTTCCATTTTTTTCACATTTTTGTTTATTGCTTGCAAGATTTCATCCTTATCAACGAGCATGGGACATAGGAACAATAATGAAAAAGATCTTGATTTGAGATATATAACCAAGAGGTGCCATAAATGTGGTAGAGTGTGTGAGATTCTTATTGTTGGTGATGATAAAGACTCAAAAGGCTATTTGTATTATTAATATAGGAATATCCAACGAAATTTATTTAAATGGTGAGACTCGAAGACAATCACTTTAGTTGATAATGGTGTTTGCGTTTATCGTACTTGAAGTGCCATAATGGATGATGAAGATGAATGGCTATTGAATATAGTTTATTCCACTTGCTCCCTTATATCTAATATTATCCAGGAAAGTAGTAAAAACAAGTGTCATTAATTCCAGAAAAGAAACACCAACAATCCCTTAAAGAGTAATATGTAGGTTGTTATATGCCTGGGCAGTAATCTTGTGTCACCTAGGCATTAAGTAAATTGAGTTCTTTCTCACTACTATTCACCATTGTCAATTCATATATGCATTTATAAAAATAAAATTCTCGTAAATATCAATCAATTTTACAAATCTTAGAGTAGGATTATTGTTTCATGCAAGTTTGGATGATGTTTGTGTCTTTGTCTACATTAATCTACATTTTTACTTGTTTTTAGATATAATTATCACTAAATAGATTAAAAGAAAAATTATACAAATATAAGGCAAATTAAGAGGTGGAAATACAGCAAGGCTATACATATATTGTATTCTTAAAGTAGTACAATAACTAAAAAAAGCCATCCAAATCTGCCTAAATATAAATCATCCGTAGTTAACTACTATATATAACCCAAACATGTCTACAAATAACAAAATAAAAAGCACCCATCTATCCAATTGCTTAAAATAACAAGAGCACTAAGTATCCTCTAAGTCATCACCATTATCATCACCATCTTTACCATCATTGTTCTCATCCCCGTCTTCATCGTCATCATAACCATCGTCACCATCAAAATCAGCACCAGCATCATCCTCATCCCCACTATTGCTAGTCTTGTCCTTGGCTTGCTCCATTAGGTTGAAATGTGGCAAAAGACAGAAGTCAAATATTGATCTTTGAATTGTCGAGACCTTGCATCTCATGCACTTGATGAAGTAGTCAAATAACGTGTTAGTTTGGAGTGCTTTAACATGAGGTTGAAGCAATATTGACTCAATTTTTGAGTTGGGTCCCGTATGTCAAAAGGGTCGGTAGTTAGTACCGTTACATTTCTTGTTGCGAGTGGGTTAACATGATATATTTACATGTCAGAAATGGATTAAAGGTGAATGAAAAATTAGTAACCAAAGTTGAGTGTATTATTAGTTTGGTTGTTTGATTTGGCTGTGTGTGGGTTTGTATCCTACATAGGAAAACCAATAAACTTTTGCTCACTTTATATATAGATTACTTTATGAGAGGTGCCAACAAGGCATATGGAGGGAAGATTATACATGGTGGGCATGGTACTAAACCCACCACACACGCGTGTGCGCCCACCTACACGGCATGGCACGGCCGAGCCAGGTCCGGAGATGCGGTGCGGGTGTGAGTGTGGCACGGATTTTCACTTCGGATTGTTCTTTTTTTGGGAAAATTCTCAAACACTTGAAGATATTTAAAGAGAATGTAACGTAACTGATACACTAAACACGGGATTTAAACTTATACAAGTTTAAATCATGTTTAGCTTATTATCTGGTTAGGTAAGCTTATTTTCTGGCCATTTTTTACTGTTGGAGGGACAGGTTTATTACCCTTTTAAGTGCATTTTATTTAATTGTTCTTCTTAGTTCTCCTATAAATAGCCGAGTCTAGAAGATGCTGCATACCAAGTATTCTCATATTAGTACACTGCATACTTTATAAGCATTCTGCAAGTCTCATTTTCTTCATACAGAAAGAGTCTTACACTTTTTGTTCGTTGGCTCTTGCTTCGGTGTGCTACCATAGTCAAGAGATATAGTCGTTGTATCTTGGGAAGGATACGCCATAACTTTTAGCACCATGTGGAGGTCCGCAAATCCTTTAAGGAAATCGAGTTGACTAATTTCCTTTATTTTTGCTTATTCGTTATTTCAACTCCAGTCTCTATATATGTCTTGTGGTTTATTTTCTGCCCTATTTTATTACCTATTTTTACTAACATAACGTAGTAAAGTATGCATCTTGGGTTCTCCTCAACTCCACATACTTTTAAGAACGAATGGTCCTCAACTGACCAGGAACTTGAGATAATGATGATGGCGCTACAGGAGTAAAAATTCTAGCTGGAGTAGGATTCTTCAGATAATTGTCATAGTAATCCTTCGTGAGTATATCATTCCTAGCTTCCTCAGGAACTTTAATGCTGGTGAAGATCCAAGTGTTATCCATGCAAGGAGGATGATCAAACAACTCTTCATTTTTTTTTTGTAATTCAACACCCGCTTTCAAACACAATTGGGTGATGATGCAAATGAACCATAAAACCTTAGGCATTTCATTATCTCTTAAGTTGCGACAAGTGAATGCCCCGACAACATTTGAGTGACAGACCAAGATACTAAAAACCAATGAAATTGTATTCGAAGGCACCTCATAATGCTAAGTTGTTGGAATGAATTGATGAGAAATAAACCTCAACCACGCCTTAGCCTCCCTCGAAAAGTTTGTATTTTTAACTATCTTGGCTTTATCATAAAGTTTTTCAACTTCTCTGCCTTGTGCAATACATTGTAAACCATGTCAAAATTGACATAAGAGTTCACAAATTATGTGTGGTCACTATCAGGAATGGATTCTAAACCATAATAGGCATTTATGACTTTTGAATCGAACCTCAGATTTTTGCCCTGAATATAACATGTATAAGCATCATTTTTTTGCTCAAGTAAGTTTGCGTAGAATTCCTAAACCAGTTGATCACAATACTTTCCCTGCTGGCCACAAAAAGTTTCCCACTTTCTTGATTGAACAAGGGCAGAACATCGACATACATCTGATGGAATGTATGATTGGTCTTTAGTCTTCTTCTTTTTTATTGTAAAATCAAATCCTCTTTCATAGTGAACTGGCAATTTCTTTAGCTTCTTGTAGCCCTTAGCAGCTTCTTTGGAGATAAAACGGCTAATGTCATAAAATGGTTCATTACTTTTTCTTATTTTCTTTTTGGTTGCCATTCTGGAAAACCAAGTTGAATGAGAGTTAATTACTTAACTAGTTATACTTAACACATATAATAAATGGACGAATTAAACTTCAATTATCTATTCTTCTTATTTGTAAATATACGTAGAAGATATACTTCTAAAAAGTCATGAAAAGAGCAACTATGCATCGTGTTTTTACTTTCATCAATTCTTCCAATCAAACACATGCATACTAATACGCTTTCCAAGCACCACACTTCGAGAGCACAAGGCACATCTAGGTCAGCGTGGTTGGCATTAAGGAGGACAAAACTTTTGTTACAAAAAAAATGTCAAAGTTTAAAATAAATTTCACAGATGCAACTTCATTATTTCTCTTTCCTTTTTCTAAAAACAAAAAGACAAAATCACTTCATTCTTCTATATAAGGACGTTATCATAAATTAAAGCATACATAAACATTGAATAAACAAAATATTTTAATCCAAAAGTGCATCCATTAAAATCCATTAGTGAATCATCATTTAATATGAAAAGAAGCGAAAAAGAAAAATAAAATAAGCAAAAACATAAATCAAAATTAGGAGCTCAAAATGGGAATCCAGGTTTAGGTGCTGTTGTGATGTATAGGGCTGCGAATACTAGGAACTCTTACTTTATCATGATGTAACGGGCTACAGATACGAGGCCATCAAATGCTTGGGCTAGGGCTTAGTTTTAGAGAGAGAAAGCATAGCTTTAGGAATAGAAAATTTGGGAGAACAATATATCATACATGTTGGGATCTTGGTGACTTGTTGAGTAAACAGGTGGATCCAAACCGACCTACTATACCACCATAAACGAGTTGGATCAACCGGACCAGTTTGCCAGCTCTAATAATTCCTACATGTAAACACTAAGGAGGTGTTTAGGGGCAAATTCTACTATGCACCCTAAGAACCATACACTTGATTAGAACCCTACACCTTTTGGTGCGTGTACTAGACGTGCCTATGTAAAAAAAAAATCATCTATTTCATGCAGTAAGAGCAACACCTTCTCTCTATTCTCTTTCTCCCTCCACTTATTGCTTTGAGCTTTAATGGCATATCTTGTTTGGAAACCTCAAATCTTGCATGGAGCATGTGAATAGGACCTCAACGATGTAAGGACCGCGATGGTGGCGTCAGCGTAGGACGTGATGGCCGGTGGAGTCATTGGTGTCGCGAAGAAGGTGGCCTTCATGTGAGCTTCCGATGGACGATGAAAGGAAGTCATGGTGGTGATTAGAGATTGAAAAGGAGTTTAGCAAAAGCAACTTCTCCTTACATAATATGGATTGATATTAGTCTGGATATGGCAAAATCATTTTATTAGATCGAATAAGTACCATCGGTGATTGGAAAGCATCGTGGTGCTGTTGGATTAAAGATCCGGTGGCCAAATCATGCTTTGGGGTTGGGTTAGGTTGTTGGCAATTTGGGTCCATGGTTGCAGCTTGGTCGATGAAGAAGAAAGCTAGGGTCTGCTATAGTGCTCCGCACAACAAAGTATTATGGTGTGCCTACAACTTTTAGACCATTGATTTTGAGTAGATCTCTCAGCCTTTGATTGCACGGAGAAGTAATCAGATTGGATTATGTTGAGAGATGTGATCAACATTTTCCTTTTTTTTGATTCGGATAATGAACATTTTGCTCAAAATTATGAATATTTTGATTAAAGTTGTGAATGTGGTGTTCGTAGATGTGAACATGTAGTTTCCAGGTGTGAACATGTCATTGAGAAATTGTTGAACATGAAATATAAAAATTGTGACCATGTGATATAAAAGTTGAGAATACATAAAAGTTGTGAACATATAACATAAAAATTGTAAACTGTGAACATGTAATATACATATTGTGAACCAAAACAATTGTGGACATATAGTGTAAAAATTGTGAATGTATGAAAATTGTACAATATACTATAAAGGTTGTGGAGAGGTGCACTATGCTATGTAGGTACACATAGCTTAGGATGCATGGTATATAAGCCCGTGTTTAAGAGTGTTTATAAGCTTATCAAACTTATTTATAAATAGACAAATAAAATTTACATATTTAGTAAATTGTACTTATAAGTAAGTAAAGTTGACTTATAAATAACAAAAAGAAAAACACCACCCCTAATTTTTTTTTAGCTGTTTATAAGCAATTAAAGTTAACCAAATAGACTTACTTTTACACCCTTAAAGGTATAAAAATAATTACCTCTAATTAATAAAAGGTCCATTAATTATTTTAACAAGTACTGCTAACTATTTACAAATATATATTTACCAAATATATCAATAATTTATAAATATATTTGATCTCTTATTTATTTATTTATTATTTGTTTATAACCATCAAAAGTTTAAAAAGAGAAGCAAAGCCAATCACTCTCTAGAGCTTCTTTATTCCTCGAAATTGAAATAATAGCTGTGTCCAAAATCAAATCTTGTTACTACTTAGAGGTTTTTTTTTTATTTTTTTTCTTGATCAAATACTTAGAGGGTGTTTGACTTTACTTATTTGGTACTTATAAACATTTAAATAATAAAAAATATGTGAAAATTTACTTTTTTTAATTACTTATAAACACCTAAAATATACAAAGCCAAACACCCCTTATAAGCCCTTATTTATATATTAACAAATTACAAACACATATCATTCAAATATATCTCGAATTATTGTTGCTTGCTTATGAGCATTAAAAATAAGCACCAAATGGGCTCTAAAAAGCTTCTTTATTCCTCAAAATTGAAATAATTAGCTTCATCCAAAATCCAATGTTGTTCCATTCTGTTCTGCGAAGCGCGCAAACGCCTACACACACCCCACTTCTCCCACCATTTTCAACAACTCCAATCTTCCTCACCCTCCGCAAAATGGCCAAAACCAGGCGACTCTCCGCCAAAACACAGCCCTCTCCGTCGTCTCCACAACCATCACAACAACAAAACCCAGGTCTGCTAAATAAATTCTCCAAAAAAGAAAGCAAAACATAAAAAAAAGAAATTAGAAGAAAAATCGATATTCTTATGACTAGCTTTTATGTAAAATTGTTTTTTTATTTTTTTTCTTTTGTGTTGTAATTTTTCTTTTTAGGCTCTGAAAACTCAAGAACACAAGAGCTTCGTGTTTTTGTGAGGAAAAAGAGAATGAAACAAATCAATGCCGTAGAAGTTAAAGCAGAAAATACTAAAGACCCTAAAGTAAGTGAAATTTTTTTTTTTATAATAATTTTTCTCTCTTAACTTTGTTTATTATGTGAAACAATGGGAACATTTGCGCAGCGGTAAGGTTTGAGGTGGGTCATATGTGAAGAGTTGCACAAGCAGTAGCTTGTGAAAATGCAAGATAAAATAAAATTATATATAATAATTTCAAACATGGTGGCAATAATTGAAACGATTTTTTTGATTAATTTTAAGTTAAAAGTGTGTATAATGGACTTAAGTTGGGTTCTTAAACACGATTTCGAGGTTTTGTTTATTATATGAGAAAAGTAAGAGGTTGGTTTTAGATATTAGAAACAATCTTATTAGTTTCAGGTAAGAATGCATACTTTCAAGCACCCCCCTGATATTGTATAAATTGTTAGGTCAAAGGTGTTCCTATGGTTGTGATAATTGATAGGATTAACTCTGTGTTAGCTTTTGTTAGTTATCTTTGATGATTGAGAAGTTTTCTATGTTTTGATGATTTGAAAGTAGTTCGTATTATACATATTGGTAACATACTTGTATATTCAAAGAATGAACATTGTATTTAGTGTGCAGTTATGTATTGATTCGTTGAATGCAGGTTTTGGGTCTACCTGATATTGAAGATTTTGCGTATAACAAGGACCGTAAGAGTATCGAGTCAAGTAAGTTTCTTTTTCTATATTTTGTTTTGTTTGTTTCTTTTTTCTTCTTGTTCTTTCTTTTGCCTTCTGCCGTATCTATTTGGTTGAAACTATCTGGCAATTGCATACAGCTAGCTTCCCCAGGCACCTGGTATCTGGGGGAACTTTGTATACTGGATATGGCTCTTAGTTAAGTTTTAAACTAGATTGTAATATCTTTTCCCTAGCTCAATTGCAGTGAGCCTGTGGTGGTTTGGTCGATAACTTGCTAATTTTATAAGATTAGTTATCATATATAATTCAAGGATGATATTATGAGCGATTTACTATCACATCTGAGGTAGTTTGTGCCATCCCAGTCATTGATCAGAACTTTTATCCCTGCCAACTTATAGTACGGCACCAGTAATTGACAGTCATGAAATGGAACCTAAAATTACAGTAATCTAAATCACTTAGCCAGAGAGACTACCTTCCTTTGGGATGTAAATTACAGCAAGATATCATACTTTTAACTATTTATGTGTTCAGGTGCCGGGAGAAAATTATTTTGGCAAACAGGAGTTTTCCTTCTCATCATTTGCAGATCAAACTAATAAGGTTTCATGTGGCCATTTCGTTATCCTTTTGCCTCGTAGAGTTCTCTATTTATTGAATGCACCATTTCAGATGCTTGAAGTTTCTTCATCTGTTCTCTGTCTCATTGAGAACTTTGAAATTGAAAAAACTGAGTTTTTGGAGAAAATTCCGAGAAATCCAACTCCCTGTAACCAAATACCAGGGTAAGGGGAGGATGCTGTATGTTATGGTCCTCTCTATTGTGTAATTTCACAATGTCCTACAATTAACGCTTGAGTTTCATCTGGGTTTTGTGAAAAATATAAATAAAAAGTGCTTGTAGCTGCTTTACTTTTGTTTGATCTAGGTCTGATAGCAAGAAAAATCTGGAAATGTGGTGTTCTTTCAATCAAGCTATCTATTCTAACTCTTCTTTTAAGCAACCTGGGAATGGTAAAACTCTGTATTGAAGTGGGACTTGTGTCTTGGTTCACTTTTTAAATATGTTTCTTTCTTAAGCAGAGTTGAAAAGCTCGTTGGTTTACTCTTAATTGTTGTGTCTCCAGATTAATTTCTCGTTAGAGGACATGAATGTAGTAAAGTTGTATCCTTGTTTATCTACTAATCTAGTTGTGCTTGTTTAGGTCATGGCGTTAACTGATGCTTAGAGATATTACTTTTGGTGTTATTTCACTTTATTGTTCACAAACAGAAACCTTATTGGAAGCCTAAAAAGATTTGCTTAAATTCCTTCTCTTTCTCGACTTTTATTTTATTAATACTAGCATCTGAGCAATGCATATCTGCTTCCTTGTATTTTCCATGCTTCACCTTTTGATGTTATTTTTCTTCTCACATCAATATCTGCAGGGACTCCAGTGCTATCCTCAGACACGTCATTGGAACAAAAGGCACTGGTGGCTCCTTTGAGACCAGGAGGTTGGTGTGACGGAACATGTTTCATAGTAGTGTATGCTTCTGTAAAGCTGAGAAAATGGACTGATTTTGTTTTATTCTGATATCAACTGAATAATATATGGTTAAATGAAATTATGAAATAATTTGAGAAAACCAATGCTCTGCATGTAGTATTTTATAGTAGTTCTCACTTACTCTTTATGGAAAGAAGAAAATGAAAGATGATGGAGGAAAAGTATTTCAGTCTTACATGTTGATTTACTGGTTTATGACAAAATTATGCACTTGATGATAAATATCATGTAATAACTTCTTTCATGTTCTGTGCAAATGGTATGGAGAACGTGAGAGTTAGGTGTCTAGTTTAAAATTATAAATGCATTCTCTTTGAAATAGAGGTGGTATAATCTGATTTTTGATACAGAAAGGCATCCTGCCAACTGGGAAAAGGTTCTTGAAGGCATTCGGAAAATGAGGTCATCTGAAGATGCACCAGTAGACTCCATGGGTTGTGAGAAAGCTGGTAGTTCTCTCCCTCCTAAGGTATTCTTCTTAATGTGCTGATTAAGTGTACGATTCATAAAATTAAGATGACACTCTTTATGAGTGTAGAATCTGTCAGATTAAGTTGTTATTGTTTACAAACAAGAAATGCTTGATGTTGCTTGATTTTGCAATTTTGTAGTCGGTCCTACTCGCTGAATGGATAAACTAATGCTGCAATCTTTCATATGGAGCAGGTCCAATTTGTCATATGGGACTATGCATAAACTACTAACTTCATATGAAATTATTGGGGACTTCCTATTCATTTGTCCCAAAGTATGTTCATTTTGGCCTTGAAAGTTTTCTTTTCAATGTCCTGTTCTACCTTGATTTGAAACAGTTATTAAGATAATGTCCGCTTTGATTTGTAATTCAAATAATTTAGGATGAATATCATGATGGATAAATCTACAATCATAGCTGTGAAATTGATACAGTTCCTTCGTACTTTTTCTTAATCCATGTGAGAAGTCCAATGTTTCTTAGACGGAAGAAGTAATTCTTTTTTTTTTTTTTTTTTTTAAATTTGATGATGAAGGACATTCTATAGTCTTTTAGCAATCAAATCTTTCAGATGTATGATGGTGAGATTGGGCGAATTGATGCACTAATTTTGATGAATGAATTCATTAATGGAAACATTGCTTAGCATGCTTATTGTGCTTGGCTGGCTTAGTTCATCACTTTAGCAGGGCATATAAAAACAAAGTGTAGCCTATTTTGTAATAATTACTTATTGTGGAAGATGGAAGAATCATAATCACTTGAGGTGTTCTTCTATTAAGCTTTTCTGTTTCATTGGTGCAAATTGAACTATTTTTGCTTCTAAAAGACCATAAAATTTTCAAAATGGTCTCATTTAAGCCATTCTGTTTAGAAAAAACTTAACAAATGGGGGTTAAAACATAAATACTCAAAGATTGAGTGACATAAATATATATTTTTTCTCTTTTCAAAACTCTCCTTTTATTTCTTTCCCTTTGTTCTTTTATTTTCTTTTTTCTTTTTCTTCCTCACACTACCATTGCCGCTCACCAAACAATGGTTTTTGTAAACACACCCATTTCGACCTCCTTTACTTCTGCGCACGACTTCTTTATTCTAGCTCAACCTAGCCACAACACTTGCTTCACAATATCCTCTTCCACTTTTGTTCTGGTGCAGCACTTAGAAAAATATTGTGCTAACATCAGACTTTTCGATTTTGTTATTGAGCTTCTCTTAAAATTCTTGCATTTAACAGACTTACCTAAATGTTACCTTCCAAAGGTTAAGATTTGGTTATTGATAATAAAAATAATAAAGCTGGTAAATTTGCAGCTATTATGTATTCCCCCAAAACCATCAATTGCCATTTGTCGCTGTTTAATTGGACCTATTTTTGCTAACATGTAAATTTGCCCTTTAAGTTTTTTAAGGCTCAAGTTATTGCCAAATGTGCATCTAATATCATATGCATACAAAGTAGACCCAATCCATTTGTTATTTTCCAAAGATCATTACTTTTACTTTTTTTAATTATTTATTTATTGGGTCACTATACGTCAAGTGTCTGTCTATTCAACTAAGAGAAGAAAAAACTATTTGACTTTTACTGTCTCCTTTGACAAAATTGTCACTAAATCAAATATGATGTATTTCATGCACCACATGAGACTTTATATATACTTATATAGTGACTCTTACAAAAGTGAGAAGGGTTTGTTTATGGAAAGTGGGTTTTGGTGGGTGATGATGGGTATGGAGTGTGGCTGTTGACAGTAATGTGGGAAGATTTTTGCATGACAGTAAATCAATAATCCCCCATCCCAAGAAAATAGTCATTTTGATCTTCCGTACAAGTTAACTTAATTGAAACAAACAATTCTCCTACTTCTATGTCCATGTTATCTGTTATGTGCATCTTTGATGTCAACTTGTAGTAAACATCAGTGGACATTTAATGGGTGCACCAGGTAAATTTTAAATCTTAAGTCTGTACCCAATTCTAAAGTTAAAAACTTAAAATAAAGATGATGTTGGGAAAACCGAAAATAGAAAGTGCAAGTTTTTGCTGTGTAGGGTGTCTTAGCTTGATCCTTTTATATCTTGTCAAGCTAGTGAAAATTTCTGCTATAGTTCTTGTGCTACTTCTAACTTTCTCATATTCTATTTAATGAATGAGATGTTCATCATATATATTATAAACTTTGAAAAGTTACAACACTAGAAGTTTTATTCTTGAAATTAATTCTTCTATGATTTTGTTAATTCTAATGTAACATTCTTAGAGAAGAATGTCTAGTATCAGAGATTGTTAACTTATTTAGTATCTCCCTGGAGATTAAGGGTCCCACTGTATTTTTAATTCAAGCGAATGCAGGATATTAAGCTAAGGTAGTGAGCAAAAGGTGGTTGCTTGGCCAGATGGGACCGACCACTGTCACTAAACACACTTAATAATTATCCTGCTGGATCTAAATTTGACCCTAACGTAAACCTAGCAGTATCTCCAGACCTTCTTAGGTCAGTAAGCAAAAATGGAAGGAATAAGATGAGAAAAGAAGGTATATATCTTATGCAAGTCTTGTGTTATTACCGACTACTAGGAGAAAAAAGTGAAAAGAGCGTAGTGAAGTCTTCATCAGTAAGGAAAATTGCCTTTTATCTCTGAAATCAGAAGTAGTTTGGAATTAGAATACATTCATGAAAGGTGAAACACTGAAATTCAAGGAGGTAAATCTTGTTATTTACTCCATTAAGAATGTCAATGGAAAAGTTTCTGAAATAAGCACAAAGGTCGCTATAATTTTCCAATTAACCCTAAATTTGGAAATTACAACATGGATGCACGTCTTAGGCATGTAGGGAAAAATTGAATATTCATGGTTAGGAACAATCATGAATGTAATGATTCTAATCTTCAAATGCTCAAGTGTCACAAGTCTAGAACAATAAGAATGGCTATCTTGATATATTTTATATCATGCTGTAATTAGAGAATATGTAAATTAATAATGAAAAATATCTTGATATATTGTATATCATGCTACGATTAGCTGTCTTGATATGAATATATAAATTAATTATAAAAATGATCTATACTTGAGGGATTAAATATGAAACTGTATGTGAAGATTGATATTGCATGTGTCCACATCCTTCTTAGCATTTTGAGTGTAAGCCTAATGGCGATTAGGGGTGAGTATTCCAGTATTAACCTATTTGACCGGACCCTTTTTTCGTTGGGGGAAGGGGGATCTTGGCAAATGAACCAATTGTTTTTGTGATCTTGAAAACTGAACCGAACCGAACAGAAATGTCTAAGAACCGAATAGGCTGAAACCAAAATATATTTTCGGTCTATTTGGTTCGGGTCAATTAAAACCGAAATTGAACAATAAAATTAAAAAGAAAACTAGAAAATAAAGAAAAAGATAAATTGTTGCGTGAATATTCAAGAAAACCTAAACCAATCACCCTTTTTGATTAAAATATATCATAAGCAATATATAATAAAATCATGCACATAATTAAATATATAAATCCTAATTAAGTTTGTCATAACAAATTAGAAAGCTTAAATTAATCCATGTAAAATAAATCTACAAAACTTAGAAATTCTAAAGACAATCCATATAAAGTAAATCGAAGTCACAAATATTTTATATATAGATGATATATGACATATGGAGATGAACATGTCAAGCATAGGGCATCATATGTCAGTTCAAGGGTAGCTAAGCTCGGACCTATTTTGAACTTGACCAGAAGATGTAGGTCAGTGGAGTGAGCTTCGGCTCAGTGTCAGTAATAATCATTAGCAATTTCTTCAAAATACTGGTCAATTTATAACACTGTGTGTCTGCGAGAAGTAGGTTACTGAAGTATAACCATTTTTCAGGAAACGACATATATCTTCTGTTTGCAAAAATCCTCATCTTTTTGTGTCATTGCATCTTCCTATCTTATGCTGGGATTTGCAATGGACACTTCTTTAGCATGATTTAGGAGGTACAATTTGTTAAGGATTTTTATTCAAAATTAGTAACTTAGACTTTCAGGTTATGCCAAAGTTGATGGACTTGATGGCTTAGGGACATTTGTGCAGAGTTCTTAGAGAGATGTACTTCTGAACCTAGGTTTGAGGACAGAGTCTAGAATTTTAATTCTGGAATTGGACTACAGCTGAAAACTTGGTAGGTAAACTGTGTTGAACATAGGAGAGCTTAAAGCTTGTAACTTGATTTTAAGTCTTTCCTATGAAAATTGTAAAGTTATTTGGAATGTATTTGGAATATCTGTGCTTTATAAGGCAGATTATAACATGACTTTAAGTCACTTGTTTTGTGTTTGATAATTGCCTGGTGACTAGTTATATGTTACTTGTTCTTATTTGTTTTTCAGGAAAGAAGATTTGCAGTTTTGATATCCTCACTCCTATCAAGCCAAACCAAGGATAATGTTACTCATGGCAAGTTTTATATCATCAAGATGTGAAGCAGACATTTCATGTTCATGTATCTATTTTTTCCTTCACTTGTTATAGATTTTCAAGATCTTTTGAGTATTACAATGTGGTGGGCATGTCATGCACAGAGTTTCATAGACAAGGAATGCAACTTGTGTTGGAAACTTCATTGCAAATTAATGAAATTAGGTTTATATGTTCCATTTGTTGCCAAGTGGAGGTAAAACTGAATCAGCTTCCTGTTAGGTTAGGTGAGATAAATATAAGAATGGAAAATGATGCTTGGAAAGCAGTTCGATTGATTTATTGGGTTTCTTTTGTCAAACTAGAGCCAAGAGCTTTGTGAGAGTTATTAAGCGGGTGTGATAATAGCCATGACTTCTCGTCTTAATTTCTCCGGAGTTCTAATGGGGAATGTGGAAATACTTTCAGATGTGAAGATATTCTTTTTCCCAGTTGTATAATGCATAGGGCCTGATAGCCCATTGGACCTGTTTATTATCATTCTCATTTGGTGCTTTGTGTTCCATTTAAGCTGTGGGATTAATCATGTCGTTTCCATTTTCTTTACCGAGGTACTGTTTTGATACAGGCGCAATCCAAAGACTGCTCCAGAACAGTCTTTTGACTGTGGAGGCCATCGACAAAGCTGATGAGGCCACCATCAAAAGCTTGATATATCCAGTGTGTATTCTGTTCAATTTTTTTGCATACCACATAATTTTCTTGCTATTGTCGTATAAGTAGCTTATGCAATCTTTGTGATCAGGTGGGATTTTACACCCGAAAAGCTACCAACATGAAAAAAATTGCAAAAATTTGCCTCTCAATGTATGGTGGGGATATCCCCAGTACGTTGGAGGAGTTGCTGCAACTCCCAGGGATTGGGCCTAAAATGGCTCATTTGGTGAGTGATTGTGAACTTCTTAACGACTGGTTACCGCCGTGACATTTTCATGATTACTTATGGTGTTTTGTGTTTTAGGTTATGAATGTAGCATGGGACAATGTTCAAGGTATATGTGTAGATACTCATGTGCACCGTATCTCTAATCGGCTTGGTTGGGTATCACGTCCAGGAACAAAGCAGGTATGCTACATCTATGATGAGATCACATCCAGTTACATCAATCCGTTCAGTGAATTTATATTCTTCTCATGCCCAGCCGTGTCTTTGAACCAAACCCAATAAAGGTACTGCTTGGTAGGAGAAAGCAGTTGAAAGAATGGTATTGGTTTGCTAATATATTCTTTTTCTCTTGACCCCCACTGGGTTCTCCTTTCAGAATACTTCTTCTTCTGAGGAGACGAGGAAGTCGTTGGAACTATGGCTTCCTAAAGAAGAATGGGTTGCAATAAATCCACTTCTGGTATGTTTACGTCATTCTTTTTCATATTCCTGGATTGGTTTTCCTTTTTCCTTTTTTCTCTTTATTCTTTTAGGTAAAATGCACTTGACCCCCATGCCGCCATGCGGTCTATCAAAAGTGTATCGGACCTCCCTATTGTCTGAAAAGTCACTCACAACCCTTCCGTGGCCCATTAAAAGTGCATCCAGCTCCCCTGCCATTAAAAATTCAGTTATCTTTAGCCATCAAATTTTTGTATCCAAATTACCCAAACTACCCTTTTCTCTTTTACAAAAAAAATGCTGCTCAACTTGAAATTAAAACAATAAGTACTCTAACCAACTAGGCTCTAAATAATTTATGTTTTAACCCATAACCATAAAATAAATTGTTCAACTATAAGAATTTGATAATTGACTGTTCAGTATCAATCTTGATATACGAGAAATCTTAATCTATTTAGAATGAAAAGCAACTGTAGTTTATGTCATCATATATGCACAGCGCACATGCCCAAGCAAAGTGAGGAGTCACATCACTTTTATTTAGACCGATTAAGAAATAGGTAGGTGTGTGCATATATTCATTAATTTATGAGGAAGTTACATTTTTTTAAGCAAGCATTTGAATATGTAATATATATTCCTTAATAAATTAAAGTTGTGTATATCTGCTCCCACCACCTTGAGGTTGGGTGATGCAGATTATTGTGGCAGTTGATGAAATTTTATGGAAAGGAAAGATCTAATAACCTCGCAAAAAAAGTAAAGATCTAGTAGAGCAAGTCATTATGAAGTAACATTAATTTTTTTAAGGGCAAATTATGCGAAGGTGGTTATTTTTCTTTGTTAGTTCTTGAACAAATTCGAGTCTTTCCAGTATCCCAAATTGTAGCAAATTTGCTCAACATTAGTGTGGGAGATAATAGGTTAAAATATAAATTATTTATAGCTTAGTTGGTTTGAGTATTTGTTATTTTAATTTGAGGTTGAGGGTTCAAATTTTTTTAACAGCTTTTTTTTTCCTAAAAGAGAGAGGGGTAGTTTGGATAATTGGGATGCAAATTATGGTTAAAGACAACAAAATATTTAACGGCAAGAGATTCGATGCACTTTTGATGGACCGCAGGGGGTTCTGGGAGACTTTTTAGACCATAAGGGGGTTTGGTATACTTTTGATGGACCACAGGGCCCCATTCCTTTTTTTTTTTAAACCTGCTTTACATAATTTACTTGGACTCCTCGGTCACCTTGAGTACAAGGTGAGAACTTCTTTGTTGATGTATTTTCAATTCATTTAGTATTGACAATCTTTTGCTTTGATGCATAAGAATTAAGATTCAGTCCATATGCTTGATCATTACCAGAAGTTTTCCATATGCTCGATCATTACAGGAATGCAATTTTTGGACCTCATTTATTAAGTATTTGTTAGTACACTGCTTTTGAAATTCATGTTGGCAGTACATTTTTGAAGTGATAAATAGAAAGTGTCTTATGTCATTTGAAATGGTTGCCATGATGGGGCATTTGTTAGAAGTATGGAAAAGAGAAGAATATCACCATTGATCATTTGAATTGGCATTTAAATGGTTCTTGATTTTCCTGTTAAGCCTTTGATACTCGTTGAAAATAGCCGGAGATATTAGTTATCTACTGCATTGATAAACTGCAGAAGTTGGCTCAACAATTTAAGACTGTGTAAGAGTTTGTATTGACATGCGACTATGTCATACTATTCATGTCCATTTCCTGGCAACAATAGTAAATTTCCTGGACAATCGAACAGGTGGGTTTTGGACAGACTGTATGCACTCCGGTAAGACCTCGTTGTGGCGTATGCACTGTAAGTGAGTTCTGCCCCTCTGCATTTAAGGAGACCTCAAGCTCGCGCTCAACTCCTAGAAAGTCGCATCTGAAGTAGCTTAATGAAGTTTTTACTCTCTCTATTTTTGGGCATCTTAAGATTGAAGGCGACTTGTGACTTGTTTCTTGTTATTTTCTCTCCCCCTCTGTTTTCTTTCCGTCTATCTTTTGAAGTTTGTATTCTATCTCCTCAGTGTTAAAAGGGAATTCAGTTGCCCTTGTATGTTGTATGAAATTAGTGTAAGCAAGTTAGACTTTTCTTTACTTTTCTTTTCTTTTTGTGGTTAACCTTTCACTCCATGAGATTGAACCAACGACCTCACACTTAGAGGAGATAGTCTCAACCACTTGAGTTATCCGCTATTCCTGGAAGCAAGTTCGACTCTAATGCGGGTATTCTAGAAATTAAACATCATTTTCACTTTGCGTTTTCACTATTTATGTAGAGAATATGAAGTGCTTTGACTAGCTTGAAAAGCTTATAATGTCAAAAGAAAAAGTATGCAGCAAAAGAGTGCTAGATGATCTCATTTTGAGCTTATATGTAGTTATACCGGCTACCTGCAATGACTTTTCAATCTTCAAAATTACTTGTAAGCTCTTCTCGGCAAACAAAAAGAGGGTAAAAAAAGAAGAAACCATAAGCTCCAATTACCAACAGTCCCATTCGCAGTTAAAGACACTACTGTCACAATGAGTTTTTGAGAAAATAAGCTAAGTTGATTTTGTAGCTATTCTGTTCATTACAAATAATATTTGTATTCTCGTAATTACACACACACACATATATATATATATATGTATATATATATGTATGTGTGTGTGTGTGTGTGTGTGTACATCTATTAGAAAAATAGAAATGTTTGTCTGGAATTTCAATAGGAAAATTCTCTAATTTCTTTAAAATCTTGTCCGTTCCTTTCAATTTTAGTTTCCAAGTTTTATGCAAGTGGAATATATACAAATAATATTCCTAGGTTTCTAACCGTTCCTTGTTTTAAGAAATCATTAAAATATTATTTTCCTCGTCATATTTTAGAAGGATCATATGAGATAGTTTGTAATCATATACTCGTAAAGGGAAGAGACAGAATCAACAATTTATCCCTAGTTTAGCATGTTTTGGATCAGTAGTAACAGGTGGCGGTTAACAAAGAATTGAAATGCAATTTAAACATATGAAGTATAATGCACAAAATAAGTAAATAAATGCCAAACTACATTATTTTTGAGACAAAATACATTCAGAGAGCTGTCTCTTCTTATTGTATTTAATTCTCATAAATGAAGCTAATTGATGCCGAAAATGGCCAAGTTGATTAGTGTATTTAGTGGTCAAATAATATATTTCTCATCTTTAGTGTGTGTGGTCCATCGCTAGATGTAAGTTGTAGTTGACTTTTGACTTTTTTTGAAGTGAAAAAAAAAAAAAAAATAGAAGTCAAGCCAAATTAGATGAGAGAGAGCCTTTAGGAGAGTAATTACTGTACATGTTGAGATGCATTGTTTTCTCTACAGTTTATCGAGAACCAATCTTTCCCTTGATAAGCAATGCATGTCGACTATTGATTGATGTTGACATGGGTGGATGATGCCAGGCCACGTGTTCTACGGCAGCATAGCTATGCTTCATCAACAGCCAACGACTTTGAAGTATTAGGACACCCTGTGAAATCTGACAATTCGTAGCACTCTTAAGAGATCCGACTGCTTGGGGCAAGTCCTAAGTCGGATTTTTTTATTTATTTTTTTGACCTAATTTTTAATATATTGCGTAAAAATAATCTGTTTTTGAATTGAATTTCAATTGGATATTATACACTTAATTCTTTCGATTCAGGTGAACATTATACTGTAATTGTAAATAAAACATTACAAAATTACAACTAAGTAAACAAAACAAGATTACAACTAGATAGGATTACTTAGATTACAATTAATATATATTACATAATAACATTCAAGATTACTACTATACGCTACGCATTTTGATTATTGGGGCAAGTTGGAGCAGTGTGGCCTTGTTGACCGCATGCTGTACACCTTCGTCGTCCACTTTGGTTTTAGCGATCCATCTTGTTCCGAATGCACCGACTTCCAGCTTGAAATAATGTCCATAATGCTGAAATAAAAGCATCCACGGATCATAAATAACTGCATAAGGGAAAAGCGTAATACCGTCACATAAATACATAATGAAAAAATAAGGTATGTTAAAAAAAAAAGTTGCAAAAACACCAGCCATGTTCTAGGAAGGCGGCCGCATTCCTGGAACGCAGTCTCGTTCTGGGAACGCGCCTGACGCGTTCCCAGAACGAGATTGAGTTGACGCGTTCCCAGAACGAGATTGAGTCATTTTTTAAATCCAATCCAAAAGTAGGTTATTTTTGCGCAGTATATTAAAAACTGGGTCAAAAAAATAAAAAAACCCTCCTAAGTCTGTCCTATAGAAAAAAGGCAATCATGAATGGATCAGAAGATGCTTCAGTTACATTTAATACAAATGAGGCACGTTAGACACTTTATAATGTAAAATAACACATTAGAGTTGGAAATCAAGTCAGCAACCTTACACACAAGTCACTTGGTTAATAGGCACTAATATATATAACTTGACAAAAAAGGCATATGAGAGTCAGAATCCAAATATTTGGGACCATCTACACAAGCTTATAAATAAAGGTATTTGCACCACAACAAAAGTAACATACATTGGACCTTAATATGTCCTTTTAACACCTTAAGCTTTTCACCCTGAAACCTTGAACTAACTTGATCATCAAAGGTTATTTCGAGGGAAAATTCACGCCTACTGTGTCTGTATCAAAAGTCTAGTGGGAGAATAGTACAGGTGAAGTTGTGCTTTTTTGGATGTCTTTGACTTATCAAAAGTTTAAGGGATCATTCTGTACTTAAGGAATGAGTGAGGAGTCAATTAATCATCAATTAGTGGGTCTTGGTTATTTGGCCATGATCTTTGCGGTCCATCATATCGTGGCCCTTGGTTCCAAGGGTCTTGTGCTGACAATTGTTGCTCTCTTTCCCTATGCATCCAAGGCCCTTGTTGATATGATTGTGTAGGAACTCCTCCTGGATATGCCCTCTATAGAGCACGCGATTGATTAAAAGGTTGAGGCCCAAGAAAACCATCTTGCACGATTGGTCTCTACCTCTAGTGCCCAGTTTCAGTCGTGGGAGTTGTGGCTTTATGGTTGATAACTCTCCATAAGAGAGTTAGTTTTCTTCTTAAATGTGGAGGATTAAGTCACGTTTGCGTTAGTTCCTGGAGTTAGCATGTGCAGAAAAGTAATTTTAGGCCCAATCCTTTTATAACTGGGACGCCTAACTAATGCTATAAAAGAGTTTTTTCAAACTAAAGTATGGAAGAGACGCTTGGGACAACTTAGAGAACAAGATTAGACACATTTGGAGTGAAGAAACATCAAGATTTTGAAAGATTTCGCGGAAATATAACAGAGTTTTTATATTCTCTCTCTTTTGCTGTTTCATTGTTATGGTTCAATCTTGTAATACTCTAGGGATGTTTTTTATGGTTATGTTGAGCTAAATTCTCTTTTCTAGGATGACAATGGGTTCTTTTGTTAGTTAATTGAAATTTTATTCCATTACATTTTATCCATGATTGTGTTTTGAATTGCTTATTCGTTTTTGTGTGAATTGTTATTTAGTAGCTTAGCCAATTATTAACTTGACATGACCTAATTGAATTGGAAAAGGAGATTGGTTCTTAAGTTTGGAACGAATAGCCTAGGTTCAGATTTATCCAAGTGGATGAGATTAATATGATTCGTAATTAGGATAGACATATACCTAATTACCCTAGATAGCCAATTTGGGGCTAAACTTAGTCAATTTAATTGCACCCTTTGGCATAGACATATAGCCTTTAGATTGAATTCAATTAGCTCTTTAATTTCTCAATAGAGGGTTTAAGAGACAATAGTTCCTTAGATTAGTAATCGAGCTCAATTAAGATGGATGGGATATTAACTCTAGGAGACTTTCCCCTAGTGGAATGATTGTTTTGGTCTTAATTTGTTGGCAAAGTGATATGATTTCGCTGGGTCGGTGTTGAGGCTGAACAATTATGTGAAGGTGTTTTTTGCACAACTAATGTCGATGGTAGTAGCAAAAGTTTCGCCTTTCTTCTTGTTATTAAGCCTTTGCCTATGAGTTTTTGGCGTCATGTTATCAACAAGTCCCACTAGGCGTGCCAAAAATTGTTTGCATGAAAAGTTTTCAAGAAGGCGGAATGTACTCGGCCACAGCTTAGACCAAGCGTTGACCTTGGATGATGTCTTAGAGTCGCGATTCTTCTTTTTCAGCTGGTTGATATTAATGCAAACCAACTTCGACAAGGCCTTCTTCTTTGTCCTGAATTTGATCCAGGGACTTGCACTATAATGACACCTAATGAACTCTACGATAGCGTTAGCAGTTTGTTCCAAAAAGTGTCTGCTTGTTAATGTGCTAACCGACTCCAAACGACAATTCAGCTTTTTAAATAATCTTGTTTGTTGGATGTCTCTTCCTGCTATATATATTGATAGTATCTTGACCAAGCTTTGAATCATCAAAGATCACTAGCCTGTGACTAACTTTGGCTATTGACCTATTGATGGAGTTGAGACAGAAAATACACCTTAACAGTTTAGCTGACTATTGATGTACAAGTAGCACTTTATCAATCTATGGTGATTTAGACATAAAATACACCTTAACAGTTTAGTGACTATTGATGTACAAGTAGCACTTTATCAATCTATGGTGATTTATCAAACAATATAGAGTCACAGTAACAATCTCCTTTTCTGCAAGATTGTGAAATTGCAAGCTACAATATACTTCTAATTTAAACTAAGGACCAAGGCTTTGTTTGTCTTAGCTGTAGAATTTTAATTGTTGAGTTATAGAGCCTTTGGCAATATAGCTTTACGTAAAAGTAATGTTGAGTAAAAGCTATTGACTGTTTGACCTTGTACTTTAAGAGTTGAGCTTTCAGTTGTTTTTAAACTTTAAAAGTTATGGATTAGTAATTTTTTGAAACAAATGAAGAAATCAATTTTTGATATGATGTAAAAATAGCTTTCCAAAAGTATTTTCCCAAAAGCTCCAATTTGGAGTTTCTAGTGCTTTAGCTTTTTTTTTTTTGTGTAAAAAATTGTCTAAAAATTGGTCAAACAGGTCAATTTTAGCTTTTGAACTTACAGAAAACACTTTTGGATATTTAATAGCTAGGTGAAATAGACTCTAAGCAAAGCTACAGTTATAAGATATGATAGGATAGGAAATTAACCAAGTGATAAATGGTTTTGAAAGCCTTTGCTTGGTGTTCTTGGCTTGCTTTTGTATCTGGATTGGGATATCCAAAAAAAATATAATTATTTAATAAACATATAACAAATAAATAAAATGTGCTTATGTTTTTAAATGTATTTTTTATGGCTAAAGTGCTATTTCAATTTGTTGACTTGTTGAGGTCTTTTCACGGATTGAATGAAATTTTAGGAGTTAAAATACAAAGAAAAGACAAACCAAAAAGAGAAAAGAAAAATCAAATCAATCACACAAACCCACCACCTTTTTCTTCTCCTTCCTGTCACTTTCTCAAGCCCAAGAAGAAAAAGAAAACACATACGAGACACTAAATAGGAGAAGGAAAAAAGTTCAACTTGTTGAAGTAATTTTTGTTTACCCATTTTCTTCTTAAAGTTATATAGCATGAATCATGCTAATAACTTGTATTTAGACAAAGTACATGAGTTTATACATGAATATTTGCTTAGGTTTACACAAAAGTATGATTCTACATCTACAAGTATGTGTTTAAGGGTATATGTGATTGAGTATGTGTATTGACATGGCTTTTTGAAAATTATAGACTGAAAATGGTGTTATACTAATTATGTTGTGTCCCAAAATATGATAAGTTTATAGACTATGTGTAGGAATTATTCGTATAAAAGTGCATGTATACATGAATAAAAGTATTTGTGTAAAAACCCCACTTGATTAAGGAAGTAACTCGGAGCTTTATGTCATAGAAGTTGATAAATAATTGTTTGTATTCGGAGACTTTGTAGAATAATGATGATACAGGGTGCATGTGTTATATATGTGTGTAAAGTTGAAAATTTGGGAGAAGAACTTGTTCTAGTTGTGTGAAAAATGTAAAAAAGTATATGTGGAATGCTTGTTGATATAGATGATAACTGATGTTAGTTATATATGGATTTAGTTTGATTTGTAAATATCGTAAATCTTGTGTGCTTATATGTATCACCCAAACTAGGGTGATTAGAGTATATTTATACTAATAATGTTGTATACAAAAGTAGATATTTGTGCCTTATACAAATATGGTAATATATAGTACAATACATACTCTAATATCCCCTCTCAATTTGTACGAGGTGGTGATCCTACGTGAAGATTGGCATGTAATTCCTGAAAACCAGATGTCGTTAAGGCTTTGGTAAGGAGATTTGCATGTTGAGATGCCGTGGGAACATAACTCATAATAACATCACCTTAAGCCACTTTCTCACGAATGAAGTGGAAATCAATTTCAACATACTTTGTGCACGCATGAAGAACTAGATTCACTATCAGATATGCATCAGATATGTTATCACAAAACAAGGCCACTGGAGAAGGTAACACCACTAAATCACGAAGTAATTGGCGAATCCAATATGTTTCTGCAAGCGCATAGACCAGAGCCTTATACTAAGCCTTTATGCTCGAGCAAGAGATAGTAGGTTGTTTCTTTGACTGCCAAGAGATGAGAGAGTCACCTAGGAAAATGGCATATCCAGTTGTAGAACGATGACTGTCAGGGCAACTGGCCTAGTTCGCATTAGCATAGGCAAGTAGTGATGGATAGGCAGTGCCATGGAGGAAAAGGCCTTTATACATAGTGCTACGTAGGAACCTGAAAATTCTTTGGGCAAGTTGCAAGTGAGAAGTACGAGGAGCATGCATAAGAGTAACCAAATTTACAACACAAGCAATATTAGGTCGAGTCAAAGTAAGGTATTGCAAACCTTCTACCATACTTCTAAAATCCGTAGGATTTGCTATGATGGCTGCGATTTACAGGGAAGGGGGGTCTTGACTAGTTTTGCATTATGCATTAGGAATTTTTGAAGGAGATCTTGTGTATATTTAGGCCGAGACAGAAACATACTAGTGGGGGTGTGAGTTACCTGAATCCCAAGAAAGTAGTAGAGGTCACTAAGATCCTTCATAGCAAAGGTGACATCAATCAACATCATTCCTCAGGCAGTTGATTGACTAGTTCCTGCACCTGAAAGTTGAGCGAGCTAGCCCCAACTATCTACTGAGTCTTTCTTCTTTCTTCTTAGGATTTTAAGAGAAGACGTTGGGCCTCTTAGGTTGAAGCCACTTCTAAGCCAATTCTTACTTCTCTTTAGTACCGGTATAACATCAACTATTAAAAGTAGAAGGGAAAGAAGATTATCCAGATCCACTAGCCATTTCTTTTGGTCCAGGATAAGAGGATCTACTTGTTGAATCAGACAAAATAGGACATTCGCAGGTGCTGGTACTCGATTCAAAGCAATTGTGGTTGGACATCGCACTGCTGGCACTTAAAAATGCATTTACCTATAGACGTAGGAGGATCCGTTTGGGGACTAAGAAGCCCTTTTGATATCTCTTCATATGCAATGTAACCACAAACTTGGTTTCTCTAAGGAGAGTGAAGCGAAGTCCCCCTCGAAA
Organism: Cordia subcordata; assembly: GCA_028554755.1. Taxonomy (NCBI): domain Eukaryota; kingdom Viridiplantae; phylum Streptophyta; class Magnoliopsida; order Boraginales; family Cordiaceae; genus Cordia; species Cordia subcordata. The sequence goes on along the minus strand of JAPTOF010000010.1, from coordinate 12,189,808 downwards.
GAGGGACGAGCAGAACGGCTTCGGTCTCAGCCACTTTTTAGAAGGAAATATAGTTTGATTGTCGGGGGGAATCAGCAGGAAGGAAAAAAAAAGATAAATTATTCTTTCTATTTCCTCCTTTGGTAAAGATAGGCTTTAAGTCAGAGAGATTTGATAAAAAATTGTCTTTTCTTTGGTTGTATCACCGGGACACCCGAAGGGCCGGCCATATGTACTTCGGGAGACTCGCCTATTCATATCAAAATAGAACGAGCATCTACGACTAAGGGGAATGGAATGTCGACCACAGGGTGAAAGAATCCTCTATTACGAGTAAATGTAGGATCAATATTATTAAGTGTGATCTATTCTAGTTCATATTTTCAAAATTTCTACCAAGAAAACATGCTAGGAAAGTAAAATAACCACATATCACACACAAGATCATGCTTAATAACATATAGAATATAACTAGTATTTGCAAAAATATGTAAAGCTAACCTCTTAAAGCGTGGGGCCTTTGATGAAGCTATAACCGTCACGAGCTTTGTTCTCGCTCACAAACAAGGCTGTCAAAAATTTTACTATAAAGGTGTTGTAATAGGCAACTCCTTAGTTTTCTTCCCTATGATTAAAGAGACTTCTCTTGAGAGAATAGCCTCTTGTGTGGGAAGAAGCAAAGTAATGTGCTCTTGAAAATCTAGAGCAAAAATCACACAATAAGTGTGTACTATGTGTTGTAGTATTTTCTTACCAAAGAGGAAGAAATCAACTACAAAGTGGATTACATAAAAGGTGTAGGGTCTTGTGTATTTATAGAGAGAACCTTGGTATCTAAAGTTGCTAATCTTTCAATGTGGGAGAAAATTTTCATTTAGTAATTTCCTTTATGCAACTTGTCCACTTGTCTTGGAAGACTTATGCAAGTTATCCACTTATTTTTGTAGTCTTTTGCAGTTGTCTACTTGTCTTGGAAGACTTGGGCCAAGCCCACCATCCAAGCCCAACACATAGTCTATAATCCATGTGGAGGCCCAAGCCTAATAGGAAACTATCCTAGCCTAATTAGGTTATCTTGGACTTTAAAGAAAGCCCAAACCCAATTTCAAGCTTTGGTCCAATAAGGCTACTACCACAATATGGAATTTGCTCTTTTAAGATTACTCTCTCAAAGTCATTTCAACTAGGGAAGGAATCAAAAAGACACAATTAACCTTGGCTTCCAAAAATAATTAAAAATGTCCTTGCCCGATCTAGGTGACATAATACTTATTTTTAACTCCAATCTATTCCACCATAAGATCAAAGTTGCACTCCAAGAATAATTGTTATTACCCAGACGCTTATCACAAAAGAATATGAACTTTGTCTTTGACCTACTAAATGACTGACTATAATGCCCCTCTATGTATACCCATAGCTAAAGCCAGTCTTTTGGCATTTGTACTGTCACCTCTTTAGCTATATCTTTTCCATTGGGCTTCTTGTCCTGTTGCCAACCATCTTTGGTCATGGAATCTCTTGATCTTGGGAGCAACCCTTAAGCCATATGACCGATACACCTATAAAAGTAGCATCACTAGATTTAGATTCGGATGATAAATTTGGACAATCCCAAATGGGGAACATAGATTTCATATTACATATGCATGTTCCAATTAATTAAAACTTAGCACTCAATGCACAAGGCTATTGATCATAATAAAGTAAGATCTCACCCACAGTGAATCAAAGTACCAAACCCTAACTTCATTAGTTCATCCATATATACTTAAGATTAAGAGCAATAATTATTTAGTAGCAGTAAGTATCTTGTTTTCTTTCTTTGATAGTATGTCTCTTGAAAACATACTCACAATGGTCCTGTCTAATATGTGACACACGTACTATCGAGACAAATCCAGAAAGTCCTTTAATGGCCTAGGTAGATCACCCTTAACGAGGAGACTTACTCAATATAACCTTATTCAGGTAGAGTGCCCAACACTACGATATACGAACTCAATTTATGGTGTGGCTAAATCTAGACTTGGACCTAGTGTGAGTCCAGCCCACTGTACACCCAAGTCATTAGTTCAAGTCAAGGGACCTTTATAAATGCATCAATAAAATATAACATAGATAATATGTAAGAAACTCATAATTCCATTTAACAAAAATGATTATACATTGTTTAATATCCAAAATGTCATGTACAAGTGAGTTTTAGGGCATACTAATCCTAACAGTAAAGTCATTAAACTTAGTCATTTTGATCAACATGGTTGCAAGTGGACTAGGTTTGTGTGTTTAAATTGACTACGACCAAAGTCATTCTCTTGCTATTACCCGTAAGGAGCGCAGCAACCAAGGTGCATATTATCACATAGAAAGAGGTAAAGTGTAGTGTTTGGGTGAGAGTATGAATGATGTTGAAGATTAAGGATAGAGAACTGCCAGTCAAGACAATATCATCAACATAAAGCAAAAGAACAAGCATGCATTTTTCTATATGATAAATGAACATAGATGTGTCAGTGGAGCTACAATGAAAACCTTGTGTCAAAAGAAAATAGCTGAATCTGGTGAACCAAGCATGAGGGGCCTATTTTGAACCATAAAGTGTTTTTTGTAGTTTGCCTACATGATGGGGCCTGTGAGGATTAATGAAACCTGGAGGTTGTTTCATATATACCTCTTTAGTGAGGACTGCATAGAGGAAAGCATTTTTGACATCTAATTGACGAATGAGCCAACCTCGAGAAACTGCAACAGATAAGACAGTACCAATGGTAGTAGGTTTAACTTCAGGATTAAAAGTTTCAAAGTAATCAATACCTGCCACCTGATAAAAACCTCGAGCAACAAGCTGTGTCTTATATCGCTCAATAGGCCCATTAGAATTATACTTTATGCGATAAATCCATTTACAACCAACTAAATTCTTAGTTGGAGGTAGTGGTACAAGTACCCATGTTTGATTTTGGATTAATGCATTGAATTCATCAGCCATGGCCTGTCGTCAATGCAGATTATAAGAGGCGATAGCAAAGGAGGCAGGTTCACTAGTATCAGTGAAAGCAGTGAGGGAAAGAATTTGTTTAGGTTTCGAGGTGCTGGCCTTTGACTGAGTTTACATAGGGTGAATATTGGTGACGGGTAGAGAACTAGCAATCGATGAAAGGACGATAAACGTATAAGTGGCTGGACTCCACGTGGTGTCGTGTTGCTGGGGATCTAGGATCGGGACAGGAGTGATGGGGGCGCTAGAAGGGGTCAGGGAAGGGGATGACTACAAGAGGAGAGGAGACGGGGACTACTGAGGGAGTGTCAACTGCAGTTGATGACAGAGGCATAATTGTGGGGAATGACGGGATCGGGGCATCGCCAAGGACAAGAGGTGGCACGGGCAACTGAATAACCTTGGGGGACGGGGAAGTGGAAGAATGTGAAATGAGTGACAGATAAGGGAAAAGTAACTCATTGAAATGCACATGCCAGCTTATATAGACACGATCAGTATGAGGATTGAGACAATGATAACCTTTGTACCCAGGCGTATACCCTATGAACACACAAGTGATAGACTGTGGTGCTAATTTATGTGGAGCAGTGGCGATAAGATTAGGATAGCATGCACAACCAAAAGACCTAATTGTCAAATAATTCGGTTTAGTGCAAAACAAAAGCTCAAAAGGAGAATGATTATTAAGTGTAGGAGTTGATAGTCGATTAATGATGTAAATAGCAGTGCAAGCAGCATCAAGCCAAAATGACGATGGCATAGACGCCTAGATGAGGAGTGTACGAGACACCTCTATAATGTGCCGCTATTTACGTTTGATAACTCCATTTTGCTTGGGAGTGTCTGCACATGATTTGAGAAAAATAGTCCCATGCTCATGAAAGAAGTCATGAAAAGCTGAGTTACCAAATTCACCACCATCATCACTTTGAAAATATTTAATTTTTGTTTGAAAAATATTTTGCACTTGAGTTTTGAAGTTCTTAAAGTGTGAAAGAACTTTAGACTTGCGTTTCATAGGATATATCCAGGTAAAGCGTGAAAAAATCATCAACAAAAAGAGCATAATATTTGAAACCTAAATTAGAAGATACTAGAGATGTCTATACATCCGAATGAATTAAATTTAAAAGACACAAAGAATGCTGTTCAACAACTTGAAAAGGTAACTAGACATTTTTGTCCAATTGACACTTTTGACCATGTGTAGATGGTGCAGACGACCAACTTATTAAATTGTTTGTTTTTAAAAAGGAAACTATCCTAGAATTTGTGAGACCTAATCTATGATGCCAAACATCACCAGGAACACGACGTGCGACCAATGTAGACAACACTGGACAGACACTATTTTCGGTAGAGTGTACAGTCATTGTTGTTGATGGAACGAAGAAGAACCTTGCCCGTGCTCTTATTCTTAAGAAAAAATAGAGGTGGAATCAAACTCAGCAAAACAATTATTATCAGCACATAAGCGACGAGTAGATAATAAATTATGTGACAGATTAGGAACATGTAAGACATTATTCAAAAGGAGAGGCCTAAGAGGGGTATAAAGTTGTGCTGTGCCAATGTGCTGAATAGGGAGATGAGTACCATCGCCAACCAATATTTTAGTTGAACCATAATATGAAGTTAAGGAACAAAGTACACCTGCATTGGGTGTCATATGAGTAGAAACTGCAGAGTCCGGGTACCACGTAGCATCATGGGTTTCACCAACAAATAAGGTAGTAAAAGATTTTGCTAAAGTAGACAAAACGACAACATGATTGAAGTGATGGACACAATGAACGGCAGTATGACCCACAATATTACAAATTTGGCACTGAGGGGAAGCAAGTAATAGTGCAGGACCAAGCAAGCCATCATATGCAGATGAAGGCATATTAACATGGCAAACATAATTAAATGAGGGAGTAGGGGGAACACTACCTGTTTGACTGGACGATGGGATGGACGAGGCTTGTTAAGAAGGCATGACATTGCTGGACATAATAAGAGGACCACTAGAATTAGTGCCGCGACCATCAGGAGAAGACCCGCGACCTTTGCCTTTGTTATTGCGCCTATTGGAACCACGTCCATGGCCAGTGGAGGATGAGATACTGTAGCATATGCATGATAGTTTGGAACATAAGATACTTGAGACGCGAGCTTGAGGTGGGTTTCTTGAGCAACTTATGACAGACCCCATTCCATGTAAGCACTTCGTCAGAGTTAATAAGAGTTGAACAAAAACCCCTTATTCTGCTAGTAAACCATGGAAAGCCTTCGTGATTAAGTCATCCTCTGAGACACGTTTACGGACCTCAAATAGGGTATCATTTATTGCCATAAGTTCACGTAGGTATTGCTCCCTGGTTTTAAAGTCTTTGCGAAGAGAATGAAGCTGTAGTCTGAGGGCATGGGAATTGGCCTTAGAGGAATCTAAATACCTCTCCTGAAGTGTTACCTAGATGGCACGACTTGTGGGAAGGTGATACACATCATGTACTATGTCCACGCTAACAAAGCTAGGAGAGTCGAGATGGGAGTTTTCTGGTGGACAAGGAAATGTACAGTCCACGATACCAGAGGCCCCATAAGTGAATAAAACAGACTCAAGTTGAGAACGCCATAGCCTATAATTGGACCAATCAAACTTGATAGTAACGAGTGTAGTGATGTTCAAGCTACTCAAGTTAGGGAGTTAAAGCTTCAGAGTAGTGGTAGCAAGAGAGAGACCTTCATCACTAGTAGCAGTGGTGGTTACAGTAACAACCGGAGTTGATGGTAAAGGCAAGGACATGGATGCATGCAATGATGGAGACGAAGTAGAGCCCAGAAGATCCTGAGTTGAGGTCGAAGTAAGAAGTGCTAGAGCAGAGTGCATAGTTGGGGTAGAGGGAGAGAGAGGATCTGCAGGTAGAGGAGTAGACATAGAGTCCATGGGCGCAATTTTTCACCGCCACCTTTGTCTTGCTTCTTAGTAAAAAGCGACAGTAGCTAAAATATTGACAATAATCTTATGTGTTCTCAGAAGGGGCGACGATTTACTAAATGTCACCAAAAAACTGTCACTTTTTTACGAAATTTTTGTAGTGGCCTTAAAGTATTTTTCATTCGTGAATTCAAAGGTTAAACATGAATAAATTTAATACTTATTATTTTTTTGTAAAAAAAACTCCATGCAAGCATAATATATACATGACTAAATTCATTATCTGCTATTAAAAATAAATAAATTTAACTTAGTTTAACATTTACTATTAAAAGATAAATCTGTGCAGAGCACGAATAAAAGTGGACTAATAGTATATATAAAGTTATTCCACAAGATAACATATGAGCTCGATGATTGCCATGTCACCATATCTGTCTATACTATATACATATACATATATGTATGTATATAATGTGTATGTATACATATGTATACATATGTGCATATACATACACACACACACACACACATATATATATATATACATATATATTGTACCTCAAGGAGTGTATGTAAGGTTTAGGTGCTGACACATTAGCATTATAAAACTTTACTAAAGTGCCACCTTAACTTTATAATAATCATCACTAGGGGTGTGCACTCATCGGGGAAACCCGATTATCGGCCTAACATTTTGGGGATGGGGAAAAAAATTTGGGGAATTGGGGATATGTGTATACATGTATACATATATATATATACATATACATATGTGTGTGTATATATATATATATATATATATATATTGTACCTCAAAGAGTGTATGTAAGGTTTAGGTGCTGACACATTAGCACTATAAAACTTTACTAAAGTGCCACCTAGGGGTGTGCGCTCATCGAGGAAACCCGATTATCGACCTGATATTTCAGGGATGGGGAAAAAATTTGGGGAATTGGGGAAAAGATATCAAGACGGGGAAAAATTTTGGGGAATGGTAGAGATTTCTCCTTTCGGGGAATACCAAGATCCAAAAGTTTTCTTAATTGTTATATATATATATATATATATATATATATATGTATGTGTGTATGTGTGCGCGCGTATGTGTGTGTGAAATAATGTAATATATCTTACATTTTTTTAGTCCTAAACTCCTAATAATGCATTAGGGTTAATATATATATATGAATGACTACTTGTTAAAACGTGTTTTTTATTTATGGATTATATGATGGACATGGATGGATTATGTACTTTATTTTGTTGATGTCTTGACTCTTGATGATGATGATTCTTTTCTGTCTAGGCGTTTAACACCAGAAGGGTATGTTACTGTTGAATATATTGGTTTAATATATGTTAATTATATTTTGATGATGTCATAATTGTGTTTTGTTACCTAATTGCTACTTCTTGTAGTATGTTGAATGTCTTACACAGTAGCATTATTAAAGCAAAGAAAAGAGATAGAGCATGGTTATGGAGCATGGGTCATGAAGCTTAGATAACTTGTATAGCTATAATTCTTTTCTTTCTTTAGTCTTATGTTAAGGTGATCTCAAATGACTATGAGCTCAAAAACTTAGTACATTGCATGCACTCTTCATGCATTGTTCTCATAAGTCTTGTTCTCTTATACTTGATCATCTTTTCTCCTTGATACATATTTATATATTCTTTCTATTCTCTTATACTTAGTATTATTTATGCACATGTTTTCATTTGCATTCAAAACAATTTTTCCTGCAGAAAATTTAGCTTTGAAGTCTATATTTTTGCTTTATGGAGCTGCATGCACTATAGTACTTTCTATTACGTTGGTATTTGATACCTTGATAGATAAATGTACTTATATATGTATATATGTGTATATGTATATATGCATATATTAGCATAGCTTTGTAATAAAAGTGCACTATTTTGAGTATAGAGTTTGTATTATAGATAAATAAGCATTTTTGTATAAGACTATTATTACCCATTGGATAAAACTATTCATGTAAAAGCCTTCTTTCATGCATAAAATCTGAAACTCTTGATTTAATCTTGCATTTAATGTTTGAGTAATAAGTTGGTGCTAGCATTTATTATTGACTTGATCTTATATGAATAGTGGTTGTCTTGAGCTTTCAAATCTGCAGAAAGACGCTTCTACTGTTGATTTGATTTGTAGTAGTTTTTTGGTAAAAAGTTAAAACAACTTTTTCAGCTTTCTCTACATCTACCAGCCTACATAGGCGGTCGACCGGCGCTGTGCTCTGGTAAAAATAGAGAGCAATGTTGCTTTACCGGAAGAGCCTACTAGTCGACCGGTAGAGTGTTCTGGTGAGGCTTTTTGCCTTCTAGAACTACCGACACACCCAGGGGGTCAACCGATAGAATGTTCCAGTAGCCCTCTGAGTTGTTTTTAAAATTTGACTGTTGGAAGATTTACTTTTTGGGCTTATAAATGCATTCACTTCCTTCCAACTCAAATATAACTTGATCAAAACACGTTTATAAACTCTTTAGCTCAATACATTCTCTTTTATGCAATCTTGCTTCATTTATTACTATCTTCATTGATTGCATATTATTGACATCCATTGATTAAGTTCTTAAGCTCATAAATTGCTTATCTACTTAAAGCAACATAGGAAGGTTTAAATACCTTTGTACAATTGCTTAAAAGAAGTTCTTGTATTCAAAACTCTCTATAATCACATTGGGTGTGAGTTTATTTGCTCTTGGGTAGCATAGTGGTGAGAAATATCTCTCAAGAGTGAAGGGTTGAAATCCTCAAGTATTGGGATAATACTTGTGATCCTTGTGGTGAAGCAAGGGTTATGATCATTGTTTTGCACTTCTACAATGCATTAAGCAAGAAGCCGTTTCACTAGTGAAGTTTTTGAAACCCTAAGGGAAGACCTTAGGTAGTGGACTAGGCCCTTGGGAGTTCGAACTACTCTAAAGCACTATGTTTGATACTCTTAACCCTATTCTCTTTATATTTCGAGTATTTACCTTGAATTTTGCATGTATCCTTGCTTGAAATAATTCTTAAGAGCTTTTAGTGCTTAATCGTGCCAATAATCCAATTCATTCCCTTCTTGGATTCATTCACTGGGTGACAGTTACTATATCTATGTTAGTAGTAGAAATGTAAAAGGGTACATAATGATTAATGCCATAATCTATCTTGTAATACTATTTAGAAATATTATTGATTAGTTCCTTCAATGTACAATCTTAATATGTGGATTAAAAGTGAGTTTTGATTCTTATAGTGCCATTAGTGATCAAAACTCAAAAGATTAGGTTAAAGACTTAAATTTAAGGGAAAATTAACTTTGAACTTTTTATAAAGAAAACTTCAGAGATTCTCCAATCCCCAACTATTTTCCTCATTCCCCATTTTCCCAAATAGTGTTCCTCATTGTTGAATTGGGGCAGAGAATCGAACAAGATTCCTTCCCCAAAAATTATTTCGAGAGAAAATAAAAATATTGATTGGGCGAGGATTCCATAATGAAAACCCTTAATCCCTACCTTTTTGTTTTTTTGGAGCCAGGAAAATAAACCGACAACATCTAACTCCTTCATTAATTAAGACATTTGATTAAACTTTTAACAAATTTTTACTCTTTCAAAACTGTTATCCTATAGGCTATTCTTTTTATTTGATTTTGTGAGTGATATTTTTAGATGAAATCTACTACTATAGTTAAGGATAGGTGCTATAAAGAGGTAAAAATATTATGGTGCTTGACATAAACATTGCAATCTGGTGCAAATCTTCAATGCATTTGAAAACCGAGCCAATGTTTATATGGTATTGGAGAAAGAACAAGAGTTGCGTTCTATTAGCTTATATGAATTGAAAATGATGTTGACATCCTCTACTAATACATATATAAAGTGTAGCATGTTCTTTTTCTTTAGGTTTTATTCTATAGATTTTGAATTCACGTATTGCTTGATTCTTACTAATTTTTTTAATATAATTTTAAAGATGTACAAAGGAAGAGAGTTTCTAGATGGCACCCATAAAAGGTGCTTCTCTTTCTAAGGTACGAAATGAATCTTTTGTACTTACTATTTATCTCAGTAATTAAAAGCTATTTTTATTTATGACATTCTTAGTATCTTTATAGGGGTGAAAATGCAGAGGTATTGATTCTAAGTTGATATTTGATGTCGCTTATTAGAGAAGATGGCAGACGGTTTAAAGTTGCAAAAATCATCTCTTGTTAAAAAATAATAACAAATGTATTGGCTTTTCTATCTTCTAAGCATAATATTTAAACAAAATTTAACAATTTGATTACATATCAAGTATGGTTTATTTATTCCTCTTAACATTCTCGAAATTAACAACTATTTTCTATGCACCAGAAAATAAATTTTACGTTGATTAAAATGTTCTTTTCAAATGAATTTTTTTCTCTTTTTAAATAATGATCCTTTTCCAACTAAATAAGAAAAGAACCTTTGCGAAGCACGAGCTTTGAGAACACTAGTATGTGTGTGTGTGTGTATATATGTATGTATATATATATATATATATATATATATATATATATATATATATATATATATATATATATACCTTAGACATAAAAATCTAGTGAAACTTTTATATGAAATCTTTAACAAAAAGAAAAAGAGCAACGCTCTGAACACATTCCCTTGCCCACGTTCTCTCTCATCTGCCTACTCCCATGCCCACCCTTCAAAAGACCAAGACACATCCCACCCCCACCCTACCTTTCCCCCAACCCTTAACCATGTTTAACCTTGGTGATCACCCCTTTCCCCGATCCATCAATTGCAACCACCCCCGCCTTCCTAAACTCACAATATTTTTTTGAGAATTTATTTTATTTTTTAAGTTTCTTGTGTAACCTATTTGTTTTCTTGCATTTTTTGTTATTATGTGATTTTTTTTTAGTTTCCTTCCTTAGCCAGGAGATGTTTTGCAAGGTTAGAAGTCTATTTTGTTTCTCTAGTCATAGGTTGTTGTGCAGGTCTAAAAATCTGATTTGGTAGGCTTCTATGAATGTCTTATTTTTTAATTTGATTTTTTATTGTCTTAATTAATCTAATTTTTTCTTATCTTTTTTAGTTTTGAAATTTATTTTTTGCCAAGCTGGAGTCCAACCATTTGCCCTGGGCTGGATAACATAAAAGGATTATTTTGGTTGACTTTATTTTTTTCTAATTTATTTAATAATATACTTTATTAACTTATTTATGCTATATTAATTTATTTTTATTATATTTTTTGGTGAGATAGTCTTCACTGAAGACCATTTGGTAAGCCTCTCAGCATATGAAAACAAGGGAAAAGAATTGTTTGATAGAGAGACATCTCTTCAATAGAAGACTAAAGACATTTGAGTAATTTTTGAGCAAAAGTAACTTATTTGGCATCTAGTTGCGTGATGATCACAATAGTGATTGGGATTGTAAGCTATATAGGAATTGCTGATGTGAGCATAATTGGATTTAAGAATGATTTTAAGATGCTAGCAGTTATTGTTTTGGTGGTGACTTGTACCATTGGTTTTGTTGGTGCAATTATGATAGTATGTGGGAAATATGGAAAGCTAGAAGTAGAAGTTGATGGGTTGCAAAAACATGACAGGAAATTTCGAGATGTAGTGCGTCAAATTGTAGATAAAGTTGCCTTTGCCTTTACAGGAACAGGAGCACCTATCTCACGTGAGGAGTGTTTAGCAGCTAAATACCGTTTGGATTTTTTAACTAAGAAACCCAAAATTGCTGATTTTTTGGGTTATTACTATTTACACATTTGGTCAATTGGAGGCTTAGCACTCATTCAAGTCATAGGTGGCATCATATTGAAATTTGTTATAGGCTCAAGTATTCTATTTGCTACACATTTTTTTTTCAATATTTATTTTTTTGTATAATTAAAATATTTTCATTTTTTCTAATTAGGTAAGGGCGATGGTTCCAAAGTGTCCCCACCAGTTGTAAGCCCTCCCACATAATCTCTCATGTCTGTGGAGCTAGGCTATTACTGTTCAGGATATATCAAGCCCTTCTCTTTTGTTTTTACTCCAATCATCAGTAGTTCTATTTCCAGGTCTTTGCTTTTCTCTTTTATGATTTTATTTTTCTTTCTTTTGCTTTTAATTCTATATATGATGACTGATGCACTTGAGCCTGATGTTACTTTAGGCTTCTATCTAGAAATCTAGATATCAAGTTGTATGAATGTTGGAATTAATCCAATCATTCGTATATTTCTATTTTCGGGTCTTTGCTTTTTTATCCTTTTTTTCCCTCTTTCTTTTGCTTTTAAGATTGTATACTATGACTGATGCACTTGAGGTGATGTGACCTTTAGGCTTCATCTTGAATTCTTGATATCAAGTTTTATAAATGTTGGAACTCTACGTTACGAAGTTTCAATATGTAACGACTTGTGTTGGTGATAATGTTGTTGTGTGTGCAATTCGTAGTCCAAAATTTTCATAGATTTAGATCAATAATATTGCATCTGATCAATATGAAATTTTTAAGATTTTTAGGTTAATAGTCCAAAATAGAACTCTTGTATAATGACAACTCCTAACATCAAGAGGAAAAAAAAAATTCACAAAGAGATTCATACGAAAGAAATTTTTGTCTCAGTTGTTATGTCCTCACCCTTCATCCTGTAATGAATTTTATACGTATTTCTTTCTTAGTGTCGATGAATTATAAGTAGTTTATTTGAATATGTTATACTTTTAATTTCCTTTTTTTTTTTGGGTAAGGGGTTCAAGCAAAGTTTTGTTATTAATGAGCTGGATTGTGTTTCTCTTTTAGGATTTGTTTTCCTTTCTTTTGCTTTAAAACTAGAAGGATGTGTATGTTGATGACAATCACTAAGCACTATGTCACATGTGATTGATTTTTATATTACTTTTTGTTGAATTACATTTTGCTATTGTATAGTTAAATAAATATTTCATGGGTATTCAAAATTAATGGATTAATTTCATATGCCTATTTACTTCTACTGCTTAGACATGTCTACATATTGCATTAAGTCCCCATTTGATTGAGAAAAATATTCTCTTGCTAGCAAATTAGCCATGTCTTTTGGTTATTAGAAAATTGTAATTAAAGATGAACTAAAATATTTTTAGTTAACCAACAAGAGAAAATATTTTTATATAGTAACTTTTTCTCTTCGATTTTTCCACTCCCTTTAGAACTAGCTTTTCTTATCATGTTTGTGGGGGGAAAAGAAATAATACTATAAATAAGAAAAATATACTTTTTTTGTGAAACATCCCTATCCCTATGGGATTTGAACCAAGAGCTTTACTCTTGAGATGAAATATCCCTAAGAAAAGAAAAAAAATAAAAATAAATGTAAATATACTTTAAAAATATTATCTTTTTAACAATAAATTATATTTTTTCATAAAAATTTTAACAAATAAACATTAAAAAATAAATTTTCTAGACAAGTATTTATTCCTCTGTAAGTTATAATTATTAACTAATCCTTTATGTATTTCAATCAAACAATTGACTTCTCAATTGGTGTTTCAACCACACATAGACGCTGGAATGCTTGACATGGGTAATAGTTTCACATCTTTGTTCTGTTCTCTAATTAGTTCTATTATTATAACACAACCAACTGAGGTAGGGTTTGGTAGACATGTTTTTTTAGATGATATATTGATTGAAATATTTTAGTGGGCTTCCTTTAGACTTCATTCTACAATGCCAAAGGGTGTCCAAGCACTTCCTAACATTGACTTCATCAAGTTATTTCTATAGCATAGCATGATGGAAGAGCTCCCAATATTATTCTTGTGCAATGTCATCAATATTTATATGCATGACCTTAAGTGCCTTTAGCTTTATGTCTTTGATAAAAATGTGAGAAAGTTGAAAAAGACACATTGGAAGTTTGACAGGACATTGATGGAATATGATGCCAAGCTTGTCAGTTCCTTTGGATGCCTACTTGTATTTGCAAGTTTTGCTTAGCCACAAAACAACAATACTCTTAATCTCAAGACCAGTGAAGAAATAACTTTTTCTGCAGTGAGTTATGTATGTGTCGTATTCTTCCATCCATTAACAGGTAAATACAAGTATTTGTTAATCTGTGGTTCAGCTAATACTATCACATTTTTGCCTTCTTACAATACTTGAAAATTATTGGTAAAAAGTTATAAACTATTGCAAATGACTTCATGCAATAGTTTTTTAGCCATTGTGTAAAGTTAGTGCTACAAATGTTATATTGCAACGGTTTTTTGCAAATCAAATATAATGGTTAAAAAGCCATTACAACATATGCTTTTTGTAATAGTTCTTTTTAAAAAAAAAAAAAAACTAAATGAGATGGTGTATTCTAATTTGCAACAATTTTAAATAATTATTGCAACAATTTTTCATACTTTTGTTAACTCGTTTTATCAATTTTTGCAATGGTTTTGACGAATATTAGCAATAGTTTTTATGTTTGTTGTTATAGTTTTTGTTGATTGTTACAACAGTTTTCAAAAGTATAAGCAACAATCTTTTAATAGTGGTAAGTTCCTCATTGTCAAAAAAAGAGAAAAAATCATCATTCTTTTCTATTATATAATAAGACTCAAACCTGCGACCTCTTGATTATTAACTCTTTTATCATGTTAAAATAACCATCTCATCTAAAGCATTTATTGATACACAAGGGTTTATTTTATTTAGTTATTGCCTTTAATAATTAACAATTTTACTACAAATTTTAAAAATAATAAATAATAATCTTTTCAAATCATTGCTTGTGATAGTTTTTTTTTACAATTGGATGCACAAATTTTTTTTAAGTACAAAATATCTAAATAAAATATTATATAATATATATGACAATTGTTAGAAGCAAAACATACAAAAATCTTGTATTTTAATGGTTTATTTAGTATTGAAAGAAAAATATTATACAAAACCATTGCAAAATTGATATAATAAGCAACACTTGGCCAAAAGTGTTGCACATAATAAAATTTATTATTTGGCAACGATTTTTTAGTGTTACAAATAAACTATAATTTTGTGACCTGTTGCAAGAAAACAAATATAATTAGCAATACTTAACAAAAAGTGTTGCATATCATTGGTATTGTACGGCAATGGTGTTTTTACCGTTACAAATATGTTTAATTTTATGAACTGTTGCAAAATACTGATTACATTATGCAACACTCAATAAAAATGTTGCATGTTATAAATATTGTAATGGTTTATTGAAATATTTGCAAAACTATTGTAGAAAGACATTAACATAGACGATGGTAATGAAAACTATTGCACTACACTACTTTTGGCAACAATTTTTTCACTTGTTCAATTTGAGTGTTGCAAGATAGCTAAAATGTTTTTGTTATAACCACTACACCTCTGACTTATATTGCTTAGGATCCCTGGAAGCAATTCAAGCATATAAGTCTTGCTATTTTTGACTTATACTTGATACATCTCCAACCATTGTAAATCTTGCTTTACATTGGATAGTTGCTCCATCTATTGATCATAAAATAGAGGGCATTAATGCTTGCATGCATGTAGTGATTGTATTCAAGATGGGTTCCAAAGATATAATCATATTGGCTCATCCAAATACTAATAATTATAACTCTATTCATGAACATGGAATGATGAACCTATTCGTTGATGAGTACCACAACTAGCATTGTTTATCTCTCTGTCATCTTCATGCTTATCATAGAATTACTGATATATGGATTTTCGAGGATTATGCAAACTGGCATTGAGTACTAAGACACAAGGTTGCCGTTGGTTGGAATGGAAAAGATATACTAGGGATTTACTAACTTCGACATCCAGATTATTGCATTTATAGGATAAAGGTTTTGTGTGTCCAGAAAGATGAATGCTTGATATATTGGCTTTCTTATGGACTATATCTTGTTCATCTTTCTCAAAGAATACATTGTGTGATTGATTTGCCACATAAAAGTGACAAGTGGTTCGAAAAATATAAATGCATTGCTTACACTACTTTTATATATGTCTACTCTATTATGGCTAGTCTTGCTTTTATTCTAGGATTACCATGGCCTCACTCTAGGTGTCTAAGGTATTGAGATCTACTCACCCATGTCTTTATCTACTTTGCAAGGGTGGTTAGGGATTTCTAGAGAGAACTCTCCTTAGTATTTATTTAATATATTTTTACAACTTTGATTCTTAGTAGGACACGTTTATTTAATTTTGAACAATATAAATGATTGGCTCTAATGGAGAATTTACGTGTTAGCTCTGATGGTAGAGCACTGATGGAGGATTTGCGTGAGATTTAGTTTTTGAACTTTGTTTTTGGAGCCTTGTGGGCTTAAGAAGAAGAAGCTTCCTGGGCTTGTAACGGTCATCGCCTCAAGTTTGCCTTGGCAGATTTGGGGGGCATGACATGGAGCACTCTAGAAAATCTCCACTCGCTCCTTGCTTGTTGGTACTCTATTTGACTTGTATATCCATTTTGATTTGGCCACACAACAAACTCCTTGCTTCTTTCTTGCGAGTAGTCCTTTTCAATTTCAAATTATGATCATGCCACATGCATAACTTGTTTAACCCGAATTGTCAGTTGAACTTGATCCACGCTTCGATTGTACCCAACCAAAGGATGCAAATTTTGGGTGTAATAACTACTTTATGTTATGTATAGATTTGCATTATTAGAGAAAGAATTAAATCCACTTCAAAATTTATCAAATTTATCCTTTTAGCATAAATAATATATACTTCTCAAGTTGTATCTAGTATTTTTTCTAAATCAATGCACAACTTCTTTGCTACAAGCTAACCTTTGGAAAATAAAAGAAGAAATAAAAAGCTCATTATACAAATTTTGCATTGTGCACAAAATTAATTAGATTCACTTTAAAATATATACACACACATGTCATCAAATTGAATCCAATACTTTTAACTTTGTTTGATAAACTTATTGTTGTAGAAGGAAATACATAAAATTAAAATTTTACTAAAAATTTGGAAATTAAGGTTTAATTTCATATTGTTTTTTTTATTGCTTTAATATATTCAAATTAATTCTAGCATTTTGTAAAAAGCAATCAAAATAATTGTTAATGTTTTAAAAAAGATAGCCAAATTAGTTCCTATTATTTAAAAACATTTATATTAATCCTCGATCAATCTTTTTTGAAAATAGTCAAATTAGTCTTTATTGTCTAAAAATCTGAATAAATTCATAAAATATTGAAAACTAATATGAATATTTTTTTTAACAACACAAATTAATTTCACTATTTTTATGAAACATTAACAACTAACATAAGTATTTCAAAATAATAAACGCTAATATGACTATTTTTGTAAAATATTAAAAGTAATGAAATATTTTAAAATAATAAAAACTAATTTAAAAGAAAAATGTGACAACCATAAAAGCTTGTAGTGAAATTAACCTCGCCGGCCGCGGCCATCATTTGCCGTACGTTTTACAACAGATAATGCGTGTGAGCCGCCACGTGGTCAATTTAGTATCAAGTTTTACTTCGACACTAATCTGCCGCTTTCTTCAAAAGACAAATATACCCCTACATCTTCCTAAAATCAACCAAAAAACCAACGATCCCTCTGCGGCAATTTCACCAAGAACTCAGGGGTAACTTAGGGAAACAATTAACTGACCCCGCCCTGTGCTTTGCAGTCTGAAAAACCGAAGCTTCTCTTCTTTCTCTGTTGACTTTGAAAAAATTATAGAAAATTTCTCTGAAATTGCTTTTGCTTTGCTGGTTATCATTCCAAACCGTTTAAGACTAAATATTTATATTTATTCATATATTATATATATTGTCTTTTTTCTGCTGAGAATTTATCAAGATTTTGTTTTTGCATTTTGAAGCTAAAGTCTCCTCTTGGTATGCTACTTCACCTTTTTCTCTACCAGCCTTATATTAATTCTGAATATATTTTTTAGTGTTTCTGCCAACCTTTTTATGCATTTAAATTTGTGGGTCTGTCTTAATTTCGCTTCTGGGTATATGATTCTTGTTCATTGGGATAAGATTCATGCTTGCTGGGTACAAATGAATCGTTTGTGTTATTCTAATGATTTTGTTAAAGAGTAGTTTGTGTATTCTAGTGATTTTGTTAAAGAGTATTCTGTGTTTTCTAATGATTTTGTTAGAGAGTAGTTTGTGTATTCTAATGATTTTGTTAAAGAGTAGTTTGGTGTACAAAATTCTCGTTACAAGTTAAATTTCTTGAAGTGAAAACGTGAAAGTTGTTAGCTTAGGTGAAATGTTGTGCTGGCTGCCCTAAAAAGGGTAGAATTTAGTTTAGTTATGATGAGTTTTTATTTCTGATTAATTTTTTTTATGGTGTAGAATTAGTTTAAGCTTTTCGCTTGTAAATTTTTCCTTTTTTGTATTGTCTCTTGCGGTTTCTGTTCTATTGAGATGTTATTAAGAAGAAAATGGTATTATTGGAAGTTCCAATCACATTTTATAACACTAGAAAGTTCTCGTCTCATCCTGAACATCACATCCGGAAAAATCAAGTCTTTCCCAAAAGCTAGGTTTATTAGCTTTTGAAAAATGTGGGAATTTTTGCATAATGTGAACACAATATTTGAGCGGTCAAATAATCCTTCGGGATGCAACTGGAGTCTAAGCGTGTGTTTGGGCTACCAAAACACTGGGAAAAGGAAATGGTATATAGTTTATGGTGTGATTTTGTCAGAAAACCCATCTAATTGTTACCTATAAACTTTTAAGAAAATGGTATGTTAATTTTACGGAATGATGCCTTGGATGAAATGACCAGCTGAAAGGGATTAAGGAAACACAGAATGTTATTTTTTATGTAAGACAGTATGCCTAGTTAGATACTCCCTTACCACTTAAAGCGACCCTTTGTCTCATGGGGTTGTGGATTATTTCCATCAACTGCTGGTAATCAATGACTACATGATTACATAAGGGTGGTATGTGTTTTCCCCTTTGTGAACTGCTTGTTTGTTCAAGTTGGATTGTCTTGGTAAAAGGTTGAAGCTTACCTTTTGCCTTTTCTTCAATTTTTGATGGATCCAATATTTTCTTGTCTAGATGAGTGAGATAGTTATTTTTCATAGCTATATTGTTATTTTTCATAACTATATTGGAATTTTGATGTCTTTCTAAATATTATGGTTAAGTTGTCAGACAGATAAACAAACATGATAAAATGTTTCAAAAGTCTACAGGCATATTAGCTTTCTGTTTCCTGTTTGCTAGTCGCTATACCTTCCTTCATCGAACTTCAAATAGAGAGAAGAATTTTGCAGTTATCCTGGCCGTCATCTCTTATTGAGACTTATGATTCACTTATTGTTCCTTTGTGAAGCTTTTGACACGAACATGGCATTTTGGCCTGACTAACCATAATCGAAGTTAGTAACATTACTCCATCTGCTTTGTCCGGTAGTAGTGCTCTGTCTACTGTTCTTTTTATATCAAGCAGTAGTCATATGTTGCCTGGAAGAATTGATTGATTTAATAGGTCATTAGACAATTTTCTTCTTAATTGTGGAAGTTTCTATTCTTTGATATATTTTAGCTCTCCCCGTCCATTTCATTGGTATAAGTCAAATCTTACTTGCTTTGATTTCAGCTTATACTGAATCTAAAATTTGGCATAAACGTGGTGCATAACAATGATAGTGTTGTATGATCTGATGTGATGTGACGTGACGGAGTCTTATACAATGTACCATAATAGGTTGACATTTTGTGGTGCTCTCCATGTCAATCATTCTTTCATTGTTCAGCAAATGTATGTTCACTAATTGGCATTGCAGGTTCAATAAGAAGAGCTTAATTTTCCATTGGAGATATAATGCGAACTCCATCCCTCCTTTCACAATGCTTGCCTGGTCTAGTACCTCATGACCGGGGAAGTCACCTGTCAACCTTTTGTGAGAAAGATGTGCATCTTCCTTCACCTGCTGTAGAGATTGTCCCATCAAAGGTATGTTGAAGGAGGCATGCCAGTTTGACAGCTCGACAAATGCTTGTCTCAGTTTGCCTTGATTTGCTCATATTAGTTGTGCTTCATGATTCATGTGTGATCTTAGATTAATTATTTTGCAGATGACGCATCCTTACAAGTACACTGGGGAAAATATAGAGTTTCAAGGCATTAATCTAATTAAGGTACCACTGCTAGATGTTTCTGGCTGGTTAGAAGTTAGAACACTTTGGTTTGTCTAAACAACTCATCGACTTTTGCATATGAAAAGTGCTTGGGAATGGCTCAATTCTACTAAACTTTGTCTTTCTTCTTTTCATTTTCCAAATTCATTTCCTGATGGTGTTTCATGTTTCTTGTAAAGGGCCTGGGATACCAAAAGAACACATATGGGGAGCATTCATAAATTTTGAGTTTTCTTTTACTTTTTCATCATTTTAGTATCCTACTGGTGGAAGATTGGATATTATTTCTCTTCTCTTTCATCACCAGCAAACAACCCCTCAAGCTCCCCAACCCCGGGGGTAGCTGGGCAAGGGAAAGATTAGGGAATATTAAATGTGTGTCTGAGTTGCAAAATTCTCAGACAGTTTTTGCTTTATTTCATGTTATAATGATCAGCTAATTGGTTCTGCTTTTCCAAACTAAGTTTATTTATGTTGCTTGGTTACTAGACATGTGCCAATACTGGAGTACGATTGATTAATGGACTCGTTTCTTTCTCACTGTTCAGTTTTTGCCTAGAAGTAATTTGAAATATTAACTTTGTGAAGCATTTATATTTGCAGGGTAGAATTAGTGTTGCTGATATAATTGAATTTACTGGTTCAGAGTTGATATCTTCCAAACCTGATGGTATGTATATTAACTCATGACTTCTTAATTATGAAAATTTGTTGCTTCTTGTTTCATTGGTGGCAAAGATAAACATATTTGAAGGTTAATTTGGTTCGGTGCATGCCCACTTCACATATATGTCTCTGTCATTGGTGATTTTGTGTGTGCGCTTTTCAGCATTATTACATATTACATTCCTTAAAAACTGCACAAGTCCATGCACTGACCCGCGTATGTGCTTCTTTGTGTTTGTGTTCTTGACCTTAATTATCTTGGAAGGTGTAACCCAAAACTTATCCCCTTGGGTGCAGGATGTCTAAAATCATTGGATAGCCCATTTGATCTGGTTAATGTTCTCAAGCATGAGATTCGTGATGGACAAATAAGCTTTAGAGGGAAAAGGGTACTTGAGGTAATACAGAACTAGTTGTAGATAAGTATATGTATTATATACAACAGGTGTCATATGGATGGAAAGGTTGATGCTGGACACTGGTTGAAGCCATCTGTCTGTACACATGCATGCCACATACAAATGCATACACTTGAAGCACACAAACAAAAATATCCCAACTTCCCCGAAGTGGAGGGTGAGGGGCGAAGAGACCTTGACATAGTGTCATCTAGGAAATGTTTAATTATGTGCTTAAAGTACTTTAGGACTTTAGACTCCTAAATTTGCACATTTAGTTCAAAGTTAAGTGAACTGAAGTTCTCTAAAGTCTAGGGGCTAGTTTGACATTTAGAGTAAAAGAATGATTCTATAAAAAAGTTTTTTGGAAATGGACTTTTTGTGAAACGGACTTTCGGTAAAAACGGAATGCATTTCGTTATTTTATGTGAAACAGACTTTATCAAATGAGATGGTGTTTGGTTTGAGTTTTGAAATAGTTGTTTCTTATATTATGAATTACTAAAAGGGTATTCTCAAACTAATAATAATAAACTTTTATTTTGTTCCATGATCAGATCCTTTATTGTAACTATATTTCAATATTTCTGAAGAATTCTTGAAGATATTATAGCTATAATTTGAGAAATTATAGCTATAATTTGAAAAATATTAATAATAAAAATGAAAGTATTTTAGCCAAAATAGAATAAAAATATTTTAACAAAGGTTGGAGGAGGGGAAGAAAAGAGGAATCAAGGAGCTTAAAGGGCTAGGACATTCAATAACATAAACATATGCAGGATATTTTGTCAAAAGAATTTTTAGAAACTCCACCCGAAAAGGGCAAAGGAGAAGTGCAAAATTTTAACTTCTCCTTTCAATGCCAAAGCTCAACTGATTTTGGGCCCAAATTAAGTTTTAATATGTAAAACCAAAAACTTTCTTTTTTCTTTTCTATTTTTCTTTTTTCCTTTTTTTCTTTCTTTCCTTCTCTCGTCAAAATGGTCTTTTATATTGTAGCTTGTATCAGATATTTATTATTTCCCCCTTTTAGGGAAGATTGTTTTAAACGTTAAGAATTTAAATAGTTGATTCACTCTTGTGCCTAGTGGGTTGAAGCTTAGTTTGATGATTTCGTTTAATAGTGATTCTCTTTGATGGTGGTTATTAAATTTTCTGCTCTTGTTTATTTCAGCTTAGTTGCAATTATGGGCTTCCAGGGATATTTGCTTGTCTGAAGGTAACCTTTGTCTTGATTTGGCTTTACCTACATTTCTATTTTACCATGCATAGTTTATGCTGAATTTTGTTTGTAAATTATGGATATGAAATCTCATGTGAGTACGACCAAAAGAAACAGAAAATCTCATGTGAGTAGCTTGGTGTTATCATAAAGAAGCATTCAGTTAGGTAGCACTCACAATTATTAAAATGCTCTGAGTTCTACTGTTCTTGCAATTCAATGAAATTAGGTAGTCAACTGTATCTTTTACCATACACCAAATTGTCATTCATTTGTCTCCAATGAGCACTTGTGATTTAGTCAAAGGTTGCTAAAATTCTGTCTGCAATCTCTGTTGGTATAGCAGGAAAGAAACAAATTGCTTTAACATATTTGACTAAATAGTGAGACCAAACTTAGAAACAGAGGTGTGTGAATAATGATCTTTCCCAACCCTTCAAAAACTAGAGATGTGTGTGATTGCATTGGTGAGGTTTTGGATTGGTTCCTTTCTTGCATTGAGAAAAATATCATCTGAGAGAAGTTACTATTCCATGAGAAAGAACTGAATTCCTGATGCATAGCTTCAGTGATTTCTCTAAACTTATCTGCTTACAGCATTGATAAGTTGAAGAGAATCCGATTGCAACTTCGAATATGGAATTCAGTTTTCAACACTAATATTATATTTTGTTGCAGGGAGCTTCGACTGTGCATTTTCAAGATATCAATGCAGAAACCATCAGATGCACCACTATCCCAAATGTCCTGTCAAATCTTGAGCAGGCTCGAGAAAGGCAGAGCCGCCAACCTGAGAGTCCCTTGACTCCATCAAGGCAGACTTTTGCCCCAGTGGTCCATTTTTATGCTGGGGAATGGGAAGAATTGCCCTCAGTGCTATCTATTGTGAGGAATGATATATCTGAAGCACCAACAGCGATGAGTGTAAGTTTCTCAGAGGAGGATTTCATGGATGGAAGCAGTAGCCTGGATGATAGTATCCTAGCACAGGAGTCTTCCTCTAGGCGTTCTAGGAAGCTCTCAGGAAGCAGGGCATGGGAGAGAGCTAGTGATACAGACCAAAGTGATGGTGGATATGATGTAATTTTGATGACAGAGATTCCATATTCTGTGATGTCTCTGAAGAAGCTATATGCACTAATTAAAAAGGTTAGTCAGCAACTTTGGCCCTTTGGCTTCTAGCTAATATATGTTGTGCAACAATTACTGATTTCTAGCCTGTATACGCTTATATTGGTCGTTCCCAACTGTTAGCTGGCAATTCTGTCTGGGCCAAGTGACTAGTGTTAAATTTCAGCAGTGCCAATTTGTGGGTCTGACTTTCTTTGTGTCAGTGAAACTTTTAGTGGCACCTGGTAATGCTTTCTTGCATAATTGACCATTATCAGTTGGGATTTACAGGGATAATATAACACCTGTAATCTGAACTAAGGTAACTCACATTTCTTTGAACAACCAGATAACCTTTGGAGTTGCAACTAATAGCATTTCTCCCCTTGACATCTGTTGGCTTGAGCCACCTCAACTCATAAAGCCAAGCCATCATTTTTCTGTTTGTAATGGTATATTATGTTACCAAATGGGAACTAACAGCCAATCATCTAATCTTGACTGACTGATGCTTTCTCCCCTCCTCCCTCAACCATTCTCACTTTTGTCTGCTGGATATTTTTCATCAGTTTCTACTGTCGATTCTATATATGGTAACAGTTCCCTCTTTGCTTCTGTCATCAGTGCTTGAGACCTCCATATGGAGTAGTATACTTGGCCACGAAGAAGAATTATGTTGGCTTCAATAGTGCGGCGCGGCACCTAAGACATCTGGTAGACGAAGAAGGTCTTTTTGGAGCCCATTTAGTGAAAGAAATGACTGACAGAGAGATTTGGAAGTTCTTTTTCAAATGAATATAGTTGTGGATCCCACTGGAGACTGTGACACTCTTCTATCTTAAAGCTTCAGGTTGTTACATTTGTTCTTTTGAACAAGTATATCTAACCCTTCGACAATTTTTTGAACGAGTTATAATAAGTCAGAATGAATATGAATCGATGTATTCCTTCTCTATGTATAATTTTCCTACACCATTCTTTTGTTTCCTCCCAATATTTGTCATTTCAGAAAAAAAAGAAAGCAAACAGGAACAAAACAGCATGAAAACGCTGGAAATCAGTGTGTTAATGTAGTAGATAATGTTTTTTGTGGCGCAGAGAATAGGTCGAGTTTGTTTCCATTTACAGTTTTGTAATACATCCTTTGAGTGGCTTGAAATTTATACCCTAATTTGTTATTGGAAAAGGTAAACCGTTGATTTTGTCCAGAATGTTTCATTGGTTTGCACAATCCTTCCCTGAGAAGAACCCGCACATGCATGTTTTTCCAGTGTTCCTTGTACCAAAGCCAACTTTTTGGGGTTTGCTTATACTATTTCAATCATGGGATTTACTTATGAACAACAGTGATGATATATGTCACTATCACTGGTCATCACTGGTGAGGCCACTTCTAGGTGGAACCCTTCGTTCATTTCTCCTGTGAAATGTTGCCACATATCTGAGCTGGCAAATAATGTTAGGATGAGAACAGGGTAGCTTATTGTTGGCATGCTCGAGCATAGTAGGAGTTTCATGCATAGCGCATCACTTGTAATGCATAAAATATTGAGATATTTCTCCACTTGGTGTGTAAATGTTGAGGTATTTCTACAAGTGAAAACAAGTTTTTGCAAGAGGTATGTCACGTTTCCCAATTGCATATATTGTAAATTGCTGTAGTTTTTATATTGTTTGAGATAGTTATAGTAAGTTCTAGTTGGAATATTACCTCTTTGGTTGTTGTGTAAGATGTATAACTTGTAAATAGAACATAGAAAGAAAATTTTCCATTCGATTGGTTTCATTTTGCTTTGGTGTGCCTTCACGTTTCTTGCAATTGGAATTTGTCAGACTAGGAGATGGGAAAAGAAACAAACGAGATAATATGATAAAGGTTTAGGTGGACTAATCGTGTAACCCATAAATTAAATCATTTCGATATTATCAGTTGGTGCCGTTCGTGAGTATCACAAGAAGTAAATGTGACTCTAAGAATGTGTTTTGTCTCCAAAAATAAGGTAGATGATGCTAGGAGCTTAAAGGTTAAATCAGCTGCATATTACAAGGCCATAACCGAAACTTGCTACCCGATTTGTAGAATTAATTAGTACTTGATAGAATAGTTTACGATCATATACTGTGCTTATGATAGTTTTGGTTTTTTCATGTGAGACAATTTAGAAAATTGCGTTCTCTAATTCTTTTTCTCATCTTTTTCAGGCGCCTAAGGGTCCTCGAGATGGAAGATAAACGACTGCCCTTTCTTGCAAATCGAATACTTAATCTAAAGAGCAACCCCCAGCTAGACACAACAAATTATATGTCACACACAGATAAATGTAGTTTTGTCGCCATCAATCCAAGGAAATAATATAAAGGGAGAGAGGATAAAAGGAAAGGAGAAGAAGAGAATTAAATCATGGATAAATTGGTCACATATGAACATAGTTTTTGTTTTTTGAGATTGGAGACGCCATTTACTTTTAATTATGTCCTGATAAACGGATCTTGTAGGACAAACATTGCACACGTATTATTTGTGGGGAATGAGGACACAAACACAGACAAAATCACAGAAACAAATGACGTTTTGATGTTGCTTGGCCTTCTGCTTACCTTTACAATCTCACGTCAATCGGATAACTATAACGTTTTATTTTCCTTCTCTCGTAAAAGCACCAAAAACTCTTGTATACTATATTCCCAATGACAATCTTGTCATCTGTTTACTCTACAGAAGCTTTAGACACCATCTTTGCGGAAGAACCTTTGGTATTCATTCAACTTGGTAGGCACGGATTTAGTCCTGGAAACTCCCCGGGAGTCATTTGCGCATCTCAACTCGAAAATCTTTGAAGATGGTATACCTGGACTAATGGCACGGTTTCTTTTGCGGCCTGTCTTCAGCTCTATTTCCCCTGAATCAATCTGTGAAGTTACAAGTTCAAATATCTTCTTCTTGCGCGGAGAGATGATGAAGTAGTTCCTGGCAGCATCGGAATCCCAATCGAATTCCTGATCAGATGGCCAAACCAGCGGCTCATCTCCTGAAAAATGCACAAGGAAATCTTCATCAGCCTTCATGCTGGGCGATGTGTTATCAAAATTAGTAGCTCCGTGCTTCTTTTTAAGTGGTGACATGATGAAGAAATTGAATGCAGTCTCTGAGTTCCAGTCGAACTTCTGGTCAGATGGCCAGAGAAGTGGTTCGTCTGAATTGATATCTTTCAAGTTCACAGCTTCGGCTCCTGAAGCATCAAGCATGGAACTTTTGTCCACCTTAATGGAGGACAACTTATTCTGAAATCTTACAACTTTACTTTTATTCTTAGATGGTGATATGTTGAAGAAATTCCATTCGCCGTCTGAGCTCCAATCGAATTTCTGATCAGATGGCCAGATGAGTGGTTCGTCAGGTCTGAAATCTTCCAGATTTACAGCTTCAGCTTCCCAAGCATCCATCATTATATCTTTGTCAAATTTTACAACTTTTTTGCATTTCTTCTTAGATGGTGACATTGTAAAGATATTTTCTACGGCCCCGGAAGAACTCCAATCAAATTTCTGACCAGATGGCCAAACTAGTGGTTCATCAGCGTTGACATCATCCAAATTTACTGTTTCAACTTTAGAAAGATCAGCATCGTATCGCTTCTTTTCTTCTGTTATCTCTGAAGCTGCTTCAGGTTTAAATTTTTTCTTGGGGGGTGACATGACAAAACAGTCCTCTGCAGCCTCCGAGCCCCAAGCAAATTTCAGACCAGATGGCCAGAAGATTGGTTCATCAGCATCGCAATCATCCAGGCTGAGAGCGTCGCTTCTCAAGTCATCTGTTGATGAGAAAGAGCCTGTTCCTCCATGGCCTGCTTCAGTATCTTGTGTGATACTCGAATTTGAAGTCTGGACATTGGAGGCCATGCTGTTCTTAGAAGATGGGCCTGGAAAATCAGACGGGATAAAGTCTACATCCAACTCAACATCAGAATTCAAATTGGAAATTTCCTCCTCAAGATCGACTAAAGGTTCTGAAATGCCAATTTTGTCACTGTCCAATACCCGAGGATCGGAACCGCGTCCACCCACAGATGAAGGATTACTGAAGATTGAATAATTGTCAGAGGCTAGCCCTGTGAAAGACTCTGCAGACCCTGGAGAACTAACGGAGGAACTGGTCAGCTGGCTCCTCGTTGAGCCCCCCGGCGAAGTAACTTTCTTGTCATCTTTTGCGCCACCCTCTGATTGAGTAAGCGAATTTCTCTGAAGAACAAAGGATGATTCAATTAGTGGACGAAGGATGGATACGTCAGGCAACCTCTTTACTCCGCTCATGTTTGGACTCAAGTTTGCCAGCAACATTAATACGAATACTAATCGCGGATTTCGCGAAATGTTTATGTCTGACAAGGTGTATAATCTATCATCATCATCATAACAAGATGATGGAGAAGAGCTGCCTGAAGATAACCGCGTGCATTTGTCAGCATCAGGCCATCCTTCTTCCGCGAGTTGCTCGAAAATTTCGCATTCCTTCTCTTCTCCATCAGCTTCTCGTGACGGTGAAATTTTCTTTCTGGTTTTACAAACGAAGCCTAGTTCATCAATTCTTGATCTTAGGGATGCATTGTTGAACCTGGTTGATTTTTGCCTCCTGAGGTAATGTTCTTTGCCATTCCAACATCTCTTTTTCATGACTTGTCTTGAAGAGGACATTGATCACTAGATGAATGAAATCAAAAAACAAATAATTTGTGAAAATCACTTGGCTGAATTTTCACTTGCAATTGCCGTTACAAACATCATGAATAACAGACAAATAGAAGAAAAAATAGACAGCAGCAGAAGAATATCAATAGATAAAACTTTAGTAGAAGTCTCACAAAGCTGAATGGTTCTTTTTTACATATATATATATATATGTATATGTATAACACTTAATTGGACTCATTGAAAACGAAAATTCTGATGTCATAGAGATTAGTCCCAAGTCATCCTTGATGATAAACAAAGTTTGATCATATTCATAATAAGAGAACATATAAATTTAATAAAAATTTAGTTATTGTGAAGAATCACTAAAGTTCCATTATAAAGATGAATTGGTCAATATTAGGAGTAGTTTAGGCTTTTTATAAGGTGGTCTAATTAGATTTTATTATTTCTGGAACAATAATCAAGAAACACCAAAAACAGATGTTCAAAGGAGTCAAAGAGCAAAGACAGATCTCACAGGTTCAAACATAAAAACTAATTGATTAATATGAAGAGTGATCCATGACTCTTAAATTTTATTACTTTTTCATGTGAAGAATGTATATTCTAACCGTTATAAAGAATTGCTTTCGCAGTACCAAAGCAGGCTCAATTCAACAATTTAGTTGAGGTATGGCAAAGCGGACTTCCAAATTTAGATAACAATTGGATAGTAAATGAAGAGAAGTTATGAAACTGTGGAGTATAAGAAAGGGTCCAAGTGATCATATAAAAATCATGGTTCGTCACAATCAATCATTTTCTTGGAAACTATCTAGTGCTATCCCAATGGTTAGGGAGTATATTCTTATATTTGTCAATATAACATCTCCCATCCCCCGGCACAAAGAATTCGTTGAAAGGAAGAAATTAACATTAATTTGTTATTTAATTTTGTGTTTTCAAATGCATTGAAGAGTTCAAATATATTTTCTTTTTGGGTTAATTTTTTCTATGGCCCCTGAATTATTAGAATGTTTATTTTAATCCCTAAGCTATTATTAATTGGACAACATTAGTTCATTTATTAAGAAATTGCATAAGAAAGACACGTGCACTTAATTATGTCTTTCTCGTGCTACTCTCATTAGTTGTTGGATTGAATTCATTAAATGGACTAATATTGTCTAATTGTTAATAGTCAGGGATTAAAAGGCATTCTAATAATTTAGGAACTAAATTGTTTCAAGTGCCGTAATTCAAAAACCAGAGGAAGAACTTATCCCTTCCTTTTCTAAAAGATGAAAGTCTTAATTTATGCTATTTTTTCTGATCGATGGTTTGTGATCGCCTATATATATGTATGCATGGTTATCATTTATTTATTTATTTTTGCGATTGCTTTGCTTTTTGTAAATTCTTTTCATATGTCTTTCTCCATTCACAAACTAAAAGGTAAAAATTATGCATATATATAAATACGAGGATTTGTGCCGTGCTATGCACGAGACAAGATTTTGTTTTGAAGTTTATTCCAAATGTATTCAGTTAAGGTTCTGATACAATATTTGTTATTTTATTAGCCACCAAAAGCTCTAAGCAATCAAAAGCAATAAAATTGAAGAGTTATGTATTGAAATTATTACATTATCTTTCAGATTTGTGGATAGTAGTATATTGTTAGAAACCTAGTTGGATGTCATTATCAATAAAGCAATATGCTTTATTTGCATTCTTAGATGTAAAAATCTTTTCTAGGGACACGTGACCGACTTACATTTGGTCTATAAGCATTTTATTGTATCTTTTCTAGTGATGGCATTTTTGTAAAATAAAAATTATTAAAAATAAGCAATGTCTCATGATTTTTATCAACTGAATTTCATGAAAAATCATAAGAGAAACTTACCTCAAAATCCAAAAGTAACATGTCCAGAAAGATGAATTCATCATTTTTCTTAGCATTTAATGTAGTCCACTTCCTCACTATTCTAGTTTAAATTTGGCAATATCTCATACTTCTTTTTTAGATATTTCAACATATATGTTTTTACTAGTTAATTTATTCATATTTGTAAAAATAAGAATTTATGTACTTATATTTTTCATATGTTAATGACATACATTGAGCTCCTCATATAGTAATTTCCTTCAAAATTTTTGGTCACATTGATGAATCATATTGTGTATGTAGTATTTGTTTGTAATTAATTAAAGTCAATATCATGTAGAATGTAAACAGTATCCCCTACGCATTACAATAACTTGTTAATATTAATTGCAAGACCATAGAACACGATGTTAGATAGAGAATAGAAAATGGTGAATTAAATAGGTATAACATTTTTTCATATTTAAAGCTGGACATGAATTTATGAGTTTATATAAAATTTAATATCTAGCATAAATAATAAATTTAAATTGATAATGTGTCAAGTTTTCATTCGTTGGAAGACCTGATATGTCAAGTTTAGAAGATGACGTGTCAAATTTTAGAGATAACATATGAAGCTGTCATTCACTTGAAAAGCTGATGTTTCAAGATTAGGCTACGCTCCTTCAACCCTTCGAATTTAGTGTATATATATTGATGATATGTACATATTATATAAATATACTGTTATTCTGTTATTTTGGTCGTGAAAAAGTTTAGTGTATATATATTGATGATATGTACATATTATATACATATACTGTTATTCTGCTATTTTGGTCGTGAAAAAGTTTTTTCTTTTTTTTCATGTTTTATGCTATATGGGTATGATCTCTAGGTAATGTGTTTAATATATTTGATATGTCTCATTCAATTCACGGTGACAATGATACTTTTTTTTATTATATGGCTGAAATTTGTATGTTATACGTTGACATAATATGTGCTTATCATTTTACACAATCATATTTTTCTTGCTTCAATCATAATTAAGTTTCTGTGATGATAATTTTGTACTTTGTAATGGATTGTATTTTTGCACCTTCTAAGTACGTTACTTCTTCGTAAATTCTTTTAACTGCCTTTAGTTTTCCATTATAGTCTAATTAGCCTAATATAATATAGTAATAGATTTGTTTTTTTATTGTGTTATTGCGCGTCCTTAATCATTCTTCTTCTATTTCGCTAACTGATATTAATAGATATGTACATGTGATAGATATGTGTATGCTCGGTTAAAATAGTGCATACATACATACATACATACATACATATATATATATATATATATATATATATATATATATATATATATATATATATATATATATATATATATATATATATATATATATATATATGGATGAATTTATGTTTTGGGCCATTGTTTATTTCATTGTGGTGAAAGGACAAGTTTTTTTTTTTTTTTTTGCATAATTTTTCATGAGTTTTTTTTTAAATAATAATAATAGAGACTAGTGCCAAGAAGCAGATCTGATTTGTTAACAATAGATGTTGATAACAATTAAATACCCTGGAAATGAATACATTACAATGACCATAATTTAGAATTTGCTACATTCTTATAATCTAATATGATTTAATATGATATGATTTGGACATTCTTTTTTTTTTAATGATTTCAATATTATTCTTGTTACTTGATTGCTTTAATTTGGGTACATGTTTACATCATCAATAATAGTAATAGTTGAGGAGGTTTGTCATTCTAAATTAGTTTCTCTTCTTTTGTGTTTAGTTGTTTCAGTTGTAAGTTATGATGAAATTAGATCTCAACATGTGATGAAGGATCTCTTGAGTATCAAAAAGATGTAAAGTGGAATAAGATTGACAATCCTAAGGTTTTAATTGTGACTTTTTTTTTGTTTTTCTTTAAAATGCTAATGCCTACTAAAAAATTAATTCTTACCAAAAGAATGACATAATTGATGAAGACGTGCCTATTTTGGAGAACATAATAGGATAATTTTGGGTCTCATGTCATAATTTGTCACAAGATTTTGTTTGCTAAATGCTGATATGAGTTTGGTCTCTTAGTTGACTAGAATACTTGCTTTGAAGGATTAAGGTTGTGCCTACCTCAGTTATGTGTCTTATTTTTCTTTTGGCTAGTCCATTTTGCTGGGGTATGTAGGGACAAGAAATTTATAATGGATTCCTGACTGTAATATCATTAAGTGACCCTTGAGTTAATTTCTTAACACCATCATACTGAAAAGTTTTAATAGTGGTGGAAAATAAATTCTAAGAGAGTGATTTAAAATGTAAAAAATGAACTAACACGGTCACTCTTTTATTTTAAAGGATTAACTAGGTGAACTATGTAAAGTCATTCACAAATAAAATTAAAAAACAGATAACCAGAGTTGAAAGAAATAGGGGTAGATCCCAAAATATCATAGTGAACAATATCTAAAGGTGCAAATACATTACTTTCAGAAGAATAAAAGGGTAGCCTAGGAGACTTGCCCATCATCCAACAAGAACAAATAGACTCATTTATTTAACTCAGATAACAAATTATTTTTTGAAATTAAAGACAAGACATAAAAGGATGGGTGGCCTTGCCTATCATGCCAAAGTGCAGAAGACAACCATGAAGCAGCAAAGCCAGAATAGGGTGATGCAGCACATTGCAGTAGGAGCACATATAAATCAGACTTAACGCGACCCTGAAGGAGTCTTGAGTCCCGGTTTTGTAAATCTTTAACGAGACAACAAGATGGAGTAAATTCGAGAGAAACATTATTATCACGAGTAAACCGAGACATAGAGAGCAAGTGTTTTTGCATAGGAACACGTAAAATATTGTCAAGAGCAAAAGAGCAAAAATTATCAGGTACAGAGAGAAACTTGAGTTGGCGATTCAAATTTCCTTCCCATCACCACTATCAAGAATCTACGGTTCAACATTGGAAGGCAATGGTGGAGCATTAGCTTGATTATTTTTTGGTACATATGTGGACCTGCAAACGAACTAGAGACAGAACCACCACCAGAGTGATGTGTGCCATTATATGGATTTCGTGAGGCTAAATAGCTGTATTGGCACCTTACAGTAGTGTGACCAAATATGTAACAAAATTTCCTACTTGAACCTCGGTTTGCCATTATTGTTACGTTGTTGATTTCGGCCATTCCATCATGGAGCATCATTCGTGATTTTGCTGATTGGTTTTGGATGGAGATAAGGTGCGACTCACAGATGACGCTGTTCGTTCTGTTAAACGCTTCGCCGGGGAAGTTAGCGAGAACGTTGGAGGCGGTGTGAGGCTGTCAATCGATCGTTGCGATGGAAGAGTAACATGTTAGACCATCTAATGTCACGAGGACCAAATTCAAGTATCTTGGTGTTGTGACTGTGAGTACTCACTGTTCAGAAGACAACCTGACTTTGGATAACAAAATATGCTGGTCTATTCTTTAGTGTGCTTGTGCATTGAAAGAAACAAAACAGAAGAGGGAAGTCCACATGAATGTGCTTACACATCATAAGGAAACCTAATTATTAATCTACATTATACAAGCTTAGGCTACGGGCTGCTCAAGAAATCACACTAACATATTATGAAAATGGATTGTATGCTTATTTCCTGCCAGGATAAAATGAGAAAGTGGCCAATCCGGATAATATACTTCTTTGCTTCACTGATGCAGAAAGAAGTCGGGCGTCTATTGACACCTCCAACTGAAAAACACATCAAGGCCAACTGGACAGGACTCGAAACAAAGCGCCAGTTACAAATAAAATACAAAGATTATTGACAGGTAAACAAATGGAAACAACATTTGGTGTCCTCAGTTTTTCTATATGAGATTGATTGTACCCTGACACTGCAAGTCTTTGGCTTTTTACTTCTTTTGCCCTGAATCTTCCACAGGCCTGCTTGTGATTTGGCCATATCAAGTCTTGGATGGATTTCCGTTGAAACAGTTAATATATCATCAGGAACATCTGAAGCAACTATAAAGCCTTGCCGTATGCTTCTACCATGCACTTTAGGTCATAGAGACAGAAGCAGTAAGAAACATTCTCTCACACAAGAGATGAACTGATCATATGAGTAATATATTAGGAAATATAAAGACAGGTTTCGCTGCTTCGTCTTTGCTCTGTAATCAAAACCTATAGTTAAGGCAGACCTCAAACCAGAACCACAAAAAAAGAAAGAACAAAATTACTCCAGGAAAAGGCCTGAGGCTGAAAATCTTAACATCCGTATTCTGACCGAGGTGTGCTAGTGTACCAACAAAGTCACTTAAGGTCATTTAATCCTCCTTGTTATGGGCTAGTCTTGCATGGTGTCTGAGGTCAGCTTTTTTCCATCTAACAATCAGATAACATAATGAAAAGAGGGTGTTGACCTCCAAAAAGGAAATAAAGCAATACAACAACAAGGTAAGGGAATAGGAGATGCAAATTGCCATATTTGATGCAAAATGAGATCGAGGATGCAAATTGTCATTGTTTTGTGGAACGAGAGAGAAGAGTGATGTGATAAGGAAAACTGACCAAGATTATAACCGCAATATCAAGAAGAGGACCAGACCAAAGCACTGAGAGAAAGAGTCCGTGTGAGTCAAAGTAATTCTGGGTTGCAAAGCTCTTCCAGTTAGTAGCCAAGACACTGTTAAGCTTCTCAGCTAGATAAACTCCTGCCATTGTGCCATATAACTTGTTTTAGTGAACTTCACCACAATGGAAAGAGTTAAACAGCAAATATAAGGATACTTGAGCATAGACATGAGTAACCACCGTGGAACTATTGTAAGGGTTATGGTGAAAATGACCTACTTTTGACCATCAATTCTGAGTGCTGCTCCCAAATCAGAATGCAACTTATCATAACATGACAGCTTGAGCACTACGCTATCAAACTAAGGAGCATCACTTATATGTCCTGTTCTTTATTTCTAGAAAGACACACTTCTATGAGCATAGAGTGCTAAAACCTTGCTAGGTGTTCAAACCACGTAATACCATTTGATATATAATTTAGGCCTGAGACACTAAGAAAGAATAGTAGATTTCCAAAGCGAGGATAATATTATTGCACCTGTCAACTACTCATTTCTTTTATTTAGACTCGATACCAGTACGGGAAAGGTCTCGTAATGGATATCAATTCCCAATGCAGTTATTTTTATGAAAGGATGACCAAAATATGGTTTTCTACCACATCATAAGAATCCCTAGCAACCCCTTTTGTAACGTGCATGCATAAATGAAAGTCAAGTGTCAAACAATCTCCTTTCGTGTTTACTCGTCACCTTACTTTCCAGGAACTAATATTCTCTAAACTCTTCATTTATTTTGCGACATCAACATAGCTCACTCCTCAAAGAAGCACAAGTATAACCCAAACGAAAAATAGCCCAGAGGCAACAAGCTAGATTTTGTTGTACCATCTTGTAAAGAAGCAAAGGAATTTGATCCTATGCAAAACTCTCAATAGCAGGGGTTAAGTATCATGCATGGTTTTGATATTGTTGCACAATACCATTTAACTCTGAAGAGTAATTACTTGAACAATGTAAATCTTGGAGTTTCAAGGAGGAAAACCTTCTCTTTTAAGCAACCCAAAGTATAACCCTATCAGCTATACTGTGCTAGCATAACATGAGATTGAGTACTACACATGAAACCAAAATAATGGGCATGAACATGCATCAACGTGCATTAATCACTAATGGTACAGTGCACATACATGCAATAAGAAACAAGCACATCTGGAAATTAATGCTCTTTCTTGAAATGATTGTAACCAGCAGCAACATAACGTGGAACGAGATTAGGCCAATCAACCAGGGCTCCTACATAAAAGAAAGAACAACCTGCAATTAGAAAGACCAGAAACAGAGGTCACAATGTAACGATGAAACATCAGTCTGATATGGCCATTACAAGCTCAGAAGCTGAGGAGTGATCATATTACTACAATATGAAACAGGAGCCAAATTAAAAACACATTTAAATATATGTATAAATATAAAGTAGAATAAACAATATGCCTACGTAAGAATTTTACTCATATTAAGCCTAAATATTAAATATTTAGTGACCAGCTCAGACAACCTTCCTGGCCTCCTAAAGAATACCAGTCAAACATATGTTACACATGCTTCTTTATTTGCCTTCCATTAATGTGCTTTCGATAGAAATGAAGAAGATCCTATTTCTTTTTTTGGTGTCCTTGACCATATGAACCAGGGTAGAGAGGAGTCTATGGTTGTATGTTCTTGCCTGACTTAGCAGATCCTTCAATGATTTTGCAGCATTCAATTTAGATCATATAATTTGAACGACTAAACAATGTTCCTCCGATTGAGTTCAACATAAAAGGTGCTACTCTAATTCATGTAAAGAAAACATTGAAGTAATCGCAGATCGAGCTTGCTGATGATCTTCCTCTTAGAGGCGGGGGCATGCTGAAATCAGGTTTTGCCACAGGAATGGACATAACAGCATTCAAATCTTGGGGTTCTCTACCTGGAATACAAGGCGGAGTCTTCCCCTCACCTGATCCATAACACCAGACACATGCCTTAACCTAGAGACAAACCTTAACGTCTCCCAAATGAAATAGGGCAATTAACATGCTTCAACACTTTCTCAACTTTTCTTTTTCTTTGATGCTTTAAATATAGACAGGGATGAAGTACAGGGGCCTAGGCAAAAGACAATGTCAGTTGCTGGTACAAGATAGATATTGGGTATCCACATGAATGCTTCACTTTATTCTCTTTTGTCTTAGATTGTTTCTGAGTTAGTTTTTTCCTATTGAACTGATTTGATCAGCGAGGTTGGCGATGAGTAATTATCCACCCATATAAGGATGAAAGATTAGTCTCCAGATGAATTTAAAATATAAACATTTAGATTCGGGAACCCAATTCTAGTAACTGACAGCTTCTTCAGAGCTTAATTCAATCTCAGTAGTCTTTGGGTTTTCACTTGTAGATTCATTAAATTTCTGTTAACTGCAAGTTCAAGGCTCTGATTTCTTCTAATAACATTTTAATCCACTTTAAAGACATGTAATAGAATTTCTTCTGAAATAAAGCTGTTACAATTCTCAGGTTAAGGAAGCTAAAATAGTTATATGATAACAGCAGCCTGAAGATTCTAAAGCATGGGAAGGCAAGCAATTTTATTTCCAGATCAACTTATTGCATCAAATTTATTGAGATCAAATAAGATTGGAACAACTTTAGTCCTAAAGGATTTAATTAAACAACATCTTATAACCCCAGTCAAATTTATAGGTGCCACTCTCCATTATTGATCTTGTCGAAAACACAACAAAAATTTAATTATAAACCAACTATGAAATACTATGAGAAGACAGCATGCAGACTGCACCCGAAACCCCACAAGAGAAAGAAAACTCACAAATCTGATGGAGCAGAAAACAAGCACTGCCACACATACATGGCCAATATATACGTATACTAAGTATAAGATCAGACAATCCTTAAAAGTTTCACATATAGATTACAATACAACACGGTATACAAATGTCATAAAATTAACACTGTAGTCAAAATCCAAACGGTAAATGGCTCTCCAAAAAATACCCAAGAAAACATAAAATCTTTAGCATCAAATAACGAACATCTACGTGTACAATATTCACACAAAAGAATGCACGATTATGTATACATGCAAACAAAAATACAAATATCTGCACTTTGTCACTAAAACCGGCATAACATGTGGCTTTAAATCTACACAAACAAGACCGAAAACACATAAAAACTTCACAGACAATACTTCGCGCTTTTATGCATTTATACACATGCAAAAATCTACACTAGGGAATCAATACCCACATAGGAAATAGCTTAAAGTTCCATAACAAATCATAGAATGCATGAAAGCTTCACAAGGTCCATAGCCCCGGGAACGTATATCATGTATCTGCAGGTATACAGTGTAAGGTGTACCATTGAACAAATAGCAAATAGTTGTGGGTACTGAACAAATAATAACTGAACAAACATTTGTGAGGTACTAGATAAACAGTCACTGGACAAATAGTTATGGGGTACTGTAAGGATATAATTTGGGCCATAGCCCCAGGTTTGAAAAGATTAACAATAATTGCCCTGATCCTCAATTTCATATTAGCCTAAAATGAATTATCGGGTCATTATTTGTTATTCAAATGCACTATACTAAAATCTACAAATTATAATCAACACCCACATAGCAAATGGCTTAATTTTCTGGAAGCAGCGAAACAATATCTGGCTTGTCGATTTCTGTAAATGTTAACATAAAATCTATCCATACATATAGAGATACGTATGATCACAGAAAGAGAAATCAGAAGAGCGGAAGAGTACCGTCCAGTCAATGGCATGGAAGAATCCCATGAAGTTGTCAAAAGCAGGCCTCATAAATCCGGAGTGGAGCTCAGCAGCGAGCTTCTCCACCAGGTCTGCCATTTGGTCCATGTGGGTGTTCATTGCTGAAGTGATATCCTCCATCCTTCTTTAGTTTGTATAACAGTAGCAAGATATAATTGTTGGTTTGTATAACAATAGTAAGATATAATTGCTGAAAATTTTCAGTGGTCTTTTTTCTTTGCAAGAACTCAGCAGCTTCTCTCTATGTAAAATGTAAATGATGGGAAGATCCTTCTTCCTTTCTGACAAATCTAGAAAACAGGGTGACACCTCTCGCATTAGATTAATTCCACAAGATTCTGTAATTTTTTTTTAACAAATTTATTTATTGTTTCTGAGTAATATTTTTTAGATACGAAATTTATTTAGAAATTTAAAATTAATTTTCTAATTTTATTAAAATTTTACTTCAAGGGATCAATTTTTTATTTTGCATATTTATTTTAAAAAAAGAATTTGAGAACGACAACAGTATCTTACAAAATATAACTGTCACGCCCCGAAAAAAAAAAAAGAAAAATCGAAACAGCTTAATTCTCGAGAATGCAACCACCACTAGGAATGGCAACGGATTGGTATCCTGCCCACGAAGGAATCCCAAACCAACTATCGGATATCATCTCGACCCTGAATCCCATCCCCGAATAAAAATTAAATGTAAATTCCATTTTTGAAACGTCTCGAACCCGCGGATACGTGGAACTTCTCCAACCTGAACTGAAAATTGGAAAACCCTTCCCCAAATTAAAACCCGGACACCCGAATCCAAATTTAGAACCAAAAACAAAAAAAAACTAAGCTAAAAGAAATTTCTAAAACTTTAATTTGAATTTGAACGAGTTTTATGAACAAAATGAAAAGCTCAGCTATTCAATGTCACACAAGAAAACATCCGTCAATGTATAATACGTGTATATATATATATATATATATATATGAATATGAATGACACAAGAATACATCTGTCAAATGTATTTAAATGCAGTACAAGCTGTTTTCAGCTTTCTGCACGGCACTAGATCATTTTTCTGATTATATGATAAAATATAATTGCACCGCGACTGCCTAACATGTCTTGTTTTCTGTTACTAGTCGTAAAGGGCCGTCCAAAGCACGGCTATTGTCCAATGTTATTAACATAAAATATTTATATACTTTATAAGTAAAATTTTGACAAAATAAAAATACAAATAGAAAGCAACAATACATATTAATTTGCATCATATTGCAGCTCAATCTTTGCCAAAAATCACTATTCATTATTACTATTTTTTGTTGTACAAAAAAGAGTCAGCATGTTAAAAAAAAGGGGCTGCTTTACCTATCAGTGAAATAAAAGGCTTTTTCTACATTATTATCATGATGGACATCAATATCAATATAAAGGACACGAGCATGGTATTAAGAAGCTCCAAAATTCCTAGAACTAAATCATTGACGTAACAAAATCCAGATGCTACACACTTCTTGGAGTCGTGCAACCCACCGCCCCAATTGATAGCAACGTCACAAAGCTGATTGTTCAACCCGTGTGCAACATCTGCTAGGAAGCAATAATGTGGCATCAATAGATTTGAACTATCTGGTTCTCATTGAAAGAACCGTCAAGATTCACTTAGATTATTTGGTGTAAAGATAAGAATACAAGATCAATAGAGTGTTGTACAAAGTGCAACTTATCAATATGATGCCCAGTATCAAGTAAATGCAAAACTCCAGAAACATAAGCCAAACCCCGATCATGGAATAAAGCCCACTAAACTTTATCTTTTAAAAGCTTAAAAGAGATAATCGGTGGATACAAAAAATGCTAAGCAAATAGCATTTTTTGCGCAAGGTGCATAACATATTAGACTGCACATGCATCACAGGTGGAATCTTTTCCAATAAGAACAGAACAAATTATCCTATCAATAGCTAAAGCACTCCAAATGAACCAAATAAATATTGCGAATCTCATCGTTCAGATGAACCTAAACATCATAACGCATCTTTAGCAAAGCATCAAACTAAAAGAGCATAATCAATATCTACACACACTACTATTTTATAACTGATTGACTTTCGAGAAATTAAATGTCAAGAAATTAAATGGAAAAGTGATTTCTGAAAGAAGTCCTAAATTTGCTTTAGGTAGTAATTAACAATGATAATCAGACTTCAATATTCAAGCAATTATCGTCCATGTTACCAAGTTACATTGAAGTATGCAAAAGTCATTCTGCTTTCACTTCAATCAGTCATATCACTTAAACTGCATGTTATTAAGTTCTATTAAGATAAATGAAACACATCACTGTAATTACTTAGCAATCATTTTAAACAAAGAGATTATAACATGATTAACAAATTATTAAGACACATTTAGCTTTGTTTTTTGTTTTTCCCAGTTCAGTAGCAAGAACACATGATTGCACACATATGAGACCCTCGATTATGTAATATGCACACAAAACAGTAGATTTCACGTCAAAGGCTTAACCTTTCGACCATTCGCTGCTCTGCAACAACAATTCTTGACCAAAATCGCACATTTCAATTGAATGGTCACTTA
This sequence comes from Cordia subcordata, assembly GCA_028554755.1. Classification (NCBI taxonomy): domain Eukaryota; kingdom Viridiplantae; phylum Streptophyta; class Magnoliopsida; order Boraginales; family Cordiaceae; genus Cordia; species Cordia subcordata. The sequence goes on along the minus strand of JAPTOF010000010.1, from coordinate 12,148,726 downwards.
ATTGCATTAAAAAAAATTAGAAATCCATGAACCCAGGAATTTAAAACCCTAGCTAAATCAATTGTGTGCATATGGGTAAAACATGGCTCAATCTCATGTTGTCTCAAAATCAATTTATGCCCTAATTACTCTCAACTGCATCTATACATCTGTAAAAACATATTTTTGTACATAGAGTCAAGGTTTTCTTGTTTTCCTTTGAGAAATTTTATCGCGATGGAGGCTTCAACAGATAGGGTCAAAGGGCTGTGGAGTTCAACCTCTAAGGAGCGGCTGATTCAAGTTGTTTCGCCATATCCACCGTCGAGAAAAGGTCGACATACGCAGTCATTCATAAAATCTTCGGTCTACATTTGACTTGTGAGATGATGGGAGACTGGGGGCATTTTTTTTACAAATAACACAATTTAAATAATAAATTTAAAAAATAATCTTATTTTTTACTAATTTCAAAACTAGCACTTTTATTTTTTCAATAAACAAAAACGGGTATTTAAAAAACGAAAACTTGCAATGGGTTATTCAAAAGCCGAAAAATCTTCCCCAACGGCACAATAATAAATGTGCCTTGATTCTCACGCTATTGGTTATTGAATAGCCGAAATCGGCTATTCAATAACCGAACGTTTTAGTATAAATACCCCCTTTCTTCTTCCCCACCCGAGCTCAAAGCTTTTCCACCCCTTTTGTTTTACCCCACGTTTTTTTAGCCCCAAAAATCAAAATCTCGCACAAAAAGCTTCAAGCCTAAGATTTTGCCTCTTATTGTAAGCTTTTTTAAGTTTTTACTGATTTAAAGTATTGTTTTTTATGTTCTTTTCAAGTTGTTTCATGTATATGTATGTATCATATGTATGTAGAGTTGTATATATCGTATTTATGTATATATTCATGATGTGTATGTACATATATGTTGTGCATGTTTATATTACGTATGATATGGGTGATATAATTATTGATGTTATTGTCGTGTAGTTTAGTTTTAAATATTGATATTTGAATTACCACGTTGAAATCATTATTATTGAAAATATTATTATTATTATTATTATTAGTGTCATGATTGTTATTATTTGTATTGTTAGTATAATTATACTTTTTATATAAATTTGTTTTATTATTATTTCATTGTTATTGTTATTATTTTCAATATAATAATAATAACAATTATGATAATAATAATAATAGTAATTATTATTATTATTACTATTATTATTATTATTATTATTATTATTATTATTATTGTTATTATTGTTATTATTATTATTATTATTAGTTTTATTATAATTTTTATTATTTTTATTATTATTATTACGATTATTAGTTTCGTTATTACTGGTAATTTTATTATTATTAGTTTTATTATTATTTTTATTATTATTATTATTGTTATTCTTATCATTATTATCATTATTATTAGTTTTATTATTGTTGTTATTATTATTATTATTATTGGTATTATTATAATTTCTATTATTATTATTAATATTATTAATATTTGTTTTATTACTATTTTTAGTGTTATTATATTATTATTATTGTTGTTGTCATTTGTATTATTTGTTTTATTATTATTTTTAGTAGTAGTAGTAGTAGTCGTCATCATCTTAGTAGTTGTCTTCTTCTTATTGTTATTATTATTATTTTTAGTTTTATTACTATTATTATTATTATTATTATTATTATTATTATTATATTTAATGTGTTTTATTTTTATTTTTATTATTAATATTAGCTTTATTATTAGTTTTATGATTAGTTTTTTTATTCTTGATCTTATTCTTATTGTTATTATTATTAGTTGTATCATTATTATTGTTATTATTATCATTATTATTAGTTTTATTATTGTTGTTGTTGTTGTTGTTATTATTATTATTATTATAATTTCTATTATTATTATTATTATTTTTTATTTAATGTGTTTTATTTTTATTTTTATTATTGGTATTAGCTTTATTATTAGTTTTATGATTAGTTTTTTTATTCTTGATCTTATTCTTATTGTTATTATTATTATTCCTATTCTTATTGTTATTATTATTAGTTGTATCATTATTATTGTTATTATTATTATTATTATTATTATCATTAGTCTTATAGTATTATTATTATTGTTATTATTATTTTTAGTAATATTATGATTATTAGCAATATGAATGTATATTAATATATATACTAATCAATTCATTTATTGTTCGTAGGTGATGCCATGGCCCAAAAACCAATACCGGAGGACACATCCCTTCTTGTTCACTATGCTCAGCATAGGACTCATCTGATGATGAGCAACACATATATGAGGGAGGTCTGAGTACCCAGATGCAATAAGCATCTATATGATGAGCCTGAGCATCCTCGTGTTCAGGAACCATTGGCGACTGCAGGCTTTTATGAGTGCTATGCAACTGGTGGGCAGGAGTTTTATTATCCTATGCTTACTGCCCTAGTAGAGCAGTGGAGAGCAGAGACGCATACATTCCACCTCACTTATGGAGAGGCCACCATCACACTGCAGGACGTAGCTATTTTATGGGGTTTACCCGTACAGGGTGATCCTATGCTAGAGATCGATAAGGCGCGACACACGGTTGTCGAGTGGCAGCAGCTATTTCATGATGTATGTGGTGCAGCACTTCCTCAGGACGCCATTAATGCAAGAACCGGTAAGGTAACCTTGCATGAGTTGAGGAATGTATACACGTCGACACATCTAGAGGAGTGCACCCAGGAGCAGACTCAGCATCATGCCCATCTGTGGATATTCTCCTTCCTGAACTGCCATTTGTTCGCCGACACCAATGGCAACCTGGGAGACATGAACTGGTTGTCTGAGCTGTAGGCCTTTGGGAATATTAGACAGTTGAATTGGGGCACTGCAGCACTTGCATCCGTCTACCATCAGTTGGATCTATGTGCATACGGTGATAGAGTGAACTTATGTGGTGGGTTTAGTCTGATGTAGGTATCATATATATTCTATACTGTATTTGTAAAATTTATATGAACAGTAATGTTACTAACGTATTGGTTTACGTGCAGTGATGGCTGTTCGATAGATTCGACATATTTAGGCCCAGACTCCATCCGCCGCCAGCACGACAAGCGCGGCGATCACACCCGGCAGAGGGTAATTGGGTTGGGTTACCAGGGAAGCCCCGTGGTGCAGTATATCAACAACTAAAGGAGTTTTGAGATACTGCTAATGGCGGTTTGTTGGTGATTCGCGATGCATAAGATGCAGCTGGATCAGGTGTGATAAGCATATTAAGATTTATAACTGTATATTACATATACTCTTTCAGTTAATAACTATTTAACTTATGAGAGCAATAAAATTGACATCGCAGTTTGATTGGGAGCCGTACAAGAGCACCATGGACTAGCTGCCACTGTATTGCACGGAGGGGTCTGATTGGTGGAGAGCATATGTCCCACTGCTGTTGGGACGGATGGTGGAGTATCACAGATCCGACAGGGTTCTGCAGCAGTTTGGTTTGCGACAGTCAATCCCAGACCCACCGTTACCGTTGATGACAGTGGACCACATCCAAGGAAAAGAGAAAATAAAGGATCCTACTGAGTTAGCTCGGTTGCGTGGTCTATGGGATGCGCAGCGCAGGGTGATCGCCGAGGAGAGCCCAGATATAGTCCCATTGTCTCAGTACATGCAGTAGTACCGGCGTCACTCTATCACCGTCATCAGTCAGTCGTTGTCGGAGCAGACACATACCGGCTACCAGACACAGTCCCGGGACACGGATCATCTGGTAAGTACGGTATCACAACGTCATCGTGATTTTTGTAATATATTATGTAATGTAATAATGATGTGCTCTGTGTGCAAGCTAGTACCATGGGTACCGTGTATCACCACCTATAGTGCGGGTACCAGCAGCATACGCAGGGTACATTTTCATCTGCGAGCTTCTGGCTAGAGATGCACTTTGTGCCCAGCCAGATGCAGTAGACATTGACACAGGCACAGTACTAGCATGTGCTCGATACCCCCACATTCTTCGATGTCCCGCCGCCAGCGAAGCCGTATATCCCGACTGCATCGCAGTCGACACCGCCACAGCCTGTACCCACATGGCCTTACCCGCTGACGCAGTGGACTATACCAGTATATTGGACTGGGCAGCCCACACAGATGTCCCCATTCTTCACACAGCCCACTCAGCCTACCCCGAGCCCCTTTGCTCAATCAGCGTAGCCATCTTCGTCGAGCCATGGCGTTGGGGGGTCGTCTAGGTCCTTCCAGTACGCTTCAGGCAGTCAGCCCTTCTTCTCGTTCATGACGACCCCATTTGTGCCGAACCGCCTTACGCAGCCTGGTAGTGGATCTGGTCATCAGGGGATTGGGCAACCCCCTGATGATACGCTGCGAATAGAGGATTACCTTCATGACGACCCATAGGTTGAGACTCAACCGTCATAGCCACCGGAGGTGTAGCGTTCTGCGCGAGCCCGGCCCTACCGGCGGTAGGGCGGCCGGCGATTCGGCCGGACCCTCCGAGTCCGGCCCCAGCGGCGAGGATGCAAAGCGGCATGGACCATCCCAGGCTGGGTAGGGACAATGGAAGAGGAAGCACCCGCGGGATCAGGGTCCGAGCAGGCGACAGCCCTAACAAGAGAAGAAGGGACACCCTCCAAATTGTGGCACCGAATATCGTAGGGCTTAGGTATCAGTGGGTGGTTTGGAGTGTATATGTACATGTCACTGTAATACTTTTTGGCAAGTTTTATTTCTTTTTCTCTTATTATTGTTGATTCTCGTTTTACATAATAGCAAAGGTTCAATCACCGATTAATATGACATCATAACAAAGGTTCAATCACTGATAAATATGACATAACAGCAAAGGTTCAATCACCGACGAACATTAGAAAATAGCAAAGGTTCAATCACCAATTAATATGACATAATAACAAAGGTTCAGTCACCAATGAAGATGACATAATAACAAAGGTTCAATAAACGACAAAGATGACATAATAACATAGGTTCAATCACCCTGTACAGTTTAAACGATTGTGCCCTGGCTGATGACAGTTCGAACACCTTCTCCGACCAACTTAATCCGACTGGTCCATTTCGTTGGGGATACGTCTACCACTCCTTCTTTGGTGCAATCGTGCTGGATTGGGGACTAGTTGCCATGTGGGTGCTAGTGGCCAGTAATCCTTATGTCCCAAAGGCTCGAACGGCATTGAGTATGTTGCAGTGTAAGCTGCCACCGTATATTTCTTCGGTATTAACTCATCGATTGGTTTGTTTAGATAACGTGCTAATGCCTGTGCATGCGAACACAGCACATGATACGCTTTCCATTTACCACATGTATATGTCTTCTCGTTGAATTTCACGACTTGTGTTGGGGGTCTTTTAGTGAATGACGTCGGTGAACGCCCGACCTGTGCCGTACAAGTTGGGAAGTAGAAATTTAAAACACAGTGACGATGTTAATGAGACTTCCACTTCTTAAAAAGTTCCCTTGTTCTACTTGGGAGCAGCGTTTGTTGTCCAACCAAATAGCTAGCATTTATGGATCGATTGTAGAAGTATTCCAACAATTTTATTAAAGTGTGACTGACTAACGCAGTTATTGGTAAGCATCTTGCACCAACAAGAACACTATTAAAACATTCGACATTGATCGTCGTCATCATACCCCAACGGGCCCTTCCATCTGAAGAAAGAGTCCAAAGTTCCTTGTCGATTTCAAATAAATAGTCGTACGCCTTCTTCTCAACACTGCCAGGTGTGGGGTCAACTTCAAGAATTTTTTGCATGATTGCATTATGCTTGCGAACTTGATGTTCTTTTTCAGCTGCCCAACACAAGTCTTTGCTGTATTGGTTTCGAAAATGCTTCGTCACGTTACTTTTCAGATGGCGAAGGCAAATACGATGTTTTACACGTAAATGCCCGACTGACGAGATATTTTCCATAGCAACAAGTATCCTTGGGTGACGATCAGATATTAAACAAACCTCTTCCATATCATGGAGAAAATGCTGCCGCACGAGCCCTAGGAGCCATGCCCAACTATTTGTTGTCTTAGCATCAACTATGGAAAATGCCAATGGTAAAACTTTTCCTGTTGCATCTGTCATCAGTGACGTAAGAAGATGACCCTTGTATGGGCCTCGTAAGTGGGTACCGTCGAGCGTCATCACAGGTCGACAATGCTTCCATGCTACGATGCACGGTGTAAAAGCCCAGAAAACATAGTCAAAAATTTTGTACTCTGCTGTCAAACCCGTAAAGAACTTGTAAGTTACGATCGTCCCTGGATTCTTTCTCTTCAAAGCTCTAAAGAATCGTGGAAAGGACTCATATGAGGTGTGCCAATCGCCATATACAATTTCGATCGCCTTATTTCGCCCACGCCATGCCTTCCCGTAAGATATATCCACCTGGAGTGCTTCTTTAATGTAAGCTCAAACAAAACCGACCTCAAAATTAGGTTTATGTTTTACAAAATGTCTTACCATAAATCCGACCAAATCAACGGTAAGATTTCTGTGCCCACACTGTCTGTTATGAGCTAAGCAGTTGTGTACCCCGCAGTACTTTGTAATCTCGAATTGTCGGTGCGTGGATCTTTTAGTGGCACGCAAGTACCATCTACATGGATTATCGCAGCTGCTATTCTTGCAAGAAGCGACATACAGGCTCGGTGTGGACCAGTCGACTAAGTACTCTCTTTGTACGCTGACTGCGTACATCTGTATGGCCCGCTGCACATCCTTTTTGGTAGGGAAAACCATACCCAATGCAAGCTCCTTAGTATCTGGGTTCCAAATGGGCTTGGTTGCTGGTATATCCATGCTATCCATGTAGTACTCCTGCGTAGCAGTTTGTAACTCGACATTATCTAACTCCTCTACCGTAGGTACTCCATCGCTACTCGGACCACCTTCTATGTTAGAGTTTGCATAGTCATCGTATTCATCATCATCATCGTACCATGCATTTTGTTGGTTCAACTCCACATCCTCATCATCTTCTTCCGGCTCGGATTGAAATGTGTCCATATTCAAGTCGAACATATATCCTTGAAGAGTTATACCAGTAGATCAAAATTTAGACGATCATACGGACAAGTCCAAAGGACACATAGAATCTACTGTTTGCATGTGCATGTCCCAACTGACCAAAACTCAACACCTAAAGCACAAAGCAGATGACCCTAGCCAAGCAAGGTCCCACTCATAGTGGATCAAAGTGTTGAACCCTAACTTTGTTAGTTCATTCATATATGCTCAAGATTGAGAGCATTGGCAACTTAGCAGCAGTGAGTATTGTATTTTCTAACTTTGATTGTACGATTACAAGAAAATTAATTCATACAATTTATGATTGATACAATTGAGTCTTATAAATAGATACAATCCAAATTACATTGATATGCTAATTGTAATCCTGAAGATAAGTATGTTATCATGATTTAACTAAAATTTGTTACAAGAACATTATTATATATCACTCATCTTGCTTTCCTTTTTTTATAAATACACATTAGAGATTTTATATTAAATAGGTTATTGTTTTCCTAATAAATTTTTTATTCTTTTATGAGAAAAGAAGAGGCACCTTTGCTATATTGAGTTGGTGTTTGGATTGGCTTATTGAAAAGCTACTTAAATTATTTTTTTAAGAGACTTTTTCTTTATTTCGACTTTAAGCAATTATGTATTTAAATATAAGTCACAGTTACAAAAATAAGCATTTACATGTTTAGTTAAAGTGGGTTAAAAAGTAGCTTATATTGTTCACTATTAAAGATGTTCAAATAGAATATTAGTTAAGACATTTATATATATATATATATATAGTTATTTATATCTTTCTTAAAATATATTATCAAAATGTTATTTAATAATTTAATTTATATCATATATATTAAAAGTATATAATAATCACATAAAATATAGATGAAAAGGAAAGTATAAGATAAAAGAGTAAAGATAGTTAAGTAATAAAGATAAAAAAGTAAGGACAAGATTACAATGATTTGGTCATTTTTTTTAAAGTACTTAAAGCCATAAAAAGATGAAGTTGGGAGTGAAAACCTTTTTATTTTCTATTTAAAGCCATTTAGAAAATTACTTTTTTATTGAAACAAGCACGTCTACTAACTTAAATATGACTTTAAAAGGGTGCTTGGATTGGCTTATTAAAAAGCTACTTAAAATATTTTTGGCGTTAAGGGGCTTTTTTCTATTGTCAGTTTTAAATAGTTACATGTTTAAATAAAAGTTCTAGTTATAAAAATAATTATTTACATATTTGATTAAAATAGATTAAAAAGTAACTTATATGGTTAAAATAATTATTAAAGACATTAAAATAGAATTGAAAAGGAAAGTAAGAGATAAAAGAGTAAAGATATTTTAGCGATAAAATAAAAAAGTTAAAATAAGATAGTAAATGATTTGGTCAAACTTGCTTTTCTTCAAAGTGTTTAAAGCCATAAAAAGCAAAAGTTAGTGGTAGGGAGCTTTTTATTTTCTACTTGAAGCCACTTAAAAAAAATACTTTTTTTTTTTAAAACAAACACTTTCATCGGTTTAAATTAGGCTTTAAGTAAGTTTGATCAGTTAAAAAAAAAGGCTTACCATGTGCTGAAAAAGAACATAACACTTATCTCCACTAGAGTTTATCATCAACAATATCAATACTTTACGTATCCAAGTAAGGGTCGAAGGACATCGTTAGAGTTGGATGTTCTTTCATGTGGCGCTATGAACAAGTGTCACATAGAGGAGAAACTGCTAGAGCTCTTGGTTCCCATCAATTTTATACAACATCCTCTGAGCATGTGTTAGAGCCCTTCCCATCGAAGAAATTTTGACAAAAATATCATGTAAGTCAACAAGCAAAGGATAAAGAGATTGAGCAAATTGGGGAGGTTTATAATCGGCTTATGGCTTAGCATTCTTGGACTCTAACTGCTGAACAGAACTCAAATTCATCAAATATGATGACAATGACTTCATCATTTGAGACTGACTATCATTCATAAGACTAAACCCTCTCCAACTCGTAGAAGCAATACTCCCAACTGTGACCCAATAAACACAAAATTTATTAATATTAGCTTCTTGAGAAACCGTGACCCAATAAACACAAAATTTATCTGGTGTATCTTGAAGATTCATGTAAATTTGTCTCGCCATAGTTGTCTTCCCAACACCTCCCATACCTTAGATACCAATACATGGGACATGGTTAGACTCTTCTTGTAACCAAGCTAAGATATTATCCAAGTCTTGCTTCAATGCCTCACCACGTAACTGTGTCGTGAATAATTGCATATTGCTTGTCTCATTTGCATCAAGTAGAAGGTCACCAAAATTATGACTTAGCTTAACAAGTTTTTCTGCTCCTCCTTTTTATTCTTTTACATGATCTCCACAGCATAAAAGTTTTGAAGTATCCAGCTTCTTTTAATCTATCATCTAATTGGTCATATTCTTTTTTGAACTTTTCCACCTCCATCAACCAATTTCCAACTTCCATTGTCCTTTTCTTCTTACCCAATAGTTCAGCATTATTCACTCTTGTCTGTATGTCAGATGCCTTGCTTGTCAATACTTGTCAATATTACAACGTTTTCCTTAAGAGCTTGCTCATTGTCATTGAAGGCAAGTACATTGGTGATTTTTTCCCTTTTTTTAATAAATGACGCATATTTTAAAATCTATTACGAAAATAGCCTTGTTTCAAAATGTTTTTCAAAAATGGCTTTTTGGCTTTTGAATAGCCAAAATTGGCCATTGAAAAAATCAAGAGTTTTTTCAATAAATGTAACTACTTTTACTTGATATGTTGTCAGGACATGTGACAAATTCGGTTATTGAATAATCGAAATCGGCTATTCAAAAACTGATGTCAACTTTCGGCCATTCAGCAGTCGAAAATTGTGAGGGAATATATTCCTCTACCAGTGTGGCAAATTTCTAGTTTCCAATGGCAAATTTCGACTTTTAATAACCGAAATTTTGTCCCGTCATTCACCCTTCACGTCAATGAATATATGGCTGACAAGGTGGCAGCCAAATTCATTTCTTGAAAAGCCGAAATTCCATATTCGGCTATTCAACTAACAAACTCAACCCCACAAGACTCTATATAATCCCATACCCTGTTGCTTGCTTCATTCATCCAACCAATTGGCTTGTAAAACTTACTCGCAAAAAGTACTTTCAACTATTTTTTGAACACTTCTTTCAGCCCACCGAAATTGTTTCAAACCATCCAGAAATTAAAACCAATCCTGAAAAATAATATGATCCAAACGCAGTAACTGTTATTTTACATTATGGAGGCCAAAAAATCGATGGCCCTTTCAGTGTATAGTAAGAGATTGCAAAGCCTAGGCGCAAAGTCAAAATAACAGAAGAAACGTTGTATAATGAGTTTGTTTACAGTGTTTATGAGAAGCTTAATTTGCATTACGACGTGGACAGAGTTCAGTTACATCACCATTTTCAATCGGCACTCATCAACTCCCTATATCCATACTTCAGTGTTAGTGCAGTCACTTCCGATGAAGAGTTGTGGGACATGTACGAGATCGCTCCTAATTACATGTGTATAGCAGATGTTTATGTTGACGACGATACGGATGACGTGTACATTCCCCAGATAATAAGTGGTGCTCTTTCTCATGGTAGTGTCCCCGATTCGAATGCAAATTTTACTGGTTACCAAGATGAAGGGGTTGACACAATGACAACCGTGCCGGAGTATTCCAATTTAAACGTATCTCCTCAAAACACATTTAATGTTGTAGGGACATCATATGCCGAAGGTTGACATGCGATGTTCGACTTGAATATAGACACATTTCAATCCAAGTCGGAAGAAGACGACGAGGATGCGGAGTTGAACCAATAAAATGCATGGTACGATGATGATGAATATACAAACTCTAACATAGGGGGCAGTCCGAGCAGCGGTGGAGTACCTATGATTGAGAAGTTGAATCATGTAGAGTTACAAACTACTACACGAGAATACTACATGGATAGCATGGATGTGCTAACAACCACGCCCGTTTGGGACCTGATAAGGAGCTTGGAGTAGGCATGGTTTTTCCTACCAAAAAAAATGTATAAATAGCCTCTCTGCAAGTGAGGTAGAATGTGTGTGTCTTTGCTCTCCACCGCTCAACTAGGGTAGTCAGCATAGGATAATAAAACTCCTGCCTGCTTGCTGCATGACACCCATAAACCCCCGCAGTGGCCAACGCCTCCTGAACACAAAGGTGCTTAGGCTCGTCTTATAGATGCTTATCACATCTAGATACTTAAACCCCTTTTAGATATGTAGTGGTCGTCATCAAATGAGTCCTATGCTAAGCATAGTAAATGAGAAGGGAAGTATCTTTGGGTACCAGTCTGTGGGCCATAATGTAACTTACGAATAACAAATTAATTAATTAATAATTATATTAATAGTAATTATATTGATAATAATCCTAATAAGAACACTAGCAATATTATTAATAATAATAACAACAACAACAATAACAACAACAACAACAACAACAACAACAATAATAATAATAATAATAATAATAATAATAATAATAATAATAATAATAGAAATAATAATAATAATAAAAATATTTTTTGTATTGAAAATACTAATAGTAATAATAATAATAATAATAATAATAATAATAATAATAATAATAATAATAATAATAATAATAATATTATTATTATTATTATTATTATTATTATTATTATTATTATTATTATTCTAATATACAACATAATAATCATAATTATAATAAGAAAAACAATAATAAACTATTAATAATAAATAATAATCATACTAATACTAAAAAAATTATACTAATCATGATGCTAATAATAATTTTAATAATATTAATTACATTAATATTCACAATAATAATCACACTAAATGATAATTATTTAATGTAATACTTCCTACAACATAATTAATAAATTTCCTAATACTCTAATAAATTCCTATTTCTTGATTTTATTGAATTCCATTTTTTTTTAATTCTATAACATTCTAAACCTAATTAATAAATTTCCTATTACTTTAGAAAATTCCTATTTTGGGAATTTCATTGCATTCCATTTTTTTTCAATTCTATAACATTCTGTACATAATTAATAAATTTCCTATTACTTTAATAAATTCCTATTTCGAGAATTTCATTGCATTCCATTTTTTTCAATTCTATAACATTCTAAACATAATCAATAAATTTCCTATTACTTTAATAAATTCCTATTTACGGAATTTCATTGCATTCCATTTTTTTTCAATTCGATAACATTCTAAACATAATTAATAAATTTCTTATTACTTTAATAAATTCTTATTTCTTGATTTCATTTCATTCCTTTTTTTTTTAATTCTATAACATTCTAAACTATTAGATTTCAGTTTTCCAAATTTCCTATTAATTTTAATTTTTCTATTGTCCATATCTATAACTAAACTACATATTTACAAAATCTACATAAATAACTATACCAACATCTACACATATAACATATACATACACAGCATATGAATGTGTGTGTGTGTGCATATATATATATATATATATATATACATATACATACATACACATGACATACATATAAACCATACATATGTACAGAAAATTTCATAAAATTAAATCGGTAAAAACTTTAAAAACTTACAAGAATAGGAAAATTCCTAAGCTTGGAGGTTATTTTGTGTTATAATAAGGATTGGAGCTTCAAAAATCGTGGGGGAAAATGGAAAAATGCAAAAAAATGGCTGGATGTGAGAAAAAGAAGAAGGGGGTAAGGGGTTAAAAACAACTGCCGTTCGGCTTTTGAATTGCAAAATCAGCTATTCAATAGCCGAAAACATGAAAAGTGGCATATTTTTCGCGGTAGTTTTAAACTGGGTCAATTTCGGCAATTCAAAAGCCCATTTTGGCTATTCCAATGCCGAAAATTGCTCTGCCAATGGAACAATAATAAATGCACATATTACGGTGATTCAAAAGACTTTTTCGGCTATTCAAAAGCCGAAAATGCTAAATTTGAAATCCCCTAAAAAACAAGGTTATTTTCATGAACACATCTATTAAATAGGCTATTTATAAAATAAAATCCAATTTTTTCCCCAATTCAAGTGATGAATAATTCTAGAATATTGTGTCCATAGCTCCATTCACGTTTGCTCTATTTGTTATAGTCTTATTTTAAAATACTTATCCTATTGAAATGAGGGGAATTCTTATAAGATTTAAAACATCTTATCATGCATCCTTTAAAAAACTCAAAACAACTTATACTTTTTATCTTATAAGAAATAAGCAATCCATTCTTTCTTATTTTTTACAACTATAAAATGTATAGTGTATATGATAAGATATCTTAAATCTTATAAGATATCTCTAAATTTCAATAGGATAAGCATATTAAAATAAGATCATTCCAAACACACTAGTTGTCACCTAAAAATATTAATGTAGCTCAAAAAGAGGCATGCATAACATGACCGGCTTAAACTCCACTAAAAGAAAACTGAGAAGGTTTTCTCAATCTACTAGAAAGGAGTATGACTTCTTATAGAATAATTTAATCAATATAACTATTTTGTCTGCTAGATACTAACATAAGATTGATAAATGTCTAAAAAGATGCATTACTATCATTTTATGTGTATGGTTTTGACGATATTCATGCCAAAATTCATGATATAATCTTAGAGAATCAAATAAATTCGTCTTGGTCATACTTTGCCATTTTATTGTAATTGATATTGGTGTATGTTTAGTTGATTTGATTGTATATTTGACTAGTTTTGATTCACATGTGAAGGAGTAAGTTTGGTTAGGTTTCGTAGGTTATTTGATAATAACTTGCTCTCATACAATGTAAAAGGGTGTTGAGCAATTGAAAACACTTTCATCATGTGTAGCGATATTACATATATACAAAACTAAGATTAAAAGCATGGTACGTAATCAATCAAATATACAATCAAATCAACTAAATATACCCCAATATCAATAACAATAAATTGGCAAAGTATGACCAAGATTGATTGATTTGATTCTCTGAGATTATGACATGAATATACATATGTATCAATTAGTTAAGTACGAAACTTCTAGACATCTGATCAGTCATATCCAAAATATTTTACAATCATCTCTTGTGAATTAAAAATGATGAGTTGTGTACCATTCTGCCGTGCCTCAAGAATAGAATTTAGGCCTATTTGGATTGACTTTTTTCCCCCCAAGAAAACACTTTATTACGTGAAAAAATACATTTTTTGCAATAATTGTAAAGCCCATTTTGAGCCTTGGGCTCTCTGGGCCAAGCAGCCATTAGGGCCCAAGCATGGGCTTCTGATAGCTATGGGGAACATAACGATTTGAGGACTCGGTTGACGAACAAGGCAAGTCCCGCGGTAAAGGAAAGTCACACACTTACTAATTAAGTCCGTTGATCGTCGGCCCATAATGGATCTCAATCAAATTAAATCTCCCGCAAAGGAGAAACTCAAGCCATAAGTGATACGAGCTTGCCTTTAAAAGCTAGGATGAAGGAGTGGCATGACACAATAAACCCTACTTGTCTTCAAGCAAAAGCTTTCTTCTCTTAGGTGCCTTGGTTATCTAGTCCCTCTATCCCACAAAGGAAACTAAATCCTATTACCTTTAGACCTTAATTGTTAAGCTCTACAATAATTATTTGACTTAATTTCTGAGAAAGCTGAATTTCTTAAAATAGTTCAAATACAACTTTTTTCAAAAGTAAAAAATTTTAACTTGTCAAATAAAATACTTTTTTCAAAATTTATTAAAAAGTAGCACTTTTGGAGAAAGCCGATCTAAACAAACCCTTGGGCTTGTGTCCCAAGTTGACTAAATCAAATTGGTTAACCCAAATTGTTACATAAACCTATAAAAATCATTATAAACATTCGGTTAACATATTTTCCACTAATACAAGACATTACACCGTTAGTATGTTAAAAGAAATCCACAAAACAAAATTCAACTATTATTCATATTTGTAAATCAATAAATGAGGCTTTTTATAAAGTTTTAACCTTTTTTTTAAGTCAATCGAATTACTAATTGTAAAAGAAGATGTGTTTTTTTGAAGAAAAAAATTATTTAAAAAACCAATCTGAATGGACACTAAAAGTATAGTACTTGGATGTGTGGCGGCAGTTGGATCATTAGATGAAGTCATTGAAGTACATGAAGCCTATTTGTTGCCTATTCAATGACAGTGCTTTGTTGTTCCGAGCAAGCTGGTTTGTCATTGGCTCTATTTTTAGTTCTTTTTCTATCTAAATTATTCAATGCATTTGTTCATGAATCCAACCTTGAGAAGAATTAAGTAATGAGCATCTTTTGATGGTTATTTTTGCACCAGTGAGCAGTTTTTACCATTAAAGTGAGATGTGATATGGAAATGGATCGAATAAAGAGACAGTTTGATGATTGCATAGCATTCCTTCTCAGGGCAACTCTTAGCCACCCATGTTTTGACTCTTTGATAAGTAAAATAACTCTTTCTGCATATATTTTAAAGAATGAAACTGTAGCTGTATGTGTTTACAGCAGCGAGACAACACATGGAGGCACTAGTGGCAGACGTGTATATGAACATGGATTTTGTTTTTAATATTACGAGCTTCATGGATTTAATTTGAAACCTTGGTGATGCTAATTTTATCGATCAAGCTCATTGTGGGGAAGTTTCCTTATTTGGCAAATCTAGTTGCTAGAATTAACTACAGGTACTTCTACATGTCCGACAATGGAAGCCTGAAAAATGCCCCTGGACCAGATACTCTCACAAGCAAGTTAGGAAGAGTACTTTTAGTTTAGAATAGATTGAAATATAATGTGATCATTGTGCCATTCTAACAGAGGCAAGGTTTTGTTTTTTGGTTTTCATTTTTGTTTTTGTTTTTGTTTTTTCTTTGTGTTGTTTTTCTTTTTTTTTTGGTACAACATTTATATAAATGCAAAAATCTCGGTTCTAAAGAAAATTATTGAAATAGTTGTAGCTTTACTTTAAAATGTATATTAACCGTGAAATATACTTGAAGTGCTTCCTTTGTAACTATGACTTATCTATTTGTTGACAAAGAGTCACTGAGAGGGTAGGTTGGAGTATGTTTTCAGATATTGTTAAAATTTTAATTACAGAATTACTATGTTTTTAAATTCCTCAATTTCCTAATTTCTTATTTAGAGTTAAACTGAAAATAGAAGGGTGCGACCACTGAATTTGTACCCGTTGCATTCTTGCAAAAGCCTAATCAGCCAACAAGTAGTACCTTGTAGTGCACTATGCATTAAAGCACGTGAAAGTCTTTTTCTCGTCTTACTTGAGCTTTGGCTTTATAGTAACTCGTATCATACTAAACTAATGCTTCATTTGTTATATGCTTGTCTAATATGCTTTTTAAATTTAAGATTTCAATCAAGTATATAACAAACACAACATGAATTTTGTCCTACCTAGTAGGATCAGCAAAAGATTGACTCCCACCTAACACATGGCAGGTTGACGGATTGACGGTCAACTCATAGTTGGTGGTACCTGTCCTTTTTAAAAATATATATAAGAATAAAATTTTGCTTTTTTTTTACAGTTTTAAAGGGTTGTGCTCTAGCATGTTCTTTTCCACCTTGCCGTAGTACATTAGATGGTAATCTTTGGTTGTACATTTCTCATAGCAAGAACAATTTGAAACATGTTGAAGAAGCAATAGATAGGAGTACCAAGCACACATGCAAATTGGTGTTCTTGATTTTGCATCTTAAATCTAATCATGCTACCGAGGGAATAGTTTTATGGTATTGTAAAAAATTAAATATTTGCCAAAAACCTGCAATTTCAGAGTTGGCTTGAGAATTTTATAAAAAATGGTTATGTTGCCACCTGCAAGGTTCATTATTCACTGCAAAAAAGTCAAATGCCACAAGTCTTAAACGATAAGTTTCAAAGAAATTGGGACTCAGGAATAGTTCAAATAATGAGATTACTTTTTCAAAAATAATGTCTTAGGTTCAAATTTCATAAAAACGAGAGATTAGGCGGGGCAGTAGAGGGTTTTTTTTGGGGGTGGGGGAGGGTGAAGGGTAAAAATTGAAAATAAAAACTAAAAAGATTGTAAAGTATAAAAGGCTCAATGAACTCATTCAATAGCTAAAGCAAACATACTTATTGTAAATGTCCCAAAACATAAAATACGAAGCTTACATCAATTCATCAAGCCAATATATCCATAACAAGCCAATATTTAAAGCAAACCAAGCATTTTGACAATACCATCCTAAGAAAATAACACCACAATCTCCAAAATCAATAGCTTTGGAATTTACAATACCACAATAGACATTACAAGACATAAAATATTGTTCTCTCTTGAATACCAAACAAATATGATCAAGGCTTCCTATTAGTAATAACAAGGTGGCCTTTATAGTGTGTTTGGAATGATCTTGTTTTAAGATGCTTATTCCATTGAAATTTAGAGAAATCTTATAAGATTTAAGATTTCTTATTATATGTACCATGCATTATATAGTTGTAAAAAATAAGATATGATGCATTGCTTATTTCTTATAAGATAAAAAGCCTACTTTTGTTTTGAATTTTCATAGAATGCATGATAAGATTTCTAAAATCTTATAAGATATACATTCATTTCAATAGGATAAGCATCTTAAAATAAGACTATAACAAACAGAGCATTAGTTTCCGCTCAAGCAGATTCCCTTGCTTCGGGATCGTCAGTTCCCTCAGTTTCGCCGGGCTTATCAGTTTCGTTGGGATCGTCAATTTCATTGGGATCTGCAAATGGTAAATGTTGGTTTATCAAAGGATTATCATCTATAAGGCAATTAAATACTAGATAATCCACCACTCCATTTTAATAATAGAGATCTAATCTTTTCTAGAACAATTCAACATATGAAACTATTCAAAATACTTAAACAGCCAAGATAAGAGAAACGAGACTCAAGTGAGAGTTAGGATTCGATAGTAGGACCTGTTCGAATATTATAACGAGATTGACCCAAGCACATATTTTTAATCAGTTCAAATTCTAATAGGATAATAAACCACAATTTATAGTGATTTATAGTAATGTTTATCAAAAGATTATCAACAATAAGGCAAGTGAACACAGTTAATCCAAATTGTATCAAATCGAAACTCCCATGAATCAACAGGAGACTAGAAACAAATAAATAAGCAAAAGATTCAACTGGAATGGATTTAGCAAAATAATTTTAGATTGAAATATATAAAGTAAAAATAAACCTAACCTATCTCTAAAGAAACACGATTGCAACACATTCAAAACAAATCTTGATTATTATATTCATCATTGAATAGAATAGTGGACTCATTTCCCGTTCATTTTGTAATTTGTAGTGTCAATTCTAATGTTGATTATATTTTGCAATCAGTAACGAATATATGGAAAAGAAAAGGAAACATTTCTGTCATCCCTTGAGTTTGTTCCTCTGTTAGCCATCTTAGAACATGTCAAGCATACAAGTGAAACATAAGAGAAAAAGACTAGAAAAAGCTTACCAAGTTGTAAGTATCGAAGAAAGGGTTGGTGGACATTGTTGGAGTTGGGCTGGTCCAACTCCAATGATTCCCACCATTCTCTTTCTTCTTCTCTTATCTTGATCTCCCCGAGAGACGGAGGAGGAGATGGTTGTCCATCGATGCGGGGAAGAAAGAGAGGCAACCGACTTACCTGTCTACACCCAATAATTGTGATCCACCTAATGGAATCACAAATCATGATTCCGTCGCATATGCTCTTCAGTTCTGGCAGGTCACATAGTCTCAATCTATACAACTTGGGGAAGGTTGAGGGAGGAGGTGGGTTTTCATCTACAGAGGGATGAGAGAAAGGCAGTCTCTTTAGCTTCCCACATTTCTCTATCGAGATCTCAAAAATGGAATCACAAATCATGATTCCATCGCATATGCTCTTCAGTTCTGGCAGGTCGAACAGTCTCAATTTATACAACTTGGGGAAGGTTGAGGGAGGAGGTGGGTTTTCATCTACAGAGGGATGAGAGAAAGGCAGTCTCTTTAGCTTCCCACATTTCTCTATCGAGATCTCAAAAATGGAATCACAAATCATGATTCCATCGCATATGCTCTTCAGTTCTGGCAGGTCGAACAGTCTCAATTTATACAACTTGGGGAAGGTTGAGGGAGGAGGTGGGTTTTCATCTACAGAGGGATGAGAGAAAGGCAGTCTCTTTAGCTTCCCACATTTCTCTATATAGATCTCATCAATGGAATCACAAATCATGATCCCATCGCATATGCTCCTCAGTTCTGGCGAGTCGGACAGTCTCAACATACACAACTTGGGGAAGGTTGAGGGAGGAGGTGGGTTTTCATCTACAGAGGGATGAGAGAAAGGCAGTCTCTTTAGCTTCACACAGTTCTCTATGGAGATCTCAGCAATGGAATCGCATAGATTAATTGTTCCCTTGTAGATGCTCCCCAATTTTGGCAATGATTCCAAATGAATACGCCTCAACTTTGGCAACGTGATAGTATGTGTCCGAGTGTGATTGTTGTTGGTGGTGGTGCGGTTGCGTGGCTTGAACTTGAACCCACACCCTCATCATCATTTTCTTCTTCATCATCTGCAATTATCTCCTCCATTTGGTTACAATTACAGATCTTAATCACTTCAAGGTTTTGAAGGTTGTGTAGGGTATGTTTCATGAGAACAACTTCTTAATTTTGTGACATCTGTTGATCATCAAAATTATAAGAGAGGAAAAGGAGGAACTATAAAACCTCTTGGTTCCCACTTGATTAACCCAATGAAATTTGCCAAGTCGCTCGGTTCCAACTGCTCGAGATTCTGCAAAGCTCGTAATTGGACAATGATGGGAAAACATCCAACATGCTGCCTCTCATATCTTCACATTTACTAATTACTAGCCACCGAACGGATGGTGGCAACTTCAATTGAACATCTACTCCACTTTTCTTAAAGGGGTACTCTAGTAATTGGATCGAGCAATCTCTTGTAATGAATGCAACACTCCAATAATAACCTCTACCGCTCTAATGGCATAGGAAGTGAGCGGTGGAGATTTGTTGAACCAATTGAGATTACACACCTCACTTGTCCAACCATCAAATTCTTCCAACATTCTCAAACTCTCTATCTCTTCAACTTGTACTTTTATGTGATTCGGAAGAACTAGGGATTGAAGACGAGAAAATTGGGATATTAACCCACTTGGGACCTCTAAAAGTCTATCCATTCCCCTCATATTCAAGCATTTAAGTTTGATCAAACACTCCATGCCCTCTGGTAATTTCTCAATCCAAGTATAACTAAAGTCTAACTCCGTTAGTGCCGTAAGCTTTCTCAATGATGGCACGTAAAAGAGTGATGTACAATCCCCAAGCAACAGTGTAGTGAGATTCTTCAACTCGAGACAGAGTTTGGTAACTTCTCAATCCTGGCTCCTCTTAAATTGAGAACTCGTAAGCCTTGCATTTGAGCAAAGAAAGAATCTGGTATCAACACTAATAAAGGATTATCTTCCAAAATCAACGTCGAGAGTCGAGGACATCTCGGTGACGAGCCCTCAGGAATTTGAGCTATTCTGCTTCCCATCAAGGAAACTTTATCCAAATCCTCTGTCCACTCCTTCTCATTTGGTATTTCGTCTAAACGGAGTCCAGCTTTTATCATGTACTTAGAGTCATTCCTTGTGATTTCTATTGCCATCTCTCTCAGCAAATCATGCATTTGCACTCCATATTTGTCATTACCAACACTTTCCAATAAGCAGGAATTTACCAATTTATTGATTATCGTGTGCCCTTGATTAAATTCTGCACTCCTAGTATCCCTTTGATGCATCACTCCCTCAGAAATTAAGTGCTCTATTAGCTCGCCTCTTGGAATTACCCAATCTTCGGGATACATAGAACAATAGAGAAAACATTCTTGCAACCTCTTATCCCTCAAACGATTGTAACTATACAAGAGTATTGGCAACACCTCAACTTTCATATCATTATGTTGCATGATTGATCGACTCAATTCTTCTAATGCGTCCATCCACTCATAAATGTCATCTACTCCAATCATGCTCCTAGCCACAGTGATAATCGCAAGGGGCAACCCATCACACTTCTTTGCCATTTTCTTGGCAACCTCTTCCACTTCCAGACTAAGCTTATTGACACAATTAAGTCTCTCCAAAAATAGTTTCCAAGCTTCTTCCTCTGGAAGAGGTTGCACTGTCATAGTCTTTTTGCAGAGCATCCGATTACAAACCTCCAGTGATCGACTAGTTATAATCACCTTGCATCCATCCACATCAAGAGGAACTCCAATCTCTTTTAAATCAAAAGGCTTCCACACATCGTCAAATATGATCACGACCTTCTTCTTTGATTTAAGCACGCAATGTAGACGGGCTGCTTTTGTCTCAAAATCATCATCTTTCGAGAGATCAATATGTAATTCTCTGGCTAGGTCATACTGCAATTTGTTACTATCTGCCTCTTCTGAGACAGTAACCCAACAAACATAAAATCCATCGGGTGCACCCTGAAGCTCTGCGTAAATATGCCTTGCCAAAGTTGTCTTACCAGCACCTCCCATCCCATGAATGCCAATAGATGGGACTTGGTTGGACTCTGATTTTAAGCGTGCCAAGATATTTTGCAATTTTTGCTTCATTGCTTCACCATGTAATTGTGTCGTGAACAATCGATCCTTGCTAGTCTCACATATATCAAGTAGAAGCCCACCAAAATTATCACTTTGCTTAATAAGTTCTTCTGCTTCTACTATTAGTCCTTTCACACGATCTCCATATTTGATAGGTCCAGAGTATCCAACTTCTTCTAATCTATTATTTAATTGATCATATTCTTCTTTGAACTTTTCCACCTTTTGTAACCAATCTTTAACTTCCATTTTCCTCCTCTTCTTACCTGATCGCTCGCCTTTCTCGACCTCTGTCTCGAAGTCAAAACCTCTGCTTGTCAATACTTCATATTTTCTCTTAAGGACTTGCTTATTGTCATTGAAGTCAAGTGAATTGGTGATTTTTTCCCCGAAGCGCGTGGAAAATGGTTCCAGAAATTTTTCCATTGCTCCGTTTGCTGTCACCATTCATGTAGTTAATGAGTACATGTAAAGAAGAATGCATAACATGATAGCACTAAATAAATGAACTGCGAAATATTTCAGCCATATTTGGAAAATTTGAGAACCAACTCTTATTAATGACCTAAATTGATTGATGATTGTCTCTTTACCATTTTGGCACACCTCAAGAATAGAACTTAGGTGCTCAAGTGAGATTAATATAACACGATTGAAAAAAATTATTTGTGCCTCAGGTCGACTCAAATTATCTTCCATTATTATGAGAAATTACACTATTGATATGTTAAAAATTTTTAACATGTGGGGATATTTATATACCACGCATGTAATATTTGCCGTAACATGATTTTCTTCACATATATTTTTGCCATATATGATTTAATATTATGATCACCTAATAAATGTATCATGTAATATACTTGGCATATTAATTTATTGGATATAAATTTTATTTTTGTCTTGATTTTCTAATCAAAGAGTTAGGAATTGCAATGAACTTTGGCCATATATAATTACTACATACATATATACATATACATAAATATATATGTGTGTGTGTGTGTGTGGCTCTGTAGTTCTGTTGACCATAATAAAAACTAATTTAATGAATTGATGGTTGATTCACATGAGTACATGTTAATATTATCGATAAGTTGAAGGATATTTGATTCGTCTAGTAACTTCGTCACAAGTACCAAAGCTCTCTTTAGAGCTGGCTAATCTAAAAAGGTGCATATGTTTTATTCCAACTTGGAAAAAGGGTAGTTGAAAGTCTTGGAACAACAAGCTTTTTCTCAGATAAAAGGTTTTTTTCTTATTTTAATTTGTTTTGAATGTAGGATCATTTTGGAAAAATTCTCAAAATGATATGTTCGAATTTCTCGAACTCGAAAAAGAAAATAAGTCAAATGCGACTACCAAAGTTTCACAATAATAAATGCTAAAATATCTACTTCTTTTATCATGTTTCATTAACACAAAATTGTGTTTTACAAACACAAAATGAGGCATCAACTACACTCGTAACAAGAAACGTGTTTTGACTAGGAACCCTAGTCATTCAGATAACCGCATAAATTGAAAAAATCATAACCAAATACATTGAACAACACCTAAAATTGGAATCACAACGGTTAACTGTAACAGCAACTGTTAGGTTTGAAAATACTGTGGTTAACCGTAACCATAGCCGTTTAGCTAGGAAAAAGTTAAATTTAAAAGTACTAAAAATTAACTAAATAATAAACTAAATCAAAACACATGCATAATAACTGAAAAGAAAGAACAAATGAAATACATCATCCTGTAAATAGTCTATTCCTTGTTTTAGACTAGAAGTTTAGCAGGTATTACTTTATTAGAATAATATAAAAGTTTATAGTCATTATTTACTAATATTAAATATTATATATTTTAATTATTTATTAATCTATTCAATTTTTAATTTTTTTAATGCCTAAAACCAAAATTTAACAAATGCTCTATCAATTTTTTTATCTATTTTTTGTCGGGCAGGTACTCTTCGATTTCGAATTTAAACCTTAAGCATTGTCGGCCCAAATTTTACCTTGCAAATGTGGGGAAGGTCTTGCGAATTGGGGTCGTGGGTCCTCCGCCTAAATGCCTACACATACACGTATGTATCCCATTATACACAAAAGAAAAATGAAAAAATTGTACATCCATCAAGAAGTTGTTTCTTTTTTTCCCTAAAAAAATGGGAAAAGATACACTCTCTTCTCAACAAAAATCTTTTAAAGATATTCAATTTTATGTTATATCCTTACATAGTTATAAAACAAAGAAGAATTATTATGACAAAATTAAATAACTTATAATAAAATGATATAAATAATTTTAACATATTTATTCATCAAAAACATTGAGAAAAAGACTTTTTTTCATGAAACGTCAGGAATTTGAACTTCTCAAGTTTACAGGAAATTGTTAAGTTGGTCTACTAATTCTATTACTTTTCGGTCAAATTCGGAACATAAATCATGACACTCGATGTTTACTTAAGATTTTTAAGTTTAATAAAATAGTAATACACGTAAAATCATATGATTATTTTACATTTGATTGGAGTAAAGAGAAATGAAACTTATAAGGAAACATGAAAAACTCGTAATATCTGCTCATTTTAGAATTTCTTCATGATGAATAAATATAAAAATAAATATCTTTTAAAAATATTCAGTAAGAATAGAGGGTTTCTTTTTGGGTTTTAAGAAAAGAAAAATGTTATAGGGCCTATTTTTTTTTTTATAGTTTTGGCCTGTTTGATATAGACTTCTCTTAAATATGAAATTTGATAAACATCTATCTTATTTGATAAGTGTCTAATATAGTAAGACTATTTGGTTTTAACTATTGTTACCCTGATCCGAAATGCTATCATAAGTTATTTTAACAATAATAATGTCTATAATGGATTATGATATTACAATTTTATGATTATATAATGAATTATAAATAAGACGCCAATCGAGATTAATGTTGTGCACATGACAAATAATTACTTGAATCAACTAACCTAAAATGACCAACTCAAATTCTTAATTATATCATCATAACACCCGCTTACAAGTCATTCAAATATTTCTCTACAAACTAATTGGAGACGATACAATGAAAATATAGTATTATTGACATTGATAATAGACCACTGTTACTTAAGATAATCAAGGAAAGCTATCACAGATATGGCAAATCTGAATGGAAGATATGCTTTATTCCTTCATCGATCTAAAAGTATGGTTAAAAATCTTGGATAAATCTGATCGGACTAATGTGTTATGACACCGCATATCAATTTTGAAAGAGATTTATGTTCATTTCATAACAACTTTGATTCACTATATGCTATCAGCAAGAGCATAAGTACTTCAGATCAATTGATTAAATATAATCATCATCTAATAAGATAAAATACAGGAGTATTGTGTTGATATAGTCGTAGAAGATAGAATTGTCTAACGAGATATACAACCAAAATGATGTAAAAATGAGTGTGCATGCTCACCCTGAAGAGATGAAGAAAGCTGAAAGCTAACCAAAGGGTGTCCTCCCGTGGCCTTGCTGGCAAGCTATTTCTGAGATAGATGGGCTTGTACAATCAGATGTTAATAAGAAGAAAATGTTAACAAAGATTTTTAAAAGTCTTTTTTGAAGTACTTTCTTATAAGGTGTTGGAAGATATTACAGAAGAAATGTAACATATGACTAGGTCAACTACATGGTAATTTAACCAAAAAAAAAAAGAGAAAACTAAATGGTAAGATTTTCAATCGTTTTCTATGTGCTGTCATTGATGCTACCGGCACTGTGGAAATTTCAACATATCGATGGAGCCAAGAAGTTTCTTTGTCTTTGTTTCAATAGTTCCATACTTAAATCACTCATAATGCGGCAAGAAGATAGTTAATTTGCCGTCTCTCAAAAAATTTTCAAGATAAATTTGAAAATGTAAGATATTACAAGTTTGACAAATTTGTCAAATGCATCTTGACTTGTTTGTGCCGATTATGTGGTAGCTTGGATCGTTTGTATTATTATGATTGTTTTATTGTATAATTGAGATATTATCGCAGGCAAGCTATTTCCGAGATAGATAGACTTTTTTGTATAATTGAGCAATGCTGATCTGATGTTAATAAGAATACGATGTTGATAAAGACTTTTAGAAGTCTTCCCAAAAGTAATGAGTAGACATACCACATGGCAAGACTTTCATGGACGTGCAGGATGATTTCTTTTGTGTCCACTTTCTTTTTCTACGGCTTTCATTGGTGTTTACAGCAAGGCCGAAATGTCAGCACACGGATGAACTCTATAGAAGATTATTGGATTTGAAACAGAAAATTTCTGTATCAAATTTAAAAAAAAAACTCCATCCTAAAATGAATTTCAGACAGATGTTGAGACGACGAAAAATTTTCAACTAAAAAACCTTTATTTCAAATTTTGAGATAAAAAATTTCATCTCTGATTAAAGCGGAAAATTTTCTATCTCAAATTTTCTTCTCAAATTCCATCTCAAATACGTATAACTTATTGCAAAATTTTATCCAAATTTTCTATCTCGATTTAAGATGGAAATTCTCTGTCTCAATTT
Source organism: Cordia subcordata (assembly GCA_028554755.1). Lineage (NCBI taxonomy): Eukaryota > Viridiplantae > Streptophyta > Magnoliopsida > Boraginales > Cordiaceae > Cordia > Cordia subcordata. The sequence continues at coordinate 12,122,396 of JAPTOF010000010.1, read as the reverse complement.
TAAACGAAAATTCTCTGTCTCAAAATTTTCGTCTCAATTTAAGACGGAATGTCTCCGTATCAAATTTTTCGTCGTCCACCACCATGTTTCTTTTGTCTTGTTTCAATAATACCATGCGTAATCACTCAAAATAATGGATTCCTGACTGTAATATCATTAAGTGACCCTTGAGTTAATTCCTTAGCACCGTTATACTGAAAAAATTTAATAGTGGTGGAAAATAAATTCTAAGTGAGTGATTTAAAATGTAAAAAACAACTAACACAGTCACTCTTTTATTTTAAAGGATAAACTAGGTGAACTGTATAAAGTCATCCACAAATAAAATTGAAAGAACCATAACCAGAGTTAAAAAAAATAGGGATAGATCCCAAGATATCATAGTGAACAATATCTAAAAGTGCAAATACATTACTTTCAGAAGAATAAAAGGGTAGCCTAGGAGACTTGCCCATCATCCAACAAGAACAAATAGACTCATTTACTTAACTCAGAGAACACATTGTTTTTTTGAAATTAAAGACAAGACATCAAAGGATGGGGTGACCTACCCTATCATGCCAACGTGCAGAAGACGTCCGTGAAGCAGCAAAGCCAGAATAGGGTGATGCAGCACGTTGCGGTAGGAGCAAATATAAATCAGACTCAGCGCGATCCTGAAGGAGTCAAGTCCTCGTTTTTGCAAATCGTTAACGAGACAACAAGATGGAGTAAATTCGAGAGAAACATTATTATCGCGAGTAAACTGAGACACTTAAGAGTAAGACTTTTTGCATAGGATAGGAACATGTAAAATATTGTTGAGAGCAAAAAAGCAAAAATTATTAGAGCACGGAGAGAAACTTGAGTTGGCAATTCAAATTTCCTTCCCAACACCACTATCAAGAATCTACGGTTCAACATTGGAAGGCAATGGTGGAGCATTAGCTTGATTATTTTTTGGTACATGTGTAGACCTGCAAACGAACTAGAGAAAGAACCACCACCAGATTGCTGTGTGCCATTACATGGATTTCGTGAGGCTAAATAGACGGTATTGGCACCTTACGGTAGTGTGACCAAATATGTAACAAAATTTCCTACTTGAACCTGGGTTTGCCATTACTGTTACGTGGTTGATTTCTGCCATTCGATCATGGAGCATCATTGCTGATTTTGCTGATTGGTTTTGGATGGAGAAAAGGTGCAACTTACAGATGACGCTGCTCGCTATGTTAAACGCTTCGCCGGGGGACTTAGCGAGAACGTTGGAGGCGGTGTGAGGTTGTCAATCGATCGTTGAAACGGAAGAGTAACATGTTATACCATCTAATGTCACAAGGACCAAATTCAAGTATCTTGGTGTTGTGACTGTGAGTACTCACTGTTCAGAAGACAACCTGACTTTGGATAACAAAATATGCTGGTCTATTCTTTAGTGTGCTTGTGCATTGAAAGAAAAACAAAACAGAAGAGGAAAGTCCACATGAATGTGCTTACACATCATAAGGAAACCTAATTATTGATCTACATTATACAAGCTTAGGCAACGGGCTGCTCAAGAAATCACACTAACATTTTATGAAAATGGACTGCATGTATATTTCCTGCCAGGAGAAAATCAGAAAGTGACCAATCTGGATAATATACTTTTTTGCTTCACAGATGCAGAAAGAAGTTGGGCGCCTATTGACACCTTCAACTGAAAACCACGTCAAGAACAACTGGACAGGACTTGAAACGAAGCGCCAGTTACAAATAAAATACGAAGATTATGATAGGCAAACAAACGGAAACACATTTGGTGTCTTCAGTTTTTCTATATGAGATTGGCTGTACCCTTACACTGTCAGTCTTTGGCTTTTTACTTCTCTTTTGCCCTGAATTTTCCACAGGCCTGCTTGTGATTTGGCCATATCAGGTCTTGGATGGATTTCTGTTGAACCAGTTAATAATATCGTCAGGAACATCTGAAGCAACTATAAAGCCTTGCCGTATGCTTCTACCATGTACTTTAGGTCATAGAGACAGAAGCAGCAAGAAACATTTTCTCTCACATGACAGATGAACTGATCATATAAGTAATGTATTAGGAAGTATAAAGACAGAGGTTTCACTGCTTCGTCTTTGCTCTGTAATCAAAACCTACAGTTAAGGCAGATCTCAAACCAAAACTACAGAAAAGAAAGAACAAAATTACTCCAGGAAAAGGCCTGGGGCTGAAAATCTTAACATCCATATCCTGACCGAGGTGTACTAGTGTACCAACAAAGTCACTTAAGGTCATTTAATCCTCCTTGTTATGGGCTAGTCTTGCACGGTGTCTGAGCTCAGCTTTTTTCCATCTAACTATCAGATAACATAATGAAAAGAGGGTGTTGACCTGCAAAAGGGAAATAAAGCAATACAACAACAAGGTAAGGGAATAGGAGATGCAAATTGCCATATTTGATGCAAAATGAGATGGAGGATGCAAATTGTCATTTTTTTTTTGTGGAACGGGAGAGGAAGAGAGATGTGACAAGGAAAACTGACCAAGATTATAATTGCAATAACAAGAAGAGGACCAGACCAAAGCACTGAGAGAAAGAGTCCGTGTGAGTCAAAGTAATTCTGGGTTGCAAAGCTCTTCCAGTTAGTAGCCAAGACACCGTTAAGCTTCCCAGCTAGATAAACTCCTGCCACTGTGCCACGTAACTTGTTTTAGTGAACTTCACCAGAATGGATAGAGTTAAACAGCAAATATAAGGATACTTGAGCATACACGAGTGACCACTGTGGAACTATTGTGGGGGATATGGTGAAAAATGACCTACTTTTGACCATCAATTCTGAGTGCTGCTCCCAAATCATAATGCAACTTACCATAACATGACAGCTTGAGCACTACGCCCTCAAACTAAGGAGCATCACTTATATGTCCTATTCTTTATTTCTAGAAAGACACACTTCTATGAGCATAGAGTGCTAAAACCTTGCTAGGTGTTCAAACCATGTAATAACATTTGATATATAAGTCAGGCCTGAGACACTAAGAAAGAATAATAGATTTCCAAAGCGAGGATAATATTATTGCACCCGTCAACTACTCATTTCTTTTATTTAGACTCGATACCAGTACGGGAAAGGTCTCGTAATGGATATCAATTCTCAATGCAGTTATTTTTATGCAAGGATGACCAAAATATGGTTTTCTACCATATCATAAGAATTCCTAGAACCCCTTTTGTAACGTGCATGCATAAATGAAAGTCAAGTGTCAAACAATCTCCTTTCGTGTTTACTCGTCACCTTACTTTCAGGGAACTAATATTCTCTAAACTCTTCATTTATTTCGCGACAGAAACATAGCTTCCTCAAAGAAGCACAAGTATACCCCAAGCGAAAAATAGCCCAGAGGCAACAAGCTAGATTTGGTTGTACCATCTTGTAAAGAAGCAAAGGAATTTGATCCTATGCATAACGCTCAATAGCAGGGGTCAAGTATCATGCATGGTTTTGATATTGTTGCACAATACCATTTAACTCCGAAGAGTAATGCCTTTGGATTTATAGGAAGTTACTTGAACAATGTAAATCTTGGAGTTTCAAGGAGGAAAACCTTCTCTTTTAAGCAACCCAAAGTAAAACCCTATCAGCTATACTATGCTAGCATAACATGAGATTGAGCACTACACATGAAACCAAAATAATGGGCATGAACATGCATCAATGTGCATTAATCACTAATGGTACAGTGCACATACACGCAATAAGAAACGAGCACATCTGGAAATTAATGCTCTTTCTTGAAATGATTGTAACCAGCAGCAACGCAATGTGGAATGAAATTAGGCCAATCAACCAGGGCTCCTACATAAAAGAAAGAACAACCTGCAATTAGAAAGACCAGAAACAGAGGTCGTAATGTAATGATGAAACATCAGTCTGATATGGCCATTACAAGCTCAGAAGCTGAGTAGTGATCATATTACTACAATATGAAACAAGAGCCAAATTAAAAACACATTTAAATATATGTAAAAGTAGAATAAACAATATGCCTACGTAAGAATTTTACTCATATTAAGCCTAAATATTAAATATTTAGTGACTAGCTCAGACAATCTTCCTTGCCTTCTAAAGAATACCAGTCAAACATATGTTCTACATGCTTCTTTATTCGCCTTCCATTAATGTGCTCTTGATAGAAAAGATGAAGAAGATCCTATTTCTTTTTTGGTGTCCTTGACCATATGAACCAGGGTAGAGAGGAGTCTATGGTTCTATGCTCTTGCCTGACTCAGCAGATTCTTCAATGACTTTGCAGCATTCCATTTAGATCATATAATTTGAACGATTAAACAATGTTCCTCCGATTGAGTTCAACATAAAAGGTGCTACTCAAATTCATGTAAAGAAAACATTGAAGTAATCGCAGATCGAGCTTTGCTGATGATATCCCTCTTAGAGGTGGGAGCATGCTGAAATCAGGTTTTGCCACAGGAATGAACATAACAGCATTCAGATCTTGGGGTTGTCTACCTGGAATACAAGGCGGAGTCTTCCCGTCACCTGATCCATAACACCAGATACATGCCTTAACCTAGAGACAAACCTTAACGTCTCCCAAATGAATGAATACGGCAATTAATATGCTTCAACACGTTCTCAACTTTTCTTTTTCTTTGATGCTTTAAATATAGACAGGGATGAAGTGCAGGGGCCCAGGCAAAAGACAATGTCAGTTGCTGGTACAAGATAGATATTGGGTATCCACGTGAATGCTTCACTTTATTCTCTTTTGTCTTAGATTGTTTCTGAGTTAGTTTTTTCCTATTGAACTGATTTGATCAGCGAGGTTGGCGATGAGCCATTATCCACCCATATAAGGATGAAAGATTAGTCTCCAGATAAATTTAAAATATAAACATTTAGATTTGGGAACCCAATTCTAGTAACTGACAGCTTCTTCAGAGCTTAATTCAATTTCAGTAGTCTTTTGGTTTTCACTTGCAGATTCATTAAATTTCTGTAAACTGCAAGTTAAAGGCTCTAATTTCTTGTAATAACATTTTAATCCACTTTAAAGACATGTAATAGAATTTCTTCTGAAATAAAGCTGTTACAATTCTTGGGTTAAGGAAGCTCAAATAGTTATATGATAACAGCAGCCTGAAGATCAGCATGGGAAGGCAAGCAATTTTATTTCCAGATCAACTTATTGCGTCAAATTTATTGAGATCAAATAAGATTGGAATAACTTTAGTCCTGAAGGATTCAATTAAACAACATCTTATAACCCCAGTCAAATTTATAGGTGCCACTCTCCATTATTGATCTTGTTGAAAACATAACAAAAATGTAATTATAAACCAACTATGAAATACTATGAGAAGATAGCATGCAGACTGCACCCAAAACCCCACAAGAGAAAGAAAACTCACAAATCTGATGGAGCAAAAAGCAAGCACTGCCACACATACATGGCCAATATATACGTATACTAAATATAAGATCAGACAATCCTTAAAAGTTTCACATACAGATTACAATACAACACTGTATACAAATGACATAAAATTAACACTGTAGTCAAAATCCAAATGGTAAATGGCTCTCCAAAAAATACCCAAGAAAACATAAAATCTTTACACATCAAATAACGAACATTTACATGTACAATATTCACACCAAAGAATGTACATGCAAACAAAAATACAAATATCTACACTTTGTCACTGAAACTAGAATAACATGTGGCTTTAAATCTGCACAAACAAAACCAAAAACACATGAAAACTTCACAGACAATACTTCGCGCTTTTATGCATTTATACACATGCAAAAATCTACACTAGGGAATCAAAACCCACATAGGAAATAGCTTAAATTTCCATAACAAATCATAGAATGCATGAAAGCTTCACAGGGTCCATAGCCCCGGGAACGTATATCATATATAGTGTAAAGTGTACCACTGAACAAATAGTTGTGGGTATTGAACAAATAATAACTGAACAAACATTTGTAAGGTACTAGATAAATAGTCACTAGACAAATAGTTCCGGGTAGCCATAGCCCCAGGTTTGAAAGGATTAACAATAATTGCCCTGATCCTCAATTTCATATTAGCCCAAAATGAATTATCGGGTCATTATTTGTTATTCAAATGCACTATACTAAAATCTACAAATTATAATCAAAACCCACATAGCAAATGGCTTGATTTTCTGGAAGCAGCGAAACAATATCTGGCTTGTCGATTTCTGTAAATGTTAACATAAAATCTATCCATACATAAAGAGATACGCATGATCACAGAAAGAGAAATCAGAAGAGCAGAAGCGTACCGTCCAGTCAATGACATGGAAGAATCCCATGAAGTTGTCAAAAGCAGGCCTTATAAATCCGGAGCGGAGCTCAGCAGCGAGCTTATCCACCAGGTTTGCCATTTGGTCCATGTGGGTGTTCATTGCTGAAGTGATCTCCTCCATCCTTCTTTAGTTTGTATAACAGTAGCAAGATATAATTGTTAGTTTGTATAACAATAGTAAGATATAATTGCTGAAAATTTTCAGCGGTCTTTCTTCTTTGAAATGCCTCAGCAGCTTTTCTCTACTGAAGTTGAGTTAAGACATATATATATATATATATATATATATATGTATGTATATATATGTATATATATATAGAGTTATTTATATGTTTCTTAAATATATTGTCAAAATGCTATTTAATAATTTAATTTATATCATATATATTAAAAGCATATAATAATTACATAAAATATAGATGAAAAGGAACTATATGATAAAAGAGTAAAGATAGTTAAGTAATAAAGATAAAAAAATAAGGATAAGATTATGAGCCTGTTTAAATTGGTTTTTTTTAAAAGTATTTTTTTAACAGTTTTTTTTAGCAGTTGAAAATTCTAGCTTTTAAAAAAAGTTGTATTTGAGCTTTTTTCAGAATTTTAATTTTTTTGGAAACGAAATCAAATAGTTATTGCAAATTTAATATAACTTTTTTAAGAAAAAAAGTACTTTTTCCTAAAAAAAAAGCCAATCCAAACTGGCTCTATAATGATTTGGTCAATTTTTTTTTTCAAAGTACTTAAAGTGATAAAAAGCAGAAGTTGGGAGTGAAAAACATTTTATTTTCTATTTAAAGTCATTTAGGAAACTATTTTTTTATTGAAATAAGTACGTCTACTAACTTAAATATGACTTTAAGAGGGTGCTTGGATTGGCTTATTAGAAAGCTACTTAAAGTATTTTTGGCATTTTTTTAATTGTTGGCTTTATATAGTTACATATTTGAATAAAAGTTCTAGTTATAAAAATAATTATTTACATGTTTGATTAAAATAGATTGAAAAGTAACTTATATGGTTAAAATAACTATTAAAGACATTAAAATAGAATTAAAAAGGTAAGTAAAAGATAAAAGAGTAAAGATATTTTAGTGATAAAAATAATAAGATAAGGATAAGATAGTAAATGACTTGGTCAAACTTGCTTTTTTTCAAAGTATTTAAAGTCATAAAAGGCAAAAGATAAGGGTGGAGAGCTTTTTATTTTCTACTTAAAGCCACTTAAAAAAATACTTTTTTTTAATTAAAACAAACACTTCTATCGGCTTAAATTAGGCTTTAAATAGGTTTGATCAGTTAAAAAAAAAAAAAAGAGCTTACCAAGTGCTGAAAAAGAACATAACAATAATCTCCGCCAGTGTTTATCATCAACAATATCAATACTTTACGTATCCAAGCAAGGGTCGAAGGACATCGTTGGAGTTGGATGTTTTTTCATATGCCACCCCGACAAAATGTCACGTAGAGAAGGAACCGCAAGAGCTCTTGGTTCCCACTTGATTAACCCAATCAAATTTGCCACGCCTTTTAGATACAAATACTCCAACTGTGACCCAATAAACACAAAATTTATTAATATTAGCTTCTTGAGAAATCGTGACCCGATAAACACAAAATTTATCAGGTGTATATTGAAGATTCATGTAAATTTGTCTCGCCTACACCTCCCATACCATAGATATCAATACATGGGACATGGTTAGACTCTTCATGTAACCAAGCTAAGATATTATCCAAGTCTTGCTTCAATCCTTCACCACGTAACTGTGTCATGAACAATTGCTTATTGCTTCTCTCATTTGCATCAAGTAGAAGGTCACCAAAATTATGACTTAGGTTAACAAGTTTTTCTGCTCCTCCTTTTTATTCTTTTACATGATCTCCACAACGCAAAGTTTTGAAGTATCGAGCTTCTTTTGATCTATCATCTAATTAGTCATATTCCTTTTTGAACTTTTCCACCTTTATCAACCAATTTTCAACTTCCATTGACCTCTTCTTCTTATCCAATAGTTTAGCATTGTTCACTCTTGTCTTTATGTCAGATGCCTTGCTTGTCAATACTGCAACGTTTTCCTTAAGAGCTCGCTCATTGTCATTGAAGGCAAGTCCATTGGTGATTTTTTCCCCAATTCAAGTGATGAATAATTCTAGAATATTGTGTTCATAGCTCCATTCACGTTGTCACCTGAAAATATTAATGTAGCTCAAAAAGAAGCATGCATAACGTGATCGGCTTGTACTCCACTAAAAGAAAACCGAGAAGGTTTTCTCAATCTACTAGAAAGGAGTATGAGTTCTTATAGAATAATTTAATCAATTTAATTATTTTGTTTCATAATATCAAAATTAAAAAAAATAAATAAAGACAAATTTTGCTAGATACTAACATAAGATTGATAAATGTCTAAAAAGATGTATGCATTACTATCATTTTACGTGTATGTTTTTGACAGTATTCATGCCATAGTTCGTGCTATAATCTTAGAGAATCAAATAAATCTGTCTTGGTCATACTTTGCCATCTTATTGTAATTGATATTGGTGTATATTTATTTGATTTGATTGAATATTCGACTGGTTTTTGATTTAGATGTGACATAGTAAGTTCGGTTAGGTTTAGCAGGTTATTTGATAATAAGTTGCTCTCAAACGATGTAAAAGGGTGTTGAGCAACAGAAAACACTTTCATCATGTGTAGCGATTGTACATATATACAAAGCTAAGATTAAAAGTATGGTACGTAATCAATCAAATATACAATCAAATCAACTAAATACACATCAATATCAATAACAATAAATTGGCAAAATATGACCAAGTCTAATTGATTTGATTCTCTGAGATTATGACATGAATATACATGTATGAATTGGTTAAGAAAGAAACTTCTAGACATTTGATCAGTCATATCCAAAATATTTTACAATCATCTCTTGTGAATTAAAAATGATGAGTTGTATACCATTCTGCCACAAACTTAGTCTTATTTGGACTGACCTCCCCCCCTCCCCCAAGAAACCACTTTATTACCTGAAAAAATATATATTTTTTTTGCAATAATTGTAAATCCCATTTTGAGCCGTGGGGTCTCTGGGCCAAGAAGCCATTAGGGCCTAAGCATGGGCTTATGACAGCTGCGGGAAACATGACGATTTGGGGACTTGGTTAACGAACAAGGCAAGGCCAGTGGTAAAGGAAAGTCACTCACTTACCAAATAAGTCCCTTGATCATCGGCCCATAATGGATCTCAATCAAATTAGATCTCCCGCAAAGGGGAAACTCAAGCCATAAATGGTGCGAGCTTCCCTTTAAAAGCTAGGATGCAGTGGCGTGACACAATAAACCCTACTCGTCTTCAAGCAAAAGCTTTCTTCTCTTAGATGCCTTGGTTAGCCGGTCCCTCTATCCCACAAAGGGGTCTAAATCCTATTACCTTTAGACCTTAATTGTTAAGCTCTATAATAATTATTTGACTTAATTTCTAAAAAAGTTGAATTTCTTGAAATAGTTCAAATACAACTTTTTTTCAAAAATAAAAAATTTTAACTTGTCAAATAAAGAAAGCACTTTTTTCAAAAGTTGTTAAAAAGTAGCACATTTGGAGAAAGCCAATCTAAACGAACACTTAGGCTTGTGTCCCAAGTTGATTAAGTCAAATTGGTTAACCCAGATTGTTACATAAACCTATAAAAATTCATTATAAACCATTTGGTTAACATATTTTCCACTAATACGAGACAGTACATAGTTAGTATGTTAAAAGATGTCCACAAAACAAAATTCAACTATTATTCTGTGGATCAATAAATAAAGCTTTTTATAAAGTTTTAACTTTTTTTTTTTTAAGTCAATCGAATTACTAGATGCGATTTTTTGGAGAAAAAAATTGTTTAAAAAACCAATTCAAATGGACACTAAAAGTATAGTACTTGGATGTGTGTGTGGCGGCAGTTGGATCATTAGATGAAGTCATTGAAGAACATGAAGCCTATTTGTTGTCTATTCAACGACAGTGCTTTGTTGTTCCGAACAATCTGGTTTGTCACTGGCTCTATTATTCAATGCATTTTGTTCATGAATCCAACCTTGAGAGGAATTAAGTAATGAGCATCTTTTGATGGTTATTTTTGCACTAGCGGGCACTTGATTGCAAGACGTATCAACACTGTCCTTGGACTAGCTCTGGACTTCCACTTCATACAACAAACTTTATACAGGGGTAGAGCAGTTTCTGCCATTAAAGTGAGATGTGATATGGAAATGGATCGAATAGAGAGACAGTTTGATGATTGCATAGCATTCCTTCTCAGAGTAACTCTTAGCCACCCATGTTTTGACTCATTGATAACTAAAATAACTCTTTCTGCATGTATTTTAAAGAGTGAAACTATAGTTGTATGTGTTTATACAGTAGCTAGACAACACGTGGGGGCACTGCTGACAGACGTGTATATGAACGTGGATTTTGTTTTTAATATTACGAGCTTCATGGATTTAATTTGAAACCTTGGTGATGCTGATTTTATCGTTCAAGCTCATTGTGGGAAAGTTTCCTTATTTGGCAAATCTAGTTGCTAGAATTAACTACAGCTACTTCTACATGTCCGACAATGGAAGCCTGAAAAATGTCCCTGGACTAGATACTCTCACAAGCAAGTTAGGAAGAGTACTTTTAGTTTAGAATAGATTGAAATATAATGTGATCATTGTGCCATTCTAACAGAGGCAAGGTTTTGTTTTTTGGTTTTCATTTTTGTTTTTGTTTTTGTTTTTTCTTTGTGTTGTTTTTCTTTTTTTTTTTGGTACAACATTTATATAAATGCAAAAATCTCGGTTCTAAAGAAAATTTTTGAAATAGTTGTAGCTTTACTTTAAAATGTAAATTAACCGTGAAATATACTTGAAGTGCTTCCTTTGTAACTATGACTTATCTATTTGTTGACAAAGAGTCACTGAGAGGGTAGGATGGAGTATGTTTTCAGATATTGTTAAAATTTTAATTATAGAATTACTATGTTTTTAAATTCCTCAATTTCCTAATTTCTCATTTAGAGTTACATTAAAAATAGAAGGGTGCGACCGCTGAATTTGTACCAGTTGTGTTCTTGCAAAAGCCTAATCAGCCAACAAGTAGTACCTTGTAGAGCACTATGCATTAAAGCACGTGAAAGCCTTTTTCTCGTCTTACTTGAGCTTTGGCTTTATAGTAACTCGTATCATACTAAACTAATGCTTCATTTGTTATATGCTTATCTAATATGCTTTTTAAATTTAAGATTTCAATCAAGTATATAACAACACACAACATGAATTTTGTCCTACCTAGTAGGGTCGGCAAAAGATCGACTCCCACCTAACACATGGTAGGTTGATGGATTGACGGTTAACTCATGGTTGGTGGTACCCATCCTTTTTAAAAATATATATAAGAATAAAATTTTGCATTTTTTTTACAATTTTAAAGGGTTGTGCTCTAGCATGTTCTTTTCCACCTTGCCGCAGTACACTAGATGGTAATCTTTGGCTGTACATTTCTCATAGCAAGAACAATTTGAAACATGTTGAAGAAGCAATAGATAAGAGTACCAAGCACACATGCAAATTGGTGTTCTTGATTTTGCATCTTAAATCCAATCATGCTACCGAGGGAATAGTTTTATGGTATTGTAAAAAATTAAATATTTGCCAAAAACCTGCGATTTCAGAGTTGGCTTGAGAATTTTATAAAAAATGGTTATGTTGCCACCTGCAAGGTTCATTATTCACTGCAAAAAAGTCAAATGCCACAAGTCTTAAACGATAATTTTCAAAGAAATTGGGATTCAAGAATAGTTCAAGTAATGAGATTACTTTTTCAAAAATAATATCTTAGGTTCAAATTTCATGAAAAACGAGAGATTAGGTGGGGCAGTAGAGTTTTTTTTTTGGGGGGGAGGGAGGGTGAAGGGTAAAAATTGAAAATAAAAACTAAAAGGATTGTAAAGTATAAAAGGCTCAATGAACTCATTCAATAGCTAAAGCAAACATACTTATTGTAAATGTCCCAAAACATAAAATATGAAGCTTACATCAATTCATCAAGCCAATATTCAAAGCAAACCAAGCATTTTGACAATACCATCCTAAGAAAATAACACCACAATCTCCAAAATCAACAGCTTTGGAATTTACAATACCACAATAGAACATTACAGGACATAAAATATTGTTCTCTCTTGAATACCAAACAATTATGATCAAGGCTTCCCATTAGTAATAACAAGGTGGCCTTTATAGTGTGTTGGAATGATCTTGTTTTAAGATGCTTATTCCATTGAAATTTTAGAGAATCTTATAAGATTTAAGATTTCTTATTATATGTACCATGCATTTATATATTGTAAAAATAAGATATGATGCATTGCTTATTTCTTATAAGATAAAAAGCCTACTTTTGTTTTGAATTTTCATAGAATGCATGATAAGATTTCTAAAATCTTATAAGATATACATTCATTTCAATAGGATAAGCATCTTAAAATAAGACTATAACAAACAGAGCATTAGTTTCCCGCTCAAGCAGATTCCCTTGCTTCGGGATCGTCAGTTCCCTCAGTTTCGCCGGGCTTATCAGTTTCGTTGGGATCGTCAATTTCATTGGGATCTGCAAATGGTAAATGTTGGTTTATCAAAGGATTATCATCTATAAGGCAATTAAATGCTAGATAATCCACCACTCCATTTTAATAATAAAGATCTAATCTTTTCTAGAACAATTCGACATATGAAACTATTCAAAATACTTAAACAGCCAAGATAAGAGAAACGAGACTCAAGTGAGAGTTAGGATTCGATAGTAGGACCTGTTCGAATATTATAACGAGATTGACCCAAGCACATATTTTTAATCAGTTCAAATTCTAATAGGATAATAAACCACAATTTATAGTGATTTATAGTAATGTTTATCAAAAGATTATCAACAATAAGGCAAGTGAACACAGGTTAATCCAAATTGTATCAAATCAGAAACTCCCATGAATCAACAGGAGACTAGAAACAAATAAATAAGCAAAAGATTCAACTGGAATGGATTTAGCAAAATAATTTTAGATTGAAATATATAAAGTAAAAATAAACCTAACCTATCTCTAAAGAAACACGATTGCAACACATTCAAAACAAATCTTGATTATTATATTCATCATTGAATAGAATAGTGTACTCATTTCCCGTTCATTTTGTAATTTGTAGTGTCAATTCTAATGTTGATTATATTTTGCAATCAGTAACGAATATATGGAAAAGAAAAGGAAACATTTCTGTCATCCCTTGAGTTTGTTCCTCTGTTAGCCATCTTAGAACATGTCAAGCATACAAGTGAAACATAAGAGAAAAAGACTAGAAAAAGCTTACCAAGTTGTAAGTATCGAAGAAAGGGTTGGTGGACATTGTTGGAGTTGGGCTGGTCCAACTCCAATGATTCCCACCATTCTCTTTCTTCTTCTCTTATCTTGATCTCCCCGAGAGACGGAGGAGGAGATGGTTGTCCATCGATGCGGGGAAGAAAGAGAGGCAACCGACTTACTGCCTACACCCAATAATTGTGATCCACCTAATGGAATCACAAATCATGATTCCGTCGCATATGCTCTTGATTACGCAGTCACATAGTCTCAATCTATACAACTTGGGGAAGGTTGAGGGAGGAGGTGGGTTTTCATCTACAGAGGATGAGAGAAAGGCAGTCTCTTTAGCTTCCCACATTTCTCTATCGAGATCTCAAAAATGGAATCACAAATCATGATTCCATCGCATATGCTCTTCAGTTCTGGCAGGTCGAACAGTCTCAATTTATACAACTTGGGGAAGGTTGAGGGAGGAGGTGGGTTTTCATCTACAGAGGGATGAGAGAAAGGCAGTCTCTTTAGCTTCCCACATTTCTCTATCGAGATCTCAAAAATGGAATCACAAATCATGATTCCATCGCATATGCTCTTCAGTTCTGGTAGGTCGCACAGTATCAATCTCTTAAGGTTGAGGGAGGAGGTGGGTTTTCAACTACAGAGGGATGAGAGAAAGGCAGTCTCTTTAGCTTCCCACATTTCTCTATATAGATCTCATCAATGGAATCACAAATCATGATCCCATCGCATATGCTCCTCAGTTCTGGCGAGTCGGACAGTCTCAACATACACAACTTGGGGAAGGTTGAGGGAGGAGGTGGGTTGTCATCTACAGAGGGATGAGAGAAAGGCAGTCTCTTTAGCTTTCTACATTTCTCTATCGAGATCTTCTCAATGGAATCGCAAATCATGATTCCATTGCATATGCTCTTCAGTTTTGGCAGGTCGAACAGTCTCAATTTATACAACTTGGGGAAGGTTGAGGGAGGAGGTGGGTTTTCATCTACAGAGGGATGAGAGAAAGGCAGTCTCTTTAGCTTCACACAGTTCTCTATGGAGATCTCAGCAATGGAATCGCAACAGTTAATTGTTCCCTTGTAGATGCTCCCCAATTTTGGCAATGATTCCAAATGAATACGCCTCAACTTTGGCAACGTGATAGTATGTGTCTGAGTGTGATTGTTGTTGGTGGTGGTGCGGTTGCTGTGGCTTGAACTTGAACCCACACCCTCATCATCATTTTCTTCTTCATCATCTGCAATTATCTCCTCCATTTGGTTACAATTACAGATCTTAATCACTTCAAGGTTTTGAAGGTTGTGTAGGGGTATGTTTCGCGAGAACAACTTCTTAATTTTGTGACATCTGTTGATCATCAAAATTATAAGAGAGGAAAAAGGAGGAACTATAAAACCTCTTGGTTCCCACTTGATTAACCCAATGAAATTTGCCAAGTCGCTCAGTTCCAACTGTTCGAGATTCTGCAAAGCTCTGTAATTGGACAATGATGGGAAAACATCCAACATGCTGCCTCTCATATCTTCACATTTACTAATTACTAGCCACCGAACGGATGGTGGCAACTTCAATTGAACATCTACTCCACTTTTCTTAAAGGGGTACTCTAGTAATTGGATCGAGCAATCTCTTGTAATGAATGCAACACTCCAATAATAACCTCTACCTGCTCTAATGGCATAGGAAGTGAGCGGTGGAGATTTGTTGAACCAATTGAGATTACACACCTCACTTGTCCAACCATCAAATTCTTCCAACATTCTCAAACTCTCTATCTCTTCAACTTGTACTTTTATGTGATTCGGAAGAACTAGGGATTGAAGACGAGAAAATTGGGATATTAACCCACTTGGGACCTCTAAAAGTCTATCCATTCCCCTCATATTCAAGCATTTAAGTTTGATCAAACACTCCATGCCCTCTGGTAATTTCTCAATCCAAGTATAACTAAAGTCTAACTCCGTTAGTGCCGTAAGCTTTCTCAATGATGGCACGTAAAAGAGTGATGTACAATCCCCAAGCAACAGTGTAGTGAGATTCTTCAACTCTGAGACAGAGTTTGGTAACTTCTCAATCCTGGCTCCTCTTAAATTGAGAACTCGTAAGCCTTGCATTTGAGCAAAGAAAGAATCTGGTATCAACACTAATAAAGGATTATCTTCCAAAATCAACGTCGAGAGTCGAGGACATCTCGGTGACGAGCCCTCAGGAATTTGAGCTATTCTGCTTCCCATCAAGGAAACTTTATCCAAATCCTCTGTCCACTCCTTCTCATTTGGTATTTCGTCTAAACGGAGTCCAGCTTTTATCATGTACTTAGAGTCATTCCTTGTGATTTCTATTGCCATCTCTCTCAGCAAATCATGCATTTGCACTCCATATTTGTCATTACCAACACTTTCCAATAAGCAGGAATTTACCAATTTATTGATTATCGTGTGCCCTTGATTAAATTCTGCACTCCTAGTATCCCTTTGATGCATCACTCCTCAGAAATTAAGTGCTCTATTAGCTCGCCTCTTGGAATTACCCAATCTTCGGGATACATAGAACAATAGAGAAAACATTCTTGCAACCTCTTATCCCTCAAACGATTGTAACTATACAAGAGTATTGGCAACACCTCAACTTTCATATCATTATGTTGCATGATTGATCGACTCAATTCTTCTAATGCGTCCATCCACTCATAAATGTCATCTACTCCAATCATGCTCCTAGCCACAGTGATAATCGCAAGGGGCAACCCATCACACTTCTTTGCCATTTTCTTGGCAACCTCTTCCACTTCCAGACTAAGCTTATTGACACAATTAAGTCTCTCCAAAAATAGTTTCCAAGCTTCTTCCTCTGGAAGAGGTTGCACTGTCATAGTCTTTTTGCAGAGCATCCGATTACAAACCTCCAGTGATCGACTAGTTATAATCACCTTGCATCCATCCACATCAAGAGGAACTCCAATCTCTTTTAAATCAAAAGGCTTCCACACATCGTCAAATATGATCACGACCTTCTTCTTTGATTTAAGCACGCAATGTAGACGGGCTGCTTTTGTCTCAAAATCATCATCTTTCGAGAGATCAATATGTAATTCTCTGGCTAGGTCATACTGCAATTTGTTACTATCTGCCTCTTCTGAGACAGTAACCCAACAAACATAAAATCCATCGGGTGCACCCTGAAGCTCTGCGTAAATATGCCTTGCCAAAGTTGTCTTACCAGCACCTCCCATCCCATGAATGCCAATAGATGGGACTTGGTTGGACTCTGATTTTAAGCGTGCCAAGATATTTTGCAATTTTTGCTTCATTGCTTCACCATGTAATTGTGTCGTGAACAATCGATCCTTGCTAGTCTCACATATATCAAGTAGAAGCCCACCAAAATTATCACTTTGCTTAATAAGTTCTTCTGCTTCTACTATTAGTCCTTTCACACGATCTCCATATTTGATAGGTCCAGAGTATCCAACTTCTTCTAATCTATTATTTAATTGATCATATTCTTCTTTGAACTTTTCCACCTTTTGTAACCAATCTTTAACTTCCATTTTCCTCCTCTTCTTACCTGATCGCTCGCCTTTCTCGACCTCTGTCTCGAAGTCAAAACCTCTGCTTGTCAATACTTCATATTTTCTCTTAAGGACTTGCTTATTGTCATTGAAGTCAAGTGAATTGGTGATTTTTTCCCCGAAGCGCGTGGAAAATGGTTCCAGAAATTTTTCCATTGCTCCGTTTGCTGTCACCATTCATGTAGTTAATGAGTACATGTAAAGAAGAATGCATAACATGATAGCACTAAATAAATGAACTGCGAAATATTTCAGCCATATTTGGAAAATTTGAGAACCAACTCTTATTAATGACCTAAATTGATTGATGATTGTCTCTTTACCATTTTGGCACACCTCAAGAATAGAACTTAGGTGCTCAAGTGAGATTAATATAACACGATTGAAAAAAATTATTTGTGCCTCAGGTCGACTCAAATTATCTTCCATTATTATGAGAAATTACACTATTGATATGTTAAAAATTTTTAACATGCGGATTGCCATAATATGATTTTCTTCACATATGTTTTTGCCATAATACGATTTTCTTCACATATAGTTTTGCCTTTTTCTTATTTTAATTTGTTCTGAGTGCAGGATCATTTGGAAAAATTCTCAAACTGATATGTTCGAATTTCTAGAACTCGAAAAAGAAAATAAGTCAAATGCGAATACCAAAGTTTCATAATAATAAATGCTAAAATATCTACTTCTTTTATCATGTTTCATTAACACAAAATTGTGTTTTACAAATACAAAATGAGGCATCAACTACACTCGTAACAAGAAACGTGTTTTTAGTTACTAGGAACCCTAGTCATTCAGATAACTGCATAAATTGACAAAATCATAACCAAAAACATTGAACAACACCTAAAATTGGAATCACAACCGTTAACTGTAACAGCAACTGTTAGGTTCAAAAATACCGTGGTTAACCGTAACTATAACTGTTTAGCTAGGAAAAAAGTTAAATTTAAAAGTATTAAAAATTAACTAAATAATAAACTAAATCAAAACACATGCATAATAACTGAAAAGAAAGAACAAATGAAATACATCATCCTGTAAATAGTCTATTCCTTGTTTTAGACTAGAAGTTTTGTAGGTATTACTTTATTAGAATAATATAAAAGTTTATAGTCATTATTTACTAATATTAAATATTATATATTTTAATTATATACTAATCTATTCAATTTTTAATTTTTTTAATGCCTAAAACCAAAATTTAACAAATACTCTACCAATTTTTTTATCTATTTTTTGTCGGGCAGGTACTCT
The DNA here is from genome assembly GCA_028554755.1 of Cordia subcordata. Lineage (NCBI taxonomy): Eukaryota > Viridiplantae > Streptophyta > Magnoliopsida > Boraginales > Cordiaceae > Cordia > Cordia subcordata. The sequence continues at coordinate 12,103,818 of JAPTOF010000010.1, read as the reverse complement.
TCGATTTCGAATTTAGACCTTAATCATTGTCGGCCCAAAATTTACCTTGCAAATGTGGGGAAGGTCTTGCGAATTGGGGTTGTGGGTCCTCCCCCTAAATGCCTACACATACACGTATGTATCCCATTATACACAAAAGAAAAATGAAAAAATTGTACATCCATCAAGAAGTTGTTTCTTTTTTCCCCTAAAAAAATAAGAAAAGATACACTCTCTTCCCAACAAAAATCTTTTAAAGATATTCAATTTTATGTTATATCCTTACATAGTTATAAAACAAAGAAGAATTATTATGACAAAATTAAATAACTTATAATAAAATGATATAAATAATTATAACATATTTAAAATGATATAAAAGTTAATAGTAAATGGGTACTCTTCGGATCCCTTTACTGCCTCCTCTTTGTTGAGTTTTCACTCAAGATGTGGATGCATTTATGATGCGCACAAAGTGTTTGATACAATGCCTAATAGAAACATTGTCCCTTGGAGTGCTATCGTCAGTTACCTTTGTAGCATTGCTTTCTGGAGTAGTGGATATAGCCCATGTAGACTGTTTACGTTGTTGTGTTACAAAGTGTGGTTATGTTGGGCCTAACTTGAGTTTAATGAATTGTATGATAAGTGTTTATAGTAAATGTGGAAGAGTAGAGGAGGCTAGAAATTTGTTTTGAATCAATGGATGGGAAGGATATTGTTTCTTGGAATTCTCTGGTATCAAACCTGAAGAGAAATTGAACTAAGCCAGAAATGGTTCCAAATTACCAAATTTACTTTCAAGCGAGACAAAGTGGTCCGGTATGATAGCCCTGGCTGATTTAGTGAAAATTTGTTACGAGAGCATTATTATATATAGCCGGCTTTCTTTTTTCACTTACTTATATATTTTAAAATTTTTTTTATATAAACACAAAAGAGATTTTATATTAAATAAATTATTTATCATATGAAATAATAAATATATAAATATATACACAAAGAAATGTGTATATGTAGAAAGACCCCGAGATCAAGGGATAATTTAGATGGTTGAGACTATTTTTTTCAAGAGCGAAGTTCTAGCTTCGAATTCCATAAAGTAGGGGTCGAACGAAAAAGAAAATAATTTGTAGAAGGACCCCGGAATACTTCTCTCGCATAATCTCAGCTCGGGTCTTTAGGTAGGTAATCTGTCCATATAATATATCATTGTTTTCATAATCAAATTTTCTACTCTTGGATGACAAAAACATATGCACTTTTGCTATATTAAGTTGTCAACATCTATGTATATTACCAGCGAAAATAACGCACGGGAAGCAATAGATATTAAAAAACTATTATTTTAATGTAATTGTAAAAATTATATGTATATATAAAAAAAATTGTTGTTCTTTAGTATTGCAAGTTAACTTCTTATCACTAAATAAACCATTTTAGAATTAATGACTCATTTGGTATGACAAAATGATTTGGAAATAAATGATTATTTAAGGTAGAATGCTTACCGAGTATTACTTATTTTTCTTGTGTTTGTTTAAAATCACAAAAAAGTTAGAATGGAATACTTATTTTAATTCATATGTATGGTAAAATTATTCTAACAGGCTAGAATGAAACGAAAATCAATTTAATTAACCAAAATGTATTTGTTCTTTGATTTGGTATAGTCATTTATATATAGCAATTAATTTTATACAATATTGACATAAACTAAAATATTACTGCTAATCTTTTGATTAGAATAAAACATAGCATCACTTATTGTATCATTGTATATATTAACACTATGTTTCAATTTACTTTTTAACATAATTGAGAGTGAAAAGTTAATTATCCACATACTCACTCTTGTTTGGACATACCGACTAATAAATTGGTGATAACACACACACATACACACTCACATATCGGAATAACATTTAATGCAACTTGCTTAAAGACCGTATTAACCCGTCTAAAAAATTGTAGATCCTTAAGCAAGAGTCATGAAAATAAATTTCCTCGCATTAGATTACAATCTTGTCAAATTGAACTCTAGAACGGGTATTTAGGGATATAAAGTAAGAAGTACAAAATTAAAAATAAGAGGTATAAGCATCCCACTGCATGAAGCAAGCTACAAATGTTTCTGTTGGACATAATTACCCTCCCCCATTCCCTTTCAGTACATACTTAAAACGCCTTAGCACTTAAAGGTTAAAAAAGTAATTTTATATGATTACGTTAGATCCCACTAAAGCAGTATCTTGGACCCAAAAGGGAAAAAATATAATGTACAAGAATAATTACATAATGTACAATTTCTTTAATGCACAAAGCAAGCCACAAATTTGCATTTTGGACAACTTTACCTCTCTATTACCATTTAGTATGTAGTAACGGTAAACACCTTTGCACTTAATGGGTAAAAATATAACTTTATATTATTATATTAGATCCCAGTAAAAAAGTATCTTGGACCAAAAATATAATGTACAAAAACAATTACATAATGTACAAGTTATGTAATGTATAAAGCAAGCTGCAAATTTGCACTTGAACAATTTTACTCCTGCATTCCCATTTATAAAATTTAATTTTATGCATGACAATTGTTTTTTTGTGTTTCTTAAAAGAAATATATCAAATATTACATCATAAATTTTTAAATACCGTGTAACATAAATAGTCATTGTTTAGTCAAATAATATTATATTGCTAAACAATTCGTAAAAGATAAAAAGCTAAATATTCAAGTCAGATTTGATCATTAATTTTCACAATATTAACATAAATTAGAATACTTTTGCCAGTCTTTTGATTAGCAAAAAAACATGAAAATATTTATTCTCTCATTTTTATTTTAACATCATTTTTTAATTTATTTACTTTTTAACATAATTAGGAGGGAAAAACTAACCATCTAATTAGATTACATATGTTTTCTGTCTAGAAAAAAATCAAGACGAAAGTTACGCATGTGCTTTAAATGTTTTAATTTTTCAGTTTTTAATTGTTTATTTTTAACTTTTAACAATTTTTTTTTTTGACTTTCAAGTTCTTAAAATTTTCTATTTCCTAAATTTCTTTAAGTTTTTAATAACAATATAGAATTTGTGAGAGGATAGATATGGGGAATGAGTTATCTCCTTGCTTTTACGTTAGTTTTTTGCATGATTTCTAGTTCATGTTGAAATATTCATTTTTTTGAGTGGGAATATGGAATGATTTAACTTTTTCCTGAAAAGACCATTTCAAATTTATGGGAACGAGCTTTCTAATTACAATTAGGGCTTATTTATACTGGTTTTTTCCCAAAAAAAAACTTTTTTTAAAAATTTTGAGAAAAGCGTTTTTGATAAATTAAAAACTCTAACTTATAGAAAAAGTTGAAATTGAGGCTTTTTTAAGAGTTTTAATTTTTATAAAATCTAATCCAAATATTTTTTGTAGTAGTGATGTATTTTTTTTTTCCAAGAAAAAGTATTTTCTCATAAAAACCTACCCAAATAGTCCTTTAATGCTACTAAACTAAAGAACATGAATTAAAAGCTAGAATAACTACATCTTGCAAGGGTATTCCAACATGTAAAATGAATCATAAAGTGAAAATAAGTTATAAAGGGGCAAAGCAATAACCAACAAGAATGATAAAAGTTGACTGGACTACCATATCTAGTTAGGCCAGCTGTTCAATCAAGAATTTTGGAAGTTACAATCTATTCATACATTAAAATGACAAGGCGGGGACGATGAATCACCCTACCAATATTTTTTTTTTTTGTCTTTTTAATTAAAATTAAAAAGCTATATCTATCTTTTCTTAAATTAAAAATCTATAGACACCTTTAAAAAGAAGATCTTTTTATTAAAATAAAAAATAAACACATTAACATGAGTGACAAAAGTGATATCATATGAGAAGATAATGCCTGGGACCCAGTAGATATTAAAAAAAGTATTATTTCAGTGTAATTGTATAAATTTAATAAAGAATAAAAAAGTATTATTTCAGTGTAATTGTATAAATTGAACAAAAATTAAAATTTTGTTGTTCTTTAGTATTATAAGTTAAATTTTTATCACTAAACACTTAAAATTTTAGAATTAATGACTCGTTTGGTATAATGAAATCATTTGGAAATGAATGATCATCCAAGGTACAATACTTACGGAATACTACTTATTTTCCTTTCGTTTGTTTAAAACATCAAAAACAAAAAGTTAGAATGAAATACTTATTTTATTTCATATGTGTGGTAAAATAATTCTAACAAGTTAGAATGACATTAAAATTAATTCAATTAACCAAAATGCATTTGTTCTTTGATTTGGTATAAATTTAAGTTGTCTGTACACGATAATTAATTTTATACAATATTAACGTAAATTAAAATATTCTTTCTAATCTTTTGATTAGGAATAAAATATAGCATCACTTGTTTTATCAATTTTTATGTTAACCCTATTACCAAAGGAGATTTTAAGTTGTTTCGAAGGGTCCCGAGAGCGTCACGTTGTCGTTGATAAAAAAGCATAGGGATTGATTTTCCAATTCGGAGTAGGCACACATGAGTTCTTTCGTAACTTCCATTTCTTGGGAACGAAATCGAATCCAACATACATGAAGCAACATATCTGAATAACATTTAATGCAACTTGCTTAAAGACTATCCCTTCTAAGAAATCATAGATCCTAGTGCAAGGGTCATAAAAATAAATTCCTCATATTAGATTCCGATCTTGTCAAATTGTACTTTAGAATGGGTATTTTGGGATATAAAGTAAGAAGTACAAAATCAATAACAAGAGGTACAAACATCCGACTGGGTGAAGCAAGCTGCAAATGTTTTTTGGGACATAATTACCCTTCCCCATGCCCTTCAGGTATATACGTAAAATAAACACCTCCGCACTTAATGATTAGAAAAGTAACTTTATACGATTATGTTAGATCCCACTAAAACAGTATCTTGGACCAAAAAATATAATGTGCAATAATAATTACGTAATGCGCAAATTCTTTAACGCATAAAGCAAGCCACAAATTCGCACTTTGGACAATTTTACCCCTTCATTCCAATTTAATATATAGTAAAGATAAACACTTTTGGACCAAATGGTTAAAAAAAGTAATTTTATATGATTATGTTAGATCCCACTGAAAGAGTATCTTGGACAAAAAAATATAATGTACAAGAATAATTACATAATGTACAAGTTATTTAATGTATAAAGCAAGCTACAAATTTGCACTTTGGACAACTTTACCCCTTCATTCCCATTTAGCATATAGTAGAGATTATTATGTCACATAGCATGTGCTACCGAGTATCTTATCCTATCCTTGCCAACTTGACAATTTATTGCATAGAAAATTCAGTTGTGAGAGATTTTATTTCATTTTTCAAGTAGGCATATATGGAGGGATGAGGAGATAGTTAAGGGGTTGAGACTATCTCTCTCCAAGAATGAGCCCAGCAAGACTTCAATAGTTATTTAAAAAAGCGCAACCAAGAAGCAGATAACCTTGTCAACTTCATTTACAAACAGTGCTGCAAGGATTCAAATAATGGCGCGATTGTTGATGTCAGATTAGCACTTCGTCATTATTGTGCTAATGCCATCAGGAAAATGACTTTCAACAAAAGATATTTTGGAGAAATTCAAGAGGATGGAGGTCTAGGGGAGGTAGAAAAACAGCACGTTGAGGCGGTTTTCACTTTGTTAGCACACATGAATGCATTCTGTACTTGTGATTTTCTTCCATGGTTGAGAGCGCTAGATATTGATGGCCATGAGAAGACTGTGAAAAATGCCACCAAAGTTTTGAACAAGTACCATGATCCAATTATAGATGATAGAATGAAGCAATGGTAGGACGGAAAAAGAGAAGAGCCTGAAGACCTACTTGATATTCTGATTTTGCTCAAGGATCGAAGTAGTGAACCATTACTTTCGGTGGACGAGATCAAAGCCCAGTGCACTGTAAGAATTACAGTAATTTATATATTTTGCCATTGATTTGGATACTCTCGTATCCAAACTATTCTCTTATATCGATAAGAGAGAGAATTTTTATGAATGCCTAAAATATATTATAAAACTTTTTCTTATTATAACTATTAGAGTAGTTAACAACTTGAAACTGGAGGATCTCGATTAACATAGTCATAAAAGTTATCCAATAATTCGAACTAGCCACACTGTTAAATTAAACAGGGCTCTTTCTCAAATTTTCTGCTTATACACACATATACACCTATATACACAGCTGTAGTCCATTTTTGAGTCCTAGAAAATTATTAAGCATGCTCATATATCTCAAGATGCAAGGCAAGTGGGTTTAAGCTTTATAAGATGTATAAAATCACATGCCAGGATGTTTCTATCTAAAATAAAAGTGATATCACTTACTTGATTAGCAAAGATGATGTAGTTAGCCTTTAATCTTGGTTTTCCCTTCTTGATTACTCTCCCTATTTCTTTTTCTTTCTTTCTCTTCTTTTTTTTCTTTTCCTTTTTCTCCATTCTTTTCCTTTCTTCTTCTTACCCGTGTGTGTGATATTAGGGCGTGTGTAAAAGTCTAATGAAAGGAAAAGACAAGGGAAAGTGGGGTTTGTGGGATATTTAGGCAAATACCCCAACACGTCATAACACCATACGACATATTTGCACACGTGGAAAGCTCATGCAATTTTGTTCTATTTCCCTTTTTTTTTGGGTATTACATCTTTTATCTCTTTAATAAGTTTTGTCCTCGAAACTTCACTTACCATGGTCTTTAAACGGGGAAGGGAATTTCTCAAGCATTTCATATTCCAATCTCCAATTGCATTTCCGACTATACGATTATCATTCTACTCAAATATTGCACATAAAATCATACTGTATTACAACACTTGATCTTCTCTGTCAACCATAACTATCAATTACTCTAAATGCGCCATCGCACTACAAGATACAATTAGAATCTTGAACACACTTTTAGAGCAGAGAAGTAATTGAGAATCTGAATATTTGTATGACTGAAAGCCAACAGAAAACCAATGCTGAATAGAAGGATTTCTAGAGAGAGCTTCCCAAATCAGATAACAAACGAGTTCTGCAAAATGCTAGATAACAAAAATACATAGTCCATAGAAAATACCAATAAAAATGGTCGAAACCCATAATCCAGAGGAGTTAGATAGATAATCCCGAGAATTACAACGCCGTATAGTAGTTGTGATGCATCCCACATTTAAGCAGCTATACACGAAGATAATATAATCAATGGAGACCCTGATTGGTGAGAATACTAGTTGGTACTGGATAATAACCACCAATACTAAAATGATTGATACTGCACGTAGATGATTGTCACTGTAATACAAAATTGATGCCTTAATATGCGATGATACCATATACTAGTAACTGCTGTGCCCGAGACTTTATACCACCTCTTGTTGTCTAGATGCCATGGTCGATGAGAAAGGTAAGTCAACAAGAACCGATAGAATGCCAAGTAGGCTCCTGCTTAGTTGACAAGGGACTATAACTGACTTTAATTTAACAAACAACCAGAATCTACAAGATTTCTCTTATTACTGTTCCCGTTTCTTGAAACCTTTGGAATATATGACAGCATCGTCAAATTGTAGACCGCTAGTTTAGAGCAATCTTGCATCTTCTTTAGATCGTACATATAAGAACGACAACATATGAAGAGAAAGAACCCAAGAACTAAAATACCAAACATAGAATCTGTATAATGAAATCCAGCTAGACCACATCTTGTTACTAATTTAATTTCACCATGAAGTACCGATCAGAAAAACTTATCACGAGAAGAATGCAAAGAACCACCAATTCAATCAAAGGAAGAAAAGATCAACCCAACGGATGAATAGAAACCCAAAGAGGATCACTACTAAAGCCAGGAGTATACAAAAGAATAGATAAATAGATTGAAGACCCAAATTGTTGGCTTCTACCGTGCTTGGTACATATCAACAAAAGCCTAGAAATCCAGTGCAATTCCCTGAATAGGGTCAACAGGATAACTAAACCAAGCCATCAAGGTCAAACAATTCTTTCTCATCCAAATTCCATTTTGATTCCCATGATAACATGAAGACCCTCCATTCCTGCAGGAAAAATCATATAACAATTCCGTACCCTTTTGCTCATGTTCCACTGTTCTCGATTACCATGATGTAGCGGAAGATATCTTAGTGTACGTACCAGAATATACTTTTACATTTTTCTCCAAATGGCTCAAGTTCTTATCTTAATGTGAATGCAAATGATACAAACACAGAAAGCATATTGACTCAATATCAAACAAGGTATAACACACACACAATTTAAATTTGAAGATTACCATAGGTAAATTTGAATACCCCTTTGTTTCTAAGTAAACTAGATAAGCTGACAACTCCTTTCTTTTCTTATGTGCTACACAATTCTTGCTTACGAAATTGAGATATCTCAATACGAATTTCCACGCAAGTTTATATTTTATTACAACCACGCGATAGAATACCAAAGATGCACACAAAGAAATATATCGATCCAATACTAAACAAGACATGAAGACATATAAATATAATCTAAAGAATATCAATTACTTCCTCACATAAGATTCAGATATATTCATATCAAAGCATGAACATCAATTCTCTAAACATGTTAAAGGCACAGAGTATCATCACAGGAGATACAGACTTAACATATAAGCATCCTAACTACCCAAACTCCAGGCCTCACTGATCATAACCTATTGTTCTGACACCACTCTGTCATGCCGCCAAATCCACCCACTTGAACTCGGGGCCATAATTGCCACGAGCTTAAGAAGATCGCTTCTCCTAAGCCCGCAAGGCTTTAAAACATAGGATAGAAACTAAAACTCACAAATATTCCATCAAAGCACTAATACTATCAAAGTTAGTTAATTTGCAAATTATTTCCAAGCTATAAAGAAATCAAAGCTAGTTAAATTACATCAGTATCGCCGTTAGGGTCCTCTCTGGAATAACCCAAATCGCTCCCCTACAAAAACATATAAATAATATAATGAGCGAAACAATGTTCAGTAAGTGGACACATTGGAAGAGACCAACGAGTGGTCCTAACCAAAGACACCGGATCTAGATCAATAACAGACACCAAGAAATAACAGGATTTGGACAGATAGAAGTCACTTTAGATAAATGAACACACAAAGCTAGACCAGAACTAGAGTGCAACTCAAAGCTGTGATATCAATGCTAAATTCACCCTATACACCATAACAGATAGACATTTATTCGCCTATTCCTCTCACGATGAAGCTCCCACCGATGAGGGCACAGAATTCACACCTCCGTCCAGTAAACCATCTCCCACTGACGGGCAGAAAACAAAATAGATATATATATATATATATATATATATATATATTGGCAGTCTCATTGCCGACTAGATGTCACAGCTCTAAGGTAATGCACTCATCCACAGAAAACACACTGAATAATTCCAGAATTATGGGATCCCAATAGATACGAGTAACACATCAGATACAGACTCAGAATTCTGCTTAAACATTTGCAATCTAGAAAGAGATAATGAAAGATACTCAAAAGACCTAAGTCAAGCGGAAGGGAACGAAATACTAGAGTGCAGATGGGTAGTCCAACTTACCTCAGTCCAAGTTTATAATCAAACCCTTTCATTTCCTAACAATTATAACAAGAATAGTTAACATTATAATAAACAACTTCAGAGTCAGGATCACGCTTTCTAATAACAAGATAGTAGATGAGAATTCAAAACAAATAATAATAATAATAATAATAATAATAATAATAAGAACACAACAACAACAACAACAACTCATCAAACACATGCTAAGATAATAGTATCAAATTAACAAAATATAAGTTTTATATTTTTTCATGAGTACACCTAACAAACTGACATCTGGCAATCTAATGGGTTCATTCTCATAATGCTCTACGATCTTACAAATTTAACTCATATTAAGATACAAACCATGAAAGAAATAATAAGCAATAATAAACTAACTCAATTCTTCACCTTTCTAATATCATAAGAATTCTAGTTAACTAAGTAGTACAATTATCAAGGGCACAATTAGCTGATAACAAGTCAATAGAAAAGAATTCAAAAGGAATAATGAACCATAATAATCCGATTAAATTCATCCATCTCATGTTAATCTATTTAATTACGCCAACCGGTCTTGATAAAAACATTAATCTTATTTTAGCTTTCCTTTCCTTTACTCAAATGGTAGTCATTCATGTAACTCAATAAGACCCAAGGTCAAGCCTTTATAATTAGTAGGCAGAAGAAGTCAATTGTATATATACATACACTTGAGATTCTAAAGCTAAGCAGATATATACCTTAATATCATATATAAGCATCCATGCCCATGTATAATTTAGCTGCAAGAACTCATTTATTATATATTCCTATTTATATGAAATTGCAAAGCTCAATGCCTAACCCGATATGTATATATAAACACATCATTTTCCAACTTCTAGTGGTTAAACCAAGTGTATCTACTTATCTGACTTCTCAATCACAGTTAACTCCTTTCACCAATTTAAACTTCATATACAAATATCACGGATGCCTCGACGACCAAATATACATATATTTCCATATATGAGACAATTTAGAATATCTGTAACAAGATATAGAAACCATTATTCTACAAAATATTTCACCTTCATGCATTTCGGAAGTTATTAAACATTCATAATTTCATGTAACTCCGGGTTATTCGTTTAAAATTCAACTTTGCAGCATATATTCACAAGCAGTAGCATATACATGTCCATATATAACATGACAGAGTTGAATTTAATATAAACCATGTGAATTATTTGTTGGAATATCTAAAATTAAACTGGGTTCTTTCTCAAATTTTCAGCTTATATACACACAGATACACCTATATACACAGCTGTACTCCATTTTTGAGTCCTAGAAAATTATTAAGCATGCTTATATATCTAAAGATGCAAGGCAAGTGGTTTTAAGCTTTATAACATGCATAAAATCACATGCCAGGGTGTTTCTATCTAAAATAAAAGTGATATCACTTACTTGATTAGTAAAGATGACGCTAGTTAGCCTTTAATCTTGGTTTTTCCTTCTTGATTTCTCACCCTATTTCTTTTTCTTTCTTTCTCTTTCTTTTTCTTTCTTTTTCTTTTCCTTTTTCTCCATTCTTTACCTTTCTTCTTCTTACCCGTGTGTGTGTGATATAAGTGTGCGTGTGTAAAAGTCTAATGAAAGGAAAAGAAAAGGGAAAGTGGGGTTATTGGGATATTTAGGGCTCGTTTGGATTGATTTTTTTTAAAAGTGTTTTTTTTAACAGTTTTTTTTAAGAAGTTAAAAATTCTGACTTCTAAAAAAAATTGTATTTGAGCTTTTTTCAGAGTTTCAGTTTTTTTGAAAGCCAAATCGAATAGTTATTACAAATTTAATGTAACTTTTTTAAGAAAAAAAAATATTTTTTTTAAAAAAAAACCAATCCAAACAGGCTCTTAGACAAATATCCAACACATGTCATAACACCACACCACATATATGCACACGTGGAAAGCTCATGCAATTTTGTTCTATTTTCCTTTTTTTCCGGGTATTACATAAACTATCTGAAGGCTTGTGTTAAGGAAGCTCTTAGGCTCCACCCAGTTACACCCTTCGACCTTCCTCATGTTGCAATCTCAGACGCCATTGTTGTTGGTTATTTCATTCTAAGAGGCACTCACTTTCTCTTGCACCGCTTTAAACTTGGGCGGCACCCAAAGTTTGGGAAGAGCCAACCAAGTTCAACCCCGGAACGTCATTTCAGTGACATGTCAAGTAAAATTGAAATTAACGAGCCAAGCTTGAAGTTCTTATCGTTTAGTATAGGCACACGTCGATGTCCGGCAATTTCATTGGGCATAGCAATGACTGTGATGGCACTGGGAAGACTTATTCAAGGATTTACGTGAAGTGCACCTCCAAATGAGAAAAACATCGACCTCTCTGAGTCTTCTCATGAACTCAGTCTTGCTACAGCATTGCATGCTCACGCAAAGCCGCGTCTGCCCAAGACCACATGCCCTGATGCAACTTTTGCTGCAATATAGAAGCATTGAGGTTTCTATGCTACTAAGCCCTAAAGATATATATTAAGGAAAAAGAGTTTGATGTATCTTGAGCACATATTATTATTGTCATTATCTTTTACTTGTACTCTGCTGAAATCATTGCTTGTACTTAGGCATACTTTATGTATTGTTATCCTTGTCTTGGATATACGATCTTGTATAAAGTGTATCATTTGTAAATCAATAAAATATGCCTAAATTAATCGCTCCATAATGAGTCTCTTTATGCATGGTATACAGAGCCTTTATCTCTAACGAATAACAAAGGTCCCGTTTTTCCTCCTCCATCTGCAAGATCCATCTCTACTTCAAAGGTTATTAATTAGCTTGTCCAATTATCGCTAATTCTCATGTTAAAACAAAAAAAGCATTAGTTTTATGAATATTAATCTCTGAAATTTGAATAAATAATGTTTGGGAAAATTTAAATATCACTTTATTTTTATTCTCTTTTATTTTTTGACATGCTAATTAAGTAGCCACATAAAAGGAACTAAGGATATATTTGGTATGTTGGAGTGTCTTGGAAAGGAATTTCATTTCAGTTTCTAATTACTTTTTTTTTTTTGGGAGGATTATTTAAAGTTGGAAAGTCCATTCCTAAGGTATGACCTTTCTGGGAAAAAGTTAAAAAACTCATTCTTTAGCCAAACCTAAGGAATGAATATTTCAACTTAAGTGGTAATTAATAGAAAATGAAGTAAAGTAGCAAAAGATAATTTGTTTCTCATCTATCATTGAACAAATTCTCAACTGTTTTTAAAATAAAAAATTTAAAAATTTGAAAAGTAAAAAAATAAGAAAAATTTTTAAAATAAAATATAAAAAATTTAAAGGTTAAAAATAAAGTGTCTATTTCATTTTTGACTTTTTTCTACATATGTATTTTAATTGGATAGTTATAGAAAGTAAATAAATAGAAATATGATAGAACAAAAATGATAGAATAAGTAGCAGTATCTTTTTACCCATCAAAATATCGATAGGAGTATTTTTGTTTATGCTAGTATTATATAAAATTAATTGTCATGTATAAACATCAATTTATGTCAAATCAAAGAAAGTTTGTTTCATTAATAGAATTGATTTTCATTCCATTCTAAATTTAGAAAATAATTTTATGATATATATGAAATATATGAGCATTCCATTATAGCATTTTCATAATTTTAACTAAATACAAGAAAAAAGAATAAGATTCGGTAAGTATTCTAACTTGAATTTCATTCTACTTTGGAATGACCATTTTTTTACCAACTATTCAATCGTACCCATTGAGCCATAAATGGATGATAAAAACGAAACAATGTCTAATATTTCTCTTTCTGTTAAGCCCACAATAATTTCATCTTGTTGATTTATCTCAAGTAATTAGCGAAATTTATTTCTCGTTGGAAGTAACGACAAATCAGATGCCTTCGGGCATTATGCTTAAGAATAACCTTCTCAACGTTACTACTTCATAAACTTCAGCATTCGCATGTATGCTGCTTAAACCATGTTAAACTAGAATAAATATATATATTCACATCATCAACCTCAATAAATTGTATGAGAGAGAAAAAAAATCATATCATAAGAACAACGAATATCGTACCACAAACTATTTTGAAAAAATTAAATATAACATAAGCAACCCAATCTTATGACATCAGTAGTAACGTCAATATAGAACGTCAATATAGAGGCAAACTTCCACAGTTTCATAGCCACATAACATTTAGAAGTTTATTTCATGTCTCCATTTAATTTTTTTCTTTCGTTTCTATTTTGGTCATCAAGGTTATGTTCACTTGTCCTTCACATATTTTGCACTTTCACTAGACTTAAGGGTGAACACAGGTTAGTAAAACTAACCAAACCAATCCAAATCAACTGAAAAATTAGAGTTTGTTAGATTACTTCATAGGGTTAAAAACTAACTAATTAATTTCAAATGAAAACCAACTAATTTAGTTTAGCTTCAAATAGATATCTAACCCACACCGAACTATTTTATCCTAATTTTATGCATATATTTATCTCAAATTTTTTGTATTTTCAAAGTCAAACCCTTAACCTTAAGATTATATTTCCAAACTTTAACCACCAAATTATAATTACACTTGTGTTTTGTTTTACTGGTAAAATCTTATGCTATTAAATTTGTAATATGGATAGCAAATTGAGTTTTTTCATATACTTTTATTATGAAATTTGAGTTTTTTTTTTTAACTTTTTTGTTAAAAATCGAAAACCAAACTAGACCAAACCAAACTAAACCAAATCAACTTATCTTGTTGATTTGGTTTAGTTATAAATATGATAAAAAAAAACCAATTGGTTTCTTTTAAATGTAAACCAACTGATTTTAGTTTTGGTTTGAAATATAATCAATACCAAACCAAATCATATACACCTAGACTCAACAATAAGATAAAGCTAACAAAAATACTAGGTATCATCTCAATTTCTCTTTTCACTCTTCTATTATCTTTTCTTTGTGTGTTTAGTTAATATATTAAGAGGAGAAGAAAAGGGAAAATTTTGTTACTTTGACCTGTCAATTTAAGTACACACATAGAAAGATATGTAAATGATGAAAATAAAGTAAAATTTTACAACGTATGAAGCTAAATAAGCAATCGTATCCATCCTCTCAACACTTACCAATTCAAAAAAAAAACTTTCAATTTCAAGCTGACCTTACCCACAAATTTTATTATACTCGGTAAGCACTGTGCACTTACAGAGCACAATGCTCCTTAAATCATGAGTTATACACACTCTATTGAATGACGTCATTTAAAATTAAATAAAATAAAATAAAACACGCTTTAACAAGTCAAAGCAAAACCATTAAAATCGTTGTTGTATTTCTGCGTATAGGTTCTTTAAGGATTTATCTTCTAATGTCCGAACATCTTTCTTCTAATCTGTGACTGAGATCTCTTTTGTTAAACGATTTTGAACATCTATCCTTGCTTTTAAACCAATAGTTAATGCATTTTTAATATATAAAGTGAATGTTTTGAACTAATGCTGTTAATTTATCAAATATAACAGTATTTTGTAAACTACTAGTATAATTTATCAAATACTGGACTAATTTTGCACACATAGTGTATGAATTTTAAATCGGTAGTTGATTTATTTTAAACCAGTAATTTATTTAGTTTGAACCAATAGTTTATACATTTTGAACCATGATTTTTATTTTATCAAGTAGCATGATATCAATTTTGAACCAATAGTTTAGTCATTTTGAACCAATAGTTTATACATTTTGAACTAGAAATTTATTCATTTTTGAACCAATACTTTATTCATTTTGAAATAGTTCTTTATTCATTTTGAACCATAATTTTTATTTTATCAAATAGCATGATATCAATTTTGAACCAATAGTTTATTTATTTTGAACATATAGAGCAAATGTTTTGAATTTTGACTTTTACTTTATCACATAGCTAAACATTGATTTTTAAGTATTTTTGTAATGTGAAAATTTACAACATATTTTTAGAGCGATTTCACACATTTTGTCAGTGATGTTTATACGTTTTCAAAGTGATGTTCAAACGTGTACTGAGGTTGAGCGTCACTGTCATGGAAACAAATATATATATATATATATATATATATGCAACATTATTGAGAGTCACAAAAAAACTATTTTGGCCTTACACAACGTAACATTATTATGCAACATTATTGAGAGTCTTATCATGTTTTGATATTGGCAAGTATCACAAACTCCAAAAGAGTAATTTCTTGCTTTCTCTTCCCTAATATATATATATATATATATATATATATATATATGCAACATTATTGAGAGTCTTATCATGTTTTTGATATTGGCAAGTATCACAAACTCCAAAAGAGTAATTTCTTGCTTTCTCTTCGCTAAAAGATGATTGACAACTTGATAAATTTCTTGTTACATGTCTATTAATTGATTTGTCACATCATGCAACCATTGATTCGAACCTTTTCTTTTTACCTTTCACTCCATCCCCAACCCAACTCCCCTCCCCTTAATGAAATTTAAACTTAGGACCTCACTTTTAGTGAAATAATCTCAATTACTTGAACTACTCCTACTCTTACACTGGTGCGAACCATATTACTAATTTGTCAACACATTGAACTTAATCATTAAATTTGTACTAACAAGAATATTGAATTTAAATTATTATAAACTCTATACAATGAGACGACATGTCATGGGCTCAAAAACTACTTAAAATATTTTTTACTTTAACCGACTTTTTTTTTTAAATTTTCGACTTTAAGCAGTTACGTGTTTGAATATAAGTTGTAGTTACAAAAATAAGTATTTATATATTTGGTTAAAGTGGGTTAAAAATAACTTATATTGTTAAAATAACTATTAAAGACATTAAAGTAGAATGTTAGTTAAGACAATATATGTATATGTGTGTCTGTGTGTATATAATCAAATAAAATATAATAATAATAATAAAGATAAAAATGTAAGTATAAGATAAAAGAGTAAAGATAGTTAAGTAATAAAGATAAAAGGTAAGAATAAATTGTAGTAATTTGGTCAAATTTGTTTTTTTACCTTTTTTCAAAGTACTTAAAGTCATAAAAAAATAAAAGTTGGGAGTGGAGAACCTTTTATTTTTTATTTAAAGTCACTTAAAAAAATACCTTTTTATTGAAACAAGCACATCTTCTAGCTTAAATATAACTTTAAATAGGTTTGATCAGGTTAAAGCCAACGAAACACCCTCTAAGTTGTCAACATCTATTTATATCATTATCAATATATGTCACCTAACATATGCAAGTGGATATCTTACCGTACTCTTGCTAATCATTGACACACTAATTCCACATAATGGTAAGTATAGTTAAACTAGATACCATTAAAAAAAAAAAAAAGACATGTTGTTTGGTATGATTAAATCGCTTCAAAAAGAATAATCATTCAATGTAGAATGCTTATATAATACTTATTCTGGTTGGTCAAAACCATAAAACAAAAAAAAAAGATAAAATAGAATGTCTATTTCATGTCGTATGTTTGGTAAAATTATTTTAATACGTAAGAATAGATTGATAATCAATTCAATTGGCCAAAATACCTTAATTCTTTGATTTTGTATAAATTTAAGTTTATGCATGAAAATTAATTTTTTGTGCAACTTAAAAGAAGTATATCCAACATTATATTATAAATTTTTAAATGATGTGTAACATAAATAGTCATTGTCTAGTGAAACAGTATTAATATATTGCTAAACAATTCAAAAAATATGAAAAGCTAAATGTCAATGAGATTTGATCATTAATTTTCACAATATTAACATAATTTAGAATACTCTTGTTAGTCTTTCGATCAACAATAAAACATCACAATATTTATTCTCTCATTTTTTATTTTAAAATCATATTTTAATTTATTTACTTTTTTAACATAATTCAGCATGAAAAACTAACCATCCAATAAGATTACACATGTTTTCTATATAGAAAAGGGTCAAAACGAAAGTTACACATGTGCTTTAAATGTTTTAATTTTTCAATTTTTTATTTTTTATTTTTAACTTTTAACTATTTAATTTTTTAGTTTCAAGTTCTTTAAATTTTTTATTTCCTAAATTTCTTTAAATTTCTAATAACGATAGAGAGTTTGCGAGAGGATAGATATGGGAGATGAGTTATCTTATGGCTATTACACTTTTTTTTTTGGGTATGATTTATACTCCAAGTTGAATTATTTTTTGGATGGGAATAAGGAATGTTTTAACTTTTTCCTGAAAAGACTATTTCAAATCTACGGGAATGAGCTTTCTAATTTCTCTTGGGGCTCGTTTATATTGACTTTTCTTAGAAAAATTTTTTCCAAAAATTTTGAGAAAAATGTTTTTTGATAAACTAAAAACTCTGAGTTATAGAAAAAATTGAAATTGAGTTTTTTTTAAAGAGTTTTAATTTTTATAAAATCTAATCCAAATATGTTTTGAAAGGGTGATGCATTTTTTTCCCAAAAAAAAAAGTATTTTCCCATAAAAACCAACCCACACAGCCTTTAATCCTGACAAACTAAAAAAAATGAATTAAAAGCTAAAATAACTATATCTTTCAAGGGTATTCCAAAATGTAAAATGAGCCATAAAGAGAAAATAAGTTATAAAGGGACATAGTAATAACCAACAAGAAAAATAAAATTTGATTAAACTACGATATCTGGTAAGGCTAGCTGTTCAATCTAGAATTTTGGAAGTCACAATTTATCAATATATTAAAATGACAAGGTAGGGAGCCATGTATCACCACACCAATTTTTTTTGTGTTTTAATTAAAATTAAAAATCTATATCTATCTATTTTTTAAGTTAAAAATCTATAATTACCTTTAAAAAAGGTGATCTGTTTATTAAATAAAAAACAAACACATTGACATAATTGAAGAAATGATATCATATGAGGTTGTTAATTTGGTCAACTGACGTATTTTCACCAAATAAAGATTTTAACTTTTTTATTTCTAAATTTCAAATACATTTAAATTAAAAGAAATATACGTGCAGTAAATTGATGTGTTCTTTTTCATTGAAATTGATTGATTCTTAATGATATTTTACTTAAATTATTATGTCTTTTCTTTTGAATGATTTTCGCAAGTAATTGTTCTATTACCAATTTAATTTTTAAAAAAATCTCAGTAATATACCTTTAATAAATCACACAAAATATAAAATAAAAATAAAAGTTCTATTTATACAGTAAAATGGGAGAGTGAGCTGCCAAATGGCACTCCACAAGTTATTTTTCATTTTTTTTAGTAAGATGTCTATCATTCTTATGCTTTTTTTGCTATATAAATTTTAATTATTTTTAAAAAATTTATTTTGTTTCCTTTTTGGTATAAATTATAATTTTTGACAAAAAATTATAATTTTGTTTCTTATACTGTCATATGTGCTTCAATTTCTTTTGTTTATTTTTTATTTTATTTTTTCTTAGCAACCGATATCGATTTTTTTGACTAAAAAAGGTGGAATAACACTCTCAGATATTATAATTTTTCTTACATTATATAGAATTACTTGTTCAATGTATATTATCTTTTATTCTGTTTAGTTTTTGCTGTATGATTGTTGGGTAAGGTTATAATGGTATATCGGGGTAACATGTGGCACCCCCTTAAACATTGTAACTTTTCATTTTGTATTAATATCGATTGCCTCTTTAAATTTTTTATATTTTATTTATTAATTTTTTTGTGTTTGTTATAACATATGAATTTATATTTATTGGACGTGGTATCTTGTTAGATGTTTCTTCAAAATTTTTTTTTATATTTTTTTGTCAATTATAAAAATGACTAAGCTCTTTTTTATTTTATTGTCAATTATAAAAATGACTAAGCTTATTGTAATATAGTTAGACGAGAGCTAACATTAAAGAGCAAAAATCTAAATTTGAAGAATGTTTTAATTGAAATTAATTATCTTTAATAAATTATTATCAATAATTTTTTAATAAAAATAATTGACCTTTAACCATATAATTATTAATCACATAAAATATAGAATAAAAAATGTAACGCCCGTTGTCTCGCACAAATCTATATATCTATATACAAAAGTTAAACCCAAAGGAGCTCAAAGAAAGTTGCTACATTAGTATCCATTTATTTGCCAAGTCATCATAAATTCTATTTTTAATATTACTACATTATTATAAATCTATAAATTATAGTGTTTAATTATATTTATGCACCACTTCCTCATCATTGCAATGGAGTTATAAGACATTTAATTATATTTATGCATTACCTATATATTTCTTTTTAATGAGTTTAAAGTAATAAAGTCCAAAAAAACTCGTGTATATATATATATATATATATATATATATAAGTTAAACCTTTTTAAGCATTGTGAGAGTGACATGTCAGCGTTTACATGACATGGTTATTTTATTATTTATTATTGTTGAATATATTGGTTTAATATATGTTAATTATATATTGATGCTATAATTGTGTTTTGTTACCTAATTGCTACTACTTGTAGTACGTTGAATATCTTACACAGTAGCATTATTGGAGCAAAGAAAAGAGATAGAACTTGGTTATGGAGCATGGGTCATGAAGCTTACATAATTTGTATAACTTTAATTCTTTTCTTCCTTTAGTCTTATGTTAAGTTGATCTTAGTAGATAAACAAATGACTATCAGCTCAAAAACTTCGTACATTGTATGCACTCTTCATGCATTTTGTTCATAAGTCTTGTTCTCTTATACTTGATCATCTTTTCTCATTAATATATATTTATATATTCTTTCTATTCTCTTATACTTAGTATTATAAGTGCACATGCTTTCATTTGCATTCAAAACAACTTTTCTTGTAGAAAATTTAGCTTTGAAGTCCATATTTTTGCATTATGGAGCAGCATGCACTATAGTACTTTCTATTACATCGGTATTTGATACCTTGATAGATATATGTGCTTATATGTATGTATATCTGTATATATTAGCATAGCTTTGCAGCAAAAGTGCACTATTTTGAGTATAGAGTTTGTATTATAGGTAAATAATCATTTTTGTATAAGACTATTACCCATTAAATAAAGCTATTACATATAAAAGCCTTCTTTCATGCATAAAATCTGAAATTCTTGATTTAATCTTGCATTTAATGTTTGGAAGATAAGTTGGTGTTAACATTTACTATTGACTTGATCTTATATGAATAGTGGTTGTCTTGGGCTTTCAAAATTTGTAGAAAACCGCTTCTACTGTTAATTTGATGTGTAGTAGCTTTTTGGTAAAACGTTAAAACAACTTTTTTAGCTTTTTTTTTTTTTGCAACTACCAGCCTACACAGGCGGTTGACTGGCTCTGTGCTCCGGTAAAAACAGAAAGCAATGTTGCTTCACCGGAAGAGCCTACCGGTCAACTGGTAGAGTGTTCCGGTAAGGCTTTGTGCCTTCTAGAACTACCGACACACCCACGGGGTCGATCGATAGAGTATTTCAGTAGCCCTTCTGAGTTGTTTTTAAAATTTGGTCGTTGAGAGATTTACTTTTTGGGTTTATATATACATTCACTTCCTCCCAACTTAGATACAACTTGATCAAAACATATTTACAAGCTCTTTAGCATTCAATATATTCTCTTTTCTGCAATCTTGCTTCATTTATTACTATCTTCATTGATTGCATATTATTGGCATTCATTGATCAAGTTTTTAAGCTCATAAATTGCTCATCTACTTGAGCAACATAGGAAGGTTTAAATACTTTTGTACAATTGCTGAAAAGAAGTTCTTTTATTCTAAACTCTCTATAATCACATTGGGTGTGAGTTTCTTTCCTCTTGGGTAACATAGTTGTGAGAAATATCTCTCAAGAATGAAGGGTTGAAATCCTCAAGTATTAGGGTAATATTTGTGGTTCTTATGGTGAAGCAAGGGTTGTGATCATTATTCTACACTTCAACAACGTACTAAGCAAGAAGTTATTTCACTAGTGAAGTTTCCGAAACCCTAAGGGAAGACCTTAGGTAGTGGACTAGGCTCTCGAGAGTTTGAACCACTCTAAATCGCTGCGTTTAATACTCTTAACCCTATTCTCTATATATTTCGAGTATTTACCTTGAATTTTGCATGTGCTCTTGCTTGAAATAATTGTTAAGAGTGCTTAATCATGCCAATAATCCAATTCACCCCCCTTGGATTCATTCATTGGGCAACAATTATTTTACTTTTTATTATTTCTTATCTTTATGAATATACATTATTAGCTTTAATTGAAATATTAAATGATCAATCAATTAATGCTTAAGAGAAAATTCAATTGCGAATTCTAAAAGATTTATTTTTTATCTATTATATATATATATATATATTTAGCATTAGAAATTTAATTTTTTAATAAATTAATTCTTAAATAATATTCATTTGTGAAATCCAAGTAAATTTAATGTTTACCATTAAAAAATACTTTTTTTGAGCATTATAAGAGTGTTATATCAATGTTTATATGGCAATAAATATTTTTTTATTAGCTTATATAATAAATTATTATTTATTATTTAATTTATTTTTATTATTTTTATTTTTGTAGATGTAAAAAATTATTAATTGGAAATTAAAATAATCAATCAATTAAATGCTTAAAATATATTTCATTTGTGAACTTCAAAAGGTTCATTTATTACCATTTATGGATATATATATATATATATATATATATATATATTCTTAGTTTTAATTTGAAAACTTAGTTACTAATAGATTAATGTTCAAAAGCTTTAATGTATTTTTCATTTGTGAATTTGAAAGTTAAACCTTAGTAAATTTAACTTTTATTATTTAAAAAAAATCCATGCAAAACACAAAATATTCATGACTAAATTCTTTATATGTTATTAAAAGTAGATAAACTAAACTTAATTTAACATTTTTAATAAAAAAAAAATCCATACGGAGCACGGATAAAGTGCTCTAGTATATATAAAAGTTAAACCCAAAGGAGCTCAAAGAAGGGTGCGACATCAGCACCTATCTATTTGCCAAGTCATCATAAATTTTATTTTTAATATTATTATTACATTATTATAAATCTATATATTATAGTGTTTAATTACATTTATGCACTACTTCCTAATATCATCATTGTAATGGAGTTACAAGATATTTAATTATATTTATGCACCATCTATATATTTCTTTTTAATGAGTTTAAAGTAATAAAGTCTAAAAAAACTCATTAATTTAATTAATTTATTCATCATATCATAATTAAAAAATAAAAATAAGAATAAAAAAGTCCTAGAATTAATTTTTATGGATATTTAAAAATAATAAAAAATACATGAAAACCTAAAAATAATTTTAAAAAATCACATCTATAAAAAAGTTAAATCCAAAAGAGCTCAAAGAAGGGTGACAATCAGCACTTATCTATTTGTCAAGTCATCATAAATTCTATTTTTAATATTATTACATTATTATAAATCTATATATTATAGTGTTTAATTACATTTATGCACCTATATATTTCTTTGTAATGAGTTTAAAGTAATAAGTCCAAAACAAGAATAAGAATAAGAATAAAAAGACACTAGAATTAATTTTTATAAATATTTAGAAATAATTAAAAAACACACAAAGAAACCTAAAACCAATAAAAAATCATATCTATAAATATTTAAAAAGCTAAAATTCACACACAATCTAAATAAGCCCGTGTAAAGCACGGGATGTGAAAGCACTAGTATTACCTCTATTTATATACATAGGAGGTTAACTTTAGACCATCCACAACTGTTGTAGAGCAAAGTTTGGAGCAAGTATCATACCTAAAGAGAAGTTGAACTAAGCCAGAAAAGGTTCCAAATTACCAAATTTACTTTGAAGCGGGACAAAGTGGTCAGGTAAGATAGCCCTTGCTGATTGAGTGAAAATTTGTTACAAGAGCTTTATTATATATAATCAGCTTTCTTTTTTCACTTATATATTTTTAAATGTTTTTATATAAACACAAAAGAGATTTTATATTAAATAAATTAGTTATCATATGAAATAATAAATATATAAATAAATAAACAAAGAAATGTACATATATAGAAGAAATGGTTGAGATTATTTTCCACAAGAGTGAGATTCTGGCTTCGAATTATATGAAGGTTTAATAAAAAAAAAACCGAAAAAGAAAAGAATATGTGGAAGGACCTCCGGATAGTTCTCGCATATAATCTCAGCTGGGGTCCTTAGGTAGGTAATCTGTCCATGCAATACATCATTGTTTTCATAATCAAATTTCTATTCTTTGATGAGAAAAGCATATGCACTTTTGCTATATTAAGTTGTCAACATCTATTTATATTGCCAGAGAAAATAACGCACGGGAAGCGATAGATATTTAAAAAGTATTATTTTAATGTAATTGTATAAAAAACAAAACTTTGTTGTTGTTTATTATTACAAGTTAAATTTTTATCACTAAACACTTTTAGAACTAGTGATTCATATGATATGATAAAATGATTTGGAAATAAATGATCATCTAAGGTAGAATACTTACCGAGTACTACTTATTTTTGTTCTGTTTGTTTAAAACCACCAAAAAGTTAGAACGGAATACTTATTTTAATTCATACGTATGGTAAAATTATTCTACCCGGCTAGAACAAGACAAAAATCGATTTAACTAACCAAAATGTATTTGTTCTTTTATTTGGTATAGTCGTTTATACATGACAATTAATTTTATACAATATTAACATAAATTAAAATAATGTTGCTAATCTTTTGATTAGAATAAAATATAGCATCACTTATTGTATCATTTTATATATCAACACTATATTTCAATTTACTTCTTAACATAATTGAGAGAGCAAAATTAATCATCCAATATTCTTACTCTTGTTTGGACACACCAACTAATAAATTGGTGATAACACACACTACAAGTTATATCATGCATCTACAAGAGCACAGAGTGTGGCGTACCCGACTATTTATTCAGTATTTGTAAGCCTTATGTTCAGTAAAATATATAGAAACATCTATACATGAAAACAGTCATAGATTTTTTTTGTTCAATATTCATAAACTGTTTGTCTAGTAAAATTCACAAAAATATCTTTATATGAAAACAATTATAGATTTTTGTTCAGAATAAAAAGACTATTTATTCATTATTCATAAGCTGTTTGTCCAGTAAAATTCATAAATCATCACAATATCTGTTAAGACTATTTGTTCAGTATTCATATGTTATTTGTCCAGTAAAATCCATAGATCATCACAATATCTATTAACAAGTGTAAAATTAATGAACATCTATATATAAAAACAACCACAAATGTTTGTTCATAATAAAAAAACTATTTGTTCAGTATTCATAAGTTGTTTGTTCAATAAAATTCACAGATCATCTTTGTTCAGTATTAATAAATTGTTTGTTCAATAAATTTATAGCCATAGGTGCACGTTGCACTGTACACTTACAGGTGCACAATATAAATTCCCTAACACACACATACACACTCACATATCGGAATAACATTTAATGTAACTTGCTTAAAGACCATATTAACCCTTCTAAAAAATTGTAGATCCTAAAGCAAGGGTCATGAAAATAAATTCCTCGCATTAGGTTTCGATCTTGTCAAATTGCACTCGAGAATGGGTATTTACGGATATAAAGTAAGAAGTACAAAATCAACAATAAGAGGTACAATCATCGTACTGCATGAGAAGGTACAAATATTTTTTTTGGACATAATTACCCTCCCCCGTTCCCTTTTAGTATATACTCGAGATAAACACCTTTGCATTTGATGGTTAAAAAAGTAATTTTATATGATTATGTTAGATCCCACTAAGGGTATCTTGGACCAAAAATATAATGTACAAAAACAATTACACAATGTACGAGTTATTAATGTATAAAGCAAGCTAAAATTTGCACTTGAACAATTTTACTCCTTCATTCCCATTTATAAAAATTCCCTAATTCTTTGATTTTGTATAAATTTAATTTTATGCATGACAATTATTTGTTTATGCAACTTAAAAGAAATATATCAAATATTATGTCATAAATTTTTAAATACTGTGTAACATAATTAGTCATAGTTTAATCAAACAATATTATATCGCTAAACAATTCATAAAAGATAAAAAAGCTAAATATTCAAATCGAATTTGATCATTAATTTTCACAATATTAACATAAATTAGAATACTTTTGTTAGTCTTTCGATTAGCGATAAAACATAACAATATTTATTCTCTCATTTTTATTTTAACATCATATTTTAATTTATTTACTTTTTAATATAATTAGGAGGGAAAAACTAACCATCTAGTAAGATTACACATGTTTTCTGTCTAGAAAAGAGTTAAGACGAAAGTTACGGATGTGATTTAAATGTTTCAATTTTTCAATTTTTCAATTTTTAATTGTTTATTTTTAACTTTTAACTATTTAATTTTTTCTTTAACTTTCAAGTTCTTTAAATTTTTTATTTCCTCAATTTCTTTAAATTTTTAATAACCATATAGAATTTGTGAGAGGATAGATATGGGGAATGAGTTATCTTCTTGCTTTTACTTTATTTTTGGTATGATTTCTAGTTCAGGTTGAAATACTCATTTCTAGGTCAGAATATGGAACAATTTAACTTTTTCCTAAAAAGACCACTTCAAATTTATGGAAATGAGCTTTCTAATTCCAATTAAGGCTCATTTGTATTGGTTTTTTCAAAAAAAAACAAAAAGCTTTTTTTAAAAATTTTGAGAAAAGTTTCTTTTGATAAACTAAAAACTCTAACTTATAAAAAAAAGTTGAAAGTGAGTTTTTTTTAAGAGTTTTAATTTTTATAAAATCTAATCCAAATATTTTTTGTAGTAGTGATGTAAATTTTTTTCCCCAAAAGAAGTATTTTCTCATAAAAATCAATCCAAACAGGCCTTCAATCCTACTAAACTAAAGAACATGAATTAAAAGCACTACATCTGTCGAGGGTATTCCAACATGTAAAATGAGCCATAAAGAGAAAATAAGTTATAAAGGGACATAACAATAACCAACAAGAATGATAAAAGTTGATTAGACTACCATGTCTGGTTAGGCCAAATGTTCAATCAAGGACTTTGGAAGTGACAATCTATTTTTTATATATTAAAATGACAAGGCGGGAACAACGTGTCACCCCACCAAGTTTCTTGTCTTTTTAATTAAAACTAAAAAACTATATCTATCTTTTCTTAAATTAAAAATCTATAAACACCTCTACAAAGATGATCTTTTTATTAAAATAAAAAATAAACACGTTACATAAGTGACGAAAATGGTATCAAATGAGAAGATAATGCACGGACGCAATAGATATTAAAAAAAATGTATTATTTCAATGAAATTGCATAAATTGAATAAAAAATAAAATTTTGTTGTTCTTTAGTATTATAAGTTAAATTTTTTTCGTTAAACACTTAAAATTTTACAACAAATAACTCATTTGGTATAATGGAATTATTTGGAAATTAAGGATCATCTAAGGTAGAATACTTACGGAATAGAATACTTATTTTTCTTTTGTTTGTTTAAAACCTTAAAAAAAAAGTTAGAATGAAGTACATATTTTATTTTATATGTATGGTAAAATTATTCTAACCAGTTAGAATGATATAAAAATTAATTCAATTAACCAAAATGTATTTGTTCTTTGATTTGGTATAAATTTAAGTCATTTATACATGGCAATCAATTTTATACAATATTAACATAAACTGAATATTCTTGCTAGTCTTTTGATTAGGAATAAAATATAGCATCACTTATTTTTATCAATTTTTATATTAACACTATTACCAAAGGAGATTTTAAGTTGTTTCGAAGGGTCCCAAGGGCGTCACATTGTTGTTCATAAAAGTCATAGGGATCGATTTTCCAATTCGGAGTAGGCACTCATATCTGAATAACATTTAATGCAACTTGCTTAAAGACTATCCCTTCTAAGAAATCATAGATCCGCACATTAGATTCTGATCTTGTCAAATTGAACTCTAGAATGGGTATTTGGGGATATAAAGTAAGGAGTACAAAATCAATAAGAAGAGGTACTAGCATCCCAATGCGTGAAGCAAGCTACAAATGTTTCTTTCGGACATAATTACCCTTCCCCAGCCCCTTTAAGTATGTACGTAAGATAAACACCTCTACACTTAATGATTAGAAAAGTAACTTTATGTATTATGTTAGATCCCACTAAAACAGTATCTTGGACAAAAAAATATAATGTGCAAGAATAATTACGTAATGTGCAAATTCTTTAATGCATAAAGCAAGCCACAAATTCGCACTTTGGGCAATTTTACCCGTTCATTTCCATTTAGTATATAGTAAAGATAAACACCTTTGCACTAAATGGTTAAAAAAAAGTAATTTTATATGATTATGTTAGATCCCACTAAAAGAGTATCTTGGACGAAAAGATATAGTAAAGATTATTATGTCGATAACATGTGCTACCAAATACCTTATCCTATCTTTGCGAACTTAACAATTTATTGTATAGAAAATTAAGTTGTGATAAAGATTTCATTTCATTTTCAAGTAGGTCTACATGTAGAGATGAGGAGATAGCTAAGTGGATGACACTACCTCCTCCAAGAATAAGGTATTGGGTTCAAATTCCATAAGAGTCCTTGAATTGAATTGTTAGACGTTTGCTTGTAATTTGATCTTGACCATCAATAAATAATCACTTTTTGTTATTGAAGGAAGCAACAGATAAAGAATTAAAATCTTCCCAGATTGTCCAAGTCATATTACAGATGAATACATAATGGTAAAATGCACATAATTCCTATAGTTCATCAAGTTAGTTACTTACCCTCTTATCTAGACAACATACCTTATACCTCCTATGTATTTTTTTAAATACTTATCCCTTTTTCTATTATTTTCTCGATTCTCTTATTACAAAAATGCAAGGGTACAAGCATAGTGGTTATTTTGCAACCACTGTGCTATATAACCATATATAGCATGGTGGTTATTTTGACCAAATTTATAACCATTTCCTCCGAATTTGTATCTACATTTGCAACCAATTCAACGTGCCTGTGATCATATACGCCATAGTTGGGTGAAAAATACGATGGAACTCGCTTATATGTCATCTTTTGAAAATTATAAGACATACTTTAATTATTATATAATGGAGACAAAAATAATAAAAAGGTGACAGGAAGCGTCATGATATACACAGATGAGATGGAAGTCTTCCAAAAATGTTGTATATAAATGATGATCATTCAAGCATGGATATTAGTAGAAACAAACATAGCAAGTCTAAGATTTATATATAATATTCTACTCCAATTTCTGCTTCATGGAGTCGCTGATTAGTGATTATGTATTATATGTTCTTTTGGTTGCTTTTCTCTTCATTCCTATCATCGCCATTAAACTAAAGGATATGCACAAAAGAAGCAAGCAACCACCACTTCCCCCAGGTCCATCTCCATGGCCAATTGTTGGAAATCTTCCAGAACTAAGAAAAAACAGGCCAGCATACAAATGGATCGATGGCATAATGAAACAACTCTCAACTGACATTGCATGCATACGATTAGGCAATGTCCACATCGTGGCGGTATCTTCACCAGATCTAGCACGTGAATTTTTGCATGAACATGACTCTGTTTTCTCTTCAAGACCTCTCACCATGACTTCTGAACATGCCACCCATGGCTACTTAACCATGGGTCTTACTCCAATGGGACAACAATGGAAGAAGATGAGAAAGATATATTCTCGTGAACTGGTGAGCCCAGCGAGACTTCAATGGTTGCTTAACAAGCGCAACCAAGAAGCAGACAACCTTGTCAACTTCATTTACAAACAGTGCCGCAAGGATTCAAATAATGGCGCGGTTGTTGATGTCAGATTAGCACTTCGTCATTATTGTGCTAACGCCATCAGGAAAATGACTTTCAACAAAAGATATTTTGGAGCAATTCAAGAGGATGGAGGTCCAGGGGAGGCAGAAAAACAGCAAGTTCAGGCGGTTTTCACTTTGTTAGCACACATGAATGCATTCTGTACTTGTGATTTTCTTCCATGGTTGAGAGTGCTCGATATCGATGGCCATGAGAAGATTGTGAAAAATGCCACCAAAGTTTTGAACAAGTACCATGATCCAATTATAGATGATAGAATGAAGCAATGGCAGGATGGAAATAGAGAAGAGCCTGAAGACCTACTTGATATACTGATTTTGCTCAAGGATGAAAGTGGTGAACCATTACTTTCGGTGGACGAGATCAAAGCCCAGTGCACTGTAAGAATTACAGTAATTTGTATATTTTTCCATTGATTTGGATACTCTTTTATCTATACTATTCTCTTATATTGATGCCAGGGAGAAATTTTATGCATGCCTAAGATATATTATAGAATTTTTTCTCGTTATAACTATTAGAGTAGTTGATAACTTGATATCAGAGGTTCTCGATTAACGTGGTCATAAAGTTATCCAATATTTCGAACTAGCTACACTGTTAACTATGTGTTGATTCAAACTATTTGTAATTTGACAGGAACTTTTCTTCCCATCTGATAATCCTGCAAATGCGGTGGAATGGATTATTGCAGAAATGATAAACCAACCGGATATATTACAACAGGCAACAAAGGAAATAGACAAGGTGGTCGGAAAAGACAGGTTGGTTCAAGAATCTGATATCCCACAACTAAACTATCTCAAGGCTTGTGTTAAGGAAGCTCTTAGGCTCCACCCAGTTACACCCTTCAACCTTCCTCACGTTGCAGTATCAGACGCCATTGTTGCTGGTTACTTCATTCCAAGAGGCACTCACCTTCTCTTGTACCGCTTTAAACTTGGGCGGCACCCAAAAGTTTGGGAAGAGCCAACCAAGTTTAACCCTGAACGTCATTTCAGTGACATGTCCAGTAAAATTGAAATTAACGAGCCAAGCTTGAAATTCTTATCATTTAGTATAGGCACACGTCGATGTCCGGCAATGTCATTGGGCATAGCAATGACTGTGATGGCATTGGGAAGACTTCTTCATGGATTTACATGGAGCGCACCTCCAAATAAGAAAAACATCGACCTCTCTGAGTCTTCTCATGAACTCAGTCTTGCTACAGCATTGCACGCTCACGCAAAGCCACGTCTGCCAATGACCACATACCCTGATGCAACTTTTGCTGCAATATAGAAGCATTGAGGTTTCTGTGTTGCTAAGCCGTAAAGATATATATTAAGGAAAACAGAGTTTGATGTATCTTGAACACAAATTATTATTGTCATTATCTTTTACTTGTACTCTGATGAAATCACTCCATGTACTAAGGCATACTCTTTATGTATTGTTATCATTGTCTTGAATGTACAATCTTGTATAAAGGGTATCACTTGTAAATCAATAAAATATGCCTAAATTAATCGCTCCATACTGAGTCTCTTTATGCATGGTATACAGAGCCTTTATCTCTTAACGAATAACAAAGGTCCTTTTTTCCCATCCATCTGATCTGCAAGATCCATCTCTATTTCAAAGGTTATTAATTAGCATGTCCAATTATCGCTAATTCTCATGAAAAAAAAAAAGAAAAAGAAAACATTACTTGTATGAATATTAATCTCTGAAATTTGAATAAATAATGTTTGGAGAAATTTAAATATCACTTTATTTTTATTCTCTCTTTTATTTGTTGACATGCTAATTAAGCAGCCACATAAAAGGAACTATGGATATGTTTGGTCTGGGACACCTATATCATGCACTTGAGAACAGTGGCATGTAAAACACGCACCCATCCCAATAAATAAATAAATGAATCAGCACCGATGCCACAATTCACGCCCACAAGGAAGAGGGAAACAAATAGAACTTTAATTTTTTTAGTTTAATTTTATTTTTTTTAAATTTCAGAAAATTAAAAATTATTGTTAAAAATTTATATCTCATACATTCACAATTTTTATACTATATGCTCACAATTTTAAATTTTTACTATTTTATATCTTTTCAAGTTTTATATTATATGTCCACAATTTTAATATTTCACAAATTTTATACTATATGTTCACAATTTTAAATTTTTACTATTTTATATCTTTTCAAGTTTCATATTATATGTTTACAATTTTAATATTTTTTTTAATTATTTACGGATATATATTCCTAGTCTTTATATTATACATTCACAATTTGCCTATTATATGTTTACAATTTTTATATATACATTCGTAATTTTTACACGATCATAATTTTTATAATACATATTCACAATTTTAAATTATTTATATATTTCAAATTATATGTTCACAATTTTAGTACTTTATATTAATTGTTTATAATTTTTATATGATATGTTCATGAATTTACTTATTAACAATGCATTCACAACTTTGACTAAAATATTCACAATTATAAATACCATGTCCACAATTTTGTTCATACCTTTCAACCACCTGCACCCTTTTCCCTTATCTATTACCAAGCATAATGAAAAAGAAAAAGAAAATAAAAAATACCAACCACTCCATAGTCACCGCCGCGCCACCACCACCACCACTCCAACCACAACCACCATCACTACCACCACAAAAGCATGAATAATTAAATTACTTACATTAAGTGAAATAATTCAAAGGAGTCAAGGAGAGTAGCAAAAAAATTGCAAATCTATAGTAGCAAAGAGTGGCAAAATGTGATTAAGCAAAACCTTAAAAAAATAAAAATAAAAGGCAAGCAACTCTTCTGATATTCTGTCTCTATCTCTCTTAGGGCCTGTTTGAATTGGCTTTTTTTCAAGAAAAAATATTTTTTTTTTCCTGAAAAAGTTATATTAAATTTGCAATAACTATTTGATTTGGCTTCCAAAAAAGCTGAAACTCTGAAAAAAACTCAAATATAACTTTTTTTAAAAGTCAGAATTTTCAGCTTATCTAAAAAAAGCTGTTTTTCAAAAGTTGTTAAAAAAACATTTTACAAAAAACACTTTTAAAAAAAGCCAATTCAAACGAGCCCTTACTCAGACACATACACTTTGCCAAAAAGCCAAAGCCAAGTAGCAAAGCCAGCCCCCACGCCTCCCCCCAGTCGTCCCCTTTCTCAACAACTCACACACAGCACATAAGTAGCACAACTCACACCACGGAACCAAGGCGAAACATCGTTGACGGTGCAAATTGGGATCAAAATCTCGATAGCAAGATCTAGCAGCCTATCAAACAAAACAAGAGAGAGTGTGCGTGTTTGTATTTGTGAGAGAGAGAGTGAGAGCAGATAAATGGAGGAAAATGACTCAAAAGAGGAGGAGGGAGGGAGGGAGAAAGAGTGCATCATATGTTAACGTGTGGAACAGAGAAGCATCTGCTATCATTTTCTTATAAGGTGCATGTTTTACACGCCCCAAAGGATGTATGTAGTTTGGTGGGTGTATATAGGTTAAGGTGCACAGTGCAATTTGTGTTTGGTATGTTAGAGTAGTTTGGAAAAGAATGATCATTCTAACTTTTGATTACTTTTTCTTTGTTAGGTGGGATTATTTATTTTTCCTTTGTTTGGAAGGATTATTTAAAGTTAGAAAGTCCATTCCTAAGGAATGACGTTTCTAGGAAAAAGTTAGAAAATTCGTTCTTTAGCTAAACCCAAAAAATAAATATTCCAACTTAATTGAGAATTAATAGAAAATAAAGTAAAGTTGCAAAAGATAATTTATTTCTCATCTATCATTGAACAAATTCTCAATTATTTTTAAAATAAAAAATTTAAAAATTGGAAAAGTAAACAAATAAAAAAAATTTAAAAGATAAAACATAAAAAATTTTGAAAATAAAAAATAAAGTGTCTATTTCATTTTTGACTTTTTTTCTACATGTGTATTTTAATTGGATAGTTAACTTTTCTCTCTTAATTATATTAAAAAGTAAATAAATAGAAATATGATGTTAGAACAAAAATGATAGAATAAATATAGCACTATCTTTTTACTGATCAAAAGACCAACAAGAGTACTTTAGTTTATGCTAGTATTGCATAAAGCTAATTGTTATGTATAAGTATAAATTTATGTCAAATCAAAGAAAGTGTATTTCATTAATAGAATTGATTTTCATTCCATTCTAACTTTAGAAAATAATTTTATGATACACATGAAATAAATGAGCAAGCTCATTCCGTTGTAGCTTTTTTATAATTTTAGCTAAACACAAGAAAAAGAATAAGTATTTCATGAGTAT
Organism: Cordia subcordata; assembly: GCA_028554755.1. Lineage (NCBI taxonomy): Eukaryota > Viridiplantae > Streptophyta > Magnoliopsida > Boraginales > Cordiaceae > Cordia > Cordia subcordata. Next base: position 12,069,921 of record JAPTOF010000010.1, on the reverse strand, counting down.
TCTAAATTAGAATTTCATTCTACTTTTGAATGACTATTTCTTTTCCAACCATTTCATAATACTAAACAAGCCATAAATGGATGATAAAAATGAAACGATGTCTAACATTTCTCTTTCTGTTAAGCCGACAATAATTTCATCTTGTTAATTTAGCTCAAGTAATTAGTGAAATTTATTTCTCATTGGAAATAACCACAAATCAGATGCCTTCGGGCATTCAGCATTCGCGTATCTGCTGCTTAAACCATGTTAAACTAAAATAAACATATATTCACATCATCAACTTCAATAAATTATATGAAAGAAAAAAAAAATTCATATCATAAAAACAACGAACATAGTGCCAGAAACTACTTTTAAAAAATTAAATATAACATAAGCAACCCAATCTCATGACTTCAGGAGTAACGTCAATATAGAGGGCAAACTTCTACAATTTCATAGCAAGATAACATTTAGGAGTTTATTTCATGTCTCCATTTAATTTTTTCCTTCATTTCTTTTTTTGGTCATCAAGGTTATGTTCACTTCACCTTCACATATTTTGCACTTTCACTAGATTTAGAGGTAAACACGAATTGGTTAAATTGACCAAATTAACTGAAAAATTAGGATTGGTTTGGTCACTTTACTTGGCAAAAAATCAACTAGTTAATTTCAAATGAAAACCAACTGATTTGGTTTGAAATAAATATCCAAACCAAACCAAAACGAACTATTTTATCCTAATTTTATGTGTGTGTGTGTGTGTATCTCAAATTTTATGTATTTTAAAAGCCAAACCTTTAACCTCAAGATTATATTTCCAAACTTTAACCACCAAACTATAGTTACACTTGTGTTTTGTTTTAATGGTAAAATCTTATGATATTAAATTTGTAATATAGATAGCAAATCGAGTTTTTCTTTATAATTTTATTATGAAATTTGAGTTTTTTAATTTTTTTGGTTAAAAGCGAAAACCAAACCAGACCAACATATCTGTGTTGATTTGGTTTGGTTATAAACATGACAAAAAAAATTAAGTAGTTTCTTTCAAACATAAACTAAGTGGTTTTGTTTTAGTTTAAAATACAGTCAAAACCAAATCAAACCATGTGCACGTAGGCTCAACAATATAAATACAGGAGATGACTCAACAATAAGATAAAGCTTGCAAAAATGCTAGATATCATCTCAGTTCCTCTGTTCACTCTTCTATTATCTTTTGTTCGTCTGTTTAGTTAATATATTAAGAGGAGAAGTAAAGTGAACATTTTGTTATTTTGACCTGTGAATTTAAGTATACAAAGTGATATGTAAATCAAGGAAATAAATTAAAATTTGACAATGTATGAAACTAAATAAGCAATCATATCCATTCTCTCACCACTTACCAATACAAAAAACCTTTCAATTTCAAGCTGACCTCACCAACCAACAAAACGTATAAATAACAATGTACGAATCTTAAATAGGTAAAATGCACGTTATTTCCTCATATTTTGCCGAATTAATTACTTTCCCCTGGTTTTTACAAACTTATCTAATATCTCTTTTGATTTTTAAAATGTAACATATAACTCCCATTGTATTTTTATCCCACTGAAGTGTTACATGTGCGTTGTGTCCAAACATGTGTATAAATTCGGAAAAAAATGGTTATAAATTTAAATAAAAGTTCCCCATGCTATATTAATAATTAACTACTTAACCCCTAATATTTTTTCATTTAAGTTACTTATCCTCCTACCTTATGACTTATAATTTTGTTCCGGAGTTAAAAAAAATAACAATAAGTGGACAAATTTGCCACCTTTTGAAAAGAAGAGAAGTGTTACTAGGTATATTTCACAAGATAAAGAGAAAGACTACTAATTAGACAAACTATAAGAAGATAATGTGTGCTTACCCAATCTTACTTAATGTTAGTAATTTGATTTTTGTGCACATATAGATGTCTAACAAGTGCACCAACATAATTTTGATATTCATTCTTGAGTTTTTTTCAGAAGACAACCAATCTTTATTCAATAAATCACAAATACAAAACATTAACAACTGAAAATGGCTTAAATCATCAATAGGCATGTTTCTTTTCCTATTACACTTCTGGACAATCCACATTGACACACTAGTTGTTGCCTAGAAAACAAATCCAAAAGGGGGGCCGAATTGGATTATTGGCACAAATTAACACTTAAAACTCTTAACAAGTATTTCAAGCAAAAGCACATACAAAAGACAAAGTAAATACTTGAAATATAAAGAATATGAAGTTAAGAAGATCAAACGCAGCAATTTAGAGTAGTTCAAACTCCCGAGGGCCTAGTCCACTACCTAAGGTCTTCCTTAAGGGTTTCGGAAACTTTACTAGTGAGTCGGTTTCTTGCTTAGTACGTTGTATAAGCGTAGAACAACGATCACAACCCTTGCTACACCACAAAAACCACAAGTATTAACCCAATACTTGAGGATTTCAACCTTTCACTCTTGAGAGAAGTTCCTCACAACTATGTTATCCAAGAGTAAAGAAACTCACATCCAATGTAATAGTAGATAGTTTAGAATACAAGAATTTCTTATTAGCAAGTGTACAAAGATATTTAAACCTTCCTTTGTCGCTCTAAGTAGATAAGTAATTTATGAGCTCAAGAAATTGATCAATGAATGCCAATACATGAAATAAGATTGTAAAAAAAAAAAAAGTTTATTGAATGTTAGAGAGCTTGTGGATATGTTTTGATCAAATTATATCTAAGTTGGGAGGAGAAGGGTATATTTATAAGTCCAAAAAGTAAGTTTCCCAATGATCAAATTTTAAAAACAACTCAGAAGGGCTATCGGAATACTCTACCAATGGACCCTCTGGGTGTCCCAGTAAACTAAAGAATCTTACCAGAACACCTTTCCAGTCAACCAATAAGCTCTGCAGGAAGAGCAAAGTAGCCTACTAGTTTTACCAGAACACAAAGCCGGTCGACCGCTTATGTAGGCTGCTAGTTACAAAATTTGTCAGAAAAGCTGCTACCTACTACAAAAAGTGCGGCTATACTCAAAAAGTCCATAACAGCTAGTTTCTCTGCAGATTTGACAGCTCAAGATAATACCTAATATTACATACATCTAGTGTCATTAATGCAACATCAGCCAACTTGTAAAAACATTAAATGCAAAGCTAAAACTTGCACACAATTAAGATTTTTACAGATAGGGAAATGGTATTTTTAAGTTGTTTACCTATAGATACACACATTATACAAGATAGCTCAAATATTTGTAGTGTAAAGCCTATATATGCACTTTTACTACAAAGCCATGCAAATATATACACATATACATACATATAAGCATATATAGTATCCAAAATATTAAGTAATGTATGCTCCACCACATGCAACTTCCAAAATGCAAAGATATGGACTTCAAAGCTGTATTTTCTATGGAAAAAAGACATTTCAATGCAGGTATAAACATGTATATACTTATAATGATAAGAAGAAGAGAATAGAAAGTATATATAAATATGTAGTGAGGAGAAAAGATGATCAAGTATAAAAAAACAAGACTCATGAGCAAAAAGTATGAAGAATGCATGCAATGCACTAAATTATTGAACTTATATCATTTTGCTTATGTACCAAGATCAACTTAATATAAGACTAATAAAGAGGAAAAGAACTATAACAATAATGTAGCTACAAGGTACACAAACTTCATAAACCATGCTCCATAACCATGTTCCATCTTTTTTCTTTGCTCAAGAATGCTACTGTACAAGATATTCAATATACTAAAAGTAATAGTAATTAAATAACAAAGCACAATTATAGCATTATCAATATATAATTAACATCAATAAATAATATATTAAACCAATATATTCAACACTAGTGTATTTGCAATTTTACTGGCAAACCATAAGCTATTTTGTGATAAGTTAGAGCCATATTATGTTCAAAGCTTTGACAACTTGGTAACTTTGACTGATGACATAAGTACTATTTACAGAAAATACAACTTATACAACATGCAGTGCACTCAGAAAGAAATAGTGGTACATATGGCTTCCATTTCCTTCTATATTCTTCTTTTTCTCAATATACCCTTGCAGCAGGCAACACTAATCATTTTAATGAATTCAGTATTGTCAAAAGTGACTGTATGCCCTTTCTTTCTTTCGCCTCAAAGAACCTCTATCTAAGTAAAGGTTAGGTAAAGGCCTCAAGTCATCGTCGTCGGCAACACATTTGGCAGATTGTCGCAGACTTGAAATTCATGTAAGTGCACTTGTCACTTGTCCAAGCGACACCATTGTTTCTACGAGAAGATACCTTTCCTTTCCCGTCTTTTCCTTTGCTGCTCCCAACTATGCCAATTGCATTCATGCTATTGCTAGATGCTGCTTGTGAATCCATGCCTGAAAGACCATTTTCCAAAGCTCTAACTAAATTCTCAAAGTAATTTCAAATCATTGTTAAAAACCAAAGCAAAAGAAAGCATCATTTTTTGTGATCAAGAAAGTAGCATGCATCAACAAGCAAAGATGTAGCCCACTTATATCTAATATATGTGCCTGTGCACATGTGGGCTTCAGAGAGTACTTCTCGCACAAAACTGAAGTAGCCTAACACCTTGTGTGTGGAAGTCAATGAAATGAAGTCATAAAAAACTAAGATAAATTTCACAGAACAGACTCGATTCAATTCATCTATATCTTGTTCAAGACATCTCCCATCACAAAGTAGAATTAAGCACAAAGACATGAAGACTGAAGAATAAAAATTTTTTATTATTACTAAGAACAAAAATTCCTCCTCATTCTCAAAATCCAAAGTAATGAAAAAGTCACACAATCTCATCAACTCCAACATCTAATAAGTAATGCCTAATGACATTAAGGCTCTGTTTGGCCTAGCTGTGAGGTGTCAGTTATTGAGCTGCAGAACTTTTTCTTAGAGTTACCAACTCAACTAAAAGTTTAAGCTTGTAAAGAGGATATTGGTTTATCAATTTATTTTATTAACACGCCTTCTCATATGTAGCGTGATTTGTTTACAGCTTCCACGTGAATAGCTTTAATATTTTTTAAATGGGTAGTGGTAAAGTTCGAACCTGAGATCATTTGGTTTCTAGGCTATGTTAGAGTTGTTTTGATTCTTGTCTCTTCCTCTGCCCCTCTTATTGTTGTTATTAGCATGTAGAGCAGTATAAAGCTCAGAGGAGGAGGAGGAGGTCTCAGTGAGAAATAAGAGTATTTTTGGAGGAAAGTTTAAGCTCCTTATTGAGCAAAAAGGCTGGTGAGTGTAGGAATAGTTATAAGTGTGTCCCTGACTCTAAAGGAGGAGATGTGGGAATCATAGGCAAGGGGTAAACCTTTGAGGATGTAAAGGACAATTTCTTCTTCTTTCAGGCCTTCTTCAGCTATAGCTAAGCTTTTAATAAGACTTTTGACCTCATCCAGGTATTGTGTAAAGGATAAAGCCTAGACAAATGCAGTAGTGTATATATAGCTAAGCAGTTAGTTATAAAGTGTATGTGTGTTAGGTGCCTGACTGGTGACAGCTGTACAAAGGCAAAATGTAACTAACTAACTAATTGTAAATCTGAGTCTATAAATAGGCTGATGTATCATCATTATCATGAGTGAAATAACAGAATATCTTCTCAATGAATTCTTTTCTTCTCTCTTTTTCTCTCTACATGGTATCAAGGGCTCCTTTTTTCGAAGCTTGAGAAGCTTCAAGGCATATCACTAAGCTTTGCAAGGCTTCCATAGCTTCTACCTGGCATCATTCTAAAGTCAAAACATAGCTTCTGCAAGAGGTTTTCCAAGTTCTCACCATTGATTTCATCACTTCTCTTTTCAGCTCTTCACTTAGGGTTTTTGCCACCATTAAAATACCTTCAACTTCTCAATTCTTGTTGCCCAATCCTCAAATTTCATCCACATCATCCTCTTAGCTATGTGATTATCGCTGTAGCTTGAATTTTTTTATTTGGATCAATTTTCATAAAAAAATTCCTCTTCTGATCCAACAAACCCTAGCTCCATGGCTTTAATCTTGTATCCTAGGTTTTAAAGAAACAACCAACAGTGGCCAAGTCATCCACAGAGGCAGAGTACAGGGCATTAGCACAGGCTACGACAGAAATCAAGTGGTTGACTTATGTGCTATCAGATCTACATGTCTCTATTCCTGCTCCTATGCTTATTAGTGATAGTGTTTCTGCCTTGGCACTAGCCTCAAATCCAGTATTCCATGGAAGAACAAAGCAAACTAAAATAGACTCTCACTTTGTGAGGGAACAAGTACAAGCCAAGATGCTACAGGTCTCTTATATTCCTACAGATCAGTAGGTTGTAGATATCCTAACTAAAGCTTTATCAAATGCTAGGTTCCAAGCATTGAAGTCCAAGCTTCCCATGGCATTCCCCTAGCTCAGCTTGAGGGGGGCTATAAAGGATAAAGCCTAGACAGATTCAGTAATGTATATAGCTAAGAGTTAGTTATAAAGTGTGTTAGTTAGGTGCTTGATTGTTGACAACTGTACAGAGGCTAAATGAGAAAAACATCGACCTCTCTGAGTCTTCTCATGAACTCAGTCTTGCTACAGCATTGCATGCTCACACAAAGCCACGTCTGCCCAAGACCACCTGCCCTGATGCAACTTTTGTTGCAATATAGAAGCATTAAGGTTTCTATGTTACTAAGCCCTAAAGATATATATTAAGGAAAAAAGAGTTTGATGTATCTTGAACACATTATTATTGTCATTATCTTTCATTTGTACTCTGCTGAAATCATTGCTTGTACTTAGGTATACTCTTTGTGTTGGTATCCTTATTTTGGATGTACAATCTTGTATAAAGTGTATCACTTGTAAATCAATAAAATATGCCTAAATTAATTGCCCCATACTGAGTCTCTTTATGCATGGTATACAGAGCCTTTATCTCTAACGAATAACAAAGGTCCTTTTTTCCCCTTCATCTGATCTGCAAGATCCATCTCTACTTCAAAGGTTATTAATTACCACGTCCAATTATCACTAATTCTCATGTAAAAAAAAAAACAAGAAAAAGAAAACATTACTGGTATGAATATTAATCTCTGAAATTTGAATAAATAATGTTCGGAGAAATTTAAATATCACTTTGTTTTTATTCTCTCTTTTATTTGTTGACATGCTATTTAAGCAACCACATAAAAGGAATTATGGATATGTTTGCGGCCTGTTTGGATTGGCTTTTTTTAAGGAAAAAGTACTTTTTTTCCTGAAAAAGTTATATTAAATTTGCAATAACTATTTGATTTGGTTTAAAAAAAAAGCTGAAACTCTAAAAAAAAACTCAAATATAATTTTTTTAGAAGCCAGAATTTTCAACTTCTCAAAAAAATTTATTTTTTAAAAATTGATAAAAAAATACTTTTAAAAAAAGTCAATTTAAATGAACCCTTGGTCTGGGACACCTTTATCATGCACTTGAGAACAGCGTGCCGCACGAGGATCCTGCACCCCCAGTGGCATGTAAAACACGCACCCAATCCCCAAAAAAAAAAAAACAAACAAATAAACAAATCAGCACCGATGCCACAATTCACGCCAACAAAGAAGAGGGAAACAAATAGAACTTTAATTTTTTTAGTTTAATTTTATTTTTTTAAATTTCAAAAAATTAAAAATTATAGTTAAAAATATATATCTCATACATTCACAATTTTTATACTATATATTCATAATTTTAAATTTTTACTATTTTATATCTTTTCAAATTTCATATTATATGTTCACAATTTTAATATTTTTTAATTATTTACGAATATATATTCCTAGTCTTTATATTATACACTCACAATTTGTCTATTATATGTTTATAATTTTTATACGTTCACAATTTTTATATATGAATTCGTAATTTTTATAATACATGTTCACAATTTTTCATTATTTATATATTTCATATTACATGTCCACAATTTTAACACTTTATGTTAATTATTCATAATTTTTATATGATATGTTCATGAATTTACCTATAAACAATGCATTCACAATTATAAATACTATATCTACAATTTTGTTCATATCTTTCAACCACCTGCACCCTTTTCCATTATCTTTTACAAAGCATAATGAAAAATAAAAAAAGAAAGAAAGAAAAAATACCAACCACTCCATAACCACCGCCGCGCCACCACCACCACCACTCCAACCACAACCACCACCACAAAAGCATCAATAATTAAATTACTTTCATTAAGTGAAATAATTTAAAGGAGTCAAGGAGAGTAAAAAAATTGCAAATCTATAGTAGCAAAGAGTCGCAAAATGAGATTAAGCAAAACTAAAAATAAAAAGAAGGCAAGCAACTCTTCTGACATTTTGTCTCTCTCTCTCTCTTACTCAGACACATACACTTTGCCAAAAAGCCAAAGCCAAAGCCGAGTAGCGAAGCCAGCCCCCACCCCTCCCCCCCGTCGTCCCCTTTCTTAACAACTCACACACAGCACAAAAGTTGCACGACTCACACCACACGGAACCAAGGCGAATCGTTGACGGTGCAAATCGGGATCAAAATCTCCATAGCAAGATCTAGCAGCATATCAAAGAAAACAAAATAGAGTATGCGTGTTTGTATTTGTAAGAGAGAGAGAGAAAGCAGATAAATGGAGAAGAATGAATCAAAAGAGGAGGAGTGAGGGAGGAAGAAAGAGTGCATCATATGTTAATGTGTGGAACAGAGAAGCATCTGCTATCATTTTCTTATAAGGCGCATGTTTTACACGCGCAAGAGGATGTATGTAGTTTGGTGTCCATATATAGGTTAGGATACATGGTACAACTTGTGTTTGGTATGCTAGAGAGATCTGGAAAGAATAGTCATTCCAACTTCTTGTTATTTTTTCTTTGTTTGGTAGGATTATTTATTTTTCTTTTGTTTGGTAGGGTTATTTAAAGTTAGAAAGTCCATTCCTAATGAATGACTTTTTTAGTAAAAAGTTAAAAAATTCGATCTTTAGCCAAATCCAAAAAATAAATATTTTAACTTAAGTGAGAATAATAACGTAAAGTTGCAAAAGATAATTTATTTCTCATCTATCATTGAACAAATTCCCAATTGTTTTTAAAATAAAAAATTTAAAAATTGGAAAAGTAAACAAATAAAAAAAATTAAAAGATAAAACATAAAAAATTTGAAAATAAAAAATAAAGTGTCTATTTCATTTTTGACTTTTTTTTCTGCATGTGTATTTTAATTGGATGGTTAACTTTTCTCTCTTAATTATATTAAAAAGTAAATAAATAGAAATATGATGTTAGAACAGAAATGATAGAATAAGTAGCACTATCTTTTTACCGATCAAAAGACCAACAAGAGTACTTTAGTTTATGCTAGTATTGTATAAAATTAATTGTCATGTATAAGTATAAATTTATGTCAAATCAAATAAAGTACATTTCGTTAATAGAATTGATTTTTATTCCATTCTAACTTTAGAAAATAAGTTTTATGATACATATGAAATAAATGAGCAAGCTCATTCCATTGTAGCTTTTTCATAATTTTAACTAAACACAATAAAAAGAATAAGTATTTCTTGAATATTCTAACTTGAATTTCATTCTACTTTGGAATGTCTATTTCTTTCCCAATCATTTCATCATACCAAAGGAGCCATAAATGGATGATAAAAATGAAATGATGTCTAACATTTGTCTTTCCGTTAAGCCAACAATAATTTCATCTAGTTAATTTAGCTCAAGTAATTAGTGAAATTTATTTCTCGTTGGAAATAACCACAAATCAGATGCCTTCGGGCATTCAGCATTCGCGTATATGTTGCTTAAACCATGTTAAACTAAAATAAACATATATTCACATCATCAACTTCAATAAATTATATGAGAGAAAAAAAAATTCATATCATAAAAACAAAGAACATAGTGCCAGAAACTACTTTTAAAAAATTAAATATAACATAAGCAACCCAATCTCATGACTTCAGTACTAACGTCAATATAAAGGCAAAACTTCTACAATTTCGTAGCCACATAACATTTAGGAGTTTATTTCATGTCTCCATTTAATTTTTTCTTTCGTTTCTTTTTTTGGTCATCAAGGTTATGTTCAATTCACCTTCGCATATTTTGCACTTTCACTAGACTTAGGGGTAAATACGAGTTGGTTAAATTGACCAAATCAATTGAAGAATTAGGATATGTTTGGTCACTTTACATGGTTAAAAATCAACTGGTTAATTTCAAATGAAAACCAATTGGTTTGGTTTGAAATAAATATCCAAACCAAATCGAACTATTTTATCCTAATTTTATGTATGTGTGTGTATACATATCTCAAATTTTATGTATTTTAAAAACCAACTTAACCTCAATATTATATTTCCAAACTTTAACCACCAAATTACAGTTATACTTGTGTTTTGTTTTAATGGTAAAATCTTATGATATTAAATTTGTAATATAGATAGCAAATCGAGTTTTTCTATATAATTTTATTATGAATTTGAGTTTTTTTAATTTTTTTTGGTTAATAATCGAAAACCAAACCAGACCAATATATCTGTGTTGATTTGGTTTGGTTATAAACATGACAAGAAAAACTAATTAGTTTCTTTCAAACGTAAACTAACTTGTTTTGATTTGGTTTGAAATACGGTCAAAACCAAACCAAACCATGTCCACGTAAACTCAACGATATACATATAAGAGATGACTCAACAATAAGATAAAACTAACAAAAATGCTAGATATCATCTCAGTTTCTCTTTTCACTCTTCTATTATCTTTTGTTTGTCTGTTTAGTTAATATATTACGAGGAGAAGTAAAGTGAACATTTTGTTATTTTGACCTGTGAATTTGACAAAAATTTGACAATGTATGAAACTAAATAAAGTAAAATTTGACAATGTATGAAACTAAATAAGCAATCATATCCATTCTCTCACCACTTACCAATACAAAAAACCTTTCAATTTCAAGCTGACCTCACCAACCAACAAAACGTATAAATAACACTTTACAAATCTTAAATAGGTAAAATGCACGTTATTTCCTCATATTTTGCCGAATTAATTACTTTCCCCTGGTCTTTACAAACTTATCTAATATCTCTTTTGATGTTTAAAAAAAGACATATAATTCCCATTGTATTTTTATCCCACTTAAGTGTTACATGTGCGTTGTGTCCAAACATGTGTATAAATTCGGGGAAAAAAATGGTTATAAATTTAAATAAAAGTACATTGTGCTTTATTAATAATTAACTACTTAATCCCCAGTGATTTTTTCATTTAAGTTACTTATCCTCCTACCTTATGACTTATAATTTTGTTCCGGAGTTAAAAAAAATAACAATAAGTGGACAAATTTGCCACCTTTTGAAAAGAAGAGAAGTGTTACTAGGTATATTTCATAAGATAAAGAGAAAGAATACTTATTAAACAAACTATAAGAAGATAATGCTACTTACCCAATCTTAATTAATGTTAGTAATTTGATTTTTGTGCATATATAGATGTCTAACAAGTGCACCTACATAATTTTGATATTCATTCTTGAGTTATTTTTGAGAGGACAACCAATCTTTATCCAATAAATCACAGATACAAAACATTAACAACTGAAAATGGCTTAAATCATCAAAAGGCATGCTTCTTTTCCTATTACACTTCTGGCCAATCCAGATTGACACACAAGTTGTTGCCTAGAAAATGAATGCAAAAGGGGGGCTGAATTGGATTATTGGCACAAATTAACATTAAAACTTTTAACAAGTATTTCAAGCAAAAGCACTGACAAAAGACAAAGTAAATACTTGAAATATAAAGAATATAAGGTGAAGAAGATCAAGCGCAGCAATTTGGAGTAGTTTAAACTCCCGAGAGCCTAGTCCATTACCTAAGGTCTTTCCTTAGGGTTTCAAAAACTTCACTAGTGAATCGGTTTCTTACTTAGTACGTTGTATAAACATAGAACAACAGTTACAACCCTTGCTTCACTACAAAAACAACAAGTATTAACCTAATACTTGAGGATTTTGACCTTTCACTCTTGAGAGAAGTTCCTCACAACTATACTACCAAAGAGTAAAGAAACTCACACCCAATGTAATAGTAGAGAGTTTGGAATACAAGAATTTCTTATGAGCAAGTGGACAAAGATATTTAAACCTTCTTATGTCGCTCTAAGTAAATAAGTAATTTATTAGCTCAAAAAATTGATCAATGAATGCCAATAATATGCAATCAATAAAGGTAGTAATAAATGAAATAAGATTGCAAAAAAAAAAAAGGGTGTATTGAATGTTAGAGAGCTTGTGGATATGTTTTGATCAAATTATATCTAAGTTGGGAAGAGAAGGGTATATTTATAAGCCCAAAAAGTAAGTCTTTCAATAATCAAATTTTAAAAACAACTCAAAATGACTACCGGAATACTCAACCGATCGACCCTCTGGGTGTCCCAGTAAACTAAAGAATTTTACCAGAACACTTTACCGGTCGACCAGTAAGCTCTGCCGGTAAAGCAAACTTGCCCACTAGTTTTACCGGAACACAGAGCCGGTCGACCACTTGTGTAGGCTTACAAAATTTGTCAGAAAAATTGCTACCTACTACAAAAAGTGCAGTCATACCCAAAAAGTCCACAACAGCTAATTTCTCTGCAGATTTAACAGCTCAAGATAATACCTAATATTACATACACCTAGTGTCATTAATGTAACATCAACCAACTTGTAAAAACATTAAATGCAAAGCTAAAACTCGCGTACAATTGAGATTTTTACAGATAGGAAAATGGTATATACAAGTTGTTTATCTATAAATACACACATTATACAAGATAGCTCAAATATCTATAGTGTAATGCCTATATATGCACTTTTACCACAAAGCCATGCAAATATATACTCGTATACATACATATTAGCATATATAGTATCCAAAATATTAAGTAATGTATGCTCTAGCACATGCAACTTCCAAAATGCAAAGATATGAACTTCAAAGTTGTATTTTATATGGAAAAAGACATTTGAATACAGGTATAAACATGTATATACTTATAATGATAAGAAGAGGAGAATAAAAAGAATATATAAATATGTATTAAAGAGGAAAGATGATCAAATATAAAAGAACAAGACTCGTGAGCAAAAAATATGAAAAATGCATGCAATGCACTAAATCATTAAACTCATATCATTTTGCTTATATACCAAGATCAACTTAACATAAGACTAATAAAGAGGAAAAGAACTATAACCATAATATAACTACAAGGTACACAAACTTCATGAACCATGCTCCATAACCATGTTCCATCTTTTTTCTTTACTCAAGAATACTACTGTACAAAATATTCAATATACTAAAACTAATAGTAATTAGATAACAAAATACAATTATAGTATCATCAAAACATCAATAAATAATATATTAAACCAATATATTCAACACTAGTGTATTTGCAATTTTACTGGCAAACCATAAGCTATTTTGTGAAAAGTTAGAGCCATATTATGTTCGAAGCTTTGACAACCTGGTAACTTTGACTGATGACATAAGTACTATTTACAGCAAATACAACTCATACAACATGCAGTGCACTCAGAAAGAAATGGTGGTACATATGGCTTCCATTTCCTTCTATATTCTTCTTTTTCTCAATATTCCCTTGCAGCAGGCAACACTAATCATTTTAATGAATTCAGTATTGTCAAGAGTGATCGTATGCCCTTTCTTTCTTCCGCCTCAAAGAACCTCTATCTAAGTAAAGGTTAGGTAAAGGCCTCAAGTCATCGTCGCTGGCCGCACATTTGGCAGATTGTCGCAGACTTGAAATTCATATAGGTGCACTTGTCACATGCCCAAGCATCATCATTGTTTCTGCAGGAAGACACCTTTCCTTTCCCGCCTTTTCCCTTGCTGCTCCCAGCTATGCTTACTGCATTCATGCTATTGCTAGATGCTGCTTGTGAATCCACGTCCGAAAGACCATTCTCCAAAGCTCTAACTAAATTCTCAAAGTAATTTCGAGTCACGCTGTTAAAAACCAAAGCAAAAGAAAGCATCATTTTTTGTGATCAAGAAAGTAGCATGCATCAACAAGCAAAGATGTAGCCTACTTATATGTGCCTGTGCACACGTGGGCTTCAGAGATTACTTCTCGCACAAAACTGAAGTAGCCTAACACCTTGTGTGTGGAAGTCAATGAAATGAAGTCATAAAAAACTAAGATCAATTTCGCAGAACAAACTCGATTCAATTCATCTATATCCTGTTCAACACATCTCCCATCACAAAGTAGAATTCAGCACAAAGACATGAAGACTGAAGAATAAAATTTTTTTATTATTACTAAGAACAAAGATTCCTCCTCAATCTCAAAATCCAAAGTAATGAAAAAGTTACACAATCTCATCAACTCCAACCTCTAATAAGTAATGCCTAATGACATTAAGGTTCTGTTTGGCCTAGTTGTGAGCTTCCAATTACTGAGCTGCAAAAATTTTTCTTATTGTTACCAGCTCAACCAAAAGTTTAAGTTTGTAAAGAGGATATTGGTTTATCAATTTATTTTATTAACACACCCCCTCACATGCAGCGTGATTTGTTTACAGCTTACACGTGAATAGCTTTAATGTTTTTTAAATGGGCGGTGGTAAGGTTCGAACCTGAGACCATTTGGTTTCTAGGCTATGTTAGAGTTGTTTTGATTCCTGCCTCTTCCTCTGCCCCTCTGATTGTTGTTATTAGCATAGAGAGCAGTATGAAGCTCAGAGGAGGAGAAGGAGGTCTCAGTGAGAAATAAGAGTGTTTTTGGAGGAAAGATTAAACTCCTTATTGAGCAAAAAGGCTGGTGAGAGCAAGAATAGTAATAGGTGTGTCCCTGACTCTAATGGAGGAGATGAGGGAATCATAGGCAGGGGGCAAACCTTTGAGGATGTAGACGACAATTTCTTCTTCTTTCAGGCCTTCTTCAGCTACAGCTAAGCTGTCAATAAGACTTTTGACCTCATCCAGGCATTGTGTAAAGGATAAAGCCTAGACAGATGCAGTAGTGTGTATATAGCTAAGCAGTTAGTTATAAAGTGTGTGTGTTAGGTGCCTGACTGGTGACAGCTGTACAGAGGCTAAATGTAACTAACTAACTAATTGTAAATCTAAGTCTATAAATAGGCTGATGTATCATCATTATCATGAGTGAAATAAGAGTATATCTTGTCAATGAATCTATAAATAGGCTGATGTATCATCATTATCATGAGTGAAATAACAGAATATCTTGTCAATGAATTCTTTTCTTCTCTCTTTCTCTCTCTACATGGTATCAAGGGCTCTTTTTTTTGAAGCTTGAGAAGCTCCCATGGCATATCACTAAGCTCTGCAAGGCTTCCATAGCTTCTACCTGGCATCATTCTGAAGTCAAAACTTAGCTTCCGCAAGAGGTTTTTCAAGTTCTCACCATTGATTTCATCACTTCTCTTTTCAGCTCTTCACTTAGGGTTTTTGCCGCCATTAAAATACCTTCAACTTCTCAATTCTTGTTGCCAAATCCTCAAATTTCAACCACAGCTTCCTCTCAGTTGTGCGAGCCGCGCTGTAGCTTGAATTTTCTTATTTGGATCAGTTTTCATCAAAAATTCCCTCTTCTGGTCCAACAAACCCTATCTCCATGGTTCTAATCCTGTATCCTGGGTTTTAAACAAACAACCAACAGTGGCCAAGTCATCCACAGAGGCAGAGTACAGGGCATTAGCACAGGCTGCAGCTGAAATCAAGTGGTTGACTTATGTGCTATCAAATCTACATGTCTCTATTCCTGCTCCTATGCTTATTAGTGATAGTGTTTCTGCCTTGGCACTAGCCTCAAATCCAGTATTCCATGGAAGAACAAAACACATTGAAATAGACTCTCACTTTGTGAGGGAACAAGTATAAGCCAAGATGCTACAGGTCTCTTATATTCCTACAGATCAGCAGGTTGTAGATATCCTAACTAAAGCTTTATAAAAGCTAGGTTCCAAGCATTGAAGTCCACGCTTCCCATGCCAGTTCCCCTAGCTCAGCTTGAGGGGGGCTGTAAAGGATAAAGCCTAGACAGATTCAGTAGTGTATATAGGTAAGAGTTAGTTATAAAGTGTTTGTGTCAGGTGCCTGATTGGTGACAACTGTACAGAGGCTAAATGTAACTAACTAACTAATTGTAACTCTCAGTCTATAAATAGGCTGATGTATCATCATTATCATGAGTGAAACAACAGAAAATATCTTCTCAATGAATTCTTTTCTTCTCTCTCTCTCTCTCTCTACATATTGTTGCATTGTCCTTGATCCTTTGGTGATGTTAAGAAGTTTGTGCCCGAGCTGATATTTATGTCACCAACTGCAGGATTTGAACCTCTGCTCCAACACATTCCATATCTCAGAAGCAGTAGGAGATCAGAGTTGTGAGGAAGAATGGATGAAGCAACAGAAGCATAGAAACAGGTATTCAGATATTCATTAGTGATGATCCAGGATGTATAGTCTGGATTTGGTGTTATAGAGCCATCAGGTTGAGTGATAATTGCAGCTGGACATGTAACTTTGCCCAAAACATGATCTAGACGCTTGCTAGCTCTAAGCAAGGACTGAAACTTAGGACCTGTTTGGATTGGCTTTTTTTTCAAGAAAAAACACTTTTTTTCTGGAAAAAAATTACATTAAATTTGCAATAACTATTTGATGTGCTTTCCAAAAAAGCTGAAATTCTAAAAAAAGCTCAAATACAGCTTTTTGTAGAAGCAAGAATTTTCAGTTTCTCAAAATAAGCTGTTTTTCAAAAGTCGTTAAAAAAAACGCTTTAGAAAAAAGCCAATCCAAACGAGCCCTTAGTCCTCCATGGATGATCGTTGTGATTGTCAAGCTTGATGTTGACAAGTGCAGGAAAGTGATGGAGGAGAGTCTCCAGTCCAGCACAGAGGTTCTAATCTGATGGTAGGACCATGGCTACAGAAACTTGATCTTCAAAAAATTTCGAGAGAAGAAAAAGGTTCAACAAGTAGAATAAAGGTTTTGAAGCCTTTAATTGACCAGCTAAGGTCAAATTGATGAGTTTTTGATGAATTTCAATGGAGGAAACCCTAATTTTCAACTCCATGGGAGAAAAACAATCACAGGCATGTATGTTGCTGAGATCTGAATAGCATTTGCTACGCAGCAATGGGAACCAAAAATCAAAGCCGAATCTATGAAGATTCAAGCTATTGATGAAAAAAAATTTGGCGCCAAAGCCTTGAGGCTCTAATTACCATGAAGAGTTATCACCTCATCTAAAAACTTAAGCTGATAGAAAGGATATTGGTTTATCAATTTATTGTATTCACACTTTTAACAGCAAACTTTTTGGTAGAAGTGTTGTTAATAAAAGCCACTAGTGGTTTGGCCCTGTATTTTAGAAGTTGAGCTTTCAATTATTTTGAGGGTAATATTGGATTTTAAAAAATATAGAGTACTATTTTTGAGAGAAAATGAACAAAAACAATTTCTGACATGATGTTAAACAGCTTCTCAAAAGCCTTTTCTGAAAGCTCCATTTGGAGCTTTTGGTTTTTCAACTTTTTAAAGCTTTAACTTTTTAATAAAAGCTCTTTCAAAAATAAGCCAAACATGCCAACTTTTCTTTTCAAACTTACGACACTTTTTGAGTGTCTAAAAGCTGCACAAAACAGACTTTAAAAGCCACAAAAATCTCTATGTATAGTTTGTTGATATTTACTTTTCCATTTCAAGCGCTCTTTTATCATAATCTAATACTCAAGTATACCCAAGTAATTTTCAAGTATCAGGGTTCACCATGCAATGAACAAGCAAAGTATTATGTGATAAGAAGATGTCATGTCATCTATAAGTGATTAGTTACAAGTGCTATTTATAGAGTCTGAGAACTAAGTCTATGACTAACATAACCAAACAGTCTAGTACTTATCAAGTAATTGACTGAGTACATTAAGTAACTGCCAGCTGTCATCCAGCTGGTATACATGCACATGCTGCTACTAAGCGCAGCTCTATGTATATTTTCATTCCCCCTCAAAATGAACTTGGGAAGGTTCCAAGGGCAGTTTGTTTTTGATGTAAGAAAACTTCTGAGAGAGGCTTGGTGAATAAATCAGCCAACTGTTCCTGTGAAGATACACAGGGAAGGTGCAGTGCTTGATTGACCACTTGATCCCTAATGAAATGATAGTGAATCTCAATATGCATGGTCCTTGCATGAAAAATGGGATTGGCTGCAAGTGCCATAGCAGACTGATTATCACAGTACAACACTGGAGTAGGAAATGAGATTGCCTAGATCATGTAGTAAGTAGCATAGCCACTTGATCTCTGTAGCTGCCAATGCCATGGCCCCATACTCAGCTTCTGTTGAGATTCTAGCCACCGTATGCTGCTTTTTAGAAACCCAAGAAATGAGATTAGGACCTAAAAATATAGAGCGCAGCTCTATGTATACTATCACCAACTTTATGGTGTTCAGTATTGGGCGGAGAATTGTAACTGATACGAGAAAGGAGAAATAGTAGTTGGAATGGGACGAGTTGCCCCCACGTAGCTAGTAACTTCTTGACCCTTAGTTCTTTGCATATGGGCAATTTACTTTTCAAAGGAAGTGCTATCCCTATGTTATAGGAGAAAGGAATATGCCCTGAAAGGTCTGCAATTAAGATAAATGATTCTCAGGAGCATCTCTTTAACATCCTAGCAAGGAGCTTAACTTATTGCTCTGGAACTAATATCAGCAAGTGACATATTCTAAGAATCGAATGCGCTTCTTTGACCATTAGCAAGTCAGTTGCTTCACCTACCAGGGAGGCATTTTGCCAAGAGCAAAATTTCATACAAGGATTTCCTGTTGTAGGCCTACAAAGGGCGAATTTCCCCTACTGTAACCTGCTTGACTGAATTACCAGATTTCCGTTCTTTGGACATTGAGATGGATGTGCAGCGAAATTAGCAAGGATAGAATTAGAAATTATATGCTTTGAGATAAAGTAGCAGTCGGCCCAATCCAGAAATAGTCTGGGAGCGAACTTCTCAAAATGGTTTGGGCATGCTAGAAGGCGACAAGTGGAGGCACCTGTCAAAAGGCGTGAGAATATAAAGGTTTATACTGTCAAAATAGAGGGAGACTTAAAAACATTGGACAAAGAACAAATCTTTAGGACACATGTAGCTCATAGAGGAAAAGGTTTCAATAGGATTGAATGGCATCTTCACATCCACATAGACAAACGCAAACTAATGTGGTAAACACTCAATTTCATTTAGTTTACTCAAGGGTTTGCATGCAATACTTTCATGCCTCTCAATCTTCCTCCCATAAAAGTATGATCATTTTCCTTGGGTGATTTACAATGGAATTCACTTTCTTCTAGTCTTTCACGCATGCGCTCTTTTACATTAACGATATTGCTCACTGATAATGTGTCCGCACGTACATTGCTTTATAAATTGAGACAATGAGTTAAATAACTTAGTTTCAAAAAAATTTTACAAAACAATAAATAACTAAAAGAGCATAATTTGGAAACAAATCAATTAAGTGCCCATCTTTTTGAAATCAAATCTTGAAGACACAAATTTAGAAGGCCGCCTATTCAAGCACAACAGCAGACGTGGCACAGCTGCTGCCACGTTGAGTATCTACATTGATTTCAAAAACAGTGTTTTCATCTTGAAAATTTTTAAATATCTCTTTTGTTCACGATTTAGTCCTCCTCCCCACCCCCAACAGCCAACCGCCAACCAGCCGCCCCCTCACCTCACCACAACAAAAAGAAACTCACACAGACAAACAATGCTTCGCAGAGAGAGAGAGCGAGGCGCATAAGAGTTTTTTTTTTTTTTTTTTTTTACACTTTGGAACTGAGTTTTTACTGTGGCTTTGTTTCCTTCTGAAATAAAAATGACAAGTCTGATTGCATGTCTTGAAGTCACTTAGTCTGACTCGTGTCTCCAAGACACAAAATCTAACTTTGTGTCCCCAAGACATGAGGTCGACTTGGCAAGCTGATGCCACATCAGCTATTCCTATGTAATATCCAGCGCACAGAATTCGTGAGTTGAAGTCACAACTCAGGATTTGGGATACTTAACTCATTTGTCTGGAGATGCTGGTATTATGGTTATTCTTTTTCAAAAATGGGATATTTAACCCATTTTCTCTTATGAGTCATCCTTTATCTGTAAACCTGATATTCTGGTATGCCCAGGTTATTGTTTCAGCATTAGGTTCTTTACATCTATTTCTTTAACGGTTAAGAATCTTTAGTTGTGAGGAAAAATTAATTTTCCTTCATTCTACCATGTCCTGCTAGTTTTCCACGTAATCTTTGACACACTAACATGAATCTTGGTAGAATAAACCAATTTATTGAAGGCACTTACAATTGAAAATCATAACCATTGGGCAATACTGGGAAAATATTTGGATGCATACAGTAGGTGGGCAATTATAGCAGAAGAAAAGGATGAAACGAAAAGAAAAGGAGCAAATACACCCACCCACCCGGACACAGCTTCTCCATTGATAATCACAAAGGCAACATGAAAGGACATTTTGATGACCTCTATTTCTGCCCTCAAAGCTAATTAGAAGAAGTCCCAGAATGCTACTCGTAAGTTTCATATTGACCAGTTAGCCGTCTGATAACCCCTTTACGGCTTTTGACACTTTGTCAAAAGAAACATATAGTGACAAATATCTATTAACAAGATAACTTTTGAAATACAAGTTCTACAACAAATATGCCTCATGGAATGGAAGTACACTATGCACTGAGTTATTGAAAGACAATTCCCATTCACCAGTACCAGGGCAAGGAAAATTACCTGGTCAAACCAGCTAGCTTAGTGCGGAAATCATTGAAATCCTTGGAAGGACCTTCAGCAGTGAGGTAAATCCGCAACTCTTTTTCAGCACATTGATGCAACCTCTCCAAACCAGCTTCTGCTTCACCTGAGTGAAAACCAATACAAGATGTATAACCACCAAGGAAGAATGGATAATAGACAAACACAACTCATTATAACTAAGCTGGAGTAGGATACCTTGCAAGTACTCAAAGAACTGTCTCTTGGTCTGCTCATGCTCAGGCAGGTAGTAACCATATGCATAGGTCCATTTTAGCACCCTCCTGCATTCCACTATCTACAAACATGCAATGGCACAATAAGATTTTATGTTCAAACAAGTATAGCCGAGAAAATAATTGCTTTCTTCAAAATCCAGAGTTGCATTGCATGAAAGGGTTATCTTTTGTTGGGCAGCCAAATGGTAAAATTTAGAGATGAAAATGCATACATCAAAACCAAACACTTAAATTGCTATAGGCATAACTTGTCTCCTGGCATGGCTTTTCAAACAAAGAGGGAAAATAAACTACTCATTACAAGTCTTTATATCCACCTAACATTTGACTCAATGATAAGTTAATCATGGTACAGAGACCACAAAATAGTCCTTTAAAGTACGATTTCTTCGCTAAAGATACAGAATTGCAGCTCCACATAATCTTTGACCCAGGACATAACACCTGGGCTAAGTCTTTAAATGCACAAAGTTTCAAGAGTAGCCAAATCAAGTACCTGCTGCTATTTTCAATTATAGATATCAAGGGTAATTCCTCAGCTTCTAGATTCAAAATGAATTTCAGATTTAGTTTTGGCTTATTTCACTTGTTGTCCGGTCTTAAATACTAAAACATCCAATTTTTGCAGTCAATGACCCTAAATTGAATCTTTCCATAGCTGAGAAATTTAAGGAAAGTTTTAAACCAACAAGGAAAACACCTCAATACCAATTCTTAAGTTAGAAAAAGTACACAGAAGAAACTATAGTGAGGGGGAAAAAAAATTCTATTATCTACAGTCATTTTTTTTTTTTTGTGGGGGGGGGGGGGTGAGAAAATGAAGCAGCACTTTCCCAGAAATCACTATGCAATTAAAGTGGGAGAAATACTAGTAGCAAGAAAGTATTTCCTTCCCCCAAAATCTAGACAGCCTTAACAGAGCGTGCCTACTGAAGTCACTATTTATATTTAGTTCTCTCTGAGCTGCCTATTTCTTCTTGATTGAAGTGTTGCAGAGTGCAGCAACTAACTACCGCCGCCTATGCATCAGAATTTATATGGTCATAAAGGCAATTGGTGTTTTAAAGTGCTTAGGCAGCCTCTACAAGCATTGCAACTGCAGCAGCTTAGTTTCTCTTGAAATTTTGACCCTCTAACTTCATACTGATAATGTAAGCATATCAAAGTAATTTCATACTGAAGTGACACTACATCCACCTTCACATATAATGTATGATTTAAAGTTTCTTCACAACCATTCTTCACTCCAACATTTACATGCAATAGTGAACTTACAAGGATAGCAATGGCTTACCTGTTGCCAAGCTTCTATTATGAACTTCAACTGAGACTCAGGTTGAGATTGTGTTTCACTAAGCTTCTCAAGCTGGAGAGAAAACAAAATTGGAAAGAGATTCAGAATCAGCTGCAAGACTAAATCTCAGTGGGAGAATGCATCGTTTCCAATAGAATGGCTTGCAACTAAAAAAAGCTCTCCACTAAATGTTTCAGTATTAGACATTTCATTCCTTAGATGCATCCAATCACCATTCAACACAAAAGAGTGGTATTTAATGTTTCAGTGAAAGGTCTGAGGGTCTAGCAACGATATATTATAATGTCTATGTACAAGCATTTTGACAGCAAATTGTGTATTTGTAAAAGCTCTTCACAAACTCCACAGTAGAGGGTTAGGAAATGTAAGACTGGACGGCCTTGCTATATCAGTGCTTTGAATGAACACAAACAAATTACTCATTTTGTACTCAAAGGAAATATAAAAGTTGCTCAAAACCAAGGTGAAAAGGGGTCAAAACCAAGATTGAATCTCATTCTTGAACAAACAAAAAATTCCACCACAAAAAGTCCAACCAAATGACAAGTAGAGAAACAGCACAAAATCGTCAACAAGTATATATTGGTCCTGCCATCTAATTCATCAACAAGAAATCATTACCATAAAGAAAAACGACAAAAATTTCAAATAAAGCAAGATCACTGTGTGCTTACATTCACAGTTTGCATTTGGTGCAAATCTGCCAAAGCTTTTTGCCTCGACTGACATACAAAGAGCAAACATTTGAAGTTAGATATGTGAATTTGAACATTTGCAGAATTCCTTCATCAAGGAAGACAGCACAAAGAAAGCTGATAAGAAGAAAAGACTCCAGAGAAGAGCATACATAATTGCATACAAAGAAAAGTCAAAAAATGACTTTCAGGATAAAATGCAGGTACAAAGAAAAGACGCTGAAATCACCAGCAACACTGAAAACATAAAACATATACTTCAGAGACTTCATAGAGTGTGCACAAATTGAAGCTTCTCGACAGAATGTAGAGAATAGTGTATTCAAGATGAGCTCTTTAACCCATCTAATTTAATACCTATACTGCCAAAGAAATGAAGAAGGTGCTAGTGGCCTTTCAACTAATCTTTTTAACTATTCCTGTTGGATTGAAAGGTGACAACCTACTCCAAAAGAATTTAAAAAGACAAATTAATAAGGCAAACTAGACAGAGTCAACTAGTGTGTACATCTATAAATACAAGATCACATATTATGTATATACAAATAGGTCAAAAGAATATCGGGATGATAATAAGGGCACGTATGGATTGGTTTTTTTCAAAAGTGCTTTTTGAACTACTTTTGGGGGGGGGAAAAATGCTTCTTTGAGAAGCTAAAAATTTCAGCTTCTGAGAAAACCTGTATTTAAGGTTTTCTCAAAGTTTCAGCTTTTCTAGAAGCCAAACCAAATAGTTACTACAAAAAGAATGTACTTTTTTCAAGAAAAAAGCGTTTTTTTCCTAGGAAAGGTAAAAAAGCCAATCGAAACAGGCAAGGCCCGTTTTGGATTGGCTTTTTTCAAAAGTTCTTTTTTTAACAGCTTTTGAAAAATAGCTTTTTTGAGAAGTTGAAAATTCTGGCTTCTAAAAAAAGCTGTATTTGAGCTTTTTTCAGAGTTTCAACTCGTTTGGAAACCAAATCAAATAGTTATTGCAAATTTAATATAACTTTTTCAGAAAAAAAGTGTTTTTTCTTGAAAAAAAGCCAATCCAAACAGGCCCTAAGACTGTCTTTGAGAATCAGCATCAGCTATACATCTGGAACAACAAATGAATACAGTGGACAAAGAAACTGAAAGATAGATAACTTAGACAGAATTCATAATACCAATTGATTAGTAGCCCAGCGCTCATAGTAATGTGTGTATCTCTCCAAAGAATTCTTGGCCATTTCTCTCCTTCTTTCAGCCTCATCATACTACAGCAAACAAAATCGATGTTTAAGAGAAAATGGTGACCCAGTTAGAAGAAAAATCTCGAAATCCACATGTAATACTACCAAGAAAATAGAGCACAGAAAGGAGATGAGAACATAATTTCAACATCTATACACATATCTCTTGAGGATAATCTTAACCCAACCATTGAAGTATTATATTACTAATTCCATACCACTCCCTCTTGCTTCGCTGCTTCATAACGGTTACACGCATAAAATCCACCTGTCCTCTCACCATGATCTGTCCATGAACCAAGGCACAGCCTGCAACATATCAAGAAGTAACACTTATACAGGACAAAAAGTAATGAAGGTTCTGCTGGATACAAAGTGGGGGGAGTTCACACCAGGTCCTCGAGGTACAGATAAGACACACAGAAGTTTACCAGCAAAATTCAAATTTGCAGGGTGGAGTACATGTCATGTGCATACAACCTTGATTCTTCTCAATTGGCCTTTTGCACTTTGGACAAGGCTTTGAATTAGCCAATATCCTGCAATAGAAATTTAAGAATTAAAATCTCTTGTGCATATCAATAAATTTTCTAATGATAACAAGAATGGTAACAGCAGAAGGCAGAAGAGAAACATTTTTGTGTAACACAAAAGATAAATGCACATAACCTTAGATAAACTTCAACAAACAGCATAATTTGAAATTCTATAAAGAGGCAAAAAGGAACTGGACTATCTTGTTTTTGGATTCTATTGCCTGATCCACGCTCTCAAATTTGGTTCTCTGGAGCTTCTCGCAAAAACTCCAAAAAGCACTTTGAATCCCGTCCTCGTCTTCATACACTGATTCTTCAACTTCAATTCAGGAAATATGATTTCCCCTATAATGAGCATTAGCCATTTTCTGAGAGAAATGAGTATTCTCTCCTTCTTTGAGCCAAATCTCCCTTGATTTTTGTCTCCAAGAGATTTCCTCCATTAACACAAGATTCCTGAGCTCTTGCAAGTTTCTTCTTTCCCTCTCATTACATGGAAGACCACAATTCACTTCCTTACAATCAAGCTTATCAATTTCATCAAACAATGTCTTATTAAAGTGGAAAAATGGGAGAAAATTTTAGATTATCATTAATTAGGAATGAGTTACATGTGAGGTACTCATAGATACCCATTACACAAGTGTTAGAAGATTCTAGATAACTAACTCTTAGCTGTAAAATAGCTAAATAGCTGGCACTGTCATATAAATAACTCTGCTATAGTTCCAACATGTGACTAATTACAAAAGTCTTCTAGAATCAGCCAACAGCTATTTCTTCTCCTTATAAGCAAACACCCCCCCCCCCCAAAAAAAAAAAAAAAACACACGAAAAAAAAAAGGCTGACCTTGGGAAGCTTGCTCTTCAGGATCTAGAACTGATTTTAAGGCAATGCCTTGGTAAAAAGATCAGCCACCTGGTCCTCAAATGTAACATAAGAGAGCTTGAAAGACTTAAAAACAACTTGTTCTCTCATACAGCGATAGTCTATCTCAATATGCTTTATTCTTGCATGGAAGACAAGGTTGGAAGCCAGGGCCAAGACTGAAGTATTCACAATGGATAGGAACTGCAATAGGTATAAAGAGGTCTGAAATAGATAAGTAAGCCATTTTAACTCTAAAGAAGCCTAAGCCATAGCCTTATATTCTGCCTCAGTGGAGTACCTTACAACTGTTGGCTGCTTCTTAAAACACCATGAGAGAACATTGGAACACAAGTAGATGAGATAGCCTGTCACAAGTTTTCCGGTGACATGAATTGCTAGCCCAATAGAGTCACTATAAGCATGTAACCGCAAAGGACCAGACCTGTTTAACACTCCTGATGTAAAGTTCCCTTAATATATCTCAAAACTCCTTTAAGAGCAGCATAATCAGCTAATCTAGGATTGTACATGGGTTGACACAGTCTGTTAATTGCATACTGTAGCTCTGGCCTTATAACTGTCATATATTCAGAGCTCCTACCAAACTCCTAAAGTGGGTAGCATTAGCACAAGGTCTGGAATTGGCTACAAGCTCCTTAATTTGGACAGAGATAAAGTAGGGGCTGTTTGACAGCCCGACATGCCTGCTTTTTGCAATATCTTCTTACAATATTTGGTTTGTTGGAGAAGAAGACCAGAACTTGCTGAGCAGACTTCGATACCCAGAACATAAGATATCGTTCCCAAAGTTTTCGTAGCAAATTGTGAGTAGCAGCAAATGGAGTTGAAATGTAGGCAGTAGACACCAAGATAAAATCAGGAGCAACCCAACGGATGAAAAGAGAAGTATCTGCATTGCTAACTTCAAAAGATTGACTGAGAAGACATCTAGAAAGCATTTAAAAGCAGACCCTAGCCTGAAACAAAAAGAATGCCGAGAGAGTGCAGTGTGACAGAGCATGCAGCAGATTGAAAGATGGATGCAGAGAAACTAGGAGACTTGGCAGACCATTCTTGAGCCGAGGAAATAGAATTTATGTCAGATGAGGACGAGGGCTAAGAAGAAGATGAAATATCTGGCTAAGATTGTTGTGAGTCCGCAGACTGGTAAATAGAAGGTAATGGAGGAAAAAATATATCGTGCAGGCAGGACACAGGAATTACATGGAAGATTAAAAGAGGGAAGCTAAAGAATCCTGAGGGTTGGGGGAGGGAAAAACCTGCTTATTAAATCTCACATGACTTGAGATAAAGACCGTATGAGTGTTAATATCCATCATCCATGCACTTGGATGGTTGAACCCTTTGTGAGAGAACAGAAACCCAAAAGGGCACAGGTTTATATTTTAATTTTAACTTGCCTTTGCTGTATGGCCCGGGATAATAGAGACACCCAAAAGCTCTCAGGGAGTGATAATCAGGTTGACTGGAGTAAAGGATCTCATAAGGAGATTCATTGTACTAGGGTAATCAGTTGATAAAATTTGGCCATGGATAAGGCTACAAGACAGAATTGAGCTGGTAAATGTACCTGATGTAATAAGGTAAGAGTAGTTTCAATGAGGTGCCTACAATTCCTCACCGCTCTACCTTTTTGCTCAGGGGTATAGGGACAGGTAGTTTGGTGTAAAATCCCCATAGACTGCAGGTGTGTTTTCGTGTTTTCAAGCTATGGTTAATGAATTCTGTGCCATTTTCTGTTTTCAACACTTCAAGAAATGCATCAAATTGATTTTGAGTCATAGACTAGAAACCAAGGAGTGCTTGAAATGAATATGATTTATATTTCAAGGGATATAGCCATACAAATCTTGAGAAATCATCTATAAAAGCATTGTAATATCCATAGCCCATGTTAGATGGGAGAGGGGCCCAAACATCTTAGTGAACTAACTGGAACGGAAAAGTAGAAACAGAAGTGGACAATTCAAAAGGTAACCTATGGGACTTAGCTATTGAACGGGACTTTAAATACCCATGGCCTCGACAAAGTGTGAGCAGCAGAAACAGAAAGATGCCCAAGCCTCTAGTGCTATACTAGCTCATTATTAGACCCTCCGGGAAGAGTTTTTGTTAGTAAGAACTTGAAGAGAAAAGGACTTGAAAGTAGATGCAGATGGCTGAGGGTACATACCTCTGTTGTAAGAGGGCTTGTACTGCATAGTATGTGAGGCTGCATAGTATGTGAGGCATTGTCAACGATAACCACCTCCTTTGCATTGAAAAGGACAGGGCAATCATTGTCATATGCAAGTTTATGGACAGAAAGAATTGGCAGAAATTTTACGGACAAATAGAACATTGTTTAGGCTAAGAGGCTTAGAAAGTGCAAGAAGAATACCATCTTCCACTGACACAGAGTCGGTGCCAGAATAAAGAAGATAAGTCTACAACTCAGTGAGATCATTTGGTACAAGCAATTGTCTCCTGAGTCAAAAACCCATTGTTGCTCTGCAGAGCATGGCTGGAGATGTTTATGGCTTTATGCTGCTTGCTTTCCAGATGGCTAAACTTGATACTTAGCAGTGTCAAGCCTATGCCAACAACCAAGTGCTATGTGGTTGGGCTTCCCACGTACTTGACAATAGACTTTGGCTGTGGCAGATCTCTTTAAAAGACATGACCAATATTAAAATTTACCAACACTGAAAATTTATCAAGACCTAAATTTTATAAAATATATTTATCTTCTATCTTAGCATAGAAGTTAAAGATTTGACCATCTACAATAAATAAAAACATTAAAAGTACTCGTTTCTCTAGTTCGAATAAATGCACTATCCCCCTAATAGCATTCTGATTCTACAGAAGCCAAACTACATTAACTAGAAGATAAACAAGAAGATCCTGAAACACCAAAGGCTTGTATTCACATCTGCAGGCAAACAACATAATCGCACAATATGCCAATTAAGCATGGTAGAGTCACATCACTTCATTACAAGACAATTGAAAAGTTAATATCTCCTCTACTGGAAAAGGAATCTGACATCAGTTACTTGTAAAGTATGTTAATCAGTTACAAGTAAAAGATTAAAAATTCTTAAAATGTCTAATGAAAAAACAACTTTTACCATATCACCAATGTCAATCAACTGAGCATCTTGGTCTCAATCAGCAAACTAGATCACAAGCATGTGAAAAAAGTCAGCAATCATAAAGAACTTTACCAATTCATGTTTTCTGACTCTGCGCTGTTTTTCAAAATCCACTTGGCCACAATATCACAGTCCACAGGGCGGTGAGCTTCCTCTGTACACTGTTAGATAAGCATCAACAAGAGACACCATGATTACAATTTACAGTCTATAAAAGAACCCAATCTCAACCTCCCAAAATACAAAAAGAACAAAAGAGAAGGGTAGAGTTTTATTATCGACTGAAGACTTACATTCCAGCAAAAACTATGAGAACAACTGCAAGTAACGTCGTAGTTTCCGCTTCCAACAACATATTCTATCGCACCATCACAACCTGGCGCAGGACACCATTTTGTCTACAGAAGACAGGTACCATATCAAAATCAACTAAACTCGGTATCTACAAGAAGCTTTGAACAACATTGCCATATCAGCTAAATCATATATTTGATCAACTAAAACGAGTGGCGCTATTCAATTTATTATGTTATGACATCACCTAAGACCACATGCATAAATGCAAAAAAAGGTTAATAAATTGCACTCTTTTTATGAGCATTTAATTTTAACAACTTCTACTGCTTCCCTAGCAGGCACAAGCATGGAAGTGTATGGGTATGTAAACTGGGTCCCAGCTTCATCTCCCTCATAGAAGATGCGAAGACCAATCTGATCCCGTCTACTGCTTATCCACAAGGACAAATTCAGCAGAGAACCCGCTTCAGGCACAAAGAAAATGAAGGCATTTACTACCAGTTATTTCACACGAAAATTACTTGATGTAGTAGTAATTTGCTAAAAGGAGTGCTACATGGTTTACAACCTTAAAAGAGTCAAGGTACTAAAGTAGCACAAACCAGGAGATGTAAAGAGAAGAGAAAAAGTCCAGAAAGTACCTACCTTTCTATTATCTTCAATAAATGATCGGAGGAGGTAGCGATGATATTTTTCCTTATCTTCATCAGAAGCCAACATTTGAACCATATCTTGGCCAACAGCAGCACCACAGGATGGATCAGGACACCTCAAAATTAAGCATCCAGGGCCATCATTGATTGATGTGCTAATATAAGCTACCAAAAAAAATAGGAAAGAAACAATCAATGAAACAATAGAACAGCACTTTCAGTAAAAATGGATACAGGAGAGGCATCAGGTATATTTATTCAGTCAACACCAAAGTAAGAAAGAAGCTTAAATCACAATCAATCAAAAGAACCATTCGGGACTAAGGGAAAAAAGTGCTACATTGAGTGTCAAATTAATAAGAGAATCAGCATATGGAAACACAAAAGATGAGAGGGCTTAAGTATTAAAAAAGGTCAAAAACTTGACAAGCTTTCCAAGCAAATGAAACCGACATCCAGAAATTTTAACAACAGAACCAGGCACCTTGACATCCTCACAGCAACAAAGACTTGCAATTGGCAACAACAATGCAAGTTCATATTATGTCGAGCTCAATTTTCCCAAGAAAATAAATACAGCATTTAATACAAGAGTTAGTAATTCCCTTCTGCTTTGCCTTCCAACTGTGGTTACATAGAAATTTATAGTACAGATATTCACTTTAATATCCTCACTAGTAATCAGCATCTGCCTCAGATGATCACTAAATTTGACACCTCCCACAACCTATTAAACCCATCAACATCTGACCTGCCTTTCATAGACACTAAGTCACCATCAAGACCTTCTCACATAATCATCACCACTCAATACCCGGTGCTACTAGAACCACCAAAATTGTTAAAGCATCAGCTACAATATGCACCCTTCATGAAATGTACTAAATGAACTAAGATAAGCCCATGCAAATCCACAACACCAACATCATATAGACTGCAGAGCAATATCTTCAATCCAGTATCAGACTTCCAAAACAAGAAACTAAACACCAAAAATTAATCAATTTTCAATTTATCATGCTCAAATTATATCCACTAACTTAGCTGATGGAAAAATTATTTATCACAATGAACAAACTGTTGAAAGCATTAAGAAAACATGGTTGAAACTTTGGAAAATGGTGAGAAACTTCTGCAGCATGTATAACTCTCATTGCAGAACCCTTTAACCTTTTTAGTCCAGATGATGGGAACTTTCTACCACTCAACAAAGGTCTTTGTTATCTGCATGCAAACATCCAATCAACTTCATCAAACTGGCTATCAAATGTACAAAGGTCCAATAAAAATCTTACCACATCTCCCATCGAATTCTCAACTATAGTCGTCTCACTGTTGCCCAGATGCATGAAAGCATGACTTACTGCAACAGTCTACACTTCTCCAAATTGTGGTATACAAACTCAAGCTCCAAAAAGAGAACAAAGTATCTAGGCCTAGGATTAAGATTTCCCAATGCCAGCATCTACGTAGTGCTAGTATCATCTGATCAACTGGTGCAGGTACTTATTGCCAGAAAAAGAAACTTACAATGCCATTGAAGTGGACTCTCAAACATTGAAATTTCGCGTTTATTAAAAAAGGAGTGTGTGAGGATAACTTCCAAAATAATTGCTGTTGCATGTGAAGTTCTAAAATTGTCGACTCTATTGAACCTGGAGGAGGTAATAATCAAAAACATAAAACTATATATATGAACACCTACAAGGTCAGCACAGGATTTTTCCGGTATCACATGTATATGGTGATGCCATTCAACATACCCAAGTCAAAACAACTTCCTAATTACCACATCAAATTTCATTACATTGAAATTAGGAGGAAAAGAAAACAAATTCTCTTTGCATTGAAACTTAAAAGTAAAAGAAAACAAAAAAGTTAAACTACTTAGTCATCGACCATCATAAATTACTAATCTAACTGACAACCAATATTTAACATTATATTAAGTTATCTATCTATGAGATATGATCATATTAAGCTACTATATATTATTTGGAAGTTTTGGACAAATTTATTCTACATGATGTCTAGTTAAAATTTAAATGAAACATAAGAGTTACAACAGAAGCCAGAGGCTCAGGCCCAAAAATGAGGCACCGCAAAGTGCATCTCTCAAACTTCCATACGCTTGGGATTCCCTTAAACATAAGATTGCTCCTTTCAAACCTAAGCTCTAGGGCCAATGCTCCATCCAGGCAAACTTCATACAAACTTTACTTTAATGACATTTTCTAGGGCTCCAATCTGGTTGAGCTTGTATTGTAGTATAATCAAGGCAACCATGTTGATAAACATACAATGACCCTAGAAAAACAAAATGTTGAAGGCCAGGAGCAAGAGAAAAGTAGTGAAACCAAAACAAGATTGAGAGCATAAGACTCTCAACCATTCTCAAGAGCCCCAAATCAGTTGCAACTTCCCTACTTGAACAATATTTGTCGTCTTGACTCTTGTCAGGGTCTTCCCAAGTTTGTTAGGGTTGACTGAGCCAACAGAAGTGTTGTATACTTGATTCGTCAAATATATCTATTTTCAGCATTTGTCATCCAAATTAACTAATAACTGCAGGTATAGGATTTTTCCCCAAAAGATCAAGAATAAATTTTTAGAGGTTATTAAAAAATACTTTTACTTGGTAGTACCCACTTTAGAATGAGCAAAAGAGTATGATAGATCTTTTGCATTTCTATCTATTGCGCAAAGCAAAGTAATTTCATGCAACTTGCAACTCTGCTCAAGACCCTCACCACCTTTCTCTATTGCACTTTGCACCTAGGGCAGTCAGCAATTGATAAAACGACCAATAGAAACAATTCGAATTACCATCTCCAATGACTAGTCCATACAGAAGAAAAGAGAGGCATAAAAAAATGGCTAAGTAATATACTCTTCCAACCACATGCAACTAGAAAGCAACGAAGAGTATAGCAATGTAATCACTCCAATTCACTCATCAAAGGGGGAACAGTAATTATTCCAATTCAGTGAAGGAGTTTCAATTTGAATTTCAATTTTGAAAATTGACATGGTAAGGCAAACCTATCCAGCATGTACGGCAGAAAGGATGACCACATGCTGCTGTGTTAATCATATCAAGAGGAAAGTTCTCAAAACAAATCCCACAAGTTACCTGCCCAAAGAGGAAAAAAGTGCAGCAAAGTCATGCATTTACAATAAAGACAAAATTATACTTGGAAACATATACAGGAGACTGACAAGATTGAACAGAACTGCAACTTACTTCTTCAAATTTTGAAATTTGAAACACCGGCCTGTCCAACAAACCAACAGCCTTCCGGACTCTTTCCTCATCAGCAAACCATTCTTCATGTACATCACTAACATTCCTATAGACATTTCAAGCACCAAGCCAACCAAATGAGAATCTCAACATACAAAGGAATACAGAAACAAAATGCCACATAATTTTGCAGTCGTAAACTTCTAAATATCCTCACATGTTAACATTCGAAAACAATTATCCTCACGCGTTGTTTAGCTCATAATTCATACATTCAACTGAAACAAACTAGTCCACCTCTATATGATGCATGCATCTACAAGGCATGAATGATTAAAAGCACATATTACCAGTTATAACGGCGCAACAATATGCAAGCTGCTTCTCTTGATATAGAGAGTACAGTGGAAATTTTTGTAATATCATCCTCTTGACGCTGGTGTATATCTTCTTCCTTTAGGATGGTATAATTTTTCTGGAATGTAGACACCCATTTGTAAATGCAACCAAAAAATGTCAAACCAGAAGGGAAAGAATTATTATACACCTTAACTGCAAATTACCATGTTGGGCTAATTCATATATATAGTTTTAATCCCATAAAGTTTTATTGTGAAATCAGAAGTTAAGAACAAAAGCTTCATTTCCCACCACACATTGTAACGGCCAAAAGATTCATTTCTGACAACACATTGGGCCTCAGATGGAAGCTGACCAATGCAAAGTCACTTTCAAGTTGGAGACAGATTAAGCAACCTATTATCCACCAAACTAACTGAAACCGAAATCATAAAATGATAAAATGAAGACACATTTAAGCACTAGGAACATTTTAACATACTCACCCAAACTCACTCACATCAAAGGGCCTGTTTGGATTGGCTTTTTTCAGGAAAAAGCACTTTTTTTCCCCAAAACATTAAATTTGCAATAACTATTTATTAATTTGGCTTCCAAAAAAGCTGAAACTCTGAAAAAAGCTCAAATACAACTTTTTTTAAAGGCCAGAATTTTCAGCTTCTCAAAAAAGCTGTTTTTCAAAAGCTGTTAAAAAAAGCGCTTTTAAAGAAAAGCAAATCCAAACGAGCCCATAAGCACGACTATAACATCAAAACTTGTGTAAATGCACATCAACAGTGTTACCGAACAAGTGCACTTCTGTACTCATGTTTAAGTAATTAATCTGTCCATGTTTAAGTAAAAAGATATCCACTTTAGGGATAATCTACTCTGTTTATAATTATGGAAGTTTTACCATATCTAAAATTGACCAGACAGTACTGAGTCAATTCATTTCCCATGTTACCACAACCATTCCAAATAATATGCACGAAGAAGGCATAGATTCCTAAGATGCTTGTAGTCGGGCAAAAGATCTAAAACTAGGCCGACATGCGATCAAAAGTTTTTAACTCAACCAGCTCATCCAAAAGTAAGTATTAAAATCCTAAAATTAAGTATTAAACTCCTCCAAGCCACTTACCTCAATCTAACTAATCCACCATGCTTATAAGCTAAGATTTCAAGGATTTTAACGTATATGACCATTATTATCCTAAATATAAGCTTCATCAAAGAACGAATCTGACCCATTTCCTCACCCTGCTATAAAATCACAGAGCTCATATATTTATTAGGAAACAATTAACCATCTATATTGAAAACCTTTACAACCCATATAATATATAGATGACAAAGTTGTGACCTTTCTAGAAGAACCCACAAGAGACAATGGTTAGCTAATCCTTAATCAACCGAAATCTTTGCCACACTAATGCATATATTCAGTCCCAGTTCTTCATGTGGATAGCCAAATTTAAAAGTCAACCTCAGCCGAACTCCAACCAGTATAACATCAATACATATTGACAATGGTTCGCTAATCCTTAATTAACCAAAACCTTTGCTACCCTAACGCGTATTTTCAATCCCAGTTCTTCACATAAATAGCTAATTTCACAAAATCAATCTCAGCCACCCTCCAAGGCTCCAACCAATATTCGTAAACACATATCAGCAAGGAAAGCAACTGTACTAAAATTCACTTTTCGTAACTTAAGCCTCAGCTGACCTTTAACCAAACAACTAATATCCAAATCCATAAGCCATCCTGGAACATGATTTTAGTAAATTCATACACGTAAGAACTTCTGCTAAATTTCTTCTTTCTTAAATTCAAGACTCAGCCAACCTTAAATCAACCAACCAATAACCCTTTCATTGAACTTATACATGTATGTAATCTTTCGCTAATCAACCAATAATCCAACTCCATACACCACAACGCAATTCTCATGAGCTTATTATAAAGTTAAGCACTTTACTAAAGTTCTATTTCCGTAACTTGAACCCTTAACCTTAAATCAATAAACCAGCTATCCAAACCCATAAACCAAAAACTCTGATTTTCTCAAACTATTAAATTACCATTTTTTTTCCTTAAGAAATTCACGCCAAGCTGAAAAATAACCTAAACCAACTCTCCTATATTCACAAAAAACACATATTAATTTACAATAACGTGGCTTTTCAGCAAATAACCGTGAAGTTATTTCTTGGCGCACACCTGGTTACGGCGCACAACTTCATCGGAATCATCAGTCTCATTCCCCATAAAATCGTAGTCAGCAGCATCATCATCGTCGTCGTCATAATAATCGTAATCGCCACCGCTATCGCCGCCGCCGCTGTAGAAGTCGTCGTCCGTCGACTCCACATCGTTGGCGTCGTGCATATCGTCATCGGAGTCCATTAAATTATTTTTTTTAATTTAACAAAAAATAAAATTTCAAGATAGAAAATCTATAAGAAACCCTAGGTCAGATTTGGAAATTATAAAAAAAATAAATATTTGATCAGACCTTAGTTAACTTAGGATTACACGTACGCATATGTATATATAATAGGAAGGTCAACAATTTTGGTTAAAGCAGTTTTGGATTGTTTCAAATTTAGTTATCGCATATTTAATTATGTAATATAATCATATAAAAATTGAAAGCATGGCCAATTGAACCGCTTTAAAAATCACTATCTTACTATCTATTTGATTCCGTCGAAATAGTTTTTTCGATTTTTGCAATTTCATATTCACCCTTGCAATTTACTAGGTAGGAAAGTGTAAACTCATGCAATGCACACGTGGGGTATATATAAACTTACACAAAATTTTATGTTATAAAATTTTGGTGTTTAGCAATATATAAAAGGTATTTTTTAGTGTTTAGTACATATTTATAAAATAATATATACTTTTGTCATACATTATCAAGCTTATTCAAGGTTGAATTGACTCGTGTGAGGCTCAAATCCACTATGGTCAAAAAATTACTATTCAACATCTGATTAGGAAAGCCATTTCACTACAGTGAGAAAAGGTTGTGTTTTATAATGGTTTCCAACTTTGAAAATGTATGTAAGTGCTTCCAATGTTATTTAATGGTATTTAAAAAGACCAAAACATCATCAATATAAATAATAAGAAATTATAAGAAAGAATTGAAGATATCGTTCATGATTTTTTGAAATTCAGAATGGGCGTTTTTCAGACCAGAAGGCATTACATTCCGTTCGTATTGTCCAAAGGGAACATTAAATGTTGTTTTGTATATATCTTCTTCTTTTAATTTGATTTGGTAATAACTTTGAAAAATATATGTAGGCGCTTCTAATGTTGTTCGATGGTATTTGAAAAGACTAAAACATCTTCAATATAAACAATAAGAAATTTTGAGAAAGTATTGAATATATCGTTCATGATTTTTTGAAATTCAGAAGGGGCGTTTTTGAGACCAAAAGGCATTACATTCCATTCCATTCGTATTGTCTGAAGGGAAGAAATGATGTTTTGTATCTATCTTCTTCTTTTAATTTGATTTGATAATATGTCAAATTTTGAAAAGACTCTTGCATGTACTAGTGTTTTAAGTAAATCTCTTTTGTTTGGGAGAGAGTATCGAATCCATTGAAGAGCTTTATTTAGAGGTTTATAATTTATAATCATTCTGGGAGCTCCTCTTTCTATTTTAGCTATGTTATTAACAAAGAAAGCGAAGTAACTCCAAGGAGTTTTACTATGTCGAATTAGACCCTTTTGTAAGAAGTCGTTTATATACTGTTTACAAATTTGAAAGAATTCTTCATTCATTTGGATGGGGAGAGAAAAAAGATTATAGAGAATTTGAGATGCATATAGGAGAATTACTTAAAGTAGGATTCATTAGAAAATCTAACTCAAAACATAGTAGCCCAGCATTTAATGTAATGAATCATAGTGAACTTAAAAGAGGAAAATCAAGAATGGTCATTGACTATAGAAATTTAAATAGAAAACTAAAACGCTTAACTATCCAATCCTAAATAAAACTGTTATACTTAGCAAAATCAAAGAATATAAATGGTTTGGCAAGTTTGATTGTAAATCAGGATTTAATCATCTAAAACTCGAAGAGTCATGTAAACAACTTACAGCATTTACTGTACCCAATGGTTTTTATGACTGGAATACTTTACCCTTTGGATATAAAAATGAGTTTAATAATTGACAAAGAAATTGGAATTGAAGAAATCGGTTTTTGACAAAGCAAGATAGAAATCGGAATTGAAGAAATCGGTTTTTGACAAAGTAAGATAGAAATCGGAATTGAAGAAATCGGTTTTTGACAAAGTAAGATATGCCTTAATCAGTATAATAATTTGAAAATTTACTCCCATAAACATAGCATCCTTTAATCCATTCATTTTAAAAGATGTACGCAAATTTTTCCAATCCATCAATGAACTCTATTTTCGAATATTTAGAAAGGCAAACTTATATTATTGAACCTTGTGATCGTATGCGTAGAGAATTTACTTGTTCAAATACTATTGATTATATAGTTTCACAAATTACTGAAAATATTTATCCAAATAAAATACTCAGATCTAAAGCTAAATATTTATTTACATATAATGAAAAATGGTATTATCAAATAAAGATTTTATATGAGCGGATATAGAGATATAAAACAAGAAAGTTATATTATTAAAGATTTCAATCTACCTTTAGGCAGTTAGGCTATCTGCAACAACTCCCCTATTTTTTCTCCTAAATTTAAGTGATTTGAGTCATTTTTTTATATTTTGAGATTCTCTATTTTCAATTATATTCCAACAGCTCCCCTATCTTTTACCAAACATTCAGTTTAGAGAATTCCAATTTTAGTTTCACTCCAACAGCTCCCCTATTTTATAATGTTGCAATCTTAAAGTTATAGGGATGGGAGATGGGATTTGGGGGTTGGCTTTGGGGATGAAAAAAAAATCCTATATATAAGTATTTTGTTTTGGGATTGGGAAAAAATTTAAAATTTTGGAGATGATATAAGAGAGTTGTTGGAGCACTTGGCTATTAACAACACCCCTAAATATGGGGATTTTTGTGTTTTAAGAAATTTGTTGGAGTTAGTCTTATAGAAACCTACGTCCAGGCTGTCCCTTATATTTTAGCTGGTTTTCATGGAGCACAAGAACACAAACAACTTAATTGGTTGAACCTATTCTTGGCAGATAAATTAGGAAGTAGAAATTATCATGAAGTTATTGAACATTTAGGTACTGAAGATTAACTTATAGAAGCAAACTTATAGAAGCACTTAACAAATTACCAGAAAACATAGGAAAAAATAAAAATTAAAAAGAATTTAGAAATTGGTGAATCATCTAAATTAACTATTACAGAAAAACCTAATAAGAAAGTCAATTTACTAGGTTTAGGAGAAATTACTATACCAAGTAGTGAAGAAGATGAACCATAACGAGCAAATTGTGAGTAGTTACTCTATCTATCATCGGGGCAAAGCACATATTATCAATATAATAAGCCAAAATAGAAAACATATAAACATTGCAAATATGAAATTACTTATCTTAGATGAAAATCTACTTAGGACAGAATCACCTTTAGAACAAATTAATAGACTACATTTAGAAAATGCTGAACTAACATATAACAAACCTACTAAACAACATAAGAAACAAGAGAGTGCAAGACTTAGGGAACTTAAAGAACAAGCCAAAATACTTAAATTACAATTAAAAATTGAAAAAGAAAAAACTAAGCAACTTAAATAGCGAAAACGAGGTGAAGAACCTGATAAGCTTATTTTTTCTTATATTTTTATGTCTTTTAAACTTGAATTTTATTTTTAATTTAGAATACATTCTACTAAAGAGTGTCATTTTTCTATTATTTTTGTAGGTGGAAATAAAAAGATTGTATTTAGAGAAATTGAACAATTTTAGTCTTTTGGGCGTAACTTGGCGCTCAGATCCCGGAATGGGGTATTTCAAGATGTCAACAGAAAATTTGCGACAAAGACCTACAACTTTTATATTTGAGGCTCGAGCTGATTCCATGGTTAAAACGTTCAAGACCTGGAAGATTTGGGTTTGAGAGTAGGAAAAGTTGTTATATACGTGGGGACCACAACATTAAATGGCATGGTAAAGACTTGAGTTTTTCCTTTGTTCTTTGAATCTCTGGGTCAAATATACAAGGTATAAGAAGGATTGAATTGACGTGGGACCCACATGATGAAGATAAGGGAAGAAAGAGGAGAAAGGAAAGGGAATTGAAAGCAAAAAGACAAGGGCTTATGTAGGTGGAGCTCTTTTGTTTCGTTAGATATATACGTGTTGACACCATCCAAAAAAAGGGAGGAAGAGACCTCGGAGGCTTTGGAGAGCAAATTCACGAGCAGAACTCGAAAAGGAGGACGAGAAGCAACGAGTAGCAGCGCCCTCGCGACGTCTTCTGCAAAAAGACTTCCTTCTCGATAAGTTTATGCTGATTCCCATTTTTCCTTTTGTTTTTTCTGTTTAATAATTTTTAGTAAACTTAGAGTTAGGATTTACATTAGTTTTATGTTTAATTTTCAGATTTCTTATTAAATTTCAACTTTTAGCCTTAGATTGCTGTTTTAGACTTAAATTATTGTTTTGAGTTTTTATGTTAGTTTTGAACTTAAATATTAGATTTTAATTTATTTTTTAGTTTAATTATTTTAACATGTTTCAAATTATTAGTTTAGGATTTATATTTCTGAATATGAGCTAAATTTCTCGTACTAGGATTGTGATAAATCTTTGATTACTATGTGATGATTTTATTTTAGGTTGTGCATTGAGCTTAATTTTTATGCTATTAATTTAATTTATATCAAAGCATATTGTGTTTAATGCTCTCTTTTGATTGGTCACCAATTGAGTTGGTTTTGATTGCATGTTGAGACCAAGAGGTGATATGTCTAATGGACTTATATGAGTTGATGTTAATTATTTGTTGTATAGAGATATAGACAAAGTTAGCATAGCCTATGTAAGGATTCCGGAACTTTAGGCACACTTATAGGTTGTCTTTGCATATAGATATATCCGAAAAACTTGTGAGTATAAGATTAATTATGCTCGAGAGAGATAATTGATTAATCTACAGAATTCGGTTACTTAGATTAAATTAATAGGAGAAAAGTGCACAACCAAATACTTAGATTAAATTAATAGGAGAAAAGTGCACAACCAAATAGAATATCTAGTAGGTGTCTTAGGTAAAATCACATGCCCTAGTCATCTTTATTTACAAGTTCTTTTTAGTTTATTAATTTTAATTTTTATTTGTTTTTCTTTTATTAGTTGTTTTTTAATTATTTCTCATTGCAAGTTTATTATTTAGTTAGAAATTTAGTTATTTATTTTGATTAGAATCTTCTTTATTATTTTCTTTTGGTTGTTCAAATAGTAGTAATATTTGTTAATTTCAGTATTTGGCAATACAATTCTTGTGGGAATGATACTCTACACTTCACTCTATTACTTGTCACAATACCGTGCGCTTACAATTTTCTCACGAGCAGAACCTATTATTAAAAAATCTAAATCAACAAAATCTAAAAATGTGACAATAAAAGAACCTAACCCAGAAGAAGTTATTGAATCTAGTCTTTGGAAAGATAAACAAAAAAATGATTATTGATATATTTTTTATAGTTTTTTTGGGATGAAGGAAAGGGGGGAAAGGAAAGGGAAAGAAGGGTTTTTTTTTTAATCCTCTCCCTCATTTGTCTAAGAAGTATTGGGGTGGTGAGGGAAAAGAAGGGATAATATAAATCCCCTCAAATTTCTTAAAAGCAATCCTCTCAATTTAGAGGGAAAGGAAAGTCTTTTTATTAAAAATGACTTTTTTTATCCTTCTCTTTCATTTGCACATAAAATTTTAAAAAGACATAAAAGTTCAATATCCTATAAAATTGATCATTTCCTTCCATTTCTTTCCTAATCCAAACAAGAAAAATTCACAATATTTTATTATCCTTTCCTCTGTAAAAATTTTTCAATCCAAATAAAAATTAATCATTTCATCTCCTTTTTTTTATAATACTTTCTTTTCCTTTCCTTTCCTTTCCTTTTTTTTATTAAACTTTCCCCGCCAAATCTAAACACAGTGTCAGAAAAAAACTACACTTAAGAATGCTAGTACATATAGTGGAGCAGTGACAAATAAACCACAAGATATACTTAGAAAATTTGAAAGGTCAATTAGAGGAGAATTTACCAATTTTGACTCAACAGCAAGTATTGAAGAAAGTAATAAGGCATATAACAGACAAAAAATTACAAAATCTGATGACATGTGAAATGTGTTATTTTGCAGAATATGAATGTGAATTTAGAAATCTATACTATAAATCTAAATTTAGTGATTCAGAAAAAGAACCTATGTTAGACATGTTTTATAAAAAATAAGATATAACAAAAACTTATGATACTTTGGGATCTAGCGTAGACTTCGTATGCCAATGGATGAGCAAATTATGTGAGCAAGGTAGAACAGTCAAATATCTAACTAGAGCAAGCAATTTTATCTGTTGTGAAGATTTTAGTGCACCTAAATTTGGATGTAGTAAACAATATCCTAGAATTATTAATAAAAGACCTAGAAAAAAGAAATGACATATGAAAAAGAAAAAATGGTATAAAAGCAAATATAAGTATAGAAAATCTAAAAGAAGATATTATATAAGAAAAAGAAATTATCAAAGATATCCTAGAAATCCTAAAAAATGTAAATGTTATAATTGTGTAAAATTAGGACATATATCTACAGAATGTAAAGAACCTAAAATTAAGCAAATAAAAGATATAGGCATTCAAGAATTTATTCCTTTCGAGATTATAGAATATGAAATTAGAAATGTTGATAAGAATCTAGAAATCTTAGGATTTGATAACATATCTGAAGATGAATCTATTGAGGCATGTAGTGATAATGAATTTAGCGATTTTGGAGAATATAGTGATGACTGAATTAGAAAAAGTAGAAGACATTTATGACCATGAAGAAACAATGACAATTAGTTTAGATGTACAGAAGACAGTTTGCAAAGCCCTTAATGGTTATCGCAATCACCAATGCAATTATTGCAAAACCCCAACTATTGTGGTCCCGCACCTTAATGAGGAAGACTAACCAATTAGTGAAGGCAGCTTTTGGGAACAAACTTATCAACAAGGCATCTAACAGTGGTAGCAGACGCATC
The DNA here is from genome assembly GCA_028554755.1 of Cordia subcordata. Lineage (NCBI taxonomy): Eukaryota > Viridiplantae > Streptophyta > Magnoliopsida > Boraginales > Cordiaceae > Cordia > Cordia subcordata. Next base: position 12,027,217 of record JAPTOF010000010.1, on the reverse strand, counting down.
AAGACTCTAGGCCCATTGACTTTTTTTGAGAGCGTTTTTTAATAGCTTTTAAAATATAATTTTTTTGAGAGGTTAAAAATTTTGGCTTTTAAAAAAAATTATATTTGAACTTTTTTTAAAGTTTCAGTTTTTCTAGAACCCAAATCAAATAATTATTATAAATTTAATGTAATTTTTATAAGAAAAAAAGTATTTTTTCCTAAAAAAAAAAAAAAAATCTGAACAGGCTCTCTGGCGAGAAAACTTTTTTGGCGGAAGTTTTTCTTAGAGTTATTTAATCAATGATGTAACTTAGCCTTAGGCTCTCGTATTTAAGGACATGTAATGGACCATAATCGGTGCGCCTTCCAAGCAATTCTCTTTCTTTTTTTTTTTGCAAGTTAATTCTCTTTCTTTGTATTTACTTCATATATCAATAAAATCAGCTTTCTTCAATTTATCCAACCTATGGTAGAAGATCAACCTAAGGTCAGTCTTATCATGATTAGCTAAATTTATTATTCTTCTCGAATCCTTCTATCTTAATCTCTCTATATGCTTTAGTTCAAAAGTTTGTATGCATGAACTGGTAGAAGTAGGCAATGGCAAGGGCGTCTTTTTGAGAAAGATTTACTGTGTGTTGTCTGTGTTTACCCATGAGTCGCATAAGACCTCGAAGAATCTTCATAAATCCAGACTGCGTGCTTAGGAACTAAGAACGAGAGTATATAGGAAGAAAGGATAGATGGCGGAGAGCAGAATACTAAAAGTTTAGCAAACATCATGAAAATGATGAATAGACCTAAGCATGATAGGCCATCTAGCAAATCTAATGACGATAGAACATCTAAAAGATATTGTAAAAACAAAAATATTTTACCCGAATCATCTAGACACATAAAGGCAAGTAAAAAGGAAATGGATATATCAGAAGCTTACTACCTAAAAGAATTTCTTATTGGAACAAGAAATATAATTAAAAGAAGATTTGTAACCTCTGATGTAAGATCTAGAATTATTTCATCACTCTCTGATCATATCTATAACATAGATAGAGCATACAATAGGGAAATTATAGAGGGAACCCATGAAAATGTATCAGAAGAACAAGCTAAGGAGCTAGAAGTATGTGATCAACAACAAACAATTGCAACTATTGAACAATTATCACTCGAGTTCAACCCATTTCCTGAAATATCTCACTCTCATTTAGTACTCTTTGGAGAAAATTTATAATGTTTTGCACTTATACACAAAGAATCTCCATCTCTTCCGCTATCTACCCCCTTTGGTATCAAAGCCATGTCTACAAAATCAATGTGAATTTAAAAGATCTATGGAAATGAATGAAGAACTCTTTCAAATTTGTAAACAGTATATAAACGGCTTCTTACAAAAGGGTCTCATTCGACCTAATAAAAGTCCTTGGAGCAGTTCCGCTTTCTTTGTTAATAACACAACTGAAATAGAAAGAGGAGCTCCCAGAATGTTGATGTGTCTCGTTAATTTCAATAGGACCATCAGGGTATTACTTAGGCAGAGTAATATACATTAAAAAACATAGTAATCAAATAGTAGTTATAACGATAAAATAAACTTATAAACTTTGAGATGAAAGTAGTTGCTTGATTCGATTTGTGAAGGTTGAATGTTTGTTTTGATGGCCCAGCAAAGTTTGGAAAATGCAAACAGAACTTTTATTGCAAGAAGTTTTAAGAGAGCAAGGAGAGTATGAAGGAGCACAAATGTAAACACAATTTTTAGCACATCTATCTATTGCAATTTGGTTTAAATGATAGACCCAAAAAAGAGAAAGGAATAATTACGTTTTTGAAAAGTAGTGATACAAGTTACGGAATTTGCGGCTTTTTGATCACGTGTTGTCCTTTGGTACTACTAGCTTTGGCGTCTTTTGTGGCTTTTGAGTCACGGGTGCCTTTTACTTTCACCTTTGGATACTTTTGAGGAGGGTTTGTCCATTTGCACCGAAGTTTTCAAAATCGAACGCTGATGTGTCGATTCCAAAATAGTCGTCTTCATTTTGATTTGGGTCAAGAGAAGAATCTAGATAAGTTTGTGGTTGATCCTTGTCTTGCTCATCGTCTTCATCTGCGTCACCGCTAAATTCTCGAAGGTAGGTTTTAAGGATTTTGTTGTAGGTCTTCGAGTCTGGGGCTGCTGCTAATTCTGCTTGGATTTGAGCTTTTCTTGCCAGAAATTGTGACTGGACTTTTGACACTATGTATGTTACTTCTGGGTGATTTTTGAACCAATCGTCGAGGTCTGTTTTTTTTTAATTTTGAACAGTTGAATCGATCCCACCATTTGATCTGAATGTTTCTTACTAAACATGGCAGGTTAGTTTTTGTGGCAGGGTTGATTTGAATGTCTCATGACAGAATCCATGAAACATTAAATTGAGTACAAAAAATGAAGAGTGGATTAAAATATTGTCAATTTGGGGGAGTTTGGTATGATAATAACCAATCATTGTAAAAATTGGAAATTATCTGAGGTTGTTGGCCCAAGAAGATTCCACCAATCTTGGAACTAGAATGGGATATTGTTGGATTGTGGCTCAAGTGCTAAGCCCAAACTCATATTGAAATTAGGAAATAGTCATAAAAAGAGTCAAAATTTCAATTATGGTAAGAGTCTTAGTTATGGTAGGATTGATAGAATAAGAAACCTTTGTTTTGGAGGGCAAGAAAATCTCCTCTAGAAATAGAACTCTTGCATTAATTGTAGTGTGTGTATCTTGCAATAGGTTTAGATTGAGAGAGAGAGGAACATCGTAAGGGAGGGTTTAGACTTTTTTTATCTGTGCAAAAAGTCTTATTGAGTTTGTACTCTTTTCTATTAGTGGAGTTTTTGTAGACGTAGGCAGAGGGCCGATCGACATTTAATTGTGCGTATTATTTTCTCGTTACTTATGCTTTAATTCTGCTGCTTGAGTGTGTTAATGCATCCTAATTTCCTAACAAGTGGTATCAAGAGCTAGGTTGGAGGGAGGACACAGGTTTGCACGAAAAATGAAAAAAGAAACAGCTGAAGAGGAGTAAAAAAATTCATAGATCTATTGGACACATTTTGGAGGCCTTCTCGGAGTCCGATCGATGATCCATTTATTTTTGTGTGTTTGTCTCAATAAGTAGAGTAAGTTGATAAAATTTCGTGTCAATCTGACAGTCAGATTGTGAGATAAAAACAAATCAAGTTTTGTGAGCTTGTGGTCAAAAAGTCAAATAGAGGGTTTGACCGCGATGACCGAGGGTTTCCCCACCATTTTTCAATGTCCTAAATTCGTTTTTGGGGTCATTTTTGCCAAATTCTTGCTAGATTGCTGATTTTTAGCAAATTTGTGCATAAGAGCCATGAAGACGATCGTACGAAGTTTCAAATTCCAATGTTCGATGAGAACATAAACTTCAACCTGTGGAGGAATACTATCGAGGACCTTTTGGTGCAGCAAGGCCTTAATGAAGTGCTAGAAGAGGTGAAACCAGAAGAAGTCAATGATAAGAAGTGGAAGTCCCTACAATAAAGAGCCGTAAGTATCATTCGGTTGGCTTTAGCACCGCAATTAAATGTCATGTGATTAATGAGACGACGGTGAGCGATGTGTTCGACAAGTTGGAGAATATTTATGAGTCGAAATCGATCACCAACCGATTGTGTTTAAGGACGAGCTCTACTCGTTCAAAATGGAAGAGGGAACAGCTATTCAAGATCACATCAACAAATTCAACGAGTTAGTGCTTAAGCTCATTAGTGTTGAGGAGCCTGACAAGAGAATTACGGATGAAGAACAAGCACTTGTACAATTATTTTCCTTACTAAAGTTGGACAGGCTGTTTGGGCAATCAATCCTCGTTAGGAAGAAGACTCTCGAGCTGAAAGAAGTGACTACAATCTTAGGAGAGAACAAGAGGTTGTTGGGAAGAAGTAGTGTGCCTAGTGGAGATTAAGCACTAACCGTTGAAGGTTAGAATCAAGGGAAGAGTTCTGGAAGAGGGAATTCTTACAGAGGTAGATCGAGATCAAAAAGCCGAGCTTGGGATAGAGAAGACAATCGAGAATACTACTATTGTAGAGAGAAGGGCCATAACCAACGAAGATGTCCTAGATTGAGAGAGGACACGAAGAGCCTTAGAGAGTGGAAATTTAAAGGCAAGAAGAAGGTGTATGGCAAGGACTCCGCGAACCTTGTTAAAGGTGATGATAGTGATAGTAGTGAGACTGTTTTGATAGTGATAAACGGGGACACTAATGAAGGCTGAAAGAGGAAGAAGACTGACTGGGTGTTGGATTTAGCAGGAACGTTTCACGTTTGCAATGATAGAGCTAGTTTCGACACTTTGTTTTTGGGTAAGAAGCTTGGATACATCACTGTTGGGAACAACTAGAAGATGAAGGTTACTGGCATTGGGAGAGTTCACCTAAGGCTCAACAATAGTAGTATCAAGACTGTCTCCAATGTAAGGTATGTGTTATCTTGTGTGTCCAACATGATTTCATTGGGTGAGTTGGCATTAAGAGGGTACAAGTATGTTGGTGAAGGAGACTTCTGCAACGTGTATTGTGGAGAGGAGTTAGTTTTTGAAGGGAGGAAGAACGAGAAGCATTTGTACTACTTGGAGAGATGCACCGCTATGAGAGATGAATATGACAAGTGTAGAAAAGCTTAAGTGAAGGTTGAGAAGAAGAGAAGAGTGACATTCTTGCCTACTGTGGAGATTCTTGGCACTTCTCGCCAAAGGAGGAATTTGTTGGGTTGTGGCTCAAGTGCTAAGCCTAAGCCTATATTGAAATTAGGAAAGAGTCATCAAAAGAGTCAAAATTCCAATTATGGTAAGAGTCTTAGTTATGGTAGGATTGATAGAATAGAAAACCCTTGTCTTGGAGAACAAGGAAATCTCCTCTATAAATAGGACTCTTGCATTAGCTATAGTGTGTGTGTCTTGCAATAGGTCTAAATTGAGAAAGAAAGAGAGAGAGAGCCATTGTAAGAACACCATGAGAGAGGGTTTAGACTTTTCTATCCGTACAAAAAGTCCTATTGAGTTTGTACTCTTTTCTATTAGTGGAGTTTTCGTGGACGTAGGCCGTGAGCCGAACCACGTTTAATTGTGCATATTATTTTCTCGTTACTCGTGCTTTCATTTCGCTTTGTGAGTGTGTTAACGCATCCTAATTTCCTAACAGGTATCTTCTAGCTTGAACTGTTTGCAGAAGAAGATAAATCATGGATGTTGATCACTTTTGTTTTGAAAGAGGAAAATATTATTCCAGGCTTGTTTATAAGCAAAGTAATTATAATTTGGAGGGTTGAATTTTTAAGAGAAAGTTTTGGCTTGGGAAAGTGATGCTTTCCATTCTAAAGGAGAAAGAACCTTTTTGATTCTGATTTTGGAATAGGAAACTTGTCCATCGTTGTTTTTGTTATGAGTTGTTTCGATTGAATCGATGTCAACTAAAATGAACTCATAGAACTTTTGGGATTTGTGATTGTCAAAAACTAGGAAACGATATGGATAGAAAATTTCTTTGAGGAATGCCCAAGGGTCTTTGATATGGGTAAAATTGTTATCAATCCAAAAAAGATTGAAGGAGCTTTTGAACACATACCGACTTTTTACGGAGGAAGGAGATTTATGAGACATTTGGGGTGAGACTATTTGCGTGACTTGTGAAAATGTTTGGAGTGGAGAAAATGAGTTTGTTGTTTGAATTCGAGAATTTGGCCATGACGAAGACGAAGACGATGAACAAGATTAAGATCAATCACAAACTTCTCTAGATTCTTCTTTTGACCCAAATCAAAATGAAGACGATTGTTTTTGAATCGACGCATCAGCATTTGATTTCTGAAAACTTTTGGTGCAAACGGACAAACCCTCCTCAAAAGTATCCAAAGGTGAAAGCAAGAGGCACCCGTGACTCAAAAGCCACAAAAGACGCCAAAGCTCATAGCACCAACGGACAACACGTGATCAAAAAGCTGCAAATTCTACAACTTGTATCACTACTTTTCAAAAATGTAATTATTCCTTTCTCTTTTTTGGGTCTATCAAATCAAATTGTAATAGATAGGTGTGCTAAAAATTGTGTTTACATTTGTGCTCATTTGTACTCCCCTTGCTCTTTTAAAACTTCTTTCAATAAAAGTTCTGTTTGCATTTTCAAAACTTTGCTAAGCCATCAAAACAAACATTCAACCTTCACAAATCGAACCGAGCAAGTATCGTCTCAAAGTTTATAAGTTTATATTATCATTATAACTATTATTTGATTACTATGTTTTTGAATGTATATTATTCTGCTTGGGCTGGTTTTAGTATCATAGCCATGTACCTTATTTGAGCCACTCCTAAATACCTAGAACGAATTAGCATGCACTCTGTTCCCCTAGATCATATCGTCGCATATTATAAGACCTAGTGTTGCCAAGAATAGGCGTTGTTAGGGCAGTATAAATCGTTGATCGTGAACCCTTACGAAACAGTGTCTAGTTAATATGTCTAAGTTGTTTGGATCAAACGCAAATAGGAATATGGCTTCTGCATCATCAGGTCTAGATCCTCAACAGGTAATAAGCAAACAAAAGCAAAAGTTTTCAGATATAGATCAACAATTATCTGATTGGCAATTACCCAAAGTTAAGTCAAATGAAGTTTACCTCAAACATAATTTTGATTTTTCAACAAGCTACTCAATCAAAACTGTTGAACAAACCCTTTCTATTTCAAAACCTGTTCAAAATATTCAACTTATATTTGACAAAGCTATAAAGAAGCACAGACAAAAATATAAATATATGCATTTAGGTTTAGTCCAAGTAGCAGTCAAACCATTGGCCCAAGATGGCCTCAAATCTTCAATCTTACTTGCCTAAAGAGATGCTAGACATCACAAATTTATTGATTCGTTATTAGGAACAGTTGCATCAAGTCTTTCAAAAGGCCCTATTTTCTTTAATTGTTTCCCAAACTTTTCTGTGGTATTACAAGATCCAAGAGTTAACAAAACATTAACCCTGAATCTGCAAACCTCAGGATTTGATATGGAGCCTGACAATATTCCATTTGCTATAATATTTTTCTATATTTGATGAACATGAAGATAAAATAATTTTTTGTGATAGCATTGTGGACGTTATTCCATTAGAAGTAACTGAAAAAGGTTGAGAAATGGAGTTCCTAGAATTACTTCATAATCGAAGTTTTTTATTAGTAAGAAGCTTGTTTTGATGCAGATTCCATTTTTACAAATATAGGTGTTTGATAGTTTATATTTAATATGGAGTTTGGAGCCATTGGCTGCCATAACCCTTCCTTTTTTTTTTTCAAAATATTTAGTTGGGATCAAACCTTTTTGAATACAATTCATTTCTACTCCTGAATCAACGAGAGCAATGAAGTTGAAAGTTTCTTGATTGTTGATTACCAAGGTTATGGCAGTTTTCCATTTTTGCCACGTAACTTGTGAAAAAATTCGGAAGAGCTTATCTTTGGATTTTGAGGTTGAAGCTTCCACATTTTCGGTTTCAGAGTTCGATTTTAAATGAAGTTGGAGGTTTATATTGTTGATTTCTATTTTAATCTGTATAATTTCTCTTTTTAATTCTTGGATTTCGGATTGCAAATCTTGAACGGTTATCTCTTTTGGTTTTACCCGACATGCTAAAATATCTTTAAGGTTGTATACTTGTGGCTCGGTTTTATGGTAAGGGAGGTTTTTTGGAGTTTGAGATTCTTGATTGTTAGCAACTACTTCCCTAATTATTTTGAGATATTCGATTTGTTTTTGGGAGTTTCTAAAAAGGTTAAAAATTCTATTAACTGATTTGTTGTCGCTCGTTTTATCATATTAATTTTTAATTTTGAAGTACAATTTTGACAGGTACAGTTTTTTGAGATTGGACATTCATATTCAGAGTAAGATTCACTAGATGAAGTATGTCCAACAATTTCATCAATTTTGAAGGATTCTTTAGAATCAGAAGAGGAAGAAGGAGTTGAATTGATTATATTAAAGATTTGTTCTTGGAGTTCTTCTTCGAGATTAATTTCATTGAGTTTTTGTTTGATCTTGCATTGATTTTTGTAGTGTCCCTTTTTTCCGTCTTTATAACAGGTTGACTTTTTTTCTTGTCTTTTGTTTCTAATCATGTATCTTCTCTTATTATTATAATTTTTGAAAGGAGGGTTCTTGTTTTGATAATTTTTCTTGCATGATGATTTAAAGGGTTTCTTATTTTTTTCTTTTGCCTGGGGTTTTCTTTTGTTTGTTCTTAAGGGTTGATACTCGAATTGCTCACAAAAATTGCCAAGTTCTTTCTTTGTAGTTATCTTTTGTTTTTCTAGTTGATTTTTTATTCTTAGATCTGTACGTAATTATAAACCAACTTGATTAATATAACTTATAATCTATCCAAATGTAAGATTGTCATATGGTGTATTGTCATATACATCGATTATTTTGGTCTTTACTTTTTCAGCAAAAAGAGGGGGGAGTCCAAAAAGGAATTTTTCTTTCCAGAAGGTGTTGTTGCAATCTTGTCTCAACATTACTCTAGACATAAATACATCTTTATACCATCCAAAGTCTTTGAAGGTTTTGCATTTAAGATTGGAAAAAGCTTCTATCATTCTATCTTGGAGGTTTTGAACATTCCTTACAAAGTGGATTGTTAATGCAAAGAGGAAGGTTGGAACTACATCCGTTATCATTTGACCTTGTTCATTGATAGCAGGGTTATTGTTGGTGTCTCTTTTGACTGCGGTTAAGACCACTTGTGTTTCAGATTCAAGGAGATAATCATCCCACCATCCTTTGAGAATTTCGGTGAATTTGGAAATTAAGAGTTTTGCAACTTGTGTATCAGTTGTGTTATGGATTCGAAAGACATTTGAGGCCATATTCATTTCATGTAAAAGGTTCACAACTTCATATTCACTTTTTCCATCAATTTTCCACTCGTAAAGAGTTTCTTCCGAGTAGTGGGATTGGGTAAAATTTGATCTTTCTTCACATTGGATCTGGTAGGGTTGGTCTTAGGTAGTAATTTGTAGTAGGATCAATTAAAAAATATTCAACACCTCCTCAAAAATATGAAGATTTAGAAGAAATTATTCAATACGCAGATGGTACTGTTGAAATTAAATTTTCCGAGAAAAATAATGATACTCTTAGGTTTAGTACTTCTGAATTCACTTCTCAAAATCCCATAACTTCTTTAAAATCATACTCTGAATCCAATTGTACAGCTGAATTGTCAAGTTCTCGCTTCTAAGGAGTTCGAGAACATGACCCAATTCCTCAATACGTGTACACTTCTCAAACACAAATCTCGTCTCATATGTCTCCAAATTTTAGTAAGATGAGAGCTCCAACCCTATGTGTGTCCAAAAGTAAATCAGCCTCTCAAGCTAGAGAACCAGATCTTTTTGTCCTAACTAATGATTTTCAAATTGACTTTCACTCTTTGAAAGAAGATTTTACATCTCCACAAAATACAGCAAAAAGAGAATGGTTCCTAAATCATTTCTCCCACTCCCAAAAGGATGATATTCATGAAGAATATTATTCTTTTATGAACGACAATAAAATTAATCTTAATTTCTTTGATTCGTTTGAAATGTTTTGTGAAGCCACAAAAAATTGATTTCCCATTTGCAAAAAAACCTTCAAATGATTTCGAAAACTACAAAAAAATGGTTTTTGTTAGATCAAAACCAAACGATTGATTCACAGTATCCCCTATTTCAACAAATCAAGATCCCCTATAAAGAATATATGTTTATGGCTTCTCCTATAAAAGGTCCTTCTTCTCTTGATCTAGAAAAGGAAGCTACGGTTAAAGATGTCAACAAAATAATTGAACAAAATAATTTCATCAACCAATATCTTGATTCTATTGGAACTCAACTTAATAAAGTTGAAACCCTCCTTCAAACTAAATCTCCATATTCACAACCAACTCCCAGAAAAGATATTTCACAACCTCTAATCAAACCTTTCAATCTCCTCTCTTCAATTGAACTCACAAGTGCTCCAAATGACTTTCTTAATAAGCTAGATCAACAAATCAAAGCTCTCTCCGACCTTTCCCTCAAAGGAAAAGCTAAAATAGAAAATATAGAAAAATCTAATACCTTAATAAAAATTCAAAACTCTAAAGGGGTTAGAATTGAAGAACCTTCAAACCTTTCGAACCATTTGTCAATAATTCATAAAGCCTTTGACTCAAAAAGTGAAGGTAATTCTATTTTTGAGTTAGAAAACCAATTTATACAACCAAATATTTTAACTGCATACTAACCCACTCAATTACAGTCTCTTACTTCTCAACCCGAAAGACATCCTACTCCAAATTACTACCCAAGACCAACCCCAATTGATCTCCAATTTGAAGAAAGATCAAATTTTACCCAATCCCACTACTCAGAAGGAACTCTTTACGAGTGGAATATTGATGGAAAAGTGAATATGGAGTTCTCAACCTTTTACATGAAATGACTATGGCCTCAAATGTCTTTAGAATCCATACCAAAACTGATACACAAGTTGCACAACTTTTAATTTTCAGATTCACTAGAATTATCAAAGAATGGTTCGATAATTATTTCATTGAATCTGAAAGACAAGCGGTCTTAACCGTTGTCAAAAGAGATGCCAACAATAACCCTATTCTCAATGAACAAGGTCAAATAATAATGGATACAGTTCCAACCCTCCTCTCTACAATAACAATCCACTTCTTAAGGAATGTTCAAAATCTCCAAGATAGAATGATAGAAACTCTTTCTAATCTTAAATGCAAAACCCTCAAAGACTTTAGATGGTATAAAGATGTATTTTTGTCCAATCTCCAAAAACTACTATAACCTTGGTAATTAACAATCAAGAAACTTTCAACTTCATTGCTCTCATTGATTCAGGAGCAGATATGAATTGTATTCAAGAAGGTTTGATCCTAGCTAAATATTTTGAAAAAACCAAAGAAAGAGTTATCGTAGCCAATGGTTCCAAACTCCATATCAAACACCCATATTTTTGTAAAAATGGAATTTGCATCAAAACAAGCTTCTTACTAAGAAAAGACCGTGATTCTAAAGTAATTCTAGGAACTCCATTTCTCAACCTTATTCAACCTTTTTCAGTTACTTCTGATGGAATAATGTCCACAATGTTGTCGCAAAAAATCCTTTTTGAATTTGATGACCCCTAAGAGAACAAAATCTAAATCTCCTTAAAAATATAGTAATAGGAAAAAGAATAAGTCTTATCAAAAGAAAATTCGCTCAAATAAATTTTAAAAGAAGACTTTAAATTTAAATGAATTGAAGAAAAAATTAATAAACCAGATTCTCAACAAAAAATACAACAATTCCAAGAAACCTTGAGGTCTGAAGTCTGCCATTCAAATCCAATTGCATTCTGGTAGCAAAAACAGCATGAAGTCTATTTACCTTATACCAAGGAATTCTCTGAATCAATGATTCCAACCAAATCTAGCCCCATCCAAATGAATGAAGAACTCCTTCAAATCTGTAAATAGTATATAAATGACTTCTTATAAAAGGGTCTAATTTTCTAGAGCTGCTCTGCTTTTTTTTTTTATTAATAACACAACTGAAATAGAGAGAGGAGCTCCCAGAATGGTTATAAATTATAAACCTCTAAATAAATCTCTTTAATGGATCCGATACCCTCTCCCAAACAAAAGAGATTTACTTAAAAGATTGGTAATGCAAGACTCTTTTCAAAATTTGACATGAAATCAGGATATTACCAAATCAAATTAAAAGAAGAGAGGTACAGAACAGCATTTAATGTTCCCTTCGAACAATACAAATGGAATGTAATGCCATTTGGTCTCAAAAACACCCCTTCTGAATTTCAAAAAATCATGAACGATATCTTTAATCCTTTCTCAAAATTTCTTATTGTTTATATTGATCACGTTTTAGTCTTTTCAAATCCATTGAACAACATTGCAAGCACCAGCATACATTTTTCAAAGTTGTCAAAGAAAATGGTTTAGTTGTGTCTACACCAAAAATAAAATTATTTCAAACATAGATTAGATTTTAAGACACAACATCACACAAGGCACAATCCGACCAATAAAATTGAATTTGTGTCAAAATTTTCAAATGAAATTAAAAATAAAAAACAATTACAAAGGTTTTTAAGATGTCTTAATTATGTCTTTGAATTCTGCCAAAACCTCACCAAAATAGCTAAGCCACTTTACCAGAGATTCATAAAAGATCCCCCAGCATGGATTTCCCAATATTGTCAAAAAAATTCAAAGAAAAGGCAAGAACCCTTCCTTGCCTTGGACTATGTGGTCCAAAAGCCCTTAAAATTGTTGAAATTGATGCCTCTGAACTTGGTTATGGAGGAATCCTTAAACAACCCCTATTACCTAGTCCCTAAACCGAACAATTAGTTCGATTTACCTCCAGATTTTGGACAATGTTTAATTGACTCTTGTGATGCACAATTTTACCATGGTCAAAAAATTATTATACAACATCTAACTAGGAAAGCCATTTCACTATAGTTAGAAGAGTGTTGTGTTTTATAATAGTTTCCAAATAGAGGGTATATCCAACCAATTTTAATTATCAAAACATTATGGTTTGTTTTATAATATTTTATAAGTTGAAAGGTTGTTTTAGTTGGCAAGTTTTTATATCTAATTCGCGTGCTTGTATAGAACTTCATAAGCTCGTATAGGAATTCTATACTCAACGAGTTCTGTAATTAATATATATGTACTGCATGAAATTTTATACTTAAAAAGAGATAAGTTGTCAAAACATTATAGTTTCTTTTACAATATTTTATATGTTGAAAGGTTGTTTTAGTTGGCAATTTTTTATACCCAATGCATGTGCTTGTATAGAACTTTATAAGCTTGTATTAGGAATTCTATCCTTGAGTTCTACAATAAATATATATGTACTACATGAAATTTTATAATTAAAAAGAGATATGTATTCAAAAAGTAAATTGACCAATTAACACTATTTTTCTTTTGAAAAAATTGTCAATATTGGCTACACTTTTTATAAATTAACTAAAGATAAGTGAACCAAAAATTGAACATCATATTAACAACGGTCAAAATTGGCTAGATATTGTACAATTAACAAAAGTAAGTATTTCAATAACTGAATAGATCAATTAATAACATTTTGCTTATGTAAAAAATGGTCGATATTGTTAGATTTTTCATAATTAATTAAAGACAAGTATTTCAAAAATTGTATTATTGTTCAACTGAAAACCATTTTGTTTTTGTAAAAATTGTCAATGTTAGCTAGACATTTTATAATTAACTCAAGAATTTTTTAAAAAATTTAATTTTAAAATTTATTTCATTTAGCTTGATAAAAATTTTCATTGTGGCTATATTTTTAAATTTTTAGTATACCTCATTTTATTAAATGCCACAAAAGATACCAAAATATTTTATTCATGAAAAACAACATTAGAGGCAAAACTTCTAGTTCCAACCTAGATGAAAATAATTTTTGCATAATATGTAAATTTTACCAAAGTTAGGAGTATGCTCTGTTGAAAATTTTTCTCTTTAAAGTGGGCTACAGTTAATTATTTTTGGTTTTATAAAATAAGCTGAATATTTGGTTTGCAAGTTGGCTATGTGATCATATTAGTTTAAGCCCACCTCATAAATTCATACAGTTCTATTATGTGTAGGCCCATAGATTCTGATAAATCCTTTTATAGATAGGATTGTCAGAATTTATTATAAATTAGGCCATGTTCCCTTTCCTACTCTTAACCCTAATAGGCTGTTTCCCATAGACATCTATCAATCTTGAGTAGAGCAGGGAGAGAAAGTCTAAATTGGCTAACAGTTTTCTTCAACATTATGTCATTGAATAATTCATCAACAATAATGGCTTAAACATGTACGTGCTTCTATTATTAATTATGTCTTTGAATTTATTACTGTAAATTCATGTATTCGATTCTTATATTGTGCTTACATGTGGTATCAGAGCCTATTATACATGGATTTACATGTATTTATCTATAAAAAAAATTAAAATACTTGTATGAGCATATAAATTACGAAAGTTCTTGATTTATTTTGTGATTATAAAATTGTTGTTTCATAAAATTAATTTAGGACTTTCGTAGATCTCTTTTTGCTCGTCTTATTGATGTATAACATGTAATATATTTTGATCATGAAATTGGTGTCTGAATCAAGATATTAATGGCTTTTAGTATTGTGCCCAAACTGAATTATTTTTGATAGTTAGTTAACGTGCATGCTTAAATCTCATCATGATCTCGTATGTTATATAAATTTCAATGTCTTGTTAATTAAAATTGTTGTAATAACAAAGTATTTCAAATTAATTAATACAACATCAATTTATACAACATATTTATGGTGGTGATTGTTACATACCAACCTGCTATAATTTGAAGCATTTATTTGCATTGACTAATATATAATTGAGAAAAAGGGGTTGTTCATTGTCATTGATGCCGAGAGTTGAACCTATGTTGCTTAACCATTACACCACATAACTAAGTCATGGTGTTTCTCTCGTTGCCTTTATTTTAGGCCCCAATAATTATGTTATTGACCGTGTTAGCCAACGGTAATGGTGGCTGAAGTGGAGCTGGTATTTTGACACTAGTGGGCTCCAATGGCATGTTTTGTGGATATACAATTGACATGCATGCACCAGCCAACATTTCTTTTTGCAGTAGAAGTTTGAGTAGAATACTCAATTAATTATTAGAGTTGTCATTCGATTGGGTTACATATATTTTTTGTGTCCAATTATTTTGAATTTGTTTTGTTTGTGTTAGACATAAACTGTTAAGCCTAATAAAATGCACGAATATGGATTAGTTTAAAGGTATTACTTTAATTTATCTAGGCTAATGCTCTCTCAATTTAAAAAATTATATATATATATATATGTATGTATGTATGTGTGTGTGTGTCCTTTGGTGGCTAACATATGTGTATATCGTGGAACCTAGTGCATGTTAGCATGTACATCATTTAGATGATGCGGGTGGTATTTTGTTAATAGCCATAGTAGTAGCATAAGTGGTATTGGACTAATTTATTATCAATTAATTAGGTTATCGATATTTGGGAATGAGTTTTGAACTCATTTAGTATTTATTTAGGAATAGTATATTTTTTGTTAATTCTAATTGTTGATTATGGATTTTTTGTGAATGAATCCAAAGGTTACATATATTGGATTTAATTCAATTTTTATGGCGATCATATATTTTCTATTATCAAATTATTTATATGCACCATGTTGAATATTAAATAATTTTAAATTTTGAGGAATGCAATTTTAAGTTGATCACTGAGACGCATTATATAAAAACGTTTCATATTGTGTGATCAAGTGCATACATAGTTTTTTGTGATTAAATTAAGTATCAATTTTTCCCAATGAGTTGACAGCATAGATTTAAGTTGAAAAATTCACCAAAGTGATTTGCTCAATTGAATTTATGGCTTTTCTCATTTTGTATGGGAAACTACCATGGTAAAGTGAGCAATGTTCTCCCAAAGGAGATCATTATATGGCTTTAGCCTGGTAGCATAAACGTAAAATATGGACCAAGATTACAATGCTGTTAGAGAGCTCAATTACCAAAATGTGGTTGACTTTTATTTCAGTAGGGTGATCTTATTTTTATTACTTTATGTTAGAAGAGTGTCTATTTACATGTTGAATTGTTCGCCCAAAGGTGGATATAACAACGATGTGCTTGGACTCTTTTGTTTATAATGCTTACTTTGGTAATATAACATGTATGCATGATGTTTATTGATATTGCATTCATTTCTTGGATTGTTTTCTTTGCTTTAAACAATTATTACTTTGATATCTTGAATGGATAAAACTATTATGAAATAAAAGCAGATATTGGGTTTCATCTGAGTATAGTCGACACTAACTTAGCATTACATTTTGATGCATATGTCTTTTTGGTTGATAAAAATAGTAATAAAGAAAGGGGAATATAATTGGTAATAGGAGAGGTCTAACTATCTTGCCTTAACAACTATGAAGAGATCATAATTGAATATTTAGTGAATGGCTTGTCTTGAACTAAGAATGTGAAAGAACTCTTAATAGCTGTAAGAGGAAGATACCAAGGAATCTTGGACTATCGATGACTAAGATTGACCATTGTATTGCTGAGAATAACAAAATTAAGGTTAGAAACCCAAATGTTGTATAATTTATTTCCAATCTTAAGCCTATCCTTATAATGTTAGTACCTTGAATTCTAAGGGTCATGTTCCTAAGAGAGGTCATGGTTTTAAAAAGGATGGTCAAGGTCTAATCAAGATCGAAATTATAATGTAAGAGGTCCCAAATCTGCTATTACTAAATTTGATAAGAACTCTTATTTTTGTAAGAAAAAGTCACAAAGGATATCACTGCACAAGTTCAATTTTGATTAAAGTCTCAGATTGGGACTGTTAGTTTGTATTTAAAAACTAGTTTTGAACTTGTTATAGAAAATGTTTTCTAGATGTCATGTTTTATATAGAACTTGATTACTATGTCTCTTTTAGACAAGATTGGTTATAATTTCAACTTTAGAAATGGCCAAGTACAATTGTTTTTCAATTCTAGAATTGTTGGTGAATGTGTTTTATCAAATGGTTTTACCAATTGTATTTATTCCCAGAAAGTTCTTATGACTCTTTTCATATAGGAAATTTTACTTCTAAAAGGTGTTTAATTAAAGAAACTTCTTCTTTAATAAGGCATAAAGGGTTAGATTATACTTCTAGGAAAATAGTTGAAAGACTAATTTACAGTGACATTTTACCTTCTTTGAATTTTTGATGAGGTTGAAACTTGTATTGGATGCATAAGGGGTAAATGCACTAAAGTTAAAAGAAATATGTTACCTGCAGTTTTGGCTTTTTAGAAGTGATAAACATAGATACTATTGGACCTTATTTTGTTACATTGTGTGGTAATAAATATTTTGTTACATTCATTGTTGACTTTTCTCGTTATAGATACCTATATCTAATTAAAGAGAAGAGGTAGAAAACAATTTGGGAAGGTTATCGAAATTGTTGGATCTAATAGAAGAGGTGAGTACTATGGTAGGCATGGGTCTCCAGACTGTATATAGGGTTATTCACCAAGTACTTATAGAATTGTGGGATTATTGCCTAGTATACTATGCCTAATATCCTTGAGTAAAATGGTATTTTCGAATGGCGAAAATGCACCTTTAAGGATATGATAAGGAGCATGATGAGTGTTACTAACCTATTAGAGTAATTTTGGGGTGAAGCCATTAAAATAACTTGTTAAATACTTAACCATGTTCCCAACAAGTTTGTCCCTAAGGCTCATTTTTTGAATTTTGGTTAGGGAGAAATCTAGTTTGATCGTTTTTTGAGTTGGGATTGTTCTACTTAAGTGAGGATCTTCAAATGGGAAAATCACTAACCCTAAGACTATTCGTTATTTTATTGGGTTTTTAGCTCATTTTAAATGATATCGGTTTTACTCTCCTACATGTGTTTCTAGGATTGTTAAATCTCAAATGCCAAATTCTTAGAATTGGATGTTGGTAATGTTATATGTCCTCAACCTACTCTTGAGGATAATGACAGAAATTGTCTCATTTTCACTACTAATAAATAGTCAAGCTGGTACTCTACTCATATTGAGAGCCAAAATATTAGTGGGTACCATATAATAGATGATCATGTTATAACTAATGACAATCTACATGTTGAGAGCTCACAATTTCATGAGACTAATGACAAATAACATTTAAAAAGGTCCATTAGAGAAAGGAAACCTTCCATCTATAATGATTATCTCATTTACTTGGGTGCTATAAGAGATGAGATGCAACCTATGATGAAAATGAATTTGGGAACTTGTTGATCTTCTTAAAGGCCATAATCTTATTGGTTGCAAATGGGTCTTCAAGACTAAGAGAGATCCCATAGAGAAGATTGAGAGGCCAAAGGCGAGATTAATTACAAAAGGCTTTACTCAAAGAGAAGGCATAGATTACAATAAAATCTTTTTCACATGTTTCTATAAAATATTCTTTGAGCTATTAATGGCTCCTGTGGCACATTTTGACCTAGAGTTACATCAAATGGATGTGAAAACAATTTTTTTCTCAGTAGTGATATATATATATATATCTATCTATCTATAAGTCTACATAAAATAGCCTGAGGGTTTACTATTGTTGGTAAGGAAAGCATAGCTTGTAGACTTAGAAAATCAATTTATGGTTTTGAATCAAGCCTCAAGGCAATGAATATTTGAAATTTGATGAAATGAAAACTTCTTATTATTTTAAGAAAAATAGAGTTGATCCATGGATATACCTCAAGATCAATGGGAGTAAATTTATTTTCCTTATATTGCATGTTGATATTCTGCTAGCTATATATGACTTGAGTATGTTCCATGAGACTAAACAATATTTATTTAAGGCTTTTGATATGAAAGATCTTGAGGAGGCTTCTTTTGTTCTTGGTTCTTAGTTTTGTTGAAATAGGTCTCTTGGAATTTTTTTGAATCTTTTACAAAAGGCTTACATTGATTGAGTTTTCAAAACATTTTGGTGTGAAGAATTGTAAGTTTTGTGCGCATTTATTATAAAAGATGATCAACTCAAATTGAAGCAATATCCTCAAAATGATATAGAGAGGGATTTTATGAAAGACATACCTTGTGCTAGTGCTATTGAGAGCCTGTTGCATGATCTAAAATGCACTACACTTGATACCGCTTTTGCAGTAAAAGTTTTTGGTTGATGATAAGTCCTGAAAAGGACTATTATGTTGTTGCTGAAAAGGTAATGAAATACCTATAAAAGACAAAAAATTATACGCTTGTTTATTGTAAAGTAGATTATTTAGAATTGGTTGGATATTCTAACTCTGATTATGATGGATGCTCAGATGATTGAAAATCTACTTTTGGGTATATCTTTGTGTTTGCTGGAAGGGCTATATCTTGGAATAGTGCTAAATAACAACTTATTTTCTCTTTAACAATGCAAATTTATGGCTTGTTATGAAGCAAGCCTCATCTCACGCTATGTGGTTTAAGAAAATGATATCTAGTTTTAAGAATTATAAATTCTGTTACTAGATCTATTAAGATCTGTTGTGATAATAGAGTTGTTGTTTTATTCTCAAAGAATAATAAGAATATTGAAACTTGCAAGCATATAGATATCAAGTTCTTGGTAGTCAGAGATTTTGTCAAAAGTGGTAGCATTCATATAGAATGAATTGCTACTAATGACGTGTTAGTTGACTCATTGTCCAAGGATCTTTGGCTTATGTATTTTGTGAAACATGTTAGGAATATGAATATTTTACAATCTTTTGATGCTATTATCTAATGGGAGCTTTATATCATCATGTACTGTTAGATGTTCCCATTATTTTATGCTTTGTTTTGCGCATTAGCTCATTCGTACAATAGCATGTTGCTTTATGGTTTACAACATAATTGTCTATTGTAATTACTCATATTCATGCTTTGTTGAGAATCTTATGTTTGGTGTCTATTGTAATAAGATCTCCTATTGAGTTTAATACCTCCATAAGGGCACATTTTGGTTAGAGATATGTATCCTTATCTCTGGCATGTTGATTGCCGTTTTGTGAGGTTAAGAACAATCTTTCCTCTGGCCTATTGAATGTCACTTTGTGAGGATATGTGTTTTTTCCTCTAGCATGTTAAACTCTATTTTGTGAGGATAAGAATAATAAATTTCTCTTGTTTTGAATGCTGATATTAGAGAAATCATGTGAAGGACTAACAAAGAAATAACACATTTTGATCACATATTGGTGCTAGTTTCTTGCTATGCTGTTGTATATTGGGTC
Organism: Cordia subcordata; assembly: GCA_028554755.1. Classification (NCBI taxonomy): domain Eukaryota; kingdom Viridiplantae; phylum Streptophyta; class Magnoliopsida; order Boraginales; family Cordiaceae; genus Cordia; species Cordia subcordata. Next base: position 12,007,296 of record JAPTOF010000010.1, on the reverse strand, counting down.
CATGACAATATGGTTAGATGGCATTTGTGACCATGGAAAGTCTTGTGTCAACATGGAACAATATAAATGTCATGATTCAATGTTTGACAATTTTGTTAGTCTGGATATGTGCTCGAGGTGTAATCTTATGAATCAGAATATTTTAAAATTATGGTTGCATTCTGTTTCCTATTCAGTCTAATAAATACTTTTCTTAACAATTTTTGAAAATAAAAAAAACAATTAACATTGTCCAAGTGGGAGACTGTTGGAAAATTTCTCTTTAAAGTGGGCTACCGTTAATTATTTTTGGTTTTATAAAATAGGATGAATATTTGGTTCGCAAATTGACTCTGTGATCATATTGGTTTAAACCCACCTCATAAATCCACACGGTTCTATTATGAGTAGGCCCATATATTCTGAGAAATCCTTTTATGGGTAAGAATGTTAGAATTTATTATTAATAGGGTTAGGTCCCCTCTCCTAATCTTAACCTTAACAATTTGTTCCCTATAGATATCTGTTAATCTTAAGTAGAGCAGGGAGAGAAAGATATTTGCCTAAATTGGCTAACAATTTTCTTCAACATTATGTCATTGAATAATTCATCAACAATAATGGCTCAAACAGGTACATAATTCTGCTATTAATTATGTCTTTAAATTTATTATTGTAAATTCATGTATTCAATTCTTATATTGTGCGTTCATGCTCTCCTCCATTTATGATTATCAATCCCAAATTATATCCAAAATTTAAGGATACTAGATACATGCCCAAGTCGCTGCATGGGCAGTGGAAGTTTTATAATTTCAAAGAGAGAGAATACCATTTAACCATGACTTTTTGCTTAAATCCTAAATTTGTAAATGAATTTGATGTAAAAATTATAAGTAGAAATCGTTAGAAATTAATAATCCGATGGGACTGAAATTAATATTTTGCAAAAGAATGAAACAATTTTATGGAAACTTGTCATTTTGCGAGTATTTAATTGGTATATTACTTACACTATCTTAAAAATTTTAGTCCATTAGTAAAAATTATTACATTGGTTTTTCGAAACTTAAAATATTGGAATATAAGATCACATTGCATTCAAGTTTCTGCAAGTTCAATTCATGTAGGCAAAAGAAACCGACCCAATCTTTAAAAACAATTTCGTGAAAAAGGAATAAAAACAAAAAATGAAAAAAAAATGCAATACCGTGAAGATGCCAATATGTCACTACGTATATACATCATAACATGTGATCTAGATTTTACCGAGAAAAAATAAAATAAAATTGCCAAAAAAGGAAAGATCCACAAAGTGGTACATATATTAAGAGCATAATAATAATATATTAATAGATCACTTCTTCTAACTTTTTGAAAATTTTTTAAGCAATAATTTTTTAGTCATTTTTTATAACACTTCTCACAAGTTGAAGCAAGGGAGGTTTGATTCCACTTTAAATTTTTGCATATGTTAAATGTTATTGGTAAAATAGATTAGATATCTTTTATCTCTAGGGCTTGTTTGGATTTGTCTTTTTTTATAGGAAAAATTACTTTTTTTTTCTGAAAAAGTTATATTACTTTTGTAATCACTACTTGATTTGATTTTCAAAAAAGTTAAAATTTTAAAAAAAATCTAAATACAGTTTTTTTAGAAGCCAAAATTTTCAAATTCTCAGAAAAAATTATTTTTTAAAAGTTGTTAAAAAAATACTTTTAAAAAGCCAATCCAAACGAGCCCCTAATTACTTATGGGTCAAAAAATAGCTTATTTGGGAAGCAAATCATTTTCAACCAAAATACACATGAAAAAAGAAAAGAATAGAACACCAGGTGACGGCAGCACAGTGCGCCATGTGGCAGCAGGAGCCCTTTTGGTGTAGGCGGGAAAATGAATGCAATATGGTTGTTGCTTTTTTATAACGAAGAAGTTTATATACATGTCTAGAGCTAGCTTTCATCTTAGAGTAAATTACATGTTATCCTCTTATACTTTGACCTATTTATATCATATTTTTTAAAGTGTCAAAATTAGTTAATTACCTCTTGTACTTTGACTTATGTGTAACATACTCCATGTAATATCAAAATTAGCCAATTACCCCTCTGAAGTTTTTAAAAGTGTGTAAAATACCCCTGCCATCATATATTTCAGGGGGCATTTTGTACGCTTTTAAAAACTTCAGGGGGGTATTTTGTAAACTTTTAGGAAGTTTAAGAGATAATTAGCTAGTTTTGATACTATAAGAGGTATGGTGCACATAAGTTAAAGTACAAAGAGTAAATATGTAATTTACTCTTCATCTTATACACTTCTCCGAAAGTTCCATCGGTAAAGTTCTGATCTTCCACAAAACAATTGTTCCTCTCAAATCAGGCAAGCTTTCATCTTGCTATCCACCAACGTTTGTAGAGTTGTGCCTATGTTTGCTTTGGTGAGTCATCTGTGTATATGTGGCATGAATTAATTTGTTAATTCAACCCTAAAATATGAAAATCAACCCACAAAGCATTACATTAATCTGAAAATTATATTAATTATAAAGTTGAAGTCTCCATGTTCCTACACAACATGCACACACGACACAAATCTTTGATGTATGTGACTTTAAATGGCTTTGGATCATAGATTATATGCTAATGTCCTTAGAGTTCACATTGAATTTTTACAAAAAAGTAATATTGTGAATAATATGACAAGGTCGATTAGGAGTGCTCTTAGTTTTCGGACAAAAAGTTGTTTTTGTAATCCAATCGGCTTCTGGATTTTTCATTTCCCTTCGACCTTTTTCCTTGCATGCCTCTATGTTTTTCAGCATATAGTTTTTGTCTGAGTTTTTTCCAAAGCATATTTTTATTTATTTTTTACTATTATTGTCTTTGCCATGTTAGTCATTCCATTTTTCATAGTTCAATATTAATCATTTGATAAAATTATTTTTCATAGGGAAATAGTTAGATTTTTATAATCATGAAGTTGGATAATAAAATGTGCTGGAAGTGCTAGAAATTTGAGTAAGAAGATTATAGTATTAGTGTGAACCATCATTTAGGAATAAGTTTGATCCTGTTATTCGCCATAGTCAAAGGTTTCTTGCAATTCTTGAACTACCGGAAATTAGCATTCCTTTTGAAGCTTCTACTTTTCTCTAATTTCTAGGAAGATTGTCTTTAAGTCGGTCAAGAGTCTTGATCCCGAATTTGAGGTCCTCTTTTACTAAGTTTTTACTTGTGTGAGGGGCTTAAGAGTTGCAGTTGCACGAGCTTAATAAACTTAGTTATGGAACAGATGACTTAGAAATAGGAATAGGTGGTGTCTATATTGTTTAAGATTATCCTTATGTTTTATAATCCTTTAAACTTGCTCAATGTTCACATAAGCGGTGTCTATGCAATAGATGTCTTACAAATACAATCAACACAATTGTCACCAAAGTTCAATTTTTTGCTAAATTTCTCTTAAACATAAATCATATTTAAGAAGCATAGCAAGTCTACTCTCAAATTCTATGCAATCTTTCTTTTAGAAGTTCTATATCTTTCTAACTTCTGTCAAATGATACTGATGCCTTTTATGTACACGCCTTATGTACTTAGTTCCCTTTATGAGAATGACACACTTAGCTTGATTAAATTCTCCAGGGGCCATATTAGAATAAGACTAACGATAAGAAACTTGAAATGTGGAATAAATATTTCTAGCTTACATATTTATGATGTTAACAGTGTAAGACATTGTTGATAGCTTCTAAAGTTGGATCTTTGTCTTTGGGTTGCACTCAGTTGGAGCTCTTTAGTAAATATTTAATGTTAAAAAAGCATAGAGTTTATAAAAATGTTACTAGAACACTTCATCACTTATGTAATAAAACAGATTTCTTAGTTTTTGTGATCCATGATATCCTAGTCAAGTAACCTGCAACTCTACCTTAAGACAATGGTCGGGTTACTCTTCATAGCAATTGTCTGATTTGCATTTGGATTCTTCTACTCATTTACATAGCAACACAAATATATTAACTATGTGTAGAAGTTATTTGGAAGACAAAGGTACTAGCTTACTTGTATTTGCTAAATAATTTCAGCAATGTATGTGCTAAATGAGTCACATATTATTTATAGCCATACCTAAACAAATTTGTCACCAGCCAACTCCCATACTCAACACAATCACATTTGCTTTTCATAGAAAGTTTTGCAAGAATTCTCTAAATGATTGTATATTAGATTACTTGTTAGTTTTATAAGTTGCAAAAATTTTAGGAGCACACAATTATGGGGAGATCTAAGTGAGCCTTGTGTACTATATCAAAAAGTGCCATCCATAATTAGTCTGAAGATATTGAGGATGACTTACAAAAAACTATAGAAATAGATCCTCAAGTGGAACCCATAATAGGTAATATTATTCATTATGAATCTATTTTATCTATATTCAACTTCTATAATTTTTTTAATAATTTTATAAAGAATTTGATGTGATATTATTTTTTTGTACACTGAAAGCTCCCAAATAAAAAGAAGATGGGGACCAACAAAATGTCTTGACATATAAGGCTTAAGAGATGACTTGGTTGCACCCTCTGAGTTTAATAATAAGAGCAAACCAGTTTGTGATTTGTCTATTAGACTATGAAGCTACCTAGGTACAATGGCAAGAAAATGCCAAATAGTTATAAAAAGGCACAAATAACACATGTTACTGAATTTCTATTTAAATTATCACATGGCTTACTGATATTTGGTCATTTAAAAATTTTTACTATCTTTATTTCAGTCCCAAGTGTGGGTCCAAGACAGAGGATAGAGAACTTTATTTTCTCTAGTCTATTAATACAAAGTGACAAAAAGTTATAAATCAAAGGTTAAATCAGGATATTTTGATCATAGTAAATCATTAGAATAGAACATTGGAAAAAAGCCACACTTAATGTGTTTGCCAATCAATGGAAACACTTGGTTACTGTTTACTTAGAAAAACCTTCACCAGGTTGCAAGTCCTTGGCCAGGCTCTTTTCTTGCACTGTGGTTGAACCTTAATGGGGTGCCTATGTAGCCACTTGGGTTTCTTGCACAATTTTATGAAATCGGGTTCTTTCCTTGCTCCAAACTCTATTAAGGGACTTAAAGCGATATGGATTACAAACTACCCAATTGTAATGAAATTAGAAATTTAATCAGCCCAAAATTATAATCAAGATAATTCCTAACCCTTGAATTTTATCACAAAGAACAAAATCTCAAATAGCCTGTCAAACTTTCAATAATGAAGTAAAGCTAATTACAGCAAAACTATTTCGACCATAAAATGAGTTACAGCAAGATTGCTGGAACCTAGGTTGTAAAGTGAATTATAGCGTAAGTTATGAGAGGCTGTAAAGTTAATTACAGTAAAATGGTCGTAAACTGAATTACAACATAAACTATCTAGTTCGTAAAGTGAATTACAGTGAATGGGATAGGGTAAACTACGATTAAGCTACGACCAAGCTATGATTAAGCTGTAATTAAGCTATAAATAAGCCAAGGGTGAGCTATGAAGAGCTAGATAGATAAAAAAAATGGGATAAAGATTGGTGGTTCTGGGTCCCCTTCCTCCCTAAGCATCGACTTGCTTTTATTTTTAGTTGGCCCCCAAAATTTCTCAATAGACTAGCTTGACTTCAGAACTGTTTCAAGTTTGGGGATTTGATTTTGATTCTATGTAGATTCTTTCTTTTATTCTTGCTCAGCAGTTGGCGCCGCACATGTTTTATTTCACTTAGTCTCTCATTTAAAGACCACGCGTGCCGCATGCTTTATTTTCTCCTCTCAGGCCATGTGTCGACCATCTTAACACCTCTTGACCATGTCTTCAGCCTTCTTTTATCTTATCTTCTAGGCCCTTTCTAGTCTTTAATCCTTTCCTTCGCATGCAGGCCATCAAGTTACGATTTTGGGTGTAAAAAATTACTTGTTTTATGTCCAAAAGTGAGAGGTAAACAAGTGCATTTATTTTTAGCTCAATATGAGTACGCTACTATTTATCTTCTTTCAGTACCTTTTTGGTTTGACTTTTTGTGGTGAAATATCAGCAATATGAGAAAGCACTAAGCAAGAATAACAGGTCGTAATTGCTTAAAGATATTCCATACTATAGGAAGGATGTGTTTTTCTATGACGCACATTCAAATGGTAATTCTCATTGGCACAATCTATTTTAGTTCTTAAGAATTTTGGTATTATTTCATAATCTCATAAGTTGTCTTTTGCATGGCCTGATATAAGTCCAATAAAATTTTATAAAAGCACTCAAAAAAGGAAGATGACGGGGTGAAATTAGTGTTGGAGCATGTAGCATTTTGGTAATTTTCTATATTAATCCTATAGCTAAACCTTTACTCAATTAATGCTATAGGATTTTTTTGTTAAACAGATATGATCGAATACATTGATTTTGCTATCAAATTTCTTTAACCACAAATTCAACTCTTGTTTTTGCTGATACGTCATCATGAGGTTGTACTATCACTTGTCACTGAAATAATTTACTAGTATATTGGTGTGGTAGTTGCAAATTATCTTTACTATAATATTATATCATTAATCTTACACTATATATAGGAAGCTATCAGGAAAAATATGAGAGAGAAAATTGGATATGGAGATTCTAATGATTTGAGGAAATTGAATGTTTCTAAAAGTGAGAAGTTTGCTTAGGAAATGGAAGCCTTTGGTGAAGTTTTTGATAAAAGTGTGCTAATATGCTATTTGGGAGTACAAGGCTAAATAGCCCACAAGCGCATGGGTTAATTGTAGTGTAGTGTGTGCGAGTGTGCGAGTGTGGGTGTCGAATCAACGGGGAGGCTAACAATGTGTGGAATCCTAAGCAATGTGTGTCCTAATGAGCTACATGTCGAGACCTAACCTACGATGTTTTTGGGGGGTTTTTGGTTTAAAGGGAGCTCGGAAAAGTAAATCTAACCTAAAGACAAGAAAATAAAAGACGGTGCATGGAAAACAAGGGAATCAAACAATCTAAGGGGAGTCAAATGTCAGAGATGAGGATTAGGGTGATTATGACTTACAAATAGGCGATTATTACGTTCTTGCTAGGATTCCTTTATGGATTAAACTAGGTTGCTCTCATCTAGACTCCTGAGTAACCTCCTAATGATAGCCTAAGCCTCAGTGTGAATCCCTCCCTAGGCGTCTACTCCTAGACCCACGGTTATGGTTTTTATGATGTAGGAATTATGGCTAGCTAGTTAGGATTCTAGGTGACTTAGATCGATCTAACCCTAGCGTCTAAACATTGGCTTGGTTTAAAGCTAAGACATAGTGTATCTAAGGTCGACTAACCTACCCTAAAACCTATTGGCTGGTTTTAAAGCCAAAAGAGACTCGATCTAGGTTAGCCATTAGTTAATCATCATCCATCGTCATCACAATAGCATAAATTAATGTTTAAAGCACGAAGACATACATATCTAGGGCATGACATTTGAGAATATATTAACATATCCTATTACTAAATATATAGACATGCTTTGATCACGCCAATTTAAGCAATAGCACCCGACATGTATGCAATAGAAAATATTCTTGCTGTTAGACATGTAACCACACACATAGACATGTATAAACATGCAACCAATTCATGTAATCATCACACAAACACATAAACATGCTTATACAATGATTTAGAAATAGTTAATAGCAAAATAGGCTTCAAAATGTATATGCTACTTCATTGAGGCATTTTAGTAAACACTTAGACATGCATGTAAAATAGCCATAGAAACCCTTATATATATATATATATATATATATATATATATAAATCCGTCAAGTACCCATATCAATAATGTAGTAGTTAATCCATAATACAAGTATACATATATATGTATATATGTATATATGTATATGTGTGTGTCTGTGTGTATATATATATATATATATATATATATATAAATTCGTCAAGTACCCATATCAATAATGTAGTAGTTAATCCATAATACAAGTTTAAATCACTCTACATGCTCTAATTAAATATAAATTAACTTAGGATAAAAGAGAGAATGAGAATCTACCCTTTTATCCATAGCTATCTTCTTACAATCCAAAAGCAAAGAGTCTTAAATCCTTGTGTTTGATACTCCTAGATGCTTGATTCTAAGTGTTTTTGTGCGTGGAAGTGTGTGTGAGATGGGTGAGAGTGGAATTAGGGGTTCAAAGGTTGGGTATTCCTTTCTTAATTTTTGCTGAAAAATGCACTTAAATAACGTTTTTCTCGTGCACAGCCGAGGGATCGGCCTAAGGGAGAGTTTGATCAACCTAAAATGGATTAGCTACTGAATTGGCCGGAGGCCTAGGCCAGTCGACCGGTCTTTCCAATCTTGGCCTCAATTTTGCTCCTCGCAAGCTCGGTTCTTCTTGGTTGCTCTTTTCTTCATCCACCCACTTCCAAATGTACTTTTCTTACTTTTTCACCTCCCAAACACCCTTAGCTTTGCTGTTTCATCAAATCATCATCATTTCAAGCTCCAAGCATTGCTTTAAACCTCATCTAAAACAAGAAATAAGTGTGCACTAATAAAGCATTTTTCCTATAAACTCAACTGTGGACATTTATGTCCTCATGTGCACAAATATGATATAAATACCACACTAAGGTTATCTAATAAGCACAAAACACCAAAAAATAAGTATAGAAATATAATTCAAATGCACACACAAAACCAACACATCATGTACTCGGCGTGTTCAATTATTTGGCTCAAGCAAACATTCAAGAAACTGAAAGTATTGCCCAAGTTCAGGATTTGAAAAGAAAAATAGAACAATTAACACAAGAGAATCAAGAAAAGGAGAAATTGATGAAAGCATGAAAAGGATGGAAGAAAAAATGGATCATATGGTAGAGCTTTCCTCATGTAATCCATTTTAGATAAATTAGTAATTACTTTTTTTTCCCACTACTTCATAGTTTATATGTATATACTTATTTAACGTATGCATTCTCTCTCCTTTTTTTCCATGCTTGAATTGTCCATATGTAATTCCTTAAGTTGATTTGAATAAAGATGCTACACCAACTTTGAATTAATATCAAGAGTGATGTGAGCAACTAAGTGATTTATTTAGTTTTTCTTTTTCATAAAATGACATTTGTTGGGTTTATACATGCTTACGTGAGATTTTCTTTTAGATTCTTCAAAATAATAGTTGATTCTATATTTGTTTTATAATTTTAATATTTTTTTATTATGTAACAGATTGAGATGTTTCTAATATATGCTTAGAATTGCAAAACAAAATTCATTATTTCTAAATAATAATAAAATTATCCACAAAATTAAATTTTAGCAAAATATTTGAGAACGAATTGTAACACATATTGAGAAAGTGTTAGTAAAGCCATAATATGAACAATGATGTCACATGTGAATTGCCGGCAATAATTGAGACCAAATGTAACACCTACATTTTCAACGATGGCAACAATTCAATCGAATAATAACACTTGATTGCAAATCATCATGTTAACACTTTGTTAACAACAATGATTTAAAATGATCGTCTCAAATCATGCAATCAAATGGTGACGCTTTTCTTCAACCACCACGTATTCCTATTTACCAACCGTAATGATTCATTATAATCGTTGGCAATTACATATGAAGAAGATGACAAATGTTAGAATCATTAGGAAATTATATTATTTTCGATGCCTTGAAAACCGTCAGGATAGACAAAAGACAACAGCTTCCTAGATAACGCCTAACAAATCATTGGAAAGGAAAATAGCAAGGTTAAAAATCATCTTAAAATCCAAAACAAGCGTCTAAAAAGTAGTGTTTTCTTGTAGTGTACAAATTTACACGAGACAACTTGTTGAACTTACCGTTTAAAGAATTGCGTGCCATGTACTACAATTTAAAAACAGTCACAAGGAACCCCAAAAACTAATCTCGACATAGTACATGAAGTATAATAAAGACAAGCATATATGAAATTGATTGTGTCGAGTACGTATAATAAAGATCATAGGCCATGTACTATAATAGTGAAATAGGTCATTCATGGAGAATAGGGTATAAAGAGCAAATGCACATATGAAATTAACCAAGTTGAATAAGTCAGGATACATAATTTCAAAAACTTTTGCATTAATACATTGCTTCATGCTCAGATGTTTGGTGGACATAAATGAGAAAACTAAGCAACCAAATTGAGGAAAGCTAGGTGAATGCCCTGTGCGCCGAACGGGGTCTGAAAGGGGTCTGAACGTGAAATTTTATACAAAATTATAAGTGTAAAAATGTAATCTTACATATTTAATGTTAATTTGTAATAAACATTACATACAAGTAAACTGTATATATTTAAGACATATACAATATATTGTGAAGATATTTTTTTATATACATGCTCAACAATGCTAAAAAATTTAACTTAATTAATTAAACAAAAAACCATACTCTTTCAATTCAAGTACTCGCCAACCAAATACATTGCTAGGAGGAGGACTAAATCTAGAAATTATGATAGAATTCAGTAGAAAGCAATTAAGAATTAAAGTCAAATGTTAAAAAGCAAAAAAAAAGAAAATTTGTTTGCTTTTCTTTTGATAAATGAAATTATTGGAAAGTAGAACTCAAACCACAAAGGTATAAATGCATTTGCTTACATATGTTAACCAATATATATATTTTTAAAATTTTCTACAATAGTCACAACTGATGGATCTATATATACAATCTCACATCATTATTTGCCATTACTATCATTCACCTGTTCTTTATAAATGAAGATGTTCCAAGTTTACAAATATTAACAAAATGCACCAAATTCAGTGGAAGATTTACACATAATATGTATAGGTTCTACCAAAGACAACTTTAACTATCTAGTAAAAGCTTGCATTAGAAGGAATCGCGTAGATTCAATCTAGATATATCTTCCTTGTTGAGTACAAACCAATGTCTATATTATATTTGTTAATAAAGATATATATATTCTATTCATTCAAAAAAGAACATAAATTATTGATGTGTTTAAATCCGCAAGTGCATGGGTCGTGTTTAGTGAAGCATGCAAGTACAATGAAGCTTAAAGAACTCATTTTGTCAAGTAAAAGGCGCCAATAAAAGGATCCGGTGGTAGGAGACAAACTATGTGTGGCTATAAACTATATGCGTCCTAAAAAGCTATTCTAGAAGACCTAAACTAACTCTTTTTGGGTTTTTCAGATTGAATGGAGCTCGAAAGAACTAAACTAAGAGAAAAGAAAACCTAACTAATGGGGAATGGAGGGGTGAACAAGCTATGGAAGAAAGGAAATCAACTAGACTTTAAGCTATGGAGAGGTGAACAAACTATGTGTGGCTATAAACTATGTGTGTCCTAAAAAGCTACTCTAGAAGACCTAAACTAACTCTTTTTGGATTTTTCAGATTGAATGGAGCTTGGAAGAACTAAACTAAGAGAAAAGAAAGAATAACTAATGGGGAATGGAGAGGTGAACAAGCTATGGGAGAAAGGAAATTAACTAGGCTTTGGGGGAACTTAGAGGTGATTGCTTCTTTTGAATGGGTTTAAATTCCTATCCTTGTTTTGAGGATATTGATGTTTTGGATACCTTAATTGTGGGATTAATTCACTAGCCTTATTATCTCTATCTATTGGTGCAACCCTATCCCTAACCGGACCTTATTAGAAGTATAGGCTTGTCCTAAATAGTTAGAGTTTTCGAGTCTAGTTACTAAGTCCTTAGGTTTGATTAATTTCTATTGGGGAAAAACATGAAAACACGAAGAATACAAGAAGAAAACAAACACAAGAGAATTACGTGATTCAGCCTTAAAGCCTACGTCCATAGGCAACAGAGAATAATTTACTATTGATCACGAATACTACAAGGCTCACACTCTGGTTTCTCTCACACATATGACACAATGAGTATTGCCACATATTTATAGTGCAAAGGTTTCCTAAAACCTATTAAACAGAAAAGGCAACTAATTAATTATGTGTTAAATAGGTAACAAGCTAATAAGGTAATATGCTAATAAGGAAATTTGCTATTCTTGTTGCCCAAGAATACGGGTCACATTCAATAAATCTCTACCTTGACACGTTTTCACTCCAATCAACACATAGATCATTCCTGCTGCCAAATGCCCTTAAGGGCTCAATGCTCCGCACTGCAAATAGTAACCAAGTCCAAGCAATGCTTGAACTTACTGACTGGAACCACCTTGGTCACCATATCTACTAGATTCTCATGGGTAGAAATCTTTTGCATCGATCTGATCCCTTGTGATACAACATCTCTGATAAAGTGATATATGATATCAATGTGTTTAGTCCTCTCATGATACATCTGATTCTTCGTCAGATGGATTGCACTCTGGCTATCACAAAAGACTGTACTTGTATCTTGTTGCAGTCCAAGATCACGAACCAGGCCTTGTAACCCCATGGCCTCCTTCACAGCTTCTGTAATTGCCATATACTCTACCTCAGTAGTCGACAATGCCGCAGTAGACTGTAATGTTGCTTTCCAATTGATACCACATCCAGAGAGTGTACACATGTAACCCGTCAAAGATCTTCTCTTATCAAGGTCACTCGTAAAGTCTGAGTCACAATAACCCACCAACCTCGCGTAATCTCCAGTTATTTTGCTAAACAGCAAACCTACATTCACAGTGCCATGCAAATATCTCATTATCCATTTCACTACTTCCCAGTGTGCTTTCCCGGGAGATGCCATATACTTGCTTGTAACACTAACTGCATGTGAAATGTCAGGATGAGTGCACATCATAGCACATATCAAGCTACCAACAGCAGCCGAGTATGGAACATGAGACATATGTTCCATCTTCTCCTTAGTTTTAGATGACAAATCTGTAGACAACTTGAAATGAGCAGTAAGCGACAAACTCACAGGCTTTGCTTTATGCATCCCGAAACGCTGCAATACTTTCTTAATATAACTCTGTTGAGACAATAACAGCTTCCCAGCGTTTCTATCCCTACGAATCTCCATGCCAAGAATCTTCTACTCTGCTCTAAGATCCTTCATCTTAAACTCATCGCCTCGCTGCTTTTTTAATTCATTGATGGGAGACATGCTTTTAGCAACAATAAGCATATCATCTACATACAATAACAAGTATACACATGAACCATCTGAAAGCTTCTTGAGATACACACAACTATCATAGGCACCTCTTGTGTATTCGGCGCATACCATGAATGTGTCAAATCTCTTGCACCACTGCTGAGGTAACTGTGTCAACCCATACAAGGACTTTTTCAGTTTGTAAATATGATTCTCCTTACCAGGAACTACATACCCTTTCGGTTGACTCAAGTAAATTTGCTCTTCAAAATCACCATGCAAAAATGTCATTTTCATATCTAGCTACTCAAGCTCTAAGTCATGAAGAGCAACCAAGGCAAATAAAACCCTAAGGGAAGTATGCTTCACTACCTGATAGAATACTTCATTGACGTCAACACCCTCCCTTTGTGTATAGCCTTTTGCCACCAACCGTGCCTTGCATCGAGGAACCTCAACCCCTAGAGTACCTTCCTTTTTCTTGTAAACCCATTTGCAACCGACAACTCGCTGTCCCTCAAGCAAGTCAACAAGCTCCCATGTCTGATTCTTCTGAAGAGACTTATTTTCCTCACTCATGTCACCTACCCACTGAGCAGAATCTTTCCCAGATATGGGTTTCTTGTACGAATTCGGCTCATGTCCTTCAATTGTTTCAGCAACAGTCAAAGCATAAGCAACAAGATCAGCTTATCCATACCTTTGAGGCTCTCTAATCTGTCTTCTTTCCCGATCAGTAGCAATGCTGTACTTCTGTTGTTCAGGCACATTTTGATCATGCATCTCAGTTGGTTGAGTCAGCTGAATTGGACTGCTACTACTGCTAGATGGAACATTTGAAATATTAGCAAATACCTCTACCTACTATTTGACACCATGGTCTAAACCAACTATCGCTTTCTCTTTTTCTTGGTCTAATGAAGTAGACTCATTGAATGTGACATCCCTGTTGACGAAGAAACCTGGTGACTTTGGATCTGTGCATCACAACCTGTAACCTTTCCTCTCAGACGCATAGCCTATGAATATGCATTTCTTTGCCCTGGGCTCTAACTTGCCATCCTTCACTTGAGTATATACAGGGTAATCGAACACCCTTAATCAAGAGTAGTCAGTAGGCTTACCGGACCATAACTCAAAAGGAGTTTTCAGTTCAATAGCTTTAGATGAAGACCTATTCACCAAGTAGCACGTCGTATTAATGGCTTTAGGCTAAAAGTCTTGACTCAAGCCAGAATGGAAGAGCATACAATGAGCTATCTCCATTAGAGTTCTATTCATGCATTCTATAACTCTATTCTGTTATGATGTCCCTACACATGTACGGTGTCTCACAATGCCATGTTTCCTGTAGAACTCATCAAACTCTTTATTGCAGTATTCCAACCCATTGTCAAGAAATATACCTACACCATCCGAGAGTATGCATCAATGAAAGTGATGTCATACCGGGTACCCTTCTTGGAAGGAACTTTATTAGGACCCCAAAGATCTGAATGAATGTAATCAAGTGTACCTCTAGTATTTTCCTACCCTTTGTTAAACTTCACCCTGGTTTGCTTTCCAAAAGCACAATGCTCGTAGAATTTAAGCTTTTCAGTTCTTTGTCCACAAAGCAAATCCCTCTTACTTAGCTTGGTCAGTCCCCTCTCGCTCATATGGCCTAACCTCTTGTGCCATAACTGCGTGGTGTCATTAGCACTCTCCTCGGATGCAACAGCTGCAACACCTGTAACCGTACTACCTTGAAGAACATATAGGCCACCAGTCAAGTTCCCTTTTAAGAGCACAATAGCACCTTTGGTTACCTTTAAGACTCCATTCTCATTTCAGAATTTGTACCCATGAGAATCCAAATGCCCAAGAGAAATCAAGTTTTTCTTTAGTTCCAGTACATGCTAACACTCGAGAGATCTTGTAATACCATCAAACATCTTGATATTTATGATGCCCATTCCCTCCACCTTCAACGAAAGATGATTGCTTAGAAAGACTTTTCCTTGTTTTTTGGAATAAGAAGAGAACTAGTTACGCCTAGGACACGTATGGAATGTTGCACCTGTATCAAGAGTCCATTGATTATGTCACTGTGACGCATTCACAATCAAAACATCCCCGGTACTACTCGAGTTCTCTCCATCATTGTCAGCATTCTCTACCACATTAGCTAAATTCTCCACCTTTTTCTTTCCTTTATTCAATCTTGGACATTCTTTCTTAATGTGACCTTTCTCACCACACTCGAAATAGCATAGTTTTCTTATTCTTGATTTTGACCTTGACTTGCTTTTCTTTCTAGCCAAAGATCCCCCTCTATTCTCCGA
The DNA here is from genome assembly GCA_028554755.1 of Cordia subcordata. Taxonomy (NCBI): domain Eukaryota; kingdom Viridiplantae; phylum Streptophyta; class Magnoliopsida; order Boraginales; family Cordiaceae; genus Cordia; species Cordia subcordata. The sequence continues at coordinate 11,991,876 of JAPTOF010000010.1, read as the reverse complement.
TCTCCCTCTACTTACTAAACCTTTCCCATGAACTTCTTCATGAACATTCTTCAATTTTAATGAAGCAATCACATCCTCAAAGCTAATTTTATCCCTCCCGTACAATATAGTGTCCACAAAGTTCATATATGAAGGCGGTAAGGAGCATAATAGGATCATAGCTTGATCTTCGTCATCAATTTTAATACTCACATCGTTCAAAGCAATAAAACAAGAGGTAAACTCATCAAGGTGTTGTCTTAGTGATGTACCTTCTTTCATTCTAAGATGATACAATCACTTATTCAAGTAGAGGCAATTTGTGAGAGATTTTTTTATGCATATAATTTCATCAAAGTATTCCAAGCCTCAACTGCTATCATCTTCTCAGCAATCTCTAACAATACTTCATTTGTCATGGACATGTGTAATGCACTTAGGGGTTTCGCTTCAAATTCTTGTCTTGCTGCTGGTTCTGTCTTCTTCGAAATCACTTCTTCAATGATTTTTAAAAGTCCTTACATTGTCATAAATGCCTTGAATCTGATCCCCCATAGACTGAAACTCACTTTCCCATCAAACTTCTCTATTTCAAAATTTCTACCTGTGCAAGACATCTTCGTTTTCTCAAAACTCGCACTTCAGAATTGAATTTGGCTCAACAGACTGCAAAAACAGATTCAGCACGTCCAAAAACCTTAGGAACACCCCCAGTCAACTTTGGTCTATACCGATCAAAGCCAAACCTATTGGTCAAAGTCAACACCATCTCTAAACACGTATTTCGGAGCAGAATCTAAAAAAACAGAGCTCGAAATCAGACTCAGCACGTCAAAAGGGTAAGGCTCTGGTCAAACTCAATCAACCCTCGATCAATGATCAACGATCAAAGTCAAATCCCGCTCAACCCTGGTCAAAGTAGTCAAACAAGTCAACTAGTTAGGTCAACTAGTCATTTTTTTTTTTTTGGGTTTCTGGATCAACAGCAAGGCCCCAAAGGAAATAAATATTTTTTTCTTTGGTCTTAAATAGAAGCCCAACCCAAAAATATTTTCTTTTTACCTTTTGATTCAACTAAACTCAAACAAAAAAGGTTTCAAAGCGCAAGATCTAAGACCCAAAAGACCTAACCAAATCTGAACAAGGCCGCTACCCAGGCCCGATCCAGAAAAACCTAGACCCTAAACCTACATTACAAACCTGAACCAATTCCCAAGAAAAAAATACCAGAATACCCAAAACCAACCTTAAAAGCACGCGAACTCTATCTTCTTCGCTCGTTCTTCAAAGCCAAACACAAACCACAACCCGCCGACATAAGCTTCCACTCCAACAACTAACGCTCAACGTATATAGCATCGAAGCACTCTTTGCCTAGCAAAGACCTTTGTTTGGTTAGGCACCATTTGGTTTGAGCAATTTTGGTTTCGCAATGAGTTTTAATTTTTCCCTTTTCCCTCTCACAGCGAATTAGTACCTAAGCTCTAGATACTAGTTTGTTAGGGAAAAACATGCAAACACAAAGAATACGAGAAGAAAACGAACACAAGAGAATTATGTGGTTCGGCCTTAAAGCCTACGTTCACAGGCAGCAAAGAATAATTTACTATTGATCACAAATACTATAAGGCTAACACTTTGGTTTTTCTCACACACATAACACAATGAGTATTGTCACATATTTATAGTGCAAAGGTTTCCTAAAACCTATTAAGCAAAAAAAGGCAACTAATTAATTATGTGCTAAAAAAGTAACAAGCTAATAAGATAATATACTAATAAGGAAATTTACTATTCTTGTTGCCCAATAATACGGGCCACATTCAACAATTTCCTTATTGGGAGACTAACCTATTAGCCTTGTTTCAAACTAGAGGTTATGTCACCTAGGTTAATCAAGTGATGGATATCCTTTTAGCTATGTTTCATGCTAGAGGTCATTACCTACTATACTAAGTCATTAAGAGCTCAATTAATAAACCCAAATGTAGTTTCAAGTAGGGCTCATGCCATTAGCATGGACGTTAAGGCTAAGGTAAAGCCACAACTATTAGCATCTAAACACAAATTAGCATATGCAAACTCATAGAGGCATTTCATCAAACACATTGACATGTTTAATTCCAAGCCAAAGAAGAACATAGCATGTTATTTAACCATCAAAATCTCAAAACAAGTGTTAAAACCATTAAACCATTACAAAAGTAACAATCAACCCTAAACCACTTCAACATATTAAGAACACTTCTAAAACTAAAATCTAAACACAAATAAAGCATAATCATGATGTAGTAGCTTCAAACTTACAATTGGAAGTGTTCTTCCTTTACAAATCCCAAATCAAAGCTCCCAATAGCCAGAATTCAATAAAACCCATTTCAAAATTCATTTTCCTACAGTATTTCTAGCCCTTTTTTAGCTCCAAAATCAGTCCAAAAACCAACAAAATGCCCCCAAGATTAGTGTATTAAAGTTTCCTTTAATCACCACAATAGAAAGCCCTAAAAAAAGAGTAAGAAAACTCCTCTTTTGAAGCACTTCTTGGACCGATTCTAAGAAAAATTTTGCAAAAAGTAGCTATTGGTTTTTGCCTTTTCCATGCCCTAAATGACCTCCAAAATTCTCCATTTGTGTGTGAGTGTGTGAGGATATATGTGAGGTGTGTGTAAATTTGTGTGTGAAAAAGTTGAATGAAAGAAGGTGAAAAAGTAGTTGCAACACAGACGTAAAAAATAAAGAAAAATGGACAACTTTTTCTTGCATTGTGTTGCTCAGAGAATGAATCCAAAAGGAGAGGGGGTGAATTGGATTATTGGTACAAATAAGTACTTAAAAACTCTTAACAAGTATTTCAAGTAAAAGTACATACAACATTCAAAGTAAATACCTGAAATATAAAGAGTATAGGGTTAAGAAGATCAAACACAACTATTTAGAATGGTTCGAACTCCCGAGGGCCTAGTCCATTACCTAAGGTCTTCCCTTAGAGTTTCGAAACTTCACTAGGCAATCGGTTTCTTGCTTAGTATGTTGTACAAGCGTAGAACAACGATTACAACCCTTGCTTCACCACAAGGACCACAAATATTAACCCGATACTCAAGGATTTCAACCTTTTACTCTTTAGAGAAGTTACTCACGACTATACTACCCAAGAGTAAAGAAACTCACACCCAATGTAATAGTAGAAAGTTTGGAATGCAAGAACTTCTTGTGAGCAAGTGTATAAAGGTATTTAAGCCTTCCTATATTGCTCTAAGTAAATAAGCAATTTATAAGCTCAAGAACTTGATCAATGAATGCCAATAATATGCAATCAATGAAGATAGTAATAAATGAAGATTGCAAAAAAGAGAGTGTATTGAATACTAGAGAGCGTGTGGATATGTTTTGATCAAGTTTTTATCTGAGTTGAGAGGTGAAACATATATTTATAGGCTCAAAAAGTAAGTCTTGCAACGACTATATTTTAAAAACAACTCAGAGGGACTTCAGGAGTACTCTACCGGTCGACCCCCTAAGTGTGTCGGTAGTTCTAGTAAACAAAATAGCCATACCAAAACACTCTACCAGTCAACCGGTAGGCTCTTCTAATAGAGCAACAATGCTTATTGGTTTTACCAGAGTATAGAGCCAGTTGACTGCTTATGTAGTTTGGTACTTGCAGAAATTGTCAAAAAAATTGCTACCTACTACAAAAAGTGTGGCTATACTTAAAAAAAGTCAATAACAGCTAATATTTTTTACAGATTTAACAGCTCAAGATAATACCTAATATTACATGCATCTAATCTCATTAATGCAACATCAACCAACTTGCAAAAATATTAAATGCTAAGCTAAAACTTGCACATTATTTTCAAATTTTTGCGTGAGGAAATGGTATATGCAAGTTGTTTACCTATAGATACATATATATTATACAAGATAGCTTAAATATCTATAGTGTAAAGCCCATATATGCACTTTTACTGTAGGAAAAATGCTAATATACTCATTTATACATACATATAAACAAATATAATTGTCAAAGTATTAATAGCCTGTTTGGAATAGTCTTATCTGAAATCTGATAAGTATCTTATCTGATAAGTGTCTTATATGAAATAAGTGTCTGATATAATAAAACTGTTTGGTTTGTTAGTTAAAAAACGGTTATAAGTTACTTTGATTATAATATTATCAATTTTAACTCATGGTATTCTAATTTTATAATTAAATAATAAATTATAAAATATAAATATTAATTAATTTTTATTTTTGTTTTAAAAATTTTAAATTTTTTAAATTTTAATTTTTAACATTTTTTATTTTTATTTTTTTAAATTTTTTAGTTTTTAAATTTTAAATTTTTTATTTTTTATTTTGATTTTTTGATCTTTAATTTTTTAATTTTTAATTTTAATTTTTAATATTTAATATTTTATTTTTAAAATTTTAAATTTTATTTTAATTTAAAATTTTTTAATTTTCTTTATTTTTAATTTTTAAATTTTTATTTTTAATTATTTTCTATCTGATAAGATATAAAATAAGATATAAGTACCCTAAACTCAACTTATTTTTTATAACTACAAATAAGACATCTTATGAAAAGTATCTTATAAGTGTCTTATAATAAGCTGATAACAAACGATCTTTTTCACATAAGTTGTCAAATAAGATAAGTGTCTTATAATAAGCTCCAAACAAACACAGCATAAGTATCAATGGAATAGTATATGCCACAGTACACACAATTTCAAAATGCAAAGATATGCACATCAAGACTATATTTTTTGTAGGAAAAGTTGTTTTGAATGCAAATGAAAGCATGTGCACATCATATAATGATAAGTATAAGAAGATAGAAAGGATATATAAACATGTATTAAGGAGAAAACATGATCAAGTATAAAAAGAACAAGAATTATGAGCAAAATGCATGAAGAATGCATGCAATGGACTAGATTATTGAGCTCATACATTTTGTTTGTATACTAAGATCAACTTTAACATAAGACTAATAAAGAAGAAAAAAGCTACAACTACAAGATAACTTCAAGGTACACAATCTTCATGAACCATGCTCCATCTCCTTTCTTTGCTCAAGAATGCTACTGTACAAGATATTCAATATACTAAACAATAGTAGCAATTACATAACAAAGCACAATTATTGCATCATCAAAATATAATTAACATAAGTAAATCAATATATTAAACCAATATATTCAATACTTTGCTTAATAAAAATGGAGAAAAATGGACAGCTTGTTCTTGCTTTGCTTAATCTTCTCTTCCCTTGCTTTTCTTGCTTTCTTTTCAGGTCTCAAATGCCCTAAAAATGTGTAAGAGTGTCTATGTGTGTAAGAGTGTATGGGTGTGGAGGAGATGAGAGAGGCATGAAGAAAAAGAGGGGAGATTGTTTTGCTCGTTCCTTCCCCTTCCCCCCCACCCCGCCCCAAGTTTGTTCCAGCCCCTCCTCTTTTTCTTTTTTTTTTTCTTTGTTATTTGCTACTTAAAATGTCTAAAAAGGGTGGGCCCAAATGCTGAGGTACGTATAAGCTTGATTACCAATTGATCATTATGGTTAAAGTTGATGCTTACAATCAAAATTAGGACATAAAGGGGAATTTTTAGTCAGTGGTCAAAATTGAGCACTTTAAGTGATGCCAAGATGGATTATAAGTGGAATAAAATAAAATCATGTGTGAGTGTTTTTACTTTTTGGCTTTGTTTTTGTGTATATATATTTTTCTTTTATTATTTCTTAACTTATTCTAACATCTATCTTAAAGAACTAACTTAATCTAATTACTAACCTAATAAATGCTAATCTATTTTTGTCGTAAAAACCCTAAAACTAATTAAGGTGTCCTGACTCTAATTACTTAATCAAACTAGCTTATTTACTAAATAGTTAATTAACTACTAAATTAATCTACTCCATTAATCTAAATTAAACTATTTATCTACCAATCAATCTAAATTAAACTATTTATCTACTATAAACAAGCCTAATTAGTAAGCTAAATTAAACTATGAACTACTTAACTAGCTAATTAAAACAAAAGCAAATAAAAAGTATGAAAAGGTAATATAAATTAGTAAAAACGAGATACACATACACTATGTATTTAAGAACAACCGAAATAACCATAATGAACACACAATAAGAACGCAAAATGGCTCAATTAAGCACCGAAATATGCACACACACTCATTCAAGCAATATCGACATTCATGCACAAAATGCCATGCAAATGCACTTGTAAAACCCTAAAACCCCTCTAAAATGCATGTAAAAGACACCAAAAAACACACGCAAATCAATACACATCAATCATTTACTCACAATAGCCATACTACTTTTATTCATAATTTATACACCATGGGTTGACTCCTGTCTCAATATAAAATTTTACTCTCTTGAGTCTGGGTTTCATATTTTGAACAACTTTTCATTGAGGCACAACGAGCTCAAAACCCAAACCACAAAATCATTATATGACATCCATCATCTGAAACCACATAAAATGGCCTCCAACCACCTCAACGTCTCCACCACCACCACCACCACCGCCACTGCCACCACTGACAAATCATTACATCAACATCACCACCTCTATTACCAATTATATAACCCTATCTGAAATGGCTGTTGCATTCTCCCACCACCACCCGTATCAACAAGGACAGCTTTGGTTGCTGACCGTCCTCCATCATCTCTGCCTAAGAGAGCTGGCGGCCCAAGTTCCTCCAACAACTAGACCCAAACGTGGGCACAATGATTGATAGGTCTTGGTTTCCTCCTTTGTTGTTATGGTGTCAGGCTTGAGTTTTTGTGTGTGAGGTTATGTGTACAGGTTGTGAATATGAAGAGGGGTGTGTGTTAGATTCGGGGTAGTGTGTTTGTGCTGTGTGTGTAAGTGGCGTGATGTGGAGAAAGGTGTATGAAGCTTTGTATGTGAGTGTGTGAGTGAGATATACCATTTATAAATGGAGCAAGTTCTATTAGCCAAGCCATGCGATCTGAAACCATGAGCGGCGAACCACAGATTTGGAGAAATAGTATTTTAAAATGGTGACACTAATAGATAACCAATACATGGGCAGTTGTAATGAAACGTGGGTGCTAAGCAATTCTGTCAAGACACATAACGAACTCAAAATGGACGCGGATGGTAGCATGTTGGGCGGACAAAAATACAGGCAGAGTGAAGTACGTGGGCGTTTGTCCCAACTGACGATTGTTTTTTCAACATGTTAAGTAGACCACCTGACATATGTTGCTTGCATTCTGGTGACTGTTACAGCAAGTATACTGATATTTGCGCGAGAATTTGAAGCAGGCTGGTGGACATGTTTTTAGATTTATCAAAGGTAGATAACACAAGATTCTAACGGATATACAAAAGGCCTAAGTAGACTGATTTGAATATTTTGAAATTGTACATATATACTAATTTTAAACTACAATAGAGGCCATAATTTTCACATTTAAAAATACATTCATGGTAGCATTTAAAAGTACAGAACAATAGGATAGAAAAATTTGAGAATGGAGAAAATCAATACATACCTTGGTGATTTACCAATACACCCATACATAAATTAGAAATTTTAAGAAGGTAGAAAATCAATACAAAATAGTATAATAAGAGCTACTATTAAGAAATTGGAAGATCAAATAGATTATACCCTAAGAAAATAAATGTCTATAAGAGCAAAGGGAAAATTTCCCAAAGTATGCATAAAATAGAAACTAACCTTTGTGTCATAGAAAGACAACGTTAAAAGTGAAGAAACCCAAAGCAAAATGTTATCATTTAAAAGCAATATTAGATATTGTTAATATAGAATTAGCCATGTTCAGAAAATAGGCACATTCTTACAAGCAAGTAATTGGTGTTGTCATTTTAGTTTTAAACAAGAATGAGTATCAAACTTTGAGCTAATTTTGAAACAGTCCTACATCTTGGAGCATATTTGGATTCATCTTTCCAAATAGATGGCAGTAATATATTCACTTGTTTAAAACAAATGAGAAATGAGTGAGAAAATTGAGTTTAAAGTTGAAAAATTATGTGGTATATAAACTTGGTCAAGTTGAAGTTTACCCCTTTGGAAATCTAAAGCCATTTATTTGGTTTTGGGCCATAAGGAGCATTCGCATGTCTTTAACGGGAGAGGACCTACACAATGGTGGGTTTAAATTAATTACCACATGCTTGCTTGGCATACATGGCGTGGGTAGGGGTATGGTGTAGGCTTAAATTGGGCTTGGGCTTTAGCCCTTATTACTTTTAGACAAATTCTCCTTCTTTGTTTTTTTTACCATTGCCTCAACTAGTTGTCCAACCGGCATGTCCAAAAAGAGTATGCTTCTCTAGACTTGGTCTTTGCCATGTCCGGTTGACCGGTATGACTATTAGATGAACAATCATGACTGCTAACAGGAATAGATGTGTCTGCTTATAGTTTGTTCAATTTCCAATTGTGGTTGCTGAGAAATCTATTTCTAATAGGAGTCTAACATCTATAACTAGATAGTTAGGCTAAGAGTTCAACACACATTAAAGAAATTTGAATTTCTCTCTCTCATTGCATACATCTAGTTTAGCCATGAAAAAGAGGAGTTCAAGCTTTGTTTTGGTTCATCGCATCTTGAATTTGGAGTAGTCCTATTTAAGACGAAACCGTTGCATTCTTGGAGACTTCTGTCAGTGACAATTATCACTATTGCAAAATAAACTAGTCTAAAGGACATTAAATCAAATTCAGGCCTAGGTTAGCATTTCACGATATGTCTTTAAGTTTATCAAATATTGTAAGTTTGTTCATTTGTAGTGAATTCGTTTGTTTAATTTATGTATTTCACTTACAAGTTTTATAAGCTCTACACATTTAGGCACCATATAAGAAAGACTATGTACAAAGGCTTTAAATAAATCTATTTTCATTTCATACATAATTAAGATCTACTATTTCTCATCTAAGTTATAATATTGTAATATATAATACATGAAGTTATTTTATCACATAATGATGATATTAGATTTGAGTCGGCATAAATAAACTTAGGCACCATGTAAGAAAGACTATATACAAAGCCTTGATTTGAATTTTAGACTAAGCTTAGCCCATTAAGATCTAAATAATACATACAAAAGAATGTTTAAATAATTATACATAACACATAAAAGTAATCAAAAGATAAAACATTTTTCACATTATCGTTAACCTAAATAACTGATCATCTTCTCCCAAGTCTAAATAGCATAATCTAACATAGGGTTAGCTATTAATGTATTCAATTGAAAACATAGCATAATCTAACATAGGGTTAGCTATTAATGTATTCAATTGAAAACATAATGACTTCACGCTGATGCTCTTACTTTTCGAAAAGTTAATGGCAATTTTATTATTTTTTCTTTTACCCCTTAGGAATGCTTCCATAAGTCAATGTTAGAAAAAGGCTAAATAAAATCATTTTACTTTTAGATTTAATTTCAATGACTGGAATATGTGGAAGAAAAATATAATTTAAATTGTAAGTTCATATTAATCACTAAATTAAAAGAACAATAATATTTAGCACTACTTATGAAATTTGTAATGATTTAATTCTTTTTGTCGGGTAAGTAAGAATCTTATTGAATGGAAAAAGAAACAATCCAGTCCAAACCCTTCTTATTTACTAAACTAATAGTATAGAACTAAGGGCTAGATAAGCCGGTTGGAATAGACAAAAGAATAGCTCCAAATACCCGACTGTTTACAATCTGATACATTACAAATTAAAAAAAAAAAAAACAAAAGACAACAACAAAAAAAAAAATCATTGAGAGAAAGGTGGGCCACCGCCAATATCCCATGAGCCATCTTCATTACTCTTGACAATTTCATTTCCTTGGGCAACTAGGACAGCCGGTGTTTGTTCATTCTTACTTTCCAAATTTTCATGCAAATCATCCTTAACATTGTTCAGAACATCAAACTTGTTTCCATGTTACACTCCTATAGAAGTAGCCCTTGCATTAAATATGTTACAATATTGCATCTTTGCAGTTGATACCTTAGCAATTGGAGAGTGAGGACTGGTACTTGGTCTCAAATTCTCTCTATCATTGTTTCCTTCAACATCTTATTCCTAAGTTCATAATTTGCCTCACTAAAGTTGTTAGATATGAGGTTCTTACCAGCAACAATCCAGTCATTTTGAGGTTTCGATTGAGTAATAAAATGAGAAATCTGAGGTAGAGTAAGTTGAGTTTGTTGATTGAGGGAAATGAGTATCACCATGGCCAACCATTTTGCACAATGAACATTTGGTAGGTTTTCAAGCATATCTAACTTCAACTTTGGCATAAGAGCCATCCCTAAGCTTCACATGAATCTTCTCTAGTAATTCATCTTCAAGAGTTACTTGAACAAAAACTCTCACAAAAAGAATGATTACCTTTTGATTCAGTGAAAGCATCCATTTGGAATGGATCACCGACGTAAGTAGTCATGTCGTTAAGACCACTTTTTAACCATAAGCTAAATAGAACATTCCTAAGTTTCACAGAAATTAGTACATCTTCGATTATAAAATTAACAAATTACATCTCAAATTCTCATTCTCTTACAAAAAAGTGGTCTATAATTCACATGTCAAAGTTGCTCTAAAACACAATTGCAAGGTTCTTCATTTTTCAACCTTAAAGACAAAGAGGCCTCGACCGTTTGATTTGATTCCCACTCTTCCATATTTCTTCCAAGCAAAATCAACCATATTTCTAAAGAGAAAGAAACGTGAGGCACCAAGAAATTGACCAACAATACAATTTGTCCAATATATATCACTTTCTTCATAAGTTTCACTTGGAAGCTTATCAACAATTCTTTCACCATTAACCCTTTTATGCAAAAAAGTTCTCATTTTGAAGGGTTTTCATTAGTGGTAAGAGAAGAGAAGCCAGGCGTATACTTAGGTTGATTATTGCTTCTATTCCAAGGTACACCATTGTTTTGAGCATTATATGCATGAGAATTGGCTAGAACTCTATGCCTTAGGTCTCCCCCATTATACTAAGCACTTGAAGTTGCATGATTATGTGTAGAGGCTGAATTTTGATGACAAAGCCTTTTCTACTAATGCTAGAATGTTGCAAGTGGTTAAAATTGTAAGAAGGACCAACTGACTTAGATGGTCAGTTGTCACCAACAATTAGGATGGTAGCCAAATCATTTAGCTTCAAGGGACAACTTTGATAATGTTTTGAGTGATTTCTTTCTCTACTAGCCAAAAATTAAAGGAGGCAGGGGGAAGGATTTTTTTTTTAATTTTTACCATATTTTCTTTAATTCTTCCAAAAATACCCTAGTTGTAAAAGAGATTTCATAAGTACCCTTTACAGATTTGAAATACCAAAACGGTATTTGAAATATTGTTTTTGCCTCATTTGATGACGGTTGAGTTATCAATACTCAATTCGAGATTGAAATACCATCTTTGTTGTTTCAAATCCCAAACTTTGGTGGACAATTTGAATTTTAAATTGGCTATGAGAAAAGTGCATTAGAACTTGTGTTTGGTATTTGAAATACCAAAGATGGTATTTGAAATTTTGAACAGGATTTGAACCATTAAAACCAGATCAGCCTTTCTCACCCTCCTTTACGACCCTCTTTTCTTCCCTAACTCTTTCCCACACAAAAGCAGTCCTAAATTCAATTGTTTTCCCAAAAACAAAACCATAGCCTCAAGCCTAGGAAATTACCTCATCTTGTAAGTTTTTAATTTGAACCTATTTATATATATGTTATATGTTAGATTATGTACATGTTATATATTATATGTATGTGTATATGTTGTATATGTATATATATATGTAGATGTAGATATACATGTATATGTTATGTCCATATGCATCTGTTATATATACATCTATACGTATATGTACATGTTTTGAGTTATATGAGTTTTTAGGAATTTATTGGAATTCAGGAATTTCTTAGAATTTAAGAATTTATTAGAATTAGGAAATTACTGCAATTTAAGAATTTAGTGGAATTTGAATTTAATAATTTATTAAAAAATTTTGGAATTTATTGAAATTTAGGAATCTCAAACTTACGCGACTGTAATTATATGTCAGATAAAATATGTTTCATGGCAACAAATATTCCTGCATATCTATCAGATACAGTACAAACCTCCTCCATACCCTACAAAAAATGTAGACGTACCTAATAAGGGAACCATGGCTAGCTATCCGTTGTCTCTACATCAACTACTGCAAACGCCAATGGCAAAATTTGACCATTTGCATCTATGGTTAATGCTGTTAGAAGATGACCCAACAAGTGGGTACCATTGAGAGAAAGCATAGGTTCACAATGTTTTCATGTTGCGATGTAGGGTCCAAATACCCAGAACACAGTTAAAAATTCGATTTCTCTGCTCTAATCCTAAAAGAACGTGTAGTTTACAATAGTCCCAAGATTTGCTGTCTTCACAGCTTTCAAAGACCATGAAAGCATTTGGTACAAGGTGTCCCAATGGTCGTACACTAATTCGATGGCTTATTTCACCACATCATGCCTTTCCACAATATACAAATTTAGAAGGAAGTTGAAAGTATTTGAATAGAAGAAGGATGGAGTTTTGAATGAGTCAGGAGGGAGGAATGAGGGTTTATATAGTGTTTTCAGCAACTTTGTTTCAGAATTTGACGAATATATTCAGGTTGACTTTGGAATTTCACTGCCACCTAGTCATGTTATTTGACGAATATATTCAGGTTGACTTCAAAATTTCAAACACCTTTTCCCTCATTTCGGTATTTCAAATACCATTTTGTCCTGCCACCATGTTAGGAATATATTCAATTCTCTGAATTGAAGTACAACTGCCACTTTTGGTATTTGAAATATCATTTTCGGTATTTCAATCTTCCAAATATTGGAATATTGTTGCCACAGTGTCAGATAGCGTTGTTTGGTATTTCAAATTTCATAAAGGTTACTTTTGAAATCACTTTCACAACTATGGTATTTTTGAAAAAAATTATGAAAAATAGGATAAAAATTAAAAAAAAAAAATCCAAGGGGGGGTCAAACAATGAGGCATATACAAAAGCATTTTAAATAGTAGAAAAGCTACCTTTGTCAGATTCAAAGTGATAAGTTTTCGAATAATATGCTAAAAGGCCTGAAAAACTACTACCTTGACTAGGAAAGAAAGCTACCACGTCAAGTAAGGCATTATCTTTTTCTGCTAAGTAACTAGCGATTAAAAACATTGCACCAGCTGTTAGACTTTAAATAGAACTAATACCAGAAATAAAAACACTTTAACAATAAATTAAACCAATAATATTTGAAGCGTATCTTGATTTGAAGCCATTGAAACCTTTTTTACGATAATCCTGCAAATCCTGCGATAAAACTGGAGTAATGTGTTGTGCCAGGCACGCTTAGACTAGGGGCTCCCTCTCTCTTCAACTTTTGTATGGTGGCTATTAATGGGGCAAGCCAACACTAATAGCCTATTTATAGATTATTAATACTTTGGATGGGAGAGAAACCCTAGCCTTAAAAGCTTTATTGGGCCCCTCTATCAAGGTGCTCTAAGTAGGCTCTACACCTTGCATATCACACCACTAAAATAGTAATATTTATGAGACAAACCTAGGCCAGACTAGAACAGATTAGAACGAATAATACTTTGGGCTTTACCGGTCAACCTCAACCCGTTTTTTGAAAACATAAAATATCTCAATTAGTGTTAGCCCACAATTTTAATAAAAAAAAAATCTAACACCAACATCTTCTACTTCATACAAACTCGAACCTCCATGGTTGTTTTCATAAGTTTTTTGTGCATATTTTCTAGGTAGAGACAAGCTGCCATAAACATCTAAAAGCCTAAAATCAAGAGAAGATTGAATGGGAGAAAGATTGAGCTCCATATCTCCTTTATTTTGAGCATCTCCAAAATTTCCAAAATTTCCAACTTCGAATGTTATGTGAACATCATAGAGTTGCTTGCTAGTTATTGACATATAATCATCCTTTCAATCACGAATAACATTATGGATAAAAACATCATCAGCTTCTAAGGCTAATTTCAATAGCTCACCTTAACATAAAAAAAAACTCCATATTTAGGAAAGTGATTAGTACTAATGTACTCCAATAGCTCCCCTATCTCATCCCAAAATTTAATATTTTTTCTAAACCACAAAAAAAAACACCCGTTTGTATGGGTTTTTTTCATCCCAAAACTAACACCCAAACTCATCCCCCATATCTGCAAATTGAAAAAAAGAAGCAGAAAAAGCTCCAACGTGATTTGCAAACTAAAAAAAAAAAGAAAAAGCTCCAACTATCACTGAGCAACAGATATATTATCAGAATGTTCACCGAACCAAATAAATAAATAAATTTATGGCCAAAAAAATAAAAATAAAAATTACAAAGGGGCAAATCTTTTTACCGTTGCTGTTGATATCTATATAAACCAACCTTTTCCCATTCTATACACATAAAAAATATTTCAATCATTTTGAGAAGCAAAAGCCAAAAAAATAAAAACCAAAAGATTAAAAAAAATCATCCAAAACATACGAAAATCTCAAGGTATTATCTATTTTTATCAAGAAAAAATGGGTAGAAAAAAGAAGGATAGGGTGGGAATAAACTTTTTTTCTCTGTTTTGATCATGGGGGAGAGGAATAATAATAATAATAATAATAATAATAATAATAATTATTATTATTATTATTATTATTATTATTATTATTATTATTATGATTATGATTATGATTATTATTATTATTATTATTATTATTATTATTATTTGAATCTAAAGCTGAATCAAGTGGAGAAAAGATTATAAAATCTAATCCAATTCAACCTCCACCAGACGTAAAAAATTTTAAGTTGGAAAATATAAGTGAACTTGAAAAACTTCTTGATAATAAATTTAAATCATTTAAATTAAATGTTATTAATCAAGAAGAAGAAGTTCCAGAATTAATTGATAATATTAATCAACAACAATTGATTAATGAAACCTTAAATACATTAAAGGGATTTAATAATAAATATTCCCAAAAACCTGTTCAACAAAAATTTTATTATCCGAGACCAACACCTCAAGATATATTATTTGAGGAAACCACTTATGAACAAACCTATTATAATGGGAAAACTATTTATGAGTGGAATATTGATGGTCTAACTGATCAACAAATTTATAATACTATTCATAGAATGATGATGTATTCTACTATCTGTAAACAATATGATAACACAGATAAGAGTATAGCCCTAATGATAATCTCAGGATTTACTAGCCAATTAAAAGGCTTGTGGGATAATTATCTTGATCAAAATAATAAAGCATTAATATTAAATGTAGTAAAACAGGAAAATAATCAACCTATTCAAGATGCTGTTTATACACTCACATTAAATATTTGTGAACATTTTACTGGTAGATTTACCACAGATACTGAAAATATTAGGTCACTTCTTATGAATCTTAAGTGTCCTACCCTCACCTCATTTAGGTGGTATAAGGATGTATTCCTTAGTAGGGTTATGGAATTACCAGAGGCTAATCAACCTCATTGGAAGTCTAAATTTATAGATGGTCTTCCCCATTTATTTGCCGAAAGAGCAAAGAAATCTCTTAGGTCAGGAGGAATATCAGCCATAGATTATAATAGTTTGACTTATGGTACTATAATAGGAAAATGTATGCAAGAAGGTTTAGCTTTATGTAATGAAATTAAGCTTAACCAACAAATTAAAAAATAACATTTAACAGAAAAAAGTCAATTAGGACAATTTTGTGATCAATTTGGAATTGAAGTAGGATAATCCAGTCTGAAGAAAAAACCTAAATATAAACCAACTGTTAATCCAAATAGATTTTCTTCTCCTAGATATCAGAGGAAGATAAAGGCTAGAAATGATAGGAAAATAGCCAGAAAACAATTTAAAAAACTTAAATCTACCCCTAAGAAAACACTAATTTGTCTTAAATGTGGTAGAAAAGGACATATAGCACGTAATTGTAGGGCTCATAATATAAAAAAGAAGATTAAGGCTTTAGATATAAATAAAGACCTTAAAAATGAAATTCTTCAAATCATTTCTATATCGGATTCAGAACAGGATAATCTGTATGAATCTGAAATATCTCAATCCTCTCAATCCAGTGAGGATATTAATATGTTAATTGATACATCAGATAATTCAGAATCTGATAATAATCAACCTTGTCAAAAATGTATTAATAAAATACAATCTAAGGAAGAAAATGATTATTATAATTTACTTTCTCAATTCAAAGATATGTAATTAAATGTTTTAACCAATGATAATATCATTGAACTTCTCAGGATGGTTAAAGATTCTGAAGTAAGAAATAAAATTTTAGAATCTTTAGAACAAATGAAAGAACCTGAAGAAATAGATACTTCTCAACATAAATTTATTCCTTATACTCTAACAGAAGTTAGACGTAGGTTAGAAGATAAATATAAATCATCTTCTCCCACAATAACAATTGTACAGGATCTTCATATTGAAGTTGAAAACCTGAAAAGAGAAATAAAAATTTTGACTTAGGATAATATTCAAATTAAGAGTCAATTAACTATAATGAATGATAGATTAGATAGTCTTGAAAAAGGAAAGGGTAAAGTCCAGGAATCAGGACAATCTAGTAATAGTGAATTAGAACCATTTTTAGGTAACATGGAATACATTACCTCACAAAAATGGTTAGTTAATATAACCTTATTAATTCAGGGTGAATATAAGAAGGAATTGGTAGCACTAATAGATAGTGCTGCTGATTTAAATTGTATACAAGAAGGATTAATTCCTACTAAATATTTTGAAAAAACCACACATTCATTATCTTCTGCAAGTGGTGATAAAATGGAAATATTATATAAACTTTCTAAAGCTTATATATGCCAAGATAAACAATGTATCCCTACTAGTTTTGTTCTAGTTAGGAATATGACAAATCAGGTCATATTAGGAACCCCTTTTCTTCATAAAATTTTCCCATAAAGGAAATAACTACAAGTGGAATTGTAGGTAGCTATGAAGGAAGTGAAATTATATTAAATTTCATAAAAGATCCAGTATCAAGGGTTTTAAATGAATTAGTTGATATAATCAAAGCTAAGGGAAATCAATTAAATTTCCTAAAACAAGAAATATTGATTATTAATATGAAGGATCAGCTAAATAATCCAAAACTACAGGATAAGATAAAATTAATATATAATCAATTTTCTATTGAAATTTGTGCTAATCATCCAAATGCTTTTTGGAATAGAAAAAAACATATAGTATCTTTACCATATATTGATGATTTTAATGAATCAAAAATTCCAACTAAATCTAGACCTTGTCAAATGAATAGTAAGGAATTAGATTACTGTAAGGAAGAAATAAATGATCTTCTTAAGAAAGGATTAATAAGACCTTCTCATTCGCCTTGGAGTTGTACTGGTTTCTATGTAAATAAACATAGTGAAATTGAGAGAGGTTCTTCCAGGTTAGTTACAAATTATAAACCTCTAAATAAAGTTTTAAAATGGATCAGATACCCTCTTCCAAATAAACATGATTTAATAACTAGGGTTCAAGATTCTTGTATATTTTCTAAATTTGATATGAAATCTAGATACTATCAAAAACAGGTAGCGAAAGAAGATAGGTATAAAACTGCATTTGTAGTACCTATAGGGCATTTTGAATGGAATGTTATGCCATTTGGATTGAAAATGCTCCTTCTGAATTTCAACATATTATGAATAATATATTTTTGCCATATAATAATTTTATGGTTGTGTATATTGATGATGTCTTAATATTTTCAAAAGATATCAATTCCCATATGAAACATTTGGAAATTTTCAAAAATCTTGTTATAAAAAATGGTTTAGTTGTATCTCAACCAAAAATGGAAAATTTTAAATCTAAAATTAGATTTCTTGGTTATTTTATTGAAGATGGAAAAATAATTCCTATCAATAGAAGTATTGAATTTGCTTCTAAATTTCCCGATATTATGCTTGATAAAACTCAATTACAAAGATTTTTGGGTAGTCTTAATTATATTCTGCCTTATAATAAAAATCTTGCTGCAGATACTGCAATCTTATATGATAGACTTAGGAATTTCCCTTCCCCTTGGTCAGAAAGTCATACTGAGGTAGTGAGAGTGATCAAATCTAAGGTCAAACAGTTGCCTTGTCTTATGATAGCCAATCCCACATGGTATAAAATTGTGGAAACTGATGCTTCAGAAATAGGTTTTGGCGGAGTTCTGAAACAAGTTCATCCGATGACAACACAAGAATATCTTGTTTGCTATCATTCTGGGAAATGGAATGATTCCCAGAAGAAATATGCAACAGTTGCTAAAGAAATTTTGGCAATTCTTAAATGTGTTTTGAAATTTCAAGATGATTTGCTCAATCAAAAGTTTTTAATTAAAACTGATTGTCAATCTGCCAAATCTATGTTGAATAAAGATTTTAAACATGATGTGTCTAAACAAATGTTTGCAAGATGGCAGGCTCATTTGGCACCATTTGATTTTGAAATCAAATATATTCAGGGAAAGAATAATACTTTGCCTGATTTCCTCACTTGTGAATTTTGCAGGGTGATGCAGTCCCCTGATAGGGAAGGAAAAACCCAGGGAAAATATGTCTCTGGTCGTGGTCGTGGTCGTAAGGGAAATAAGGCCCCTGATTATTCCTATGCAAATAGAGCATTGGAATTTGCTGTGGAAGAAGCAGAAGTCCGGAGAAATAGACTCAGGGCTCAAAATTTTGATATTCGCCTTCCCAATCCAAATTCTCCTATTTACGATGAAACAATAAAGTTCATTGATGAATTGAAGAAAAAGGCAGGAGAAAGAAATATAAGTTCTTTCCCTTCAGTTCTGAATACAGAATTGGATGATTCCCAACAATATGTTCAGGGATTACAACAGGAAATAATCCTGTATATTTCACAAAAAGATCTTGTATATAAACATAATCCTTGGATACTCATGCAAAAATATCTTGATGAGTTTTCCTTTCCAGCTCAGTCATATAAGACTCGACATCATTATGAGAAAATTTTCATGGAGACCATGTCTGCAGATTTTGAACATTTCAAAAAGAATGGAAAAGCAGATATGATGTCTAGGGATATTGCTTATAGCAAAATCTCCATCAAGAGCATAATAAATGCGGAGCAATGGGGACTTTCAACACATAAATTGAAGTCCTATGTGGTATCAACACAACAGGGTCCAGTACAATATTCATACTGGGATTATGTGGATGCTTTCTCAAAGGTATTTTCCTTTGAGAATGACCAACATAAGCATTCATGGTTTGTGAAAATAGCTGGTACAATCATGGAGAAAGAAATTCCAACATGGTTTATTATTTGGTGGAGTTTCTTTGGTCTTTCTCCAACAATTCTTCCAGAACCATTCAAAGGAATGTATGCTGAATGGTTAGAATGCTCGCTAAGAATTCAAAATCTTGAAGACCAACAACAATATGTTGAAGGTACGGCATCTATGTATTTCTTTCTGGAATTCTCAATCCCATGAATAGTCAGATGGGTTCCAGAAGTGGGTCATGCAGATAAGCATATTCCTTGTTTGAAGAGGAAAATTTTCACAAAGTTCTGGCATAAAATGCTTCAGACAGATCCTTCAACATAGAAGTTATATTCTCAGGATCTGCTTAGCGAAATTGAAGCTAAAATCCAACAATATAAAAAGGAAATGAAGGAGAAGCAAGAGCAGATGCTTCAAAATGTTCCAAAATCACCATTTGAGCAATTTGCACTCAAACTTCAAGAGAAGAATCAACAATCTCATCTCAAGAAATTATGGTGGCTCATATGGATCAAATAAAGCAGGAAATGGTCCAGTTCACAAGAAAAGGTGAATCCTCATCATCGCCATCAGAAATGTCTATGACATCACAGACGCAAGGAAGCAGATATTTTTGCCTTGCAGGACAATCTCAAGATCCAGAGGAAGAAGAAGACTATTCTCTGGATGATGTGTTTGAATCAATGAAAGACGCGTTGAAAGGTCCGAGTCAAATAAATCGGAAACAAGGAGAATCTCCTAGTACCTCTAAACAGGATAAAGTTTAGAGTACGTGTCAAAAAGTTTGCCGGTCATGATGTCAGTGGTGAAAGCGGTCATGATTAGGTATACAGATGGCAAGGAGAATAATGAAAAGGAATAAAGGAGATTTGTCGTATTAGGCAAATCAATGGGCAGATTTGTCCATATATGGATAAATCTTTCTACTGTCGGAAAACAGTAGTCTATTGTAGATAAACATTAGTTTTTACTTTTTACTGTTTGTAATTATTGTGTTTCCCGGATTCGAAATATGTGAAGTCAGTGGAAAGTCGAATTTAAATTTTGTTTCAAGTCCGAGCATGCAAGTGTCTATAAAAGCAAAGTCTCGGATCAGAGAGGGTGTGTGCAGTTTTCTAGTTTTTTCACTTTTGTAATTTTATTTTTGAAATCAATAATATAATTTGAGTTTCGTGTTCTAGGTATTCTCTTTTTATTTTTCTGTCATTTATTTTATTCTGTTTGTGCTTGATCAGCCTAATGACAGGCTGAGATCCTGATGGATTATTGTAATACCACCATACCATAAAAGCTTGCTTAGGCCAATCTTAGACCTAGAGGATAACCCTTAAATACTCTGCTGACATTGTTAAGATCTTAAGATTAGGTAATATCTCTTTATAATCTTCAGATTAAGGTTTCTATATATAATGGAATCTCTTGGAACCTTCCGCCCGTTTTGCCGTGTTGATGTTTGAAGGCGTTTTTGGGTGATTCCCCTGTTCCGCTGGAGGTTTGCTTATATATTGAGTAATATCCTAAATATGTTCCCATATTATTTAGAGATAGTGGCTAAGCTTAAGGACTCATCTATGTCCATGGACTGCTATCATTTGCGGTCTTATCACCTGGGCCTATATTGGTATCAGAGCCATGGAAACATGAATCTGTAAGTAAACTGTTATGGTAAGTGTTATTACTTTAATCCTTCATTTGCATGTTCATAATATGAATATGTTTTCAATTTTTTCATCAAAAACTAATAATACTGTCAAAAACAGTAAAAAAGAAGAGTATGATCTTCCCTGCAATTTGGAATTGCTTAATAAGTGGACAATTCCTAAAATAGAACCTAGGATGATATATTCCTTTGGTACTTTTGATAAAATAGGGTTTAGACAAATTGTTAAAACCTGTGAAGAATATGTTCCTATTCATAATGATGAATTAACTATTAAATTACTTAGTCAAGATGATATTGATGCATATACATCTGAATATAAGTTTTTGCATATTGGACTTGTTCAGGTTGCATTTAAACCTCTTACTTTATCTGGTTTGCCTGAATCATTTTTTGCTGTTTTACGTGATGCTCGTAATATGAACTGGCGTCAATCTCTTATGGGTATTATGGAATCTAGTTTAGCCCATGGTCCAATTTATTTTAATGCTTATCCGAATTTACAATTATCTTTGTCGGATGTTAATATTCTTGATGCGTTAACTTTATATGTGAAGACACATGGATATAATTATCTGCCAGGTACAGAAGTTATTTGTATTTGTTATAGGGTTTATTTTAAGCCTTTATATACTTGAATCCAAGGTGTAAGTTGATGAATACTAATCAACAAGAAATAATTTTATTTGAAACTAATTTTAATAGATATAAAATAACAACCCGTAGATCTATTAGGTGGGATGAAATAAACTTTCCTGAAACATGGTTAGCTAAGAAAATAATCCCAGCAACACCATTAATTAATGAAGATTTGGTGGATACAATCCAGACATCCACTGGTGATGTTCAAATACAATTTCATAGGACAAGTACAGACTCTAGTACTTTAGGAGTAGGTACATCTAGGTATTCTAGATCATCTAGTCATACTTATATTTCACCTATAGATTATAGAGTTGAGTTACCAAATACTGTAGGTAGTTCATCTTCTAAATCAGTGAAATCCATAGATCAAGAAACTCTTGGAAGTAGAGTTGAGAGTTTGAAAATAAATCCTGAAAATATAGTTGAAGGGATATATAAAAGTCCTAAAAAACAACCAGAGTTTAGACCAGAAATAACTGAGTCAGAACTTAATTTTCCAATTTAATGGATAGGACAATCAAAATTGATTTCAGTCCAGGAAGCCTAGCAAGAAAGCAAATACAAGCTGAGTTTCAAAAACCTATATATGAAGACTTTAGGGTCTGGTTTGCTAAAAATATACCTTTAGCCAAGAGAACAATACTCCAGGATCAGTTCTACAATCATTTAGAACAAATTAATGAAATTAGGGATTTTATTCCTTGGTTTTTAGAATACTATTTAGGACAACATATAAATGTCTTAGATAGGATTTGGAAATTAAAATCTGGAGAACAAGTTGAATCAACATATCCTCTAACTAATCAACCCATAATCATGGAAAAAGATAGGGTTAGGTTATATGCTAACGCTTTCATAAATATGCAAGAAAATGAAACCTTGCAAGCCACAATTAAACAAATAAATGATGTGGTAAAACAAAATAATTTTGCTAATCTTTATTTAGTAGCCTTTGGAGAACAATTATTAGTTCTTAATAATAGGTTATTAAAAACATATATGGCTATAGAAGACATTAAGAAAACACTTAATGAATCTAAAGCCGAATCAAGTGGAGAAAAGATTATAAAATCTAATCCAATTCAACCTCTACCAGACGTAAAAAATTTTAAGTTGGAAAATATAAGTGAACTTGAAAAACTTCTTGATAATAAATTTAAATCATTTAAATTAAATGCTCATTATTATTATTATTATTATTATCATCATCATCATCATCATCATCATCATAATACTAACTTTAGTCTTTGTTTTTATAGATGGACTCACAAAAAAATGCCTATTTTGCAAATTTGCTTAACGGGAATTCAAATTTTGATGAACATGAAGTTGCATTCAGCTCAACTATAGACATGAATGAACCCATTATGGGATCAACTCCTATGCCTCCATTCTTCACACAAGCAGAATCCGTAAAAAAGAATGCATCATGGAAAAATAATTTCTCTATCCAAGAAGATATTTTATTATGTTCATCATAGTTAAACGTTAGTTTGGATGCGATACATGGTAATGATCAAAGCAGAAGCACATATTGGCATAGAATATACGACTATTGTTATCAAAACAAAACTTTTGAATCTGATCGCAATGAGAATTCTCTCAATCATCGATGGACAACTATTAATCTTGCCACCCAAAAGTTTGCTGGATACTCTGATCAAATTGAGGCTAGAAACCAAAGTGGCAAGATTGAGAACGATAAGGTAATTGTCATATTAAAATTAATTTTTTGTTAAATTTGTATATTAAATTGAATTAACTTTTTTAATTATTTGATATAGATTCAAGATGCAAAAATTTTGCACGATACTTGCCATAAATCATCATTCCAATTTGAACATTGTTGGAATATATCAAGGCATCAAGCAAAATGGATGCAACATGGTACAAAGAAAAAATCCAAAAAATTCAAAAAATTGAAAGGCGATAGTCCAAGAGTCTTCACTCAATCAATTGTCATTCAATAAGTTTAGATGATGATAGCAACCCATATGATACCGTTGACCCTATGGCGAGACCACCAAGTAGAGATGCTGAAAAAGCAAGACTGAGTTAGAGAAAGAATAAAGTAGTGATGGCAAATGACCAAGATTCTCCAGTTGCAAAAACAATTCAACAAATGATGGAGAGCGAAAAAAGGATGCATGAAGATAGAATTTAGAGATTGGATCAGGAGTACGAGGAGAGAATTATGTCACTAGATTTTTCGAAGATGACTCCAATGCAAGTCGAATATTGGACAAAGAAGCAACAGGAAATCATGAAACAAAGTGGCTTCTAATGATGTTATGAAGAATTTAAATATTTGTTTCTAATGTAGAATTTAATATTTGTCTAACGTACTTCTATTGGAATGAAAAACTTTATTATTCAACTTTAATTGCTTACATGAAAATACAAAGTAGCTCACACACCTCCATGTAATTGCCACAAATGTTCTACAAGATTATCTTGTAGCTGGTTATGAACCTCTCAGCCACGAATACAATAATGAATTTGTATAAAATCAGTAAGCTCCGTTATCTGTTCACGTGAGATTGTTGAATTTGAACTTTCACCAACAGAATCATAGTTGAAATCTAAGTTGTTAATACCTCTTTCATCTTGTATAGTCATGTTATGCATAATAATGCATGCAATCATGATATTTTTTAGAGTATCAACATCCCAAAACTATGTACGGCCATGAACAATAGCAAACTGAGCTTGGAGTACTCCAAACGCACGCTCCACATCTTTCCTGGTTGATTCCTGAGCCACAGCAAAATACTTCTTCTTATTACCTTGTAGAAGTGGCATACTTTTAATAAACGTTGCCCAAGATGGGTATATACCATCAGCAAGATAATATCCGATCGTATAGTTATGTCCATTAATCGTATAATTGACCTTAGGGGCTTGTCCTTCAACTAATTCAGTAGAGATTGATGACCGTTCCAAAATATTTATATCATTGAGAGAACCAGGTAAACCAAAAAAGGCATGCCATATCCAAATATCATAAGAAGCCACAGCTTCCAAAATAATTGTTGGTTCTCGAATATGACTAGTATGCATACCTTTCCATGCCGTCGGACAATTCTTCTGTTTCCAATGCATGTAGTCGATACTTCCCAACATTCTTCGAAAGCCTCTTTGATTTTCAACTTCTAGCAATTTGGCAATATCACTCTCCTTTGGTGATCTCAAGTACTCATTAGAAAATATTTCCACCATTGCTTTAA
Source organism: Cordia subcordata (assembly GCA_028554755.1). Lineage (NCBI taxonomy): Eukaryota > Viridiplantae > Streptophyta > Magnoliopsida > Boraginales > Cordiaceae > Cordia > Cordia subcordata. The sequence goes on along the minus strand of JAPTOF010000010.1, from coordinate 11,966,948 downwards.
CGAATCTTGTCAAAGTCTCTACGGTTGTGCTTTCTCCAATTTTCACGTATTCATCCACTGAATCTGCAACATATCCATATGCAAGAATCCTTAATGTGGGGGTGACTTTTTGCAAGAAAGACAAACCTCAATGTCCAACAGAATTTTGTTTTCAAACAAAATATGAATCATGTGCTTCAACTGTAGATTGAATCCGAAGAAACAATGAACAGCTCATCGGAAATCTCCTTCAAAAAATATTATCAAGATAAATAGGATTTTCCAAAAAATAGTTGTGATAGAGTCTTTCATGACCTTGAACCCTGTCTCGCCATAAGAATGTATAACCATGGATAGAACCACGACTTACATGTTGTTGTCTCGTAAGTCTTTGATCTTCGTCAGCTAGCAATTGAAGTAACACAAGCTCCTCATCAAAGTCAAAAGAATCGAAATACTCCATACGTCGATAATTAGAATCCATAACTTTGGACACGAAATGTGATAAAAACTTGTTGCACTTTGAGAGAAAATGGTTTCAAGTATTACAAGAAAAACAAGGGAGAAGGCTAATGAAGTTCAAAAGATATGTTGCACTTTGAGAAGCTTGTTGCATGTGCATATATAGCCTTTAAGTCTCACTAACCATCATAAACAAAAAATTATGAAATGAGTGATAGAACATAAAGTTGATTGACAATACAATATATAAAAATATTTGACCAATTAAACGAAAAGCTTATATTGACAAAATGAGATATATATAATATTTGATCAATTAAACATGAATCTTGTATTTGACGAAATAAGACATAAAAAAGATTTGACTAATTAAACAAAAAGCTTGTATTTGACAAAACAAGATATAAAAAAGATTTAACCGATTAAATATAAAGCTTGTATTGACAAGATAAGACATAAAAGGAATGACCGATTGACCAAAAAGCTCGCATTGACAAAAACAAGACGTAGAAGAAATGACCGATTAAAAATAAAGCTTGTATTGACAAAAAAGTGATATAAAAATGACTAATTTAAACAAATAAAATAAAAGAAACCATATAACATAGTCAAGAACTATACAAGATAAAAATTAATATTAATAAAGAATTTAAAAATAAATTTAATATTTTAAAATATAACATCTTTATTAATTAATAAAAAATGTTAAGTAGTTAAAATATATTTTTAATGTAAAAAATGAAGAATAAATAAAAATATTAATAATTAAAAATCTAATACTCTTATAAATAATAAAAAACAAATAATAAATATACTAAATAATATGTTTAATTAAACTAATGATATGTTTTAGAGCAAAATAAAATATAAGACCCTTATAATAAGAGAATTGTTAGAGTAAAACTAAAATAGAAATTCCCTAAACTGAATATTTAGTGAAAAATAAGAAAATTGTAGAAATAGAATTGAAAATAGGAAATTCTAAAATTTAAAAAAGTGATTCGAAACATTTAAATATAAAAAAGAAATAAGGGAACTATTAAAAATAGTCTAATGCTAAGGGCCCTCAAACGTGCACTCTTGGGAAAGGAAATACTATTAGATTTCTTTTTCTTAAGCATGATAAAAGGAGGAAATTAAAAGAACGAAGATTACAGGTGAGAGGAGTGAATGTAGTAGAGAGGTGAGAATGAAAGTTCTAGAGAGGGAAACATCCTTTTTTATTTTTATTTTTTCTTTGATGTGATTTGATTTCACTAACTAGAGCCTTTTTGTCACACTTTGTGCGAACTTTTCATTCTTTTGATTTTGCACAATTTTTTTCCTAATTTATACTATCTTCGTTTTATGTTTAATTTAGTGAAATCAATAGAAGTTTTCACCTTTTCTTAACATTAATTAATTTATTTGAACTAGGAGCAATCCTTAAGATAGGAGAGAAAAAAGTGGCGAAATTGATATTAAGTATAACAAAACGAAAAACGAAAAACGAAAAACGAAAAATCTTAGCCAAAAACAAAGGAGTGATTTCAAGAGGTGGACCCCTTTTTGCTAACATTGTGCGCCTGTGTTTCAATTATTTTAGTATAAAAGATTCTTTATTGATTCTTTAGGAGTAATAAATGTCTTATTTGTGGGATGTGATGTCATAATAATATTTTTCTTTTTATGTTTACTTTTTCTTGAATATGGTGTGATAGAGAATTTCAAAATAATTTTAGTTTAAATGATAAAAAGTCATTTTTTATCTTACGTTAGATATATATATATATCTATCTATTATATTAACCGTGGCATCTATTTTTCTGCCCCTCATTCTTCTAAACTATACCAAGTTTTAACATTACTATTTATTGAATTAATCCTTATCAATGGTCTAGAATTTTAGTGCAATTTAACTCCTTTTTAGTGCAATTTAACTCCTTTCTTAGTGCATCTCCACTTTTTGACTCTAATTATTTTTTTCCCTTTTTAATTACTCTATCACTCTTTTTAAACTCATCCCATATAGGGCACAGGATTAAAAAATTAGTCTTAGCCATTTAACGTGTCCGTTTGAATAATTCTCTCCATTTTCGCCAGTAAATATATATATATATATTTATTTTGACAAGGACAAATTCAGTGGTACAAGTGCTCGAAAAAACATGCACACGGGCGCTTTGCTTTTTCGTAGCTTTGCCCAAAGATTCTTGTCTCCGCCATTTCCCAAGGAGTTATATAAAAAGACAAACGAAACCCAAACCCCACCTTCAAAAAGCATCCCCCCACAGCTTCACACACATACACACACTCACACTCATACTCGCACAGACCACTGATATTCTGCTTCTCTTGTCCATTTCGACTCTTCAGGTTTGCTTTCTCTCTCACCTACACTGTGGGTAAAAAAAAATGTGTGCTTTTATGTGGGCCGTTGGATATATACATACACATTCTTGTATACAAATTCTGCATGCACGTTTCCCCTAGTGATCAGAGCTTAAGAAGAACGCTACACCTTTTTTTTTTTTTTTCTTCCACATATATATATATTTATGATATATATACATATGTGTGTGTATGTATTGCTGTGTATATATACATTTGTGTATGTAGTTATGCATGCATGTATGAAGAAGTGTTGATCGAAGCTTAAGGAAAGTGCTAAACATCCCCTTTCTTTTTCTTTTATTTTTCCTTTGATGCTGTTTGTGTTAATTAATAATGTTAAGTTTTTTTTTTTTTTTTTTTGGGGTTTTAGGATACGTAGGAGACCATGACTCGAGCATCGCCGGCGACGGCTGTAGCGGCGGGGGAAGAGGTGGGGTCCACGGAGGAGGTGGTGAAGGCGTTGCTGGAGTACTTGGTTGATCCTCTGCTGCCTTTGAAGCCTTCCGCCGGTGCGCCTCCTCCACCGCTTTCGCAACAGCAACATGTCGCCAAACAGGTCTCTTTTTCTCTTGTCTTTTCTTTCATGGTTGGTAGAATAGCTGAAGAGTGCAGTGGGCCCCACCAGCTCGCTTTTTCAGATATCTTTCTTTTGTAATTGTACGTGTTAATGCTTGACTTTTCGTGACTTTTTCCCCCTTTTTTTATTTTTATTTTTGGTTGAAATTCCATTAAAGTGAAGGAATGATATTGGTGTGATCGGCTGGCGAATCATTCGGATTTTGTTTGTTGGGACTAGTAAATGCAACTGCGAAAGCATTAAAAACAACACATTAAATTTAATATAGCTTGTTCAATCTTGATTAACAATCAATCCATTTGATAAATATAATGGTTGGGCATTTTTGAACGGAAAAAAAATGGGAGAAGAAAATTCCCACACTTACATCACATCCTATTGCACCTGGCATCACGGAATGTGGCAACTAATCGCGAGCTAAAATGTCTTATTTGTTCGGAAGCTAGTACTCTTTCTAGTAGGAAAGTATTCCTTTATTCCGATTACCTCTGTGTTTATGTTGGACTTGGAGCCAGAACCCAACAAATTCTTTGATCATGAAACTGGCAATGTTCGACTACCCATGCATTTCGTGGAAAATTATGGATGAAAAACCCTTTCCGGAAATTACAAGTAGGAGAAAAAAGCAATGACTTAAAATTTAGAGATGACATGTTTTAGTGAAAGCAGTTGATAGTCTCAAATTACCATATTGTTAAGTTGAGCAAGTGGAAAATGTCTAGAAATTACATAATATGATGGTAAAGATACGCTATTGAGTAGTCATGTATATCATTACTGTGTGTGTTGAAAAATGTAAAGAAGTGAGTGTTGTAGTTAAGAAAATTGCAAGTAGTGAATAATACCTCAAAATGAAGTTAACCATCCTATTTCTAATTGAGAAATCTTGTCTGCTTCACTAGCTTCTAGCAGCTTTACTTTGAGACTTTTTCTTTTTTTGACAATTACATATATGACCATCGCTGCCACGATAAATTGAAGAATAGATTTTTATGGTGTATTCATTTCTCAACATTCAGCAATGATGGAAATCCAGACCTGGAAGAATCAAACCAGTGAGTCAAAGAAAAGAACTTGTTACACAATTGAGAATAGAACGACGAAAATATTATAGATTGTAAATAGCACATCTCTGCTTATAATACAAATACGTGATTGTGCATGTTGATTAAAGTTTTTCAAGGATGGATGAGTGGTTGATGACTGAGGGGCCTTATGGTTATTCTAAATAAAGCATAGTAATAGGATATGTCCATTTTGTACTCTAATAAACCTATTGTCATTGTGAAAGAATAGTGTTATTAACTGCGGGAGAGAACGAGCAATTTAGGTGAAGCCAAAGGAGGTGAACAAAGCATTTAATGGAAGATATAAAATCGTTAAGAAAACTCATGTAGGGTAGGAGAATTTAACTTCCTCTCTGGTTTGACTTTCGTATCACATATATGATTTCTCTCTTGACCCCATTTTGCTTTTAGGCCAGATTAATTTTTTAAATGTTTTTCTTGAGTGAAAATAGAACATTTCTCTCTTTTCTGGTGCAAGTTACTTCATTCCTTTTAACCCTCTCTATGGCATCAGAAGGATAAAACGTTTTGTCTGTCTACTGGTACTAACCTTCAGCCACTCAAAGTAGTGAATTAAACTGCAAACCAGGAGTGAGTGGACCAAGAGTAGATTAAACTTTTGACCAACATAATGACAAATGAAATAAAATAATTGGTAGGTGGTAATAGTGTTGCAACTATGAACTCCTCCCTGTTATAAAGAAATAAATTGAGCTTGAAGCTTGTGAGCCAAAATTCTCTCATTTTTCTGCAGATGACATAATTGGCTATTGTTGTGTCTTCCCATTATATTTGTAAATTGTCTTGGCTGACAACCTATAATTGGAGTTTGTACCTGTTCCCTATCTGCTATGTTTCTATGATAGTGAAACAATTGTAGCTGCTATATTTGTTACTCATCTTATTCTCATTGATTGCTTCAGTTGCGCGCTGTGGTGTTACTCTACAACTACTACCATAGGAAACAGCAGCCAGAGGCTGAATATTTAGATTTGGTGTCATTCAGCAAGTTGGTTGTAACTTTAAGACCTGCTTTAATGGAGTACATGAAGTCTGTGCATGGATCAGATTCTTCTGATTTAAATGATCTGGTGAATGAGCTTTCTGTGACGGAGAAGGGAATTATGGATGCCTGTAATGTATCTCTATCTTTAGAATTATTAAGAGATCTTCCTTGTATAGATGGATGGCCAACTTCTGAAGTTGCAGTGTTATTAGTAGACTCCTCCAAAGAAAATTGTTTTTTGTTATTTAGTTCTACCACTGATGGTGTCTGGTCACTCATCGAAAAGGGAGTTGATCATTCCAGTACTAATCCAGAAAATCAAGTAGATGGCAAGCGTTTGAACAAAAGGAAGCGAAACAGTAGAAGGCAGTCTACAAGTGAACAAAATGCTGATGAATCGGGCTTCCAACATCTTGCATTTTCAGCAGTTAAGGAAGTGACAGGTATATTCTCTTTGTATGAGTCAGGAAATTTGGGAGATTTAAGATTTGAAGACTCGCAGTAAGAAATGTTGGCCTTTTCAGTTTAGTGTGTATTTCATGCTTTTTTATTGTTTTGTGCATTGCATAAACTTCTGTTATATTTCAGCGCTAGTTTGATAGGTAGATGATGTACATTTATATCTTGAAACGACAAGACAAATCAAGAGATGTCTGATCTAGGTCAAGATAGTGGAATTTGCAACACTTTCTCCATGCATGGTGTAAGGCAAAGCATACTTACCAGATTTTGTCTAACCCCCTCGAACCACATGAGGATTGCACGTCTGCATTTGGGGTACTTTTGTGTATCGAAACACCAATTCATGTTCTATTCGAGGAAGTTGGTGATGTGAGCAGTATGCAAACTTTTACCCGGAAGATAATGAACGTGATCGACTCTCTTTTAGGTTTCTTCTTGATTTGCTGAAGCTACAATGTAATAGAGAGTATTGAGAGAGAGAGAAAGATATTTTGTATTCAGCTTACGCTTTGTTTACATCATTGAGCAGGTATTTGTAGACTGCTGCTCTAAGTGTTAGTTACAATCTGTTATGAACTGGTATGACTATCTAACTCTGTACCACTAACTATAACTAATTGCTTCTATGATTTTACACAAATGCCCTTAGTCTAACTGCCTTATCATCCCCCCTCAAGCTGAACTGTGGCAATGGCCATGGGAAGCTTGTTTCTGAGGTGACTGAACTTGGGAGCAGTGAGGGCCTTGGTGAATAAGTCTGCAACTTGATCAACTGTAGGTATATAATAGACACTGAGTTGATTGGCTGATACTTGTTCTCTGGCAAAGTGGAAGTCTGTCTCTACATGCTTTGTTCTTCCATTGTAGACTGGATTAGTAGCTAGGGCCAGTGCTGATACACCATCTCAAGTCAGAGAGGGTGCAGAGAGAGGTATATGCAGATCCTTTAGGAGAAATGTTATCCACTATATTTCTGCTGTAGTATAGGCCATAGCCCTATACTCATCTTCAGTTGAGGACCTGGCCACAGTGGCCTGTTTCTTTGAGCACCAAGATGTCAAATTGGGGCCTAGGAAGATACAGAATCCAGTAGTGGATTTCCTATCAGTAGAGTCAGATGCCCAGTCTGAGTCTGAGTAGGCTTTGAGCTCTAAAATCCCAGTTCTGAATAGCAAAACATGTCTCAGGGTCCTTTTTATGTATCTCAGAGTCCTTTTTAAGGCTCCATAGTCTCCATTAGTGGGCTTATGCATATGTTGGCACAAAGTGTTTATTGCAACTGCAGGTCAGGTCTTGTGACTGTGAGGTACTGCAGTGCCCCCACTAGGCTTTTGTAGTCTGTAGGATCTGAAAAGGGCTTGTGATATTCTTCTGAGTGCACCGAGGAGGATGTAACAGCTGGAGTAGACACTGGTTTGCATTCTGATAGTCCTGCCCTCTTGAGAATCTGATTAGCATACTGATGTTGATGAAGAAGTAAGTAATCTGATCCAGCTGACACTTCCAGACCAAGAAAATAGGATAGATTTCCTAAATCCTTCATTGCAAACTGCTTTCCCATTGTCTGAATTAGGTCATGTATAGCCTCAGAAGAGTTTCCTTCTATAATCAGATCATCTACATAGACAAGAAAAATCAGGAATTGAGTTGGAGTATGTAGAACAAATAAGGAATTGTTTGCATGACTGCACTGGAAACCTTGTTGAAGCAGAAAGGATAATAGAAGTTGATACCAGGCCCTAGGAGCCTGTTTAAGACCATAGAGGGACTTTCTGAGTTTGCATACACTTGTTGAAGCAGAAAGGATGATAGAAGTTGATACCAGGCCCTAGGAGCCTGTGTAAGACCATATAGGGACTTTCTGAGTTTGCATACATGTTGAGGATAATTAGGGTCCACAAAACCCTGAGGCTGCTCCATGTAAATGTCTTCTGAAATATAGCCATGAAGGAAAGCATTTGACACATCAAGTTGTCTAATAGACCATTGATGATGTAAAGCAAGAGACAGGACTATTCTCATTGTCTGAGGTTTAACTACAGGACTAAATGTCTCTGTATAATCCATACCATGCTCCTGATGATAACCCTTAGCCAAAAGCCTTGCTTTGAACTTGACAATACTTTCATCTGCATGTTTCTTTATTCTATAAACCCACTTGCAACCAGTGGGAGTTCTATCAGGAGGCTTAAGCACTAAGGTCTAGGTTTGTTGGCTGAGTAAGGCTGCATATTCTTCTTGCATTGCAGTAAGCCAGCATTGGTGTTTAGAAGCCTCTTTATAGGTTGTAGGCTCAGTGAGAGGAGGTACAGGATACTGAACTGAATGAAGTTGGTGCAAAGGGGGTGGTAAACTGTCTTAGATCTAGTTAACATTGGATGCTGATTTGTTGGAGGAGCAAAAACTAAGAGTTTGATGAACTGGATGTTGTTGTAGTGATGTCTGCAAGCTGCAGGTGATGTGATGGAAGAATTGAAGGACCAGAAAATGTACTGCTAGAACTTGGATGTGAAGGGAAGTCTGAGTTGGTGAGACAGAGGAAGATGAGGGCTGCAGTGATTGAGAAGTAGACCGAGTGTCCTCTGGGACAGAGGATGTAGAAGTTGAGACTGTGGGCTATTTGCAGGAGTATTTGACACTTGATTGGTTGATGATTGTGAGACTGACAGTGGAGGATTGTATATGGGTAAAGGAAACAATGGTGGGGTAGGTAAAATGGGTTCAGGATTGACACTAAGGGGCTTAGTTGGGGAGGCAAATGGAAACACAGTTTCCACAAACCTGACATGCCTGGAAATGTAGATCTTGTTTATAGTTTTGTCCAGGAACTTATACCCCTTGGTATAGGGAGAGTAGCCAAGAAAAACACAAGGAATGGACCTGACTTCTAATTTGTGTTTTGTGTAGGGCCTGATCCAAGGGTAACACAAACACCCAAAAACTTTTAAGAATGTATAATGAGGGGGTGTTTGGTGAAGCTTTTAAAATGGAGATATATTGTCTAAATCATGATGAGGTAGCCTGTTCATCAAATAGTTTGCAACAGACAATGCTTCTAACCAATAAGTAAGAGGAATAGAACTGTGATGTAAAAGTGCTAATGTTGTTTCAATAAGATGCAAATGTTTTCTTTCAACTTTACCATTTTGTTCAGGAGTATGAGGGCAAGTTGTTTGATGAACTATGTCCTTAGACTGAAGAAAGGTTTGAAAGGCATGGTTGATGTACTCTCCTCCATTGTCAGTCCTTAGGATCTTAATACAAGTGTCAAACTGATTTGTAATTAGAGCAAGAAATGTGGTAAAACACAGGGTAAGCTTCAGAATTAGCCTTCATAGTATAAATCCAAGTAAACTTTGTAAAATCATCTAGGAAAGTGATATAGTATTTATAACCTTGAAAAGATGGTACAGCAGATGGGCCCCACACATCAGAATGCCCAATTTGAAAAGGGGCAAAAGTACAAGATTGAGACAACTGGAAAGGAAGTTTATGTGCTTTTGCAACAGCACAATTATTACATTGAGTACTATGAGTAGGCAGTTTAACATTCAAAAGAGATGCTAAAGTAATGGAGACATGTTAGAAGGATGACCTAATCTGAGGTGCCACAAAGTAGTTGCTGTAGTGTCTTGAGTGGTTGAAGTGCATTGATAAGCTTGTGAGGTGAATTCTCTGGACTGGGAAGGCATGGCTGGAACAGGATAAAGACCTCTGCTACAGGGGCCCCAGAACTTGACCTACCTGGTCATGTTGTCCAGAATAACCACCTCCTTAGGAGTGAAGAGAATAGAACAGTCATTGTCATTTGTGAATTGATGAGCAAACAGAAGATTAAATGCAATATTAGGAACATGCACAATGTTAGGAAGAAGAAAGGAAGTAGGAGGAGTAAGAAAGAGGATACTAGTACCGGTGCCTTAAATGGGAAGTTGTTGCCCATTGCCCACTACAACACCTTCAGAACCTGTGTAGGGATGATACTCAGAGAGACAGTCTTGGTCCTTAGTGACATAACTGTTAGCCCCTGAGTCCAGGTACCACATGCCAGATGTGGTAAGAGTGCGATACTGAGTACTGAAAGCCTTTTTAGGAGAGGAAACAGATGGTGGTGCAGTATAGTTGACAGTGTCTAGTCTATGCCAACACTGAGGAGCTGTATGATTGGGTTTTGAACAAATCTGACAGAAAATATTAGGCTTGGAGCAATTCTGACAACAAACCTTGATGCCAGCAGTGGGGTATTGCTGAGAAGTGGGTTGGTGAGATTGTTTTGGGACATTTGACCATTCTGCACTGGATTCTGACCTGGAGTAGCTTGACCTCTCCCTCTAGAAGCAGAGTTCCTTCCTCCTCTGCCTCTGCCTCTAGTAGTGAGCAAGGCAGTATGAAGTTCTGTGAAGGAATTACCAGCAGAAATAGACAGGCCTTTCTTCATTTGAAGGTGTAATTCTTCTGACAGGAGATGGCTTGTTAATTGAGACAGAGTGAGGGCCTTCTTCTTGAGTCTGATAGGGGAAACAACAGTCATACACAGATGGAAGGCCTCTGAGTATGTAAAGCTGTAGATCCTCATCACTGACTACTTCACAAGCAGTTGCTAAGCTATCAGTGATAGCTTTTACTGAATCAAGGTAAGCCTGCATTGACTGACCTTCTTTGCTGATATTGAGAAGCCTTAACTTGAGGTGATGAACATGTGTTCTACTTCTGGAACCATATCTGTCCTCCAGGGTTTTCCAAATTTTAGCAGATGTGGATAGCGGCATGACTTGAGAGAAAACTGTTGGAGTCATAGTGGTGTTGAGACAAAACATAAGATTTTAGTCAATATCTTGCCAAGTGGAGTAAGCAGGATTTTCTACAACCTCTCCTCTGTCAATAATTGTTGGTGAAGGGCGGGGAAGAGCTCCAGTCAAGTAATCAAGCAATTTGTGAGACCTAAAGGCAGTGACAACTTGTCTCCATATAGCATAATTGGTATTATCCAGCTTAATTGAGACTAAGCTGTTGAGGTTCTGGATCAAATGATTGAGTCCAGTTGGAAGTTCAAAGTTTGTAGAAGAATTGTAAGAAATTGAAGAACTGGAAGCCATTGATAAAGAATCAAAACCTAATTTGAACAATACCACTTCAGCAAGCACCAGTGGTGTGTGAAGATCTTTCAAGTGAGATTGTAGCAGGAGAAAGCTGAATTTAATGGTGAATCAAAGCTGAAACCAGGAAATCACCAGAGGTTCGCGAGCTTGGAGAACACAAGTCCAAGTTGGAGAAGAGGCAAAAAACCTATAGATTGCTGTGCAAGCTGGAGATTTAGCTTCGCGAGCCAGAGAAGAAGATTCAAAGGTTTTATGTGGTTTTGGATGAAGATTTCTAGTTTCAAAACCCTAGTTTGCCGTGGTTAAACAGAGTCCAGGACCAGCCTGCTCTGGATACCATAATAGAGAGTATTGAGAGAGAGAGAGAAATTTTGTATTCAGCTTAAGCTTTGTTTACATCACTGAGCAGGTATTTATAGGCTGCTGCTCTGAGCATTAGTTACAATCTGTTACGAGCTGGCATGACTAACTAACTCTGTACCACTAACTATAACTAACTGCTTCTATGATTTTACACAAATGCCCTTAGTCTAACTGCCTTATCACAATGAAGGTCCTCATGAAAAATGGGACATTGATCCAAATGACACATGCTTGGAGGATTCTGCAATAAGATTAGAGAATATGAGATGGAAAGAATTGGAAGATGAATATGAGGGAACTTAACAGGTGGAAGAATTTCTTGGAATATGTTATAATGCTTCACCTACTACTCCTAACGAACAGGCTGCTAAGGCACCAAGAGGTCATGCAAGAGGGAAAAATGGGAAGAAAAAACAACTTGAGGTCTCTATTTGTTTTTGGTTTCTTGTTGGACCAAGTTAAAAGTAGTTGTTCTATTTTTCTTTATTTTGGGTTTATATTACTCATTAAAAAGTTATTTTAGTTATTAAATTTGGATTTTGGACTTCAAATTAAACCTTTTAGCAAATTGTTTTAGTAATTGATAAGCAAAATAAATTATTGCTCTACATATATTTGGTAAATGAATCTAATAGTTCTTCACAATGTACTATGAACCCTATTAGCACACCAAAGAAGTATAACCCGATGTACCTTATAAACTCCTAAGGCACGTATCCTGTACCCGAACTTGTACAGTGACTCACAACGTATTGCAAGCATGGTGACTACGAGGAAAACAAGTTGGATACTAGGGTCCAAAATATCTAGAGGGTGAGTTGAGATACGATTATAAAGGACTCTTAATAAATTATCTGGCAGTTTCTTTCAGAAAATTTTTTTACAGTGTGATGTTCACCTTTCTGATGTAAGAGCTAAATAGGTGTCTCTCTTCCTCCATGATTTGCTTCTGGAGAGTCCAGATGTTCTATAGTGGTGAAGTTTCCAACCACACGCTTAATTTAATAGAAAATGCTGAAAGGAAGATAAAAGTCTCTCTCTCTCTTTTTTTGTACTTGCACGTATAAGACTGCGTGTGTATGTATGTGTTTGTGACCATGCATTTTTGTTTCTTGCTCCAGGTCCATCTAAATCTTTAGCTTTCGTCAGAGAACAAATTGAGGAAATTTTGTTCTTCACATTGCATTTCATAATCGTTCAATTTCATAATCATTCGTTAAGGATGCATCCTTAACCTGAACCCATTGTTTGCTTGATACTCCTTCAATCATAGATCCACATGTTACCTAAACCCATTGTTTGCTTGATGCTTCTTGAATCATGTTGAAGCTTAGAGTTCTTGTGGAGTATTAAAAATCAAAAAGAAAACATTGGGAGAAAATTGATGTGTATTAAAAAATAATATTAGTCCCTCACGTAGGTGACTATATAGTATCCCTTGCTCAGCTTGTCCCTAAAGATCAAATCACTTTTCTTTGTCAAATGGTTATATCGCGCAAGATTGCAGATCTTAGTGATCATGCTTTTGGGGTTAATACCAAATCCACCATAGAGCGAGTTCATTAGTATTTTGTAAACATAGGACATTGCCTCATTACCTTTTCTCTTAGCTTCTTGTCTGCTTTCGAATAGGGTTGAAACAAAGCCCCCAAGAGGCAGCTATTCTTACTTGATATAGGACTAAGTACAATACTTAAGCGTTTCTATCTTCCGATATGGGAGAGAAAACAACACATTATTATGATAGTCTAACACTATTTTAACACTCCGCCTCAAGCTGGAGCATATGCATGTATGTATGTATGTATGTATGTAAATATGCCCAGCTTGTTACAAATGTATTCAACTAGAGAGCCTCCTAGTGACTTTGTTTTGATATCAGCCGGTTGATCATTCGAGTTGACATGCAAAATGACAATTTCTTTAGCTAACATTATATCTCTTGCAAAATGATAATCGATTTCAATATGTTTTCTATGCTCATAGAATACTGGATTTGATGCGATGTGCATTGACGCCCGATTGTGACAAACTAATTTCATGGGTTGAGAGCCATCCATTTTGATTTCCTTGAGCAGATGTTTTACCTATATTAGTTCACGTGGTTAACTCCATAGCTCGGTTTTTAGACCCTACACTAGAGTGATACACAATTGTTTGCTTTTTACACTTCCATGATATGAGGTTTCCTCCAACGAAAATGCAGTAGCTAGAAGTGGATCTTCTATTAATTGAACAACCAGCCCAATCTGCATTGGTATATGCAACAATATCAGTGTGTCGCTTATTTTTGTACGACAATCCTCTCCCTTGGGCATTCTTTATGTAGCGAAGAATACGAATGACATCATCCCAATTACTCTGTCATGGCGAACTATGAAATTGACTCACCAAACTTGCAGCAAAGGATATATCTAGGCGAGTCACTGTAAGATAACTGCTACTTGTGGATGGAGATGTGGAAATTTGTCTATCTCATTCTCTGTTTTATTTTCTTTTATTTGTTGTTTTTGTTTTGAAAAGGAGGAGGCAGGGTAGTATGGGGTTTGCTTAACTCCCACTTTTGCCAATTAATTGCTTCATTGTCAGCGGCTGGCAAGAGATTTCACTTGCGATAACCAGTCTTTGATTATCTACATATATGAATGCTTTCTTCACCATATATGTATATGTGTATGAGGGCAGATATGCACTTACTGCATTTATGGTGATAATGAAGATTACTACATATTCAATTTCTGATCAAGAGGATAGTAGGTTTATTATAAAAGAACTAGAGTTGGTGATGGGTTCACCATTAGGCTGGACAGTAGAGTAGATTGTATTTGTCGGCTTAATTGGTGTTACTAATGAGCTTGGTGGAGTTTTGATGCTTTAAAGGCAAAAAGCAAGTGTTTGTTGCAGATGTGGAGGTCTTGAGAGATTGGAGTTCATGATTGTGATTTTGGACTGTAGTGTGGAAAACTGGTGATATTGCGTTTGTTGATTGGTGGTTTCATGCTTGAGGTTGCTGTTTGTGTTTCTGGTGTTATTGGGGAAGTACTGTTTTCCCCCACAGAGAACCAAGTAAGGTTAATTGTTCTTTTTGCTGAAAGTCCATCTATGGGTGGCGAATTGCCTTATAATTTGGGTATAAGTAACCAGTAATCACATGTGAAGGCGTCAATGTGAGGACCACTACTCTCCCATATTCTAAATTTTACAATCCCTTGTTATAATGTGTTATTTATCTTATCTTAATTGGCCAAAATTTCAGTCTTTTCTTTATTAGTTTAAAGAGCAGTTGGTGTATGCTGAATGCTTTGTTGTATATGAACAGGTATTGATCGGTCTGACCTTATGGTGTTGGAGAGGCATCTTACTTACTCATTGAGAAAAGAAAAGACATCTGCTTGCTTTTACATAATGCAGTGCACTCAATCGACCAATGAAGAATTTCAAGTTCCTCTCAGAGATACTATTGAAAGGTATCATATAAGTCCCCATTCTTTCATAATGTGGTTTTTGGCCATTCATTATGAGTAGTAGAGGTTTAATTTAGATCCTCATTGATGCATTAGATATTGTCAGAATGCAAAATCTGTTCTAATTGGTAAGGAGGTCACCCTCTTAAAAGGTTTGAATATCTTGCTCGCTATGCTTGCCTTGTTTTTAGTTGACTTGTACCTTAGCCGACTTCATTCTGAATTCTCTTTTATTTATAATTCCCTCTAACTATATGTGCGGCCTTGAAATGATTTATGGGCTTCTTTTTGGAATGTCATTCTCTAGGCTGCTTATTGAGGCAGACACGAGTACTTGTTGAGCACTTTCAATCAATTGAACCTCTGCACAATGATGGAAGCTCTTGATATATTCTCTGTATTGTTGGATTATGACAGATAGATCAGAGGACACTCTTGATATATTCTCTGTATTGTTGGATTATGACAGATAGATCGAGTGTCCTCTGATTTTATCTCAAAATTGGTTGTTTATGCGTTTTGAAGCTCTTTAATTGTCATAGATCTATGAAGGTTTCTATATATTTGAGGATATTCAACTTCAGTTTCATAATGATACAAAATTGGGAATTGTCTTTGTATATGATGGTGGTAGCACAGCAGGAAGCAACAGCCCCTCACTTTTATCCTTCTCAAACACTTGCAAAGAAACTAAAGGTTCACTTTCCTCCATCTGTGCAGTTTTCCATGGTTTAAGAACATGACTCGAAAGTCCTTTTTACTGTTTATATATACCTAGGGATTGATTCTCTTATAGGGAAATGCATTTGTTAAAATTATCATAGAAAAGAGAAATAATTCATTTTTATGTCCTCTTTATGCTGAAATGGATGTTATCTGAAAGTCTGAACTTCAACAAGTTCTCTTATGTTATGTTATGTTACTCTTCTAGGAATAGAGGTCGAGTTGAAGCAAAGTCATTTAATTTTGAAATTTTTTGTAAAACCAATCTGTTTATGTCTTGATTCGATCATGTATTCTGTCTTTTGTGAGTATGCATTTGGGTGGTTTTGGAAACAAAGGTGATAGTTCTGCTTGTTGTGTAGTTTGCAGGCACCGCTGGTCAGAAGGAGTTCCACTGGTTGGACAATTACCCAAGTCATTGAGTATTATCACGTGCTTCCTTATGCCAAGATCATGTCAAGGTGGTTTTCAAGGTACAGTTGATGCTAATCTCAACTTCTTTTTTTTTTGGATTTTAGTTTTGGTATCCGACGTTTATATTTTCTGTTGGCAATTCCATATTTTATGCACTTGTTATTGTCTGTCTTGGATTATGTTATGTTGCTTATTGGTGCTAAGTGCTGTTGATTTCTGCTTGTTGTTAGGTAAACGTTACTTCTACGCTTTGATAGATGTTCTAGCTTACAGGTGATCTTATGTGTTGATAAATTACTTAAATTGTTGCAGGGAACTTTCCCCAGTTAGTTTGCAATCCCTGGAAGCGAGCACTATGGAGAACACTGGTGAAAAAAATGTTTCTAAGAGTACGAATCTTGATGTGGAGAGCGCACAGAATTCCATTTTGGATCTGGGAGATATAGATATCCAGATGTCTTCAAGTGTAGAGAATCCTTTTCAATGTGCAAGTAATGTAGAAAGCAACTATGCAAACTCTACTGGCGAAGACGATTCTGGTGTAAAAAACTCTAAGAGGACAAATGAAGAAGTTGTGATGGCAGAAAAGTCTGATAGAAGTTGTGACATGGAGAAGAGTTCTGAGGAAAAGATTACTGATGTTTGGAAAGATTACTTGCATGGCTCCGAGAGTGCTAATGTCAAAGAAATAGTTGTCAATGTCAGTGGCTCTCAGATGTCTGAAACCCTTTGTGCACAGGGTCTGAA
The DNA here is from genome assembly GCA_028554755.1 of Cordia subcordata. Classification (NCBI taxonomy): domain Eukaryota; kingdom Viridiplantae; phylum Streptophyta; class Magnoliopsida; order Boraginales; family Cordiaceae; genus Cordia; species Cordia subcordata. The sequence goes on along the minus strand of JAPTOF010000010.1, from coordinate 11,950,212 downwards.
GGAGGAGTCAGTGGATATAAACGTTTGTGGCTCTCGGAATGAAGAACTCTCTGGTGACAGAGAAGCTAATGGGAAGAGTTTCAGCTGCTGTGAGAGCTGTCACTGTGCAAATCCTAGTTCTGAGGTAAATGATGTCAGCAGCTCTCAGAATATAGATAAGCAATTTGAGAACGGAGAAAAATCTGATAAAATATGCAAAGCATCGGAGAGTAGATGCGACAACCAAGTTAGCAAAAGCAGTAATTTGTCTCTGTCCCCCTCAAAAAGTTTAAATGTTGATACCCAAGGCTGGGAAGATCCCTTGCTTGGTTTGCAGAGTGCTAATATCAAAGAAATGGATGTGACTGTTGATGGCTCTAAGATGTCTGAAACCCTTTGTTCCCAGGGTCTCAAACAGAAGTTGAGAGATTATGTCACTAGTTCTCAGGATGCAGAAGCCTCTGGTGACCGAGAACCTAATGAAAAGAGTTCCAGCTGCAGTAAGACCTGCCGTGGTGCAAATCCTAGTCAAATTGAGGCAAACAATGTATGCAGCTCTCTCAATGTAGTCAAGGAAGTGGAAGGTGGAGAAAAATCTGATAGATGTGAAGTATCAGAGAGTAGACTTGACAACCAAAATAGCAAATGCAATAAATTGTGTTTATCCGTCTCACAGAATTCCGATGCAGTTATGGACCTTCAGAGTAAGGAAAAAACTCTTATTAAAGAAATTATTAGAGACAGGACTGCCTCCAATTCTATTGCTGAAGAGGCAAGCGGTGTCAAGAGCTGTCAAGGGACAGAAAAAGATGGGGAAAAGTTTGCTGAATGCAGCAATGTCACCGAGCATTCTTGTGAAAAGGAAATCACTGAAAGGAAAACCACACTTTCATATGGTGTGCAAGATTCATGCACAGAATCAGAAAATCTAAAAGTAGATGATGCTTGTAAGAAGGAAGACCTCATTGGCATGGAAATAGATGAAAACAATTACAGATCATTGGGAACAGAAAATCCTCTTGGCAATGAGGCTAGTGCTACCATTATGGCTGAAAACAGAGAAGAATCTGATGATGGGCTTCCCATAACAGGTCTTACAAGCAAGGAGTCAAGTGGTGTAACAAGTGACTCTTCAATGCAGAAAGATAACACTGGACCAATTGGAAATTGTCTGTCATTGCCACTGGGAAAAGGCACGGATGACTCTTCTGTGACTTGCCCAAGTGATGAAGATAAAATTATGGATCGCAAGACATTCAGGGTTTACCATCACCGGAAAAGGAAATCAAGAAATAGTGATACAAAAGCTTCTATTGGAGGTGGAAATGTGGAGGTAATCTAACTTTTTAATCTTGTGGAAGATAATAGCCAGTCCAAGTTACTGAAAGCTGGTTTGAGCAGTAAAACAGGTCCAAGCAGCTGGTTTGACCGGCATGATGTCGGCTTGGGCTGAGTATTAAATGTTTACACAAAGGAGTATTAAAACTCCTATTAATAAATAAACTAACCATATGCTATTCTACTTTGAACCCATGTGACCTACCCTGCTGAAATCCCTAAGGCCCTCATTGTCTTCTTTCACTATTTTTTTTATGCCAACAAGAGAAGACATGAAGAAACGTTGTCAAATTGTGGTCAGCCGTCTAACAAGTCCAATTTTGTCTGTTTCTTTTTGTTTCTTCATTTCATCACATACATGGTAGGTGTATTTCCAATCAAATGGAAGCAGAAAACTGAACCTACGGTTGTTTTAAATTCTTATTGGGTTGCAGCTGGAGGAACAAAATCACAATGCATAGAAACTTGTAACATCACCTGATATCTTAGCATTTTCTTCAATTGTAGCTTCTTGGATCCCCCCCCCCCCTCCCCCGGCGCCCCACAAGATGGCTGCTTCATTTTCCTCAATTATTTAGAGGGGTTGGATTGAGTAATAATGTAAATTCCAAAAGAGAAAGGTAATTTGGAAGCCCAGCTATATTCTGGCTGTTTTTTTTCTCTATTTTCTTCTTGTTTTTGACCTGTACTGACTAAAATTTTTGGAAAATGATTATGGTGTGCAAGATGAACGGACAGACAGCTGTTTCCCAGTTGCATCAGTTCAGCCAGCCTCTTTCCATTATGGCCAAAAACATTGAAGATCATGAAAAACATTTTCTGCTGTGGTGATAAAGTTTCTAGTAATTTGTTTGTTTCTTTGTTTATTTTTCTATTCTTGATACTGTTTATGAAAGAGAATAATAGAAGACAGAAAAGAGAGGAGAAGAACTCCACAAAAGAGGGAAAGAAATTCTCCAAATCAGTTTAGAGAAAGTCTCACCCAATTATTTGACTTAGTAGAATTTCAATACTGGTGAAGTTCAATGCCTTGTGTATTTATGGATGTCTGGGACTAGATTCATATTTCTCAATGTTCAATCTTTTTTTGTGTTTGTGGTTGTCCGAAACTCAAAATGTATATTTGTGATTAATCATTCTTTAGATCCTAATTGGTCCTACTCTCTTTTTGTTCCCATTTTTTCGTCATTGAGAACACAAAGTCCCCGTTTCTCTTAATGCTTTGTTCCAAAGACCTTTGTGAATCATGTTATGTATTTATAGCATACTACTTTGAGCTGTGATGTTTTACCATTTGCAGCCATCAAAATTCATCACAATGACTTTCTAGTTGCATCTGTAAGTCTCAAAGGAAGTGATGAAAAGAATGTAATGGACTTAGTTTAAGAAACTATACAATTGTTTCTATATAGGCTAGTTATTCTTGAATTAAGAATTTGTTTTATGGCCTGAAAGGACTGAAAGGAGAGGCGTGATGGGCTGGGTAATCAGCTTCTGAGGTCTCCTATTCTTTCTTCATATATTTACCTATTATACATGGTATTGATAAATACACCAATGTCCTCTCTTCAAGCTTATGTTTTCAAATGAGGTGGTGCTTCAAACACAAGCTTAAGCTTTTAGATGAGGTGGTAACTCCAACATTGTATCAGAGCCTAGAAACATAAAGGTCTTAGGTTTTAAACTCACCACCACCCATTCAAAACATTGGCACTATCCATGTGTAAGACTCAAATACAAACCCCACTTGCACATCAGGTGCGTATTAATAGAATAAATAAATACACCAATATTCTCTCTACGTCTTAAGCTTTTAGATGAGGTGGTAACTCCAACACGCGGACTATAGCCTTGTGGTGCTCACTAACAATATATATTGCACTTTAAAGTCTCCTTATGAAATACTTGACATCTAAAAGCTTATGCTAATAGACTTGTGAAAGATGATGAATGTGCCCTCCTTTTTTTAGATACGTTATTATAATTTTGCCCCATGTTGTTTCTGGAAGTTTGCAAGTTGATAGGAGTAATCATCCTAGAGGTCTCAAAGTTGCGACACTGAGATAATTGGTTTCCATGCTCCCCACCAAACAAATGGGTGATGACATTTTTATGCCACACTTAGTGTGCTGCTGTTCTTCATCATCTGTACTTTTTATGCAATCCCACTCTTTTAAATGTCATCTTCATGCTATGGTTGCTGGAGGATCGAGGAGATTGCCAGAGGATTGAGGAGACAAACGTTTGAGCCTTTACCACCTCATTGATGGATTATCGATTTTCATGTTGCTCCTTGAATTTGGTTCTAGGGTGATAAAGTGGTTGTTTGAGTCTACTCTTGGAAGATGTGAGTGATGACATGGGATGAGTATGAGCACGTAGTTGTCTAGGCTAAGCAGCTGAAGATTGAGGCGTTGTTTAGGCTTGTCACTGTATGAAATCAAGGAGGGTAGAAAAAGCATGTGTTCTATTTATTATGAGTAGTAGCTTGGATATTCTAGATATGGTCTGATCAAAATATATGAAGAAAAATTTAGGAGGGAAGTATGGAAGAAAGGACATTTACCATAAAGTTTAGAAGGAGAAGAGTTTTACAAGTGCATGTGACATCTAAAGATTTACTCGAATATAAGGAACTCCTTTTGGGTATACAGGTGATCTGTGTATTGAAAGATTGAAAGGCTTGCAAAATGTTCTGCTGCAACCACAAGGAATACAACCTGGAATTCTAAGATGATTTTGCCCCATGACTACAAGTTATCTAGTTGACAACATACTTTCTGTATTAGTGTGGGATATCATAGAGTTGGCCGACCCTGGTTGTCACTGTTTATATATTGCTTCCTCCCATTGATTTGAATACAGTATGTCGGTTATAAGACAATGGCATTAGTAAGGTCCTACTGAAATCAAGCTATTTATTGTAAACCCTCACTCCTTGGTTACGTTACGATAATTGCCATAGGGTGAGTATTCTCTCCCATCTTATATGTGTAATTATATATAATGAAGGAGGAAAATTGGTTATTTTCTTTCAAAGAAAAGTAAATAATTTGAGGTTGCTTCACAATTTATGCCTTTTTTGCAGCTAAATAGTTCATGTCACATGTCTTTCGGTTATGATAAAATCTATGAAGGGTTGCAAGTGTAGTTTATGTGTAATTCTTTGTTTATATGCTGTACATTATCAACTGCCAATTAACAATCATCTATATGTATCTGACTTGGCTTTGTCTATTCGTATTATTAAATACTCTAATTTTGTACAGATGGAGACAGCTCAGACTATGAAATCCCGTGGAGACGGATGCGTAGCTGAAATTGCTAAGAACAGCTCTGCTTTTATTTCATCAGATCCAAATATTGTTCCAGTAACAGATCATGCACTGGTTCCAATCGAGCCCAGTGCTAATATTGACGAACACCACTCTGTATTGGTTTTAAAGAAAACTGAATTATCCCAAGCAGCACTAGGAGTTCTTTTACAGAAAAGGGAGAAGCTGGTAATAAATTTCTTTCATTTTTGGTTTTAACCAATAAAACATGTTATTGATGGTAATTTTTCTTTATTTGCTGGAACAAAGAAGGAAGAAGTTTGTAGTTCTGTCAATAGTATATTTTACAGATTTTACTCTTCTATGAGAAAGATTCTTGTCAAAGACAGGGATTTACTTCTTTTTGTCTTGATTGTTCTACCTTTGAATATTCAGTTAGTACTTTCTTGAATCTTTTCTTATCGAGATTGAGGGATGAGGTGGAACTAAAATCTTTGTTCTGCTGATTCCTGATCCTCAGTCCTTACCCTTCAACTTGCATCACAACGAAGAAATTGCTCACTCTTTCAGAAAAAAGGAAAAAAAAAAAAAAAAAGGTTGAGATACTTTAGATATGTAGTGCTTGTTGAGAACTGGTCACTAGATTTCTTTTGGATCTTTTAGTTTTAAAGATTTAGAAACATTTATTGATTAGGGAAAAATAGTAAGTAATGTAGATTAAAAAGTGTAATGGCCTCGCAACATCCTACATGCAGTTGTTGGGTGTAAGAGGAGCTTCACCAATATAGATGGAATTTATCCTGTATTTGTGTTCTCAAGGTTCAAAAAGATAGAAAATTTATCAATGAAATTTAAGGATTTATTTTGCTGATATTTTCTGTAGAAATTAATAGAGTATTCGAGATATGGGAGTTTCAGTAAATGTCATGGATTGGATATCTCGATTGTCATTATTATTTCCCTTTGGACATATCATTTGTTTTAGTGGCTTTTGCTTCCTATAACTGTTCTATTTATCTTGCACATACTTTTATATTTCATTTGGCTGTCATCAGTTGCTTCCTTGATTGATAGATGCCAGCTAACATAATTTGTGTTATTGGCTTCCATGGTCCAGTGCCAGCAGCAGCGAGAGATAGAAGATCAGATTGCGTCGTGTGAGAAAAGAATTCAGAGAATCTTAGATGGTAAATTTTCTAGTTTGACCTTGAGAAGTTTCTTCAGTGTCCTAGTTCTGTACCTGTCTCTCCTGTTGCCAAACAACGTGGATTCACATTCTCAAAAACTTGCATGGATTTCAGAAAATAAAAACTGTATGAACCTATAAATTTGCTCAAAGGCCTTGCCATTTGCAATTGGCTGTTTTGGTGGAAGGCAAATTGGGCCTTGATTCAAGGGCCTTAATTAGAACAATCTATAATAATTAATATACTAATGACATTTTAATACACATGAAAAATTTAAATAAATTACTAATAGTCATTGTAAATGCTACATTTCATGATATCTTGACATGGCTTCATATTTTGAAATTGATTGAATATTCAATTTACTATTGTAAGTATGGCCCGTATTCTGAGTGTGTGCTTTAGGAGTATGGGTCTTAGGGTTTGAGACCTACCTTATTTGATGACCTACCATATCTCTAGTCTTACCATATTTGTAGTACTACTATATTTGTAGTGCTATCATATTTGTTGCTTCTTGTACTCTATAAATAAGGTCTTTACCTATTGTATTGAATGTGAGATAAAAGGACACAGAGGTGAGATAGAGAGCGAGTGATTTTGAGCAGGTGAGGAGAGCGTGAAGGGTGAGGGCTCTTATGCCTGAGCCCCCTCTCCGTGTGTTGTATTCATTCTTATCATAGTGGAATTCTCTTGTGTGCCTATGGACGTACACAGAAAGCCGAACCACGTTAAAAATATTGGTGCTCGACATATTTGCATCTTTCTCTATTTGTTTTATTCTTCTTTCCAAACACCCTAATTCCCAACAAACTGGTATCAGAGCTCGACTTAAAGGACGAGACGTGACAATGTGGGTGAAAACACACAGGAAAAGTTCGTTATTTTGTGATATTTGTTCCACTGCTTTGGTGCACAGAAAGCGAATCATGAAGAAACTTGGACATGATTTGGCAAGAAAAACGAAAAGAACAAATTGCTATCCTGGGAAAGGTGACATCATGCTGATGTCATCATCAACCATTAGAGAAGCACGCCATCAAAAACCACCCCCAGAGCAACAACTCTCCAATCAGAGGACACCAAAAAAATAGGCAGGCCAAGGAGAGTTGAAAAATGGTTGCCACGTCGTTGTTTGAGATCATGGTGGCCAAAATCGACCATGGAAGGTGGTAGCGATGCTTTAACGGTGAACAACTATCGAGGGCTTTAAAGCTCGCACGAAGGACACCGTTAGAATCGCGGCTTCAATGCCAAGTTTTTGGTGGTGGCGGTGTGGCTCGCAGTGGCCGGAGTTGGCCCTGGTGCGAGCTTAAATAGGTGGCGGCTATTAGTGATGGTGAACTGTAGAGACGAGACGACTGTGTGATCGGAGCATATGTTGAAGGTCGTCGACTTATGGGGATTATATGAGCAGTGGTTGATCGGCATGATGATGGCTTGATTGTGTGCTGCAATCAGGTTGGATCGAAGAAGCTTGGTGCTTGTTTGGGTTTGCTTGGTCGTGCGTGGGAGGAAGAAGAAGGTCATGGGGTCCGATCCCATGCTCCGCGGGGCATTGGTCTTTGGTGGGCCTAGGAGATCTTAGCAGCAGATCTTTTTTGTTGGTTGATTAAGTGATGGCCTGAGGAGATCAACCCACCATGTTAGGAGGAACCTAACTACGCACCCTCAGCGGCAACTTATTAGACTTGTTAGGTGGTAAATCAACCAGCAACCATGTCCCATTGTAATGTAAAGTAGGCATCTCCTAAAGAATAGCAGCATGTCAACTTGGGTGACACAAACTTCTACTGCAAACATAGGAATGGATATGGAATGAAAAACAAGAAAAGAGACATAAAAAAGGGATACAGAACTATAAGAAACAAAATTAGAGATCAGATACCTAGTGGTGCAACATCAAGGACCTTTATGAAATGCTATGAAGCACCGACACCTTCAAAATGCAGCGTATCGCGTGTCAGACACGTGTCGGACACCGACACGCTCCGACACTTTCCGACACGTGTCTGGCAAAATTTTTTTTTAAATTTCCGACACATCCTCCGACACTCTCCGACACATAAATGGACACGCACGAGGTTTTTTTGTAATTTTTAAAATTATTTGGGGCACTAATGCAAATTCGAAAATAATTTTTAAAATAAAAGAAAAATCAATTTAACTTACTTATGCTGCTTATCGTCTTTTCCAGAGAAGTCATCTTCTCACTTCTCCAAATTCTTTCAGCAAAAAAGACTCAGCCCTCGACCAAAAAAAAAATAAATAAATAACTTACCTCCAATATTCCTGCACTGGGTAGAATTGAAAAATTATATTATTGTGTGTGTTATTATATGTTTGATTGAAAAATTATTGGGGTTTTTCAGGTCTATTGTTGTTGAACGTGAATTACAAGAACTGGTGGTTTTTTTCGTTTTCTTTTCAAGCATGAATTACAAAAATTGGTGGTCTCTTTTTGTGTCATATTTTGGGGGATGGCTGAAGCCTATGAAGCAAATTGATTTGCCATGATAAAAATGATATTTATGCAATATATTCATGATAAAAATGATATTTATGCAATATATATAAAATTTAAATATTTTTTTATTTAACGTATCCTAAGCGTATCGTATCCTAGTTTTTGGAAAAAAGACGTATCGGCATGTCGCATCGTGTCGCGTATCGTGTCCTTGCTTCTTAGACGAAATGTAATGGGAAGGCCGAGCTATGGCAACATGGGGGCAAGAGAATGATCTGGAGACAACAAGTAGATGACACCGGCATAGATGGTGGAGAACTAGCCGAATATATACTCGAAGGTCAATTTGAACCAGTCATAAGTTGATAGGTAGTCAAAGAGTAGGAACAGAGGGAAAAGGAAGTGTTAAAAGTACGCATAGGACAGATAAAAAGACCTAATCACTAGATCAGGAGAGGGACTAAGGAAAAAGAATGAAGCTTGCGAATGAAGCATGCATAACCAAAAATTTGAGATGGTAAAGAGTAGCAAGAAAACAAAATGAGAAGCGGATCTAATCATGCAGTACCGGGGAACGCATTTTGTTAATAAGATAACAGGAAGTATAGACAACAACAACAACCCAAAAGTGAAGAGGTACATGCATATGGAGAAGTGTATGAACTGTCTCAATGAGGTGGTGATTCTTCTTTCAAGACACCTTATTTTGCTGTGAAATGTGAGAGCAAAAGGATTGGTAAAGAATACAATCTGATTTCATAGATGAAGAGAAAGAAGAATGAAAATACTCTTTGGTTTTATCACTATGAAGAGCTTGAACAGGCACACCAATTTGAGTGAGCTAGGAAGTACAAATTCGACAAATAGACACTTCATATGCAGTACGGTGATACATCATTTTTCCAAAAACTAGGATGCGACACATTCGGGATATGCTAAATAAAATATATTTAAATGTATTATATGTAGCATAGTTATCAAAATTGTATGATTCACAATTCATATCGTACGATTAGATACGATTCACGAATAAAACGATACGTATCTAAAGGTGAATTGTAGCTATTAGTGAACCGTTGCCGAATCGTATGATGCACGATTCGAATTGTACGATTCACCTACGATTCACTAAATCACCACATTCACATTGAACCAAATTTAAAACTCACATTAAAAAGTCCATTTGCTAAGATAAAATTGAAAACCTATTGTAAACCCAAAGAAACCAAAAAGAAAAGCCCATTTGCTAGATGATTAAAATACCTTCCATTCAAACATCAAAGATCAAACATAATAAATCTAAAAAAGAAACAAAAAGAAAGAAAAATAAAAACATAGTGTTTTACAACATAAGATGATGTTTATATAACTATAAAGTAATATGGTATTGAACCCATTAACATATACTTATTTTACTCTTTTCCAGTAATTTACAAATTATAATTACATCTTCATATAAACTAAAACTTAAATATTTTTATCTTCCAATATCTAATTGCTTCTAAATTTTACCATTAAAATAACCTAATATAACCAAAAAACATGTAACAATATCAATTCAAATAAAAATTTTTAATGCTAAACATCAAATGGAACCATGATATATTTGTTTTATGTACTTTTAAGTTTGTGGCCGAATCGTTACGATTCACGATTCAATACAATTCACGATTCAAGAAAATGACATTTCGATTCGCGATACGATTCACGATTTGACAACTATGATATGTAGTGAATAATAAATATCATTTTTATTATTTTAGCCCTTTAATATTTTGAACTTTCAATAACAAAATTATTACATGTAAATCTTGACTCACTGTAGCTTGTTTGTATTTATATATGCATGTATGTATGTATATATGTATATGTATGTATAAATATTTCAACCTTTCAAAATCAAAATTAGTACATATAAATCTTCACCTATTATAGCTAGTTTATAATCACAAGCTACTTTGAGTCAAGATCAGCTTCTTTTCATTGATGCTACTGCAATTAGGGCTTTTTAGGGTTTGTGAGTGAGAAAGTATTTAATTTTGAATGATAATCGATCTGCGGGTGAGGGGTTTTAGTTTTGGCATTTTGTCTTTTTCACCCTATATTTTTCTAAATTGCATTGAAACCTAAAACAAATTTTAAATAAAAAAATCCCGTGTTTTTGAGAGTATCCCCACGACGTATTCCCCAACATCTCTAACGTGTGGAAAGAATAAAAGAAAAGATATTATTTGGCAAGTGTCATGCACATTTCGGTCACATGTCGTAACATGAGTGTCAATGCTTCATTGTGAGTGAGACTTTAAGCAATTAAGGAAGTAAACATAGGAAACAATCAAGACCTTTCTTCATTAAAATAGCCAGGTTATATGAGAGTAATCAACAATAAAGGTAACAAAATAGTGAAATCCAAATCTGGAAACAATATAATTAGAAACCTAAATGTCATATGAATAAGTGCAAAAGAGGCAGTAGCACAGTTATTGACTCGATCTCTAATATGACTCAAGCTGGGAACCATTTTCTTAAGACTCGATGAGGATGGATGACCAAGATGGCAATGGACTTGCCATGGTGTAGGAACATCATGCAAGTCGGCAGGTTGGTGAACCTCAAGGTAGTAGGGTCTTTGCATCTCACAATTGTATAATCTTTATGCCCGTTTGCAAATCTTGAAGAAACATAGAGTGAAAAGTGAATGTAATAGAGCAATGAAGATGTTTAGTAAGCTCACAAACAGATAAAGGATTAAAGGAAACTCTAGAAGATATAAAATAGACGCAATAGAGAAAATATGGGATATGCAATACAACTTTCACGAATAGAAGCAGAAGAGCCATCTGCAAATGTAACATTAGCCAAGGAGTTAGGTAAAATATTGGAGAATAAGGAAACATTAAGACTAATATAGTCAAGCCCATTGGAATCGATTATCCATGATCCATGGTCTGGCATAGTGCGAGAAAGAAATGCAGTGTGTTGAAGCATATTTTGGCTTTTAATGTACTTGGATATATTATAGCACTAGATTAGACAATAATCAACTCTGTTTCCTTATTGAGCTAGTTTTCTTAGTATGCTAGTTTCCTTAGTATATAGTTTCCTTGTTAGTCTAGCTCTTTGGTCTTGCTTACCAAGTTATGAGTCTTATAAATAGGCTTTCTTATTGTATTCATTAGACACAAAGAATTTACAATGTAGTAATTACGAGTCTTTCTTATCTAGAGTCATTATGGTGGCTTCTATTTCTCTTCAATATGCATATATTTAACCGCCATGTCTTTTCTTTTCATTTTTATTTCAATGTGGTACCATAGCTACCATCCTAGTAGCCTATGTTACTAATATATCACTTTTACTCCACTATTGAAACTATTAATCTCATCTATTGTCTTCCTTGCCAACCGAGTATTTGCTGCCTTTGTCATTGTTTTCTTACAATCTGATTTAGACCATTCTGCCCTCTGTTTCTTCATATTCTGCTCAGACCATTCTGGTCTCTATTTCTTCACATTCCAATTCAGGCCATCTGTTTTGGCATTTGTTTCTCTGCACACTAATACAGACCTTTGGATTCTATCTATGCTTCGAGAATGATGAAAGTTGGCATTGAAGCTGCGAGGACCTTGGTGCTCTTGATACCATGGAGAGAGAGAGAAGGGGGGAGAGGAGGGAAAAAATGAGCTGAAAAATGATGGTATTGTTATTGTGAAATGATAGTATTTGTAGATTCCAACTAACTTTGGATCCTAAAGTCTTGTAACTAATCTAACATTTGCTATAACTAACACATCATAACAGCACATGTGCTTAAAAAGCTCTATTCTCTATAATAGCTTATCATATGACTGCATATGCAGTCCTAACTTGCTAGGTGCAAGTAAGTTCTAGATTAGAATGTCTTCTAACTGTCTTGCTCAGCCGTAACTCATCTCTCTCCTGGTCATGCAACTCAGGTAGCTGCATCTTCAATCCTGGTTTGACTCCTAGCCTGTTGTAGTTCATCAATCATTCCAAAAGCTGCACCTGAAGCTGGGTCACAGTTCATCAATCATTCTTCTCTAAATGGGAAAATCACTAACTCCAAATTCACCATATAAGATTGTAGACTACTTCTTGTAGCACCAATTTTAAGATGGAACCTGAGTTGTCTTAATAGTAATTTTTTAAGAATTTGAAGAAAATATGCGTGGAGAACATACTTGATAAGCAGTGTATCCTTGCCTTGTTCCTGCTTGGAGATTTGGCTTCATGCTTCAACATTCTTTTTCTCCCCTCTTTTTTCCCTCCCCAAGAAATAACTTAACTATGTCTCCATATCAGTATCAAGGACACCTTTAGAAAGTTTGTTGTACACGAAAGCACTAAAATTCACAGTTTTGACTCTTCAAATTATGTGGCAAAAGGAATGCCATAAATTGTTGATTGCCTAGACCATAAGATCAAACCAGGACCTGTTTGGGATCTTTTGTCTGAAAGATCCTCTCTCTTATTGCTTCTGTGTTACAGAAACCATGATTTACTTCTTATGACATAAAGTAGTCTAGATTGGTAGAGTAAAGAGTGCCAGATTTCTCTAACAGCATTTAGAAATTTAAATTGCATCTTTAATATAGAATACTAATGATACTTCCAATTATATTTCCTCATTGTTACTTGCATAGGTAATGAAGATAATCTGGGTCTCAAAATAGATACCATTATAGATTGTTGTAGTGAAGTTCTCTTCCAAGACAAATCCCCTGTCCAAGACAAATGTCATCAGCAAACTGAAGGTCATGGCTCTATTCAGTGCCTGAGGGCAAAGAGATTGTCCGAAGCTGTCCTCACTGGACAATATGCATGCCAGGTATGCTTTAGAACTTACATTTTGTTTTAAGTCAAGAATCAACCTGGAAAACTATGTTCATTTTATGACAAGAGTCCCTACTTAATATTGTCATTTTAGTACACTTATTTTTATTCCCACATCTAAATTGCTCAAAATTCAAAAGTTATCCTTTGTTTCTCTCTCAGGCCGTATCATCAGTCAGCTAGATTAGAATAAATTTCATTTCATTTTCTTTTGCTGGTACTGTAATAATATTTGGTCATTGTAATTTACATCTCCATTGACATAGTAAGCTAAGCTTTTGCGGCGGATTGTTTAGATGCCACTCTTTTAGTTGTCTTGCATGCCCTGATCTATCATCTTTTATGATGTGTTTTGTTCCTGGGGCTTCGTGCTTCCATTTATTACATAAGAGTAGGAAACATTCCTCTGAGAATTGTCTTAATGTGCTTGTTAGATGTTGAGCTTTAGATCTGCTATAGATGTTTAATCTGAAGAGGCTTAGTTACCGTTGACATTATGGTTTGGATTCTCCCAATGCTCAATCTTGTCTAATTTTGTCTGGCAGGAGTTGGATGACATATGTTGTGAAAACAATTGGTTGCTTCCCAAATATGTTGTATCTGTATCAGATGGTAAGAGATTTAAATTTTTCCAGTAACCACTCTGTATACTAAGGCAGTTTGTACAAGTTAACATGGTCAAAGAGCAAAGTTTGTTCTTTTATTTGTGTGTGGACCAAACGGAACCTTATTTCATATTGTGTGGTGAGCTTAATGGCTTTGAGATGCAAGTCCCAATCATTCCTGTTCAGTGTCATCTTCTCCAATAGCTCAATCTACATGAGATCCTATTGAAGTGTGTCTGTGAACTTCCCCTTTGTCCTTCCTCTGTCCTCCTTATGGTTTGTCAACCCATAACTTTCACAACTATTGACATCTCCCTCCAGAGGTCACCTCTATTTCTTAAATATTAAAACCATCTCAAACAATTCTGTCATCTTTGTATTGAGTAAGTCCAGCCTCCACATTTCCCATAACGACATTATCTCTAATTCCATCATTTTTGGTACTACCATACGTTTAGCACTCTCATCTTGTATTGCCTATTGATACTCCCTTGTCGATTTTTATGCTATCTTATAATACCAATATGTAAATTTGTGGAGTATTCTCCAGTAACACGAAGACTCCTCTTTCTTTGACCTCTTTAACCGTAGATTTGGGTTATGTAAAGTTGACCTTTTCTGGTATTCCTACACATGCATTCCATGTATTTCGTCTTTCAAAATTCAGCCTAAAAGACTTCTCTTCTTGAGCCTCTCTCCATACCGCTAACTTACTTTCAAGGCCTGGCTAAGATCCATTCGCCATGACAATTTCTTCCAAGTATGGCATACCCCATGGCTCCCCACCCTAGCTCTGTGCCTCAGGAGCTTGCCATGACTAGAGCAAAATGATATGGGCTCAACAATCTCCTTGAAAGGGTTGAAACCATCAAAAATAACACAGTTCCATCATCTTCCTTAAGAAAATGATAGCTTTCACTATCAATCTCTCGGGCATTAATCACAGTATTAAAATTTGATCTCTTGCAACATATATCACATTCTCCTTACGAAATATTTATTGTTTCTATTGATTTCGTCCCAATCACCCTTTCTTATACTCCCGCAGTATGCTATAATTACTTTAATCCTGGGAAAATTCGCTTTGTTCTTGCTTATTAGTACTTAGTACTTCTCGGAGATTGAGTTTTGATAATGTAAAATGCTTGTAGGTAGAAAATTTAGGTGTTCTTTTCTTATTCCTCCTTTTGTTTCCTTTTCGCAGATTTTTGGGAAATGGGGGTTGGGCAAGGGGGTTTGGGACTGCATATTGAAATAGAGAAGAAAGGTTTCTCTTATTGTCATGCACCTCTCATTATGTACATACTCTGCCTCAACTTGAAACTGTAGACAGCTGATGTATGTTTATCGATGGTCTCCCATCTTTGCGTTTGTTCTTCAGCATTTGCTAATTGTAATTATTGAATTTCTTCAGGTGGATTTCTTGCTCATGTGGTTATAAAAGGGGTCGATTTTGAGTCTTCCGCAGAGGGTGTCTTGTGCTCCACCC
Source organism: Cordia subcordata (assembly GCA_028554755.1). Lineage (NCBI taxonomy): Eukaryota > Viridiplantae > Streptophyta > Magnoliopsida > Boraginales > Cordiaceae > Cordia > Cordia subcordata. The sequence goes on along the minus strand of JAPTOF010000010.1, from coordinate 11,935,018 downwards.
CACGTGAAGCACGGGAGTCAGCTGCTGCTCAGATGATTACTAGATTAAGGGCAATGACTGGCCAAACCAGCTAGAGGGCAAACAGCCGAGGGGAAGCACAACCATCGTTGCTTCTCTGCTTCACTTTTAATGGCTGAAAAAAAAATTGTATGTGGCTATTACTTTGATTACATACTTGTGCATGTTTTAGATGCAATATATGTCAGGTTCACTATGTACTCAAGTATCTATCGAGTTGCGTTTCCATGATGGGGTTGATAAATGCAGTCTGCCTCTCCTGCTGTTCATGTTGTTATGTCCTGTGACTTGATATTGTAGAAGACTTGCAGTTTGAAATTTGCTTTCGGTGAAAGAGGGAAAACACATTGAAGATCGGTTAGCATTATAACTGTTTTCGTGCTCCTCCCTTGGTATATGTGGTACATAGCAGAACTTCATACAAGTTAAACGTGCAGCTGCAGTGTCCTATTTCTTTGCTCGATTTTATTTTTGTTTTCTATTCCTCTCTCCCCAACGAGCAAGGGCTGCAATCAGGGGCGGGTTGCAGTGGGGTCATGGATAGCAGTATCTCAGTCAGTCAGTATGTTGAATGACAAATTTTTCGTGTATATAGCTTTGGTCTTCTGACCGATATCTTCTTCTCCATTTCTCCCTTCCCAACTTTCCTCAGGGACCATGCACTAATTTGGCCAGTTATATTATAATCCTTTCCAACGAATGTTCAATTTTCGTCCAATATTTACTGCATCTTTACTTTCATCTTTTACTAGGCTAAACTGATTGTTCATCTCATGGAAATTGAAGTGCTTGAACGCAATCTAGTTAATTAATTGTATCATCCAAGAAAAGTTGGAAAATCTCAAATTCAAAAGAAAGATCCAATCTAAGGCGCAAACTCTGAAACAAAGAAATTGAACAAGAGGAGCAAACAATAATGACCACCAACATTTACTTCATCAAAATTTTAAGCCTTCTGAGTACAAGGTCTCGTATTGCAAGTAGAAGGATGCACTACAATGTTCAATGCAGGTTCTGAGTGGTGTGCTGATGATGTGGAGGCACCAGACCATAAGGAGGTGGCTGACCACCCATAGGTGGTGGCAGAGTACCATAAGGAGGCCAAGGACTATATGGAGGTAGAGGACAATCAGGAGGATGTGCACCGCCTATCGGAGGAGGAAGAGGGACATGGTGCGGAGGGTGTGGCTTCGGAGGGAACGGCTTTGGCGGGAATGGCTTCGGTGGAAATGGCGGGAATGGCTTCGGTGGAAACGGTTTGGGAGGCTTCGGAGGGAAGGGGAAGGGTGGAAGTGGTGGAAATGGTCTCGGAGGCTTCGGAGGGAAGGGGAACGGTGGAAGAGGTGGCAATGGGAAAGGGATGGGTGGCAAGGGTTGTGCATACCCGCAAATCCCATACAAGCAAAGGCTTGGAAATCTACATCTATGTTGGCAGCTACCACAATGAAATGGATTGGTATTGGTATCAACACATAGGCCTTCACAACATTGCCAAGTGAATGGACATCTAATCCCACACAACCCACAATTGTTAACATCAGAAGTAACATCAACACATCGGTTTCTACAACAAAGTCTTTTGACTCTTGGTGGAAACTCCCCTTGGTTACATATCCATGGCCTACTCCAACACCCAATGGCTCTTGGATTCCTCCTCACTTTTCTAAGCCATTTAGACGTTGTTGTCAAGTTGTTGACATTCATAGCATTGTGTTGTAGTCCATTCACTACTATCGATCTCCCCTCAATTCTCACACTTTGCAATAACACTTGTCCTAATAAGAACACTATGACCAATAATCTTGTTGTTTGTGTACTAGCCAATTGCATTTTCTTTTCTTTTTTTTTAATTTACCAAAGACACTTAGAAAAGTGCACACTATCAATCAACTTTCTTGATGATATAAATATGTATTCTCTTATTGTACTTTTATTAGTAGAAAGTGTGTGCATGTGTGTGTATTTACATAAATGTGTGTGTATATATAGGGTGATGTATAAGATCTTTCTCTACAAGTATCATGATCTTATTATGAGGGTTACTTGAGGACTCGTGTTGTGGGGTGGTAGGCATGGCGTGGGTTGTTATTACCATTTCCGTGATGGGAGACGCTGGGTTACTTTATACATGTTATTTACTGCTTCACGTATATAGTTATACCGGTGACTTAGCCCCTATTAGGTTTCACTTTTTAAGACGACTTTTCTATGCTTTCTTTTCCTTTTTTGGGACAAGTCGAAGATATTATCAAATAAATAATTAGTCAAATTTTCTTTTTCACAATATAAAGTTTCTAAATGAGATGACTGTAGTATGATGTCATCATCAGATCACGGAGGATATTATCTTGACTTAAAATGATTATTTTTTTCCCAACTTGCATGCATGTAAATAGAAGTGAATTTTATTTTATTTTATTTTTCCCTCAAGGAGACTAAGAGTCTATTTTGCTCAACTTTTAGATATTCAAAATTACTTTTTGTGAGTTGAAAAGTTGAAACTAACCTGTTTTGCCCATTTTTAAAAGAGTTTTAATATAAAAACTAAAGCTGAAAAATTAGAAGCTCCAATTGGAGTTTTTAAAAAAAGTTTTCTTAGAAACTATTTTTATGTCATGTCAGAAATTATTTCTCTTTATTTTTTTGCAAAAATACTATTTTTTATTTTTAAAAATCTAATATTAATCTCAAAACAACTAAAAATTCAACTTCTAAAATAAAAGGCAAAATAATTAACTACTTTTATTTAACAGAACTTTTATTCAAAAAGAATTAAAATTAATACGGGCGTCTTGGAATACAATTGCCCCTGCTTGTCAATATATATTGGATAATTAAAGTTTGTAGCCTTAGATAAATTGATCCTTTAACTAGAGCGTGTGCAAGGGTTCAAGTGTGTGTATGGTTCCATGTATGCCAAACAAGCTTAAAACAAGTATGCCAAATGGGTTTATATTAATGATATAATTAATTTATCTTCCAAATCTATTGGCAATACCAAGTTCTTTCCTTTCATATTATCCTCCAATATTTTTGTTCTAGATTTTTTGAGATTATATAAATATGTTGACTACTGTTTTCTGCAAGGGTAACCTGAAGGCATGGTAACTCTTGAATTAGTACATGCTATATTGTACATGCATGAAATATGACTGGAGGATAGTGAAAAGTCATTATTAATGTTTCCAAGAAAATGCGTTGAGTGCTGGGAAAAAAAACCATAGTCAATTCTCTTGGTGGTTTAGATTAGTTGGTCCGATTTGAATAATATTTTACGAAATCTATAAGACGTGAAATCTATAATAAATGTGATAAAGTTTCAAATATAGAAAAAAATAAGAGAAAAATGAAAAATTAATATATATATATATACACACACACACAAAAGTGCTCATCTGATTTTTCGTACATGCTGACTTCATGTTAAAGGAGTTATGCTCTCCTGCATGTGAAAGTACTAGCGATCTATTGGAAATCACGTACGAGAAGGCAAATGCTTTCTCTTTAACCGATTGAAAAAGTAATTGTATAAAACAAGGTGACATTTCATAATTTAGGGAGGTGAAAGGACTGAAGGAGAGCTATTGATAAGCGACCGTATTCTTCAGATTCACATTTGCGGTTCATCTATATTTATAATTTATAATATGTGTAAAAAAATGACCATGCCAATTTTTATTTTTATTTTTATTTTTTTGACAAGTTGATGTGTATAAGCTCAAAACAAGCCATTTGAACATGGGGCATAAGCTAGATGATGTCGCGTGTTTGCTTACTAAATGGATGCCACGTGTGCTGATTAACCAATCAACTAGCAAAATATGCTCACTATACGATTTGTTAGACACATTAATTATTCCTTACATGTTATACATATTATTTTTCCTTTTGTTATCCCAGTAATTATACAATGATATACCATATCTTTACCATGTTGTCTTTCACGCAAAAACCCTAATTTTATCATTTTCCTTTCAGATTTTAAAATGAAACTCTAAGTTCTGCATTATTCTTTCCATGAAAAAGTGAAATCTTGCAATTTTCACCCATAAGATGCTCGATCCAATCAGATTATATTAGAAGCCCTAATTTTCCTATCTCGCATCTCACATTCGATCATCTAAACCGATCTTAATTACGGCAAATTCTAAAATTATGCCATTCTCACCCATCAGAGACTCAATCCAATTGAGTAAACTATACCACATCCTGATTCTGAAATGGAAACTCTATTATAGTCTGCATTTTTATTTCCTTGCATTTGAATTGGAAATGTCCGGAAATCTTGGGTGCTAATTGCCTTGGTGGATTTGACGATATGTAATTGATGGTTTTAATGGTATGTAAACTATATATATATATATATATATATATATATATATATATATAGTTTACATACCATTATAGATAGATGTTGACGATCCTGTACATTCGTAATCTTTGCAGTGTGCATATTTTTTCCTTTAAGCGTTCATCAGGTATTTTGACTCATCTCTTGACATTCTTTCCTACGTGTCATGTTGTACACTATATATTTGGAATATGCTATAACCATATTCCTAATTCCTAAATGACCATAAAAAAAGCCTATGGATTTGGTCACTTGCGAAATGCCTTGACATGGCTTCATCATAAGTAAATATTAAAGTGTATTCAATATGACATAGAAATGGACTATTAAAGTGTTCAATTTCTCCACCATTGATTTACCATATGTATTTCATAGTGTGTGTCATTCTATTTCAACCAAAGGCATGGATTTTAATGTGCCATTTGTTCATTTATAACAATATGCTATATTAATAAATTTAATGAGGACAAGCTTTAAGGAAGAAACATATTATATAAATATATATATATATATATATATTATAATATAACATAATATAATACATAATGCTTGAATGACATATGTTAGATTCTTTTGTTTTTTTTTTTTTTCCAAAAACCGCCCACCCCTGTATGTTAGATTCTTTCATCTTTTAAGTCATTTTAATACTTTAGCAGTTACACAATATATTTTATGTATAAAATATAAAATAAAATTAGAATAAAAAAATAAAAGTAAAAAAATGAAAATAAAATAAAAAAGATAAAGAATTAAAAATTAAAGAAAAATATCAAAACACTTAAAATAAAAGCTAGAAATTAAAAATAAAAAATACAAGTAAATAAATTTAAATAAATAAACAAACAAAACTTTAAACAATATTTTTAATTAAACATACTATATATTGTTAAAAAATTTTAAATGAAAATTAAAAATAAAGCTGAAAATAACAAATTAAAATTTTAAATTATTTTTGAAAAGGAACTAAAAAAGTAAAATTAAAATTCAAAAAGATAAAGAACTAAAAATTAAACAACTAAAATATCAAAATATTTAAAATTAAGTTAAAAATAAAAAATAAAAATTACAAGTAAATAAATTTAAATAAATAAATAGAACTTTTAGCAATAACTTTAACTAGACATACTACAAACTGTCTTTTATACAATAACAATTTTTATTTTTTCACCGCAAATTGCAACAATAATACCAAATTGGCCATTAATTGTCAATTAGTTAATGATTAAAATAAGATATGTTTGTTCGATATAAAAAGTGTAAAAAAAAAAACCATCTAAAGCATGGAATATAGTCGCACTAGTTCAGTATAAAATCTCTTACCCATATTCACTTGAGTAGGATTGGCTTTCTAAAAGAAAAATACATCATTATATCTAAGATTGGGCTTACTCTTCTATTGCAGTGAACAAAATTGCTACAATAGTATTTCTAATCAACATATTGGTAAATTCAACTTGCAAGCCCTCCTTAAGAACTGATTTATAAATCATTACCAATTTACAAATTTTGGGATGTTTATGTTTTTGCTTTTCGAGCTCCACAAGGCCTAACAAGTTAAGTCCAAAACCAATCCCATGTATTTTTGCAGGCTATTCTAGAAGTTATAGGACAAGGATCCTCTCTTATTTTTTATTCTCTCCTATATATATAAGAGATGTTCTGAATCATTCAGATTAGATAAAATTAATCTCCACCCTTTATTTCAAATCAAAAAGGAGGGAAGAAAGACATTGATAAACAATTAGAATTTTGAAAACTACTAAAAAGATTAGTTTCCCAAAATGTATCATATTTTATTTTTGAATAAATTGTAAAAGTTAACTATCAATAATAAATAAAGATATAAAAGATACCAAAAGTTGTAACTAGTGTTGAAAACCTACTAAAAAGATTAGTTACCCAAAATGTATTTATATTTTATCTTTGAATAAATTGTAGAAATTAACTCTCAATAATAGATAGAGATATAAAAGATACAGATTTTCTCCGTGTATTGCTTTGTGTATATTGTTGCATATTTTCGTTACATATTATATCTTTTTTTAACTTAGCTAATAAAGTAGATATTGTATGAATTCTAAATTTTATTTTACATTTTACTATATATTTAAATTATAAATAATTTATCAATTATTAGATAATTCTTATTTAAACTCTTTCATTTATATTTGTTACCGAGAAAATTTTGGCCTCTATTTTGAATCAAGTACTAAGATTTTAAATCTTTTCATGAATAACTAGGATGATAGATTTTGTATAAATATATATATGCATCTATATACCTTGAAAATAAAAAATAAAATTATTTTTAGAAGTAAAATATATAACTTTCTATATATATATATATATATATATATATATATATTCTAACATTTTTATATATATGTTATAGTACTTTTAACTATCATTATATATTTTAGCCTACATACATTTGGATTAATATTTCCTTTTATTTCTTTTGCAATCTCTATATAAAGTTTTATCCTTCAAAACTCTATCCAACTTAAGATCACTTATTAGTTAATTTGTTCAACAGTAAGACATAAGTCAATAATTGACTTGATTTTCATTAATCAGTTACTGTTAAAACCTATTTTTTTAATAATCAATTATTTGTAAGACCAATTATACTTTTATTTAATATATCTTATTATTTATAAATATATTTTCCTTTTAATGATGACTATTTTGTTGTTTATAATTTATCATTTATTTTAAAAAATTATTTTTACATTAAAAAAATTAGGTTACCATATTATCTCATAAGAAATATATGGGTGCATTCATCTCTATTCATGAATTGAGTGACATCTACCTGAGAAGAAAGGCCGTGCGTCAGTATTTAAAGTTATTTTTTTAAAGAATAATAAAATAGTATTTAAGAATTTTTATTAAATTTTTGTTTATTTCTGTATATGGAGCTCTTACTTATGTTTGTTGTGTTTTTTGCATAAAGGGGTTGTGTGTTGTTGGAGGCGACATTTTTCAACAATCAAAAATTTGGGTTAGTTAAAGTGGGAGTAATTCTTAATGTTGGTTTTTTTAAAATTCTATTTTTTGTAGAAGAGCATAAGAGGGCAAGGAGTACCGTGGACCGCAATAGAGGTTGGTGGTGCAACAAGAACGGGATAATTTACCTCCCAATTGCAGAGTTAGCTGAATTACTAACTAGCATTGCTACATTCACTATTGTCTATTAGAAGCTAATATCTCTTTCTTAACCAGCCATTACTGAAATGTGGGTTACCACATTTTTGGTCTTACTTCTTGGCATCCAAAGTACAGGAGTATATTCACGTACGGCTTTGGCAGTGAGTAGATGGTTATCATGTTTACCAAGCCAGTTATTGTGTTCTAGAGCTTTTACTATGATTTATTTTTTAATAATAAATATTAAATTTAATTAAAATTATTAATTTTAATAGAAAATAACAAATTTAGTCATTAATATTTTGTGTTCTACATGGGTTTATTTCTAATATTAGACGTAACTGACTGAAGTTTGGAATTCACAAATAACAATTTACTTTAAATATTAATTAATTAAAAATTAAAATTTTAAATTAAAACTAATAATATGTATCTATAAGAGATAATTGAACAATTTGAATTCACAAATTAATATCATTTTAAGAATTAATTAATAGGCAAATAAGTTCCAAAGTTGAAACTAAGAACTAATAGAAAATAAAATAAATAATAAATTATTTATAAGCTAATAATAAATAATCATTGTCATGTAAGTGCTAACATGAGATTCTCACAATACTCAAAAGGTACTTTTTTAATAGTAGACATTAAATTTATTCGGGTTTAATCTTTTTGAGTTTACAAATTAATATTATTTTAAAAATTAATTGATTGAAAATTAAATTTCTAAATTAAAGCTAATAATACATATTCATAATAGATAACAAATTAAATTCTTTAATTTTTAACACTTCATATTTTCACTTTTTAAAATTTTTTCCTTTTTTTAATAGTTTTAAATTTTCTAATTTATAATTTTTAAATTTCTTATTTTTTTAGCTTTATTTCTGAATTTTATTTTATTCTTTATTTTTTAATTTTATGTATGCCTTAAATGTTTTATTTTTAAGATTATTTAGAAATATTAGAGGTTACAACTATAATATTTATATCATGCCTTTAATAATTTGTAATAAAAATATTATAATAAAAAATGCATAAGAATGATATCCTGTCAGATGTTTCTTCAAAATTTTTCTATTTTGTTTTGTCAGTTATAAAAATGAGTAGGCTTATTGCAATAGTTAGACGAGAGCTAACATTAAAGAATCTATACATACATACATATATACATATACATTATATATGCATATATACATTTACATTATATATATATATACACACATATATAAACCTAAAATAGAAGTCATATTGTCTTTTGTTTTTCCGCCCATTTTCATTCTTTCTTATGTTGCCACCTGTTTTTCTTTTTTTCCTTAAGTCTCATGTTGCCATATTTGCTTGCATCTATCTATTCATGTAAAATGCTTATCAATGATAATGACTAAGCAAGTATGATTGAACTTATTTTATTATATTCCTATACCTAGTTTGCTTGCATGTACCCATACGTAAAATGCTCATCAACAGTCACAATTAAACAAATCTACGTTGTATGTGATTAATTATGAATGTTATGTACATTATGTGTTGTGTATCTGTTTTATAAACAAGTATGATTGAACATATTTTAGTATATTCCTATAACTAACTAGTTTGCTTACATCTACCCATTCATGTAAAATGCTCATCAACAGTCTCAATTAAATAAATCTATGTGGTATGTGATTAGTTACGAATGTTATGTACATTATGTTTTGTGTATCTTTTCTGTAGTGCCAATTTTATTCATAATTAATCACATATAATTAGATAAACTGTTCAAAATGGTTAATAAACTTTTTTTTTGGGGTTAAATCCCCCACTCCATGGGATTGGGGTTAAATCCCCCACCCCATGAGATTGTACTCAAGACTTCACTCCTAAAAAAAATAGTTTTAACCACTTGAGCTATCTCCTAATTTCAAATAATTAATAAACTTTGAATGTACAGCTAATATTAAATAAGTGGTAAAAAGTACCTATTTTTTTAATAAATAGTAATTACAGTTGAATGTTTAAATTACAAGAATATATAACTTTAATTTGATAAATTATTTTTTAATAAAATAAAATAACTAGAAAAGAAATATGAATTAGTATATGATTTAAAGTAAAAAATGTCAATAAAAGTTCTTAAAATAATATATCACACTCGAGAGCATCGTACTGTATATACACTAGTAAAGATCTAAATGTCATGAATATTTTCATTAAAAAATACATCTTTAATAAATCAATAATTTTTTAATAAAGTCCATTAACATTTAACCATATAATTATCAATTACATAAATATAAAATAAAAATATAACACTCGTAACATCGGGCGGATTACCCTAGTTAAATTTTTTTGGCTGTTTTTGGCCATTTAAGAGTGTCCAACCAAAAAAAAATCCCTTTTTCCCCAAAAAAAAAAAAAAAAAAAAACCAAAATTTCCGAACTCCAAAACAAAAAGCAAGACAGCTGCTGCCGATGCTCTTCCACTTTTGCTGTGTGTGTACGCCATTCTCACTTACTCGCTCAAATCACACACACACACACACACACACACTCACACTCTTTCTGCGCCTTTTTCTTCTTCCTCCAAAACCACACATTCCTTCCCTTTTGATCACCAGGTTCGCCATGCAAAACAACGCTTCTCTCAATTCTCACATCTATTCAAATATAAATATATATAAATTGCATGCAATCAAATTGTTGATAATTTTATTTTATTTACAATAAAAATTCTCTGTATTTTTCTCCTTTGTTTTAGTTTGCCGTGATCATCGTCGTAAGGAAATGGAGGTGGGACCCACAGAGGAAACCATCAAAGCGTTGTTAGACTTCCTCGTGGAGCCATTTTTGTCCAAAGCAGCAGCTAGAGAAGCTCCTTCAATTTCTCAGCACCAGTTAGTCGCCAAACAGGTCCTTTCCTTTTTCTCATCTTTTATTTTATTTTTAATGGTTTTCTTTATTTTTATTATTAATTGGGTTCATCACTTTCTGCTTAGTAACTTTTTTCGAAGCGGAAATTGCATTGTGATTGGAAGCACTAGTGCTGTAGAATTCATTTGATTTTCTGTCAGGAATTGTATTTTTAAATGAATTGCATTGTTTGGAACTGTAAAATAGTGTCTGTTATTTGTAAATTCAAATTGTGTTTGAAAGAAACGTAGAATTGGGATTAATAATACCCTTTTGTTATTTTGCTTGACATGTGTAGGAATTGCAATTGTATGCTATGACAAAAGTTTTAACTCAATTATTGCTTTTATACCTTCCTCTAGACAATTGTGGAAAAAATTATGCACTTAATGCATATGTGTGTGTGTGTGTAAAGAAAAGAAAAATAAACGATTGTCTGTTGAAGTGGAGACAGATTCCTTTGATGAGAGTAGTAGCGGTTTAGCGGATGAATTGAAATGAAGATTGAGATGGATGTGTCCTCTATTAGTTTGGTATAGATTGGATACGAAACCAATAAAGAGAAAGTATAGGGAGAAGTTAAAGGTGAGACGATTAGAAAATGTGCTCGTCATTTATGTTGAATAAACTTCTAATCATAGACAGTTGACTAGTGGTGACTGAACTTCATCATCATGAGAAAGGCTGGGAAAAAGTATCATTGTGCTCTTTTCTTTGGATTGGAATCACGAATAAAGTAATTAATGAGTAATGACCAGTAATCAATTTGCTTATTGGTTTCCGTGTTGTGCTGAGTAATGGTCTCTTAGATTTGGTCTATTACTTTAAAAGGGGGAGATGAAGAAATTTATGAGACCTTGTGCATTGGGGACAGGGGTAGGGGGTCATTGGTACACCAGAAAATGCCATGCATATAGTGAGAGGGGACCCCTTCACCGTTTATTGCAGTGAGGCACCATTTACTGCGGTGAATATAGAAGTTTCAAGAATTTGAACTATCAAGCAAGTCTGAAAAGAGGAGATTATTGTGGGTATTAATGATGTCCTCATATCCGCATATGGCACTTGGATATTTTTGAGAAACAGAAGTAATGAAGAATATGGACTTTATGAAACAACCGATGGTGCCAGTTAAAGTATAAATATAGTTGAGAGATGTTACACTCAGCATGCATAAATTGATTGCATATCATTTTCAGTTGCATATTTTAGCATCAGAAGGGATAATATGGTAAGAGTTCAGATTCTTTTTATATCGAGTCTTAGTAGTGAAACAATAACAAGTTTATGAAATGATATCTGTAAATATAACTATTTTATGAAGTGACAGCTCTAACAAGAAATGCCAAACTTGATTTTCAAAGATTAAAAAGTTGAAAATCAAGATTAAGGTGTGGTGGCTTCGGCCAATGGCTGGGATATGCTTTGTAGAGAAGTTTTCTTTTACTTCCTGCTCTATTATCCAGATCATTGAGTTATCCAAGATATCAAAGTGAGTGGGATGTGGCAAAGATATCAGTTATTGATCATCTTAAGGTTTGTTCTTGTTCAAAATATGATGTATACCATTTATAGCCACTAGCAAAGCATGTCCAGTGCTACTACTGAGATTAATCAAAACGACCGCCAGGGCTTGTTTTGGTGAGATTACAAATGACAATGCATGCTCAATGCTATGCCTGCAGACTGATGGGACTAGACTTTTTAGGAAAGATTCGATGGTTGGCAAGTGAACTAGGTCTAGATCTGCTGCTATTGCTTTAGGATGAGAGATCATGGGTGTGTTGGACTAGTGCTTGAGAAGGAAAGTAAAATGAGCATGGGAATTCCTCCTGTAGAGGTTTTCAGCATGGACTGTTTTCAAATAATGAGGTGGTCTTGGATGGTAAATTTTTCTCAGCACATATGTAGATTTTACTAAGTACCATCTGTGTCAGCAAGGGGAGGAACCATAAAATATCCTCTGTTAGAGTTGCATGGGATTTCTGGTCATTGTAGTGTGGCTCAATTAGAGAGAGCTTTAACTTGGTGAGGCATGGACAAAATGAACCACCTCACCGTTCACTTGGTGAGGCATGGAGACAAGGAACTAAAAGGAAAAAGATCTGGAAGGCCTCACTGTTCGACTTTATGTGGGCTAATCTGAAGGAATAATCAGGTGTCCAGAAACCATATACTTACTTACATATACTAAATCACTTGGATTTTCCAACTTATTCTATTTTCTTCAAGGAGGAGAGAACAGAGAGGACCAAATCTTGTCACTATTTTCTTGAGTTCTTTGACAATTGCTGGAATATATTGTGTAGCAGTACGAAGCTTGAACCTCATTGTTGTTTTTCCTTGAATGTTCTCTGCTACCTGTTAAAACTAGAAAAAGGTATCAGATATAGAGCATTTATTTCTGTAAATGGGTTTTTACACATCATGATTGCTTAACATCAAGTCAAATGCTTGCAGTTCGGATGCTAACTTTTATTTCTCTAAATAATTGCTGAGGATGATTAATAATATCAATCTAACTGCAGTAGTTCCTTGCTATTTTAACTTGGTATTTAAAAGCAATGGAAAGATTCTACTAGAAAAGTGTCAGGTTCTTCTGCAGCCTGATCAGCGAAAAGACCTAGCACCTTCTACAATTTAAAAAGAGATATGTTGTGCGCATAAGGGGATCAGAGCTGCAAACATGGTGATACCTAGGGCTGGCCTTCTGTGACAGTTGAAAATGTTTACATATGAGATTACTTCTTTAAAAGAAAAGAAAAAGAAAAAAGGAAAAGGTTGTACATGCAAGATCAATGGAAAAGGTTGTACATGCAAGATCAATGTATGATCCTAAAAAAATTATTTCTATTTATTTCAAGTGTGGTTAAACATGTAGGATTCTAGTTGCCAAGCACCACATATTTACCGTTTCTCAAATGTTCCTAAATTCTAGTTAAACTGATTATGCTCTATCTGGATTGCTTGCACTAAAGTGTGTTTTTGTGACACATTTATCACTAGTTGTTCTGTTGAAATTTCTTTATCCATATACTGACACTTTTCTCAGGTGCATGCTGTTGTCTTGCTCTATAATTACTACCACAGGAAGCGTTACCCAGCATTAGAGATTCTGACTTTTGAGTCATTTTGCAAGTTGGCTATAGTTCTCGAACCGAACTTAATGCCGTATATGAATGTTATGCACCAGTCTAATTACTCTGAGATTGATGACTTGGAAAATCAACTTTCACTGACAGAAAAAGCAATTATGGATGCTTGTGAATTATCTTTAGCTCTGGATGCATCTAAGCAAGTTTCAGAGACAGAGAGTTGGCCAATTTCTAAAGTAGCTGTTCTATTAATTAACTCCAGGAAGGAGAACTGCCGTCTATTTCTTGGTACTGCGACTGCTGGTGTTTGGTCACTTATTGAGAAAGATCTTGACGTCAAAGACATGAATTCTGAAAGTAAAACAGGGAAAAAACGCGTTTATAGGACAAGGAGTTCCACTAAGACGCTTGCAACAGCTGATCAGAATGCTCGTGAAGTCGGGCTTCAGAAACTTGCGTTATTAACTATTGAGGAAGTGACAGGTATATGACTAGTAAGACTATTGATAACTTGCTTTAGGTTCGGATTCCCTGACTAGCACTAAAAAGTTCTAAGTTTTCATGCCAATTGCTTGCCAATAAACTCTTATCCATTCAATTAATTCTCTCAATCGTATATATAATTTGGTTGCGAATTGATTTTTGACTTCAAATGGAGGAGCAGAACCGTATTCATGGAGCATAAATATAGCATCAACATCATATGCTGACCGAATAGCCTTTTAAATTGTCTAAGAGTTAGCTGCATGCATTTGCTTTCGCCCGCACCATCCCCCCTCCTCTAACACCCCACAACAGTAGAAACAGTAAGATTGTGAATATTTAGTTAGACTCAATGTAATATGATGATCTTAATGGCTATCTTGTCAACTAGATTGCGTACCCCAAAAGCATCGTCCTACCTGCTGTGAAAGATATTCTGGAATTTGTAACTTTCAAATAACTAAGTCATCATCAGATTTACAGTGTTAATTTTTTAGCTGGAGAGAAGTTCCTAAACACTTAATATGATTATCACATGAGACAGGCATTAGTCAGGCTGATCTTCTTGTTTTGGAGAGCCATGCTGTGTATCCTTTGAATAAAGAAAAGGCTGCTGCTCGCTTTTATATAATGCAATGTGCACAACCAAGTAATAAAGATTTTCAAGTTCCTATCAGAGAGCTGGTTAAAAGGTTTGTCTAGTAAATTATATCATTTTTTCAGACATGTTCTTCTGATATCCATTATTTGACTTTCTCTTTGAATATGGGGAAATTATAAAGACCTATCTCCTCATAAATAAATATCAACGTTGTGCTATCCTTTTTGTCCTTAATAAAGAGAAACACCTTGAGATGGTGACTTTCGCATGGACCCACTTGTCTAAAGAAATAACTATCTTCTTTTTTCGGCCAGGGGAAAAGATAACCATTTATTGAATGTAAAGCACTGAAAGGGCATGAGCCTGGCCTCCTCAAGAGTAGATAAAAGCAAACTAAAAGCTATTACTTGAACCTATATAACTCTGAGGGCGTATAAACCTAGACTCAAAGGCAAGAAATATCTCATAGCTCCTTTAGAAAAGTATGACAAAAGATTTCAAGTAATTTGAAGGTTCGTGTTCCTGCATTAAAGTCAGCGATTTTGCCTCTCTCTAGGCATTCTTTGTTGAGCATTCTTGAAGTATTACATCTTGTATCCAACCCAAACTATGACAAGTATTTCAGAGACCTGGGAAATTCTCAATACTGTTGACAGAATCTTTGAATCTCTTAATAAGTTTATTCAAGCCTGATTGCTTCAAGGCTTCAATCCTTCTAACTTTTACTAAATATAAAACCAACATGTCAGAGCAATCGCCTTGAATATGAGCAAAGAAATGGTAAATGTTTTCACAACAGTTAAAACTTGATCGTTACCAATTTCTAACTTTTCCTGACAAATAATCTTGAATTTTCCATTTAAATAGATTGCAAGGTCCTCTGGTGAAGAAGAGCTCTGGCAGTTGGGTGGTGACTTCAGTTGTAGAGTATTTTCACATACTTCCTTATCTGGGAATTTTACAGGACTGGCTCTCTAGGTAACGAAAGTTATGTGCTAGCTATATGAAGCTCCTCAGTTCAATAGCACTTTTTATTGTGTAATATACTTTGTAAAGTGTCACTGTATTACTTTGCCCACTTGTAAAAAAGTTTATATTTGAAACTTGCTTGAGGTCTGTATTCCAGAATTCAGAATTTTTCAATTTCCCTCAGATAGTTGTAGTAACATTCAAATGGTAAAATTGAAAATATCAAGATACAGAGGAAAGTTGTGATTGTAAGCACCTGTGTGATTCAAGAATTGACCAGATTATTTTCAATTGAATCTAGGTGTAATAATGTAGTTGACTATAACTAAAAAGCTAGCTAGTGAATCTTGAATGCTTATGTGGAATGCTACTATTCAAAGTTTACTTTGGATAGCGGAGCTGATTCCTGCTTGATATAAGAACTTTCTGATACAATGACCCAAAGGTCCTTGCTGGATCTTGGTCAGCACCAAGTGTTTTTTATATCTTAAGCAGTAAGGATTTAGTGTTAAAATGAATATAAGTCCGTGTGGCACAAAAGATGCTACTACTGAACAACTAGCTTTAAACTTTAAATTATAAGATGCTTTTAACTTTAATTTATTTCACTTGCTGGACCTTATATTTTCTACCAATTGTCAGTATATCTATCACTGTCTATAATAGCTCGAAGATGAGATGGGTATCATATTGCATTTTCTTATGAACTGTGTATAAATCTGGTCACAGGGGTATGCAAGATCTGAAAGTGAACGTGAAGAATATGCATCAAATCAACTCTCCATTGGTAGACAACTCTTACAAAGTAGAAGTTTCTGATGAAAAAGATGTCTCCACAGAAAGCTATGTGACTGCTGATCCGCTCAATGGCAAAATGGAAGCTCAGATTGATGAATCTGCAGAAAAGAAAGAGACCAACCAGTGCCAGATTAGCTGTTTATCCAATAAGGTTGACAAGCCAAGTGTTACGGATTTCGATGATTTATCTGTTCTTCATTCCCCGTACAAAGATAATTGTCAGAACTTCCTCAGTGTTGTAGAAGTTGACAATCAGCAGCAGAATATGAGTAAATCAGAGGGTCATAAGCATGTACCCGTGGATGATACAATGACTGGGGTAAGCTTTTAATATTCTAAATTCATCTCTAGACTTTTCCAGTTAACCATCATATCTATCTCAAGAGAAAATATTTTGAAGTAAAAGATAATATATTACTGATCAAACTGTAATGTTCATAATGGTTTTGATTTTTCTATGTTTTACAAAAATTGTTTCTTAAAGAAAGCAACAACATGAACGGAGAAAATGACGAGTTTTATTTTATTAATTTGAAAACTTGCATGCTTATTGGACACAAGTACGCCATTAAATTTGAAAGCTTTCGGCATGCACATTCAGGATATACTATTTGAACCTTCTGCGGAACAAAATTCTTGAGAATCATTTTATCTGCCAAGAAGTTTGAAATTGACAGTGTTTAAACTTTCATAGTACAAAGTGCATACTCTTCTTTGTCCCTGGATGATTGACCAAGCATGAATTACAATAATTGATAATTTTATTTTTAGTAAGATTAAATGATATTTTATGTGGCATCATAACATAAATTTTTATTTTTAAACATTTTAAAATAGAGTAAGGAAAGATAAGTGGGTGCCCAAAGAATTGGTCTAACTGTTTGCTTGTCAACATGCTTTACATTCTTGTGTCCTTGCTCATTTCATGTCTTGTGACAGGCAGATATGGTTGACTCGAGGCCAAGGTCATGTGCCACTGGAGTTGGAGATGAAAAGGTTGTTTCCAATAAGCAATACAGCATTTCCTTGTCCGTCCAAGGTTCTATACCTAGTGTAACATCAAATTCCCAACATCTAGAGAGGCTGGAATCTGTTTTGGCTTCCAGAGGAGATGCATTGTCACAAACTGCATTAAGAATCCTCCTAAGGAAAAGAGAAAAGCTGGTAATACTCTCGGGAAATTTTGTTTCTTCATATGTCGTTTATCCATGTGGATCAGTCATTGTTCAAATTTGAATGAACTTGTCTAAGTGTTATCTTGGCTCTGGGTGTATTAGACACCAATCGTAGCATTTATTGAACATCTAAAGGGAGCAATTAACTTTAAACAATTTCACCATGTGCCATTTTCCGCCCGCATAAATTAGACATTAAATGTGAACATCTTTCTTTCCTCAGTTAAATTGTCACTTGGTCCTATGCTTCTATTTCAATTTTTTTCCTCTTTTTGCGAAAGCTTTACCTATTTTCTTCTCTGCTTCTTTGCAGTCTCATCAGTTACGCTATCTCATGGATGAAATTGCTCTGTGTGATAGAACCATCCAGACTATACAACAAGGTCCAACTATTCCCTTGTCTAACTTTCAGTTATTGTTTTTGATTCATATCCTACTAAGTGAAACGGTTCTTAATCCAAATAAACTGAGATTATGCAACCTTAAGCAATCAAAAGATTGAAGTGACAAAGAATGAAGGCATATCAATTGAATGTCAGGAATACTGAAGCAAGGTATTTCTGTAGGATATAACACAGATTTACCTGCTTGGAAGGAACTAATAATGGGTGTGGCTCACTTACTGGCATTATCTACGGCAACGATACTCCTCCCCACCCCCCACCCCACAAAAAAACAAAACTTTCCCCACCTCCTCCAGAAATAATAAGTTTAAATGATAACTTGTTATGATGAAATTTTCTTGCAATTGTTTTAGTTATTTTAGCTTTTTGGGTTTTCGGCCTGTGATTCAAATGGGAGCTTCTGACAGTGATGAGTTTATGAGTTTGTAGTCTAGGCACTTTATTCTGTATTTTGCTGGAGGTAGAGAGTTGTCTCTGAAGATTGATCCAATTTGTGCAGGTGGTGACAATGACTTGTATCCAGAGAAAGATTTTACAATTCAAGTTGGTAACTCTATGAGCCAAGAGGGAAGAGAAGATACTCAACCTGAAAGTAAGAGAAAAAGATTTTCTGAGGCGATTCCTGGCATGCGGAACCCATGTCAGGCAAGTAATGGAACATATGTAGATAAAGTTGTGTATTAATCACAATATATCCACAAAATCACTTTGGCATTGAAGGATCCCAAGAAGGTAAAATTGTAGAATGTTAACTAAAGATGTTCTGGAGCACTTTTTGGTGGTTTGTGTATCACCGTCTAGAAAGAGTGACAGTCTTCTTGAGAATGTATCTCACGGAGGGAAAAGTCAAGATGTTGTTGTCTTGTTTGCCATCTCGGCGCATTCCCTTCTCTCCCTGGTATCGTCCCACACAGAAAGAAAGAGCGTCAAGCCACAACTTGACTGACCTGTAGTGCCGCTAATGTAAAGCGAGGAGTCAACATGCATGCTCTGTTTACCTGATTTTTATACTTTTGACTGCTAGGTATTAGAGTGTGTAGCAAGTCAAGTTTGCCTTGTCTTGTAGCAAGTCAAGTTTGCCTTGTGTTGATTGCCTGGTCAAATAAATAAGACAGATTCTCCAATTCTTTTGTCCACACAGGTCAGTACACCTAAGTGTCATATTCTTGCATCTAATGATATAATATGCCATAATCGGCACAAAGTTTCCTTGTCTTATGATTATGTATTTTTGGTTCTACAAGTTTCTGCAACTCATGTCTGCATTTCGAACACCCATATGCTTGCATTGTCCTAATCGTATAATCTAAAGCATGTAGCACAAAGGTTATATTTCATAGCCTTATAATTTAGCGGCTATTTACCTTTGATTTAGTATCATTGAAGATCACAAGGAATTCTCTGTTTCTGTGCTTCATTTTCAATTAACATGATAAAATTTAATTGCAGGAACTGGATGACTTATGTCATCTGAACAATTGGAAATTACCAACATATCATGTATTCTCTTCAGACGGTAAGATATATGTTATCCTTGGTCTCAAAGTACAAAAATTTCGACTGCTGCTTACTCTTTCGTGTAGCAATTGTTTCTTTAGCATGTGAATGCATCACCAAGACTTAGGATTAAATTCACAGAGCCCTCTTCCATTGTTAGTCACCTCCTTTGTGATTTAACTAAACTCCTTGCACTATTGCGAAGTGTCACATTACCTCTTTATTTTTTCTATTGCATCAATTAACTCCTTTTAAACTTGGTCCAATTTCTCAGTTAGCGTTACCTACCTTAAGTGGCCAGGAGAAAATTTTTGTTATTATCTAAAGAAAATACTTTATCAACTCTCTTCCTGATAAGCAAATTTGTATGATCAGCACAAATATCGCAAATGAAAATGTTGGAGTTGACAATTGTTTGATTGAGTTTAACAGATTAATCCCCGCACACTGTCTATTGTTTAGAAAGATACCATTACTGTTGTTGCCTTTGTTCTCCCATCCTTGCCCTCCTTTGCCAAAGAAGGAAGAGAAGAAAAAACAGGAAAGGCGTACATACATATTTCTGACAATTGCACATAAGCTCATGACAATTACAGAAAGATACCTCATAATTTGATAAAAAATCAATTACAAGAACTTTTCAAGAGTCCAGTTGTCCGACACATGCTATAAGTAAATTTAGTGATGGCCACTATTGCCCTTTTTTGGGCTATAATGTTACCTATCATAAATTGATAGCTTCACTATTTTTTATATATGTATTGAAATAACAAGTTATGGAGCCCTGCTCACACCGAACTTTTGTGATAAAACAAAGAGAGAAATCTGGTTGAAGCTTAGTTTGATAATTTTTTGATTTCGATGAACTTTTAACGTGTTGATCTGAGTGAGTTTTGAGTAGGTTAGTTCATTTGACAGCATTATGTACACACTACCTTTCAACCCCCTCTTCTAGGTGTTGTCATCTGAAAGCAGGTATGTCACCTATTAATTCATTGGAGAAGTTCCTGGTAGGTCCGTCCATTATCATCTCCCTGGGCAATTCAATATAAAGCTCACTTGGTTAATAGATGTTGTTGCAAATGTCTAATTTTTTTGATATTTGTGCCAACCCCTATGGAACATTTTCAATCCTGTTACATCTGTTCCCTTATGAAATTTAGTCAAGCTGAAAATGACTGAAATATTGATGTAGATAGAATGGTAGGTGAACAATTGGATCAACAACACCAATTGACCAAGTATCCGAGTGATTTACAAACTCATGCTTTAAAATTTGTGTAACCTCTTTGTTGTTTAGTGACATCCAAATGATGATCTGAACTTGAAAAACATGTGTCTTGAAATATGGGGCATCTGAAGTAAGACATAAATCTACTGGCATTATAGGGAAGTGATAGTTAGTGCATGTTGCACCTTCTAGTTTCTATTCCCTTTTCCCTTTCATTTGAATATATAACAATGGTGGGAACCTTTTCTCTCTGAACTGTAATAGGACTCGGAGGGTGTTTGGCTTTGCTTATTTGGTGCTTATAAGCACCTAAATAATAAAAAACATGTGAGAGGGTACTTTTTTCTAGGTGCGCATAAGCATCCAAAATAAGCAAAGCCAAACACCCCCTCATGCTCAACACATGATCTCCAGCATAAACAATCATGGGAACTTGTGTAATCTTGCAGGTGGATTCCAATCCAGTGTCACATTGAAAGGTTTCGATTTTGAACTCACAATAAAGGGAATCATGCAATCAAGTTCTCATGATGCAAGGGAATCAGCTGCCACGAACATGATCACCAAATTACGTACTTTGGTAGGGCGGACGGACTAGTGCCCTGTCTTCCAGCGGAGATGAAGTTTACGGTCAGCTGTTTTCTTACAGAATCGACACCCTTCTAGCATCTCAAATCTCAGATCAAACTTTGATGTCAAACATTTATCTGATACTTGAAGTAAAGGACATTACTCATAGGTTCCATTGCTAGGGAGTGTTGAGATGAGTGGACAAGTACAGGTCTATGTGTACATAGTAAGAGGTGATTTTCATCTATGCTAACTCTTGATTATGTTATCCTTCGATTTCTCGAAAATAAATGTTTTATTTGGCTTGAAAGTTTTCATTTCTGTTGATTATGTTAACTTGGGAGATGGTAGCTTTTTGAAAATGAATGTTTTGTTAAATAGGTTTTAGCGAAAACAAAAATTCATTTGATTTTTTTTTTTTAACTTGAAATGGACTTTAACCGTGTTTGGAACAAATGAATTCCATTGTTTGGAACAAGTGAATTTCATAAAATTTTGTGGAATTTATTTGTAATCCAATTTTTTTATGTTTAGTAATACTTACTCAAAATATTTCATTCTAAAAAATTCTAAGGTTTTAACCTAAACCAATTAGTGTTAGATGAAGTAACTCAGAATCTTATTAAATGGTTTTATTTTATGAATATTCTATGGGAGACATCACACGTTAATGAAGAAGGGTCACACGTGGACAAATATAACTAGTCTATAACTTAGGCTCTGATACCATCTAAAGAATTATGAGGTTCCAACCTAAAACTAATTAGTGCTAAGTGGAGTAGTCTAGGATTTTATTAAGTAGTCTTGGATTTTATGAACATTCTATGTAAGAGAAATAATACTCTAACAATTTGGAATTTCAAGATTTGGTAATCTTGGATTTGGTCAAGTTTTATTCAAATCCTAGCTTAAGAGGTGAAATTTGTAATTCCACAAAAGACAAGTCCAACATAAACACAAAAATATCCCTATAATTATTTATCTAATATCATAGTACTATGTTTAAGCTACAATTTTCATTGTTTGTCATTGTCTTGTAAACTTAACTATTACTCGTTCGAAAATCTTCCTTAATTGGTAGTTTTCTCATAAAATTACTTGTATTCCCTTTGTTCCATTGAAAATTTTAATATAAAAAATTTTCATAACAAAAGCCTATTTAAGTAAAATATACTTATTAATTCTAATTTTATATATTATCCAAATACAATTAGAATTTATGAAATGACAAAATTGACTTATAATTGTTTTTGTAATTCAAAACTAGAGGATTCACTTGAAAATGCAAATCCTCATGAAATTCATTCATGGTACGAAAATGAATTCTATACCACATATACTTCCAAACACTGTGCTACCCAAATGAGATAGTTTATGATTTTAGCCTATATATAGTTACTGATTGTTTAAATAGTTTTCGTCTAACTATTATTTGTTTTTCATGATTTCCTTTTCTATTTTAATTATATTTCAACTTTTTTGAAAATTGCAAAAGAAATTATAATTATAACTCAAAAAATATTGGAATAGCTCATAGATGTTATACATTAGTTGTTAGCAGTTATTAACTAACTGATTGAACAAATTGTGTTTGATATAATTAGTTGTTCCATTAGATGATAAAAACAAAATGATGAAAAAGACATCAATATTACATTATTATTGTTATGATAACTATAATTAATGTTACTGGAATAAAATAATTTATTTTATAGTTAGCTATATTTTTTAACAATAATATTTTATTATTACAGCATAAGAAAATTAATTTTTTGATAAAGAATTTGTACCAATACTATAAAAAAATAATTTTAATATATTAAGGTCCTATTTTGTCAAAATAAAATAATAAATGGACTAAAAAGCTTATAATTTTTTAGAATATTTTGGTGTGGGTAGAATTTTGGAATTAAAATTTATGGTATTTTCTATTTATATTTGCAAAAAAGGTAAGAATATAGAGAGAGATTAAAGAAAAACAAAGATTGCCAAAAAAAATGAAAAAATGGTAGAATTCCCAAAAAAAGAAGAAAAGCACCGGTCTGTATAGGACTAAGGTTTAGCCAGCCAAAAATAGGTTTTGCCCAAAAAAAAAAAAAAATAGGTGGATACAGATGTTTGGTAGCACTTATGCTGTGCTTCGCATTTACTATGCACCCCATTAGTGTTGTGTATCACACAGTGCATATATAAACAGTCCACGCGTTCAAAACTTTTATACTATATATTCCCAACTTTTAATTATTTATAGATCTCATATTATATGTTTGCAATTTTAAATGCTTATAGATTCACATTCTTTGTTTATAATTCCTATATTATGTTTCCGCAAATTTTAAAGATTCACAATCTTATATTATATTATCACAAAATTTAAACCAAAATTTTACAAAATAATAACGATAAATTAACATGTCTAGAATTGCATATTTACAAAATAAAAATTGTATGTTCACAACTCATTAACAATAAGTCTAAACTCTATATCGCATTACTATAACTCCATAACTTGTCAATTGCAGTTCGCAAACCTCAAACAACATAAATTACAAAATCTTAACCAACAGATGGTCTTCTTCATTATTTACAAACAAAAATACATACAAAATTGACAAAACTCAACTAACTTAGAGGATCCTAGTTAGATTATTATCTCCTAAGCTATTGTTTCTTATTGGAGGCCAAGGGTTTTCCCTTATAAGTGGCCTTGAGTTCAAAGGAGACAAGATGAATAGATAAGCCAAAAGATGGCGGAGTATAGGTAGCTCAAGAGTTGTAGGTGACGTGGTGGTTTAGTGAATGTGCTATAATGAACAAAAGTTTGAGAGAAATATACGCTTCAGAATATATACATAGACACGCATACATACTTGCTACAACTAAGAGAAGAGAGAGTTAGAAAATGGTGGAGACGATGGAAAGAGAGAATAGAGAAGACGAATAGATAAAATTTGTTGAAAAAAAAGAAAAAGATGGAGATAATAAAGAAAGGAGAGAGTGGAGAGATAAGGATGTCAACTTCTTTTCGAGGGTCAAGAATAATAGGCACCTAAAGGTGCACAATAATGTTAAAGATGCACTTTGTCTATAGGGTATGGTAAAAGTTGCTTGCAGTCATGTGCACCTAATTAGCGTTATGCATGACACAGTAATTGAATAGCATGTATATTTACAATTTTTATGTTATACGTTCGTAACCTTTAGTTATTTTCAGATCTTATATGGTAAGTTCGCAATTCTAAATTCTTATACATCTCACATTATTTGTTTATAATTCTTGTATTATATATTCACAAATTTTACATATTCACAATCTTATATTATATTATCACAAAATTTAAACCAAATTTTTACAAAATAATAATGCTATATTCACAAATCCAAAATTGAATATTAACAAAATAAAAAATTGTATGTTCCCAACTCATCTATTATATGTTCAAATTCTATGTGGTATGTTTTAAACTATAACTCTATAATTTCACAATTGTAGTCCACAATCTCAAACAATACAAAATTACAAGATTTTAACCAATAAATGGTCTTTTTATTCATACACATATACACACCCATCTCAATCAACATATTGTTTTCTTTCTATATATATAAAACAAATCTCAACCAACATAGATGATCTCGATTAAATCATTCTCTCTTGAGCTCTTATTTCTTATTGGAGGTTAGGTATCGTTCCCCATAAGTGGCTTGAGCTGAAAGGAAGTCATGCAAGGTTAGTAAACAAGCCAAAAGATGACGAAGGATAGGTGGCCCAAAGGTCGTTGGTGAGGTGGTGGCTTAGTAAATGTCTTGCAATGGATAAAATTTGGGAGAAATATATGTTTCAAATTCTTTTTTTTTTTCCTTTTTTTTAGATAGCTACTATAATTGAGGGGAAATAGAGTCAAAGAATGGTGGAAACTATGGAGAGAAATAAAGGAGAGAAAATGAAGAGAAAAAGTTTGGTAAAGAAAGAAAAAAACAGTTGAGATGGAGAGAGAGAGAGAGAGAGAGAGAGAGAGAGAGAGAGAGAGAGAGAGAGAGAGCGAGAGAGATCATATTTTTTTTTTTAGGATTGTGAACAACACACACCTAAAGGTGCATGATAATCTTAACGTGCACAGTGTCAATGGTGTGCAGTAAAATTTTTTGGTGTTTGGTTGTCGACAAAATTAAGTTTTAAGAGGCCCAAAAACAAAGTGTTAGAAGAGTATTAATTATGCTGCATTTTCTCAAACTGTGCTTTATGAACAATAGTTTATATGTAAATTCTTTATTAGTTAAACAATTAAAACATACTAATTTGTGATTAAAAATTAAACATATTACTTTAACAAAATCAAAATTCTAAAATCTTAAAAAAATAAAAAATAGAAAAATAGAAAAATCAAAAGCTAAATAGTTAAAAATTAAAAATTAAAAATTTAAACATATAAAAAATTACAAAAAGTTTTAAGAATTTTGTTTGTCAAAAAAGTTTAAGAAATTTTAAAACTAAAAAAATAAAAAATATTGAAATCAAATAAATAAATCATAAATAGTACTTTAAAAACCAATTTTGACTGAACAAATCAAAAAATGCTTTTCTATTGCTTACCAATTTTACCAAACAGTGAAACAACTTTTTCTAATAGCATTTTTGAATTCAACACGTTATAAAGCATAAACAACATATTAAAACATCAATGCCAAACTAGAAAGCTATTATGAAATACTAAAATTTTTAACCTTTGAGAAAGCTAGTTGAAAGGTTAAAAGTCATCTAAAAAACCACTTGAAATACTATCTTATTAAACAATAATAATGAGTAGAAACAATGTTTTTATTAGGTCAAAACACTAAAACTTAGTGAAAAACTATTTTTAGGTGTTGTCAAACCGTACCTTTGCCAAATAATTTTTTTTTTGCATTTTTAAAAATAAAAAGATTTTTTTTAAAACACTTCTAAATTCGGATTTTTCCAAAAATATAACAATTTTATTCTTTATTATGAAAATATTACAACTTTTGAAATGTTTTAAAAAATACTACAAAAACATTCTGAAAATGCGGGTCGGGAGTTTTAAGAATGCTTTGAAGCTATTTTCAAGGGTATTGGTGCTTTACACAGTCAATGCATTATCTTATAGCTTATTTTAAATATTAGTTGGTAACTTATATCACATGTCTACATATTATAGGTCATTGTAAGTAAATTAAACTCTCTAAATATATTTATAGATTATTTTAAATTTATCTCTCGAAAAGTGTTTTAGTTAAATTTGCAATATACACAAAGAGATAAAGAAAGAAAGTATAAGAGAGTAATGGGGAGTATTTTATTACTTTTTTTGATGGTTGGTACAACTTTTACAATGCAAAAATATTTCTTTTTATATAGTAGTAGTACAAAAGTAGTTAAATCGTGCTAGAATTTGCTTGAGTTTAGAATACACAAGCTAACTCAACTTTATTGTATTAGAGTCTGGATAAACATGAAGCTTATTTAAAGTTTAGATAATTATAAACTGATATAATTAAGATATTCTACTAGTAAAATAACGCCGCGTGTGCAAAGTAAGTGATTTCTTAATCATGGTTGAACCAAGGTGGTGTGGTTGCGGCCATATTTGCTTGCACACTTCCAATAGCCAAATCCTATGCATAAGGCTTTGGCCTTTTCCATCGTAATGTGCATTTTCTAGCCGAAGCAAGTGTCCTATGGCCAACTTCCAAGCTAATGTGAGGCACGGTTGAAGCCATATGGTGTGGCTTCATACACCACTTCATCCCATCAATCTAATGACCGAAGCCATAGTGTGTTGCTTTGGCACTTCGAGGAAGCTTAGCAATGATGTCACTATTACCCATACGGGAGGAGGCAAGCCTGACTGTAAAGGGTTAGAACAATTAAGGCAACATGAAAAAGGTAAGTCTCAAAAATAATATCTAACGTCCGGTAAATATCTCCTCATTTCATGAGAAAAGGGGACTTTTTCTCTCCACTCATTTTAGAATATTTCACTATAAATTCTCTCAAATCCTTGAACATTAATTGATTTAAGCATCAGAGTTGGAATTTGTAGGTCAAGGCAAACCATGCGTTCTATGGAGGGTGAAGGCGTTACCCTTTTTTTGAACACTCAAAAACCTTTACCTTTGCTTAGGAGTATTCGAGAAACTAAACTAATTTAGGGCTCGTTTGGATTAACTTTTTTTAAAAGCACTTTTTTTAACAGCTTCTGAAAAACAGTTCTTTTTAAGAAACTGAAAATTCTGGCTTCTAAAAAAAATTGTATTTGAGCTTTTTTCATAATTTTAGCGTTTTTGGGTGACAAATTAAATAGTTATTACAAATTTAATGTAATTTCTTCAGACTTCTTCTAAAAAAAAATCAATCCAAACAGACCTTTATTGACGTGGAAGAAAGTAAATTCCTTTCCGCATCATAAACTAATTTATAAATAAATATCAACAATAATTAATACTTTCGTAACAAATTATACTTGTTTTTAAAAAAATTCCTCTAAACCGGCCCTGCGTGATTAATTGCTCCATAGTTATCACGCACGTGTGGCCATCCAAAAGTCACGTGCGCTTACAAATGTCACCTAACCACGTGCAGGGGCTTATTTCAGCTTTGCTTTAACAGCTGCTCAGACATAGTCCGACTAGTTTGACCACACCCCCGCGGCCCCACCCATACACCCGCCCCCAAAAGTGGGCCCCACCACCACCCCCTCAACACACATTTTTCTGACGCCCCAAATCGGAGGGTACGTCAGTAACATATGAACAACGTTTGACGTCTTTTTTGGCCGCTTTTCATTTTCCTCGGATCGCTTTGCTTTGTTTCCACACCCCTCTCTCTCTCTCTCTCTCTCTCTCCCCAACATAAAAACCACACGCAGCGTTCATATGTAATGATGACGTCAGCAGCAGCTTCATCACTGATCTCCTTGGGTAATAATCGCTCACCGCAACAGAATGTTTCTCAGGCATCATTTTATTAGTTCTCCTTTTTTTTTTTTTGCTTTTCCATTAATTCCTTGCTTTTAATGAAGAAAAACCCAACTTTGTTTATTTATGAACCAATTTAATTTGTTATTTCTTGTGGTCAATTTATGTTCAAGTACTAAAAATTTGTTTGAAGGAAAATAAAGTTTGTAATTTTCTTTATTTGTTTTACTTATTTGTCGTCATAATTTGTTTTGTTGTTTAGTTTCATCAGCATCTGCAAAAAGAGTTGTAAAATTTTGTGGGATATATATAAAAAGCTAATAATTGTACTTCCTTTTTGCGTGTACATGTGGTAGAAAGTTAATGTTTTACATGTGTAACAAGAAAAAACAAAATTTACTTGAAAAATGGAATATTTGGTTATGAGGTGGAGGCTTGAGTTTTGATAATAGGGTTCAAATAGATATCTTAAAGGCCCTGTTTTAATCTTCAAATTATGCTTCTTCATGAGTCAATATCTTTTTGTTGCTCTAAATACATTTATTATAAAAAATAAGGTTGGAGAAAAGGAAAAATAAACGCGATTTGTAGCACGTAAATTCCATTTTCGGATTGTTTGTTGTAGTAACTTGTCTCTGGGGAATAACAAATGTTTTTCTTTTTGGTAGTTGTCTGCTGAAAGAATTGTTCAATTGCATTTGCAAGTAAAGCTAAACAGAGTAGATGTGTATTTCTAATATTCGAATGGTGTACTCGTATCTAATATTTTTATGACCTTCTTGCTCCTCAAATTGTATGTATGTATAATTTGGAATGGCTGGGTGTTCTTTTCAGGCTCTTCCAACTGCCATACGTGTTATCATGAAGGAGTTTGTTGCTCGACAGTCACTGCGAGTTTGTCCAAACAACCGTTTGATGTCCAAAGGGTATCTGATCACTCAGGCATAAGGTATGTAGCTTTCGGAGCTACAAACTGATAGAGTTGCTAGTGTCCTCCTGGATTCTTTAGGGTTACTGGGCTATTGATTTCTTGAGCACCTATTTCTTTGAGCAGCCATTGATTGTACTTTAAAGGAAAAGGAAAGGAAAATTTAATTCCTTGCCTCTTGCAATATAATTTTGTTGGTAAAAGTTCTAACTTTAATAATGACTCCTTCCCCCTTTCAAACCTTTTACGTTGTTCAGCAACCGCAGGTGGGCATGAAGCTTTATGCTTTTGGAGATTGTGTCGGAAACATATTATGAACTTTGGAAAGTATTTCGGAGTCTAAAAGTTCAAAGGACTTAGATGGGTGATTAAGGACATATAGGTGATGGTTTCTTCTACAAAGCTTACTTTGTGACTTGATTTCCTACTATATGCCTAAACTACAAGCAAGCACACAATGGTTTTCCCTCCTTTTCCGCTTGCGGCTTGCAGACTCGAAAAATCTCTCTTTCACCTCACTCACTGGAATTGTATTAGAGTACATAATTCGTTGATCATAAGATGTTTCAAATAAAAGAAGATGCTGAGGGCATTTATAACAAAACCAAACAGGCCTTACTTCTTAGTCTCATGTTACCTCCATGACCCATGGAAGGACTGAAAATATAGATTGAAAGAGGGATATCACGATCAATATCATCATCCCTTCCATGCTTTCTTCCAGTCTCTGGCATCGGTAAGATTGAAAACCCTCATACAGTTCAAAATAAAGAAATGGAATTATATTAATAGTCAGGAGTAAGGTTACAAGCTGGCAGAGAGAAACCTTGCGAGTTGTTAAACTCTGGAGAATAGGAGGAGAGCATTAAGCGGAGATTATCTTTTATGGAGAACTTTCTACTTTCACACATACTTCATTTCCCTGCCCTGCATACTGGTGATGCTTTATTTTGTTTCTATGTCCTACAGTTGTAGGAGTGGAGTAGAGTTGTCTTTCTTTTTTGTGGATTATTTCAAACATGGAGGAATAGGGCGGAGGGAGTGAAAAATAAAAGATGAGGATAAATAGTGATTATGCAGCATGCTCAGATTTTTTTTCTTGTTAATCCCCATCCCAGGGATTCAAACATAGGTTATCAGTCTTGAAGGAGTAGACCCAATCTCTTGCACTACTGCCTAATCCTGGCGTGTACAGATTGTTATTGATGTATGGTAATGTAGAAAAAGACAGGGTAGAAGTAAGATTTTGTTTTCGCTCATGGTCATCTCTTGGTGCCAAGAACAACTCTAGTTTCTTCACATATTAATTTCCTCACATCACCTTCAGATAAATTTCTTTTGTCTCTCTGTGCACAGTTTAAGGTGTGAGAACTCTTTGTTTGGAGGGATGCAGTTCCACTGGTTATCAGGGGAACAAGAAAATCGCCCCTCCAGAATTTCAGTTGCTGCTGATTACTCAGATTCTTTTCCTGATTCCTCAAATCTTATTGGGAATAACGGTTATCATCCTCTTGAAGAACTGAGGAATTGTAGGAGCATTCGGAACCCTAGACTCACAGCTGCTGAAATAGCAAGGACAACTGTTGAGGTTTTCCACTTGTGAATTTTAATTTTGCATATAATGAATTCATATCGCATAAATGCTCATTGCAAAATACTTCATCTGTCCATATGCTTGGTCCTCCTAGTTAGTATACTGGATACCTCATCCACATGGATATCATGTTGTTTGACTTATATTGTTCATTCTAGGCTCATGACACTGCCTTGTTGATATTCCCTGGTGTAGTACACTGTGAGCCACATGAACAGAATTCGTGGGCGGAATTCCGCTATCTGGTTGACCATTATGGAGGTTTGTCTTCCTGAATTTTTTATGTGCATGAGATGTTTAATTTATACAGTAAACTAATTTGTACTTTTCTTTACTTTCTCTTGCCAGATATATTTTTTGAGATCAATGATGATGAAAATATCTTGCAAGATCGTGAAGCAAGTAATCCTGTGGTGAAGACTTCTTCATATTCATACCTTTACCTATTTGCATTTTAGATACGTAGCTGAACACTTATATAGAGTTATATTTTCTTCAAGATTCGTAATACCTTTTTGATTGTTCCTTTAGCTGTAAAATGTATGTGCTATGCATTTGTCTGTTCACATGGTAAGATCTATGACTGGCTTGCTGTGTACAGATAAGCGACTATTCGTGATGGCTTTGCCAACAATTCTCCCTTTGTTGGACAAGGCACTGCCTTATTATACTTACTACGGAAGAATATATAAGCTTCCCTTTTGGGCCAGTTGTGAGCGAGGAGGGATTCGAAACCCCACATTGTGGTTTGTAGCCACGTGCTCTAATCCTTTGAGCTTAACACCTCTCATTCTTTTTACTTTTTCAATATGAAAACGAAAAAAATGAAAAATCAAAGGGTCGTCTTATTCAAAACCCCAAGAATTATTCCGTGCCAAGGTAAGGAAGAAGGAGGGAACAAGCACACTTGGAGAGCGTATCTGTGGCTACTTCTGTTTTGCCGGTCTGCCTGTCCCTAATAATTAATTCTCGCTGACCACGTCCTATAGGGATCATTGAATCAATAGCAATAAGCCCGGGAAAACGAAAAAAATGAAAAATCAAAAGGTCGTCTTATTCAAAACCCAAAAAATTATGCCATCCCTTGAATTAAAGAATTCAAAATAAGGGGGCTCGCTTTGACCATTAAGAGTAGGTAGCCCGTTTCCTGTCTTTGTTTCTATTGCATTCTATCTCATTGTAGCAATAGATACTATTAAAAAGCATGCATCTGTGTAGTGCTCTTGCATAACAAAATAGGTTCTTTTTGAAATCAGTTGTTGATGTCTCAACATTTTTTACGTCAATCTTGTTTATTTTTGATAGTTGAACAATAATTCTTTTTCTTTTTGGCATGATATTATTTGTATTAATTTTATGTTAATTCTTGATTGATTTACCATTTAATGCTTCAGAATGCTCTGATTGCAATGGACATCCCTCAGTATGAGAACAGAAGGATAGATGCCTCAGAGTATAGCATTTTAGAGAGTGATTTGGCTGATGATGTTGCTCTGGCAAGTCAGGACTTTGACTTTGAGGTGGGTAATGACAAGTTGATGTATTCTGTTAAATTCTCCTTTTTTAAGTTTTCGACCATGCTTAAGTCATGTGGATGCTTTTATATCAGGTTGAGGATTTTGAAACATCAGATGTGCGGGTTGATTGGGGAATGCCTGATAGCCCAGGCCGGGTTCATCCAATTTATTTTTCCAAATGCTTGTCAAAGGTGGTTACTTCATCTCTGGTAACATAGATACTAGGTAACCTTTCCTTATTGCTGTTGATGTGAAATATCTGGCTTTGATGACAGTGATGTGAAATATCTAATTGTTCCCTTGAGATTATTCTTATGCTATTGGTACTTTCACTTCATTGGTTTCATCTCAAGGACACTCCTCTGAAGACAGTATATCAAAAACTATAATGCTGATTAATGATCAGTTGTAGTCCTACCAGTTGCAGGATCAAAAGTTTCTCATTTTCTGTATGTGGCTTGCTGAATGTCACTGGACAAATCTACATTTGAAGTATAAATTTTATGCATTATGTCTCTATTGTTGATGCAGCAGTTATGGCATGTTCGAATAGCTGCTTGAAGCTAGAATTAAGAGTTTAAGTCTGTGTCACTCAAGAAACTCTTTTAGTCTGAAGCAAAGTGCCCTTGGTAGTCCATTTGAAGCTTGACCAAGTTTCTTTTGAAGGAGCGTCCTAGTTTTTTGGTTTTATTTGTATTTCACTCAAGTATTAGTTCTCGAGGGGAAAGATGTAATCTTTGTTTCTGCTAGAAGTGACTCAGAGCAGTGACCCAAAGGTCTCATGTTAGGTCTTATGGGAATCAGTTGATGAGTCAAAAGTCGGTTTTTCGGGCTAAGCTCACCAACTTACTTGTGGTGTCAAGTAATTGGCCTTGATCTTCTATATATATGAGCTGTACTAGATTTAACTAGCAAGGTAATGAATTAGAAGATGTATAAGAAGTTTTGTATTGTAATGTCTTTGATGATTTTCCAAGTTGGCATTTCTGTTTTTGCCAACTTCTTCTACTGTACTCTTGTTTTCAAGCTTAACGTAAATATCTCAAAACTTAATCTTTAGGAGTTAGAAACAACAGA
Organism: Cordia subcordata; assembly: GCA_028554755.1. Taxonomy (NCBI): domain Eukaryota; kingdom Viridiplantae; phylum Streptophyta; class Magnoliopsida; order Boraginales; family Cordiaceae; genus Cordia; species Cordia subcordata. The sequence goes on along the minus strand of JAPTOF010000010.1, from coordinate 11,901,732 downwards.
TACCTTTTTAGACCCAGAAGCCTTTTGAGTACTGTTTGCATAATTATTGCAGAAGTCTTGGCTTTGTTGAAACAAGCGGCAGCAAAGTGGTAGTGTATTTACAGAATGCTTTCTGGGAGGTAGGCAAATTCTATATGCTGTTCTTATTGCTAATGAAGTGCTGGATTCAAGAATCAAGAGTGGAAGGAAGGGATCTTTTGTGAATTGAACATGGGAAAAGGTCATGCAGGTTCCTTATTTACATTTTAAAAAGAATGGGCTTTGGAGACGTGTGGTATAAATGGACTTTGACTGCATTTGTTCTACATCTTTCTTGGTAATTAGAAATGGAGGGCTCTTTGGTTACTTTAGAGCTTTGAAAGACTTATGACAAGGGGACCCCTTAACCCCATTTCTTTTCATTTTCGTGATAGATGCATTTAGTAGAATAACTATGAACCTTGTTTATGATAATTATCTTGAGGGTTTTAGTGTGGGAAGCCAAGAGAGGTGTTTAACTACCTCTTATCTTTATTACGGATGATACAATCTTGTTTTGTAATGTGGATATTGGACAAATGATTAATCAATAGTCCCTCTTACTTTTGTTTGAGGCAGTGTCGGGATTGAAAGTCAACCTTAGTAGGAGTGAGTTGAAACCATTGCGAAGTGTGAAAAATGTGGAAGGACTTGCATGTGCATTGGGATGCAAGGTGGATCTCTTCTATTGACCTATTGTGGCCTTCCTTTTAGGGCTAAAGATAAGGAGGTTAGAGCTTAGGATTCTATTGTCATGAAATTTGAGAATAGATTGTTGGGGTGAAAGAGGAGGTACTTTGTCTAACCTATTGGTGTATTTGATGTCTTTATTTTGTATTCCCAGCCTTGCTATAAGATTGGAGGCTATCCAAAAGAGACTTTTGTGAGGCTAAATGGGAGGAGAATCAAAATATCATCTTATGAGATGGTGGCTGATCGAACAACTTATTGTGGGCTTGGTATTAAGTCTTTTCAACAAAACCCCGCTTTGCAAGTGGTTGCGGAGATTTATAGCGGAGAGTGGTAGTCTTTGGACAGAGGTGATTGTGGCTAAGTTTGGAGTGTCATATAAATGGGCGGATATCAGAGGTGTGCAAAACAGCAGCACTTGGGTGGCCTTTGGGAGAACATAGCTAAAGGTTGAATATTTTTATGGAGCACATCATTTTTGACATGGGTAATGGGGAGAAGATTATTATTATTTATATCTTTTTGGCTTGAAAGCGGGCGACATCACCTAAAGGGACTTGTCCTTTTATCTTGGCTAGAGTGAAAAAAAAGACTATTAACAAGTTCATTGGGTTGATGGAAATGGTGGATGGGATGTGATGTTTATAAGAGAGGCTAATGACATTGACTGGGAGTTGAACCAGTTTGCTAACTTCTTAGGTTGCTTTAATAGATGTAATCCATCCAAGATAGAGAGGATAAAGTGAAAGAGAAGTTAACTAAAAATGGCGCGTTCATGGTGAAATCATACTATAAGGCTCTTATGGGCAATGAGGAGCATACTTACCCTTGTTGAGTTCCCGTGGAAGAATTTGTGGAAGTCATGCACCTCAACTAGAGTTGCTTTTTCGCTTGGGAAAAAATCCTTACTTTGGATAATCTACTAAAGGGGTATTTTGTTGTTAATATATGCTTTTTGTGCAAGAATGATATGGAAATAGTGGAGCATCTCTTGCTTAGGTTTCACTAGGTGAGATCCCTCCGGGGGACAGCCGTTAATAATATGGGGGTTGAGTAAGCTGGTTCGAAAACCTTTCGCTATGAAATCAAAACCTGGAATTGTATCAATGCATATAAGGAGAAGAAGAAAGTCATCGGGACGGTTTCCCTTCAATCATTGGGCTATCTGGAAAGAACAAAATGGGAGGGCTTTTGAATTGTCTTTGTTTTTGGATTGGGTGCTCTTGTATATATGATGTAGATTGCATACAAAGATGTTTAGATAGTCTAAGAAGTTGATATAAATATTTTTTCTTTTATTTAGCACCCCCTTGGTGCACATTAGTAAAATTTCACTTCTCAAATATTCAAGTAACCTCTTGCAATTGGATCTAATAAGAAGCATGATGCTTACCTCCAAAATTAGAAATTTTGAAATGGTAAACCATCATTTTGAAATCCGGTGTCTACAGAGATTAGTTGGAAGTGGATAAATGAATGTCCTTGTTCAGGCTTATAAGAGGAAGCAACTCTAATACTGGTGAATTGGATGGAGAGAAGGAATTAGTTATTGGTAATATGATTTTTACTTTCCTCACTGATATGTTATCGTGCGATTCTTGAAGAAGATTAAATAATACGTTTCCATTTGGGAAGCCATATAGGAGTTGAATCCATTGAACACTGCATTCTATATGTAAACAGCAGTCTTAGAAGTATTTATCATATTAATAACCAGGAAGGAAAGCACTAGCAAGGAGGAATCAGTTGACATCTTCATTTGAACTATGATTATGGAATAATAACTATTACCATCTGCTAGTTTTCAATATTGAGCTATTTAGCTCCTGCTAGAGTCTTCTATATTACTTCTTGAAGTTCAAAAGGGGATTCTAGTGAAGAGAATAATAGGGGAAAAACAGAGTTTAACTTCTTGTTATCTTATTCGGCTTAGTTGAAGTGAACAAATTTGAAGATTAGTGAAGATAGAGTGATTCACAGAATCAATTACTTGAAGCTATGTACACTCCATTTGCCTTGGTTTCTCCTTTCTGTCACTTATGGAATATAGCGTGCTTGATAGGCCATGCCTCAGGCTAGGATGTTCGCTCCATTGGCTGGTTGCAAAATGCCCCAGAAAGATTGGTCACCTTTGTTTCTAAAAGCTTGTTGTCAGTTTCTTTTGGTCTTTGACTTTTTAGTTGAAGTACAGAAATAGCATGTATCAGACCAGAACATTTCAGATTTATGTACCACTTCAGCAGTTAAGACAAATAAACCTATATCCCAGTGCAATTTCTGCAGGAAAATGCATCTAAGAAATGTGATCCTCTTTCATGAAATATAAATGGCAGAGATGCTGTTCCCAAATGGAGAATACTTTCACATGTGCCATGCTTTCCATTCTAGCTACAATTTTGGGCAATGATTTAAAGCATTCGTGGACCATTTTTAGAGTCAGGATTCCTCTTTCTTAAGGCCATACAATTTGCATTTCGAAGGACAGGTGTTGTGCCATGCCCGTTTTAGAGACTGGTCATCTAAGCTTCCTTTTTGGCAATAACAGCTTATCTTTCCAAGCGCTTGGCTGAGGTTCTCTTTGAGCTTGTAAGCTCCAGAAGAGAAACAAAAATTCAGCTTCTTTTTGGGAGTGCCTCACTCCTTACATCTTTTTCTTTCTTTTTCTTCCCCCCTCCATAAAAGACTAGAGCTTATGAGCTCTTGGAAAAGAAGCTAATTCCGACGAGACAATTACTAAATTGCCTTTTCTTGGAGTTCATAATTTCTGGAGCTTATAAGCCATAAACAGGCTTGTAGCCCCTAAGAGCCTATGACTTATTTCAGGCTATGAGGTATTTGTCTTATCTTTAGGAGGCTAAGCCAAATACCTCGTAGCCTGAGATACTAATATCATTTTTCACAAGTATGCCTATTTGAAATAGTAGTTTCACTTATTATTGTTGTTGAATATTCACCTGCAATTACATATTTTATGCATTTAGGCATTCTATTCAGAATATGATAGAATGATGGATCATCCCTCAAATGGTGTTTCAATCTGGGGACAACTCAGGCCTGCCTTCATTGATGAAGATATATATTTGCGAAGGCTCTTCAATGGCGAAGATAACAATTGCTACAGCTTAGACTGGAAAGGTATGTAGACATTATAATAACTTGATTCAGTTCTCCCTTTCTCTTCTATCATGTAACATAATCTTTGACTTTTGTTTTGTTTGTTTGTTTTTTTGTCCCCACAAACCCCAACCCCAAACCCCCCCCCCCCCTTCTGTCCCTGGGGTTGCTGATTCAGTAGGCAATATATATATATATATATATATATATATTGATAAAAATCACAAGTACATAGCTGGTCCAAAGACCATAACAATAACAAAAACAAATGAGAGAAATCTATCTATTCGTACGGAGATAGGTCAATATGCTTGGACTGAAAGCAAAAGTCCAACAAATGAAAATCAAGAGCACAAAAGATGAGAAACCCAACCCAAGGATCACGGTGAGGCCAGATAACCGTGAGAGAAGCCCTTGTTGATTGGTTCACTTAATTTTTAGTTGCCACTTGCATCATCCAAGTCATTACCTTCCACAAGGTTCTTTATGGCTGAGTGCAAATGTAAATGTATCCTATCATGCATCAAACGGCCATCATCCGCAGCATTCTTGTGTGGGGCAACATCATTTTCAACTGGGTGTAATGCCTCAAGCTGATTTCTACTTGGTGACATCAGCTTATGGAGAGAAGGGGTGGCCTGTTTCTTGGAGCTATGTGTCATTGGCCACTTGATAAATTGCAAAGAATTAAACCTAGTTCCCAAATCGCATCCAAACTGGTGTGGTTTTTGACTCCTTTCATAACACAAGCAAAACTACTGCTGCTTCTCACTTCTCTTGCTCACACAGTCATATCACCAGCCACCACTCCACCACCACCACGCCTGACATGACCAGCCGACCACCAGAGGGACCAGACCAGAGCATCATGGCTCCACCATCTTTGCTTCTTTTTGTCACTCATGAGCATGTCTGGCAACTCCGGTTGTTTAGCAAGCAGGAGAGTAGGACCAGGCACATTATTATATATATTAAGTTGGTGGATGTATGTGCTGATGTTCATTTTACTTTATTAATCATATGTTGTGTTCATGGGCTGTCCCTTTGGGCTTTTGTGTGGTTAGTATTGTTTTAATATCTTTGGGCTTGTGATCAAACAAAACAAATGTCTTCGCGCTGATTTGACCGGAAAAAGTAATAATATCCAAGAGTCTGAAAATCCTAATCCAGAAAACCCGAAATTCGAAGAATAGATGTCTGGATGGATGTTTAATTTGTTATTATTTGACCGAATATCTTTTTTCCCCACCCAATATCCGAGAAACCCAATCACGGAAAACCAATCCTATTCTTACCCCTACCTGTGATGTGTGCTTTGGTTAGTCTTGTTTTCGGTTGAAGAATAGTTATTAATACTAATAGGTTGTTTAGCTTTAAGTGATGAGCTGTAAAAGTCCCGTGCTCAAGGTCGATACATTGTATCACCTCGGCAAACTTTCTTATTCGATACATTGTGTCACCTCGGCAAACTTTTTTATCTTTCATGTAAATTTGAGTGGATCTTTATCCTTCAAATGTAGGAGTATTGTGAACAACTCGATACGAAGTAGAATGAGCTTTATTATTTTCATTTTGTTGGATAGTTCAAACCATAACTTATATTCTTTTGTAGTGCTAGTTAAATAATCGAATTATCTTAAGATTCAGCTGTTTCATTCATCATGGTGTTGTTTTCCAGATGAAGAATTTTTAAGTTTCAGTTCCCAAGGCAACGACAAACGTTCTCGATCCACTATATATAGATTGGACGTCTTGAAAATAGAGCTATTCTCTGTCTATGGTGTTCAGGTATGTACATTCTTAATGTAGTTACCTCTATAACCCTGTTGGACCTAGTTCATGATGTTTTAATGCAGTTGCTATATATTGAGATAGAATACAGTGGTAATTGCCATTGGTCGATAAATTTGATTTTTCATAACAACTTGTGATGTTAACATGAAGTTTTACTAACTTTCATGTTGAATTGGCAAACATTGGTCTATTGGGCAAAATGATGTTACCCCTCCGACGTTTGCTGAATTAGCTATTTATCTCTCAGTCTTTAAGAACTTGCTTAATAGCCTTATGCTTTTAAAATAGTGAAACATAACCCCCTTCCATCACATTTTCCATCCAACTCAACTGAGTTTGTATCACATGCACGTTATGTGCAAGTATGGGTATAAATTTGGACCAAAATGGGAACGCCCTCTTGTTTATGAATAATTAGCTACTTAACCCCGTGGTTTTTCCAATTAGCTACCCCCCACCCACACAAAAACACACATCCCAACCCAGCACACTGGTCTTTACAATAATCAACCGTAAAGAAGTGAGTGTGCCACCTTTTGAAAAACACAGGGGGATTGTGAGGTACGTTTTATGAGATAGAGGTAAGTAGCTAATTATGTAAGCTGCGCCGGGGGGGGGGGAATAATGTGAATTTTACCCTTGTTTTATTTTACTCTTGTAGTTATATGGAGATTTTGAGGTTGAATCTTTATTCCATCAATCATGGCAGCTTTTTTCTATGGGCTTTTGGCTTGGCACATTGGAAGTAAGATCTTTCTTGTTCAGAGCCTGAAATGCTCTAAAGTAATTTTTATCCTGTGTAAAACACTGTATGTGATATGTCTAATGCATTCTTTTGTGCAACGCCAAATTAAATGGTGCAGTGTACTCAGGTAGTTGTCAAAGGCTTGCATCACTTCATCTTTGAGTCTCTTGCTTTGAAGCTCTTAATGTATCTAGATTGTGTTTTTCTATATATGTGTTTTGTATCCATGTTTTATAAAGCTTGAACCCTTTTTGGTTTTTAATTCTGTAATCCTTTGACTATTCTATTGTACCATGTTATTTAACCTCCTCCTCCTCATCTGATCAAATCATCAGCAAAATAGAGAATTAAAAAGATCAACATTGTTTCACATTTCCTTTTGTTTAAAAAAAAGAGGAGCAGTACTTTTTTTAATCTATGGTTCAGCCTTCATAAAAGACATCTCGACTCTTACTTCCCCTGCTCTTTCCTCTTCTGCAGTCAGTGATTCGTTTACAAGATTTCCAGGATGCTGAGCCTGATATTCTTTTAGACTCAACTCTACGAATTATAGAGCAACTCAATGAGGAAAACATAAGGTGCAATGTGGCTCTCAGAGCTCTTTGCAGAAAGAAGGGACTCCATGTTGAGGTAATATTCACTTGTTGCAAGTTTTACATGATCTTTTAGTGACTAATATTTCAACATGTTACGTGATGTGTTTGGCGGTTCCTGATCTTCATACTATTGTAATATCTTTGAATATGAAAGAAATTTTTTATGAAACTCGCTGAAGGAAATATACTTGGCCATGTAGATATTATAGTTTGGTAAATGCTTTTGGGGATTGTAAGTGATGGCCTGCTTTCTCTTTTGTTTAGTTCCGGCTCTCATAGTATAGTGCATTTTCAATTGGTTTGCTTACTGCTGCTTCACTACAAATCAGTACTAAAGTTTTTCAACGTCAGCAATTGCTGTTAGGTGGATTGGTGTATGAATTTATATGGCAATCCATGTTACTAGGATTTGTGGTAATGACATCACAATGGATATTGTGTTAACACGATAGGGGAGGTGCAGATGCAGACCCATGCTAGCACTTGAGTTCAGTATCGGGACTTCCACTCCTGAGGACATCATTTCTCGTAAATTCAGTTTTTCTAGTTGTTTCTTGTTGCGGTGGTCTTCTTAGTGTGTTTGAGCCATGATCTGAAATGGATACATCTATATTCAACTACTATGCTAAACTTGCTGTAAAGATGTTATGCTGCCTTTGCATTTACTCTTTATTTTCGGCGATCAGGAGCCCTTGACTGTAGTATGTGAATTCTCATGCTCACTTTTCTTCTCTTCATTTATTCTTTTTTCCTTTTATCAGAAAAGTTGGTGGATGTGTTCCTTTGGTTTTGTGGTTTTCTGGTTGCATTTATTCAGGTCCATGCAAAAGTCTGATCTGTTTGTCGCACTTGGTACCCTAAGAAGTCCATACTTTTTGTATTCTGGATCTTTTCTCTAACCCGACCCTCCACCCCAGAGAATTGAACCCAGGACGTCACTATCGGGATGAGTAGTCCCAACTACTTGAACTATTTCTTGAAACCCATATTTTAAATTTTAATTCGTGCATTGTTGACTTCTTCCCCATTCTAATTATGCTATTTTTCTATTTGGATAGAAGCCAGAGGAAGATGGCATTATTTGCTTTTTAAGTTTTTTGGTTTCTTTTTCGTTCCGTCCATGGAATAGTCTAATCTATTTCTCTCACTTGTCATATTCGAAAAAATTGTTACATTTTGTATTTCGGACTTAATGCCTATGTAGTTCCCTGGATATAGTGACAAACTTTGAGGTGCATGCTTGAATTCCTATTAACTGTTATTCGCATTCGTGTATCTCACTAGATGTAGCCTTGTAGGGGGCGACTCTGATCGGAGTTGACAGTCTTGGCATTGATGTCAGAGTTTTCTGCGGGTCAGAAGTAAGAACATATCGTTTTCCATTCAAAGTCAGGGTAAGAAGCAGTAGTCAATATGCTTTAAACTTCAATGTCAATCGAAATGCTGTCTGTTGGAATGAAACTGATGCCAGTGCTACGTTTGCTATATTGGTCTAATAGGAAATTCAAAATCCTTACATTTCAAAGCAAATACATGTTTAAGTTCGTATTTGCACTTGTTGACTGTTAGTATCTGTTGTAACGATAAATTAAGACGTTAACCGAATATAACTCGTAAGTGCATTGATCTTGATTAGTAGCTTGTCTATTTGATTTGCAGGCTACATCCGAAGGTGCTGCCGAGAAGCAAATCAAGCAACTTCTATTCCCCCGTTCGAGAAGAAAAAAATTTAGGATGCACGAGCGACATAATAGGGATTTAGACGCATACTGAATCATAACGTTTCAATCTGGCTTTCGGCATCAATTTCATTGGTGCCTTCCCAGCTTAAGTTGCGTAGGTCATTTCATTTTTTTTTCTTTCCTATGTCCTAATAGTCAATAAGTTCAGTTTTCTCAATACGAGTGAGCATCTTATTAAGTTATATGCATGTAATCTAAGGACAGGAAAATAAAAATAACACTTGTAACATTTTAATATACATGATCAGCAAGTTTCTTGAAAGTAAATAAGTAATGTGGCTTATTATGCATCTCACAAACAGTTTGCCGAGACCAGTATTCCTTCTGGTGGTGTATGTCAATTTTATGCAATATATTGCCACGTGACGAACCTTTGCCAATGTTTTTCTTTTGATACAAGGGAAAATTTAATTAACGAAGCCTGACCACTAGACATTCGGGGAGTTTTGACTACCAATTGGTAAGCTCCAGGTGTGATAACCCTTTTCAAGGCCATTGCATTAGATAAGAAATAGTATTCAACTTGGTACCAGCTAATATAGTTTGAACCCATGCAAGAGTGGAATTCTCTCCCCCATCTTGACCACCACATGTTATTATTGGATTAGGTCAACTTTGTCTCATGGGACATGTGCTGCATGTATTGATGCTTCTGATGGGATCCTGGAGATCTCAAATTGAATAAAATAACTGTATCCAATTTTAACTGAAAATTTCTTTGACTTTTTTTTTTTACAAGAACCAAATTGAGTTGAACTGCGAATTCTTTTATGGAATGACTTTGGATTTTTTAGTGAGAATTGTACCGAGAACTGAACGAATTGAATTGAACCAAAATCATACTGAATGGACCAGACTAAGAGAGCTGAATTTTTAATATTCATAATTATATATATAAATTATAATGTTACATGTTTTAATGATTTGATATAATAGAGTAAAATACATTTTAGCCTCTTATATTTTGTAAAAATCGCATAAAATTCCTTTTGTTTTCAAAACTCGTGGACAAACCCTTGTGATTTAAAAAATGTTGCACACTAGCCCCTGTCGTTAGCTTTTCTATTAAAGTTAACGGAGAAAATAAAAACACACTAAAAATGTATTTTGACTTGTTAATAAAAAACTAAAGTAAATTGGTGCAAATTCCCCCTTTTGATTTTCAAATTGGTGCAAATCTCCCTCTTTGATTTGAAAAACACTGCAAAGTCCCCCCTTGTGGTTCCAAAATCTCTAAACTTTAACTAGAAAACTAATGGCGGGGGCCAATGTGCAATGTTTTTTGAATCACATGGGTTTATTAGCAAGTTTTGAAAACATATGGAGTTTCATGTGACTTTTACAAAGCACAAGGGAGTAAAATGCATTTTCCTCTATATAATATTTTTAATTTTAATATTCTAATTTGAAGGTCATAATTTTTTTTTGAATTCTTACTAAAAAAGAAATAATTAAGAAAAAAGTACTTTATATTTAAATATGATCACACTTGATTCTAGTTATACCGCACGCGATTGATTCAAATTATATTATTAACATTATTTATATATCTTAAGTTTTTTTTATCTTTAATCAATAATAAATTAATTTTGTAATGATTATTTTAATCACATTAACTTTTATATACATGCTAATTAAAGTTTATGATCTAATTAATAAAAGAAGTGATTAAAGTATAACAAGGTTGGAGCCTAAAACAAAGTTAGTTTTTAAACATAACATACTAATCTTAAATTCAATATTAGCTCTATATTAATTTATCAATATTTGTATTAGCCGATTTTAATTACCTTCCAAGTTAATTTCTACTAGCTTAAGCTAATAGCTTTTGACTGATGCTGGTTATATTGCATACTTTATTAGTTCTAGATATGCTCAGTCTGTCGCCACTGTTTCTACTCAAAATTTTTTTGAAAGTTCTCCATCTTCATAGAGTAGCCACATTTTACGCAAAGTCTACTTCCAAACAAGTGATCACTACCTCCTAAAGAAACCCACATGATTGCTCCACCATACTAGGCCTTGTTTTGCTTGCGCTAGACACACTCACCTACATGAGCCTTTCCATTTGCTCACTACAACGCAAAACCACCACTTCCTCGCAATTAGTTCTTTGCACATATGATCAACATTTCCACAACCATGTTCATCACTTCTCCTTGATGCAACTCCCACACTCGTGGTCGTACTCGCTTGGAAGACCAAATAGTCTATCCATCAATCTATTCATTTTTGCACTCTTCAAAGTCAAAAAAATATATTCATTCACTCCAAAACACACACATCTACTTGAAATGTGACACAATGGATTGCAAATTCAGATTCAGTACATTGGAAAACCTTTATAAACCCTTCGATCAACTTTAGTCAACACTGGTCAACGTCCAATTCATGATCAACGTCAATATATCCCAAAACCCTTATTTTGGAGGGCAATTTATAAGGTGTACTCTCATCTATGTGGTCCTTCATATTTCAATTATCTCTGTTTCTTTTCTCTCTCTACATCTTTGTTCTCTCTCTCTCTCTCTCTCTTCATCTTTTCTTTTTCTATGATCTCTTTTTTATCTCTGTTTTCTCTCTTTCTCTATGTCTCTATTCTTTCATGTTCTCTCTCTACGGTCTTTTTCTTTGTCTCTGTTTTCTCTCTCTTTACATTTCTGTTTAGTCATATTTGTGACAATTGGTTTTGATATGTGTGTGTGTGTGCATGTGTGTGTATATGAAGGATTGGTATATATTTAGTAGTTTATTATTGTTTGTTCAGTAGACTATTATTGTTAGCCTATTTTTGCTTGTTCAGTGTTCTATAACTATTTATTTAGTAAGCTATTATTGTTTGTTTAGTATTTCGTAATTTTTTTTTGTAGGCAATTATTATTTGTTCAATATTTTATATATATTTTTTCAGTGCTCTATAACTATTTGTTCAGTAACCTTTTTATTGTTTTTCAGTAGACTATTATTGTTTGTTCAGTATTCTATAACTATTTGTTTAGTATTTTATAACTATTTGTTCTGTAGTCTATTTTTGTTTATTCAATGTTCTGTAATTGTTTGTTCAATAGGCAATTATTGTTTGTTCAGTAGCAATAACATTATTCAATAGGCAATTATTGTTTATTTAGTATTTTGTAAGTGTTTGTTCTATAGGCTATTATTATTTATTCAGTGACATATTATTCATCAAAATATCTGTTTGTAATTAAAATTAGTTGAAACTACTAGAATTGTTTATTCATTATTCAGTCTTTGTTTGTTCATGGAAAGTTTCATTAGATTTATATATTTTTGTTTGTAACTTACAATTCAAAGTTATAGATGTTTTCTATTTTTTGGACATTATTGCTTTAGATTTGATGTTTTCTATTTCTTTGGACGTTGTTGCTTCAGTCTTTTTGATTAAATTGAGATATGATTTTGATTTGATATCTTTGTTGAGTTGTTGAACAAATTGAATTGAAGAATTGTATTTTGGGTTTTGTGAGATTTAGTTTTTGTCATGAAACAGAGGAGAGAAGAGAAGAATTGTAGCAAAAAAAAAAAAGAAAGCATTATGTAGTGTGTGATTTCATAGCACCCGCAGGTGCACCTTGCAACATGCACTTGCGTGTGCGTAGTACAAGATCTCTACTCTGGAGTCGAGTTTCACCAAATAGAGTTCAAAATTGTATCCAAAGTCCAAACTGCAAAAGCCCATTAGATCATTACAGCACTACATTGCTCACTGGTGCATTCGTAATCACCTCTAGCAACAAGGCCACTACCCAAAGCTTCCTCATCTATTGGTGTTTTTTTTTTTGTGTAGTTGGGACCTTTTTATTTGGCATATGGCAACAACAATTGTTGTGGCTTCTTCATGGTAGTCCAAGCTTGATGATGTCATTGTGACATTATCTTTCATGATGAACACTGATGTCACGCCTAGGACCAATTGGCGTGACACCCTACAACATCTAGACAACAACCAATTTCTCCATTCTCTTACCAAAAACATTTCTATTTTTTCCCATCAAAACCATGTAGCGGAACAAAGGATGAAACAATGAAATTTTTTTTGTGTGTTTCCTCATACCCCATGTCATGCCCAGTCCTCCAAAATGCACTCTGATACTAGTTTGTTGAGAAACTTGGATATTGGAATGAAGATAAGATAGAGAATGATGAAAGAATGGACACACAAATTAATATGGTTTGACCTAATGCTTAAACTCTACAGACAAACAAGAAAATTCTACTATGAATCAAAATAATACATCACAAAGAGAGGGCTTAGGCTTAAGAGCCGTTACTTCTTTAGCTCTCTTTGCTCTATGTCTCACCTCTATCTCTTGCTCTAACTATTACATCAAGCTAGTATATATAGAATACAGAAGGACTAATCCTTTTAGGTACATGTTTCTTAATTTGGTTGGAACTAGGATCCCTAAGGCCATCGCTAATACATGCCATAACCTTACAACAAGTTTTATGTATTTTGACAATGACATTAGTATAAATTTGAGGGATTCCAAGATTTAAGAGCTTAAAATACTGATTTGTAATTTCATTTCTTTAGTCTTTTATTGAAAATTGAATTCCCTTTCATTTTTTTAAATTTTATGAATCATTAAGTTTTATGTTTCAAAATGAAAATAGAGAAAAGACAAAGAATATGCTTATTAGTAAATAATTGAACAAATGTCGAAAGACTCGAATATCCATACTAAATTTTCCTAATTGAATAAGAATGGAAAGACCCAAAATTTGTATTGAACTATACTGCAAATTTTAGAGAGGATAAATAGAGAGTTTCTTTTGGTATAGTTCTGATGATAAGATTTCTAACGAATAAGAAGTTTGGTATGGTTCTAGAGATTTTCAAATCTCTGAACGGTACCAAAATCATGCTAACTTTTTCTTCCTCTTTCTCGAATGGGGTGTGTGAGGGTGTATTTGTGATAGTGGCAAGATTGGATCAAGTAAATCAAAAGTTGATTTCTTTCTTGTTTATGTTTTGTGTGTGAATGTGTTTGAAGGTGATTGTATGATATGATAGTTAAATGTTGGTTTTAGGTTTGAGTAATACATTGATGATGGTCTAACTATGGTTTTTTGATGGTAACAAAAGCTATAGGAGAAAGGAAAATAATGAGAAAAGTAAATATTTGAAGAAAATAATAGAACAAGGAGAGGGAAAAGGAAAAATAGACAACGAAAGCAAAAAGGTAAAGAAAAAAGCAAGGTGAAAAAGGATAGGAGAAGGAAAAGGAAAGGAGAAAAAGAAAGCAAAAATACGTTAAAAGAAAATGTGCATCAAATTGATTATTTTCTTTTCAAGTAATGTTTACATGATTGTGTGTCTTAATAAGGATCATGGATATAATTAGATATTAATGATTAACTAACCCTTGTGAACTTTCAAGTTTAAAATGTGTTGATATATGCAAGGTACAGCAAGGAAGAGATGCAATCGAGCTTTGACATGAAGATTGGCCTTGCAACATGAGCTTTATATCATTGAAACAGGACTTGAAGGCTTGTAGTTAATAGGTTATCTCTTATATTCTTTCTTGTATATCTTCCCTTGTAGGAAGCATTTTGGAGTTTGCATAATTTGCTCAAAAAGTAAATGAAATTATCTTAAAAGCTTTCAAGTTGGAAATGTTTCAACTATAACAAAAGCCACCTAAAAGCTATTCTAGAAATAAAGTTTTCCGCCTAAAGGGTGAGGCCATGCGGTCGACCATATAAGCCATACCTTAATTGTCAGAGAGGTAGGGGGCTAGATGAGATGCAGCACTCGGTCGACTGACCGAGTGTAGGGTGAGCTTTAGTGCCATTTTCAAAGGCAGGCATGTGGTCAAGCTATATAGTTGGCCACCATGAAAGAAACCTTGACCATTGAAGACCTTTGTTAAAAAGAATAGCTGTTAATTGGCCATTGCAACCTTCTATATAAATACCAATTATTCGTATAACCTCATATGACAATCCATTCATTTAAGCACCTTATCTTCTTTAAAATTTGAGCAAATCTTTCTACTTTTTGTAAAATAATTGCTTATTCTTTAAAGCTTCCATTTTTCTATTCCTTATGAAAGAAAGGGGTATGATTGATTCTTATTGTATCTTGCTTGGTTGATTATTGCTCTCTTGAGCTCAAATAGTGATTCTACAGCTTGAAAAAGAGAGGGGATTGTCATTGGGTGAAGGGGTTGCTCAGAGAAGCTTTGTAAGGAACAAAACTTTATAGAAGTTGGTATTTGAGTGCTTCAAGAACATTTAAACTAAGCATTTGTTTGTGGTTAATGGATTGTTGAAACCTTAAGACATGAAGCTTTAGATAGTGGATTAGGCCCGAGGAAGCTCAAACTACTATATATTCGAGTTTGCATATCTCTTTTAGACTTCTCTAATATTCTTACTTGTTTTACTATACTAGTGTTTGATAAAATTATTGTAAGAACTTTATGTTGCTATTGTTTTGCACTTGCTTTGCTTTTGTAATTTGATTTCATTATTTGTGTTTATTTTCTAATTCACCCCTTCTCTTAGAAGACCTTAGCCATTTACAGGTAAATTATTTTACCAATCACTAGACTATTCTTGTAGTTCTATTTTAACCATTCAATTACTTTTTATCCTAAATTGACTATTAATTTATTGATCCAATTCTATTTTGACTGTTTCTTTAATTTTTTGTGTTGATTTTAAACTCAATACTAAGAAAAGGGCAAAGTCACCAAATCACATAAATATTTTTTGATTGAAGATCAAGAAAATTTTATATACATTTTGAGTCCCACGCCTTATTACCTGTTCTAAGAACTGCTATTTAGTGTGCAAATAACATAGGTTCTATAATCGAGCAAGAGGAGTTGTTCAATTGGGGGAAAGGGGGGTTCACTAATGGCCACACATTTTCCCTATTAAACACCTCTTTCTCACTTGAAGGATTTGTACAAATATTGTAATACATATTAAGTAGATAAATATAACAGGAAGTAGAAGAATATGAAAAATAAAGGGAGGCAAGGTAAGAAAGATTTCAATATTAATCAAGGGTGCAATTTAGCGTCATATACTAGAAAAAGCCTCTTAAAAGATGTTGTCTCATATTTTTTATTTTATTAAGAATTCAAATAAATCTAATAAAATTCATCATATTAGGTGATAGTTCATCATAAAACACAACATAAGGTAACATAATTATGTTCAGCCATTTGTACCATGATTACTACCAATTTTGGTAGTACTTAGTGAAACCATATTAATGGATCCATATTGTCTTTCCCTAGGATATGGCTAACTCCATTATAGATAGTTACCTGATCATTTTGATTTACCTAATGACTTGCCACACTTGAAATACTTTCTTCTAAAAGCTATCAACTTAAGGTCATCCTTTTTTGGCTCTAGGATTTAGGTGTTGCAACGTTTGCATTATCACATAATTAAATAGTTGGTCTTGTCCATAATTTTACATATTTGCTTTTTTTTTTGTTTGCTTTTTCTTTTTGTTGTTTCTAAAGTATCTTTGCAAATCTATACCAAATTATTTTATGCAGAATTAGTGAGAAAGCATAATCAAGGAACAAACTTCTTTGCCTTTGTATTAGAGTTACTATATACCACTACATCACAAAATTTCATGAACACTCGATCTCCTTTACATTTGAAATCATAAATTTAAAAGGACAAACATTCATGTGTTATTGATTAAAAAAAGGTATGTCATCAAACAAAAAGAAGGAAGAAATTGCAAAAGTATAAAAATTACAAAAAATTGAAGCAAGTACAAATAAAAAAATTGGCTTAATAGAAAGCCTAAATTAGGGTAATTGGCCTATTTCAAAATGGGTAAATAAGGGGTTAGGGTTCTACATGTAAATAAATCTCTCTTAGTAGTCAATTTGCAAATATTTTATGTAGTTTAACAATTTTTACCCTTGAATTATCTTAGCTATTAGTGTAGTTTAATAAAATTATTGACAAAATCGTCAAAATAGTGTTGGATTAATAAACTAATGGTCACTTTAATACCAAACTCAATGTCAAAATAGTATCACAATGATAGTTTATTGACTTGTAGAATAATTCATTCCTTTTCTTTATGATGAGTTGAAAATCAAAATGGAAAATTTAAATCAAAAATTGAAAAAGAGACTTTTTTTTTCTTATTTCTATGAAAATATTAATCAAGTAAATTAAATCTCAACTAAATACCAATACAAGCAAATACCATAAATAAGATAATATGAAGCAAGATTTCTGAAAAAGTAGGATGTGTTAAAAACAAGGTAGAAAGGAAAATTATTTCCCAGTGTAAATTTTATAAACTTACTTTCTGCCTTGTTGAAAACGTGTGGATTAGATAAAAGCAATAACTCAACTACCTTTTAATGGATCAAAATTGCCAGGTCACTTTCATAACTGGATTCACACAATGTCGAGTAAGGTGCATTAAATATCACATTTTACTATAAAATCTTTTTCCTCATTCTCTTTCTGCATCTAAAAAAATAGGTCTTTCTTTGTATAAGGTGAAAATCAATTTTAATAAAAACTGTTTCCTCATTCTCTTTCTACATATAAAGAAATAGGTCTTTCTTTGTATAAGGTAAAAATCAAATTTGAGTTGCTTTGACCAAAATAACCTTAAACAAATTCTAAAGTTACATCATATATCCCCTTATAAATATATACAAACCCTACCACACATTTCATTCTCCCCATCTTTCTTTTGCCGCCCTATGCGACTGTTGCCTCTTTTATACAATTGAACACTATTTCTCTCTAAAACCCTAACTCTGCAACATCTTTCACCAAATAGGCCGCCACCACTTCAACCTCTGCACCACCATCAAGAATCATCTAATCATTTCTGATATCAATAGGTATATTCCCTCTCTTCTCTTATTCTCTTTAACCACATATGATATGTACTGGCAATTTTTCTTTTTTTCTTGAGGGAAGAGAAGGGGGGATAGGGAAGGAAGGGGTTTAAGAGAGACAAGTAGTTTATGGTTGTGATGTTATTTTTCTTCACTAATCAATGATTTTTTAATGATTAAGTATAACTGTAGATTTGTATGTGGATATTTGTCTATGTCATACAAAGAAACTAGCTATAGATGTAACTTCAAATATTAAGAAATGGACATTTATAAAAAGCTTTCTTTCACATGTATTTGCATTTTGTTGATCTGCTTATTTAGGACTCTTTGTTATGCATAATGAAGTTATTTCAATATCAAAATAAAATATTACGAAATTAATGCAAGATTGAGTTGAGCCACAAATAATAAGATACAAAGAAAAGACATGTCGTTATGTCATCAATGTGGTTGAATATCATTTTTCCGGCTAGTTTCTTCATCTTAACTAAATTTGAGATCATACTAATATATATTAACATAAGGGTTTTAGTGTTACATATGAAAATGCTTCTTTTTGCACAAAAGAAATTATCTTAATGATGATGCATGAAAATGATATTAGTTACATTGATTTAGGAAGTGAATGCCATTTGTGTGCTTAACAAAAAGTGGTTTAGGAAGCTTTTTCCTTTTATGACTTGAGAAAAGAAATTAATTCCAATAAGATGTTTTGGTAGATGATTGAAGCAAGTTGCAATGACCTTTTTCTCCTCCTGGGGTATCCTATTCTCTTGATTCTCATCTTTCAACTTCTGCTCCTTCCTTCCAATTTAGATTTGCTATGAACTGATTTTGCTTGGCTATTTAAATCAAAGCTTCAATTTCATCCATTAACCACTTCTAATCTTTCATAGTATGGCATATCATTGTGGAAGCGGAAAATAACCGACAACAGACGCTTGTCTAAATCATCCTAGCTTTTTGCTAGCCACCTCAACTATGGATCAGCTTTATTCTCGAAGTGCTTAGTAGAGTGAACATTTTGTACTTCATCACATATTGTAAGGGAGCTTCTTGCCTAACCTTCCATATACTATATGTTTGATTTCCTTCTTCATTTTTCCCTTGCTAAAATTTATGCCTTGACTTACTTCTTCTTGATTCCATTATCTTAAGATATGGACAATTTTTTTACTATGATATATTTCTTACCTTTGACCATGAGGCCTAGAAAACTAGTTAAATACTCATGATCATTATGAACTTGAATCTTTGGCTCTAGCTTTGCTCATTGGCTACAAATCTGGTACTTCAAGGTTTGCATTGCTGAACCTATGGGTGTATAGATAGAGAGTTTTCTCTGGACTTTGGTAAAAGGTGAAAAAGGAAGCAGTGTATGAGTCAGGGATCTATGCGTTTTACTAGTTTTTAAAATAGTAAAGTAAGTGAAGGATTTAAGTAAACCACTATTGGACTAGTGATTGTTGATAGAGAAGCATGACATTTGAGTTAAAAAAAGATTATAAAACATTATAATGTGCTTGAAGACCTAGGTGATCCTTCAAATTAGTTAAACCATTTTACATAGGTAAATACGAAAGGTGATTGCCTAATGGGGGTTATTATATTTCCATTTTTGGTAAAAAAAATGGGTCAGTTGGGAATTCCCAAGATTGTTTGACCATCATCTAAAGAAAACCCCAACTTTCTATTACAATGATGAATCGCAAGGATATTGAGGCATCTATGTTGGTTTATGGTAACTACCAAAGAATAATAGGCAAACAAAGCTTGATCTTTATCAAAATTGTTATTTTGTTTGATAATACACCTAGAGCATTAGTTACTAAAGGATGGGGTTCAGGTGTATAGATACTGGCCCATCATTCCTTAAATGTTATCATACATCTATATAAGCATTGTCAGGTAAGGGTTTACTTTGATAACTATAGCTAGTCTATTTATAATACCTTGTTACTTGTTAGTCCTCAAATAAATAGTGTTCATGGGATTCTTAACTTATTGCTTTAAGCCTTCTCTCTATCCACACATTACTTAGTTTTTGTTGCTTTTCATAGTCATAGTGGAACCTGATAACACAGACTAGGCCAACTAATTTAATTGGATTTTTAGTGAAGGTACTTCAGACTTGAACTAGTAAGTCAATATTGTAAACCCAAATGAATGCTTCCTTGTAGACTTGGTTGAATAGACACCTATGGCCCTTTAAGAGAAAGTTGATAGGCTATAACACTTAAGTTAGATCATACTTGAAGAAGGATAAACTGTTAAAGTTTGAGATAGAGCTAAATGATTAGCATATATGTTATCTCAAATGAGTAATAGGTCTTATATTTATGAGCATTTTGCCCTTATAACCCAATCCTTGGTTGGTTATTTTTGAATTGATGGTCTTGGGCCATAGGTTTTGTAGTAATATTGATAGACATTGAATATCCTCGATAATGGTGTGGGACTCGAGGTGAAATCCATAATTGAGGTTTGGCTTCGACAAAGTGGCTAGTCTAACCCTAAAACCAAATCAAGTAGGTCCGCCTCTATTGCCATGTAGCATTAACCTGACTACTACTAAGTAGTCGCTTTACTGTGTCATATGTCATCATCGTAGTGGATCACGATTTTGACACCAACCAAATGGAAAATTGTTATTCGCTATAGTAAAGTGTTCTTAGTTTAAAAAATAACTATAATTTTGCTAGAATCTTTCTTAGCCTGAAGATGGACATGAACATTGAATTTAAGTAACAACCCAATAATAGTTATTAGTGTATATCATACCCATTAATAAGATATATATTTTCATCCTAGAATCAACTGAAATGGGCTTATGACTAGGATTGTTTATTACCATTTACCATAATGGTTAGATGGCACAAAATAATTTACCAACCTTGTTTATCAATATAATCAATAGCTTTAGCCATGTTAGATAAGGCTAAGCTAATATTTCCAAAGATATAGTGCAATAAATTATGAGCATGATCCCTTTGAGTTATGTTGCTTTAAAGGGAATTAATAGTAAGATAATTTTTAACAGTTGATATTTACAATTGGAAAAAGGAGGGGAAACTAAATAAGCAATAGGGATATACATTCTCAATTTTCCATAATGTTATTGATACATATGCTAATTCTTTTGTCTTACCACTTAAAAAATATTTTATGTTGGAACTTGAAACAACTCAACATTCTAGCTAAGTGAAAATAGGAGTGTGAAATCACATTATGTAAAGCCAAGGATACATATATGAAATTCTACAAAGTGTGTATTATAGAATTTATTGCATTATAGAGTGTAAATTATGGCAAAACGGGTTGAGACCCGTAGGTTGACCTGCCTAACTCGCCAAAAAGTCGATTTAGGGTTGGAGGTTCAATGACCTGCAAGATAAACGAGTTAACCCGACCTAACCCACCAAACAAGTGAGCTGGGTTGGGTCGCCTAACGAGGACTTGCGAACTCGTCAAAATGACCCATCTTACCCACCAACTTGTTTAACTCACCAAAACGACTCACGAACTCACCTAACTCGCCAAAATGACCCTCGAACCCGCCAACGACTCGTGGAGCTGCCCAAATGACCTGCTTGATATGCCAACCTATTATGGTCAGTTTAGGGTTTTAATATTCTCGGCCTACCGAATAAACGGGTTGACCCGACTCGACCCACCAATCTGTTTAACCAATGCTAAACGGGTTAGGTCGACTTGCAGGTACTTGTTTGCCAGGTCTATATAAAATCATATGGGCAAACAATGTTGAAACATGTGTTAGTAGAAGAAAAGGCCACGTGTGATGCTCCAATGGGAGCATGAAATAACATGCTAGAGCTAAGTTACTAGACCAAAAATGTGATCTAATAACCATAGCACTATGAGATATCTTGACCTCGGATGTCATATGATAATTATGCACCGAGATAAATCAGAAGCATCATTAATGAAAGAAGGTCTTGTAAGAACCGTTTGGCTAAGACATGATAGCTAGTATAGTTAAAGTGACAAAATTAAAGGCAGAACTCAAACGTCTGACTCATGACATTTGGCAGGGGTAGCAGAAAGGTTATTTCCAAGTCAACCAAAACCTACTAGCCCATACTTTAAATAGGAGATCTTATTAACGAGTAGGGGTATTCATTCTTGACTATTTGTACACACATAATCTAAATACACAACTTTTTCCTCCCTAAATCTCTTTCTAACTTGAGTGTTGAAGCTCATCCCAGGGGAAAAGCTTTGCCATTTGATTGATATCTTGTGGGCTAATTGATAATTGGTAGATAAAACTTTACTTAAAAGTAATCTTTATCAGTTGGCATCGTTTACAAGAATTGACTTTAGTTAAGCTAGGAGATAGGAGCTTTATTTCAGAGAGAAAAGCTTTCTAAGTTCTTAGCCAAGGGTAAGAAAGGTGAAAACAGTAAAGTCTTGAAAAAAGAGATGGTCATGGAGGTTTGCAACTATATCTAAGAGTAAGGAATATGTAAACGGGGATTTGACAGCCAAAAAAGAAAGCAAAGCTAGACAAAAGAAGTATGTAAAGACTTTGAAGAACATAGCCTTACCTTATAAGAGAATGAGAACTAGAGATGTCCTTACCTTCTCAGAATAAGATCTAGATGAAAGATCGATAATATTACATATGGTCTATCTTAGTCCATATTTTCAAAATTTCTACTTAAAAAACATATTAGGAAAATAAAATAACCACATAACACACACACACACAAGAACATGCTTAAGAATATATAGAACATAACTAGTATTTGCGTGATATGTAAAACTAACCTCTTGAAGCGTAAGCCTTTGATGAAGCTATAACTATCACAAGCTTTGTTCCCACTCACGAATAACACCACAAAAAATTTTTACTATAAGGGTGTCACAATAAGTAACTCCCTAGTCTTTTTCCCTATGATTGAAGAGACTTATCTTGAGAGAATAGCCTCTTGTGTGGGAAGAAGCAAAGTAATCACACAACAAATGTGTACTATGTGTTGTAGTATTTTGCCAAAGAAGAAGAAATTAACTACAAAGTAGATAGGATAAAAGGTGTAGGGTCTTGGCGATTTATAGGGAGAACCTTGGCACCCAAATTGTTAATCTTTCCATGTGAGAGAAAATTTCATGCAATAATTCCTTATGCAACTCATCCACTTGTCGTGGTGGACTTGGACCAGCCCAATATCCAAGCCCAACACATAGTCCATAGTCTATATAGAGGCCCAAGCCCAATAGGAAACCAACCTTGCCCAATTAGGTTATCTTGGACTCTAAAGAAAGATCAAACCTAATTCCAAACTTTGGTCCAATAAAGCTACTAGCACAATATGAAACTTGTTCTTTTAAGATTACTCTTTCAAATTCATTTCAACTAAGAAAGAGACCAAGAAGACACAATTAACCTTGGCTTCCAAAAATAATTAAAAATGTCCTTGTTCTATCTAGGCGATATATAATTATTTTTAACTCTGATCTATTCTACCATGAGATCAAAGTTGCACTCCAAGAATAATTGCTATTATCCAGAAGCTTATCACAAAAGAATGTGAACTTTGTCTTTGACCTACTAAATAGCCGATCATAATGCCTCTCTATGTATACCCACAGCTAAAGCTGGTCCTTTGGCCTGTGTTCTATTACTTCCTTAGCTGCATCTTTTTTCGTTGGGTTTCTTGTCTTATTGCCAACCGTCCTTGGTCATAGAATCTCTTGATCTGGGAAGCGACCCTTAAGCCATATGACTGATACATCCATAAACGTAGTATCACTAGATCTAGATTCGGATGATAAATTTGGACAATCCCAAAAAGGGCGCATAGATTCCATATTGCATATGCATGTTCTAATTAATTAGAACTTGACACTTAATGCACAAGACTATTGATCCTAATAAAATAAAATCTCACTTATAGTGAATCAAAGTACCAAACCCTAACTTCATTAGTTCATCTACATATGCTTAAGATTAAGAGCAATAATCATTTAGTAGCAGTGAATATATTGTTTTCTTTCTTTGATAGTATGTCTCCAGAAAACATATTCATAATAGTCCTGTTCGATACGTGACACACGTACTATCGAGACAAATCTGGAAAGTCCTCCAATGACCTAGATTGATCACCCTTAATAAGGAGACTTACTCGATATAACCTTATTCCGGTGGAGTGCCCAACATTACTATATGTTTATGGACTCAATTTATAACGTGACTAAATCTAGACTTAGACCAATTGTGCGTCTAGCTTCACTGCGCATCTAAGTTATTAGTTCAAGTCAAGGGACCTTTATATATACATCAATAAAACATACCAAAGGGAAGAAGTAGCTTGTTGAAGGTGTTGTTTATTATGGATTTCGGTAAGTTGGGACTTAAGAGAGTAAAATTAAAGCCAATTTCATGGTCATTGTCCGGGTTCAAAGGAGAAAAGGCTACACCATTGGGGGTCATTGAATTATTTGTGTCCATCTGGGAAGGCGATAAATACGTGAACTTAAGAATAGAGTTCTTGGTCATGGACTGCTACTCAACGTACAATGGTATTCTGGGCAGAGCATTTTAGACCAGAGCATAGCCATAGTATCAACGTACTACCTAGTGGTGAAATTACCTACTAACAATAGAA
This sequence comes from Cordia subcordata, assembly GCA_028554755.1. Classification (NCBI taxonomy): domain Eukaryota; kingdom Viridiplantae; phylum Streptophyta; class Magnoliopsida; order Boraginales; family Cordiaceae; genus Cordia; species Cordia subcordata. The sequence continues at coordinate 11,877,525 of JAPTOF010000010.1, read as the reverse complement.
TTGTGGAGATAAAAGTGGATTGGTTGAGAGCTAAAGTATGTTATTAAGAGTCATCCCGAAACCAAGACCATGGATAAAATAATGTAGCATGGAGATATCTCAAATAAACGTAAGGGTGCCTAGTTGAGGAATTAGAAAACATACTGCTAGAAGAAACCAAAGTTGTTAAAATTAGGTTTGAATTATCAAAAGCTAATAAGCAAAAGATAGAAGAGTTGCTGGTCTAAAATGAAGATATTTTTGCTCAGGCTATAATGGATTTTAACGAGATTGATATCTTGTGGTGATTCATCCATAAGTGTTGATCCAAAGGAGCGCTTGGTTCAACAGAGATGGCACCCCTATTCAGCAAAGAAATAAAAGCCATAGAGAAAGAAATGGAGAAGTTGTTGCAAGTAGAACACATTTTGGGCACAATATACTGGATGTGGTTGGCTAACCTGATATTGGTAAAAAAAAAATAGTCAAACGAAAGTTAGAGGATGTGTATTGACTAAACAGATCTAAATAAAGCTTGTCCAAAGGATTCTTTCCCTTTTTGGAGAATTGGCCACTTGGTGGATGGAACATCAATTTCAAGCTTTTATCATTTGTGGATGCATTTAAGGGTTATAATCAAATCATAATAGCCCTGGAGGACAAGGATAAAACTACCTTTATTACAGGTGCTCTACTGTTATAAGGTATGCCCTTTGGACTAAGATCACTAGAGCAACCTACCAAAGGATGATTGACAAGGTGTTTGCATAACAAATTGGCAACAATCTAAAAGTCTATGTATAAGATATGTTGGTCAGAAGTAAGAATGTGGAGAATCGCCTGGAGATCTTGAAAAGGCTTTCCCTACTATGACAAGTTGGGACATCATGTTGAACCCTGAGAAGTGTGCCCTTAGAGCAAAGTCCAGGAAGCTCTTGAGCTTTATGGTTACTTATAAGGACATCAAGGTAAATCCAGAAAAGATAAGAGTTAAGTCATTGCATGATAATTATTGAAATGTGCGGATAAAGTTGAGGCATATTATGTCCTCTAAGAAATCCATGAAATATGCAAAAACCATTAACTAAAGTGTTGGCATAAAAGGCTATTTGGCATGGGTATTATTGACCAAGTAGATGCAAAAGAGCTAGTAATGAGATGTGAACCTATTAGAGATTCTCGAGGGTGTAACAACTACCCTTCATTAAACTTATACCAATTACAAGTCCTCGGTCTTTTGCTCGTTGAGGCTCAACACAATAGGGCCTTTACCTATTGGAATCACTCGAAAGAAGTTTGCATTTGTGGTTGTTGATTATTTCACTATATAAGTGAAAGTCAAAATAGTGCACAGGACCGCAAATAGAGCTGTATGGGGTTTCATGAGGAAAAATATTATTTTCTGATTTAGGAAACTCATAGTATAATGATGGACCATGGCAAGTAGTTCTGTTAGACTTGTTTCAAGGAGAAGTGTGAAAAGCTCAGGATAAAGCTTAGGATTGCATCAGGGATATCCACAAGCTCGAGATAAAGCTTAGGTTTGCAGATAGATCTGCTTTCAAAGGTGCTACAGGCCATGCATACCCCTCCAAACACCACAACTGGTGAAAGTCTTTAGTTTGGCATTTAGGACCAAAGCTGCATGCCTATCTAGATTAAGCCTCAGAGCTAGAAGGTTTAAAACTACAATGAGCTTAACAATGACCAAGGGTTAAAGGAGAATTTAGATCTACTAGAAGAGCTTAGAGATGTTGAGTAAATCTACAGCACTGTACACAAAAAAGTTATATTCTGTACCTTTGCTAAATGTGTCAAGAAGAAAGAAATCACTAAAGGAAAAGCTTACTAAAAATTGGGATCATCCATATCTAATGATGCAGAAGATTGACCCAAGAACATACTTGCTGAAATGGGAGGGAGAGAACTAAAAATGCTTGAAATGCAAAGCATTATCTTCTTACTATGCTTAGATGTATTAAAGTAAAAGCACTTAACTCATTTTGTAACTGGCACATTATCTTTTAATAGAATGCAACTATTCCTTTAATGGTGTCCTCTGCTATTGACTTCTCTATTCTAATTATATGTTCCTTTAGTAAAAGGGTATTAAGCCAGGTCTATAGGATGGTCTAGGCCAACACCAAGTAATGAAAGAAGGGTCATAAGTTAGCTCCGCAGGATGACCAAGAGCGAACCAAATAATAAAGAAAGGGTTATAAGTCAGGTCTATAGGATAGACTAGGATACAACAAAAAAATGATTATAAGTCAAGTCTATACGACGGACCTGAACATAACCAATATACAATAAGTAAAATCATGTCCTCTCTCAGACTATGATAGTATCAATAGAACAAATCATCTCAAAGCTAGGATGCATGCCCTAGTCATTCATCCAAAATGTGCCAAGGCAAGAGATCTACTTATTCGCTAAAAGTGTTGATAAAGCAATTCAAAAAGAGAGATATATATTCATTAGAAAAAGGGGCAAGTACAAAAGTTAAAGTCTTGCATTGTGGAAAAGAACAAAGGTCCAAAGCAGCCTGTGAGCTGCACAATTCTGTTCGATCTTGCTTAGTGTCATGTTTAGCTTAGTCTCTTTCCTCTTGAGCTTGTGCCAATTAGGCTCTCTATATGCCTCCAGTTTAGCCTTAAGAGGCTGGACCTTACCTATAGCAGCCTTAGCGATGGATAAATCCTCCTAGGCCTTTTGGAGCCTCATCTCTGGATCAATCCAATCGTCGAGTTTGTCCGTTAGTAGTGGCTCTACAACAGTGTAAAGCCTCTTTTGCTCATCGAACTCTTTCTCTAATGGACCATATCAATGTGCATTCGCTAATAACTTGATGTGGAGCTCCTACACACTAGGAGCAATGTAGGTTGTTTTATCTGTGAAAGCCTGCAAAGATATGGCGAAATTCTCTACTCCCTGAGACAGCTACAAAATAAAGTAGTGAGTAATTTGAGCACTAAATGGTAAAAGTAGCGAAACCAGATACCTGAGGTGGCCAAAGAAAGCAAGGCCAACTACGGCCAAAAGGCACATGAAACAAGGCCATTAATAAAGCCAGGGGAATTGAAAGGACAAGCTACAACCAGGAATAAAATAAAGTAGGTGTAGTGCGTGTGATGTAGGAAAGGAGAAAAGGACCAAGCAAAGAGTTCCACAGATGCAGCAGGAGCTAGCAACAACTTCTGAGCAATCAGAGAGGGAGAGGATCAAACATGACCTTTACTTACTGTTATGGCCCTGAAAATTAGCTAGTCGGTTGAAAGTTTCCGAGAAGGCTTATGAATAAAGGTGATAGAAGGCTCATAAGTTATGGGTTCTACAACTTCTAATTGTATGTCTTTTATCTAGCTTATCTTAGCTCCTTAGCTTAGCCTTTGTTCAGTCATAGCTTGGCATAATCTTGTAGCCTGGTGAAACAGTACGGCATTACCGTAGAATTGATTCTTTGAATCAAGATTTTGTATTAAGAGAGAGTTGTTATCCTATCTCTTTGTAACCTTGTTTTTGCAACAATAAAATCCCTGATTGGGTTCAAAGCCTGACCTTAAGTCATTGCTCTGATTCTTTTTTTTTTCTTTTCGGTTGTTTATTCATTTACATTTTATCGTTCATGTAATTGGGTCTGCATCTTTGACCCCTAGCAGGGAAAGTCCTCAGATTGAATTTGGGGAAAGAAAAGGACCTATTGTTTTTTGTTTGCACAAGGAAACCAGAAGGCTGTATAGACATTGCAGGGAGACCAGGTCTCTAGGTCGTAAGGCCAAGGTTTGGTCGAAGCTGTGGCCAAGTATGTGCGGTGGCCAAGAGAGTGATTTTCCATGCATATACGAACTTACAAGTGAAGATACACTTACCCAACATCATACTTTGATAGCGTCCACAATACATCCTTAGGTGTAGATAGTCATACTTGATTGAGATATGACTGTTTGAAGGCCTTGACTTCACATTGTCCTTTAGATTAACAAGCAATTCATTGAACTAAGTACACTAAGGGGGAATAGCGGGAATCCATAATTCTTGAATTGAAACATTGGGCTCTTGAGGGTTGGATTTTTGAGAAGAAAAAAATGTCCTAGAGGAGCTAATGAACTACATAGTTAAGGAACACTCATAGTCAAGGAAAACTCACTAAGCATAAGTCATATCCACAATATATTAGTGAAAGGTAATTACTAATAGTTGAACTTGTAGAGGAGGAGGAAGAGGAGAAAAACCACCCTCTCGGGTACAAAAGTAGGTGGGTGGAAGTGTAAAGGGGAGGAGGAGCCAAGCAGGCCATAATAGCTAATGCATCTTTTCCATGCGAAGCTTGTTGAGGGGTACCTCGAGGTACAGATGCGATAGAAGTTGGCTAGGGTGGTAAGTGTCTAATAATGGGACCTCTTTGGCCACTAATTCACTTATTAACCATGTCGACAAGGGCATTAATGTCCAGAGAGGGATGTTAAGCGCAACTTATTCCTATGGAGAAAACAAGCTAAGATTATAAAACATGCAAGTAAGAGGGAGAAAAATGGAAAGCAAACAAAGGTTGTCTCACATGGCGCAACCCCAAGACAATTTTAGAAATCACCTAAGGAAGAGGTAGCCCCAAAGAAACTAGGGGTGGCCATCTCCATAACAATAACATCAACCTAGTTGGGTTCAATGTTGTGAGGCCCCTTTTGGATCAATACCTAATCGTGAACTCCTTCCTTTCATCAATTACAAGGGCCTTGCCCTTTTCGTTGTCCTTTTTTAACCCTTCATGCTTCATGTATAAGCCATTTTCCTTCGATTAGGGAGCAAAACATGAACCTCTTGTGCCGTTTTTTGGTTCACAAAAGGTTTATCTTAAAAGGTCTTGCGACCATTCCTACCAAGGAAGAAATAATACCCCAAGCATCCCTAGAATAGGTTTGATGATAAAAACAAATTGGAACACTCCAGGATTTGGGTAATGCTATTAGAACTAAGGAGCACATAAAATTTTACCATTGCCTTCCATCTATTGTGGGCAATTTGGTGTGGACTAAGCTAATAATGGTTAACGATATGGGCAAAGAATTTAGAAAAGGAATAGACACTATAAATTGGAAGTAAGTCTCAAATAGGCTATCCTCCCATGAGGGGTGCAACAAGCCGTCTCTTCATAAAAGGGCAACCTAAATTTCAAAAATGGAGCATGATTAACAAGCCTATAAGTCTTGTCGATATATAGCCTTAGCCTTTAGAACACTCTAGGTCTTTAAGACATCCATAGGATTATTTTTTTCCTTTCTTTTACCTGGAAGCCTTGGCCACACCTTAACAAAAAGGATGGGATTCCTAATAAAACCCTCCATCTTGAAAGATTAAAGGCAACAAGGTTTTTGCCTTTCTTAGCTACCCTCTTTACCTATGGTGTTTGGCTGATGATAAGGGAAGTTGGTGAAAACGTGGTAGACTTCCTAGTTTGGGGAAGGGGGGTTATAAGGGCTGTTAGCATTAGAGGCTTTATTAGATGCCTGAACGTAGGCAAAGTTTTTCTTTATGTGAGCCATAGGAGTGGCATAGTCTAAACTTATTGGTAGACGAAATGAGAGGAGGTTGATGAAGATTGTTAGGGTGAGAAGTGCAAAAAGGAAATATTGTAGGGAGATTTAGGGGATGAAGAAGATAAAAGAGCGAAAGTACTTATAAAGGTAGAAATAGCAAGAGTGGGGGGTGTTTTAAAAATGCATTGAGCAACAAGAAGCATTTCATGAATGATGTGACATCAACACACGCATCATCCTTGCGACAGTTACCCATGACAGCTAAAACACACTTTCAAGACCATGCACTTTAGCCACCAAAGGGTCTTTGATATGAGTGGACGATGTCGAGACAAATTTTCAATAGAAAGACACCTGTAATACTCTAATGAGAGCAGGAAGCCACATCTACGACTAAAGTACTGGACCAACAAAGTTATTTAGTATCCAGAGTACCATTGAATATCTTGACCTTCAAATGTAGTATGGTAATTATGGTATGCCAATATGTGTAATTAGCATTAGTAATAAAAGAAAGGCTTAGCAGGCACCTTTCAACCAAGACATGACAGCCAATATAGCAAAAGTGACACAATTAAGGATAAAGGTTAACTCATCTACTTGACTCATGTCATTTGGCAAGGGCAATAGAGAGGTTATTTCCAAGTCAATCAAACCCACTTGCCACTACTTATAAATAGGAGATCTCATTAAGGGGTATTTATTCTTGGCTATTTGTATACACGTAATCTAGATACACACAACTCATTCCTCTCTAAATCTCCTTCTAACTTGAGCGTCGGAGCTCATCCCAGAAAATCCATAGTTTGCTTGTCGTCTTGTAGGTTGATCGACAGCTAGTGGGAGGAACTGACTAATAGGACCAATCTTTATCATACAAAATTAGGAAAAGCAACATCAGAAATCTAAAACCATTTAATATTCATTAAGGGCTTGTCTAAATTAGCTTTTTTAAAAGTATTTTCTTTATAATTTTTAAAACAAAGTGCTTTCTTGAGACACTAAAAGTTTTGGATTCTAGAAAAAAGTTGAATTTGAGCTTTCTTATGAGTTTCAACTTTTTTTCAAAACTAGGCCAAATACTTATTGCATAAAAATGTACTTTTTTCAAGGAAAAAAATACGTTTTCAATAAAAAAAACAAAAAAAAAAACCCACCATTTCAAATGGGCCCTGACTTCTCTTACATATATATATTCTAAGGAATTTTTGGATTTGAACTTCTATAGATGCAAATTATTTAGTTTATGGACCATTTGTTACTTATTTTGCAGAATTGAAAATTTTACATCCTCTTCCTATCAAACACAAGGTGTACATACAGAATATTTGTGATCTTTCCTCAGTCCAAAATCCATGAATCTATATAAGTGCCAGTTTAAATTGGCTTATAGAAAACCAAGTGACTTTTTTTTGTAAAAATTTTTTGTTTTCTTGGAAAAAAGTCTAAAATTTTGGCTTTTTGTAAGAGTTTCAATTTTTTTAAGAAAGAGTCAATTTAAATATTTATTTAAAAACTTACACATTCATCTGAAAAAGGACTTTTTTTCAAAAAAAATTTCCAATCCAAAAAGGTACTTAGAGCAAAATTCACTATTTCGCGCATGTACTTGAGATGTCATCTTCAATGAGAACACTTTGACTAAAGTTGTAATAATATATATTTCAATCTTAAATTATGCTCATAATTTTTGTAAAATAAATCTTATCGTAAAACTTTAATAAGAGGTTTTCTTTTCCAGGAAATTAATTCAAAAGATTAAGGTCAATACAAGCTCCTAATATCAATATGGGAATTATAAGTGGGCACAAGACTGGGAAGAAATGCAACGAATCTCCTATGCCTGACTTAACAATGGTAAAGTCTTCTATATCTTTTGATTGCAATTAATGATTTATATATAATTTAAATTTATTAGAAATTACATTTTTCTAATATAGACGAGGTAGGGATAAAATTATATTAGATTTTTCTTTTCTTTGTAACGTATGTGTATATCATACAATTTGATATATACTTCAAATAAAAATAAACCAATAATGACAATATAGATTAGAATTTCATTAGCATTCATTGTTGACCGCATATATAATAATTAATATTAATAAATTATGAGTACTATAATAATAATAGAATAAATCATATTTTATAAAACTAGAGGCTAAAGCACAGTTACACTGGTTATTACAAGAAATAAAAAGAAGAAAATGCTTACATAGAATTTAAAAAGAATGCTATTTATATTAAAATATTATTAGAATTATATACACAAGGATATTTTATTTTTATAAGATTTTTTATGGATTTGATTTTTGTGAAATTATAAATTTCACCTCTTGAATAAGAATTTGGGTAAAGTTTGAGCAAATAAAAAATTTGAAAATCTTTTATCTATAAATGAATTTTATATTTTATAGTAGTGGTTCCAAATATAAAAAATTAGATTTTCAAACGAATTCCACAAAAATTTACGAAATTCATTTATTTCAAATAGTGTGCAATGTGTATCGCATGTCAATTTTTATTGTTTTACTTTTTCTTTATCTCTCATCCCCAAACCAATACGTTACCTTCCCTATAATATTTAAATTCACGTCATTGTTATTCGAGAAAGTAATCCCAACTAACTGAGTTACTCCTTAACCCTGCAATTCATGGCGTATATCATCATTATCATAATTAGATATGGTTCTACATTGTTCATAGAAGTGTCATTTGACACCACTCAAATTTTTCTAAAAAGAATTTACGTGCATATTACAATTTTAAAAAAAAAATCATATACATATTATGTTTAAAAAGTCAATTTTGGCCCCACTAAAATGTCCATAACCCTACGACTTACCCTTTACCCTTTCCACTAAAAGCGATTATTTGATAGTATTAAAGATTAAATGATAATTTAGTACTTTCAGAATATGAGACCCCCTATGGGAGTCAACAGTAGCATTTGGTCAATTTTGTAGGTCTTAGATTTCGAAAAGGTATTCAAGTTTTATATACATAAACTATTTTTATATTGACACTTGAAAAAGAATTTTTGGCTCCGTCTCTGATCATAATCATGATCATTATTCAACTTGATGATAGAATATCTCTTATGAGTTATATATGACAGAATTCAAATGCATACACAAGTTGGCAACCAGAATGTTGTGTCCAATGTGCAAGGTGCTTCAAGTGGAGAACAATACCTTCACTAGAACAGTTTGAAGAAATCAGAAGTAATATTCTGGACGACCCTTTCTTTTGCGAGAAGAAACAAAACATTACTTGTGAGGATCCAGAAGACATCACTTACAATTCTGACAGGATGTGGATGGAAGATGCTCCAAACGTCCCCAAAACGCCAGTTGGTTTCAAGAGAGGGTTGCTTGTGAGGGAAGATCAGCCGAAAATCGACGTCTACTTTGTTGCTCCCACTGGGAAAAGGCTCAGAACTGAAGCAGAAGTTGATAATTTTCTCAAGGAAAACCCAGATTTCAATGACTTGACTAGTGCTGATTTCGATTTCACTGCTCCGAGGATAATGAAAGATTATGCTTCAGAAGACGAGGAAGAGGATGAAGAGGAGGATGAAGAGGGTGATGATTAATGGAACTGTTTGCAGTTGTGGTGCCATGAATTTGCAAAATAGACCGTTTAGGGATGGGAAGTTATTGTATGTGTTAAATTAAGAATGTTGAAGCTAGACTTACCAAAACAAAGAATGTTGAAACTAGTTTGGTTTTCGTGTTTTCTTATATATGTTGAAACTAGTTTGGTTTTCGTGTTTTCTTATATATACTGCATAATCATGACTTAATGTTTACTAATATTTCTCTTGATATTTTTGTTAGATATATATACTTGTTTAATCTATCCACGTCATTTTTATGTGAGGTCTATATTTAATTTATAATAACTTGAATTCATTATTAATCTCGTCAAGGATTTAGACATTTTAAGTCAATTTATTAGACTCAATGTATTTTTTTTTGAGCGAAAATATATTAATATCATTAGACTAAACATAAAACAGTACAAGTAGCCAACACTAATAGATCATATATATAGTTCAAAACATGGAGCAAACCCACAGGTAGGTGTAAAATCCAATCACTAGGGAGAGAATCTTGTCGAACCTTTTTTGCTAGTCAATATGCCACCCTATTAGCATTTCTTGATACGTGAATGACACTGCAAGAAATCGCCTCAAAGAGAAAAGTTGTACACGCGGATATATTTCAGTTCGACAAAATATTTGTTAGATTCCAACAGTAACAATAATTTTTGAGTTTTTTCTAAGATACCAAAAATTTTGTTACACTTGCAACTGTGATTAATGTAAATTTGAAAATTGTATTTTTTAGTTGTTATATCTTAAAGTGTAAAAATTTTGAAATTTATTTGGTTCATGTATACATTAGTTACACCTTCAAACATAACAAATGTTAGATATGCTTCCAAGTGTAGCATCAACTTTTAGCTACATTAAAAATTATTATGCTTGGGCCAAGTATAACTAATTAATTTTCTTATACTTCTAAATATAATTAGGAGTATATATATAGACACACATACACACACAAACATATACACATAACAACTAGTTTTGTTTGTTGTTGTGCACTCTTGATCCTTTTAAATATGAAATTAAAAACAATATTAAACATTAATATCATCATAAACTATATTTGTTACATCCAAATATTGAACTTTGTAGTTGAGTATAGTGTTAGAAGTATCTTAATTTGAATTGTATAATTTACTGAAGTTTCTTAATCAGTAGAATGAATATTATTATTTCGACCAAAACAAAAAGAATGAATATTATTATAACTATGATTAAGGACGGCATGATATTTAAATTGAATATAAAGTTCATAAAAGTTTAATATTTTGTTTTGTAGTTCAAAATAGAGATCATTAGAACAAAGACGTTACACCAAGAATTGAATAAATACAAAGAGTACAAGTACCTTGCACGTGAGTTAAACTTTCCTTTTTGCCACACTAATATATGTGTTTTTCTAGAGTGAAGCATTAATTTAGCTTATTAAACATTGAATTTTCCTTTTTTCCATACCAATATATATGTTTTTCTAGAATGAAGCATTAATTTAGCTTATTAAACATTGAAGTCAAGTCGAAAATGAGATTACAATACCTTGTTGAAAACTTATTATGTTGTAAAGTTTTATATCAATGAAACTTGATAAAATACTAGTATTAATCAAATACCATGTTCTTTTTTTTTCTTATTTAATTTTTTTTCCCAAAGGGGATCAATAGTGATTTCTCACCTACCACTATTGATGACTCGAATTCGAAACCTATTAGTCTCAAATGAGGCATATTCCCATTAAGCTACACCCGCTTGTCAAATACCATGTTCAAGTATGGGTGAGGTAAAAGTAATTAGTTGTTAATAATGCTATACATCCAAAGTCGTATATGTATGCAAAAATATTATTATGATAATAAAGTCTCGGATACACCAATGTCACATAATTGACCAATTGAGACAAGAATAAGTTTGGAATACAATAAAGGGAAGAACAGGAAGATCTTCAATTACTCTCCCATTGAAGATATTATTTCTTCCTTCCATTATAGTGTACTTATTTTGAGGAAAAAAATGAAAATTTAAGCAAACATGACTTTATTCAAAATTAAAAAGCATATTGAGGAACATTCATCTGCTTCCCGAGAATAGTAAGATATAGAATCTTCAACTTCATTTTCAAGATAAGAAGACTACAAAATCCATAACAACTATATAAGATTTCTTAGAATAGAGCTGAGCACTAGTCCTAGTATTGGACAATGAAGACTTGCTCTTTCTCCCTACAAATTGAAATGATAAGGCTAAGGAACAACTTTGGAATAGTGTTTACGTTTCAAAGCCCGAGGCTTGAAAGAAAGAGAGTGGAAATGTGGTGGAAAGTAGTGGTTTAGAGATGGTAGAAAATGGCGGGTTATGGAAATGTGATGGAAAGTAATGGTTTAAAGGTGGTAGAAAATGGCGGGTTGGTGGCAATATACGAGGGGTTCACAGAGAAGGTAGAGTGGATTTATGGTTATATGTATATTAAAAGATGTGATTATGAAAAAAGTCAATCCAAATGAGTCACCTGGATGTTTGTTCAGTGAAGGTTAATTTTCACACTAAAAATACTGTCAAAATACCATTTTGAGAAGAAGTAATAGGGGTGAGCAAGTGCAGCAGTCTAAACATCCTATGAAATGTATTCAAGCTTGATGATATCTAACAATGATAAGTTTATAAAGGCCACCATCCCTCCTTGCCAGTGATTTTAGATTCTATTTAAATCCTTATGCATCATTTTAGTGAACTAACAGAGAAAGATTACAAGCCCCTACAACTATTGAAAAATGTTAAGTCTAATTTGAGCATTAAATTCATCGCAACCTATAACTACAAGCCTTTTCATTCTACTCGCCATGCCAAACCCAACATGCAAAGAATACTAGCAACAAAACATAAAGTAAAGATTTTGTTGTTGTACATACTAATTCTTCCAATTATAGATACAAGTATTTATAGATACATGTGGTAGAGTCATAAACATAATACAACTAGTCCTCTAATCTAAAATACAAAATTCAATTTCAAACATTTACTCATCCTATCAGCTCCCCTCAAGTGTAGCTGGATCATGAATGGCAAGCTTGTTTTGCAAAAACTTGTATCGAGTCAACGATAGTGGTTCGCCATGATAGCTACAACTTGATTAGTTGTTGAAATAAATTGCAATTTAAGTTCTCCAGAAACAACCTTGTCATGCACAAAATGAAAATCAATTTCAATGTGTTTCGTGCATGCATGGAATACCAGATTTGCTATCAGGTATGTGGCACCAATATTATCACACCATAGAATAGGAGGTGAAATAGAAACAACCTTCTATTCCTTAAGCAAATAAGTTAAGTAATATAACTCCGCAATTGCAAAGGCTATGGCACGATACTCAACTTTTGCACTGGACTTTGCTGTCGCAATTTGCTTCTTTGTAGACAAAGAAATTAAATTAGGACCAAGATAAATGCAATATCCATGAGTACTCTTTCTATCATCAGTATAGCCTGCCCAATCAGAGTTAGAATAAGCATACAATTGTAAGTCAGACATTCTCTGCACATGAAGAACCATGGTAGAAGTACCCTTTAAATATTGTAAAATCCTTATGACCGCTGTCTAATGCTCTTCTGTAGGAGACTTCATAAACTAGTACACATTGTTTAGCATAAGCTACATCCAGTCTAGTCACTGTAATATATTACAAGACCCCAACAATACTACGATATAATTGTGGATCAAAAAACACATCCTTATTATTTTTCGTGAGTTTTGTCATGGAAACCATGGGAGTTGCCACTGGTTTGGCATCCTAAAGTTTAGTTTTAATTAACAAATCCTTAATATACTTCTTTTAGTACAAAACAAAACAAGTAGCAGTAGACTATAACTCAATGCCAAGAAAGAATGACAAAGGACCCAAATCCTTTAATGAGAATTGAGAATTCAAGCCAATGAAGTTACCAATGCAACATTACTTCCTATCACAATTATGTCGTCAACATACACTAGAAGCAACAATATATCATAACCACGACAACAAAAAAATAGAGAAGAATATGACTGTGAGGATTGAAAGCCAAGTTTATGAAGCATAGTTGAAAGCCTTGAAAACCAGGCACACGGTGCCTGCTTGAGTCCATATAAAGCTTTAGTTAGTCGACATACATGATTAGGAAACAATGGATTACAGTACCCTGAAGGTAGAGACATAAAAGCTTCTTCATCCAAAAACCTATTCAAGAAAGCGTTATTAGCATCAACTTGCCATAATACCCAACCAAGAGATAAAGCCAACAATAAAACAACTCATATTGTACTTGGCTTAACTACCGAACTAAAAGTTTCCTTGTAATCTAAGCTTTCCTCCTGATTGAAACCGTTAGCAACCAAACGAGCTTTACAATGCTTAATCGAACCATCCAGCTTACGTTTAATTCAAAAAACCCACTTACACCCTATAACATTGGCATAAGCAGGTTTGGGGACAAGAACCCAAGTATTATTCTTAATCAGTGCATTATACTCATTATCCATAGCATGTCGCCAATGTACTAATTTTGAAGCTTAAGTATAAGTTGTGGGTTTATGATCAGCTAACGCAGAAGTAGTATTTGGTGATGGAACATGAAAACTAATATTGTCAGGATAAGACTAAGCCACACAAGTACAATCATGAGACCTGGTTAACATAGGATGCAAAGACGGCTTATTAACAAGAGAGAGAACAAGCGAAGAACGTTGAATAGGGACTGGAGTCGACTCAAGAGCAGGAGCAGCATGTTGGTATGGGAACAGAGAATCGTGTAAATGTTGAGACGTCGTATTGTCTGAAGATAGACAAACGATTAGAGACACGTGTGAGGATGAATTTTGAACAGAAGATGGAGAGAAAGAGACACTGGTGTGATAAGGATTTTGTTTCTGATTGATTAAGAGGAGCAAGAAGAGACTGGGTCAAAGTGGTTGAGTGAGAAACACCAGCTAGAAGGTATAGAGCAAATAAGGCTTTTAAAGATAAAGATAAGCTTATATGTGAAGGTAAATGAAAAGGAGTTGGAGATATGCCACCACCGAACAAATCATGTGAAATTTGAGAACGAGGCAATGTTCCATTAGGCAACATAAGCTTATTAACCCCATGTTTTGAAAAAGCAGAACACGTAGAATTGGACTCAGGCTTATCTAAGAAAGACGTAAAAGGAAAAATATTTTAAGGAAAAGTAACATGCCGACTCAGAATAACACGACCAGTTAGAGGACAATAACAATGACATCCAGCATAATTAGGTGCATACCCAAGAAAGACACATTGTAAAGAATTAGGACTTAATTTGTTGGACTTGGCGGCACCAACATACGGAAAACACAAACAACCAAAAGTACGTAACAACTCATAGTTAGGATCCTTTTTGTGCAATTGAAAAACAAACTGGAGTTAGACAATACTAGTGTATGCAACCAGTTAATTAAATAAATTGTCGTAACAAAGGATCCCAACCAAAACTGCTTATGAAGAGAAGCAAGAAACATTAAGGTTTTGTCCATTTCAGTAATGTAACAATTTTTTCTTTCAACGAGACCATTTTGTTCAAGGGTGTAAGGACAAGATATGTGATATTGAATACCATGCTCAACTAAGAACAATTTAAAATGCCCTTGAATAAGTTCTTTAGCTCCATCATGGCCAAACAAGTTTTCTATTAAAGCTTTGAATTGAACAAAATTCAAAATTCAAAAGAGACATTATTATCTTTTGTAAATTGTGGAACATATAATAGACTCTGAGTGATTTACAGAACATGCAAAAAATTATTGAAAGAAAATGAACTACCAGAATGAAAGTGAGATTGACCAGTATGAGAAATCAAAGGAGCCTTACCATCTCTGACATACACTTGATCAAAACCATGATATGGACTGAAAGTTTAAAGAAGAGAGGGATCAGGCATCATATGCGAGGAAGATCCAGAATCCGATATACAAGTATTAGTAAGAGGAGTTGGTAAAAGAAGGGGTTAGGAGCTATGTTGTGCAGTGAAACCAGCAAAATATGATTATGGAATAGGAGAAAATTGCTGAGAGTGATTGACGCGATTATAGTGTTTCCTACACTTGGCCATAGTGTGTTTAACCTTATGACATATCTAACACTTAGGTTTGACATTTTGAGAATTAGTAAGAAAGGGAGACGATTGTTTAGGAGAGGAAACAGAGGACAAAATCTATAAGGAAAGGTGAGGGGTAGCAAGCAAAGTAACTTGAGGAACGACAGAAGAAAAAGATGAGACATGCGAAGCAATAGTGGTGCCATTATCAGACTGAAACGAAGAATCACTGTTGAGAAGAGCTCTTTGTTCAAATGTCAATAATTTGGATTTAAGTTGGGAGAAGGTTAGAGAAGAAGCTAGATTTTTTATGGAAGTCACAAATGGACAATAATCCTTTAGAAGACCATCTAAAGTGGCAAAGACCAAGTCCTCATAAGAGAAATCATCCCTAACAGCAAAAAAGGCAAAAGAAATGGTCTAAAGTTGTTGAAGGTAATCCACAGCAAAAGAAGACCTTTTACGTAAAGTACGAAGTTGAGCACGAAGTAAGGATTTTTGTGTATTGGATTGTTGAAGAAAAGACTCCTTAAGAAAACTCCACAACTCAGTGGCAGACTCAAAAGAGGAACATTGATGAACAAGACTTTCAAATAAGATTGTAGTGATACAAGAAAGAACAAAACTATTGTAACGTGTCTATGATTCTAGCGTACCAATATCAATAGTAGAAGAGGAGTCTTTAGCAGCAACAGTGGCAGAAGATTGATCAGTAGAAGAGGAAGATGTAGGCGATGAAGGTTTGGCTTTGGGTTTAACGTGAGTACCATTGATATACCCCAACAACCCATTGAAGGTGAAAAAATTAACTATTTGCGATGAAAGAAGATGTTAAAAGAAGATTCAATGCGTTTTTTGGGTTTTTACTCCTTCTACGAGTTGAGGTAAAGACCTAAACTAAGTTAGATAACAAAAACACCATCGAATCTCACACATATAAAACTAACAGAGGAGGCAATTGTTCATCTGAATGAATAGCATCCTCAAATCCATACAATCAAGCTCCCATATTAAGATATAAGTTTGCTTTGATAGTTTAAAGAGAAACCTGGGCCATATTAAGAAAAACTGTACTAACCAAAAAATGCATATTTTGCTCTCATTTGCAAAGGTCATTTATGGTAAAGTTCCAACTATTTTCACTCTGGAGCCACTTCTCAATAGTGGAATTTCATTGATCATTTCATGATGTTGATATGCATGTAGGGGTTTCACATAGTAACCACATGAAATTTCCTTGTGTTCTATGTTCTTTCCTAACATTCTAGCCAATAGTCGTTCAATCTTTTAATACAATACCCATAGAAGCCAAATTCTGCTTGCTATTATCTCTATCCTTTGAGCATCCAGCCATATCTTTCTGGGGCTGGATAACTGAAACAAGTCTCCTCATCGAATCGCTTGCTTTGCTCAAACTTTTTGTCAGCAACTTGGGCTATCTTTTGATTCACTTCTTTGTCACCCTTGCAAGATGGTCATTCAATTACTTTGGCAGTTGATAACATATGGATAGCATAGCAAGCACATAATGCACAATATCGGACTTTAGTCGCCCAATTGCTACTCTTATTGATCCTTTTAATTATCTACCAGGTCTTATAATTGCATGAATTCCTACAGATCACATAGTTAAAAACATCAATAAAAGTAACAGTTAGCAGTAGTTGGTGCACCCAACTACCAGCTACTGCTTTGATTGATCTTTTTAACTATTTACCAGGTCTTATAGTTGTATGAATTCCTAGACATCCCATAGTTAAAAAGATTAATAAAAGCAGTAGTTGGGTGCACTCAACTGCTTCTTTTATTGATCTTCTTAACTATTTACCAGGTCTTATAGTTGTATGAATTCCTAGAGATCCCATAGTTTCTATAATTAGCGACATGACCTCTACATAAAATGATGTATAAGAGGAACAAAGTAACCATAAGATAATTTGAATGCCTATGAGTAAACAAAGAATCCAAAAACATCTATAAGCAGGCATATGACATTGAAACTAGTAAAAACACGCATGGACACAGGTGCCGATACGTGAAACTTAGGTAGTTTAATCCGTCCTTATGAAAGAGGCATGCAAACTACTTCAAGACTCTGTTCAACATAGTAAAATACTTTTGAAAATAGTACCTCGAGAGGAAAACTATCAACTTTTCGTCTTAAAAGCTAAAATTGTCAACAGATTCCACCAAAGAATGAGGTAAAGATATACCAGACCATTAAGTTGGGCCTTCAAACTCAGGAGATAAAATCGCTGAGAAACTAGCATGCTAAACCCTAAACTTGGGAGGACAAAATCACTCATATTAACCCCACTAGAAATAACCTCATATAAGTCAGCTTAGGAAGGTTATTTCCTATTTGTCAATGAGCTGTAAATACAATATGGCAGAGAAACTACAATGTAATAAAGTAGAAGATTGCTAATATTTATGCTTCTAGAATGCACAAGGGCTCTTATTTTCAGGGGATAAAATGGGAAAAGAAATATAAAGCTCATCCAATTAGCTGTTTCTTAGTGCATTTCCCTTATTAAGCTTTTATTTACACTCTTTTTTTTCCTTAATTTTTCTATTTTTTTTTGGTGACCACGTGCTAAAAGAAATTAGAGTTGTAAAACAAAGTCCACTCCAAATAATTTTTTTTACTGTAAAATGTGTGTGTATGAAATCCAATCTCACCTGGTAGAATAAGGTTTTGGTTTGGTTTGCTTTGGTTTTGTTAAAAAATTAGAGATATACACAGTCCATTCCCCTAATAAAGTATTATAGCAAAATGTCAAGCGTGCAGAATGCAATCTTACCTGGTGGAATAAGGTGTGGTTTGACTTATATAATATATGTAATGCCTGTAGTGTGCATAGTACATGTATAATATGTATAATGTGTTTAGTGTGTGGAATGTATGTAATATGTATAATGTGAATAGTAATTAATATGTGTAGTATGTGTTAATATGTTTAGTGTGTGTGTAATGTGTGTAGTATGTGTAGTATGAATAATTTGGATAGTATGTGTAGTGTATGTAGTTTAATAATGTGTAATATATAATAGGTATGGCATGTGTTGCGTGTGTAAGTGTATAGTATATAATATGTATAATGTGCATAGTGTGTGTAGTAGGTATAATGTGTGTAAAGTGTTAAATGTATGTTGTGTGTATATTGCGTGTAATGTGTATGTGTGAGTGAATGAGAGTATTTGTGTGAGTATAATTATGAGAAAGTTTGTGAGAGAAAGAGAGAGATTATGTGTGAGAGAGATCGTGTGTGTATGTGTGTTCACTGAAAAACATTATTTGGAAAATAGTGAAAATATCTTTTTAATATTTTTTAATTTTCTAAACAACAATTTTTAGTTTTTGGCAAATGAACACGAAATCAAGTAACCAAAATGAGTTTCTTATAATATTTTTTTAATGAAAAATAAAATAAAAAAGACAAATCAAAGGCACTCTTAAGGCCCATGCTCAACCCTATCCCTAACTTTACCTTTTCTTCCCCTGAATCTTGTGGCATTTTAAATCAAATGCCTTTCCATAAATAAAAAATCACTGAAAACGTGATATGCCCACTAATGGTTTGTTAAATTTTTATAATCCAAACATGAATATCTAACATGACTAATTTCTCTCCTAGAAAAAATTTCGCGAATCAAATGCCCTTATATTTAAAAGTAAGTTGAATCATTTGTCAATGACCTTAGCAATTTTGCTTGTAAGAGTTCGATCATTTTCAGTTTTGTCACTTTTGGACTAGCTTGACTATCCTACTAAAATGTTAACCGGATTCAATCTTTACCCAATAAATGAGTAGAAACCACAAAACATCCTCCCTTTCTCCTAGGCAGAGATGTTTACATACTCACATTTTCCATTTTTTGTATAAAGCCCGCCCCACTCTCTCTCACAGTCCACACTTTTCTTCAATCTTTGGTAAGTCTTCCACATTCATAAAAATCCCCATTGCTCAACAATTGACAAATGCACACCTATACATAGGGATCCCTATGGTATCTCACCCTACCCCGCCCCGTAGGAGTACCGCAGGGGACGAATAGGAGTTTTTTGAAAAAGCTCCTCGGCGGGGAGGAGTAGGACAGGGTTTGTTGACCCTGGCCCGATATGTGTGTGTGTATAAATACATAATGTAAAGAGTTATGCTAGAAGAGTTTGTTTAGCTTAGTGATAGCATGCAAGCTTTGAGTCTTTGAAGGTGCAAGTTCAAAAGTTCATAGCACGTTCCCCTTCTCTATTTGCTTTTTATAGCTTTTCTCCTTTCCCTTCCTTTTAAATTTTTATAGTTTTTTCTTTTTAGTTTTTATTCATGTAACTTTTTATTGTTTTCTTGTTCAAAGTCCTTTTCTAAACAAATATATATATATATATATATGTATTCATAATAAATAAGTAGTAAAAAATAAAATAAATAATGAATAAGAAAATAATAGATTAATGTACTACTTAATAAGTAATAACACAATATAAGTAAACCACATAAATTTCGGTGTGACACTTATCATGAATCTTTTAGACTGACAAATAAATATTTAATTGATCGTTAATTAAATTCTTAACTTAAAAATAATAATGTACATCTATAATAGATATTCAATAGTTATACTAGTAATATTTGATTTTTTTGTTAGATATGCTATTGGTTTAATGATTTTTATCAAATAAATGATTTTAACTAAACAAAATAAGGACAAAAATGATTTACTTATTGTGGGTGTAAATATCTTAAGAAGGGGGGGAGGGTGAATTAAGATATTAATACTAATTTTCGTTTTTTAAACTTTACAGAAAATTTACAACTTCTAACAATCAATATATCAAACACAAGATAAGCAAGGTAAGTAGGAATAAAAATAGAAGTGTAAGGAGAAGAGAAACAAACGATTTTAAGGTGGTTCAGCCAAGCCTACGTCCACCGCCCAAGGAAGCTCCCCTTAGGACTTCAAAGATCTCCACTAAGATGCTTCTTCAAAACTTGGTGAAGCACAAACCAAGTTCTTACAACCTCTTTGAAGCCTAACTTCAAAGAATCCAAGAGATTTACTCTATAGGATTTCCCCACACTTAACAAGTTTTAATGAATAAATCTTACAAAGATTACAGCTCTCAAAGTGTGTATGTACTCAAGAATAAGAAAAGATTAAATCTGAGATTTTCTTCAAGAAGAAGATGAATAAGCTCTTGAAAGCTCAAATATATTGCAAGAATGGCTCAAAGATGGATTGAATGATGATAAACACTTTAGCACACTTCATTTGATAATTAGAAAGTGTATTGAATGAGTATTTAAAGAGATTTGGGGGTTAGGGTTTATGGTAGGTGAAGAAGGAGTGATTCTTTTCTGCAGAACGATAATAAATGGCTAGTGCATTTATTACAACACCCGTTCAGCCGGTCGACCGGCTGGGTCGTCCGGCTTACCCTTCTCCTTCTCTGACTGGGCCGAACGCCTTAGTCGGTCGACCGGCTAGGGGGTCCGGCTTTTTCCTTCACCTCTCTGTTATGGTAGGCGACCCACCGGTCGGCCGGTCGGCCATGGGGATCCGGCCACTCCAGATTGTGAAGTAAAGCCAGATTTTTGCAAAGTTCATTTAAAGTGCAAATTTCACCACTTCAAATCATTTTGAATAATTTTGTAAGCACATGTTGTGAATTGAAACGCCCCAAAAACTCATTTTAACTCTACGTGTGCATTCAAATACATTTGTGCATATGTTATTTCAAATGTGCAAGACTTAAAAATTTTTGCTATGAATAAGAAAAAGATTTTGAGCCAAGTCCACACAATATATAGGCATTTCACAAAAAGAGCAAGAAGAAAAACAAATCCGGTACCCCTTATGGCTTCTCTTCTCCTCCTTATGCCTTCTCATCTTTTCTTCCTTCAAATAAGGCTTTTTGCACATCTTCATATCTTTCAAAACTTCATATTGATATCATCTCATTTTCACAAGAAATTTTTTAGTCAAATAATGCATATATATATTTTCATTATCAAAATCAATAATGAATATTTAGCTAACACTTATTCTATAATAGCCATACATATTTTAAGAAACAAAATAGTTTGAAAAAACTTAGAAATATAATTTAAAAATGCTTATCTTGTTGAAATGAATGAGACACTGTTTATCATCTTATATATAAGACATGTATTTTATGAAAACTAAAAAAAAACTATATTTTTATCTTATACGACATAAGAAATCCGTCCTTATTGTATTTTTTTACATATATAAATAAGACACTTGTCACAAGTATCTTATGAAACTCTAAAAAAATCATAATTTTATATACATAAAAAAGTTGAAGAATATTTTAGAAAGTAAAATAGCTTAGAAAGTAAAATAATTTATGAAAACTCAAAAAAAAACCATACTTTTATCTTATAAGATATAAGAATCTATTCTTATCTTATTTTTTTACAAATAAATAAAACAACTTATCACAAGTATCTTGTAAAGCTCTCAAAACCTTATTATATATATAAAAGAGGTGAGAATATTTCATAAAGTTAAATAACTTAAAAAGTAAAATAATTTAGAATCCCTACACTATTCAAATTAGAAAGTAAGAGCTTAAAATGAAATAGGACTTGAATTATTAAGTAAATAAATTATTTTAGTAACAATTCAAAATTTAAAATAGATATAAAAATGTTATATAAAATTATGTTAGAGAGTAATTTAAAAGAAATGAATATTTAATAAGAGAAAAATTATAATTATAAAACATTAATATTTAAACATAATTTAAATATAAAATAATAAAACTTAAAAGTTAAAACGTTCACTTCATGTGGACCTTGTAAATTATATTCTACACCTACCGGTACCCCTTGGCATATCTGTTTGTTTTAATGTCTATTTATTTAATATTTCACGATTATTTACTCGGTACCTCGTAATTATTCAGTAGGTACATCCTATCCCGTGTACCTACAAATAAGCTATAAGTTCTCTCTGAACCGTAAGGCCTTGACCCAATAAAAAAAAAAACAAAAAATCTGAACCCTAAGGCTAAAATGGCAAAAGCTAAAAGTTAAACATCAGACCTATCTCATTTCAACTGAGTCGCCTACTTCATCAGACCATCAACACACACACACTCTCTCGCGCTCATCAACGGCGGCCCGGCAACATCACGGCGCAACTGTCAGTGGCGGCGGCGCAGCAATCAGCATCGGCGGCAGCTCGCCAACAAGTTTGCTTATGCACTTAGTACTTGTTCGTGTAGAATATATACGCATTTGCATTTCAGCATTTTTCTATGTATATATATGTGGACATGTTTTAGTAATAATATACATATGTTTACTTGTATATATACATGCGTGGCTATTTTGCACTTCAATTGCTTAATGCGTGTTCAATTTACTAGTTTTTCTCCTTGTTTTTACTAAAAGTGGTGAAGAAGATTGCGTTTAAGTAATAGATTAATGCCTTTTTTTTTTTAAATTAAGAAAACTGTTGATGTAATGTCGGCATTTTTGCTTTGTTGTTTTTGTACTATAATATTCGTGATGAAGGAATGTATGTTGATTTTATGGAGGAATGTGTGTTGATTTTATGGAGTATTGTTAATTAACGACGGCTTCTGCTTGTAGCATTGTTAAAATTTGTGGTTAATATGTTTTTCTGTTTTCAGATTATACATCAGTAAAAATTTTAGAGTTAATATGAAATTTAAATGATAATTATTGTTGAGTCGGAAAAGATTTGCCATAATTGATTTGACATCAAAAAGTTATTATACTTATACAATGTACTTGCTATGAAATATTAATGATCATATTTGCAAATGTAAGAGTTCATCTACTCTTGCTAATAGGTTTTTGTGTACATATGTGTTTTGTTGAATATATTTGTTGTGTATATTGTGATTTGAGTTGCCAATGTTTTGCTTTTCCAGTTTATTATGTATCTGTGTTCTTGTTCTATTTATGCATGTATCTATCTATTTGTATCTATACATGCCTATTGAACTTGCAATTGCATTGTGCAAGCTTCTGAAAGTTTTTGGTCTCCATTTGGTGTTGCTTCTCAGTGGATTCCATTAGGGTCAACTAGATGGACCAGGTAAAATAGTTGGCAGATTACTTTTTCCATTGTTTGATTTATATACGTATATGGTTAATTTTCACAATGCTCGGGTTCCAGTATGAAAAAGTTGAAAAGATTGGGGAGGGAACATATGGAGTGGTGTACAAGGCTCGGGATCGTGCGACTAATGAAACTATTGCTCTAAAGAAGATTCGGCTAGAGCAGGAAGATGAGGGAGTTCCAAGCACTGCTATCAGAGAGATCTCTTTGCTGAAGGAGATGCAACATGGGAACATTGTTAGGTATGATATTTGTTGTTTGGTCTATTTACACTTTTTGAGCGAGTGAAGGATATCAATTGGAAAGGAAAGAATAAACTCTTTTGGGTATGATTTCATTGACTACAACTGGGAGATGCTATCAGATTGAACCTCCCTATACCCTTGCAGCCAAAACTTATGTCTGTCTTACTGGCACATATAACATACTTATGTCACATGAGGAATGTAGAAATACTTGCTAGCTTAAGATGGTGATCTCAAAGAAAGTCTTAAAGGAAAATTGCTAAGGTCTTGTTCACTGAGAAGGACAAAAGAGGAACTTTAATTGGTCAACTATTTGAATGTGAAAAAAGTTTAACACTGTTAGTTTTGAAGGTCCTTCCAATGAACTGGAGGACCTAGTTGTCCCAATACTAAAATGTGGAGGACTTGAATGTCTTATTCACGTTTCAAGGTGTAGCTCTCGTTTGTTGTTGTTAGGCATTGTAAAATTAGGTTCTTGGATGTTTGTGACTGATGATTCAGATGAAGCAATAGACACAACGCTCCTGACGCCATTTATATATATATGTATAGATAAGGAAAATGGACAGAGATCCAAGACAACCTTAAAGCATTTAGAAATCTAAGAGATAAACTATGAAAAAAGGAAGATTACAATTAAGGGCACTCTTATATCATGGGCTGATAGAATTTTTAACTGTGTTATAATATGCCTTATCATAGGATAACTGTCGCTTTGAGTCACACGATCAGAAAGAGCAGGAAGCAGATAAAATGTGTAGGTATTAGTCTGCAGTACTTTGTGAAATTTTGTTGCTTTATCTTGGATATTTAGTATGCAGTACCTTGTAAATTATGTTAATCTAACTCATATATAAAAATAAAGTTTCTCATATGTGGTGGCAGGTTACAAGATGTGGTACACAGTGAAAAGAGATTGTACCTTGTATTTGAATATCTGGACTTGGACTTGAAGAAGCACATGGATTCATGTCCAGAGTTCTCTAAGGATCCACGTACGGTTAAAGTGAGTGAGCTCTTTTCTGCTTCAAGAATTTGATGTAGATTGTGTATCTTGTGTCAAAAGAGCATCAGTTTGAGCTCTTCCATCATGTGAATGTCCTTGATGACAATTGGCTTTTCTTTATACCTGAATCTGTATAGATTTCCATAGCTTCTTCTCCCCCATAATTTCTGTACCCTCGTTTACAGTATTAGTTTTCCTAATTCCGTTGATAGCTGGTGACGGACTTGCCTGATGGGAGCGTTGCTTCTGCAGTGAGCTTGTCTCTGAGTTCAGTGGGCTGGCAATAGCCCTCGAATGTTGCTCATTATGTTTGATCTTTCCCTAAAATTTTCAGGGATAAGTCAAGTAAGTATGTGAACAAAATATCGGTGGCCATGAACGCAGAAACTGCATGGATATCATTGTCTTGTATACGAGAGCAACTTATAATTTTCTTGGAAACCTTTTTTTGTCACAAATAGAATAACCAGTTGCTGTATCATCTATACTGCAGATGTTTCTGTACCAGATACTTCGTGGTATTGCATACTGTCACTCACACAGAGTTCTTCACCGAGATCTGAAACCTCAAAACTTGCTGATAGATCGCCGTACGAATGCATTAAAGCTGGCAGACTTTGGATTGGCTAGAGCATTTGGCATACCTGTCAGGACATTTACACATGAGGTAAAGTTTGGTGGTCTAGTTCTATAATATTCTTTAATTTTTCTCTTAATCTGATCCCTTTTACATTTTCTTGAGTATGTTGGCTTATAACATTTTACACACCTCCCATATTGAGAGAAATCATGAAAGGTGGTTGCTAAATCTAGGTTATTGGCAAAGAATAGAAATTGGATTAATTGAAAATTTTTTGTTTAGAATTGAGTTTATTCTTCATTGTGAAACTTATTGGTTAAGTCCTAAAAGCTATCAGGTCTAGAGCTCATAGCACTATTACGTGTATATATAGTGCTTTTGTAATCTTTAGAGGTACTAACTACAAAGACACCTTAATATTCAGTAATCTTTAGATCTCAGCATAAATGCAGAAATCCGGTGAAGCAAGGTTTAGTTTTCATTCTATATATATTGTTAACTGATCCATATTCCAATGGTCTCGTCTTCCAGGTTGTGACACTATGGTACAGGGCACCTGAAATACTGCTTGGATCACGCCACTATTCTACTCCAGTTGATGTGTGGTCAGTTGGTTGTATATTTGCTGAGATGGTGAACCAGCGACCATTATTTCCTGGAGACTCTGAGATTGATGAACTCTTTAAGATATTCAGGTTTATATCTTTTTCAGCTCCAATGTTTTGCTTTCTCCTTTCTACTTTCTTAGCTTTTGTGCTGGCTTTCTACTTTCTTAGCTTTTGTGCTGGGGCCCATCTTGTACAGAACTGAAGGACTTTTGTCATATTGGAGGACATTCTTGGTCATTATCGAAAACTGAGAAAATGAAAACTTTCATGACTCTTGTGGGAGACTATTGATTAGTATATGTGATATGTTTTTGCTAAAACATGTTCTGTTTAACTATAAAACCAAAAAAGAAAAAGAAATGTATCTGTTTTTCTTTTTGATTATGTTGACATGTATGAGGCTATATAATACTTTGTTCACTTTGCTTGTCATTCTCTTCCATCTTATCTTAGATTGCTTTTCATGGGGTTGCACCAGGAGTGAGTGCTTTACACCTTGACGGGCTGATGCTTGTCATGCATTGAACTATAATCCCAGGGAAATTGTCTTATTCTAATTGTACCTATTAGTTTCCTTCTTCTTTTTCCTTTTTCTTGTTATAGACTGGGGTCAGGGGTCTCTTCGTGGGGGTGGGGTTTCTTTTTTTTTTTTTTGGGGGGTGGGGGTGGGGGGTTGTGGTGGGGGCTCAACCTTTTGAAGTTGTAGCACTGTCAGGAGTATATATGTGGAGATATTCTTGAGTTTAGGAGTGTCCTCTTGTTTTCTTCCTGGAATCAAGTTTCTTCATTCATTTCTTTTTTTGCTTCTTTTCTATGAAGAGTCTTGGGCACTCCAAATGAGGACACATGGCCTGGTGTGACTTCTCTCCCTGATTTTAAATCTGCCTTCCCAAAGTGGCCTCGGAAGGTGATGTCTCTCAAATTCAGTATTTGAAGTTTTTCTTGGAATGTTTCATCCACTTTTATAGAACATTCAGAGGATCTTATCTAATGAAGATCTTATGTCAAACTCTCTTATATTTTATATTGCAGGACCTGGCAACTGTGGTTCCGGGCCTGGATGCAGCTGGTCTTGAGCTCCTAAATGTAAGTTCAGATTATACTTGAGAATGGGACTAATCCCAAAGTTATCAATGCTTATTGCTAAATCAATCACTGTAAAATTCCATCTTTCGCTTTGATAGAAGTTTCTTCTATGGTAGATTTTTAGTTTTATAACTGTTAAATCTCAACTAAGCTCAAGTTTATGATGGAGCATTCCTGTCCAGGAAAAGTTGTCCTACAATTTCTGCAAACTTGGGTTGGTTGAAGTTGCTGAAAAGTGTTTCTTTTGTGGTTTCGTATTGAGTGTGCTTCTAGGTCTATGATAGATTTTCTGCAAGGTGTTACTATTTCATAAACTTTTATCCTTAGCTTCCTCTTTCCTTGTGCCTTCCCATTTTTTAGTTTTTCCTACTATTTTACTTTTGACTTTTCATGGTTTAATGACCCCGTAAGTTATGTGATTATCCATCCCAGTTTGTGCATTTAGTTTCCTTGGTTGCTTGGGACTTTTTCCATTCCCCTTTTGGGTGCTTTATCTGGATATATTTTCAGTTTAATTGCTGAAATTTGATGTTCTAGATGCTAAGTATCACTATATATTATATTACAGAAAATGCTCTGCTTGGATCCGAGCAAGAGAATTACAGCAAGAAGCGCCCTTGAGCATGAGTACTTCAAGGATATTGGCCTTGTTCCATGATTCTTGGTGCCTTTTCCCATGGCATCAAGTGTATATGGTATGTCGTACCTGTGGGTGTATTATTTTGTGAGATATGCGTGCACTGTAGGTGATTCTTTCCATTCTGGTTTGCGTGGACATAGTTCAATTCCTGTTGAAGTGGTTTTCAGCAAAAGCTCTTCTGGAATTCAATATTCGCCTCTGTCATCATCTCCATTTCCCGACGGTGAAAGGTGGCAATATTGGGTTCTTCCTCTTTCCCCTTTCCCGTTTCACTTGGTACCAGTTAGGTTGTAACATGACGAATATCAAACGCTTGTTGGTTTTCGTTTTCAACTGAATTTATTTGGTTTGCTACAAGTTTGCCTTGCATCTGGAATTGACATATGATTCCTGTATCTTATATATATCTGCTTTTCCTTTTGCATTGGATGTAGGGATGCATGTTCTTCATACATATCAGTTTACGCATTTATATCAGTTTAGCTTTTTGGCAATTGTCTTCCTTTTCTTCTTTGGGCGGGGTGGTTATTGTCTCGGTCATGTAATTACCAGACATGAAGCGTAAATATCTTGAGGTCTGTGACGAGTTGATCATCTCTTTAGCCAGGTAAAACTCTTAGTTAGGCTTGATGAATGTATAGCATAGAAGTTTTGCTAAGAGGTAGAGCTATAAAACATTCGACTTAATGACCTGGATTCTAAATTAGACATTCACATCCCATGTGGAAGGGAAATCGTTCTGCTGAGCTCTATCTTAGACTGGAGAAGGCTATGCATCCTGAATCATTCCAGGGCCAGAACCAAACCAAATTATCTCTCCATTGGTGGGAGTGACAGGAGCAGCAAGCCTTTGTTGAATTTGGTATGCGTAAATAGGTTCTTTCTTGTGGCCTTTCTTGAGCTCTAGTTAGTAGTAACCTCAATTATTAGCCATTAACTGTACTAAAGGTAATAAAAATGTTAGGATATGGATTCCTGCGTAATATTATACCACTCAACATTCAGACCAATGTTTGATACCATGAACTAATGACACGACTATAGTGATATAAACATTACGCTGCTCTCAATCTTTGGGTTTCCCTGAGTTTTTATCTTATGAAGATATTCAAACTCAATGTATAAGATGTGATAGAGGCCAGGGATACTTAGTTGACTTACCTTGTATTTTGCAAATAAGTTTACTGAGTCATGTTAGTACCATGAGTTGAAAGCAAACCTGAGGGAACAGGTAAAGTTATTGCTATTTGACATTGAGGTCACCAATTTGAGTTGTAGGGATAACTCTTTGCAATATGCAACTTAAGGTTGGGCATAATAGGACTTCAGACTTAGGAGGGTGTCCTTTATATGTAACACGAATTTAATACATTTACGAAATAGATTCTGCCAAAATGGTGTTGCTACGTGTTTGGACAACTAAACAACACATTACTGAGTGGATTGTCTAACATCTACAATCACATTGGGATAGCTAAAATGATTTCAAGAGTCCAAAACACTTAGCAACATGGTATAAGCACCTCATTAAGAATTTTCGTGCTTAAGATATTTCAATTATTTCAACTCAATAAAAATTTTTGTGTTTGAGATATTTCAATTATTTTCTCGTAACCACTATGAATATTTAAATAATTTTCCTATATATTAACTGAACAAGAAGTTAATAGCTATAGCAAGGTACAGAAATCTCAATTTCTACTAATTTGATGAAGTGTGGGATAAATGGCGTTTTCAACTTCTACTTATATATAACTAAAGGCAAAAAATTGGAATTGCAAGCAAACAGAGAGGTCTTGCCTGTTTGAACCATTGCGAGCTGGAAAGTGTACCAACTACTTGAAAGGCGGAAAGGGCCGCTTGATCTTGAAATGATATTATTTTGCAATAGTTTTAAATCAGGATTGGCTTGGCTTTATTTGGTTTTAAGTGAAGACATTCTCGTTCTTAGGCTCTGTTTGTTTTGCGAAAAATATTTTTTGTATTTTTCAGTGATTGGTTGCTAAAAATAAAGAAGCTAATGGAAAATATTTTCCTGGTTGTCAATAGAAAATAAGGTGATTTTTGAGAAAGGAAGACATTTTTTACATAATTGTCAAACCTTCGCATCCTCCCACCTCCACCCCAAACCACAACCTCCCCGGGCTCGGCCCCCACCCCCTGACTTGGACCTGGCCCCCGATGTCCTGGTCCTGGCCCTGGCCCCTGAGGGTCGGGGCATGGCCCCATTTATGCACATAAATATAGTTTCTGGTGTTAGTAAAAATATTTTCCAACAAAATTTTTCTGTAACAATCAAACAACAAATTTCTTTTTTTAAAAAACATTTTCTAGGAAAAAGTTTTTCATGGAAAATATTTTCCAAAACAAGTTATTTCCACAAAACAATTGGTGCCTTAGTCTTATATTTGAGTTAGAAAATGAAGTATTTATATTCTACAACGTATATGCTCGTGTCTATTGGTTTAGTATTCAATGATTCACTTAAAAAAAAATTATGATGATCAATAGTTGTTAGGTTATTTATATGTTCTTGTGCTAGTTTTTTAAGGAAGATATTCTCACTTCTCAAGTATGCAAAAATGAAAAATAGACAACGAGAACACAGGGGTGAGACCATATGTGACCGCAAGGCATAGCTTCCTATCAAATTGATAAAGTCCACTCTTATTGCGTGGTGACCAAATTTCTGAAGAACTGTGATAATGCATTGGTTCCTCAATGCAATGTTTCACTACTTTGTTCTTGCTAACAAATAAACAATGATCACAATGAGTAAGCTCATGCCCTGCATCTTTGGGATAAGCTGAAAGTCACATCATGAATCTATTTATAAGTGAATTGGATGATATTAAAATGTTATATTCATTAGGGATCA
Source organism: Cordia subcordata (assembly GCA_028554755.1). Taxonomy (NCBI): domain Eukaryota; kingdom Viridiplantae; phylum Streptophyta; class Magnoliopsida; order Boraginales; family Cordiaceae; genus Cordia; species Cordia subcordata. The sequence continues at coordinate 11,847,161 of JAPTOF010000010.1, read as the reverse complement.
TTTGTAAAATGTATTGGATTATGCTCATTGTTCAGAAATTATAACGGGAGATGCTAATGTATTATTAGCTTATTTGCAAGGTAAAGTAGATTGAGATTCTTTGTTCCATTTTTATTAGACAATTAATGATTATAACTGTTTGGATAAGTTATTTTGGACGAATGACCACTAGGAGAAGAGTATGAAGTATTTGGTAATATGTTGATCTTTGACGTTATGAAGTATTTGGTGATGTGTTTATCTTTGACGTTACTTACATGACCAACTCATATTGATTTTCACTTATTATCTTATTTGGGATAAGCAAATGTCAAAATACTTGTATGTTTGGCACTGCTTTAATTTAATTCAAAACGAGAGCATCAAGTCTTATACATGGGTGTCAAATACGTGTTTTGATGCAATGACAACAAGAGACCACTATTAGTAGTAACTGACGACAACAAATCTATGTGAGCCACAATTGAGTTGGTGCTTTGGATGCCCAACATAGAGTTAGTAGTTGGCATCTTTGATGCAGTGCTTGTACCAATCTCAGGATTAAGGATTCTACACATAGAAACCTATTATATTTTTGAGAATCACAAAGTATTAGTGTATAAGTGTATAATATAATATGGCATATTTTATAAGGTTAAATATATAAGTTGTATTACTTGTTTTAGAAGTTATATTTCTTATATTATAAGTTTTATACTAGTATAAATATTCATATAATACTCTTTTGAGGTCTTGTCATCAACTGTGCTCAATAAACTTTTTTATGGTGTCAGAACCAAAGATCCTTGCACCAAAAAAAAAAAAAAAAGACATTCCCTTTTTGCCCTTTTCTTCCTTTTGTCCTGATTTTCTTTTCTCTTCTTGTCATATTCTGTTGCGTTGTCGAACCTCGAAGACATCTTTGTACCCAAATTCTTGGTCTGCCGACATCACACCAAATAAGCACCACAATCTCCATTTTTTTTTCCTCTCTGCTACCTTCTCTCTGTCACAATTGGTGCCAATTTCTCCTCCAAAGAACACTACCAAAATTGACACCAAAGCTTCTTTGCTGGCCATATATTAAAGTACCACCATGGCTACTATTCCTGACTACACAACATATGTTTCTTTGTTTCTTCTTTAAAAAAAAAAGAGGGTGGGGGTTTCGGTTGGGAAAAAAAATAATCTTGAGCTCTAGAATTTTCTTCTCCTTAGTTGTCCGGTGCCAACCAACCTCACCTGTGTCATATGGCCTCCACGATCGAAAAAAAAAAAAAGGTTCTTACTTGTTGGTTCTTGAGCAATTAAAAAAAAAAAAAAAAAAAATTCTCCCTCTTTGAAGATTTTTTGAAAGTCGTTTTCGGAAAAATTTCACAATTTTCTTTAAAAATTTTTGGAAAAAAAACATTTAATAAAAATCAATCAAATCTCTAGATTTTTTTTTTCTCTTTTTGGCAATACTTATAATTACCAAATTACTATTTCTTCATGGTTTGCTGCACAGACATGCTCGTGACTTTTTATCCTTCTCGTCGAACACGACACCCATCTTCTAATTAACTTGCTGCCTACTTTATTGCAGTTGTTGCTTATTAAATTGCTTCCACCATGGGTGTGTGTGTCGTCTCCCTTTGTCAACACATCCATCCCTTGCCATGGTATCTCTCATTTATTTCTTCTTCCTATTACAATTGGCGCCTCTCTTCTATTCTCATCTTTCTTCTTTTCTTCGTTTGAAATCTCACCCTGTTAGCCAGTTGCTTCGCCTCTCAACCCAGTTCTACATGCGAGAACATAGCATATGGAGATTTTCTATTTCATCATGGAGAAGGTTACTTTGGGAGATGTTCTAGCCAAGTTTGTTCGTACAAGTTCCCAATTGGCCGCCTCTTCACCTAGGCTTTCCCATTAGCCCGTTTTCAAGCACCGATGAGCAATCTTCATCTCACCCTACTCAGATTGAGGGGATATTAGTGTATCAATGTATAATATATTAGGACATGCTATTTAAGGTTAAATATATTAATTGTATTACTTGCCTTAGAAGTCATATTTTTTATATTACAAATCTTGTACTAGTATAGATATCCATGTAATATCCCTTTGATCTTGTGCTCAATAAACTTTTATAGCAAGTACATTCTAGATGTATGTTAGAAGAAAAATATATGTGGGTTGAAGCATACTTTCATTCTAAAGAGATAAATAAGTTTCTTGACAAATACTTAATAAGTGACAAAAAGTCAATAGACTTCATGATAGACGGCCACAGAGGGTTGAAGCACACTAGAGTCGAAGTGTTAAATGGAAAGGTGAAAACGAATCATACATCATACATCAACAACGGTGACAAGTGAATTGCAAAATCTGGAGAGACATGCTTTCTACTATTTTTACAAGAACAGTGTCATTTGATATTTCAGATGCAAGATTTATTATGGAATGTCAAAGTCAGAGATATGTGGCCTTAAGGAGTTAAGAGATGTCAAATGCTCTCCTTCCATTTGCTAAATTATTATTAGTATGGATGTAATTAGTACCTGGGATACGTGGGTTAGTATGCTAAGGACAATTTGGTCAATAAATATTAATAATCTACAGTTTTGTTATTTTAACGGTAGAAGAATGAAAAGCTAATAAATGATGAAAATTAAATGTAAGGAATATTAAGGATAACTGTATATAATTCTTAACATTACAAGATGGAGCTAACCCTTATAAAAAATAAAAGAAAATACTAATTCAACACACTATAAAGGTCCACTCGACAATTTGTTAGGAGCAGAAACTTAGGCACAACTGGAGGTGGGGAGTTGTAGCTTTTAAGAGACAAAAGTATTTGATGGCACAAAGTTACTTTTTCCTTATTTTGCACGAAGTGTGTTTGACTATGATGAGTGTTTTATATGTTTGGTTTGGTAGGTTCAATACTAGGCGTCCCCGATAAAGATCTAGCATCAATTATCTTATATTACTTCAGCAAAGGAAAATATAAAAGAAGTCAAAAATTATGTGGATAGGTGTAATTTCTATCTTATAATTTATTTATTGAAAAAATAAAAATTAAAGAATATGTGGATCATATATTTTTATTTTTCAACTTTTGATATTTAACAAGATACAGTCTATAAACAAAAAGAAAAAAAAAACTGTTTCTGACAGTTATTACTAAATGATATTTTTTTCCTTGTAACCTTTTTCTTGACATAATGCTTATAGAAAATAGAATCAAGAATGTGATAGACTAGCATGCACAAGCAAAAGAAACATATAATCTAATTGCTAACTAAAGAGTATGTTTATTTTAGTGATAACTTTTCTCACTTGAATTTTGTGATTCTCGAATTTGAGGCATTATTGAAGACATATGGAATACCATCATTGGCTCTTTTAGATAAATGAGAATTAAAAAAAAACTAAATGGTAAATATGACATTTAGCTGATTAAAAAGATAAACTTTTCATTTTTGCAGTTCATCCTTATTTCTCTATAGATGATATTATACGAAAGTTACTGACTTTTTTAAGACCAAAGTCTTTGACTGTGTATAAATAATTAATATAGACAAATTAATTTAGTAAAAGAGCATAAAATTTCCTTTTCATGAAACACAATCATCAAAATAAATGTAAAAGATACTATTTGTTATGAACTTATAAAAAAAATTTTTAATAATGTTTCGTATTTGTTGTTGTAAAAATAAAATAGATTTTTGTTACTTGTATCTTCTAGGATAAGGAAGGAAATAATGAAAATTTCTTTTCCATCATGTCCTTGTCAAATTAAGTTTAATATAAGACACTTATGAAATATGCTATTTTTTAAATTTAGGTTGAAGATAAGTTTATTTCAAATAGAGCATTAATATCACAAAAATTCAATCTCATTTAAATCTCACCTCTTACTAACAAGGCAATGTGATTAGGAGAAGGTCCATGTAAATCTATATATATATATATATATATATATATAGATATATATATATATAAAAGTTAAACCCAAAGAAGCTCAAAGAAGGGTGTCATATCAACACCCATCTATTTGCCAAGTCATAAATTCTATTTTTAATATTATTACATTATTATAAATCTATATATTATAATATTTAATTACATTTATGCACCACCTATATATTTCTTTTTTATGAATCTAAAGTAATAAAGTTAAAAAAATTCATTAATTTAATTAATTTATGCATCATATCCTAATTAAAAAAATAAAAATAAGAATAAAAAAGCACTAGAACTAATTTTTATATATATTTAGAAATAATAAAAAGACACACGAAAACCTAAAAATAATAAAAAATCACATTTATAAAAAAGTTAAACCCAAAGAAACTCAAAGAAGGGTGTCACATTAGCACACATCTATTTGCCAAGTCATCATAAATTTTACTTTTATATTATTACATTATTATAAATCTTATAGTGTTTAATTATATTTATGCACTTATAAAAAAAAATTTTAATAATGTTTCGTATTTGTTGTTGTAAAAATAAAATAGATTTTTGTTACTTGTATCTTCTAGGATAAGGAAGGAAATAATGAAAATTTCTTTTCCATCATGTCCTTATCAAATTAAGTTTAATATAAGACACTTATGAAATATGCTATTTTTTAAATTTAGGTTGAAGATAAGTTTATTTCAAATAGAGCATTAATATCACAAAAATTCAATCTCATTTAAATCTCACCTCTTACTAACAAGGCAATGTGATTAGGAGAAGGTCCATGTAAATCTATATATATATATAAGTTAAACCCAAAGAAGCTCAAAGAAGGGTATCATATCAATACCCATCTATTTGCCAAGTCATCATAAATTCTGTTTTTAATATTATTACATTATTATAAATCTATATATTATAATATTTAATTACATTTATGCACCACTTCCTGACCTTATCATTGCAATGGAGTTACAAGATATTTAATTATATTTATGCACCACCTATATATTTCTTTTTTATGAATTTAAAGTAATAAAGTTAAAAAAATTCATTAATTTAATTAATTTATGCATCATATCCTAAATAAAAAATAAAAATAAGAATAAAAAAGCACTAGAACTAATTTTTATATATATTTAGAAATAATAAAAAAATACACGAAAACCTAAAAATAATAAAAAATCACATTTATAAAAAAGTTAAACCCAAAGGAGCTCAAAAAAGGGTATCACATTAGTACACATCTATTTTCCAAGTCATCATAAATTTTACTTTTAATATTATTGCATTATTATAAATCTTATAGTGTTTAATTATATTTATGCACCACCTCTTAATCTCATCATTGCAATGGAGTTATAAGATATTCAATTATATTTATGTACCACCTATGTATTTCTTTTTTATGAGTTTAAAGTAATAAAGTCTAAAAAAACTCATTAATTTAATTAATTGATACACCATATCCTAATTAAAAAAATAAAAATAAGAATAAAAAAGCACTAGAATTAATTTTTATAGATATTTAGAAATAATAAAAGAACATACAAAAACCTACAAACAATAAAAAAAAATTATATCTATAAATATTTAAAAAACTAAAAGACACACAGAACCTAAATAAGCCCGTGCAAAGCACGGGGTATAAAAACATTAGGAAAATAAATAAGTATACTAATATCCTCTCTATAAGTTTAAATTTTTAGATGAGATGGTAACTCTAACATGTTATTAGAATTTAGAAACCATAAACATCTCAAATTCAAAAATCATAGTCACACATTTAAAAAAATTAAAATTGTCCACATACTATGCTCAAACTAAATCACTCACCAATATCTTCTTCATACCCTCTTTACAAATTTAAGCAATATCTTCCCTATAAATTTAAGCTTTTAGATAAAATAATAACTCTAATGTACAATCCAAATCTATTCTTTCCCTTCCTCTCTTCACGATTTAAAATAGGGTAAAATACACTAGACCCCTCCATGGTTCATCAAAAGAGTACCGAACCTCCCTGACGTCAAAAATTCAGTTATCTTTAACCATAATTGTTCGAAATTATCTAAATTATCCTTCTTTTATTTAGAAAATAAATGTTGCTAAAAAGATTTGAACCCTTAACCTCAAATTAAAAATTAAAAATACTCTTATTCATGTTTTAAATCAATTTGAGGTTGATTTATATTTAGATTATATAATGGTGTAATGTTGTATTTTTTATGTCAAAATTTTTAGCAACATTTCTAAACAAAAATCAACCTCAAATTGATTTGAACATTTGAACAAAAATAAAAATTAATTTGTACCCCCATCAGTAATAGCTTAAGCATATGTTTAATTGTTTAATAGCTTAAGCATACGTTTAATCTGTACCCTCAAGGCACCACTCCATTGCTGCAAGATCGCTGAAGAGTTTGGGATGCATAATGCCATCTTCGAGATAGAAGTTACAGAGGTTGCTAAGGACATTACAAACACACACAATCATTGTAGTTGGAAAATTGTTAATAAGGTCAAGGTTGCTAGAGCTATCTTTAGGAGAAATCAAAAATTTTCCATTGTTCACATTAGTAGAAAGGCCAATGTGATGTGTGATTTCTTAGCTAAAGAAACTCGTAAAGATTCCGGCAAGGTTAACTGGACTGTGAATGTTGACCTAAAAAAAAGGGATTGTGAATCAGTCCCTTGCTTTAGAAATCCTTGTAAAGGCTTATTTGACCAAAAACGGTATTGGCTAAATGCCTTGTTTTCTCTTTTCATTTTATGGATTTTCCAAGTTTTCAGACAAAACAGTATGCAAGTAACTTAGGTATTGATGATGGCAAATATGACATGGATAAGGTGAGGGACACCACAAGCGCACCAAGAAAGAAGCAAAGCAAGCAAAGATAGAGGGCTGAGGTCCTACTTAGATGCAGATCGCATCACCTAAGCTACAGGAGTAAAGTGGCAGCTACTGAAATGGTGATAGGACGGGGAGTAGGGTAATGTTGGCATGATTGCTTAAAATTATTTTGATGATGAAAACTATAGTAAATTTGTGCTACTAATACACATATACCTTGTAAGCTACTTTGTTTATAATCTTAGCTAGGTAGTGTATGAAAGGGAAGGATGTAATGCTTGTGGCAAAAAGTTTCACATCCACAAAGAAGCTTGCATGGAACAAGAAAAGGAAGAGCTCAAGAATCATGCATGAAAAAAAGTTATAAGACGGAGATGAGGCGACATAAGGGGTACTGGGGCAATATAAGGGGTGTTGGTATTGCTTACTTTTCCTTGACCTTGATTATGCTTATTATAGCTCCTTATTTACTTACCTTTTTTGATAACTTATATTGAATGCTCTGTCTTAAATTCTTGGTTGTGAAAATCAAACTATCTTGAAGGTGATCTTATCTCCTTAAAAATTCTTGAAAACCTCAAGTCATTTGAAAAAAATGTTTTTGGTCTCAATCTTTGCAAATGACTTGATCTTTGAAGAGTTTATGCTCACCCAAAATTTTTATACCTTCACAAATTGGTTCAAAAACCTGTTTAGCAAGGTCGAAATTGTTTTCCTGGGTGTGCCAGACGCCCTTTGTTGGTAGACCAACAAGATGTCTAGGCTACCGGTCACTTCAGCAAAACAGGGTAACCAGAAAATAGCTTCTGGAGCTGCTGATCGCCCTTTACCGGTTGACAGGCAAAGTTGGTCTAGTCGATCGGCACTACTAGTGAGCTAATTTCTTTTGCCAAACGCCCTGCCGATCAACCAGTAGAATTTGCTACAATAAATGCATTAGCCATTTTTAAAATGTTGTAACCCTTCTTTAAATACCTTTTCACCTACCTCTTATAAATAACATTGAAAAGCATTCAATCTAATTTCTAAGCCCATTCCAAAACTTTTTTCTAACATTTTTCAAGCTTAGAAATTATTCATTGAGCTATAATTTGCTATATCTTTCAAGTAAGAATATGAGATAATATTTGCTTTATCTACTTCTTTGAGCTTGTAAACCCTAAATTGTAAAATCCTTCAAATTATTCCATTGTCTATACACTCTTGGGCTTTGTGAAATTGTGAGAACCATTGTATAGCTATAAAAGAGTGTGGGGAAATCCTTGGTGTGGATTTACTAGGGTTCTTTGAAGTTGGACTTCAAAGAGGTGTACTACTTAGCTTGTGCTTCACCAATTATTGAAGAAGCATAAACAAAAGTGAAGGTGTTGAAGTCCTAAGGGGAGTATCCTTAGGCGATGGACATAGGCAAAGCCAAACCACTTAAAAATTGGTTGTGTTCTTTTTCCCTCTCTTTATTTTTAGCTTACTTGCTATATTTGATTGCTAAGTGCTTGTTATATTGCCTAAGTGAATTTGCTTGCTTTGATTGATTATTCTTGATTGTAAAAATTAGTAAATATCTTAATTCATCCCCCCTTAAGATATTTGTCCCCAACAGTAATGATGATACCGACCAAGATAGTCCAAGTTGGATCAGCCGCCCTACCACTGATTTATGGCGAGCCAGATGGCCTATCATAGAATGTGCGCCAGAGATGTCAGGTGCTAAGATGTCCTCAGAGCGGGTCCCTCATCATTATTTCTCTTCAGGTCCAAGCATATAAACCCCCAAACATCATATGGATAAGAAAGACATGACTCTCATCTTTACTAATAACTCTTTAAATTCCAACTAAAATTGACTTCACCATCGGAGGTATCCTAGGGATGGAGCCCCGCCTTGTTAGTTCTCAATCCTAGATAAATAGTAGTGATCTTGTATCATGAGTTGCGCCATATGTGGAAACAAGATACATAATCCTATTCGAGTACCACCATGGTTATGACCAAATCACAAGTATCGTTACAAACGGCACGAGAACCCTTGTTGGCGATGGAAGACCCAATGTAGCTACCCAGCCGTCGTCACAGATGTCTGGGAACGAGTTTGACCCTGGGCTAATGGCACAGTTATGCACCAACCTCTAGAATTTAATGGGCCATTATAACCCGCAACAGTTCTACAATCTTAATGTGTTCCCACTATATGGGTAAGGGAATGCCGGAGCCCACCAATATCCGCAGCCAGCAGCTTATGGTGCGTAGCCGCATCCTCAACAATATTTGTCGTAGCCTCAGCAACAAGAAGGAATGTCTTTGTCGATCACATCCAGGACAAAATTTTCATATAGTCACAGGTCCAGAAACTTGGTGGTAAGACGTAGTAGTCATAAAACGAGTAGCCTGGGGGATAAGAGAGGAAAGGTAGTAAATAAGTATAACAAAAGCAAGAGGCAGGTGCCTATGTCTCTGGCACCGAAGTTGTTGGACGAAAAATTACCCCTGGGTTATTTGCTGCCTAAATTAGACAAGCATAATCGGACCATTGACCCAGAAGATCAAATAAATTTATTCGAAACGATCCTGATGATTACGACCTTACAAATGCCCTAAAATGCTAGGATTTTTTGCAAACGTTTACGGGGATGGCATATGAATGGTACAAATTATTGCCTAGACATTTAATCCACTGTTTCGGTGACCTAGCCTAAGGGCTCATAGATCGTTTTGCAAATAGCAAAGTTATACCAAAAGATGTCTCCACCCTGTTGTCCTACTACCAAAAACTAGGGGAAACCATTAGGGAGTATACTAAGAGGTTCAACGATGCAACACTAAAAGTGGCGGACCCCAATATGAAGGTCGCTATCATCGGATACATCTGAGGACTTCAGCCTAGTGACTTCCGCGCTCAAAATCTCTAGAAAGAAATTTGCTTCTTTCTCTGCCCTCATGGTAGAGATAGAAGAATTTATAAGAGGATAAGATGCTAGCTCATCGCAATGGGTAATACGCAAAAAACAAACATCGGCCCTAAAGCGGGCTAAGAGAAAAAGGGAAAAGCCTCCCGACAGGTACAAAGCGAGGGCAGAAATAACGAAACCAGAAGCGAGGTTTGAGAAATACACACCATTAAACCCTTCTGAATGGAAGTCCCGATCGCTATTAGGGATAACAAAGCACTAAGATGGCTAGCCAAGATGATAAGCAACCTAATGAAAACAGATTCAACTCTCTTCTACAGGTTGCATATCAACCACGACCACATCATAGAAGACCGCAGACAGCACAAAGAAGAGATTGAAGCCTTGATTCGAAGAGGAAAACTCGAGAAATTTGTTGTAGGGGAGAAAAGGGCGACGGTAATAAAGCCGAACTAGATAGAAGAAAACAACATTGCCAACTAGGGATAATAGAAACAATTGCTGGAAGACCCGCGGTTGGAGGAGAAAACAACACAGGAAGGAAAAAAGTATGTTAGAAGCATCAAACAAATGGCATTACCATAGAAAAGACAAAGAACAGGAGAATCGCTGACTTTTTTTGGATGAAGATCTCAAAAGGGAAGCAATGCCCCATGATGACCCGCTGCTAATAGAAGTGGTGATTGCTAACTACATAGTAAGGCAGATCATGGCAGACATGGGAAGCTTTGCAAATGTACTATTTGTGGTAGCCTTCAACAAGCTAGGCTTAAAGAGAAGTGAGCTAAAGCCAATCTCCAAATCCTTATCGGGCTTCACGGGAGAGCGGTCACCTTGTTGGGGATCATAGAGCTACTGGTGACCATTGGGGAAGGGAAAAGACATGCAGATCTACGCGTAGAATTCTTAGTCATGGATTGTCACTTCACATATAACGATATACTAGGCCACGTCTTCCTGAATAAAATCAAAGCTGCAATATCTATATATCACCTCGTGCTAAAATTCCCCACAAAAAATGGAGTTGCTGAGGCAAGGGGGATTAGTCAGGGGCTAGGATGTGTAACTTAGGCTCTGTACAGACTAGGTCGACGGAGAAACAAGTCTTACAAATGGAAATTCCTGGTAGAAATGGAGGAGAACACCAGGGTAGCCCCGCGAAGGAGCTGAGCACATTGCGCTTGGGTAACTAAAAAGAGATAAAAGTAGTGTCGGAACTCGATCAACGGAACAAAGATTCCATAATGAATGTCATCACACACAATGAAAATTTATTCGCGTGGTTTATGTCGGATATAGAAGGAATAGCCCCCAGGGTAGCTATGCACTGACAATGTGGACCTGAAAAAGAGATGTATACAGCAAAGACGACGTACATATGCGCCCGAGAAACAAAAGGCAATAATGGAATAAACTTAAGAACTACTTGATGTAGACCACATTAGGGAAGTGGAATACCCGAGATGGGTTGCCAACCCAGTATTGGTCAAAAAACCTTGCAGTAAGTGGCAGATATGTGTCAACTACATTGACCTAAACAAGGCCTGTCCAAAGGATTGCTTCCCATCCCCAGGATAGATGAACTCATCGATGCTATTGTAGGATACGAATTGCTTTCCTTCATGGATGCGTTTAAAGGGTACAACCAGATACGAATGGCACCCCAAGACAAAGAGAAAACGGCATTCATAACTGAACAAGGATTATACTGCTACAAAGTCATGTCCTTCGAGTTAAAAAACGTATGAGCCACAAACCAGCGAATGGTAAACAAGGCATTTGTTGGACAGTTAGGAAGGAACATGGAGGTATATGTGGATGACATGTTGGTAAAAAGTCAGAAAGTCGAGGACCATCTCCAAGACCTAGAAGAAACATTTACTACAATGAAGAAATATGGTATATCATGCTAAATCCTGAGAAATGCACTTTTAGAGTCAAGGCTAGAAAACTCTTAGGGTTTATAGTAACCAACAAGGGGATCAAGGCTAATTCAGAAAAAAAAATACAAGCCATATTAGAGATGAAACCTCTGAAAAGTGTGCATAGGGTCCAGATGCTGAAAGAAAGAATTATAGCACTCAACATATTCATGTCATGATTAGCAGATAAGCATGCCCCATTCTTCAAGACCTTGCGGACCCCAAAGGACTTTCAATGGACCGGTGAGTATGAGGAGGCAAATATGACATAGATAAGGTGAGGGATGTCATACGCCTACCAAGAAAGAAGTGGGGCAAGCAAAGATGAAAGGTTGAGGTCCAACTCAGATACAAATCACATCACCTAAGCTGCAGGAGTAAAGTGGTGGCTACTGGAAAAGTGACGAGACAAGGAGTAAGGTAATAATGACGCCACCCAAGCTAGTCCAAGTTGGATCAACCGCCCTACCACTGACTCACAGTAAGACAAATGTCCAATCACAGGACGCGCCCCAGAGATGTCGAGGCTAGGGTGGCATCAGGACAACTCCCTCATCATTATTTCTCCCTAGGTCCAAGTATATAAACCCCTAAACATCATATGGCGAGGGTGATAAGAATTACATAACTCTTATCTTCGTCAATAACTCTTTAAATTCTAATTAAGACTGACTTGACTGTCTGAAGTATCTCGTGGATGGACCCTGGCCATGTTAGTTCTTGTAGGAACAACGCCTGACGGACGCCTCAGTCGGAAGCAACGACAGATATTCAAACTTTTTTTTCTTGTCATATATTAATTTAACAATCATTTCAATAATTTTTTAAAATTTTAATTTATTCTTAAATGAGCATATAAACTTTAGAGTTCTAGGTTGGGATCTTTTTTTTTTTTCCTCAATTGTTCAAATTAAATTGAGGTTGATTTTTATTAGAAATGTTGCTAAAAATTTTAACGTAAAAAATACATCATTATACCATTATATATTCTACATATGAATAAACTTAAAATTAAACTAAAACATGAATTGTTTATAGCTTAGTTGGTTAGAGTATTTATTGTTTTAATTTAAGGTTGAGAGTTCAAATCTTTTTAATAATAGTTTTCTTAAAATAAAATAGAGAAGGATAGTTTGGGTGATTTCGAAAAATCATTGTTAAAGATAACAGATTTTTTAATGGCATGGGGTTTGATGCTCCTTTATAGTCTACACAAGGATTACGTGTAACTTTTTAGACTACAGGAAGGTTTAATGCACTTTTGATGAACCATAGTAAGGTCTAGTATATTTTACCTTTTAAAATTTGCTGGGGCACATATGCACGAGGCTTCCCCCTAAAAGTATCCAATATTTAGAGTTCAAAGCATACTTAAGTGGTTAAGATTATTTTTTCACGACTAACGAACGAAATGAATTTACATTCTACTTAGGATGAGAGATTAAGTGTTGGTAATAAAAATTAAAATATATTAAGAAATTTTGTGTTTTCACTGTAGAGTAATAAGAACTCTATCTATTTTTATCATCTCCAATAAACGTAATGGAATGTACTCTAAATTAAATTAAATTCCTAACCAGCTTCACGAATAAGAAAACAAATAAAAAGATCAAGATGACGATGACAACCACTCGATATATTCAAAGAACGTTACAGTAAAATCAAATATTAAGATAAAGAAAAAGTTATTATGACTGCATGCAAAACTTTCCCTCAGGAGATCGCATCACCAAATCAGAGTGTTTTCTAAATAATAATAATAATAATAATATAAGAAAAAAGGTAGAGGTGGCCGGACCCAATTTGACGATTCGAAAAGGACGATGTATCATGTATGTAATGCTGTTGACGTCATTAATATATATGTTAATAATAGTTATAGGCGTGGAATAATAAATCACATTTTTTTTTTTTTTTCACAACAAAAAAATTCAACTAACGAAATTTGATCATTAAAACTAGACAACTAATGGGTAAACATCGAATGATCAATGCTTCTCCTATACTAAAAATTAATTAAATCAAAGACACTTACATGGGACAAAAGGCTAAATTCAAATTAGGTCGCAGAATCGTTTCAACGCATGTCTTTGGGTATCATGGAGGACAAAAAGTCATGTTTGCTTTCGTAATCAAAAGGTTTTGTCTCCCACTTTTTAAATGTATTAAAGGCTTCTACCGGCCGCATAGCACGGAAATGTCGTGCTTGGAAATAACAAGTGGAGCCCAACTAACTGATCACCAAACGCTAAATAAAGTGGATTTTTTTTTTAAATTTCTATCCTCTTTTTCTAAATTCCTGTAAAAATACTGTAGTTTGAAAAGTGATTTCAAAATTATCTTTTTTGACTTTAAAAATATCAAAAATGGTATTTCAAATGTCAAATTTTAGTTTTGTTACAAATTTGAAATTTACTAAAACAAAAAATGCATCTAAAGTTGCATTTGATATTTGAAATATCGAAAACTATATTTTAAACAATGATTGATATTTTAAATATCAATTTTTGGCCGAGAACAAAAAGCAATATTTGGTCAATGCACTTTTCACCCAACAAGTCATGGTACTTTTACTACAATTGGCAAAGCTTGGTATTTCAAATACCGAATATGAGTTCCAAAGCACTTTTATTGCAGTAAATTTAAAATTCAAAATAAAACTTAAATTTCGATATTTGAAATACCGAAAGTTATTTCAATCACCAAACTCATTTTTTCAAATATCCAAAATGGTAGATTTGAAAACACATTTAAAACTAAAGTATTTTTTATAAGAATTTAAAAAAGTAAAGTATTTATAAAAAAATCCAATTAAAGTATAAAACCATGTTCATTGTTGTGCCCCAAAAAGAATGGTTTTGGTTCCTACTTACAAATAGAAATCAACTTTACACATATTCGGCCGCCTTAAAAAGAAAAGGGAATTTTTTCTCTAGTTATTGCAAAATCGGATTCCCCACATCATACTGAAAGGTGGAATTTTCTTTCGTCCGTATATTTGATTATGTGAAAATGTTCCAGAACACGTATTGCTTGGTTATTGTTGGAGTTACGAGGATTTGATTTATTTATTTATTAGATTTAACATTTTTACTTACGTGTATACGTGATTTGTTTAGAACCTTATACATAGATATTTTTCATATTATGGGTGGAAGTGAGTTTCGAGCATAAGATCGTTTGATTTCTAGACTCTAATATTATATTAGAATTATCATCTCATTTAAAAGTTTAAATTAGTAGAGAGGATTTAAATTATTTATTAATTATACTGAATAATTAGTTATATTGTAAAATTGATTTTAGAGAGAGATTGTTTTGGTTGACAGCAATCTAATGTGACAAAATATATAATACCTCGCGGTAAGGTAAACATCCAATAGTGAAGTAAAAGCTATTACATTTAGTTGTTAGCACATAATTGTTCAATTAGTTAATTGAACAAATGTCCTCAAAATAACACAAAAATCAACTTCATATTCTACCCACATCAATATATATCAAAAGAAGTGTAAATTTTTTAGTCCAATCTATTAGAAAGTATTTTCTGTAATATTCATACAAACAATTTATCTAGAAAATTCATTTTACTATGTTTTAATAATAAATATTCATACAAATTAATTGTTGAAATCCATTCTTATTTATAATTATTTCTTTCTTCTTCATCAAAAAGTTAGAAAAAAACTTTATCCTGGTTTCTCTACTATATTCTGATTTGTGTTGATAGTAGTCTGATTCCGAATATATATTAGTATGGCTTGTGGAGGATTTTCCTCTTATTCAGATTTTTAGTATACATGTCTAGTTACATCAATCCCTATTGACCTTGGCTTTCTTGGTCTATTAGATAGAAAGCCAGAAAAACTAGCTCTAGAGAGGAAAGCCTATGAAAAACACAATATAAATCACCTAATCATAATATAATTGAGGTGTCCAATTTTCTGAAACGTCCAAATTATGTAATAAAAAATATATTATCAAATTATTACCATTAAAAATATTTCTCATAACAAGTTAGGATTTCTCTTTCATCAGTCCAAACTAATATAAATTTATATATATATATATATATATATATATATATATATATAGCTTTAGAACAAAAATTTGTAAGACTTTTTATAAAAATTTGTAATCTTATAAAATTTTGTTTTAGACTCAGAAAATTTTTAGTGGACTAATGAATTTTTATTTTAAACCTATAAATTTTTGCTTTAAATTTATAATTTTTTTTTTTATAAACTGGTGTTAGTGCAGATGGATGAAAGAGCTTCTCAACAAGTTATATGTGTGTGTGTGTGTGTGTGTTTGTGTTTGCACCAAGGTTTAAGCTAGTAGGTTGGAAGGTGCGTAGGGCATCAGGTGCGGGTCTGAACGTCTAGCAGCCCATATCGGATGGAACGACACGAAAAAATATGAACAACTACTGGCCGCCGATGCTGCGCGTTTATGCACCTTGATCACAATAAGAGCCGTAACCAAGTGACAAAAAGTACTTTTTAACTTTAAAGTGATTCTTGATCTCTTTTAACTTCAAAGCATTTATTCGCTCGAATAAGAATTATAATTATAAAAATAAGTTTATATATGTTAAGTTAAAGTATATTAAAAATTAATATATATTGATAAAATTGTTATTAAAAACCTAAAAACAAAATATTAGTTAAAATGTGTTAGCTAAATATTCTTTATTGATTTTGATGATAAAAATATGTATATGCATTATTTGATTAAACAGCTTCTTTTGAAATGAGATATTATATGAAGCTTGGAAAATATGAAGATATGCATAAATGATCATTTGAAGAAGAGAAAAGATAAGAAGGCATAAGGAGGAGAAGAGAAGACATAAGGGGTACCGGATTTATTTTTTTCTTCTTGCTCTTCTTGTGAAATGCCCATATACTGTATAGACTTGGCTCAAAACATTCTTCCTTATCATTGCAAAATTTTTCTCAAGTCTTGCACTTTTAAAATATGCACAAAAGTATTTGAATACACACATTGAGACAAAATGAGTTTTTGGGGTGTTTTCATTCACAACATGCGTTTACATATTTATTCAAAATTACTTGGAGTTGTGAAAATACACTTGAGCTTGTTTTTCTAAAAATCGCTTTACTTCACATTCGGAGTGGCGGACCCCTGCCGTCGGCCGGCCGACCGGTGGTAGCCCGGCCTAATCAGAAAGTGAAAGAAAAAGCCGGACCCCCTAGTCGGTCGACTAGCTAAGGCGTCCGGCCTAGTCAGAGAAGGAGAAAGGCAAGCCGGACGACCAAGACGGTCGACTAGCTGAACGGGGGCTGTAATAAATGCACTAGCCGTTTCTTACCGTTCTGGCCGAGATTTTCAATCTTCCTTCACCTACCAAATCCCTAACCCTCAAATCTCTATAAATACACATTCAAATACAAGTTCTAATCAAATCAATTGAAGTGTGCAAAAGCTTTTATCATCATTCAATACTTCTTGAGCCATTCTTGCAATATATTGAGCTTTCAAGAGCTTATTATTTTCTCTTCTTGAGGAAAATTTCAGATCCAATCTCTTTTCATTCTTGAGTATTCACACTTTGAGAGCTTTATTCATTGTGAGATATATCCATTGTAGCTTGTAAAAGTGTGAGGAAATCCTATAGAGAAAGTCTCTTGGGTTCTTTGAAGTGAGACTTCAAAGAGGTTGTAAAAATCTTGGTTTGTGCTTCACCAAGTTTTGAAGAAGCATTTTAGTGGAGATCCTTGAAGTCCTAAGGGGAGATTCCTTGGGCGGTGGACGTAGGCTTGGCCGAACCACCTAAAAATCGTTTGTCTCTCTTCTCCTTGCTTTTAATTTCATTCTTATTACCTTGCTTATATAGTGTTTGATATATTGCTTGTTAGAGTTGTAAATTTTCTGTAAATTTTAAAAACGAAAATTAGTATTAATATCTTAATTCATCCCCCCCCTCTTAAGATATTTGCACCCACAATTGGTATCAGAGCGAGGGTTCTACATCATAGTTTAACAACTAGTAGAATTTATTGCAAATATGGAGGGAATTTCTATTAAACAAGCACCCCCTTTTGATGGAACTAATTATGCATTTTGGAAAATGAGAATGAAAGTGTTTATACAATCACATGATTATAAAGCTTGGAAAATCATAAAAAATGGGCTTACCTTACCTACAAAATTAGAAGGCAAAAGGAGAATACCTAAACCTGAAAGTGAATGGAATGATGAAGATATAAAATTATTTGAGTTAAATCAAAAGGCTTTACATTATTTATTTAATGCTATGAATGCCACTGAATTTGCTAGAGTAATGGGTTGTACTTCAGCTAAAGAGCTTTGGGATCAATTAGAAGTAACTTATGAAGGAACAAGCCAAGTAAAAGAATCTAGGATTGCTATGCTTGTACATAAATATGAATTATTCAAAATGCTTCCAAATGAAAATGTTGAACAAATGTTTTCTAGATTTGTTGAAATTACTAATGGTTTGAAAGCTCTTGGTAAAGATTATTCTAATGTAGAGAAAGTAAGGAAAGTACTAAGGAGCTTGCCATCATCATGGCAACCAAAAGTCACAGTAATAAAGGAAGTAAAGGACTTGAACACATTGGAGCTCAATGAGCTCATTGGGTCACTCATGACTCATGAGCTAGAGATAAAAGATCATGAAGAAGAAGAAAGCAAAACAAAGAAGTCCATTGCTCTAGTTGCAGCAAGATTTTCATCAAGTGACGATGAAGAAGAAGATGAGGACCCGGAAGATGAGGAGATTGCACTTCTTGCCCGAAATTTCAAAAAATTTATGAAATTTAGAAAGATGAGAAAGGGGGCCTCTTCAAGCAACTCAAATTGGAAGAAGAAAGGAAAAGATGGTAAAGAGCTCAAAAAGATGAAAGATGCAAAGGATGAAATAAAGTGCTTCAATTGCAACAAGCCAGGACATATAAAAGCAAATTGTCCTAGGCTTTCAAAGAAGAAGGAAGGAAAAGCGCTCAAAGCTACATGGGACTTCTCTGAAACCGAAGAAGATGAGGAAGAACATCATGAGGTAGCAAATTTTTGCCTCATGGCCAATGAGGATGAGGTACTATCTTCACCATCTTTATCTATTTACTATTCATCTAGTGAAGAGGAGGAAGATGAATATAGTTTTGAGTAACTAAAAGACGCGTTTGCTAAATTACATGATGACCTATCCTTAGCTTTGGCTAAAAACAAGCAAATGCATAAGAGTTTGAAACTTGTTCAAAATGAAAAAGAAATTTTTGAAAAGAAAAATGTTTCTCTTATTGAAAAAATAGATATCTTAGAAAAAGAAAATGATTCATATGCTGAAGATTTCGTAAAGATTGAAAAAGAAGTCAAAGATTTAAAGAAGAAAAATGAGGATTTGAATAAAATTGTTCAAAAATTTACAAATGGGAAAGAAAACTTTGAAAAACTTCTTGGAAGTCAAAAAATGTCTTTTGATAAAAGTGGTATTGGATATAAACCTAATATTAATCAAAAGTATTTTAAAACCTATTTTGCCAAAGCTTCTACTTCTTCATCCCTCTCTTCACCAAAGACAAATGTTATTTGTACTTATTGTGAAAAGAAAGGACATGTATCCACTCATTGTTATTACAAGAAAATTTGTGATAGAGGATCACATGTTCCCTATTGGCAAAGACCAAAATGGGTTGTGAAAAACAAAAATTAAACTAACGCCAAGGACCCAAGGTGTTGGGGACCCCAAAATAAAGAATTGCGTTTGAATTTCATGTGTGTAGGTATGCAATTCAAGCAAAATAAGATGGATCTTGGATAGTGGTTGTTCCAAGCACATGACGGGGAACTCTTCACTTTTTTACAAACTAAAAAGGATAAAAGGAGGAGATGTCACCTTTGGGGACAATAGCAAAGGGAAAATTATTGGAAAAGGAAGCATTGGTAATGAAAATTTTCTTGCTATACATAATGTCCTACTTGTAGAAGGTCTAAAATTTAATCTACTTAGCATTAGCCAATTATGTGACAAAGGTCATAAAGTCATTTTTCAATCCTCTAACTGTCTTGTCTATGAATGTGGAAATGAAAATGTATTATTTATAGCCAAGAGAAATGAAAATGTTTACATTGTTGAAATTGATCAACTTATATGTCAACATGTTAAATGTCTATCATTGTGCATGATAATACTTGGTTATGGCATAGAAGACTAGGACATGCTAGCATGAGCTTATTGAATGATTTATCAAAGCATGATCTAGTTAGAGACCTTTCAAAATTAAAATTTAAAAAAGATAAAATTTGTGATGCTTGCCAACTAGGAAAACAACATAAAACATCCTTCAAATCCCTAAATAAAGTTTCAACAAATAGAGCATTACAACTACTACATATGGATTTGTTTGGACCCATTGATGTAGCAAGCTTAAGAGGATCTAGGCATGCATTTGTTGTAGTTGATGATTACACTAGATTTACATGGGTCATGTTTCTTGGACATAAAAATGATGCCTTCAATGAATTTGCAAGATTGTGTAGAAAAGTGCAAAATGAGAAAGACTATTTTATATCTTGCATCCGTAATGATAATGGCACCGAATATGTGAATATCCCTTTTATGAACTTTTGTGATGAACATGGCATTGAGCATAACTTTTCGGCCCCTCGTACTCCTCAACAAAATGGGGTAGTAGAGAGGAAGAATCGTACATTACAAGAAATGGCAAAGACTATGCTAAAAGAACACAACTTGCCAACATATTTTTGGAGTGAAGCCATAAATACATCATGCTATGTGCAAAATAGAGTATTGATTAGACCTATTTTAAGCAAAACTCCATATGAACTATGGTATGGCAAAAAACCTAAAGTATCATACTTCAAAGTATTTGGTTGTAAATGTTTTATTCTAAACACTAAGGATCACTTAAGAAAGTTTGATTCTAAATCCGATGAAGGAATATTCTTAGGTTATTCCACAAAGAGCAAAGCATATAGGGTATATAATAAGAGAACTCTTGTTGTAGAAGAATCAATACATGTTACATTTGATGAGACTAACCCATTTGAGCCGAGAAAGGAAATTGATGATGTAGGTTATCTTTTGAAAAAGACAACACTTGAAGATCCAACTCCAAAAGACAAAGAAACGAAGCAAGAAGAAGAACTTAAAGAAAGGAGATCTCAAGAAAATGAGGAAATCAAACCTTGCTCAACCAAAGATGATGAAACAAAAGAACCTTATGAAGATCTACCAAAGAGTTGGAAGTTTGTGAGAAACCATCCTCAAGATCTTATACTCGGTAATCCAAATGAAGGTGTAAGAACTAGGCGTAATATTAGCACTTTTTGTGAGCATCATGCATTTATTTCACATATTGAACCCAAAAATGTAAAAGAAGCTCTACTAGATGATAATTGGATAATAGCAATGCAAGAAGAACTCAATTAATTTGAAAGAAATAAAGTTTGGAAGCTAGTTGAAAGACCCAAAGATAGACCGGTAATTGGAACCAAATGGGTATTTAGAAACAAACTATATGAAGCTGGAATAGTGACTAGGAATAAGGCTAGACTAGTTGCACAAGGATACAATCAGGAAGAAGGAATTGATTATGATGAAACTTATGCTCCTGTAGCTAGACTTGAATCCATTCGTATGTTACTTGCATTTGCATGTCACATAGACTTTAAACTTTATCAAATGCATGTAAAAAGTGCATTTTTAAATGAATTTATTGAAGAAGAAGTTTATGTTGAACAACCCCCTGGTTTTGAAGATTCGTGTTTTTCTAATCATGTTTTTAAACTAGAAAAGGCTTTGTATGGCTTAAAGCAAGCTCCTAGAGCTTGGTATGAAAGACTTAGTGGATTTTTGGTTGAAAACAATTTCGAAAGAGGAAAACTTGATTCAACCCTGTTTATCAAAAGAAAAGACAACGACATTTTACTTGTCCAAATCTATGTAGATGATATAATTTTTAGTGCTACTAATGTTTCCTTGTGTGAGAATTTTTCAAAGTGCATGCATAAGGAGTTCGAGATGAGCATGATGGGAGAATTAACCTTCTTCCTCGGACTTCAAATCAAACAAGCAAAAGAGGGGATCTTCATAAATCAAGCCAAATGCACCAAGGAAATCATCAAGAAATTTGGACTTGAAGATGCAAAAGAGATTGGAACTCCCATGAGTCCTTTAACTAAGCTAGATAAAGATGAGAAAGGTAAATCAGTAGACGAGAAGAAATATAGATATATGATCGGTAGCCTATTATATTTAACTGCCTCTAGACCTGATATCATGTTCTCAGTATGCTTATGTGCTAGATTTCAATCCAATCCTAAGGAAATTCACTTAACAGCTGTAAAAAGAATAATAAGATATCTTAAGGGAACAATTAATTTAGGACTTTGGTATGCTAAAGGAACTTCGTTTGATCTATGTGGGTTTTCTGATGCTGACTATGCTGGCTGCAAAATAGATCGCAAAAGCACTAGTGGAACATGCCAATTTCTAGGACATTCCTTAGTATCTTGGTCTTGTAGGAAACAAAATAGTGTTGCAATTTCTACCACTGAAGCTGAATATATTACAGCAGGTAGTTGTGTGGCACAAATATTGTGGATAAAACAAAATCTACTTGATTATGGATTGAAGTATGATCATATTCCTATATATTGTGATAATACTAGTGCAATTAATCTTACTAAGAACCCAATTCAACATTCAAGAACTAAGCATATTGAGATTAGACACCATTTCATTAGAAACCATGAACAAAAAGGAGATATAATTCTTGAATTTGTTGATACTTTACATCAAGTTGCTGATATTTTTACCAAACCTTTGCATGAGGATCAATTTTGCAAGATTAGGAGAGAAATTGGAATGATAAAATGTGGCTAAATGGGATATATATGTATTTACGTGGCTTGGGTATGAAAAATAAGACATTTGTGAACTTTTCGACCAGGTCGACCCAGCCAGTCGACCGGCTAGGCCTTAGGCGTCCGGCTAAGCAGAATTTTTAAGATGCTCTCTGATCCAGCCGGTCGACCCTCGCGATCAGCCGGTCGACCGACTGAACGCGGTAAGGGTTAAAAAATAGGGGTTTTCACCCCAATTTCATCTCATACTCTCAAATTCTTTTTAACCCTAACCCAAATATCACTCAATCCCATCTCAAATCTTCAACATTCCGCCGATTTCTTTCAAATTTCTTACCAAAATTGGTTTACCCACTTCAAAAAAAAAAACATAGTTTTTACCGATTATTTTCACTAGAACAACGCAAAATCATAGTGAATCTAAGAGAGAAGAGTCAAGCGCGTGGGAGAAAAGGGAAAAGAGCAAGAACTCAATCTCCACCACCACCACCACCTCCGACATCCAAGATTCACGGGAAACAATCTATTATATACGGTAAATACGTCGTGGACTCTGATTTTGCTGGTACAGATATTTTGCCGTTATTTGATAGATGGTCTGTCTTTTTACACTTGCATTGTGATGTGCAAGATAAACTAGTGGTTGAATTTTATGAAAATCTTGAGATAAGTTGTAGAAGTCCAAGATTAGAATTAGCCTCAACGGTTTGTGGAGTAAATTTTGTGATTAACGAGGCTATTTTGCATAATATATTTCATATACCGGTTGAAGGAAGGACATTATAATAGTCAAGGGTGGCCTGAAGGAATTAGGGGAACCGCCATCCTGGGAGAAGTTATAAAATTTATGTGGGAGAATGTAGGGCCTAGAGATCCGGATTTGATTCTTCCATTGTTAAGAGATGTTGATGTTAACACTAGGCTTGCTTTTAAGATTATGAGTGAAATAATTCTTCCTAGGAATATAAATGATGGAAAAATTCCAGTTATGGATGCATATATTCTTCTGACCTTAGGCAGAGAAAGGAGATAGCCTTGCCTTTCCTTATACTTCAACATATGTTGCACATTAGTGGAAAGGATGGAGGGAAAACAACTACTCCGGGGTATGGTATGGCTTTAATGTATATCTTCTCACATTTCAACATAACCTCAAATGCTCCATAGAAGATATTCGCTTGGAATTTCGATATGTTATATATGAACTTTATGGGCATTTACTGGTATAATATGGAGCCAATAAACAGAGAGACATTCAAAGGTTTGCCCCAAAGTACTCAAGCTGCCATTAGATATAGGAGTAAGAAGGGCACTACTTTCACCGACCCAGTGTTTGGTACTACAGCAGAAAACCTTGATGACATGGTTGGTGGGGTAGATATAAACTTTGGAGAAGATGAAGGGCCAGAATTTGAGGGAAATCCTAACATAGGCATACGGAACAATACCTATGGTTGTTAGTTCCTCAAGAAGAGGAAAACACGAGGAAGCGACTCTTTTGCGAGTATTAAGAGAATCTAAGGATCAAGAGCATATTAATGAGATACGCCGAAGAGAAATCCGTCGAGTGCTGGTTCTAGTTCAATGGGACAGCAGAAGACCCTTCTATGATGGCTCGATTCTATCCCACTCGGGCCTTAAACACAGGTATGAGTGAAATGAGGACAACTATGACAAGCTAATGGGATGAACTCACCATTTGGAGACAACACATTGATTCTGAAGTGGCAGCTATGAAGACAGACATGATAAATTACTTCAAGGATCACCATGATGACGCGCCTTGATTTTCATCTTCTTCACTTAAAAACAATTTTCAGTTTAGTTGACTTCTAGTTTAGTTAACTATCAAATTAACTTTTCATACATTTCTTTCCTGACTTTATGTTGATTTTGATGATGCCAAAGGGGGAGAAATATGATTTGATGAAGTATGATTTGATGAATGTGATGATAATATTTATTGATGGATGTGATGATATATTGTGATATGTGATTTATGCATTTGGATGTAATGATATATTGTGATATGTGATTTATGCATTTTTTTTGGTGATATAGAACATCTATGCTTTGGGTGATATATAGCTATGTTTTGCAAATTTAATAATCAAAGCACTTGTTAGAAGAATGTATATATTAAGGGGGAGTATTTTTTCAAATCTTAAAAATATTTGTTATCATCAAAAAGGGGGAAATTGTTAGCTAAATATTCTTTATTGATGAAAATATGTATATGCATTATTTGATTAAACAGCTTCTTGTGAAATGAGATATTATATGAAGCTTGGAAAATATGATGATGTGCATAAAGGATCATTTGAAGAAGAGAAAAGATAAGAAGGCATAAGGAGGAGAAGAGAAGACATAAGGGGTACCGGATTTATTTTTTTCTTCTTGCTCTTCTTGTAAAATGCTCATATACTGTATAGACTTGGCTCAAAACATTCTTCCTTATCATTGCAAAATTTTTCTCAAGTCTTGCACTTTTAAAATATGCACAAAAGTATTTGAATACACACATTGAGACAAAATGAGTTTTTGGGGTGTTTTCATTCACAACATGCGTTTACATATTTATTCAAAATTACTTGGAGTTATGAAAATACACTTGAGCTTGTTTTTCTAAAAAAATCTGGCTTTACTTCACATTCTGGAGTGGCCGGACCCCCAAGCCGGTCGACCGGCTGACCTGGGTGGTAGCCCGGCCTAATCAGAAAGTGAAAGAAAAAGCCGGACCCCCTAGCCGGTCGACCGGCTAAGGCGTCCGGCCTAGTCAGAGAAGTGAAAGGCAAGCCGGACGACCAAGACGGTCGACCGGCTGAACGGGGGCTGTAATAAATGCACTAGCCGTTTCTTACCATTCTGGCCGAGATTTTCAATCTTCCTTCACCTACCAAATCCCTAACCCTCAAATCTCTATAAATACACATTCAAATACAAGTTCTAATCAAATCAATTGAAGTGTGCAAAAGCTTTTATCATCATTCAATACTTCTTGAGCCATTCTTGCAATATATTGAGCTTTCAAGAGCTTACTATTTTCTCTTCTTGAGGAAAATTTCAAATCCAATCTCTTTTCATTCTTGAGTATTCACACTTTGAGAGCTTTATTCATTGTGAGATATATCCATTATAGCTTGTAAAAGTGTGAGGAAATCCTATAGAGAAAGTCTCTTGGGTTCTTTGAAGTGAGACTTCAAAGAGGTTATAAAAATCTTGGTTTGTGCTTCACCAAGTTTTGAAGAAGCATTTTAGTGGAGATCCTTGAAGTCCTAAGGAGAGATTCCTTGGGCGGTGGACGTAGGCTTGGCCGAACCACCTAAAAATCGTTTGTCTCTCTTCTCCTTGCTTTTAATTTCATTCTTATTACCTTGCTTATATAGTGTTTGATATATTGCTTGTTAGAGTTGTAAATTTTCTGTAAATTTTAAAAACGAAAATTAGTATTAATATCTTAATTCATCCCCCCCCTCTTAAGATATTTGCACCCACAAAATGCAATATAAATATAATTATTTATTTATTTTTTTAAAATATATTATCAAAAATTATAACTTGATAATTTACTTTATGTCATATATAATATAAATATATAACAATTGTTAAATAAATTATAAATAATAAAGATAAAAAGGTGTAGGATAAGAGAGTGTATATATATATATATATATATATATATATATATATATATATGTGGGATGTTTGGCTTTGCTCATTTAGTGCTTATAAGCAACAAATAACAAAAAATATATGAGATGATACTTTGTTTTAGGTGCTTATAAAATACGCATAGCCAAACACCCTCTAAATAATTTGGTCAAACTTTTCTTTTTTTTTAAAAAAAATACTTATCAAAGTCATATAATGCAAGAGTTGGGCATAAAGAACTTTTTCTTTTTTTAGTTAAAGTTATTTAAAAAATATTTTTTTAATTAAAATAAATTTGTCTACTTGATTTTAAGTAAATTTAACTAATTGGGTAGGTTAGAAGGTTGAGACTACCTCCACCCAAATATGAGTTTTTAGTTCAGATTCCATGGAGAATGGGGGTTGGGTTTGGGGGTGGGAGGTTTGTCAAAGAATAAAAAATAATTAAAAAAAAAACTTAAAATCTAAGCCAAACACCCGTTTAGCCAAGAAGATAGTGAAGTCGCCACTGCATTAATAGGTGCATTAAATTGTTGTAAACCTCGCCAAGCAGGAAATCTTTCCATATGCATGCATACTTTAAACGGATTTGGATCCTCTCTTATTTTTTATTTTTTCCTATATATATGAGGGATGATATGAATTATTCAAATAGAATTAAATTAATTTGGACCCTTTATTTCAAATCAAAAAGGGAAAAAGAAATATATTGATAAATAATTTGAATTTTAAAATAAAGGGTTCGGATAAATTTAATTCAATATACGAGAGAGAATGAAAAATAAGAGAAGATCCAAGTCTACTTTAAACAAGGGTTGAGTAGCATTTATGATCCGCATAAAAGGACTTACTCCAATTCATATCAGCAATGCTTAGATATTACCCTTTAGTCCTTTACCATTTTCTTATGATAAAGTTATAACAAATTTTAGTTGTATACAAAAACGATAAAATTAAGGATAATATATAGCAATATCCAAATCTCATTTACCTAGCTACCATGACTTACTCAATATCGAAATAATAGAGAAAAACTATTTGAGTTACCACCTCATCTAAAAGTTAAACTTGTAAAGAAGATTTAGTTATATCTATTTATTACTTAACACGCCCTTGCTAGTAAAGAAGATCTTATTACATTTATTTATTGTACTTAACAAAAACAAAAACGAATTGAATTGAATTAAAAGAAAGGAAATAAGGAAGAACCTCTATTGGCCAATTCCGAGGAAGAGAATCCATTGGCGGTGAGCAAGAGGGAGAGGAACTGTCCCAATACAAGAGACACCAATGTTTTCTTCTTCCATAACTTTTTCAATACTCCCTCCAGCAGCTGCTTTATTCCATTAACAGAAGGA
The DNA here is from genome assembly GCA_028554755.1 of Cordia subcordata. NCBI lineage: Eukaryota > Viridiplantae > Streptophyta > Magnoliopsida > Boraginales > Cordiaceae > Cordia > Cordia subcordata. The sequence continues at coordinate 11,819,662 of JAPTOF010000010.1, read as the reverse complement.
GAAATATTTTCAGAGGTTGCAGTTGCATCTTCAGCCATCGATCGATGATTAACCTTAAATGGAGCTCCAAATTGAGTCGTTTACAATTGTGAACGTGCCGCTCACAAGTTGCGAACATTTAGTATAACTAGAGTTATATGAGTGCCATTATTTGTTTGCCATTTGTGAATTGTATCCTAAACTAGCATCTTGATACTTTCAACTAAGTATTCAAGAATTGTTAATTCTTTCAACTTAAAGTTTGAGATAACTTATGTTAGTTGCATTTTCATGCACATATTCACTGTTTCTCTATTTACGTACATCAAGTGGGAGTTGGTGTTGGAACATCAAGATTCTCAATTTTCTTGTAGGCACCCCTTACCAATTTTATCCTTTTGCACCAAAAACCCTCCTAAATAATGTTATTTTCTGTTCTCTTCTTCCCGTAATTAGAAGAATCTCTTTTAGCATGTGCGCTACTTCTCGTGTAGAGAAGGTCACAAACACTTAAGGGTGACAAACTTGGATATCTAACAGACTATCACAAAGGGTCAGCCACTAACCTGTTGGCTTTTCAGTTATTTACTAGTTATAATCCTCAATGCATGCATTGAGAAGGTCAATTTGCTGCCTCTAGTAAATTAAAGATTTTCAGAAATCTGTTTATAACAGAGAATTGCCCCTATTCTTTACCTGGATCCTTTTTATATAATCATTGTGCCTTCATAATCTCAAATAATTTTTTTTTTTTTTTTGTGTTTATTTGATTCATGGGAGGCTTGACAATGGGAGATCACTGATAGCACCTTCTTTTTAACAGGAGGTGTTTCTATAGTACCTTACCATATATGTATTTGATGTAAATTTATTTAGCCTATTATGTACTGGCAAGATTCTTTACTCAATTTTATTGTGCCAAAAGCCTAAATTTTTATAAAACATAGTAATACTGATTAGGAATTTACACAAATCAAATGAGCCAACTACAGTGGTTTTTCGCTGATAGTCTTAGGTTATATTATTCGTAATGTCTGTCTATTATAGTATATAACCTGCAACTTTTTGTGTTTGAAGGTGGATGCAATGGTTTACTTGATGGATGCTTACAACCAAGGAGAGGTTTGCAGAATCTAAGAAACGCTTGAATGTCCAGCCACTTGAAGTGTTCATGTGCAGCATCGTTCGCAAAATGGGTTATGGAGAGGGCTTCAAGTGGATGTCTCAATACATCATGTAATGGACTTGAATCAGGACACACTTGTCTGTTTGATAGTTCTGACTTCTAAAAATTGTTTTCTTAAAATTTGTGGGAGTATGGAATCTGTATAAATGGATATTGTCAAAAGATGAAATGATAAGCAAATAAATAAATAGTTGCTTAAATTCGCAACAACAACAACAATAATAATAATAATAATAATAATAAATAAATAAATAAAATAAATAGTTGTTCCATGTCAAAAAGTGCTTAATAATCTTTGAGAAGTATTGGAGTGTTGTGCATGGTTTTATGGCTATATCAAGTTATCCTTGATCCCAAGTACAAAACGATGAGTATCGAAGAGATTAAAGAGGTGATAAGCTCTTCTAATGGTTTCCTTAATATCTTTCACTGACAACTCTAGAGAAATGTTCATAGTCTGATTTGTTAATTTAATCTGGGGGATTTGGCTCTTTCAAGGAGAAAATATTATAGTAAACTCCTAAAATTTCCCTAAAGTGCAATGTGTTATTAAATCTCTTTTATAATCTCCTGGTACTTTATAAAACATAATATAAGTCCCCTTTTTTCACTTTCTCAAATATACATACATTCCCCATTTACTTTTGGAATATAGCATATAACCCCTTATCAAGAGGGTTTTATGCATTGTTTTAGAAAGCAGAAGAAAATTATGATAAGCTTTAAAAAATGAGTCTTACAAATTTTACTATGCACCTTCAACACCACATGCTACACTAGCATGGTGCATCACATAGTGGGTGAATATTGAGCATTTACAACTTTTACACTATACGTTCACAATTATGTGCATTCACAATATTTATATTATACGTTTACAATTTTTGCATTCACAACATTTATACTATATGTTCATGGCTTTTATATTATACATTCAAAATTGCAACTTTTATTTATTTATAAATATCATATTATGTGTTCACAATTTTAATACTCTATATTAAAAAATTTTAAGTATTCACAATTTTTATACGATATATTTATAAGTTTAATTATTAACAACTCTTTATATTATCTATTCACGACTGTAAACAATATGTTCACAACCAATAAACACTATGTTCATAACTTGTAAATATCAAGTTCACAAATTTTAATCTAATAAATATTAAAATCTAAATAATTTTTTCTCATCGTCATCATTTCATTAGTAACAATGACTAGGGAACAAAGTGATGTGATTTTTCAAGACAACTTCTACTACATTATCATTATATGATGCTAACAACCTTATCATTTCAATAGAATTTCTTCAATTTTTGGAGCTAGAGGACTCATCATGTCCTCTAAATGAACAATCTCAATAGCTTAGCCAACGAATTGCATCAATGTAGGCCTTAGGTCTTAATCTATTTTTTTGTCTCTCCTTTGAAGATTGCACATTTATAGCATTGCAAATATGCTGTGACTGATTCAACAAACTCTCATAACATGTCATTGCATTATTATGCAGTGAACAATGATCTTCTCCAACATGACTAAGAAATGCACAATTCTTTCCATTATTGAATTTATTTTCCACTTATGAAACCCTTTCATTATAAAGACATCTGCTCTAGGATGACTACTTGGTACTTCCAAAGAGATAGCATGGAGAACAATATGCAGCAACCTTTTCAACAAAGTATTCCAACAATGGGAACAAATTAAACCATGTTGCAAAAAATCTACTGGAATGTTTTTTAGGACTAGAACGAGAATAGCTTTGAAAATGAATTTGCTATGCACCCTTTTTCAAATATTTCCTTCTTGTTTTATCTCTTTCGTTGATTGGAAATTCCCAAATTTGATTACGTAATTTTGGATCACATTCTATATCATTATCATCTGTTTCAATTCTTTGACTCTTGGAAGGATTCTCCTTAGGGGTATTTTCAGTCACTTGAATTAATGTCAAAGGTGCATTTCCATGATGGTCGTCAACCTTCTTATTAAAAAATTAATCGATAGTTCTTTTCTTATTCATAAAGGATTGAGACCTAAGAAAGTGAGAAATTTATACATCAATTAGTAAGATTTAGTGCAAGAATTAATAGTTTTTTCATATATTATTTACAAGAAGATAAATTCTTTAGACTATTGGTTCACTATCAATTCATTGTTTGCTAATGCTTTGTCATTTGGACTATTAGTTCATTGTCTTGGTTTAATTACAAGTACTCTATTATATAAGTATGTATATATATATATATATATATATATATATATATATATATAACATTAGCTGTATCTTATATATAGTATTATATTATACTAGCTTATTATACTATATCAGCTTTACATGACGATTTGTTATTTTAATATAAAATGTCTGTACTTGTTTTGCAAAACTTTCTACACTTTTCTTCCTTTTTCTCAAGACCAAAAAAAAAAAAACTCATTATATAAATTGTAAGTAGCTATGTTAGAAAGTTTAGGAATGAAATTAGCATAGCAGGTTGCTATAAGCTAAATGTGGATGGGAGTAAACATGAGGATGGTCCTGCTGCAGCTGGCGACCTGAATTTGGTTTCTTTGAAAAGCTTGGTAATACTTCTATGATGAGGCCCAAATTGACAGCTCTTGTTCGAGGCTCTCAAATTTGTAAAGAGAAAGGTTACATAAAGACTGGGTAGACATGGACTCTTTGATACACTTCTCTTTTTATCCATCATACCCAAACTGTTAGCCTACCCAAATCAAAACCCACATCAACAAGACATGACGGTGCTCGACTGTTTTCTTCTAACGTTTGTTCGTTTTGCAGGGCATTGGAATATTTTCTTTAAAAATCTCTTCTTGATTTGTCAAGCAGAAGAGGCTTTTGATCTGCATATCTTGGCTAAGGATATCGCTCGAAGATCATTTATTCCATAACACAGCTCCTGTCGAGATTGCTGGATGGTACGGGCAGCTGGGTATTATGCAGTTTCTGCTTCTAATCTTGGGGCTTCTAGAGCTGCAGCTTAATGATATGGTTGCAGTTTGGAAGACTTCTGTTGTGAAGGATAATTTTCCACGTTTTCATCATGGAGGAGGCAACTTTTTAGTTGTTTCTAACAGTTTTTTAATGGATAGTTACTGGTTAGTAGATTTTAGCTATGACATTGTAAGGATGGAGTTTCCAAACCTCCTTCGTTGAGGACTTGATCCGCCTTGTATGTAAACTTTTAATTTTTTGAAGGAATATATTTGAAGGCTTTAGCCTTTGCGGTTAAAAAAAAAAAAATGTCATAGTTCATTGAGATATGGCTGTTTGAAGGCCTTGACTTCGTGTATTGTCCTCCACATTACTAATCAATTCATTAACTGAGTACACTAAGAGGGGATGGGGGTAATCGATCATTCTTGAATAGGAAAATTGGGCTCTTGAGGGTTGGATTTTCACGAAGAAAAGGTCTTAAGGGAGCTAGTGGACTACATAGTCAACGAAAACTCACTAAGTATAGACTCGTTTGGATTAACTTTTTTTCAAAAATATTTTTTTTAATAATTTTTAAAAAATAATTTTTTTTGAGAAGTTAAAAATTCTGACTTCTAAAAAAAGTTGTATTTGAACTTTTTTTCAGAGTTTCAGTATTTTTGGAAACTAAATCAAATAGTTATTACAAATTTAATGTAATTTTTTTAGAAAAAAAAAGAAGGTATTTTTTGTTGACAAAAAACCAATCCAAACAAGTCGTGATGTCATATCTACAATACATTGGTGAAAGATAATTAGTACCAATCGAACTTGCATAGGAGGAGGAGAAAAACCACCCTGCCCCCAGGGGCATAGGTGAGTTGGTAAGTGGCCAGGTGATTAGGGTGGAGACACCCTGACAACGCGGGATCGAGTCCGTGTGGCGGCAGTACTCCGCTGAAATATTGCGGGGCTGTTGCTGGATTTCCACGCCCGTTGGTCCTCTCCCTGGTCGGGCTGCCACTCACGCACATACCTCGATTTACCTCCCGCCTGGTTAAGTCCTTCGATTTACCTCCCGCCTGGTTAAGGGGCCTCTGGCCAGGTGGGAAAAAAAAGAAAAACCACCCTCGGGTACAAAAGTAGGTGGTCGAGGTGTAGAGGAGTCAAGCCTCTTGCGTTCTTTTAGGCAAAGCCTCTTGAGAAGGAGTATCCCAAGGTGTAGATGCGATAGAAGTAGCGTGGGGTGGTATAAGAGTCCAATAACAGGACCTCTTTAGCCACTTATTCACTGATTAACCATGCCGGCAAGAGCATTAATGTCCAAAGAGGGACGTTAACTGCAACCCATTCCGTTGGAGAAAACAAAGCTTATATTTGTAAACCATGCAAGTTAGGGGAGAAAAATGGCTAGCCAACAAAGGTCGACTAGCATGGCGCAACTCCCAAGACAATTTCAGAAAATCACCTCAGGAAGAGATGGCTATCGAAGAAACCTCTTCAACTAACCCATTGTTAAAAGCAGTGGTCATCTCCATAACAACAATCTTAACCTAGTTGGGTTCAACGTTGTAAGGCCCCTTTTGGGTCAATATCTTAATCACTACTTTCCTTGATCAATTACAAGGGCCTTGCCCTCTTCATTGTCCTCTCTGACAATTCATGCTTTGTGTACATGTATTTTCCTTTGATTAGGGAGAAAAACTTGAACCTCTTCTGCCATTTTTTGTCCACAAAAGATATATCTTAAAAGGTCTTATGACCAGTCCTACCAAGGAAGAAATAATACCCCAAGCATCCTCGGAGTAGGTTTGACGATAAAACTCCAGGATAGGGGCAATGCCATTACAACTGAGGAGCACATAAAATTCCACTATTATCTTCCATCTATTAGGGCAATCTGGCACAAACTAAGCTAATAATGGTTAAATACGCGGGCAAAGAATTCCAAAAGGAAATAGATAACATAAATTAGAGGTAAGTCTCAAATATGGCTATCTCCTTACGAGGGGTACAACAAACCCTCTCTTCAAAATAGGCAACCTAAATTTCACAAATGGTGTAGGATTAACAAGCCTATGGTTCTTGTCGATAGCCTCAAGCTTGAGAACACTCTGGATCTCTATGACATTCATAAGGTCATTTTCACTTATCGAGACCACACATTTTAACCATTAAAGGGTCGTTGATATGAGTGAACAATGCTGAGACACGTTATCAATAGAAGGCTACCTATAATGCTCCTACGGGAGCGGGAAGCCACAAACCACAAATACGGTACAGAACCAACTAAGTGATCTTGTATCCAGAGTACCATGGAAGATCTTGACCTATGGTAATTATGGTGTGCCAAGATGTGTGATTAGCATTAGTAATGAAAGAAGGGCTTAGCAAGCACCTTTCAACAAAGATATGATAGCAATACAACTAAAGTGACACAATTACGGATAGAGGTCAACTCATCTATTTGACTCATGACATTTGGCAAGGGTGGCAGAGACGTTATTTCCAAGTCAATCGAACTCACTTGCTACTACTTATAAATAGGAGATCTCATTGAGAAGCATTTATTCTTAGCTATTTGTATACACATTATATAGGTACACACAACTCACTCTTTTCTAAATCTCCCTCTAACTTGAGTATCGGAGCTTATCCCAGAAAAAAGCCTATGGTTTGCTTCTTGTCTTGTAGGTTGATAGACAGCCAACAGGAGGAACTTTACTGATAAGATCAATCTCTATCATACACATAATTAGGGAAAGCAACACAGAAAATCTAGAACCACTAATTCTCATCAAGGGCTTATCTGAATTAACTCTTTTTAAAAGCATTTTCTTTATATTTTTTTTAAGAAAAAATGTGTTTCTTTTTTAGACACTAAAATTTATGAATTCTAGAAAAAGCTGAATTTGAACTTTTTTAAAAGTTTCAACTTTTTTCAAAACTAGCCCAAATACTTATTGCATAAAAATGTACCTTTTTCAATGAAAGAATATGTTTTCATAAAATTAAAAAAATAAAATAAACATTTCAAATGGGCCCTGACATCTCTTACATATATATTCAAAGGAATTTTTAGATTTGAACTTCTATAGGTGCAAAACATTTAGTTACTGGACCATTTGTCACTTATTTTGTAGAATTTGAAAATTTTACATCCATTTTCTCCTATCAAACACAAAGTGTATATACAGAATATTTGTGATCTTTCCTCAATCCAGAATCTATGAATCTGTATAAGTGCCAGTTTGAATTAGCTTATGGAAAAACAAATAGTTTTTTTGTAAAAAATGTGTGTTTTGAAAAATGTCTAAAATTTTAGCTTTTTCTAAGAGTTTCAATTTTTTTAAAAAGTCAATTTAAATGTTTATTTAAAAAAGTTACATTTCAAAAAACGACTTCTTTGGGAAAAAAAAAATTCCAATCCAAATAGGCACTAAGAGCAAAATTCACTATTTCGCACATATACTTGAGATGTCATCTTCAATGAAAACACTGTGACTAAAGTTGTGATATTTTATATATATAACACTATTTGTTGATCACTTGATTAAATTTTGGCAATCTTGTAAAATTAACTCTCCGTACGTAATAAATAAGTCGCTGTAACTAATAAGAGGAAATAATAACAATAATATACAATACTCTATGTACGTAATATGTAAAATTAATCATGTATGGATTATCAAAGTCTTTCCATATTTATTGAACATCCAATCTAAAATTATGCTCATAATTTTTGTAAAATAAAATCTATTGTAAAACTTTAATAAGAGGTATTCTTTTCCAAGAAATTAATTCAAAAGATCAAGGTCAATGTACAAGCTCCTAATATCAATATGAGAATAACAAGTAGGCACGAGACTGCGAAGAAATGTGGCGAGTCTCCTGTGCTTGACTTATAAATGGTAAAGTCTTCAATATCTTTTAAAATTTCCATTGCTGATTTATATATGATTTGAAAGTATTAGAAATCAGCAATTTTCTAATATAGACGAGATAAGTAAAAAATTAGATTAGATTTTTCTTTTCTTCGTAACGGATGTTGCATATCATATGTATAGTTCAATATAGACTCCAAATAAAAGTAAACCAACAAAAGAAAATGTAGATAGTCTTTTTGTTAGCATTCATTGTTAATCGCATACATAATAATTAATATATTGTGAATGCTACAATAATAATAGAATAAATTATATCGTATAAAATTTGAGGCTGGAGAAGAGTCACAGTAGTTATTATAAGACATAAAAAAAAAGGCTTATACAAAAATTTAGAAGAATGCAGTTTATATCAAAACGTTATAAGAATTATATGTTATATATAAGGGCATTTTTGTCTTTATAAAATTTAATTTTTATGGATTTGACTTTTATGGAATTACAAATTTTACCTTTTAGATAAGAATTTGGATAAATTTTGAATAAATTCAAGTTGTGAATTCCATGTTTTAAAATAATGCTCCTAAATATAAAAAAAATTATTTTCAAATGTTGTAGAATCCATTTGTTAATGTGCATCAATATCAACTTTAGTTTTTTTTTTTTAACTTTTTCAATCTCTCAACCCAACCCAGTACATTGTCTTCCTATGATATTCAAATTCAGATCATGATTATTTGAGAAATTAAGTAGTCCCGACGACTTGAGTTACTCTCTAACCCTGCATCTTATTGTGTATGTCGTCATGTTGATTGTAGCCCGTATTCTTAGAAAATAAGAAAAGCAAATTGTCTTATTAGCAAGTTACCTTGTTGACTTGTTACCATAACAGTACATAATTAATATGTTGTCTTATTTGGGTAGTATACTATTTAAAAAACTTGTGTATTATAAATAGGGGCTAGAATATTGTATTATGCATAGGAGAGAGACCAAAGTGAGGAGCATTGTAATATTCGCAATCAATAGTGGAATTGTTCTCTGCTGCTCATTGATATAGGCTTTAAAGCCAAACCACGTAAATTCTCTCGTGTTATTTTCTTCTCGTGTTCTTCATTTATGTGTGTTTTTCTTTAAAAAATTGGTATTTCGAGCTTAGGTTTTTCTGTTGCTTGAGGGAAAAGGAAAAATAAAAAAATTATTGTGAAACCAAATTGCTCAAACTAGACAGTGCCTAACCAAACAAAGGTCTCTGCTTGGCGAGGGCTGTTCCGGTACTGTCTGTGTAGAGCGTTGATGGCTGGAGCGGAAGCTTACATTGGCGGGTCACGGTTTGTGTTTGGGTTTGAAGAACAAGCGAAGAGGATAAAGTTTGCAGGTTCTTGGGTTTGGTTTTGGGTATTTGGGTCTTTTTTGTGTGTGTTTGGGTCAGGTTGATGGAGCATTGAGCGTAGGTTGGGAATGGGGTCAAGGCAGGACCTTGTTCGCGGGTTATGTTCTTGGGTTCGGGTCTAGGGCTTTGAGGTTTTTTATTTTTAGTTTTTGTTGGGCTTGAGTTGAATCAAAAATAAAAGAAAGGTTTTTCAAGGTTGGGTTTTGAAAAAAGGGAATTTTTGTTTTTTGGGCTTGGGACTTAAGTCCAAGAACAAAGAAGGGAAGAAAAATAAAGGGAAGAGCCAATTTGACCAGTTTGACCACGTTGACCAGAGTGACCAGGGTGTGACTGGGGTTGACTGTTGACTAAGGGTTGACTAGGGTTGACCAAATTTGACCAGAGCCTTATCTCACGTTTTTCGACGTGCTGGGTCCATTTTTGGGGGTCTGTTTTTCTAGATTTCGCTTTGAAGTGCATGTTCAGGGACTATGTTGACTTTGGCCAATAGATTTAACTTTGACCTATGTTGACCAAAGTTAACTAGGGGTGTTCCTAAGGTTTTTTGACATGCTAAATCCGTCTTCGTAGTCCGTTTTGCTAAATTATATCCCAAACTGTAAGTTTTGTGGTAAACAAATATGTCTTCCACATGTGAAAAGTTTGAAATCGAGAAGTTTGATGGGAGAAGGAGTTTCAGTCTATGAAGGATCAAATTCAAGGCATTTATGACAATGCAAGGACTTTGGCAAGTCATTAAAGAGATTATCTCAAAGGAGACGAAACTTGCAGTGAAACAAGAACTTGAAGTGAAAGCTTTAAATGCAATACACGTCTATGACGAATGAAGTATTACTGGAAATTGCTGAGAAGACGACAGCAATTAAGGCTTGGAATACTTTGATGGGATTGTCTGCATTAAAATCTCTCACGAATCACCTCTACTTGAAGAAGTGATTGTATCATCTTATAATGAAAAAAGGTACGCCACTAAAATAACACATTGATGAGTTTACCTCTTGTGTTATTACTTTGAAGGATGTGGGTGTTAAAATTGATGACGAAGATCAAGCTATTATTTTATTATGCTCCTTATCGCCTTCGTATATGAACTTTGTGGACACTATGTTGTACGGGAGGGATAAAATTAGCTTTGAGGATGTGATTACTTCATTGAAATCAAATGATCTTTAAACACGTATTTTGGGACATAGGGAGAAAGGTCATGGAGAGGGTTTAGTAAGTAAACGGAGATCAGAAAATATTGGGAAATCTTCGGATAGCAAAAAAAGCAAGTCAAAGTCAAAATCAAAAGCTAGAAAACAATGTTGTTTTGAATGTAGTAAGGAAGGTCACATTAAGAAAAAATATCCAAAACCAAAAGAGAGAAAGATAAATGTGGAGAATTCAGTGAATAAGGTGGAAAGTACTGACAGTGTTAGAGAGAGCTCTAATAGTACTAGAGATGTTTTGTCTGTAAGTGCATCACAGTGGCAAAATCAATAGATTCTTGATGCCGGTATGACGTTCCATATGTGTCCTAAGTGTGACTTGTTCTCTTCTTACACCAAAAAGGAAAAGAAGTTCATTCTAGGTAATGACCTCTTATTAGAGGTGGAGGAAATTGGCATTGTAAATATCATAATGTTTGATGGTATTAAAGATCTTTCGACTATTGAAATATACTGGAGCTAAAGAAAAACTTGACTTCTCTTGGGCATTTGGATTCTCACGGATACAAATTCCGAAGTGAGAATGGGGTTCTTAAAGTGACAAAAGATTCCATTGTGCTCCTGAAAGGGAACTTGACCGACAACTTATATGTTCTTCAAGGTAACACGGTTACAAGTGTTGCAGCCGTTGCATCCAAGGAGAGCGATAATGACACCACACAGTTATGGTACAAGCGGGTAGGCCATATGAGTGAGAGGGGACTGACTAAGTTAAGCAAGAAGGATTTACTTTATGGACAAAGAATGGAAAAACTTGAATTCTATGAGCATTGTGTCTTTGGAAAGCAAACTAGGGTGAAGTTTAGTAAGGGGTAGAAGAATATCAAAGGTACGTTGGATTACATTCATTCTGATCTTTGGGGTCCTAACAAAGTTCCTTCCAAGAAGGGTGTCAGGTACTATATCACTTTCACTTATGCATACTCTTGGATAGCATAGGTGTATTTCTTGAATATAAAGATAAGGCATTCCCAACATTTGTCAAGTAGAAGACATTGATTGAGAAGCAAACCGGTAAATAGATCACATGTCTTAGGACTGACGATGGGTTACTGCAACAAAGAATTTGATGAGTGTGGTAAGAAACATAGCATTGTGAGACACTACACCTATGTAAAGACACCACAAGAGAATGGAGTTGCGGAATGTATGAATAGAATTCTATTGGAGAGAACTCGTTGTATACTAACTCATTCTGGCTTGAGTCAAGACTTTTGGGTTGAAGCAATTGACACGGCATGCTACTTGGTGAATTGGTCTCCATCCATTGCTATTGGATTAAAGACTCCTTTTTAGTTATAGTCTGGTAAGCCTGTTAATTACTCTCAATTGAAGGTGTTCAATTGCTCTACATACGCCCACGTGAAAGATGGCAAATTGGAACCGAGGGCAAAGAAATGCATATTCCTAGGCTATGCTTCCGAGAGGAAAGATTATAGGTTGTGGTGCACAAATCCAAAGTCTCCAAGTTTTTTCATCAGCAAGGATATCAAGTTTAATGAGTCTACTTCATTAGATCGAGAAAATGAGGGTTTAGACTATGGTGTCAAAGAGCAAGTGGAGGCATTTGCTGATGTTTCAAATATTCCATGTAGCAATAGTAGCAGTTTAATTCAGATGACTCAGGCGATTGAAGGGCTTGATTAGAATATGCCTGAACAACAAAAGTACACTATCGCTACTGGGCGAGAAATGAGACAAATTAGAAAGCTTCAAAGATATGGATATGCTGATCTTGTTGTTTATTCTTTAATTGTTGCTGAAACAATTGAAGGACATTAGTTGCATTCGTAAAAGAAAGCCATTTTTGGGGAAGATTCTGTTTAGCGAGTAAGTGCCATGAGTGAGGAGATTGAGTCTCTTCAGAAGAATTATACATAAGAGCTAATTAATTGGCTAAGAGGTAGTAAGTTGTCGATTACAAATGGGTTTACAAGAAAAAGGAATGTATTTTAGAGGTTGAAGGTCCTTGATACAAGGCTCAGTTAGTGGCAAAAGGCTATACACAAAGGCAAGGTGTTGACTTCAACAAAGTCTTCTCTCCAGTTGTGAAGCACGGTTCCATTAGGATTTTACTTGCCTTGTTTGCTCTTCATAATTTGGAGCTTGAGCAGCTAGATGTGAAAATGACATTTTTACATGGTGATCTTGAGGAGCAAATTTACATAAGTCAACGAAAGGGGTATGTAGCTCTTAGTAAGGATAACTATGTTTGTAAACTGAAGAAGTCCTTATATGGGTTGACGTAGTTACCTCGACAGTGGTACAAAAGATTTGACACATTCATGGTAGGTGCTGGATACACAAAAAATGCCTATGGCAGTTGTATGTATCTCAAGAAGATTTCAAATGGTTCATTTTTGTACTTGCTGTTATATGTCGATGACATGCTTATTACTGCTAAAAGCATGTCTGCTGTCGACAAATTAAAGAAGTAGCTGGATGATGAGTTTGAGATGAACAATCTTAGAGCAGCAAAAAAATTCTTGGCATGGAGGTTCACAAGGATAGAAACGCGAGAAAGCTATTATTGTCTCAGTAGAGTTACTTTGAGAAGGTACTAGAGCGTTTCGGGATACATAAAGCAAAGTCTATAAATGTGCTGCTTGCAACTCGTTTCAGATTGTCTACATATTATCACCCAAAACCAAGGAGAAAGTGGAGCATATGTCTTGTGTTCCATACTTGAGTGTTGTTGATAGCTTGATGTATTCTATGGTATGCACTTGTCTTGACATTTCACATGCAGTTAGTGTTATAAGTAGATATATGGCATCACCTAGGAAAGCACACCGGGACATAGTGAAATGGATAATGAGATATTTGCGTGGTACTACAAATGTGGGTTTTTTGTTTAGCAAAATGACTGAAGATTGTGCAAGGTAGGGGGTTATTACGACTTAAACTTTGCAGGTGATCTTGATAAAAGGAGACTTTGACGAGTTACGAGTTTACTCTCTCTATCTGTGCTATCAGTTAAAAAGTGACATTATAGTCTACTATAGCATTGTCGACCACTGAGGAGGAGTACATGGGGATTGCAGAAGCTGTGAAGGAGGCCATATAGCTACAAGGCCTGGTTCATGATCTTGAACTGTAGCTAGATCAAAGTATAGTCGTTTGTGATAGTCAAAGTGCAATTCATTTGATGAAGAATCAAATGTATCCTGAGAGGACTAAGCACATTAATGTCAGATATCACTTATTTGAGATGTTACGTCACAAGAGATCATATCGGTGCAGAAGATTTCTAACCATGAGAATCTAGCATATAGGATGACCAAGGTGGTTCTAGTCAGCAACTTCAAGCATTACTTCGACTTGGTTGCTATTTGCAGTGCAGAGCATTGAGTCCTTAGGGGCATCTGGCCGCAGGGCTAATGTTGTGTTGACTAAAGCAAATATGTGCTAAGGTGGAGATTTGTTAATTGTGGCCAGTATTTTTGGAAAACAAGAAAAGCAAATTGCCTTATTAGCAAAGTTAAATTGTTGACTTGTTACTACAACAGCACATTATTAATATGTTGCCGTATTTGGATAATATATTATTTAGAAACCTGTGTACTATAAATAAAGGCTAACACGTTGTATTATGTGTGGGAGAGAGACCAAAGTGAGGAGTCTTGTAATATTTGTAATCAATAGTGGAATTATTCTCTACTACCTGTAGATGTAGCGTTTAAGACTGAATCACGTAAATTCTCCTTGTGTCATATTCTTCATTTATGCGTGTTTTTCTCTAACACGTCATCATCATAATCTCTCCTGTGAGTATGACAAAATTCAAATGCGTACACAAGTTGGCAACCAAAATCATTATTTGAGAAATTAAGTAATCCCAACTACATAAGTTACTCCATAACCCTGCATCTTATCGTGCATGTCGAAATTAATTGCTTTTGTGAGTTATATATGATAGAATTCAAATGCATACACAAGCTGGCAACCAGAATCATTATTTGAGAAATTAAGTAATTTGGAATACTTGAGTTACTCCATAACCCTACATCTTATCGTGTATGTCATTATCATCATAATTTCTCTTGTGAGTTATGATAGAATTCAAATGCATGCACAAGCTACCAGCTAGAATGTTGTGTCCACTGTGCAAGGTGCTTCAAGTGGAGGACAATACATTTACTAGAACAGTTTGAAGAAATCAGGAGTAATATTCTGGACGACCCTTTCTTCTGTGAGAAAAACAACATGTTACTTGTGAGTCCAGAAGCCTTCACTTTACAATTCCGACAAAATGTGGATGGAAGATACTCCAAACATCCCTAAGACGCCAGTTGGTTTCAAGAAGGGGTTGCTTGTGAGGGAAGGCCGTTCGAAAATCGACGTCTACTTTGTTGCTCCCACTAAAAAAAGGCTCAGAACTGAAGTAGAAGTTGATAAATTTCTCAAGCACAATCCAGATTTCAATGACTTGACTTTTGCTGATTTCAATTTTATTGCTCCGAGGATAATGAAAGATCGTGCTTCAGAAAACGAGAAAGAGGATGAAGAGGAGAATGAAGAGGGTGATGATTAATGGAGTTGCATGCAGTAGTAGTGCCATGCATTTGAAAAATAGATTGTTTAAGGGTGGGAAGTTACTGTATGTGTTTAATTAAGAATGCTAAATCTAGACTTCTAAGATAAAGAGTGTTGAAATTAGTTTGGTTTTCGTGGTTTCTTATATATGCTACATAATCCTGACTTATATTTACTCATATTTCAGTTTATATGTTTGTTAGATATACACTTGTCTGATGTCCATCCATGTCATTTTATGTGAAGTCTATATTCGGTTTATAATAACTTGAAATCACTATTAATCTCATCAAGTATTTAGACATTTTAAGTCAATTGATTAGACTCAACGTATTTTTTTTTTTTAGCAGAAACATATTAATATTATTAGACTAAACATAAAACAGTACAAGTAGCCAATACCAAAGAATCATACACACAGTTCAAAACATGGAGCAAACCTACAAGATGAGTAAAATCCAATCACTAAGGAAAGATCCTTGTCGAATATTTTTTACTAGTCAATCTATTACCCCATTAGCATTCCTTGGTACGTGAATGACACTCCATGAACCCGCCTCAAAGAGACACCTATTAGCATTCCTTGGTATGTAAATGACACTCCATGAAGCAGCCTCAAAGAGAAAAGTTGCACATCCGGATATATTTAAGTATGACAAAATTTTTGTTAGATTCCAACTATAACAATAATTTTGGAGCTTTTCTAAGATAGCAAAAATTTTGTTACGAAGTATAATTAACATAGATTTGATAAATGCATTTTAGTTGTTACATTTGAAAGTGTAACAATTTTGGATTTTATTTGGTTCATACGTACGTTAGCTACACTTTCAAACATAACAAACATTAGCTACACTCTCAAATGTAACAAACATTAGATACACTTTCAAATGTAGCATAACTTTTAGTTACATTAAAAATTATTACGCTTGGGCCAAGCGTAATTAATTAATTTTATTACACTTCTAAACATAATTAGGAGCTTAAATAAATAAATAAATAAATATGTGTGTGTGTATATACACACACACATAGACATAACTACTAGTTTTGTTTATTGTTGTGCACTCTTGATCCCTTTAAATATGAAACTAAAAAGATATTAAACGTTAACATCATCATAAACTGTATTTGTTACATCCAAAGGTTAAACTTTGTAGTTGAGTATAGTGTTAGAAGTATCTTAATTTGAATTGTAAAATTTATTGAAGTTTCTTGATCAGTAGAATGAATATTATTATTCCGGCCAAAACAAAAAGAATGAATATTATTATAACTATGATTAAGGAAAGCATGATATTTAAATTGAAAATAAAGTTCATAAAAGTTTAATATTTTGTTTTGTAGTTCAAAATAGAGATCATTGGAACAAAGACATTACACCAAGAATTGAATAAACACAAAGAGTACAAGTACCTTGCACGTGAGTTAAATTTTCTTTTTTGCCACACCAATAGATATGTTTTTCTAGAGTGAGGCATTAATTTAGCTTATTTAACATTCAAGTCAAGTTGAAAATGAGATTACAATACCTTGTCAAAAACTTATTTTGTTGTAAAGTTTTATATCAATGAAACTTTATAAAATACACAGTATTACTCAAATACCACATTTTTTTCTTTTTTTTTAATTTTTTTCAAAGGGGATCAATAGTGATTCCCCATCTATCCTTATTGATGACTCAAACTCGAGACCTATCAATCCCAAGTGAGGAGTGCTCCCATTGAGCTACACCTGCTTGTCCACACATTCAAATACGGATGAGGTAAAAGTAATTAGTTGTTAATCATGCTATACATGCAAATTCATATATGGATGCAAAAATATTATTATGATAATAAAGTCTCGGATACGCTAATGTCACATAATTGACCAATTGAGATAAGAATAAGTTTGGAATATGATAAAGGGGAAGAATCGGAAGATCTTCAATTACTCTCCCATTGAAGATATTATTTCGTGCATTCATTACAGTGTACTTAAAAAATGAAAATTTTTAAACAAACACGACTTTTTTTTCAAAATAAAAGCATATTGAGGAACCTTCTTCATCTATGTCCCGAGAATAGTGAGAAGAAGGATCTTACTTCTCATTTTGAAGATGAGAAGACTGCAAATTCACAACAGCTATACAAGATTCCTTAGCATAGAGCTAAGCACTAGTCCTAGTTTTGGAAAATGAAGACTTGCTCTTTCTCCCCTTGAATCCAAATGATAGGGCTAAAGAATGGGTTCGGAATGGTGTTTAGATTTCAAAGACTGAGGCTTGAAAGAAAGGGGTTGAAATGTTGTGGACAGTAGTGGTTTAAAGGTGGTAGAAGATGGCAGGTAGGTGGCAGTGCACAAGAGGTTTAAAGAGAAGGCAGAGAGGATTCATGGTCATCATATATTAAAAAGAATTGCTTTTGGGAAAAAAAAAAAACCAATCCAAATGAGTCCTTCAAATGTTTGTTCACTCAAGGTTAATTTTTCACACTGAAAATAGTGTGAGAATACCATATTGAAGAAGTAATGGGGGTTGAGTAAGTGCAGCAGTCCGAACATCCCATGAAATACATCCGGACTTGATGATATCTAACAATGATAAATGTATGAAGGTCACAACCCCTCCTTGCTAGTAATTTAGATTCTATTTCAATCCCCATACATCATTTTAGTGAACTAACAAAGGAAGATTACAAGCCCCTACAACTTTTGAAAAATGTTAGTCTAATATGAGCATTAAATTCGTCACAATCTAAAAGTACAAGCCCCTCCAACCTACCCACCATGCCAACCCCAACATATAAGTCCTGTGTGGATTGACTTTTTTAAAGAAAAAGTACTTTTTTTTTATAAAAAAAAATATATATTCTTTTAACAATAACTATTTCGTTTGACTTTCAAAAAAAATAAAACTCTAAAAAAAATTCAAATATAATTTGTTCCAAACGTCAAAATTTTTAGATTCTAAAAAAAAAACACTTCTATTAGAAGCTAGTTAAAAAAAATTCTAGGAAAGGGAAAAAAAAAAAATCAATCCAAATAAGCCCAAAAAATACCGGCAACGAAAGAGAAAGAAAGGAGATGTTAAGAGAAGATTCCACACAATTTCCGAGTTTCTAGTCCTTCTCTAGGTTGAGGCAAAGACCAAAACTAAGTCAGATAACAAACAGCGCAACGAATCTCACACATATAGATCTAACAGAGGAGACAATTCTTCACCGGAATGACTAGCGTCCTCAAATCCACGCAGTCAAGCTTGCATACTAAGATATAAGTTTGCTTTGATAGTCTGAAGAGGAATCAGGGCTATATTAAGGAAAACTGTACACAGCTAACCAAAAAATTGTATATTTTGCTCTCATTAGCAGAGATCGTTTTGTGGTAAAGTTCCAGCTATTTTCACTCTGGAGCCAGATCTCAATAATGGAATTTCATTGATCATCGCTTGAAGCCAATATGCATGCAGGAATTCCACATAGCAACCACATAAAATTTCCTTATGTTCTATGTTCTTTTCTGACATTCTAGCCAGTAGTCGTTCAATTTAATACAATACTGGAAGAAGCCAAATTCTGCTTGCTGTTATCTCCACTCCTTGAGCATCCAGCCACATCTTTCTGGGCTGGATTACTGAAACAAGCCTCCTCATCGAATCGCTTGCTTTGCTCAAACTCTTCATCAGCAACTTCAGCAGTCTTTTGATTCACTTCCTTGTCACCCCTGCAAGATGGTCATTGAATTACTTTGGCAGTTGATAACATATGGATAGCATTCCGAGCACACAACGCATAATATCGGACTTTGGTCACCCAAATGCTGCTTTTATTGATCTTTTTAACTACATACAAGGTCTTATGGTCGTAGGAATTCCCCAAGCTCCCCTAGTTTTTTTAATTAGCAACATGACCTCTGTATAGAATGATGTATGAGAGGAACAAAATAACCATATGATAATTTGAATGCCTATGAGTAACCAAAGAATCCTGAAACATCTATAAGCAGGCACATCACATTGCACCAGTAAAAACATGCATGGTGGCAGACACCAATACGTGGTGGTGACACTTCCCAAAACTTAAGTAGTTTAATCCGTCTTTATGAAAGAAGCATACAAACTACTTCAAGACTGTTCAACATAGTAAAATACTTTTGAAAACAGTAAATAACCTCGAGAGGAGAACAATCAACTTTTTCCCCCTAAGAGCTAAAATCATCCCATCGGTTCTACCAAGGAATGAAGCAAAGATACACCAGAACATTAAGTTGGCCCTCCGAACTTGGCAAGATAAAATGACAGAGAAACTAGCATGGTAACTCTGAAACTCGGGAAGATAAAACCACTCGTATTAACCCCACCAGAAATAGTCTGATATAGATCAGCTTAGGAAGGCTATTTGCTATTTCTAAGTGAGCTGTAAATAGAGCATGATAGAGAAACTTCAGTGTACTAAAGTAGAAGATTGCTAACATTTATGCTTCTAGAATGCACAAGAGCTCTTACTTTCGGGAAAAAAAATACCCTATTCGCTGCTTCTTAGCTCATTGCCCTTGTTAATGTTGTATTTACGCTCTCTCTTTTGTTTTGCCTTGATTTTTCGTTGTCTTTTTAGGCAATCACATGCTAAAAGAAATTCGAGTTGTGAAACAAAGTCCATTTTCCAAATAAAATATTTTACTGTAAACTGTTGAGTGTATGAAATCCAATCTCACCTGGTAGAATAAGATTTGGTTTGTTTTGCTTTGGTTATGTCAAGAAATTAGAGTTGTACAAAGGGCATTCTCCTAATAAATCTTTACAGCAAAATGTTAACTGTATGGAATGCAATCTAAGCTGGGGGAATAAGATTTGGTTTGCTTTAGTTATGTTATGTGCATGCGATGAAAAGGAGAAACCAAATTACAGAATTGTACTAATACGTACCCTGAGTAAACAACAAGCCCAACAGCGACTGCAGCAAAGGCCAGAAAGTACACCCAGTCGACCTAGAGAAAGACAAGTAATAACAAATGGAGCAAACAACCAAATTAAACTTTGATCTTGACAGCAAAAACATCACCTACCTAGCAGGTATCAATAAAATTACATAACCATAAATTTGCCTCATATAAAATATTACTAAGTACTGATTTACAACAAAGATATAAAATTATATTCATGGTTCACACAAACCTTTTGATGATATGCAAAGATTCGAATAAACACAGCCCACATGTCTGAGGTAAGCAAGGACAGATTTAGCATCGTAGATCCACTAATCTGCATAAGAAGAGAGAGAACATCGGGCAGCAATAGATGGGTCATCACAAAGTGAAAAGACAAAAAGTAGAATAATTCACTGCACTCTATATTGAGACCGGAACACAATAAAATTGATTAATCCACTGACACAGGAACAGAAGTGGGGAAAAAAAGAAATCTGATATCACTTCTCCAATCAAAACGACAGGGAATACGAAGGACCATGTTGCACAAATATCATTCTATAGGATGACCAATATTTTTGTTTTGTTTTGGGTTTTTGTTGTTGGGGGGGGGGGGTGTGATGGGGAATCTAAAGTATAATTTTAGATAAGAAATGCCAACGAAATAAAGAACATAAATGATGGCTAGGGTGAAAATTCAACATACCTTCAACAAGATGGGAACAAAAGAGTAAAACAGGAACATTGCCAAAGAAAATCCAACAAAAGGAAACGCCTGTAAACAAACAAATAAACAGTGTAAACAGGCTGTTTAACACAAACCCAAAGCAGTAAGAGAAGATTTACTGGTCTAACTTTGTTACAAGTTATCTTTTATATTACTGTTTTCCTGCCACAAAACTATTGCTTCAATTGTTAGCACCAAAACCGAAAGAGACATTCTTTCATAACCTACATTACTGAAACTCTATATTGAGACCTACATGATATTTTCTCACATTCTGTCCGTATTAACTTGCAGTCGTTATCCTGCTATACTAATTATGTAGATTATAAACAAGAGACTGTTAATACTATTAGAATCTTTACTAAACAGCTTCCTAACCCCTTAATTGATACCTCCAAGCAGCTTTGGTTCAACTATAAAACTACACATTGAGAAAGGAAACTATTTTGCACAGAGATCATATTGTTTGGATCCACAAAGAACAACCAATTCAATATCAAAAGATTAACACATTTATCTAGCCAATTTTGTGTTGTGTTAGTTTTGATCTTTTCATGAGATACTTATTTAATGACTTATGTGAAAAAATACTGTTTGTTAACTTAGCACAAAACACTCATAAGATGTCTTATATTTATAAGAAATAGTATGAGTCTAGGATACTTATATTATAAGCTATCACTGGAACATGCTAGGTATCTTGAATTGTATAATAATATCTGTATTTCCAATAATTCCCTCAATAGTTTTTTAATTTATTAATTCTTTTTAGTGTTTTAATTTCTTTATTTGTTTTAGTTTTTTATTTTTTAACTTTTTTAATTCTTCAGTTCTTTAATTTTTTAATTTTTTAGTTCTTTAATCTTTGATTCCTTAATTATTTAATTCTTTAATATTTTTTAATTGAAATAGTGCTTCACACTAACAAATCATACCTTATGCTATTATGTGAGGATGGCTAGAAAAATACTACATAATACATCAATACTCAAGATTTTTCGTGTTACTCGGATATTTTAGAAATTTGAAAGCAACATTTAGGATACTAAAATCTTTGCATCAACACTTACAGGTGCGTTGTAACTCAAGCTACCCATGCAGAGAATTCAAGATAAATGTATCAAGGGATCTCCATAATGACACTATACATAATTCTAGTGGTAAAGGAATTACACTAACTTTCACCTACACGGTCAAATATCTGTATTCCAAAAACAATTATGTATATTATATCTATCTATTTTTGTATGCCTATACGTGCAAGTGTGTGTCTTTAGACCCTCATTATATAAGTCATTTTTCTTTGCACATTAGAAAGTGAGTACAATTATTACAACAGATGGAGACAAGCCTAGAATTAAGAACTTTTAATGGTTTTATATGCTACTCTGGATCACCACTTCAGCTAATAGTCATCTGTTCTATTTGAAAGATAACTTGTTTAGTTCTTATGATGAATTCATAGTTGAGAGATTTCAATATGACTCAATATTACTAGCACATTTTTGTTTTGCTGTTTCTTCCTTTCCACAAGCTCTGGAAAGTGTGGGGGAGGGGAAGAGACAGACACACAGACAGACAGCCAGAGGCAGAAAGGTGGCCAAAGACTTACTGCTCCTGCTGACCAGTGAATAGACTTGAGCTCATCCCGTTCAAGTATGCTTCTATGCACATGGTTATGGAAGACAAATAAATGGAAAAGTAGCCTCCAGTGAAAGTCCAAATTCAAAAAGTGAGATGAAATAAGTGAAGATACAGAGAAAGTAGACATGTTTATATTGCCAGTAAGAGTAACAAACAGACCTTAAAGTTTCAAACTATTAAATACAGCAGATTCCAAAAAAATCAGTATCTGGAAAATATAGCAAAGAAGGATACATTTGGCAAGCACTGACAATAGCTCCAAACAACCCCAACAATGCCATGAGCTCCACCCTATCAGCACTTTTCACTAGAAACTCCTGCACGGAATGTCGAACAGAGATTGGTAATATGCAAAAAGTAATTTCCTCTACCTGGGTGGGTAGAAAGTATTTGGGGAAATAAAGAACAGCTCGCCTACCAATATGAAGTGCAGAAAGCCATTCAAAGTGGAGTACCAATATAGGAAGCAAATGGCTAGAAAGAGGTATTGCACCACAAAGAAAAGGAAAAAGGTAAAGTGCGAAAAGAAACAAAGAACATCGTAAGGCAAGCAAAGCAAAACTTGGAGAAATTGGGGGGTGAAAGATGTTGCTGCAAAGCAAGCATGAGGAAATTGGACTAAATGAAAAAAAGACAATCAGAAGGGAAACAAATGGAGAATGTGATGTTACTTCAGGAAGTAAGAATCAGTAAGTTGGATATACTTTTAATGATATGACCTTATCATTTGGTGCAAAGATTGAAATTTTATGATTGCACATGACTTGAGGAATACAATTCTATGCTTACCTCACTGACATTACTGACACCATAAAGCGTTGCTCCAGCTATTACAAGTAAATCCCCTTTAATAGGGTTGCTCCCGCCTGTTATCCCAGTGGAAGTTAAGCCATCAGGAAATTTGTATAGTCCCACCAATTCATAGACATGCTATGAAAGCACAGAACATACGAATGAAGTAACACGAAATTAGGACTTAAAGGACACTTGGAATGGATGTATATCCAGATGTAGCATTGCCCTTTTTCAAGAATAAACAGAGCAGATACACCAGGACTCTTACCAGACACAAAAAGGTTGTCCACAATGTAAAAGCAAAAAGGAACAAAAGAATATTTATCTACTTTTCTAATTATTTATTTATCTATCTATATATTTCCAATTTTTGCCCTGGCTGATGAGGAGTGAGTAGGCATGAGAATAAAAAATAATAAAATTCCAGCCACCCATTTAGGAAGAATAACAAAGTTCAAAATCAACAAACTCAAAAAGAACTTACTAGATCGATCTCCTGCATGTACATCGGAGAAAACTACCATCACAATTCCAGCAACACAAATGAAAACACCCGCAAATTTTCTGAATTTATATTTTGTCTTCAAGAAAACCCATGTAAGGAAGAGCACACAGGGGATGGCCCAACAATCCAGCAGCATCACGCTTGTTATGGACGTATACTGATATGCCTTCACCACTACAAATATGCCATCAGAGTGGACAATTTTCAGACTTTCATACCATTGAAATACTTTTCTTAGTATATTCACTATTTTCAGAAAGAATTGATGATCAAACTAAGATCATTCCTAGTCTCTTAGTCTTTCAACCATTATATGCATAAAAATGATATGAGAATGTGCACAATTTCCAGATTGAATACTGTAGCAGTATATGCATTCCTTTTCACCTACAGAGTAGAGGAATGGGATGAGGGTGGGAGAATAGCTGATAATCAAGATTCTTAATCTCCACAGATGAATATATAGAGGGAAATTTGTTCAATATCTTCCTAAAGCACAGCCAAATGTGAATCTCTCCACGATCTCCATTTCCTTGCAATATACTGCACTAAGTTTTTCTTCATCTTTGGAAGAATACAGTAGCCCCAATCAGACGTCCACCTTTCTAAGCCACTCCTTTAAGATGGGAATAAATAAGCCGCTTAATACATAAGGCATCAGTGGTGGACAGAGCTTGTTATATGACAATGCAAAAACTGTAATCAGAAAAGGATTTTGATGGTATATCAAACATTGAGAGAATTCTGTAATTAAATACTTACTGTTTCCAATTAATAGATTGGCATAATCAATATGCTTACATATTACAATTTCTTGCTTACTACACAAAATAGTAAAGTGTGAATTCTCTTGAACCATCTTACTACTTACAGCCTGTTTGGCTAAGCTTGTTCGAGGCTTGTAAGCTACAAATAGTAAAAAATATGTAAAGGTTACTTCTTTCTAAGAGCTTATAAGCTGCAAAATAAGCAGAGCCAAACAACCTCTTACAATCAAGGTACCGCAGAAGGTTAAAGAGTAGCAAAAGGCAAAAAGGACTAAAAGATACTTATTTCCATGATTGGCCCATGATTTTCACTAAGTACAGATATCCACCAATTCAATAACGTCACAGGAAAACTCACCAAGAAAATTGGCCTCCACATCAACTAATGCAAGGATGACATAGTAATACCATTTTTCCTGTTTGAGAAAACAAAGGGACAAAGAAACGAAAAATGAAAAAAATATAGCAGATAAAATACTATCGTTCCAACAATGAAGGCGGAAAAAACACAACATAAAGCAAAAAAAAAAAGAAAGCTAACCTTGAGTGCTTTCCTTCTGTAGACCATAATGGATCCATAAACCAATGCCAACAACACATAATTCAGAAATGATTGTGAAGTTGGTGCATTGATTCCTAAAACACACAACTCAACACATGTTAAACTACAGGTTTAAACTTCTCAAATACAATTATAATCACATGTAAGCATATTAAGCAAAAGAATTAAACATAAAGTGCATTCTGGTGCATAAAACTCTCGCTATGCGCAAGACCGGAAACCAGACTCACTTTAGCACACCCTTGCCTATCTCACGATAAAATTCAAATATAAGACGAAAAACATACATAGAAATTTAAAAAGTAGAAAAATGACCTCTTCTGGCAAGCTCAGAAGACGAGAAACCAGTGGAAGTGATCAGAAGTGAAAGAAATTGACCCAACCCAAGACCAACCACAGTCTTCTTCGTCCAAAACTCAATGAAATTCACCATTATATTGCTAATCTTTCGATATAATTTTGGAAAAACAAAAAATACCTAGTTGAAAAAATAGCTTGAAGTCTTGAAAAACACAATAAATGAGCAAAAAATGGAGTCTCGTCTTTGCCTTTGTTAGGTGAGACAATGACTAACACCCAATGAGAATTTTATAGTGAAGAGTACTTGTATGTGTGTATGTGTGTATGTGTGTGTATATATATACACGAGCGTGTGATGGAATCTGTAGGGGGAGAGAAAAATGTGAAAGAGAAAGGAACGGCTATGCGTTGTTCCCAGTTTGCTTCTGACTCTGCGTCCCTGTTAACACTTTCACGGGGCCGTTCGAGTTGGAAATGAAAACAATCTCTCTTTTTTGGGATTTCTTTAATTTGGGGGGAAAAAAATTGGATTATGGGCCCGACTTTAGAGCCTGTTTGGCTGAGCTTATTTATAAGTGCTTATAAGCAATTCTTGCTAATATGTAAAAAGTTACTTATAAATAAGTTATAATGGGTTTGAATTATATGTGCTTGTAAACTGCTCATATTTTTATTATATAAGTGTTTATAAATGGCACTAATAGATAAAATGATTAAAAAGGGATATATCATTAATTAATATGGTACTTTTTAAGGGTAAATTAATCTTTTCATTGTTTTGATTAATGAGTTTATAAGCCCTTCAAAAAATGCTAATAGATTGGTGCATTTTTCAGCTCATAAGCCATCAAAAAGTGCTTATAAACTGTGTTGTTAAATATGTAAATTCTTTTTGGCTTGTAAGCTGTTTAGGCTTAGCCAAACAGGCTCTTAATTGACTTTCTTTTTTCCTTTGAAAAGATATATTTTTTAGTAATAATTATAAGTTTTGGCTTTCAAAAAAATTAATTTAAAAAATAATATTTTAAGTTATAAAAAGTATTTTTAGAAAGCACACATTTGAATATTATAAGTAAATTTTGATTTAAAAAATATTATAAATAAATTCATTCCATATCTTCTTAAGTCTGAACCCTATACAAAACAAAGGAGTTATTAAACCTACCAATCAATAATAACTACAGTCCCACATTTGTTTATGTTAAACAACCTCTTTTATGAACCTTGTTAGAACTCAACTTTATCAGCTGATTGGTCAATTTTGTACCTTTGTCTTTGTTGTCCTTTTTCAATAATTTAGGAAATTATCTAATAGTCCAGTCACATTCAAGTCCGATTGGGCTTGCTTACGTGGCACAGATCTAAGGATTTAGGGGAAAGAAAATTCTAAGTGTCGTATTTCTACTATGTTAAGAGTTATAATGTCATTTAGCCAAAAAGAAAAAAATTATAATGTCACATCTTTTACTGGTATAATTTTGTCTTTATAATTTTCCAAAGTACACAATTAATTGGGAGGAGTATGCAAATAAGTGTATACTTTCTCTTGCATTATTGTTCATCAGTTTCGTAAATCATTATTAATAATAATTCACTTTGTGATTAGGTAGTTAAAAGCTCTATTGTTGTTTTCAATCCTATCTTTTGTGCTTTTAATCCTAATACTGGAGAAGGAAAAGCTTTTCTTAGTGTTTTCCTCGAGTTATCGATTCTTTGATCTAGTTGCAATTTAATTTCTCATTATGCTATTGGTTTTCTTTTTCCAAAAATTATTGGGTTGAAAATGGAAAAACATATCCAAGTACAACTTGCTTGACATTTGAGAGCGAAGTGACCCGATAAAGTTTGAGAAAAACGAATAATTTGACCAATTTTAATATTTAAGTATGTGGTCTTAACTCATATGCCATGTGAAGAACAAATTTTACCAAGACAGGACATAGGGTTTAATAACTATATAAAGGTCCTATATTCATTTTGGCCACATAGGGTTGATTTATATTCTAGGTTGATGATAATTCATTTACATGATAGCATACATATTATTCTTCTCTAATTTGTCTAATTGATTACTTACTTCCTATCTTGTAAATGCAACTTATAATCACCTTATGTAGTTGTGCTTTCTAAAAAGTGACACATTTGCCTTTTTTGCCTTTTATTTTTCTATTATCTTCTTAACTTTATTAATAACATTGCTGCAAAGACCATCACTTAGGGGATAGAGTAGTTCATTAAGAAAAATCACGCTCTTTATACAATAAATAAATATACTAATATTTTCTGTACAAGCTTAAATTTTATATGGGATAGTAACTCTTATATGATATTAAATTCAAAATTCACAGTCACTCATTTAAAAAAATATAAATTTGTTTAAATACAAGATTCTAAACAAATTATGCTTACACGTAAAAGAATGTATTAGTACAATAACTAAATATACCAATATCCTCTTAAAAGTTTAAATATTAGATGAAGTAATAACTATAACACAGAAAAAAAATAAGTAACTAATCATGCATATTTAGATAAAATGATAACTTTAACACATAAGAGGATAAGTAACTAATTATGCGTTAGTGCAAAGGCATTTTTGTCCAAATCTATAATTATATCTATACATAACTTAAGTAATATATACTTCATTAAATTAATTAAAAAACTGTGATAAAAAATAATATGCCACATTTTAAAGATTACAAAGAATTTTAAAATATTTCTCCAACACACAAAGAGATTATTAAATAATTCTTCAAAGGGCTAATTCTATTTTATTACCCTAATATTTGTATCTAGTGACACTTATTATCCATCACGTTAAAATGTATATTTTTTAGAATTTTTATACCTTTTGTAATAAATATTCTAACTTCGTTGCTGCCCTTCCTTCTCACTCCATCTTTCTCTTTCTTGTCTTTTCCAACCCCCCACTTAACACCCGCGAAATGGACAAACATGCATATATATATATATATTCACACACATATTATGGTTGGGTGACCTTTTGTGTATATATATCAATTTGTACATACGTTATATGTATTTATATATTTTAATTGGGTGGCTTTTTATATATCAATACCTAAATATGCATGTAATTTGTGTGAATTTTGTAGGGGATGAAAATGTATATGGATATAATTAGTCCCCAGGGTAGGTGGCCTCGTATGCTAAGAACAATTTGTCAACAAATATTAATAATCTACAGTTCTTTTTTTAAAATTAACAGTAGAAGAATGGAAGGGTAATAAATGATTAAAATTAAATACAAGGGACAATAAGTGTTACTGCATATAGTATCAAAGGTGGCGGAGTTAGGATTTTGTCACGGGAGCAAAATATTAATTTTTTTTCACTCAAAAATATCAAAGAAAAGGTTTGTAGTAGAATATCATGTACACAAATGCATTAATTTAGGGGGGCAAAATGAACATACAAATCTATTTTTTGGTAAATAATTATAATTTTTTTTTTTGTGATTTTTTGAACTAGCGGGAGCAGCTGCCCCTAATATTCCCCCCCCCCCCCTCCATTATTGGATGTCAACGTTACAAGATGGAATTATCCCTTATTGAAAATAAAAAAAAAAATACTAATTCAACACACTATGGAGGTCAACTCGACAGAGTTTGGAGGTCAACTCGACAGAGTTTGGAGGGGCAGAAACTTAGGCACAACTGGAGGTGGGGAGTGGTAGCTTTTAAGAGACAAAAGCATTTGATGGAATCGGAATTGGTATTTGAGGATGACACAAAGTTACTTTTTGCCTTATTTTGCAAGTAAGTGTGTTTGCCAATGATGTGTGTTTTTTGTGTTTGGTTTGGTGGGTTCAATACTAGGCGGCCCCTATAAGGCTATAAAGATATAGCATCAATTATTTTATAATCTTTAAATAAAAGAAAAAATAAAAGTTAGAGATTATGTGGCTAGGTGTATATTTTTTTCATCTTATAATTTATTTATTTCAACAAAAAAGTAAAAGAATATGTAGATCATATATTTATATTTTTCAATTTTTTATATTTACCTAGCTGCAATCTATAAACATTAAAAAAGGAATTATTTATGACATTTTATTCACTAATTGATATTGTTCCTTGTAACCTTTTCCATAAATGCTTATATAAAATAGAATCAAGCATGTTACAAACTAGCATTAACATGGGAAAGAAATAAATAACCTTATTGTTAAGTAAAGAGTGCAGTATAGTTCAGGATAATGTTTCTCACTTGAAACTTATAATTTTCATATTTGAGTCATTATTAAAGATATGTGGAAGACCATTATTGATTCTGTTACATATTTAAGAAAAAAACTAAATGGTACTTATGGCATTTAGCTGATTAAAAGAGACAAACTTTTTCATTTTGCACCTCATCCTTATTTCTCTACAAATGATATTTTACAAAAGTTTCTGACTTTTTCAACACCAAAGTCTTTGATTGTATATGGATAATTGATATAGACAATTTAATTTAATAAAAGAGCATAAATATCCCTTTTCACAAACACAATCATCAAAATAAATGTAAAATGTACGATTTGTTCTAAATTTATTAAAAAATTTTAATAATGTTTCATATTTTTCGTTGTAAAAATAAAATAGATTTTGGTTACTTATATCTTCTTTGATAAGGAGGGAAACAATGAAATTTTCCGAAATAATGAAATTTTCTTTTCCATTATGTCCTTACTAAATTAGGCTTAATATAAGACACTTATCAAATATGATATTTTTTAATTTTAGGTTGAAGATAAGTTTATTTCAAATAGAGGATTAATATCACAAAAACTCAATCTCAATTAAATTTGACCTCTTACAGACAAGGGAATGAGATTGGGAGAAGGCCCTTGTAAATTAAATAAATAAGTACACTAATATCCTTTCTAAATGTTTAAATTTGTAGATGAGATGATAACTTTAACATAGTATTAGAGTTTAGCAATTAAAATCTCTCAAGTTCAAAAATCATTACACAGCTAAAAAGATTAAAATTGTGCACATACTAGGTTCAAAATAAATCACTCACCAATATCTTCTACACACCCTTTCCATAAATTTAAGTAATATCTTCCCTATAAATCTAAGCTTTTAGACAAAATAATAACTCTAATGTAAAGTCTAACTCTACCCTTTCCTTTCCTCTCTTCAAGATGTGAAATATGTTGGGGGCACATATGCATGAGGCTTTCCACTAAAGTATCCAGTTTTTGGAGTTTAGAGCATATCTAAGTGGTTAAGACTATTTCTTTACGAATAATAAATTGAATTTGAATTCTTAGGATGAGAGGTTAAGTTGAGAGCTGGTAATAAAAAGTTAAAATGTATCAAGAAATTTGTGTTTTCACTGTGCAGTAATAAGAAACCTATCTATTTTTATCATCTTTTATAAATTTAATGAAATGTATTCTAAATTAAATCAAGTTCCTAACCAGCTCCACGAATAAGAAAACAAAGTAAAAAGATCAAGATGACAATCATAACCACTCAATATATTTAGAGAACTTTACAGTAAAATAAAATATATTAAGATAAAGAAAAAGTTATCATGACTGCATGCAAAACTTTCCCTTAGGAGATTCCATCACCAAATCCATAGTGTTTTCTAAATAATAATAACATAAGAAAAAAGGGAGAGGTGGCCGGACCCAATTTTGACGGTTCAAAAAGGACGATGTATCATGTATGTAATGCTGTTTGACCTGATTAATAAATATATTGGTAACTAATAATAGTTCTAGGCAGAGGATAATAAACCATGTCTCTTTTTTTCATTTGTGATAAAAAAAAAATTCAACTAGAAGAGTCTGATAATCGAAACATTCAATAAAATCTAACTATCAATTGATAAATATCAGATGCTCAATGCGTCTCCTTTAATGAGGATTAGTTAAATTAATGATAATTACTTAAGACAAGAGACTGAATTCGTATTTGAATTATAAATCGTATTTATGTTCAATCCTTATTATTGGGGGTATTCTAGGGGACAAAAAGTCATGTTTGCTTTGCTAATCGAAAGGATTTGTCTCCCAACTTTCAAATTTAAAGGCTTCTACCGGCCACATATCACAGCGATGGTGTCGTGCTTTGGAAATAACAAGTGGACCCCGCAAAACTCACAAAAGGCTAATTAATTAAACCATGCTCACTGTTGTGCCCAAAAAGAATGGTTTTGGTTCTCACTTACAAATAGTAATCAACTTTACACATATTCGGCCGCCTTAAAAAGAAAGGGGAATTTTTTATTACAAAATCGGATTCTCCATATCATAATCGGACATTTGATTATGATAAAAGGTTAGACCCCACATATTAATTGGTTATATTATAAAATTGATTTTAGCGAGAGATTGTTTTGGTTGAGAGGTAAAATGGGACAAAATGAATAACACCCTATGGTAAAATAAAAATCCAATAGTGAAGTAAATCCATTGTGATTGGTAATAATTAGTGAACCAGATGATGACTCTGTTTGGCAACATCCTAAAATAATTTTACAAGTACCTAATAGGATTTTGCTTAAACATCTGCTCGATACATTTAACTATTAAGGTGACTGATAGTTGTTTGAGTATTTGATAACTGTTATGATGGCTAATAACTATTATATTTTAGTTGATAATGAATAATAGTTTAGCTACTTGATTGAACAAATGTAAATAACACAAAAATCAACTTCATATTTTATCCACGTCAATATATTTTGGAAGAAATGTACATTTTATTAATGTGTTTATTATTTTTCTTTAACATAATGAATTTTGAATTTAAATTTTTTATAATATTTATATAAATAATTTATCAAAAAATTAATTTACTATATTTTAATGATAAAATATTATTACAAGAAATATATATTATAAAATAAGTTATCGTATTTCAATAATAATAATAATAAAATTATTATTATTATTATTATTGTTATTAGAAGCCATCCCCGACTGCGCCCCTACCCCAACCCACTGTGAAGAAGTCATCTTCTCTTTTTCCTCCGCTTTTAGAATAAGATTTGTTCGGGGAAGATGAAGAACTCATCTCTCTTTTTACCAAAGAAAATGAAACCCATTGCAGCTCTGATGATAAGTTTGAAAGTGACCCTTGTTTGTGTGAGGTTCGCAGAGCTGTTGGGTAATGGATTCTAAAAGTCAATTCCCATTATGGCTTCTTAGCTTTGGCAGCCATTCTCGCCATTAATGACTTTGATAGGTTTCTTTCTAGACTCCATTACCAGTAAGAGAAGCCATGGGTGATTAAGCTTTTTTTTTTTTTATGATAAATGTATTGAGTGTTTGCTGATTAATGTGAGGTGTCTAGTGGAGGTCTTTTGCGTTGGTGAAAGTGGTGAAGTGGGCTTGGGGTGATGGTGGTGATTGGAGGGGATAGGGGTGGTGGGGGTGGGGGGAATGGGGTTAGGGTGGTGGTTGATGGTTTTTTTTAATAATTATTTATTTTTAAGTAAAATAAAGGTAAAATAGACATTTTATTGAATAGGATAACGACAAAATAGGCATTCTTCAAAATTTGTCAAAAAATTAACGTCTCGTTAGCTTTAGATGAATGTTTAGACTTCCTCAAAAATATAAGTGAGCAATCTACTAGTTTCTAAATTTCAGGAGTGTTGTGCACATTTCGCAAACCACAAAGGGCAATTATGTAGGTTATCTCATTTTTACAATAATTATTTGATTTGACTTTTAAAAAAGTTAAAATTATAAAAAAAAGACTCAAAAACTTAAAAAAGAAAGAAAAATGTCAATTATAACTTTTTTTCAAAAGCTATAATTTCTAGTTTCGCAAAAAAATATTTTTTTTAAAAAATTGTTAAAAAATGTTTTAAAAAAAGCTAACCAAACAATCTTTATAAACTGCAAAATGAACAGAGCCAAACAGGATCCAATCCTATAGAGGGAAAGCCTCTAGAAAACACAAATATATATCACCTAATAATATATAATTTTACGATGAATTCAAATGTCCAAATTATGTAATCAGAAATATATATTACCAAATTATTGCTACTAAAATCTCTCTCGTCACTCTCATCGCAAGTTATACATGTGTTGTATACATCAAGGTTTGAGCTAGTGGGATGGAAGGTCAACTTGTAGGTGAAGTGCGTAGGGAATGAGGTGCGGGTGCGTCACGTCTAGTAGTCGATGTCGGACGGAACGACACGAAAGAATATGAACTAAGAATGGCTGGCGATACTCCATATTTACACCTCACATGATCACAATAAGTGACTCTTTTTCTTTTCCTTTTTTCTTTTTTCTTTTTTCTTTTTTTAACTTCGAAGAATTATTCGTTTGAATAAGAATTATAATTATAAAAATGAGTATTTATATATTAAGTTAAAGTATATTAAAAATGAATATATACTGTTAAAATTGTAGTTAAAAACCTGAAAACAAAATATATTAGTTAAAATATAATATAAATATATTGGAAATATTATAACTTGATAATTTTCTTTATGTCATATATAATATAAATATATAATTATTATTAAATAATTATAATAATAAAGATAAACAAAAAGTCAACTATATAAAAAAAAAGAGCATAGAAAGCGCGGAACGGGCTGTTAAATAATAACAGTAAAAGAAAAAAAGTGAATAACTTGGTCAAACTTTTTTTTTCCTTCCCAAAAAAATCCTCAAAAGTCATATAAAGCAAGAGTTGGGTGTAAAGAATTTTTTTTTTTTTTTTTTGTGGTTACTTAAAATCACTTAAAAATATTTTTCATTAAAATAAATTTGTCTATTTGCTTAAATTAAATTTTAAGTAAGTTTAACTAACTTTAAAAGTTAAACCAAACACCCTTTTAGCCAAGAAGACGGTGAACTCACCACTGCATTAATAGATCCATCATATAATTGTAAACCTTGCCAAACCATCAAGTCTAGCTATTCATATACATGCATATTTTAAACAAGGGTCAAGTAACATTTATGATGCACATAAAAGGAATTATTCTAGTTTATACGAGTAATGGTTATA
This sequence comes from Cordia subcordata, assembly GCA_028554755.1. Lineage (NCBI taxonomy): Eukaryota > Viridiplantae > Streptophyta > Magnoliopsida > Boraginales > Cordiaceae > Cordia > Cordia subcordata. Next base: position 11,785,316 of record JAPTOF010000010.1, on the reverse strand, counting down.
TATTAGTACTTTACCATTTTTAACGATAAAGTTATAGCAAAATTTAGTTCTATACGAAACAATAAAGTTAAGGATAATATATAGCAACACTCAAGTTTCAATTACCTACCATGAAGTACTCAATGTCGAAATAAAAGAAAAAAACTATTAGAGTTACTGTCTCATCTAAAAGTTTAAACTTGTAAAAATGGTTTGGTTATATTTTTTTATTGTATTTAACGCGCCCTTACTTGTATAGAAGATTTGGTCATATTTATTTATTATACTTAATAAAAACAAGAACTCAATTAAAGGAAAGGGATTAAGGAAGAACCTCTGTTGGCCAATTCCGAGGAAGAGAATCCAGTGGCAGTGAGCAAGAGGGAGAGGAACTGTCCCAATACAAGAGACACCATTGTTTTCTTCTTCCATAACTTTTTCAATACTCCCTCCAGCAGCTGCTTTATTCCATTAACAGAAGGAGAAATATTTTCAGAGGTTGCAGTTGCATCTTCAGCCATTGATGATTAACCTTAAATGGAGCTCCAAAAATTGAGTATTTTATTTTGTCTTTCTTTATCGAGCTTCAACACTTGGTAGTTATCGCTTCTTTCTGCATCTTAATTACATATGGATATATATACATATATGTACGAACAAAAGTAGACAAAGAAAGAGTTGACTTGGAAGGCATGCATATTATATCATATTATATTAGGGTAAAATGCACAATATTTCTGGTGATTTGTATAATTTTTTGATTAAACCTTATAATTTAGAACATACTACATTACTTTTTGTGCATTTTAAGAAGTGGCACAATCTCTTCATTCTCCTTAATATATTACTAGTGTTAAATAAGGTTTTAAAAGGACCAAATTATTCTTACTAACTTTAATGCTTTTGCTTCTTTTCCATTAAGTTTTAGGAAAATTGAAAATCTAAAATAATTAAAATTTTATTTTCTAACTTTTTTATATTTTAACTTTCTATAATTTCTAGTTTTTTATTTTTTATTTTTAAAATTTAAAATATTGAATTTTAAAATTTTAATTTCAAATCTAAATTTTTAATTTTTAAATTGTTTATTTTTAATTTTTTAGTTTTTAATCTTTATTTTTAAATTTTATTTTTAATTTATTTTATATTTCTCTATTTTCTAATTTTTAGATTTTTAATTTATATAGTGAAGATAAACAAATTATAATATAAGTTTAAATGAGAGTATTTTGGTGAAAAAATATAGTAAATTCTGACATTTGATATCCATACATGTAAGAAAGGAGAGTGTGATGCACTCTCTATTAATTTAGATAGACAAAATTAATATTGAAGATTATGTGCCACTTCGTAGAAAGCATGGTGGGTTATATGCTATGTTTTAAACCATATGGGGGTAATCGACTACATATAGAAACCACTAGGGAGTAATGTGCTCTTTACCCTATCATATTATATTATATTACTAATGAATAGAAAGGCAGGAATAGATGTCATGTTTACCAATAAATTGTTGGTAAGTTGGTAATGGCCTCATCCCTTTATAAGTAGGAGAATACAAGTTTGAATCTTCGAAAGTGCACTTGTTGAGAGGACTTGTCTTTTATTGTTCTAGCCCGGTAAGGATTAGTCGTAAGTCCAATATGACTTAGGGACATTTGGTTTGCAGAATATTGTAGAATTCTCAAGAATGCAAAGTCAAGAAAGTTAAATTCCCATCTTTGGTTTAGAATAGAAAAACATTTTTAAATAGGGATGGTAATGGTAGTTTGCCCTGAAAAAGTACCATAGGGTTTAAGAGGGGCTTTTGTGGAAAAACTTCAGGATGGGGCAGGGGGAGGTTCTACTTTGGTACTGGGGCGGGGCGTGGCCAGGGTTTATTGACCCTGACCAGTCCCATGCTGGTGTGGGTGTGTGTGTATATATATATATATATATATGTATGTATGTATGTATATCCATATTCTTTTACTTTTATTATGTATTTATATAATTTATAGTATGTTTATAAGCATTACATTAGTAAAAATTCTTTTAGTTTTGAGGTAAGAGTTCTTTGTACCCATTTAAAGACCAAGTATAGAGCTTGAATTTGATGATTTGGAGCTTCGATTTAATGTATTAAGCTTTCTTCTTAAGATTTAAGATGATTCATTTGGTATACGTAGAGGTATTGGCAGGTGCAAGAATTGTGCTAGGAGTCTACCCTGGTACCAAGTGTAGGCACGAGATGGGGCCAAGTGAAATTTTTATAGATACAGAATAGGGGCATGTGAGCCTTGCCTTTACCCACTCCATTGCCATCCCTATTGCTAGGAATATCACAATAGCAGGAATCCAATATTTCCAAGAATTTTTTCAATTTCATTCCCATGTAAGGGGTGAGAATCTCGCATTCTTGAGTTGTGGGAATATGTTACACATTCTAAAAGGACAAAAATACCCAAATTAACAAGAATAAAAAATTATTCTTTTCGATGATTTTTTTCTTTTCAATCTACACATTTGGTAACATATACGACCAACACTACATGCATACTATACTCATTGTGCACACATATTATGCATACTACAGAGATATACTATAAACATCATACATACACTACATGTAGTATACGCAATTAAGCACATATGTGGGGATATGTTACACATCTTAAAAAGATAAAAATACCCACATTAGCAAAAACAAAAAATTATACTTTTCTATCATTTTATTCTTTTTAATGCACACATTTGGTCAACACTACACATACTCTACACATTGTGTTCACCCATTATGCAGACTACACACATAGTACACATTACACACACAACATTTACTGCATGCAATTAAGCACACACATGGGAATGAGTTACATATCCTAAATAGACAAAAATACACACATTAGCAAGAATAAAAAAGGTTATTCTTTTCTATTATTTTATTCTTTTTAATGCATACATGGTTAATGCGCACGGTCAACACTATAAGCACACTACACACATTGTGCACAAATATTACACATACTACAGACATACTCTACAAATCACATGCACATTACATATATTACAAGCCATTAATCACATGCTGCACACAATTACACACACTTCACCATACTATCCATATTAAACTTACATATACTATACATATTATACACACTATCCATACATACTACACACATTGCACACATATATTACACACATTGCATATACATATTACACATATACACACAATATATACTATATTAGTTGCACACAAATTACACCTACTACAACACGTAGTATATATATTACTCATATACATTACACACATAATGCTAGGGGTGTACATGGAATCGAAAAAATTGCAAAATTCGTTTTGGTTGAATAAAGTCAACCATAGATTGATGGTTTTTGAAGTGGTTTGACCAATCAAGGTTTTACTTTTTAAAACTAAAATAGGCATATGGGTTTTGGTTTTCGAAGTAAAAACCTTGATTCAAATGGACTACCCATTATATTATATATTGTATAATATATACACATATACACATACATTATATTCTATACTAATAATATTTAAAAGTATAAATTGTTAAGACATAATCTTTTATGTATATTAGACTATTGGATTGGTTAGTGTGTTAGGATTTGTTGTTTAGTGCCTTTTCTATATTGAATCATATATCGTATTTATAAGTATTTTTGGATGTTAGAAAAATATTGCTAGTATATAGCATAATTAAATATACAACAATTATATTCTAAAACAGGCAAAACCACCCAAAACTTAATTAATCGAAACCACTGGTTTGTCTATTGTTTTCGGCGAGTTGGTTTTACAAAATTGTAAACTACTCAAATCGGTTCGATTAAGAAATTAGGAGGAAAACCACCCGTGTACACCCCCAACATAATGCACATTGCACAAACTACATAAATTTGATATATTTATCTTTTTTTAAATTGAGGATATTTTTGGAATATAGTTCAAGATTCTTAGGAATCTTAAATTTAAACCAAACATAACAAGTAAATGGTTTGATCAAGCTGTTGGATCTAGGACTAGACAATTTGGTCAAGTTGCTGCTCAGGGTAGATTTATGCTGGCCTAAGCAATGTTTTCTAGGGTAGACCATTGTTTGCATCATCGAGCTATACACCTCGTTTGCATCCAGAGAAGCTAGAGAAATTCACTGGCAAAGACTTCAAGAAGTGGAAGCTCCAAATGGAGTTCTATCTCACCATATTGGAGTTATTCATATATGTGCAGGAAGATACTACATCACTATAGAAAATTTTGACATGCAATTGATAGAGGTAATGGACGATTGGACCCGCTACGACTTTTTTGTCAAAATTACATCTTGAATTGTTTAGATAATTCTTTATATATTGTGCATTCAGGATGTAAGAATGCAACAAAAGAGTGCAACAAAAATCTTGATGTCATTAGAGAAGAAATATAACTAGATAGTGCAAGCACCAAGAAATTCATGATAGCTAGATTTTTAGAGTTTTCTATAACAGATTCAAAGCGAATAATGTCACAAGTACAAAAGTACCAGATAATCCTTCATGAGCTCCAGGTAAAAGGGATGCCTTTGAGTAAGCTTTTCCAAGTGGGTGTATTGATGGAAAAACTACCACTTGGATGGAAGGAATGAAAGAACCACCTTAAGTACAAGCAATAAGAGATGTCAATGGAGATCATGATCCTAAGCCTTAGGATTGAAGAGGTCAACTGCTTAACTGACAAACAAGGTGTTCGTGAAATGAGCTCTAAGGTCCATGTGATTGAACATGACACCCAAACCTAACAAGAAGAGGAAGTTTAGCAATTAATCCAGTCTAGGGTAGAACAGTAAGGCTATTGTTGGGAACCCTGACAAGAAAAAGCAATTCGGTCAGACTTGGTATATCTGTGACAAAATCGGTCACAAGGTAAAGGACTATGGACTATGCAAAAGAAAGATTCCAGCAAAAATCATGGATGACTTAGGAAACGGTGTGTCTAACTTAAACATTATAATAGTTGTATCCAAGGTAGACATGATTGGAAATCCAAAGTAGTGGTTCATTGACATAGGGGCTATAAGGCTTGTGTGTTCAAAAGAAAACTGTTCTCATCATGTACAAATTACTCCAGAAATGAAGTCCTGTATATGGGAAATTCTGCAACTTCTTAAGTGGTAGGTACATGAAATGTTGTGCAAGAAATGACTTTGCGAGTTAAGCTTACTCTTAAAATTTTTTTTCATGTTCCTAATATTAGGAAGAATCTAGTGCTCGACTCTGTTAGATAAAGTCAGACTTTCTATGATTTTCAATGCAGATAAGGTTGTACTAAAAAAATCTATGACTTTGTGGGCAAGGGCTATCTCTATGAGGGGAAGTACAAACTTAGTTTGAGAGTGCAAGTCCCGAAAGGAAATGTAAATGTTGAGCCCCTAGGCTAGAATGAGATGAATAAAAGTATTCCTTCTACTTAGCTCCTGATTCATGACATGAAGGGTCAGGACATGTGAACTTTGATTCCTTGAATAAACTTGTTAAATGGGCCTAATTCATGACGTGAATTTTTTTAATCATAAAAATTATGAAGTTTGTATGGAATCAAAATTAACGAGAATTTCTTTTAAATCAGTAGAGAGCTCTTGAGTTATTTCATAGTGACATTAGTGATTTGAAAGTTGTGTAAACTAGAGGTGGTAAAAAGTATTGTATAGCTTTTGTCGATGATTGCACAGGATATTGTCATGTCTACTTACTTAGATCCAAAGATGAAACTTTAGATGCTTTTAAATAATATAAAGATAAGGGGAAAATCAATTAGGTAGAAAGATTAAAACTTTGAGAAGTAATAGAGGTGGAGAATATGTATGTCTTTACGAAGCTTTTTGTGTCGAACAAGGGATAATAAACCAAATGCTAGCTCCTTATTCTTCACAACATAATGATATTGCTAAAGCAAAAACCAAATAGTCAAAGAAATGATGAATGTCTTGTTGATAAACTCAGAGTTACCTCAAAACTTGTGAGACAAGACAGATTTAACTGCAAACCATATTTTAAGTAAGGTACCCACAAGAGATTAGCAGAGACTCTATACAAAATGTGGAAAGACTAACCATCTTCCTACAAGTATTTAAGGGTATGAGGCTGTCTAGCTAAAGTAGGAGTTCTTACTCCTAAGATGGTAAAAAATGGACCAAATATTGTTGACTGTATTTTTATTGGATACACAAAGGATAATACCACATATAGATTTCTATTGCACAAGTTAGAAATATCTAACATATATGTTAATATAGTTATGAAGTCACGAAATGCTGAATTCTTTGAAATGATATTTCCATATAAGGATGCACAAGAGCCAAATTCAACATAATTGAGTTCTTCTAAAAGAACCCGTGACCCATCAAATGTAGAAAAAGAGACTATAACTAATGAGTCTAGACGTAGTAAAAGGGCAAAGATGTCTACATCCTTTAGGCCTGACTTTATAACATTTATGTTAGAAAGGGAACTCAGGACCTTTAACAAGGCTATGTCTATACCTACAGCACCTTTATGGAAAGAGGCTATAATAGTTAGATTGAGTCCAAAATGTATAATCGCACTTGGGACCTAGTGGATCTTCTTCCTAGAAGTAAACCTTTAAAGTGCAAATGTATTTTCAAGAGGAAAATGAAGGCTAATGAAACAATTGATAAGTATAAGGCCTATTAGGTTATAAAAGGCTATAGCTAAAATGAGGGTCTAGATTACTTTGACATGTATTCACTAGTTACAATAATTACATCTATTTGGATGTTGATAACTATTGCAGTTATATACAACTTATAGATCTATCAAATGGATATGAAAACTGCTTTCTTAAATGAGGATCTAAAAGAAGAGATTTATATAGAATAAACCGATGGGTTCCTAGTTCCAGACCAACAGAAGAAAGTATGTTGACTTGTAAAATCTAAGCAAACACCTAAAATAATGCCATAAGAAGTTTGATTGAGCCATGCTTTCAAATGGTTTTTAAACTAATGAGTGTGACAAGTATGTCTATTGGAAAGGCACAAATCAAAACTTTGTCATTGTTTGTCTCTATGCAGATAACATGCTTGTTATCAAAAGTGCTAATGAAGTAATTATGTCTACTGAAAAGATGCTTTTTTTAAATTTCAAAATGAAGGACATGGGTGTTGCAAATGTAATTCTTAGTGTCAAAATCACAAGGACATCTAATGTTTTAGCCTTGTCCTAGTCACATTACATTGAGAAAATATTGGACAAGTTTAATAATAGTGATAACAAGATTGCAAAAACTCATCTAGATGTGAATGTATTGAGCAAGAATATAGGTGAAAGGGTATCTCAATTAGAGTATTCCCTTATAACAGGGAGTCGTACATAAATTGTATAGAACCCAATATAGCTTGTACAATGTAAAAGCAAAGTAGATCTACTAGTAATCCAAGGCATGCCCATTGGACTGCTGTTGAAAGGGTTGTACGATACTTGAGATACACCATTAATTATGGGCCGCACAATTCAAGATATCCAATAGTACTAGAAGGATATAGCAACATCAACTGGATATCTCACAGTAAAAGCTTGAGATTCACAAGGGAATATATCTTTACTTTAGCAGGTGTAGTTGTATCATGGAAATCTACTAGAAAAACATGAATAGCCAGATCCACTATGGAATCTAAGTTTATTGGACAAAGTTGGAGAAGAAGCTGAATGGCTTCGACAGTCCTTAGAACATGGCCCATGTTTACCAAGCCTGTGGCTGCTGTTCATATCTACTATGACAGTTAGTTTACCGATTGGTAGGGCATAGAGAATAATATGTACACGAAAGCTGAATAAGTCAAGACCTCGAGTCTATTGGTTGGTGAGTTAACCCAATAGTACTTACGAAGCAAGGTTCAAAACCAAAAGCTGCAATAGTATCTTTCTATGAACTCTCTTTAGTGTTTGCATGTTTTGCATTCTGACCATTTAATTTTCATTTATGTGGCAGAATGCTGAAAAAAGATGATTGCGAATAAGAAATTTGATGATAAAATTTTTAGAGTGGATTTATCTCATATGGGAAATTTGAGCAATTATATCGTTTAATATAATTTGGTGGAATCATTATTTAATTGATGATATTTTTAATCTGTCATCAAATTAGAAAAATTTTGATGTTACAATCAGAACTTTACAAATGCTTAGCTAATTTTACGGACTAAATTCCAATACTGATTTTACGTTACAAACTAAATACTGACATTAATTTGTTTCAATTCATAAGAGAAGTTCATGTTTGGTAACGTCTTTACCAGCCATCATTGCAAGTCATGATGGCAAAATAATATGCCAGCTTATAATGTGGAATAACACATAGTAATATGCTAGCTTGTAACGTCGAGAAACGCAAAGCATTTGTTGAGAAACGTTTTGAACTTTTTTCATCCGTTGAGTTTCTCTTTATTGAGTGGCATTTAGAATGATCAGATGGTTTTTCCTATAAATAGTGGTAGATGCATTGCAAAGTATACAACATTTTGAGCATTTACTTCTTCAGAGGAGCTCCAAAAACACATAAATTTTTTTAAAAGTTTTTCTGCATATATATTACTGGCATACGGTAGATAGAGTTAGTGTATTCGAGAGAATATACTTTTAATTTGTAGGTTCTGACGTCAGAGTACTATCACAACGTTAGAGGTATAATTGTGGAATACAGTAAATAGAGTTAGTGTATTCAAGAGAAGTTTCTACACTTTTAGTTTGCAGGCTCTAATGTCAGAGTACCATCACATGGTTAGAAGTATAGTTGTCGTACCCTGATAAGGATATGTCAACGCCTTTAGCACTTGCGTAAAGAGGTGTAAATTCCTTAAGAATATCATTTTTATGAGCTTCAACTATGTTGTTTGACTTTTGTATTTTTTTATGTTAAGTATTCTGCGGCATATTTGTTTCAATTTGGAAAAATTCGATTTAATTAAGTTCTGTTTATTTTTTGAAATTCCAGTATCAAATTTATTCTGTATTTCTAACGCTGACAAATAGTAATCAACTTGCACACATATTCGGCCGCCTTAAAAAGGAACAGAATTTTACTCTAGTAATTACAAAATCGGATTTCCATATCTTACTGAGGGAGGGAATTTTCTTCCATTCGGATATTTGATAATAAGAAAAGGTTAGACCCCACTTATTGTTTGGTTATAATGTAAAGTTGATTTTAGTCAACGACTCCTTTGGTTGAGAGAGGTATAAAGTAACAGAACATAATACCATGTGGTAAAATAAACATCAAGTAGTGAAGTAGATCCACCATGATTGGCAGTAATTAGTCAAAGACACTATGGCATTTGGCAACATTCAAAAATAATTTTTAAATACCTTCTAATATTTTGAGTAAAGGTCTATTTAACACAATTAGCTGTTAAGGTAATTAATAAGTATTTTAATAGCTAATAATTGTTGTATATAACTGTTAGCGGGTAGCTATTTAGTTAGTTTATCAAACAAAAAGTGTTTAAATAACATGAAAATCAACTTCATATTCTAATAGTGATAATAATTATAATTATCAATTATCATAACAATAATAACGATAATAATGTGATATCAATTTCTTTTTACGTTATTTTTGTATATATCACTTAATCCAAGAACAAATTTTATCATACACATGCATTTGTCAATCGACTAGTTAAATAGTTATTACTAATAGTCAAAACGCAATAACTTTAAGCTAATCTAATAGCTATCTGTGCTGAACATGACCTTATTATTTGCTCTGGAGGCCAAATCTATATTGAATTCATGAAACATTTGAACACTAATATGAATATTTTAAAATAATGAGTCAAATTAAAATTAAGTGAAACAATATGGACCTACGATAAACTCAACCGTACATTACTACATTAGAATATCTTAATTAAACTTTTTACTTTGTCTATCAGCACTTCTGTAAGTACAATTTAACTTCTACTATCTCATATTAACCTAAAACTAATATAATTTCTCCAAAGATCTCCAAATCTGTGCTTAAGCTATATTATATTAAGGGGTCTAAGAATGATTTTTCATTTTAAAAAAAAACGCTTTTTCTCCGAAAAAGTATCTTCATTGTGCAGTAAGTATTAGATTAACTTTTAAAAAACTAAAACTCTAAAAAAATTAAATTTAACTTTTTTGCAGAAATAAAAAATTCGAGCTTTTGAAAAGAGTATTTTTCTTCAAAAATAGTATAAAAAGTGTTCTTTTAAAAGTCAATCCAAATGAGTTATAATACTAGTTTTTCGAATCCCGTGTTTTGCACTAGCCGAGTCTTTTCCTTTTATGAAGTGAGAAATATGTAATGTTTATAATTTTTCATTAGACTCAAAATATATTAGTAAAATTATTAGTTCCATGTTGTGAATATAAACTTTAAAAGCAAATATTTTGGCTCTTGAGACATCTAAAATGATGTTACTCTTTATATTATTTTTTTTTTTCAAAAACTAGCTTGTCGAACTCGGTTGAAACGTCAATTAATAATTATTATTAATTCTTTTATTAGAAGAAGGTAATTTTGTTAAAGTTAAAGAGTTAGAAAGTTGACGTGTCGTGTTCAGAAAAAGAGATGAGAAAATGAGAATCGAGTTGAGAAAAACTTAAGTAAAATACATTGGTTAAGGTGTTAATTACTCAAAAACAATAGTGATTAATTTGATTAAATTTATCATAAATTGAAGTTTAATATGAATATTTAAAAAAGTCAGAACAACATTGAAACTAAGTGACAATAATAGGACCGATAATGGAAATTAATCCTTAAATTAAATACCTCAATCAACTTTCTCTCTTTGTTCATCAACACTTTTGGAGTACAATTTAAATATACTCTCTTATATTAGCCTGAAATTTTCTTATAACTTCTACGCTTTTGAAGTATAATTTTATTATATTATAAAGAAGACAGATTTTCTCCTTTAGATATCTACCTATTTGACATGTCCTTAAAATAACAAACTGTTTTTTTTTTTTCCTTTTCGCTCTTCTTTGGCATATGTAACATCTAAATATACAAATAAACTAGTCATAAAAATAAGTAACATTTAGTATATATATATATATACTAAATATATATCTTTACCTCAGATATATCTTTTACGCCTCTAACCCCTGGCTTTTTAAGACCACCAAAGGTCCCCAAAAGGGCTAGAATATCTGCCTCTCGACAGATAGCAACCTAATACCAGGATTTTTAAAACCACTTAAGGTCCCTTCACGTGTTAGGGTCCCCTGGGGGTAAGAGCCAATGCTTCACCTCGGTCACACTGTGAGAACCCCCCATGGGGATCCGGGGAAACCGGTAAGATGCTCTGATACCACATAGGACTTCAATTTATGTGTTGACAGTTCCCATTGCTCTACATTTATTATGTTCTTGATTGAGATCTTACTATAGGCAATATCTCTGGACATCATATCTGCTTTTCCTTGCAAAGAGATTATTTCCATTGCTAAAAGGAGTATATATATACGTTCTTCATCATTATCTTGGAAGCGCTTAAGTGTCTATAAAAGCCAAGTCTTGGATCAGGGAGAGCAGAGCAAGCTTTCTTTATTTTCTTCCTTTGTAAATTTTATTTTGAAATCAATAATATTATCTGAGCTTTTTGTTCATGGTACGTTCTTTTTATTTTTTGTCATTTATTTTATTTTTGTTTGTGCTTGATCAGCCTAATGACAGGCTGAGATCCTGATGGATTATTGTAATACCACCATATCATAGAAGTTTGCTTAAGCCAATCATAGACCTTGAGGATAACCCTTAAATACTCCGTTGACATCGTTAAGATCTTATAGTTAGTGATTTTCTCTTGATAATCTTCAGATTAAGGTTCTTTATATAATGAAATCTTTTTGGAGCCTTCCGCCCGTTTTGCCGTTTTGATGTTTGAAGGCGTTTTTGGGCGTTTCCCTTGTTCCATGGAAGATTTGATTATATACAGAGTAATATCCTAGATCTGTTTCCATATTATTAAGAGATAATGGCTAAGCTTAAGGACTCATCTACGTCCGCGGACTGCTCTTATTTGCGGTCTTATCACCTGGGCCTATTTTGGTATCAGAGCCATGGAGACATGAATCTGTAAGTAATCTGCTATGGTAAGTGTTATTACTTTAATCCATCATTTACATGTTCATAATATGAATATGTTTTCAATTTTTTCATCAAAAAATAATAATATTGTCAAAAACAGTAAAAAAGAAGAGTATGATCTTCCCCGCAATCTGGAATTGCTTAATAAGTGGACAATTCCTAAAATAGAACCTAGGATGATATATTCCTTTGGTACTTTTGATAAAATAGGTTTTAGACAAATTGTTAAAACCTGTGAAGAATCTGTTCCCATCCATAATGATGAATTGACTATTAAATTACTTAGTCAAGATGATCTTGATGCATATACATTAGAATACAAGTTTTTGCATATTGGACTCGTTCAGGTTGCATTTAAACCTCTTACTTTATCTGGTTTGCCTGAATCATTTTTTGCTATTTTACGTGATGCTCATAATATGAATTGGCGTCAATCTCTCATGGGTATTATGGAATCTAGTTTAGCCCATGGACCAATTTATTTTAATGCTTATCCGAATTTACAATTATCTTTGTCGGATGTTAATATTCTTGATGCGTTAACTTTATATGTGAAGGCGCATGGATATAATTATTTGCCAGGTACAGAAGTTATTTGTATTTGTTATAGGGTTTATTTTAAGCCTTTATATACTTTGAATCCCAAGTGTAAGTTGATGAATACTAATCAACAAGAAACAATTTTATTTGAAACCAATTTTAATAGATCTAAAATAACAACTCGTAGATCTATTAGGTGGGATGAAATAAACTTTCCTGAAACATGGTTAGCTGAGAAAATCATTCCAGCAACACCATTAATTAATGAAGATTTGGTGGAAACAATTCACGACATATTTTCCATGGCCTTGATCCTGCAAAACTTAACAGAATATTATACCTCTATTCATAGGTAACAAAATATTAATTTTCAAACCAGTAAACTCTACGAGGTTTTTTTAAGAATTATTTTTCTTTGGAATATAAATTTTTCAAAAACAATTTTCAAAACTGATTAATTATTATCAATAGGATTTTTCATATTGTAACATAAACTAATCTTCAAATTAGATGATATCAAAATCCAAAATAGTATAACGATCATATAGACATATAGTCTAAGATATTTCAAACTTTTGTTCTTAACTAACCTTATATGGTAGTCTTCAAGTTTTCTTTCATATTTAACAATCATTCACAATAATTGTTTTTCTTCAAACTTATTTTTTAAGTTTGCCGAGTAATCTAATTTATTTGTTAGACTATTCATCTGCAAATGTTCTTTTTTAATTCTGTTTATTTCAGTTTTCAGATTATCAATATCTGATTGCAACAAATTATTTAATTTATCATGTTGTTCTTGACTTATTGTCATTAAAGGATCTTTTAAAGATTTTTCCTCTAACCTCCTCTTTACTTCAGTAAAGCTATAAGGTTTATATTCATTCTCTTTTTGGATCTTATTTCTATTTATTGATTCAATTATTTTATCAACATTTTGTTGATCCTTATTAATAGGGTTAATTATTTTAGTAATAATTTGAAAATCATCATTTATTGGTTGAGATAAAACATTTAATTTATCTTTATTGTAATTATTGATTGAGTTTGAGGATTGTGATTCATCCACTTTATAAGATTCATCCTGATTGGATTTAAATTTTTCATATTTCTGAAAATTATCTTTAAGATATTTTAAAGACTTATGTAAATCATGATCTTCATCATAATCTTCCGAACTATAATTCTCAGAAGTAGAATATTCTTCAGGATAGTCTTCAGAATAGTCTGAACTAATTTGTTCTTCTGTTTGAATAACAATATTAATCAATTTTGATTGCAGATTATCATCAATTTTTAATCTATTGATTTTATCATAATTCTTTTTTGCCCAACATCTATATGTTGAATGACTTTGTTTACCACAAAATTCACATGGTTTATGTTTATTTTTCTTCTTCGGTATATATTCCCCATTCTTTTTTGCTTCAGCTATACGTAATTTTTTAGCTTCAATTCTGAACTGTCTTCTTGCTTCTTTCTTTTTATAGAAATTTTCTGATCTCTTTTTCTTTTTATATATTTTCTTTTTATTAGAGAGATCGGTCTCTATTTCAGATTCTGAAAAACTTATAAAATCCTCTATTGGATTTTCATCTTTTTTCATTTTATTTTTCTGTTTTTTCTTAGATTTTTTATAATAATCTGATGATTCTGATGTGGATAAATTTATATAATTGTCCAGATCATTACTATCAACACCATCTATTTTCTGCTGTAATTTCTCTTTCAAGATTTTATTTTCTTTTCTTTTTTCAGTCTTTTTCCAATGTATAAAGACTTTTTCTAAAACATTCAATTTAGGAACTAATTGGATTCTATAATACCAAGGAACAAAATCTTCAATTTGATTTTTCTCTTCCAATTCTTTATAAAATTGGTCTTGAAGTCTTTGCCTTTCTGCTAAATCTGTATTTTTAGCAAACCAAACTCTAAATTCTTCATATATGGGTTTTTGAAACTCAGCTTGTATTTGTTTCCTAGCTGGGCTCCCTGGACTGAAATCAATTTTGATTGTCTTATCCATTAAATCAGAAAATTAAGTTCTGACTCAGTTATTTCTGGTCCAAACTCGGGTTGTTTTTCAAGATTTTTATATATCCCTTCAACTATATTTTCTGGATTAATTTTCAGACTCTCAACTCTACTTCCTAGAGTCTCTTGGTCTAAAGATTTAACTGATTTAGAGGATGAACTACCTACGGTATTTGGTAACTCAACTCTATAATCTATAGGTGAAATATAACTATGACTAGAAGATTTAGAATACCTAGATGTTCCTAATCCTAAAGTACTAGATTCTGTACTTTTTCTATGAAATTGTATTTGAGCATCACCAGTGGATGTCTGGATTGTATCCACCAAATCTTCATTAATTAATGGTGTTGTTGGAATGATTTTCTCAGCTAACCATGTTTCAGGAAAGTTTATTTCATCCCACCTAATAGATCTACGAGTTGTTATTTTAGATCTATTAAAATTGGTTTCAAATAAGATTGTTTCTTGTTGATTAGTATTCATCAACTTACACTTGGGATTCAAAGTATATAAAGGCTTAAAATAAACCCTATAACAGATACAAATAACTTCTGCACCTGGCAAATAATTATATCCATGCGTCTTCACATATAAAGTTAACGCATCAAGAATATTAACGTCCAACAAAGATAATTGTAAATTCGGATAAGCGTTAAAATAAATTGGTCCATGGGCTAAACTAGATTCCATAATACCCATGAGAGATTGACGCCAATTCATATTACGAGCATCACGTAAAACAACCAAAAATGATTCAGGCAAACCAGATAAAGTAAGAGGTTTAAATGCAACCTGAACGAGTCCAATATGCAAAAACTTGTATTCTGATGTATATGCATCAAGATCATCTTGACTAAGTAATTTAATAGTCAATTCATCATTATGGATGGGAACAGATTCTTCACAGCTTTTAACAATTTGTCTAAACCCTATTTTATCAAAAGTGCCAAAAGAATATATCATCCTAGGTTCTATTTTAGGAATTGTCCACTTATTAAGCAATTCCAGATTGCGAGGAAGATCATACTCTTCTTTTTTACTGTTTTTACAGTATTATTATTTTTTGATGAAAAAATTGAAAACATATTCATATTATGAACATGTAAATGATGGATTAAAGTAATAACACTTACCATAGCAGATTACTTACAGATTCATGTCTCCATGGCTTTGATACCAAAATAGGCCCAGGTGATAAGACCGCAAATAAGAGCAGTCCGCGGACGTAGATGAGTCCTTAAGCTTAGCCATTATCTCTTAATAATATGGAAACAGATCTAGGATATTACTCTGTATATAATCAAATCTTCCATGGAACAAGGGAAACGCCCAAAAACACCTTCAAACATCAAAACGGCAAAACGGGCGGAAGGCTCCAAAAAGATTTCATTATATAAAGAACCTTAATCTGAAGATTATCAAGAGAAAATCACTAACCATAAGATCTTAACGATGTCAACGGAGTATTTGAGGGTTATCCTCAAGGTCTATGATTGGCTTAAGCAAACTTCTATGGTATGGTGGTATTACAATAATCCATCAGGATCTCAGCCTGTCATTAGGCTGATCAAGCACAAAGAAAAATAAAATAAATGACAGAAAAATAAAAAAAAACGTACCGTGAACAAGAAGCTCAAATAATATTATTGATTTCAAAATAAAATTTACAAAAGAAGAAAATGAAGAAAACTTGCTCAACTTTCCCTCATCCGAGACTTGGCTTTTATAGACACTTAAGCGCTCGGACTTCAAACAAAAATTCAATCCGACTTTCCACGGACTTCACATATTTCAAATCCGGGAAACACAATAATTACAAACAGTAAAAAGTAAAAACTACTATAGATAAACAGTAGTCAGATTTATCCTATACGACAAATCTATTTGATTAATTTGCCTAATACGACAAATCTTCTGACATAGCAGCTTCCAGCTTTTATCCAACTGTCCGCTTTCTGACTCATACTCTAAACTTTATCCTGTTTAGAGGTACTAGGAGATTCTCCTTGTTTCCGACTGATTTGAATCGGACCTTTTAACGCGTCGTTCATTGATTCGAACACGTCATCCAGATAATAGCCTTCTTCTTCCTCCGGATCTTGTGATTGTCCTGCAAGGCAAAAATATCTGCTTCCTTGCGTTTGCGATGTCATAGACATCTCTGATGGTGATGAAGATTCACCTTTTCTGGTGAACTGGACCATTTCCTGCTTTATTTGATCCATATAGGCCACCATTATTTCTTGAGAAGAAATTGTTGGATTTTTCTCCTGGAGTTTGAGTGCAAATTGCTCAAATGGTGATTTAGGAGTATTTTGAAGATTGAGATCTTGCTATAAGCAATATCTCTGGACATCATATCTGCTTTTCCTTGCAAAGAGATTATTTCCATTGCTAAAAGGAGTATATATACGTTCTTCATCATTATCTTGGAACCATAAAATTATGGTTGTCAGCAAATTCTGCTCATTCTTCTTCTTCTGCAGCTTCAAATCATGACTTTGATTTTGATTTATCAGAATTTTCCACCGAAAATTGTTTTCAATGTCTAAAGGATTTTACCTAGAATAATCTTGTCTATACCAATCATGCTAAACACCCTAACGCCAAACAACATCTTCAAACGGCAAGCGGGTAACAAGTAATTCTGGTTCTGACACAATTCTTTCCAGTACCTCAAACATTTCCAAAATTTTCAAAAGAAACTTCTTCTTTCCAAAATCTTGCATCTGATTTGGATAGCATCAAAGAGAATTTATGATTGAATTTTTTCTCATAATTTTTTCAGACTATATTCTTCTGATTCTGTTGATTGACTTCTGGAACCTCAGGCTCTATTAGCCTGTTTCACACCAAAACCTAATATTGGATCTGGCTCAACTTTTCTCCTTGTTGAAAAGGAATTTCAGAAGTTTTTGGCAAACCTCCAGCCATCACCGGAATTGAGAAGTCTTTACCTACCACTGGACATAGTAGGACTAGCTTATAGGTATTTTAACCCCCATTCAGTGGGTAATTGACCTTTTATATAGATCAAAATACAGAATTATTTTCTGTAATTGCAAAAACAAAACAGTTTAGTCTTATATGACTAAATTGAATCTCATCAATATATTGAGAATTCATAGATTTTGATTATTTTCCAGATCTATCATGAGCATATGGCTCATCCTTGTGAATATCTGCACAATAAATAACTATAAGTGTATTTCTTATAGCCTTCTGAATTACCATGAGTATATTTCTCACAGTTTTGAGCAATTTCATCATGGACATAATAATATGAATAATAATATGAAAACAGATCTAGGATATTATGGTAATAGGCCTAGGTGATAAGACCGCAAATAAGAGCAGTCCGCGGACATAGATGAGTCCTTAAGCTTAGCCATTGTCTCTCAAATCCGGGAAACACAATAATTACAAACAGTAAAAAGTGAAAACTACTGTTTATCTACAGTAGAAAGATTTATCCTAATATGGACAAATCTACTATTCATTTGCCTAATACGACAAATCTTCTGACGAAGCAGCTTCCAGCTTTTATCCAGCTGTCCGCTTTCTGACTCAAACTCTAAACTTTATCCTGTTTAGAGGTACTAGGAGATTCTCCTTGTTTCCGACTGATTTGAATCGGACATTTTAACGCGTCCTTCATTGATTCGAACACGTCATCCAGAGAATAGTCTTCTTCTTCCTCCGGATCTTGTGATTGTCCTGCAAGGCAAAAATATCTGTTTCCTTGCGTCTGTGATGTCATAGACATCTCTGACGGTGGTGAAGATTCACCTTTTCTGGTGAACTGGACTATTTCCTGCTTTATTTGATCCATATAAGCCACCATTATTTCTTGAGAAGAAATTGTTGCATTTTTCTCCTGGAGTTTGAGTGCAAATTGCTCAAATGGTGATTTCGGAGTATTTTGAAGCATTCTCTCCTGCTTCCCCTTCATCTCCTTTTTATATTGTTGGAGCTTAGCTTCCATTTCGCTAAGTAGATCCTGAGAATATAACTTCTGTGTAGAAGGATCTATCTGAAGCATTTTATGCCAAAACTTTGTGAAGAATTTCCTCTTCAAACAAGGAATATGCTTATCTGCATGACCAACTTCTGGTACCCATCTGATAATCCATGGGATTGAAAATTCCAGAAAGAAGTACATAGACGCCTTACCTTCAACATATTGTTGTTGGTCTTCAAGATTTTGAATTCTAGGCGAACATTCCAACCATTCAGCATACATTCCTTTGAATGGTTCTGGAAGAATTGTTGGAGATGGACCAAAGAAACTCCACCAAATGATAAACCATGTTGAAATTTCTTTTTCCACAATTGTGCCAGCTATCTTGACAAACCATGAATGCTTATGCTGGTCATTCTCAAAATAAAATACCTTTGAGAAAGCATCCACGTAATCTCAGTATGAGTATTGTACTGGACCTTGTTGTGTTGATACCACATAGGACTTCAATTTATGTGTTGACAGTCCCCATTGCTCCGCATTGATTATGCTCTTGATTGAGATTTTGCTATAGGCAATATCTCTGGACATCATATCTGCTTTTCCATTTTTCTTGAAATGTTCAAAATCTGCAGACATGGTCTCCATGAGAATTTTCTCATAATGATGTCGAGTCTTATATGACTGAGCTGGAAGTGAAAACTCATCAAGATATTTTTGCATGAGTATCCATGGATCATGTTTATATACAAGATCCTTCTGAGAAATATATAGGATTATTTCCTGTTGAGATCCTTGAACATATTGTTGGGAATCATCCAATAATGTATTCAGAACTGAAGCGAAAGAACTTATATTTCTTTCTCCTGCCTTCTTCTCCAATTCATCAATGAACTTTATTGTTTCATCATAAATAGGAGAATTTGGATTGGGAAGGCGTATATCAAATTTTTGTGCCCTGAGTCTATTTCTCCGGACTTCTGCTTCTTCAACAGCAAATTCCAATGCTCTATTTGCATAGGAATAATCAGGGGCTTTATTTCCCCTCCCTCCACGACCACGACCACCAGAGACATATTTTCCCTGGGTTCTTCCTCCCCTATCAGGGGGTTGCATCACCCTGCAAAAATTCACGAGTGAGGAAATCAGGCAAAGTATTATTCTTTCCCTGAATAAATTTAATTTCAAAAGCAAATGGTGCCAACTGCGCTTGCCATAGCGAAAACATTTGTTTTGACACATCATGTTTAAAATCTTTTTGAAACATATATTTGGGAGATTGACAATCAGTTTTTATTAAAAACTTTTGATTGAGCAAATCATGTTGAAATTTCAAAACACATTTAAGAATTGCCAAAATTTCTTTAGCAACTGTTGCATAATTCTTCTGAGAATCATTCCATTTCCCAGAATGATAGCAAACAAGATATTCTTGTTGTGTCACCGGATGAACTTGTTTCAGAACTCCGCCAAAACCTATTTCTGATGCATCAATCTCCACAATTTTATACCATGTGGGAGTAGTAATCATGAGACAAGGCAACTGTTTGACCTTTGATTTGATCACTCTAACTGCCTCAGTATGACTTTCTGACCAAGGGGAAGGGGATTTCCTAAGTCTATCATATAAGATTGCAGTATCTGCAGCAAGATTTTTATAATAAGGCAGAATATAATTCAAACTACCTAAAAATCTTTGCAATTGATTTTTATCAGTCATCACATCAGGAAATTTAGATGCAAATTCAATACTTCTATTGAAAGGAATTATTTTTCCATCTTCAATAAAATAACCAAGAAATCTGATTTTTGATTTAAAGATTTCCATTTTCTTTTGGGAAACAACTAAACCATTTTTTATAACAAGGTTTTTAAAAATTTCCAAATGTTTCATATGAGTATTAATATCTTTTGAAAATATTAAGACATCATCAATATACACAACCATAAAATTATTATATGGCAGAAATATATCATTCATAATATGTTGAAATTCAGATGGAGCATTTTTCAATCCAAATGGCATAACATTCCATTCAAAATGCCCTATATGTACTACAAATGCCGTTTTGTACCTATCTTCTTCAACTACCTGTATTTGATAGTATCCATATTTCATATCAAATTTAGAAAATATACATGAATCCTGAACCCTAGTTATTAAATCATGTTTATTAGGAATAGGGTATCTGATCCATTTCAAAACTTTATTTAGAGGTTTATAATTGGTAACTAACCTGGGAGATCCTCTCTCAATTTCACTATGCTTATTTACATAGAAACCAGTACAACTCCAAGGCGAATGAGATGGTTTTATTCACCCTTTTTTAAGAAGATTATCTATTTCTTCCTTACAATATTCTAGCTCTTGACTATTCATCTGACAAGGTCTAGATTTAGTTGGAATTTTTGATTCATCAAAACCATCTATATATGGTAAAGACACTATATGTTTTTTCCTATTCCAAAAAGCATTTGGATGATCAGCACAAATTTCAGCCGAAAATTGATTATATATTAATTTTATTTTTTCTTGTAATTTTGGATTATTTAGCTGATCTTTCATATTAATAGTTAATATCTCCTGTTTTAGGAAATTTAGTTGATTTCCTTTAGCTTTGATTATATCAACCAATTAATTCAAAACCCTGGATACTGGATCTTTTATGAATTTTAATATTATTTCATTTTCTTCATAACTACCTATTATTCCACTAGTAGTTATTTCCTTTATTGGGAAAATTTTATGAAGGAAAGGAGTACCTAATATGACCTGATTTGTCATATTCCTAACTAGAACAAAACTAGTAGGGATACATTGCTTATCTTGACATATATAAGCTTTGGAAAGTTTATAGAAAATTTCCATTTTATCACCACTTGCAGAAGATAAGGAATGTGTGGTTTTTTCAAAATATTTAGTAGGAATTAATCCTTCCTGTATACAATTCAAATCAGCACCACTATCTATAAGTGCTTTCAGATCTTTCCTATATTCACCCTAAATTAAGAGTGTAATATTAACTAACCATTTTTGTAAGGTTATATATTCCATCTTGCCTAAATATGGTTCTAATTCAGTATTACTAGACTGTCCTGATTCCTGGATTTTATTTTTTCCCTTTTCAAGACTATCCAGCCTATCATTCATTATACTTAATTGACTCTTAATTTGAATATTATCCTGAGTCAAAATTTTTATTTCTTTTTTCAGGTTTTCAACTTCTATTTGAAGATCCTGTGCAGTTGTGATTGTAGGGGGACTTATATTTATCTTCTAGCCTACGTCTAACTTCCGTTAGAGTATAAGGAACAAATTTATGTTGTGAAGTTTCTATTTCTTCAATATCTTTATTTTTCCCTAAAGACTCTAATATTTTATTTCTAACTTCAGAATCTTTAATTATTCTCAATAGTTCAATGATATTATCATTGGTTAAAATAGTCAATTGCATATCTTTGATTTGAGAAAGTATATTATAATAATTATCTTCCTCCTCAGATTGTATGTTATTAATACATTTTTGACAATGTTTAGGATTGTCAGTTTCTGAATTATTAGATTCATCAGTTAATAGATCAATATCCTCACTGTATTGAGAGGATTGAGATATTTCAGAATCATACAGATTATCCTGATCTGATTCCACAGAAATAATCTGAAGAATTTCATTCTTAAGGTCTTTATCAATATCTAAGGCCTTAATTTTCTTCTTAATATAACTAGCCCTACAATTAGGTGCTATATGTCCTTTTCTACCACATTTAAAACAAGTAACTATTTTCTTAGGGGTAGAATTAGATTTCTTAAATTGTTTTCTGGCTATCTTCCTATCAGTTTTAGCCTTGATTCTCCTCTGATATCTAGGAGAAGAAAATCTATTCGGACTCAATTTTGGTTTATATTTGGGTTTTTTCCTAAGACTAGATTGTCCTACTTCAATTTCAAATTGATCACAGAATTGTCCTAATTGGTTTTTTTCTGTTAAATGTTGTTGTTTAATTTGTTGGTTAAGCTTAATTTCATTACATAAAGCTAAACCCTCTTGCATACATTTTCCAATAATTGTGCCATAAGTGAGACTATTATAATCAATGGCTGATATTTCTCCCGATCTAAGAGATTTTTTAACTCTTTTCGCAAATAAATGTGGAAGACCATCTATAAATTTAGACTTCCAATGAGGTTGATTAGCCTTAGGTAATTCCATAACCCTACTAAGGAATACATCCTTATACCACCTAAATGAAGTGAGGGTAGGACACTTAAGATTCATTAAAAGTGACCTAATATTCTCAGTATTTGTGGTAAATCTACCAGTGAAATGTTCACATATATTTAATGTGAGAGTATATACAACATCTTGAACATTTTGATTATTTTCCTGTTTTACTGCATTTAATATTACTGCTTTCTAGGTTGTATCAAGATAATTATCCCACCGGCCTTTTAATTGACTAGTAAACCCTGAAATTATCATAAGGGCAATACTTTTATCTGTATTATCATATTGTTTACAGATAGTAGAATACATCATCATTCTATGAATAGTATTATATATTAGTTGATCAGTTAGACCATCAATATTCCACTCATATATAGTTTTCCCATTATAATAAGTTTGTTCATAAGTGGCTTCCTCAAACAATATATCTTGAGGTATCAGTCTTGGATAATAAAATTTTTGTTGAACAGGTTTTTGGGAATATTTATTATTAAATCCTTTTAATTTATTTAAAGTTTCATTAACCAATTGTGGTTGATTAATATTATCAATCAATTTTGGAACTTCTTCTTCTTGATTTATAACATTTAATTTAAATGATTTGAATTTATTATCAAGAAGTTTTTCCAGTTCACTCATATTTTCAAGTTTAAAATTTTTTATTTCTGGTGGAGGTTGAATTGGATTAGATTTTATTATCTTTTCTCCACTAGATTCAGCTTTAGATTCATTAAGTGATTTCTTAATGTCTTCAATAGCCATATAAGCTTTTAATAACCTATTATTAAGAACTAAAATTTGTTCTCCTAAGGCTACTAAATAGAGATTAGCAAAATTATTTTGTTTAACCACATCATTTATTTGTTTAATTGTGGCTTGCAAAGTTTCATTTTCTTGCATATTTGTAAAAGCGTTAGCATATAATCTAACCCTATCTTTTTCCATGATTATGGGTTGATTAGTTGGAGGATACGTTGATTCAACTTGTTCTCCAGATTTTAATTTCCATATCCTATCTAAGACATTATATGTTGTCCTAAATAGTTTTTTAAAAACCAAGGAATAAAATCTCTAATTTCATTAATCTGTTCTAAATAATTATAGAACTGATCCTGTAGTATTGTTCTCTCTGCTACAGGTATATTCTTAGCAAACCAGACTCTAAAGTCTTCATATATAGGTTTTTGAAACTCAGCTTGTATTTGTTTCCTAGCTGGGCTCCCTGGACTGAAATCAATTTTGATTATCTTATCCATTAACTCGGAAAATTAAGTTCTGACTCAGTTATTTCTGGTCTAAACTCGGGTTATTTTTCAGGATTTTTATATATCCCTTCAACTATATTTTCTGGATTAATTTTCAGACTCTCAACTCTACTTCCTAGAGTCTCTTGGTCTAAAGATTTAACTGATTTAGAGGATGAACTACCTACGGTATTTGGTAACTCAACTCTATAATCTATAGGTGAAATATAACTATGACTAGAAGATCTAGAATACCTAGATGTTCCTAATCCTAAAGTACTAGATTCTGTACTTTTTCTATGAAATTGTATTTGAACATCACCAGTGGATGTCTGGATTGTATTCACCAAATCTTCATTAATTAATGGTGTTGCTGGAATGATTTTCTCAGCTAACCATGTTTCAAGAAAGTTTATTTGATCCCACCTAATAGATCTACGAGTTGTTATTTTAGATCTATTAAAATTGGTTTCAAATAAGATTGTTTCTTGTTGATTAGTATTCATCAACTTACACTTGGGATTCAAAGTATATAAAGGCTTAAAATAAACTCTATAATAGATACAAATAACTTCTATACTTGGCAAATAATTATATCCATGCGTCTTCACATATAAAGTTAACGCATCAAGAATATTAACATCCGACAAAGATAATTGTAAATTCGGATAAGCATTAAAATAAATTGGTCCATGGGCTAAACTAGATTCCATAATACCCATGAGAGATTGACGCCAATTCATATTACGAGCATCACGTAAAATAGCCAAAAATGATTCAGGCAAACCAGATAAAGTAAGAGGTTTAAATGCAACCTGAACGAGTCCAATATGCAAAAACTTGTATTCTGATGTATATGCATCAAGATCATCTTGACTAAGTAATTTAATAGTCAATTCATCATTATGGATGGGAACAGATTCTTCACAGGTTTTAACAATTTGTCTAAAACCTATTTTATCAAAAGTACCAAAAGAAAATATCATCCTAGGTTCTAACCCCTGGCTTTTTAAGACCACCAAAGGTCCCCAAAAGGGCTAGAATATTTGCCTCTCGACAGATAGCAACCTAACACCAGGATTTTTAAAACCACTTAAGGTCCCCTCACGTGTTAGGGTCCCCTGGGGGTAAGAGCCAATGCTTCGCCTCGGTCACACTGTGAGAACCCCTCATGGAGATCCGGGGAAACCGGTAATAGACACATCTTTTACGCCTCTAACCCCTGGCTTTTTAAGACCACCAAAGGTCCCCAAAAGGGCTAGAATATCTGCCTCTCGACAGATAGCAACCTAACACCAGGATTTTTAAAACCACTTAAGGTCCCCTCACGTGTTAGGGTCCCCTGGGGGTAAGAGCCAATGCTTCTCCTCTGTCACACTGTGAGAACCCCCCATGGAGATCCGGGGAAACCGGTAAGATGAATTAGTATTTATCATAATCTTCCGAACTATAATTCTCAGAAGTAGAATATTCTTCAGAATAGTCTGAACTAATTTGTTCTTCTGTTTGAATAACAATATTAATCAATTTTGATTGCAAATTATCATCAATTTTTAATTTATTGATTTTATCATATTTCTTTTTTGCCCAACATCTATATGTTGAATGACTTTGTTTACCACAAAATTCACGTGGTTTATGTTTATTTTTCTTCTTTGGTATATATTCCCCATTCTTTTTTGCTTCAGTTATACGTAATTTTTTAGCTTCAAATCTGAGCTGTCTTCTTGCTTCTTTCTTTTTATAGAAATTTTCTGATCTCTTTTTCTTTTTATATATTTTCTTTTTATTAGAGAGATCGGTCTCTGTTTTAGATTCTGAAACAACTATATTTTCTGGATTAATTTTCAGACTCTCAACTCTACTTCCTAGAGTCTCTTGGTCTAAAGATTTAACTGATTTAGAGGATGAACTACCTACAGTATTTGGTAACTCAACTCTATAATCTATAGGTGAAATATAACTATGACTAGAAGATCTAGAATACCTAGATGTTCCTAATCCTAAAGTACTAGATTCTGTACTTTTTCTATGAAATTGTATTTGAACATCACCAGTGGATGTCTGGATTGTATCCACCAAATCTTCATTAATTAATGGTGTTGCGGGAATGATTTTCTTAGCTAACCATGTTTCAGGAAAGTTTATTTCATCACACCTAATAGATCTACGAGTTGTTATTTTAGATCTATTAAAATTAGTTTCAAATAAGATTGTTTCTTGTTGATTAGTATTCATCAATATACACAACCATAAAATTATTATATGGCAGAAATATATCATTCATGATATGTTGAAATTCAGATGGAGCATTTTTCAATCCAAATGGCATAACATTCCATTCAAAATGCCCTATTGGTACTACAAATGCCGTTTTGTAACTTTATTTAGAGGTTTATAATTGGTAACTAACCTGGGAGATCCTCTCTCAATTTCACTATGTTTATTTACATAGAAACCAGTACAACTCCAAGGCAAATGAGATGGTTTTATTAATCCTTTTTTGATATATATATATATATATATATATATATATATATATATATATATATATATATAGGTACACGCACATTTTGTGTGTGCGCGCATTAAGGTGTTGGAAGGTCAAATTGTAGGTAAAGTGCGTAGGGAATGAGGTGCGGGTGTGGACGTCTAGCAGTCCATATCGGATGGAACGACACGAAAAAAAGAAAGAACCACTAAAGGCCGGCGTTACTTATTTATGCGCCTCACACGATCACAATAAGAGCCGTAACCAAGTCAAAATATAACGAATCTTTTCTTTATCATACCTTTTACAATCCTTTGGTCCAGAAAAATGATTACAAGAATTTAAGGTCATCACAACAGAAGTTTCATGGATGGGAACAACATCAAGTGATTACAAACAGGAGCTAGCACTCGTTTTGATTAATTTTTTCTAAAAGTATCTATTCTTATAACTTATATATATATATATATATATATATTTTTTTTTTAAGAAGTTAAAATTTTTGATTCTTGAAAAAAGTTAAATTTAAATTCTTTTTAAGATTTTAGTTTTTCTAAATTAATTCAATTACTTATTTTAAAAAATATTTTTCATAAAAAATAAAGAAAAACAATTCAAATGGACCCTTAATCAATAAGAACGCCTTGCAAAACTTTTGCAGGTGTTTCTTTTTATGACAATGAACTCACCACTGCATTAATTGATCCACATATAATTGAAAACCTCGCCAAATAGTTAGTCTATCCATACTTTTAAACAAGGGTTGACTAATATTTATGATGCACATAAAGGGATTAGTCTTATTTATATTGAGTAACACTTAAATACTGCCTCTATTGTTTTTTTTTTATTTTAAATTTTGCATGGTCAAAATTTATGTATATGATAAAATTCTGTTATGTAGATGAGAGTTATGACAAATTTTAATTGGAAGTAAAAGGATAATATATAGCAAAATTCATATTTCAATTACCTACCATGACTCAATATATATGAAAATAAAAGTGAAAAAACGAAATAAAGAAAGGAAGCAAGGGAACCTCTATTTGCCAAATCCGATGAAGAGAATCCGGTGGCAGTGATCAACAGTGAAAGGAACTGTACCAATATAATAGAATAAGAGAGTGTAACTTAGTAGTGGTACCCTCACTTGAGACTTATTATAGATCTCAAGTTTGAGTTATTATTAGGATATAAATAAAGAACTGCTATAGATCCTCTTTAAAAAAGAAGAAGAAGAAGAAAAAAGTATTTTCAAATGTTGCAGTTGGATCATCATCCATTGATTAACCCTAAATGGTGCTCGAAAAATATCTTGTTTTTCTTTATTGTGCTTCAACACTTGGTAGTTACGATTCTTGAAGACTTTTATTTTTTAGCAAAATAACGTGTTAGTCCCTTATCTTTTTAATTGAACCTTTTAGTCATTTGGTTGTATCTCTATTGTTGCCGTTAGTCTATTTTCAAATTTTCGTTTAATTTTCACTGTTATTCAATGAATAGTACACGCACGACACGCGAGGATAACAACTAAAATTGGACAGAAATTCAAAAATGAACTAATGACAATAATGAAGTTAAAACTAAAAGATTAAAAGATTCAATTAGCAAGATAAATGACCAATGCGTCATTTTGTTAAAACATAAATGCCTATAGGCGTAATCCAATACATATATGTAGACAAAGAAAGAGTTGATGAGTAAGATATGTATATTATATTATAGTAATAGCATGGTCTCCTGGGATGCACGGATTTTGATATTCGTTAGAAATTATCAAATTTTATAATTAACAATGTTAAAAATTGCAAATCAATAAAAGCAATAAAATAAATATTTTTCTATCATGCCATGTATAGAATTATATATTAATATTATCTTTTCAGTTTAAAAATATGAATATAAAATTGAATTTGAAAGTTTTAATATATATATATATGTATGTATGTATAATTTTAATTTTCTTTATATAATATTAAAAAAAGTAATACAAACTTGAACAAAAAATTATGTAAAAATAAATAAAACTTTTTTAATGAACATAATGAAAAAATTATTTATTCCTATTTTTTTTGTAAATGATTAGAATTAAAGTTGATTATTCTATCTTAATAGCATAGTTGTAATCTAATATATCTACTCTAATTTTACATATAATTAGCAAAGATAAATAAAAATGATGTAAAATAAAAATTATGTAAAAAAATTCTTAACGAACACAGTGAAAAAAATAAAATAAAATACTAAAAGATAAAGATTAAGATTACTGGGTCAAAAAATTTAACCAAAAAAATATAAGAATTTATATTAATAAATTAATATTAATATATGAGTTATATATACTTAAAATTTCCTTTTAATGATACATGCCCCTCCAGAGATTCTCTTTTAATAATAGTAATAATGATGATGATATTATATTATATAGAATATGATAATGTTAGGGAGATTGACCAAAATATTATTTTATGGAACCAATTATTGACTTTCAACATGTACCTTTATGTTTTAATCAAAATGTTATTGTAACTTCGTCCTTTTGTATCATCAAATTCAAATCTATCTCAGCCTAATGAGTAATGACCTCAACATTGAATATAATAATAATACTGCAAGAATAACTTATTTTCTTGAAAGTAAGTACGTGACATATATTTGTGCAGGAAATGAATGTCATTGGTAGAATTAGACATATCTGGAGTCCATTTAGCAATTAAGGTACGACTGAAGGTGATTGAATTACTTTCAATTTTCTGGATACTCAACAATAACAATAACAATAACAATTGGTAATTTTTAATCACACTAGGGTTTTGGTACAGTAATGGTAACGAGTCAAGTGAAATTTAATTTATCTAATTCTTTTACGATTAATGAATTTGTCATCTCTAAATAGTAGTGAACCTTGGATTGAAATTTTGGGGGCCACTTAAAAATAAGTACAAAATCATCTAGTATAGTGACATATCTCTGCTAAAGTACTCCTCGGCATTTTTTTTAATCTTTGAATTTATCAATGATTGAATCCGAATCAAAAAGTTTAGCAATTTCTATTTCAATATAGACAACTAAGTGTCTGTTTGGCTTTTGTGAGATTCCAACTATTAAGCATTAGAGCTTTTAGTAATAAAGCTTGGGTTAGAAGTGCTATTGAACACAAGTTGTTAACTATTTGGCTTTGTCTTGTTAAAAGTCCTGTTTAGTGTTACTAAACCTGTTTGGCCTATTACTAGAAAAGTGTTGTGAACTATAATAAAAAGGACAAATCTAATGCTGTTAAGGTTTTTGGTTAATAAAGTATTTATATAATGGTTGGCAGAAACTCCTTTTAACAACAAAATTAAGTAAAAAAAGATAAATATGAGAAAAATAAAAAATAAAAAATATCTAAAAATAAAAGAAATTACTAAAAAATAGCAAAATAAAAAATATAATTATATATTATTTAAAAATTTAACATGTTTGTAACAAATTCATAATAACAAAATGTGAAAATGAGTAAGAAACTATTAAAAATTAAAACATGAAACCCCTTGTCAATTACTCATATCATGTACCAACTTGTCCCTAATACAATCACGTAAGATCTCCATAGCCTTTTGAGTGCTCTCAAATCTTCTTCTGCAACAATATCACGTAGTTCAATTTCTTCTTGTTCATCATCTTCCTCTTGCTTTATAATTTCCATCTCTGCATTTGCATATACCACATGTCTTCTAATGTAGTTAAGAATAGCCATACTACATATAACAAGTTGCACTTGTGTGTCATAAGAATATTACAGCATGGTACGCAAAATTTTGAATCGTTTTTTCCAAACACCAAGCATCCTTTCAATTGTTAGTTCTCAAACTAGAGTGATAATAATTGACAATTTAATTATGATTTATGAATGTTGCTGATTGTTGGAAATCAAGAATGTGGTGTCTCTCGTTTTTTTAAGGTCTTAAGAATCTGAGTAGCATTAAATAACCGGCATCCACAAGATAATATTTTCCTACAAGTAAAAAGATATATGAATAAAAAGAAACTATGAAAATAAATGAAATGTCATTAAATAATTACCTGTAGGTGGTTTAGGAAATCCAAGATTATCTTCTCAAAGAGCTCCCTTAAGCAATATATTATCATGTGCAATTCCTTCCCATTCAACCCACGCAAATATGAAACACATCCCAATCACATACAACCATCACATTTTGAATTGGAATTCCTTTTCTTCCTAGATATCGAATAAGGTTATGTGATTCAGCAACAACAAGAACATGCATACCATCAAGAGCACCAATGGCATTTTTTAAATATGGATCGTACCCACTGTCTTCTTTTAACTTAGGATGTATTCCTAAAAATATTAGATCCTTTGGCTTGATTTCATCAACCGATAGAGCAATGCAAACATTCAAGACTAAATGAAAATGTCTATTAATGTTTTTTGTAGGATGTTGAAATCACTCTTGAAGTTGACAATTACTTGATCTATTTCTTAAGGAATATAAGAATATCCCAACCATCTCTTGAATATTGACCCCTTTAGTTGGTTTCAATCCATATTTAGTAGACAAGTCACTATACAATTTAAGAAATACGTCAATAGGCATTCTCAAATTTTCATAGCATCCTTTCTCATGTCCTTCTAAAATTTTAGTCATCTACTAGTGTGTTGATAATATTGAAGTCCTACATGGTTGTTTTATACAATATCCGAGATAATATTGTCCTATAATAATTCCTCCTGTGATTGCTGGTAAAAGAAAATTAAAATGATCTTCATTTGTCTTCTTTATGATCTTTTCATTATCATCATCTTTCAATTCATAACTACTAAAATTCATCTGTAATTAAAAAATAACCAAACAGAATATTACATATTAAATGACACTATATCAATTCTTAATAATGAAGTATTTAGTAGTGTGATATGTGTATCGAGTTTCACACCCGTAAGCGTACGGATCGTTTGTGGTATAGTGGATTCGAGTACACGTATCATCTCCACGGGAGGCTGCCTTAGTTTAGTCTCTATGTGCTCGGGTGCCTCAAATTAGCTACGCGCGTGTGTGCACTTACTTTAGGATGGAAGGGAGCTCGGAAAAAGGAAAATAAAAAAAACTAATTTATAGAGGCACTTAAAAGAGCCAAACTAAGGAAGGAAACACTAATAAAGAAGAAGGGGACCTAGGGCGATTGCATTGCAACAAGACTTGGGCTATGATAATGGATGAGGTCTGACTAAGGCTTGGGACTTCTATTGCCGTTGTGTTGATCGAGGGCTCTCTTAACCAATACTAGTGGTTTAACCCGTTAGCTGGGTTTAAAGCTAAGGGCCAATTCCTCCTAGCCTACGCAATCCATGCTTAGAACTTATCCTCTTGGCTGGATTTAAAGCCAAGGACAAGTACCTAAACACTACGTGACATTAAGGCTCGATTAACCAACACTAATGTGGGTGAGGGATACTCTAGTCTAGATTAACTTATC
Organism: Cordia subcordata; assembly: GCA_028554755.1. Taxonomy (NCBI): domain Eukaryota; kingdom Viridiplantae; phylum Streptophyta; class Magnoliopsida; order Boraginales; family Cordiaceae; genus Cordia; species Cordia subcordata. Next base: position 11,753,233 of record JAPTOF010000010.1, on the reverse strand, counting down.
CGCTTGGCTGGATTTAAAGCCAAGGACTAGCACCTAAACTCGACTAAGCATAGCATGTAACCTATTAGCTGGATTTAAAGCTAAAGCCTACTCTACTAAGCAAAACCATGAGATTAAGCACAATCACGTCACCCATATAAGTAGATAAGCGCATTTGAAGCACAAATAATACATGCATATTCACTTAGGCATTTTAACAAACACATAGACATGTTTGATTTCCAATACATAGACATATTGAATCATGCCATAAATTTATGTAAACAAACATGTAGTAAGGGCCAAAGATCTACACAAATCCATTATTCAAAGCCCTAATCTAATATACAACAACAATCAACCCTCAATCTAGCCTAATCTAGGAACATATTTACAAGAAATAGGGAAAGAACAAGAAGAACTTCCCTAAATTCATGCTTCTAAATCTATACAAATCCTTCAAATCTTTGTTTAATGCTTCAATCCTAGCTTGGTATAGGGTTTAGATGGTGATTTAAGGTGTTTTGTGAAGTGGGTAAAGGGTTAGGGTTTATTGGGATTTTAGAAAATAAAGTTCCTACCCCTAAAATCAGCTGAAACGAGCTTTTTATGGATTTGTTCAGCACACAGTCGGTCGACCTAGTTGGTCGACCAACTCCTCTTTCTTGCTCGACTGGCTTCAATCATGATGCTCTCTGGAATGGCCGGTCGACCGGCTCCTTGAGGAACTCGACCAGCTTAAATTCTTTATTCTTTCAACCGGCTCTTCTTCTAAGTTGACCGGCTAGATCAGAATGATCCATTCTTCATTCCTTTTGTTCCGGTTTTCATTCATTAGCTCATTTCTTCCTCGTGTAAGCTTGAACCCTTCCAAAACACTCATAAAACGTGAAACATAGCACTTAGTGTAGTATTTATGCATCAAAATACATTATTTACAAATATAAACAATTATGCATAAACTCTATACTAAATACACTCAATTATGCTGTAAGCACCTCTAAACATGCATGTAAAAACTAGATACAAGCATGCACAATTGACACACATCATAGTGCATCCAAGAATAACTACCATAATTCATATAAAAATAATAATAATAAATCAATAAATCCAAACAATTATTGAACTGTAGAATACATGCAAAAATGAACAATGAAACCTAATAGTATATCCATAAATCCAAACAATTATCATAATAAATTAATGTTGTCTCTACCTCTGAAGCATTTTGTGTAGCCACTATACTTGAATATCAGGCTCTTCCAAAGCCTATAACAATCTCACGATTTGTCTCCTTTAACATCAACATGCAAGCATCAAAATGTAATTCAAATCCCAGTTCAAAACTGGGCAAAGTCCTATGTAACTCATCACCGATTGCACACTATAATGATTAGTTGATGTAGCCATAGTGGTTGTCTCATTAGTTGAAGACTTGTATTGTGTTCTTGGCAAAGTCTACTAGCTCTTGTAGTTGTTGTGATATCTACACAGCAATGCGTAGTAGTGCTGCTATAATTTTTCTTTGCTTTTTACTTTGTCTATCCTTGTGAACTAGTTCCTTCTACAGGCAAACTATTCTCCATGTCAGTGTTATCTAATCCAAGAACCCTATCTTCAGAATCCTTTTTATTCCCGCCTTTACACCCTTTTCACTCTCCCCTATGTCATTCTTAGAAATAACATGCATTGTTTGATAAGACAATGGAGTAAATGCATGTTCTCTAGTTACCACTACATCCTTAAATAAGATGTCCATATCATTAGCCATAAACAAGCCACTCTCCCTAAACTTAATAATGTCAAGTATTTTTTGCATGTCGAAAATCAGTACTTAATTTTACGTAAGGCTACTCTATTAACTTAATAATTACTAATATTTTAAATTACCTGTATCTTTCTCTCCCACGAATCATTATTCACATCAATTTTCTTCTTTTTAGCATCCCATCCAAGACCAATCTCTTTACTTATTAGTCTATTCCAAACTTATCATTGTGCCTTAAGGTTGTCCCACTTGTTTTTTAATTGCTTGTACTGGTAGTCTTTCCAATTTCTGCATTAAACATAGTAATCACATTTCTCCATTCAGTCCTATTGAAATGGATTCCTAGCCTATTACCTACTTGAACCTCATCCACACAAATTCTTATGAATTTCTCCAATGATCGTTCATCCTAGAATGCCTTCTTTTCTGACTTTCATCTTGTTAGAAAGAATTAGCAATTGCTTTCTTTGGTGCCATTAGTCTAGGCAAGAAAAATAAAATTTAAATAATCAACTTCACATTTTAAGCAAATAAGAAAACATATAGGGGTACCTTGATATTTTTCTTGGGGTGATATTTTTCTTGTTTGCTGATTTGTCAAACATGTAGAAGACAAAATTGAAATCATAAAATTCAAATAAAAAGCATAAAACAATCAAACAAGAGATAATTTTCTGGAGTTAAATAAATATTAAATAATAAACAATATTGACAGCCATCATATATAGTGACATCTAACATCTAAAGCAAATGCATAATGTAATCCATCAGCATTGAACAAAGACATAGAATGGACGACATTGTTTATTGTTGAAAGTCAAAAAAGTTGGTTATACCAATCATTAAAAGAAGACTTCAAGGAGTCTAGTTTCCATTGAAAGTTGAGATTGCTTTATCTTGCTTGAATTCTATTTGTTCTTTTTCAATATGATTAGGATTAGTTGTTTAGCACTTGCTACATAATTTATCTACACATTGTATTTCTAAATATCCACTTACATTGGGTCATCCAGGTTTGGATGATTTCGGCCAAGAACGAGGTGCGAAGTTAGCAACTAATGTGAATTTTCTTAGTCTAGCTAAAATTATATAAGATGCCCAAAATTATATATGTCATCATATAACAATATATTCCAGTGCATGTTCTAAATTAATTAAAGTGAACCAACTAATGTGAAATTATATGTACATAGAGGGAGTATTTAATTTTCATGCTGCTAAAGTAGTCCATTGAAAATCAAAAGTGTAAATCTAGAGGAAAAGTCAAACTTCAAAACAGTACGAAGTGAGAATGACTTTCTAAGAAAGAAACAAGGGGAAAGGGAAAAAAAGAGCAAAAGGACTTGGATTGTTAGACAACTCTTGGCTGATGTTAATTAAAGAATACAATAATGAATTTTTCTCAAGCTTTTTTTTCCTTTTTAATTGTAGATTAAAGTTAATCCTAAGGTATTGCTTCTCAAAATGGCACCTCAAGATCATGCTTGATCAAAATAAAAATAATTAATATTGCTAAAAGATTGCAAATAAAATTTCCATATGCACAAACATTAGGGAAAAAAAGAAAAAGAGAAAGCAAACTTGCTTATGACAACATAAAAGACATGATCAATTTTCTATTTGGACAAATAAACATCATCTGCAGCTTCATACGAGGAGGATTGTCTCTGAATCACCATTCAATTAATAGTCAATAAGAAGCGTAACTAACATATTATTTCAAGACTCAAATAAAAATAATAGGTTGAACAGCAATACTGATGGATTATTTAGCGGCTCAAATAAATAACAAATGTTTTTGTTAAAAAATATTGAATACTTGTAGATGATGGAGGAGTGCAGAGAGAGACATGAGCATTGTTCCGAGAGTTGAGAAAAAAAAAGTTGTTTTTAACCTAATAATTGAGGGCAATGCTAGATTATTGGAAAATATGGAAGGGTGTTTTTGAGAGAGAAAAAAAGAGAAATAGCTTCATGTATATTTCAAAAACAGCTTCGTAACTCACTTGAAGAAGCCTCCCAATTGATTTTCTCTGTTATGTTTACCTTCCAATGGCTTGGATATGTAAAACTATGTACATACTGGGCAAGCACTATATAAACTCACCTGAGGATTAATTTAGGCTAATGTGTGTTTTAAGTGCATTATGTGAGAAATTTCTTGTGCACCTAAAACTAAAATGTAGAGAGGCACAAATAGGTCTTGGCATAATGCTATTATTAATAGTGTATGACAACTGTAAATGGGTAAGGTTCTTGAAACATTCTTGTTTCTAATAAAGTCCCTACCTTTTCTAGAAATGGGATTTTCCTTATAAATAAGGTCATGCAAAATATTCTATCCTTTCTCACATAAAATATTCAATTCTATGTGGGGCCTAATTATTCTATTGAGATACCTATAAGTTAAATAAGGAAACTTGGATTAAAAAAAAAAATCCTCTTTCTTCATTTCTAACTTATATCTCAATCAAGCAATCTATATATTCAGCCTTTCTCAATTAATTACATCCTATTGGAATTATGACTGGTGAATGGACCAAAAGACATAATTACCTTGGCTGCCAAAATGATTAAAATTTCCTCGCCACCACTTTGGCGACACTAAGGTCATTTTAACCTCAGTCTATTTTCACTAAAAGACCAAATCCACACTCCAAGGATAATTACTATTTAAGTAGGAGTTTGTCACATGAAATAACCTTTGTTTTTTTATCAAATGAGCGAAATGACCAAAACACCCTTCTATGTATGCCTATAGTCAAAGTCAGTCCTTTCATGTACCATTACCTCCGAGACTACATCTGCAACCTCAGAATCTCTAGACCAAAGAGTGATCATCCACTGGTCACAACTAAATGACCGATATATCATTTAAGGGTAATATCACTATATCTAGATTTAAATGATCAATAGGATAAATCTAAGGGGGCACATAGACGCTACTATTACATATACATGTCCCAATTAATTAGAACACATCACCTAGTGTAAGTGGTGAACAATTTTATCAAACAAGACCTCTACTCATGGTATATCAAAGCATTGTACCCTAAATTCGTTAGTTTATTCACATATGCTCAAGATTAAGAGCATCGATCTCTCGAAAGCTGTGAGTATTGTGTCTTTTATCTGTGATGGCACAGTTCCCAAGAAGATATGCTCACAGTAATCCTATACAATGCATGACACACACTTTAAGAGCGAAGTTCTGAAAGACCCTCCAATGACTTAGGTAGGCCTGCCACTATGGGAGACTCACCACTATAGCATTGTCTCGGTACAGTGCCCAACATTACTATCTGACTATGGACCAATTTATGATATATCTAAAACTAGACTTGGACCTTCTAAACGTCTAGTCTCACTACCCACCATTGGTCTAATCATTGGAACTTTACACAATGTATCACATATATACACTAAAGATAATGCATGTAAAAGATGGTCATATGAATACATACAGTGATCAATATCTAGTTCAATTTCCATGTACAAGTGGTGTGTAGGGCATACAGTCCCAACAATCTCTCACTTGCACCATGTTAAACTATGTGCTCGTAGACTGTTAGGTCCTAAATGTTCCTTAATTTCATAGCAATTTGTGTTTAATCTTTGGATTATATACTTCTTTATTGGTGATATTTTGTGTGTTTTGCATATTTATACTTGGAAGAGGCAAAGGAAGCAATATATATGGACTTAGGGAGCTTTTGGGCACAAATTAAGCTGTGAAGGAATTGACGTGACCATTAGACGTGACCACACCAGGAGCTTCTCGAGAATTGTTGTCAACAAATGTTTGGAATATATTTTGGAGATTTCTTGAAGAGGAATTAAGTGCTTAATGATGTAATTTGAGTCTAGAAGGAAAAAAAAATTATTTTGGAAGAAGTTTATTTCAGTTAGGACATGTTTTTATGCGACTTACCTCATCTTTTAGGTTAACATTAAAGAGTTACTATATTAGTTAGGAACCCTTAGGGTTATATTATTCCTTAGTGTCTTCACAAGGATTATTCCATTATTCAGTTTTATTTTCTAGTAATATTATTTTTCTCTTAGGCACCCCATGATGTATATGGATTGCTAAACATCTTCATCTAGCCAGAGAATAATTCTAGTTTGAGATTTCTCATAATCTGTGAGATCTAATTGATTTTTATTCTCTCGTTTATTTTTCGGTATTTATATGTTTTCTGCTTTAGGAATTAATACAATTGTGTGATTGTTCAATTAGGGCCCAATTGTTCAATTGTTAGATAGTAGGTGACTAATTAATTAGATAATTAATCTAATTAAAATAGTGGTGAATTGGGTTCCCTGGAAAACATATAATCTAACTGAGCAATTGTCGCGAGAGAATTGACTTTTAGAATTAGGTCGTTCTAGAACTATAGTGTTGCCTTTAGATAGACTCTATGGGCATCTCCATGGGTTAGACCGTTTAATAGGTAAAGGTAGTAATTGGGGAGAGAGTGCGGAGTTCTTGAATTGCTACCGACGCTGAAAGGAAGGATTAGACTGTTAGGCCGTGCTGACGACCATAAATAGTTTATCGAGAAAACAAGAGTCAGCCTTGCATCTGGGATCGGATTTGTAGGCCCAAGTAAGAATTATACCCTAGGCTAGATTCTATAACACTTGGATCTCTTTAATTATTACATCTCTAATTTTTGTTTGCAATTTTAGTATTAATTTCATAATTCATTAATTTACTGTCTCATTGTTTTCTATTGGTGTAACCTCGTCTACGATGACTGTCAATCTTTATTTTTCATATTTATATTTTCTTTGTTTGTTGCATTAAACCCCCCGACCTTCGTAATTCACTTATTTGATGGATTTGGTATAATTTTATAATTGTTACACGATCTCTGTGGGTTAGACCCAACTCATCACTTGCACAAATTACCAAAGATGTAGGCGAAAAGCTGAAACACATGAAACTGTGTGTTTATCATTACATCTTCCTTGTGTTTAATTCTTCATTCTCACACCACAATTTCTAACATTAAATGTTCACAATTCTAATACTTTATGTTCAAAACTTTTAATCATTTATAATTTTATACAATATATTCATAAGTTTAATTCACTACTTCTACACTCTATGTTCAAAAGTTTTAATTATAGATTCACAATTGATAAACTACTTGCTCACAACTCATTAAGATTTGTTTACAACTTGTTTTAAATTTTATATTTCATGAGTTTATACCATATTTATAATTTTTGTATTGTATGTTCGCAATAATTGTATTCTCCTTTCACAACTCTTATATTATATATTCATAGAATATATGGTGTGTTTACAAAATTTTATTATACGTTCATACATTTATGAGATTGATTTAGGGAAAAGATCAAATACATTATCGGTGTTGTTTTCCTTCAATGGAGCTTTAGCTTTAGGATTATAAGATTTCTACCAATTCCATACACACTTCCTCATCGTCGTCCTTAACAATTCAATCATTCTCAACAAATTCTTTTACAAATGTAGCTGCAATTAAAACATATATACACACACATGTCATAGATATGTACTATATGCATGTACACACAAACACATAAGTTGTATATATACGCAAACATCTCATATAATGGGGAGAGTGATAGAGAGAGGAAAAAGACAAAGAGAGAAAGATGAGAACTATAACTACACATACATATATATACTGTTGATCTTATTGGTTTAATTTGTTTTGATGATGCCATAATTGTACCTTGTTAATTGCTCTCTGAATAATTGCACTTTGTAAATTGCTACTATTATATCTTGTATATGTTAATTACAATAGCTTAAGCTAGCAAAAGGTTTGATGAATATGGAGCATGAAGACTATGAAGATCTCTTGAAGAATCAATTCTTGGTCTTTAGCTTTGTTAAGTTGATCTTAGTACATAAGTAAATATCTATGAAGCTAAAAAACTAAGATATTGCATGCATATATCTTGATCTTTCTTCTAAATACCTATCTACATTTGCCTTCAAAAAACTTTTCTTGCAAAAAAGTCAAGTTTTAAAGTCCATAGTTTGCACTATGGAGCTGCGTTCACTATAGCAATCTCAATTGCATTAATATTTGTTACTTTAATAAATCTATATGCTCATATATATGTAAATATCAGTATAGCTTTGCAGTAAAAGATACTATTCTGTGTATAGCATTTATATTATTAATATATAAGCATTTTGGTATAAGACTATTACCCTTTAGATAATAGCCTTGCATGCAAAAAGTCTTTTTTCTCAGAAAATCTTGATTCCAATCTTGCATTTATTGTTTGGAAAATAAGTTGGTATTAGCATTTATTATTGAATTGATCTTATATGCACAAAGATTGTCTTGAGCCGTAAAAATTTTTGCAGAAAAATGCTACTTACTGTTGATTAGATGTTAGCAACTTTTTGGTAAAAAGTAAAACAGCTTTTTTAGTCTTTTTTTGCTCCTACCGGCTTACTTAGCCAGTCGACTGGCTTTGCATTCCAGTATTAACAGAAAGCTGTGTTACTCTACCGGAAGAGCCTACCGGTCGATTGATAGAGTGTTCTGGTAAGGCCTTTTGGCCTCTGGAACTACTATAACACCTAGGGGGTCGACTGGTAGTATGCTTCGGTAGTCCCTCTGTGTTGTTTTAAAAAAATTGACCATTGGAAAACTTGTTTTTTTGGCTTATAAATACATCCTACTCCTCCCAACTCAAAAACAACTTGTTCAAAAACATCTCTCATAGCTCTCTTGCATTCAATTTGCTTCATCTATTGCAATCTTGCTTTATTAATTGCAACCTTCATTAATTGCATATCATTGGCATTTAAGAACAAGTTTTCTCTTGAGTTTCATTAATTGCTTATCTACTTAGAGCAACATAGGAAGGTTTAAATACCTTTGTATTCTTGCTCATAAGAAGTTCGTTGAATATCAAACACTTTTCTATTATATTGGGAGTGAATTTTTTTACTCTTAGGTAGCATAGGTGTGAGGAACCATTCTCAAGAGTGAAGGGTTGAAATCCTCAAGTATAGAGTTATACTTGTGGTCCTTGTGAAGAAGCAAGGGTTCTGATTATTGTTTTATGCTTCTACAACGTACTAAGTAAGAAGTCGATTCACTAGTGGAGTTTTCAAAACCCTAAGGGAAGACCTTAGGCAGTAGACTAGGCTCTCGGAAGTTCGAACCACTCTAAATCGCTGTGTTTCCTACTCTCTTTACTTTTCAAGTACTTATCTTGATTATTGCATGTGATTTTGGTTGAGATTGTTGTTAAGATTTTTAAGTTGTTAATTGTGCCAATAATCTAATTCACCCCCCTCTTGGATTCATTTTCTGGCAACACGTAGTATTAGAGTCAAGTGCTCTACATATTATTTGCTTTATTGTGTGATTTGACTTAATCGTCTAGAGCTAAAGATCATGGCACATGGAATTCAGGAAGGTCTTTCCACTACTAGGGTTCTATACTTCGATAGTACAAACTATGTATTTTGGAAAATTAGAATGAGAATATTTTTGCATGCCAATGATTATATTGCATGGAAAACCATAGTAAATGGACCTAGTATTCCATCTAAAGAGTTCAATGGTATAAAAGTTCCTAAACCAGAAGAAGAATAGGATAAAGATGATATAAAACTTGTTGAAGCAAATGCTAATGCCAGTCACTATCTTTACCTTGCTTTAGATCCTTTCGAATTCAACAAAATTATAAGGTGCACCACAACAAAGGAAATATGGGACCAATTAGAGGTCACTCATGAGGGCACAAATCAAGTTAAAGAGACTAGGATTAGCATGCTTGTACATAAATATGAAATGTTCTCTATGCTTCCAGATGAAAATATTAAACAAATGTTTTCAAGATTTATTGAAATTGTTAACTCTTTTAAGTCTCTTGGCAAGAATTATGAAAATACCGAACTCGTGAGAAAGCTCTTGAGAAGCTTACCAATAGCTTGGCTACCAAAGACAACAGCTATCAATGAGTCCAAAGATCTCAACACTTTACAATTGAATAAACTTGTCGGATCACTCATGATGTATGAATTGGAGCTCAAAGAGCTAGAAAGACAACCTAAGGTCAACAAAAACATTGCTCTCAAGGCCATACCACAAGAAGAGTCAACAAATAAAAATGAGAGTGAAGATGACGATGAAATGGCTATGTTCTCCAAATTCAAGAGATTCATGAGGAAGCAAAAGTTCAATCCAAAGAAGGGACAAAGGAGAGAGGTAAGTAAAGGTGAGACTAGTAAAGAATTAATTTGTTTTAAATGCAATAAACCTGGACATGTCAAAGCTAAGTGTCCACTTAGAAAGAAGGATGAAAAGAAATTCAAATATAAAACATTAAAGCCTACTTGGAGTGACTTGGAGTCAAGTGATGAAGAAGAAGACTCAGTTGTAGAAGATGTAGCCAACCTATGTCTCATGGCAAAAGAAGAAGATGAGATAAATCCAAAATATGTTTCTTGTGATGAAAATAGCTCTTATAATGAACTAGAAGAAATGTACAATGAAATACTTATAGAATTCAAAAAGGTAGTTAACAAAAATAAGGAGCTCAAGAAAAATGTTATATATTTTAAAAATCAATTGCATGATGCCTGCATTAAAAATGAGGACTTGAAAAAGAATTTGGAAAAGAGAAAAACCAACATTGATTTACATAAGGAAAATGAGGACTTAAAAGCAAAAGTCAATGATTTGGTAAATGTGGTTTCAAAATTTACAAATGGAGCCAAAAACTTAGATGCCTTGCTTGGACAACAACGATGTGTGTTTGATAGTTGGAATTGGATTTGATTCTTACTTAAAACAAAAATCCTACATAAAGTTTTTTGAAAAAACATAAAGCTTTTACAAGGCTTACTCTTCAAAAGACACAAAAAGTCTCAAAAAGAGAAATGAACATTACAAAAGGCATTTTATTAAAGCATCCTCATCAAGTGCTCCTAAAGTTGCATGCAACTATTGTTGTAAAAATAGACATGCTTCACATAAATGCTTCATAAGAAAATATGGTGACAAAAGGTATAATTTGAGGTGGGTTCCTAAGGGAATTAAAACTAATGTTCAAGGACCCAACAAGCCTTGGGTACCAAATCATGCTTGATTCAAATTTTGTATGTTTGCCCTGCATCTTCCAAGGATAGTGGAAAATGGTTCTTGGATAGGGGATGCTCAAGACACTTGACAGGTGACAAATCGAAGTTTTTGTCACTCAAGGAAAAGAATGGTGGATTTGTCACATTCGGTGATAACTCTAAAGGAAGAATCATCGGAATTGGAGATGTTGGTAACAAATCTAAAGTGTGTATTGAAAATGTCTTACTCGTACATGGCTTGAAACACAACTTGCTTAGTATTAGTCAACTATGTGATAAAGGTTTATTTGTTAACTTTAAAGCTTCTTCATGTGAGATAATTGATTAATGTGGCAATGTCATATTTGTTAGCATGAGGCATGGTAATGTGTACACTTTTGACTTTGATGACTTGCTTGACCAAGATGTAAAATGCTTAAGTGCTACGAATAAAAATACATGGATTCAGTATAGAAGACTAGGACATGCTAATATGGACTCCATAAATAAACTTGCTAATCTTGATCTTGTTAGAGGATTGCCTAAAGTCAAATTGTCGGTAATAACGTGTGTCATGCATGTAAACTTGGCAAACAAACTCGAGAATCTTTCAAAAGCAAGAATATGATCTCTACGTCAAGACCTTTACAACTTTTGCATATGGATTTATTTGGACCTAATAGGGTTGCTAGCTTGGGTGGAAAATTGTATGCTTATGTGATTGTTGATGATTTCTCTAGATTTACTTGAGTAATTTTTCTAGCTCACAAAAATGACACACTAAATGCGTTTATAAAATTTTGTAAACATGTTCAAAATGGAAAAGGGTGTTTGATTTCCACCATAAGAAGTGATAGAAGTACCAAGTTACAAACCTTACTATGAAATCCTTTTATGAAGAAAATAATATCTCTCATACTTTTTCAGCACCATCAACACCACAACAAAATGGTGTCGTTGAAAGAAAAAATCGTTCCTTACAAGAAATGGAAAAAACTATGCTTTGTGAAAATAATTTACCTAGCTACTTTTGGGCCGAGGCCGTAAGCACCGCATGTTATGTGATTAATTGTAGCATTATTCAAAAGGATTTTGACAAAACTCCATATGAACTTTGAAAAGGAAGAAAGCCAAACATCTCATATTTCAAAACTTTTGGTTGTGCATGTTTTATCTTAAGTGAAAAAGACAATCTCGGCAAGTTTGATGCAAAATTCGATGATGGCATATTTCTTGGATATTCTTCATCTAGTAAAGCATATAGGGTGTACAATAAAAGAACCATGGTTGTTTAAGAAACTATAAATGTGAAATTTGATGAAGGAGTTTTTAATTCAAAATGTGATGATATTGATGTTGTTACCATTCAAAAGAATATGAGTAATCTTGATCTAGACAAAGGAGATGAACCTAATGATGCATATCATAAGGATAAACAAGATAAGCATGTAGATGAACAATGTGATGATCAAAATGTGATACATGATAAGCATGATAACTTGCCAAAAACCTATAAATTTGTTGGTTATCACCCCTCTTCCGAAATTATTAGTGAACCTTCCAAAGGTGTTGAAACTAGATCCTCCTTGAGAAATGTATGTAATCATCTTGCTTTCTTGTCTCAAATTGAACCTAAGAGTATACATGATGTCTTACTTGATGATAGTTGGATAAATGCCATGCAAGAAGAACTCAATCAATTCGAAAGAAACAATGTATGGAAACTTGTTGAAAGCCTAGAAATCAATTTATAATTGGAACTAAATGGGTCTTTAGAAACAAGTTAGATAAATCTGGCATAGTAACTAGAAACAAGGCTAGATTAGTTGCACAAGATTTTAAGCAAGAAGAAGGTATTGATTATGATGAAACCTTTGCTTCCATTGCTAGACTTAAATCAATCAGAATGTTACTTGCGTTTGCATGCTTTATGAACTTCAAATTGTATCAAATGGATGTGAAAAGTGCTTTCTTAAATGGCTATATTGATGAAGAAGTATATGTGGCTCAACCTCCGGGATTTGAGGACCTATTCATCCCAACCATGTTTTCAAGCTTGAAAAACTATTGTATGGACTAAAGCAAGCACCTAAAGCATGGTATGAGAGATTAAGCGGATGCTTGGTTGAAAAAGGCTTTACAAGAGGTAAACTTGATTCAACGTTATTTGTAAAGAATGATGGTAAAGATATATTTATTGTACAAATATATGTTGATGATATCATCTTTGGTGTCAATAATGAGTCTCTTTGTGAGAATTTTTCTAAGTGTATGCACTGTACATTTGAAATGAGTATGATGGGAGAACTTACATTCTTTCTTGGTCTTCAAATCAAACAAACTAAAGAAGGAATTTTCATTAATCAAGCTAAGTACACAAAAGAACTACTCAAAAAGTTTAGATTTGATGGAGCAAAAGGGATTGGAACTCCAATGAGCACCTCTACCAAGCTGGATAAAAATAAAAATGGTAAGTCGGTAGACGAAAAAAGGTATAGAGGTATGATCGGAAGTCTACTTTACTTAACAGCCTCTAGACCCGATATTATGTTTGTTGTATGCTTGTGTGCTCATTTTCAATCATGTCCTAAAGAGTCTCGTTTACTTGCTCTTAAAAGGATTTTTAGATATCTTAAAGGAACACAAGAACTAGGGCTTTGGTACCCTAAAGGAACGAATTTTGAATTAGTAGGTTACTCTGACGCTGACTTTGCTGGTTGTAAAACTAATAGGAAAAGCACTAGTGGAACCTATCATTTTTTTGGTAATTGCTCAGTTTCATGGTCAAGTAGAAAGCAAAATAGTGTAGCACTTTCAATAGCTAAAGCAGAATATATTGTAGTAGGAAGTTGCATTGCACAAGTTCTTTGGATGAAACAAACTTTGCTTGACTTTGGTGTTATATTTGAGCATGTTCCAGTTATATGTGACAACACAAGTGCAATTAATTCATTAAAAATCCAATTGAACATTCTAGGACTAAGCACATAGAAATAAGGCATAATTTCATTCGTGATCATGTGCAAAGAGGTGATCTTGTGTGTAATTTTGTTGATTCTCTGCACCAACTTGTTGATATATTTACCAAACCATTGCATAAAAACCAGTTTTTGAACATTAGAAGGGAATTGGGAATGACTCAATTATGAAAAAACTCTTATTCCTTACAAAACTGCCAGTACTGAAACACTTACCCCTGTACCGGTACACCGGCTAAGTCAATTGGTGGTGTGTCTGAGCTTTGTTTTATCGGAACACTGTACCAGAACACTTGGTCCCGGTTCCGGTCGATCAGTAGTCATGATTTTTTGAAAAATAAATAGGCTCGACCGGTTGAAAAGCTTCATAACTCTTTTTTTTATTTATCAAAACTCTTCATCCCCTCACCTTCTTTCTCTCTATAAAATCCCTTTCAGACATCTTTCTTTCTCAAATCTCTACATTAACACATTACCCACTTCAATTTCTTCCAAAATCTCTTCATCAAAACCCTAGCTCTCTATTTCTCTCTCTCTCTCTCTCATAAGTAATGCAAGAAACAAAGGAAAGGCTCAAGCTTTTGGTTCTAAGAGAAAGGGTGGTGCAAGTACTTCAAGAGGCTCAAGGGGACCAACAAGACAACCTTCACCTGAGCCAAATCCATCCTCACCACTTGCAAATCGTGATTATTCTAAGAAAAAGATATGGGCAGGTAAACATCTTATTCCTGGTGAACTCCAAAATCTTAATATGCTTGAGTATTATGCTGATAATGGTTGGATGACATACATGACTATGAAAAAGCCTATTTTTCCACAATTAATTAGGGAATTTTATGAACGTTTGAGGTGGAAACATGAATATGGTAGTGTTCGTTCCACTCTAAGGGGAGTATCCTTTAAGGTTACTGAGGAAGACATTAGGAATATTTTTAATATCCTATATTTGCCTTTAGGAATTTCCCACAATTTCTTGAGGAAATTATGGAAGGGAGAGTATATGAACTATTACTGGGTTATCTGCCGAAATATCCTGAGATTCCTCCATTAAATGATGTAAACCCCGTCCATAAGGCCATTATCAAGATGTTTAAGCATAATGTAGTCCCTAAGGATACTCATGATGGGCTAATATACAAGGCTGAGGCATACTGTCTCTATTTGCTTCATCATGGCTATAGAGTGAATCTCCCTGAGACTATTCTTGCATACATGAAAAATGTAGTGCTTAGGAACACGGTGCTTGGTTGTGGGATGGCCTTAACTAGAATTTTTAAAGCTAAAGGTATTGTGCTTGAAGGAATTCCCAAAAGCTCCTTTAATCACATGTGGAATCTTGATCTATAATGTCTTAAGAGAATGGAATTGTTCTATTGGAGAGGACGATGGATGTACTTGCATGAATTCAGAGCTTTGCCTTCAAACATAAGAGATCTCATCATACAAAGAATAGTCAACAAAACCACCTTTGATTTCCCTCATGAAGACGAAGAAGGGCAAGAGATTGACTTTGGTGAACATGGTATTGCTCATGATGATGAGGAAATGGAGGATGTGGGAGAAGAAGAAGAGGAAGTAGAAGAAGATGAGGAGGCTCGAGAAAAATACAATGAAGAACAAGGGCAATACTATGAGCTTCGATCTAAGAATGTTAATGATAGAATGATGCAAAGGCTTTTTGACAAGGTGGATTCCATAGGCGAAAAGGTGGATGCATTGGCTACTACTGTGGGGAATCAACATGGTATTCTTGATAGCCTTGCCACAATTATCAGGGATCAAAGTCAAATAATGGCTTGTTTGGCTCAAGATGTGTGGATGATGAAACTGCGAATGGGACTTCCCGATGACAATGATGCCGGTTCAAGTCATTAGCCTATCCTTCCTTTCCATACTTTTTCTCCCCTAAAGATCCTATTCCCTTAGCTTTTTCTTTAAACAATTTCATGTTTTTCATTTTGCATGTTTAAGACAGTTTTTCTTTATGCAATTTCATATCTTGCCGCTTCTTTTTGATGGATTATCACTTTCAACTTTTTTGCATGGTGTTAATTACTCTCCATTATATATGTTACTTATATCTGCTCTATAATTGCTTAGGATTTCTATGCTTGCATGCTTGTGTGAGAGCCAAGTGATGATACTTCTTAGTATTGATGGCTCATGGCTTTCCTACTTCTTCTCTCACTCTTTTGATAATGCCAAAGGGGGAAAAGGTAGTAGTCGTAGTGGTTGCTACTATTTCTTCGTTTTTAACTTCATGTTGCTTGGTTTTCTATATAATTTGATATTCTTTGATTAAGGGGGAGTCCTGAAGCTAGGGGGAGGCCTCCAAGTTGACAATTTTGTCATCATAAAAATGGGGGAGAATGTTGATCTTATTGGTTTAATTTGTTTTGATGATGCCATAATTGCACCCTGTTAATTGCACTCTGAATAATTGCACTTTGTAAATTGCTACCATTATATCTTGAATATGTTAATTACAATAGCTTAAGCTAGAAAAAGGCTTGATACATATGGAGCATGAAGACTATGAAGATCTCTTGAATAATCAGTTCCTGGTCTTTAGCTTTTGTCAAGTTGATCTTAGTACATAAGCAAATATCCATGAAGCTCAAAAACTAAGACATTGCATGCATATATCTTGATCTTTCTTCTAAATACCTACCTACATTCGCCTTAAAAAAACTTTTCCTACAGAAAAGTCAAGTTCTAAAGTCCATAGTTTGCACTATGGAGCTACATGCACTATAGCAATTGATATTTGGTACTTTAATAAATCTATATGCTCATATATATGTAAATATCAACATAGCTTAGTAGTAAAAGATATTATTCTGTGTATAGCATTTATATTATTAATATATAAGCATTTTGGTATAAGACTATTACCCTTTGGATAATAGCCTTGCATGCAAAAAGTCTTTTTTATCAGAAAATCTTGATTCCCATCTTGCATTTAGTGTCTGGAAAATAAGTTAGTATTAGCATTTATTATTGACTTGATTTTATATGCACAATGGTTGTCTTGAGCTGTAAAAATTTCTGCAAAAAAATGCTACTTACTGTTGATTAGATGTTAGCAATTTTTTGGTAAAAAGTAAAGCAGCCTTTTCAGTCTTTTTTTGCTTCTACCGGCTTACTCACAGCAGGTTGACCGGCTCTGCATTTCGGTATTAACAGAAAGCTATGTTACTCTATTGGAAGAGCTTATCGGTCGACTGGTAGAGTGTTCCGGTAAGGTCTTTTGGCCTCTGGAACTACTATAACACCTAGGTGGTCGACTGGTAGTATGCTCCGATAGTCCCTCTGTGTTGTTTTAAAAAAATTGACCATTGGAAAACTTGCTTTTTCGGCTTATAAATACATCCTACTCGTCCCAACTCAAAAACAACTTGTTCAAAAACATCTCTTACAGCTCTCTTGCATTCAATTTGCTTCATCTATTGCAATTTTGCTCTGTTAATTGCAACCTTTATTGATTACATATCATTGGCATTTAAGAACAAGTTTTCTCTTGAGCTTCATTAATTGCTTATCTACTTAGAGCAACATAGGAAGGTTTAAATACCTTTGTATTTTTGCTCGTAAGAAGTTCATTGTATATCAAACACTTTTCCATCATATTGGGAAAGAATTTCTTTACTCTTAGGTAGCATAGGTGTGGGGATCCATTCTCAAGATTGAAGGGTTGAAATCCTCAAGTATAGGGTTATACTTGTCGTCCTTGTGGAGAAGCAAGGGTTGTGATCGTTGTTCTACGCTTCTACAACGTACTAAGCAAGAAGCCGATTCACTAGTGGAGTTTCCAAAACCCTAAGGGAAGACCTTAGGTAGTGGACTAGGCACTTGGGAGTTTGAACCATTCTAAATCGTTGTGTCTGATACTCTCTACCCTACTTTCTTTACTTTTCAAGTACTTATTTTGATTGTTGCATGTGATTTTGGTTGAAATTGTTGTTAAGATTTTTAAGTTGTTAATTGTGCCAATAATCCAATTCACCCCCCACCCCTTGGATTCATTTTCTAGGCAACAGATTCACACATACATGTATGTAAACTCATAGATCTAGCTAATTGGTGGAGAGGAAAGAAAAAGAGAAAGAAAAATGTATGAGAGTGTTGAGAAGATCTGTAGCTTTTGTTTTAGTACTCGTATGTTATAATGACCAAACTAACCACATTTTATAAAATTTATTCTAAAATGACTAATTTCTCAAACAAATGAGTTAAATGACCAACTTAGGTAACTTTATATTTTGAAGACACAAAGTTTAAATAGATAATGCTAATCTGGCATAACACATGTGGCAACTTTTGGCACATAAGTTTTTTTTAACTTAGTATTTTAAAGACACAAAGTTTAACTTAATGCCTTCAAAACTCAAAATTGTCCTTTATTTGTTTGACTAATATTGTAATTTCAATAATAATTTTAATCAAAAAATAAAAACTTATGAATAAAAATAAAAATAAAGAAATTAAAAAATAAAAAATTGAAAAATTAAAAACAAATTTTAAAAATTTAAAAATGAAAATTTAAAAATTTAAAAATTGAAAAATAAAAATTAGAAAATTTAACATTGAAATAATCAAAAGTTTATAATTTAGTATTATCTCATATTTCAAAAAGTAAGATATTTTTTGTTATTATTCAAGCATACACTGTCTATTTTCTTTTTTGTCCCTAGTCAAGACAATTATTTTTTTCTTTTTTTTTTCCCCTAACACACTTAGTTTAACTTCTAAGTTATTTTTTTCTTTTTCTTTTTATATTTTGGCTTCAATATTATAGTACCTTTTTTGTTTTTATATTTTGTTTCAATTATTTTATTCTTTACAATATTTTTTGTTTTTATTTTTTTTGCAATTTCTATTCTTTTCTTATTCTAATTTTATTTATAAATTTGGTGTTAACTCATATTTTGAGAAATATGGTTTTTTGTTATTATTTTAAGTTAGTGGTAATTTCTTTTTTTTTTTTTTTTGCTCCAATCACTTTACGCTTGACTTAGATATTTCCACTATTTTTTTCTTTTAATGTTGTTTTATTTTTAAATTTGGTATTTTCTTCAACTTTTTTTCTTTTCAATTCTTTTATATTTTAGTTTTCTATCCTTTTAAAAAAATTAATTTCAATTGTTATTATCTTTCAGTTTTTTGTTTATATTCTTTTTTTGATTTTCAAAAAATTGAATAAACTTTTTTAGAAAGGACAAAAAAATTAAAATTTAAAAAGTATTAGAAAGATAAAAATTAAAATAAAAAGTATTTACAAAGACAAAAAAAAAAAAACAAATAGTGTCTTCAAGACACAAAGTTGAATTTTTTTTTAAGACACTAAGTCAACGTAGAATAATATACCACAAGAACCAATGCCATGTCAATATAGTTAAGCTCAACTTAATGTCTTCAAGGACTAACTTGAGAAGTTGGTTATTTTATTTGTTAGTTTCTGCACATTGTCATTTTGGTATATAAATTTTAAAAAATGGTTATTTAACTCATTAACTCCAGACTCCGCATGGTGGGTGTTCTAGACGGTAAAATTTGGTATTATTAACATTTTATGTAGGATTTAGTTTTTCTTTTTCCTTTTTCGTTTGGAATCCTAACTTTTTTCAATAATTTTTTTTGCAATTCTAGTCATAATACAATTTCTCTTTACATTTTTACATTTTCTTTCAAAAGTATTAATCTAAAATAACACAAAATTTAATTTTAAATTCTACTCATATATCAATATACTAAAAAGGTGTAAGTGTTATTCATCCACTTATTATTTTCCTTTGACAAAATAATTTTTGATCAATTAAAAAAATTCATATAATAAAAGATATTTTTTACAATGTTAATAAATCTTATTTATCATTTTTTATTATGCCTTATTAATAATATATTATTATAAGAAACACACATTTATTTATAAATATATTATCTTATTTTAATAATAGTAATAATTATATTTATCATAAGAGGTCATGGGTTTAGGGAAGGGTGAAACTAAAAAGGAAAAAAAAAATAAAAAAATTACTTACATAACAATAATAATGTAATACCAATATATTTTTACATCATTTTACATTCATGAGTTAATCTTACAATTAATTTTATTGAATACATTTTATTTAATCAACTAGTTAAACAACTATAAATTAACAACTAATATACAATAATTTTTAATAGCCTAAACAACTATTAGTTATTCTAATAGCTAATTTTGCTGAATATGTCCTTCGTATGCAAAAATTATTGAGGGATTCACACGCAATTATAGTACAAGATTCACGAGTCTTGAATTTTTTTGTTAGAATATTAAATGAAAAATCACTCATTCATGACCATTTTAAAAAGAAAAAGAAAAGCTCGAATAGTGTGGTTTGTGAGGAACATAAAATTCTAAACAAGCATTAGAGCATGAACACATGCAAAACCCCCTCCCACACTTTCTCTTCCCTAACCTCAAAATGAGCAAAAGAGTGTTCCCAAAACCCCTCTCAGTCTCACTTCTTCAATCTCCTCTCCAAACATCATTTTTCAACTTCTTTCAAAACCTCACCAAACACTTCTCTACAGAAAACAACAATCTCCTTCAAGGCTTGATAGACCCTGATTTCAAATCCTCAGAAAATGTTCCGTTCCCACTTCAAACACCAAAATCCCAATCTTTTACGCCCCAAGAATTCACCTTTTTGAAGGAAACATTAACAAGTAGCTCCAAAGTTGACACCTTTGAAGTTGGTAAGAGTCCAAAAACTGATTCTTTTTGTATTATCGATGGTATTGAGAATATTAATGATGGGTTTAAGGAAAAAACCCTGAAATTTTTAAGACAGTTTAGGGAGAAATTGGACGAACATTTGGTAGTTGATGTGTTAAGGAATGTAAAAAATGCTGAATTGGGTGTCAAGTTTTTCATATGGGCAGGTAGGCAAATTGGGTATAATCATAGTTTAGCTGTTTATAATGCCTTGCTGGATTTATTGGAATGTTCTTATAATGAAGGTGGTAGACCACTGCCTGAACATTTTCTTCGTGAAATTAAGGATGATGATAAGGATGTGCTTCGAAAATTGCTTAATGTGTTGGTTCAGAAGTGTTGTCGAAAAGGGTTGTGGAGTTTGGCATTGGAGGAGGTAGGGAGGCTTAAAGATTTCGGGTACAAGCCATCCAGAGGGACTTATAATGCTTTGGTTCTTGTGTTTTTGAATGTAGAGAGGTTGGAAACAGCAGCTTTAATTCATAAGGAAATGTCGGATGCGGGTTGTAAATTGGACAAACATACATTGAATTCTTTCGTTTATTGTTTATGTAAAGTAGGTAAATGGAGAGATGCGCTTGAGTTGATTGAAAGGGAAGATTTTGTGCCAGATACAGTAATCTACACAAATATGATAAAGGGATTGTGTGAAGCTTCACTTTTCGAAGTAGCTATGGATTTTTTGAATAGAATGCGGTCATGTTCGTGTATTCCTAATAATGCAACATATGATATTCTGCTTTGTGCATGTTTGAATAAAAATAAGCTAGGTAGGTGTAAGAGAATTCTTAGTATGATGATGACAGAAGGTTGTTATCCTAGACGTAAAGTCTTTAATTCACTAGTTCATGCTTTTTGCAGAACTGGTGATTATTCTTATGCCTATAAATTGTTAAAGAAAATGGTTGAGTGTGGTTACCAGCCAGGTTATGTGACATACAATATATTAATTGGTGGTATTTGTGGTAAGGAGGAGTTACCGACCTCTGATGTTTTGGAATTGGCTGAAAAAGCCTATAATGAGATGCACAGTAAAGGGGTTCTGCTGAACAAAGTAAATGTGAGCAATTTTGCTCGGTGTCTTTGTGGAGCTGGAAAATTTAACAAAGCTTTCAACATAATTCGTGAAATGATGAGCAAGGGGTTTACACCTGACACTAGCACATACTCAAGGGTAATTGAATTTCTCTGCAATGCATTTAAAGTAGACAAGGCGTTCGTCTTGTTTCAGGATATGAAAAGGAACGGTATTGTTCCAGATGTCTATACTTACACAATTTTGATCGATAGTTTTTCTAAAGCTGGCCTTATTGGACAGGCTCGCACGTGGTTCGACGAAATGGTAAGAGATGGTTGTACTCCAAATATTGTGACTTATACAACTCTTATTCATGCTTACCTTAAAGCTAGGAAGATAACCGATGCAAATGAGCTTTTTGAGATAATGCTGTCAAACGGATGCATTCCTAAAGTTGTCACATTTACAGCTTTGATTGATGGTTATTGCAAAGCTGGAGATGTAGATAGGGCCTGCCAGATATATGCAAGAATGAAGGGAACTCAAAATGTACATGATGTAGACTTGTACTTCCAAATTGGCAATAATGCTACCGTGGAGCCCAATGTTGTAACATATGGAGCTTTGGTGGACGGTCTGTGTAAAGTGCACAGGGTTAAAGAAGCCCTCAATCTCTTGGATGTAATGTCAACTGAAGGCTGTGTGCCAAATCATATTGTTCATGATGCTCTTATTGATGGGTTTTGCAAGGTTGGTAAACTAGATGAAGCGCAGGAGGTGTTTGCTAAGATGTCAGAACATGGATATAACCCAAGTGTTTATACTTATGGTTCCTTGATTGACAGGTTGTTTAAGGATAAACGCCTTGATCTTGCTCTGAAGGTGTTGTCTAAAATGCTTGAGAACTCTTGCGCTCCAAATGTTGTTATCTACACAGAAATGATCGATGGCCTTTGCAAAGTAGGGAAGACTGATGAAGCATATAAGCTATTTCTGATGATGGAGGAAAAAGGTTGTCATCCTAATGTCGTGACTTATACTGCAATGATAGATGGCTTTGCAAAAGCTGGTAAACTGGAAAAGAGCCTTGAACTCTTCCAGCGGATGGGTGTCAAGGGTTGTGCACCAAACTATGTCACCTATTCGGCTTTAATATACCATTGCTCTGCTGCTGGAAAGTTGGATGAAGCTTATCAACTCCTGGAGGAGATGAAGCAGACATATTGGCCTAGGAGTGCAGCAACTTACCAAAGGGTCATTGAAGGATTCAACCGTGAGTTCATAATCAGTCTTGGTCTGTTGGATGAAATAAGCGGGAACGACTCTGTCCCTGTTATTCCAGTTTATAGGGTGTTGATTGATACATGTCACAAGGCTGGAAGGGTGGAAATGGCTCTTGAGCTGTACAAAGAGATTTCTTCATCTTCAGTATTTACATCAAGGGACAAAACACTCTCCTCATCTTTGATTGAGAGCCTTTCTCTTTCCCAGAGAGTTGATAAGGCCTTTGAGCTATATGCCGATATGATTAGGAGAGGTGGAATTCCTGAGTTGACGTTATTTGTGAATCTCGTTAAAGGGCTTGTCATGGTTGATAGATGGGAAGATGCACTTCAACTTTCAGAGAGCTTATGTCACATGGTAAGTCGTAATTCTTGCTTGACACCTTCCTAAGTGCACATGATGATAGGGCTGATAGACATAATATCAAGCTGTTTACTCCAATAACTTATTACACTAGAGAAGTTCCAGCGTACTATGATCAGAGAAATGACATCAATCACTATAAGTAGAGCGCTTATTGTTTTCTGGATGAGTACCGATTTAGGATAACTATGCACAGTGAACTAACTTGCGTGAGAGCAATAATAGTAATCACTTAAATCAACTGAATACCCATCATTTTCTTGATCCTCACATGGTAAATACAAAGATGCACAATCTTTTAAGCCCTTAAAATTTCAAAATTCCATTTTTGGGTTAACCTTGCCAGGCTTTTAGCTTGCTGTATGGAGTTGTTGGTAATTAATAAGAAATTATAGTTTTCCTGCAGTAGTCTATATAGAGATGTTAATACTTGTAACTCCTTAGCACAACAGGTATGAAGTTTGAGCTTTAAGCATCAGCTGCAATTGGAATGATATATAACTTTTAGAGATAAGAAAAATATTCTCATATAGTATGGTAACAGAAGTTCTCAGATGAATTGAGTGTGCATACATATTCAGTCCTCATTTGAGCTTTGTTTTTGTGGAACAAGTCGAGCATGAGCTATCTTCCTAAGCTGATCTAAGAAACTAGCTGAGCCTGTTAAAAATTTATGTTCAGGTTGAGTTTTGACCAAGGTACTCAGAGACATACTTGTTTTAATTGACTCATGTACCCATCTGCAGTAGAGTTTTCGAGCTGTTTCACCGAGCAAATTACTAGGACTATTGTTGGTTCCCGTTTCCCTCATCAGGTGTTCTAGGCTGGTTTTAGAAAATGTCAGTGATTTCCCCCATTTATACAATAGTTTCTTGTTAAGTTTAACAGTGTCATTCATTTTGTGGGAGCGTGATAGTAATTGCAAATTTGTTCTGCTTAATATCACTCAATTGTTTGTTAGACTAAATTACCTGAGCTTGATTGTAGCTTATATTGTAGGCACCCAGCTGGAGCTTGAAAACTGATCTTATTTGTTTTAGGCTCCCATGCTATTTACTTCCGTCCCTGCTTATATTACACAAAAATGTTTGCAAGAATGGATATCTAATATATTTTGTTTCCTTTGACTGACTGATGCTCTCTAGTGCTCTTCTCATTATAACGTACATGCATATGTATGACAAATGAATAATCAGCTTTAAGATAATGCCTGGTAGTTAATTCTCAATCAATTGGTTCTGCATACATGCCTTCTGACAGCCTCTTCCCTTGCTATGGTGGGTTCGGGGGCATTAAGCAGCATTGCCTGCTTCTCTTTTCAGCCTTCCTTTTTTGGATTCTCCTTTTTGCCTTCATTGGGACACCTTATCCAAAAGTTGTAATTTTCTTTTGACGCAAAAGAAATGGATTACCCAGTGACTGTAACAAACATAATACACTACGGAATTATCTCTAGGTGATTACCCATCATGTTCCTCTTTCTGGAAAATGCTACAGAGTCTCACTGGTGCTTTACCTGAACTTTTTAATTATTATATGCAAATTTTGTTTTTTTTAGTATCTCTACTTGCACAAGCGCATGTTTTTATAGTCAAATAAATGGCTCAGATTAATGGCTAGATGTGGTGTGTATGATGGTTCGTAAGAAAAAGAACCCTTTCATCAAATTCAATTACCAAACCAGTGGAGGTCGGTGAGAACAGCACTGTACAAAATAAGTAGGTTATAGGTAGAGCACTACAATTACAATTTTGTGAAAGAAAATCCATTCTGTGCACTTCATTACCAAAACCAGTGAAGGCTAGTAATTAGATTACTGCACATTATTAATATATGAGGGATAATAGTCTGAATTGTGTTTCTAGGAAATGTGAGGATTAGATTGATAATTGGGTTTATTACTTACCTTTCACTGTTTCTTTGTATCTCATAAAGGTATCAACGCTTTGGCATTATCAGAAAGCTTGGGAAAGAACAGAATAAGCTACTATGACGTTGAGTATTTTAATGGGGTTACTTGGATAGATTATGTAAAGAACGACGCATTGCTGAGTATGTTAAATAGAAAATCTATAAATTTGGATTTATTATGTAGCCTCTTAAGTAAAGTAATATTTTTGTGTATGAACAAGCTTTGTTGCTCAATCATTGATCTTGAAGAGACTGCTATAGTAAATAATTAGGTTTAACGGTCATCTCATGGGATTGGATGCATGCTATTCAAAAGCAAAACTTAAAATAGAAAGTCTGTCTTAACCAACAAACAAAACTAGAAAGACTTATATTTACCAATGACTAAGCAGACAATACAACCTTTGGGGTCTATAAATCTTGAAATTTTCAAGATATCCCCACGTGATATGACTCAGGGAAGGGTAGATTAGCACCGTGTTCACTGAAATGCTTATATAATATAGGTTTTTGGACTATAGGTCATTGTGTAGTTGATATATATAGGATACATGAATGTATAGATAACCTTAGCTGCTTATGTACTCAATCTGTGTGTTGCTCCTTGCACCCCTTTCTTGTCTTTTAATAAAATTTTCTTTACTTTTCAAAAAAGTAATGCTTAAACTATATATTTTTTTTCTCTAAGAAAAAACCTAAGCTACATAACAGTTGGTCCTCTTTGGCCCCATGATCATCATTTTGTCATCTTGCCTCCAATAAAATTGAGATAAATTGTAACTTGAGAATGGACAACAACATTATGAGCTGCATTATTGAAATATATAGAAGCTACGAAGAGTGAGTCAATACTTATTGTGTGGTTTAATTTCCTGAGTTGTTAATCACTTGCACAACTTAAACTGCGTTTATGAATCATCCTCATATCTAGCTTACTTATACAAAGTCTAGTTCTTACCTTATGTAATATAATACAAATCGACTATGATTTTCCTCTGAATAGAATGCCTCTGCTGTTAGAATAAATTGCTTGGTGTTGCAACAATTGATAAATTAACCGAAACAGACTAGTTACTCCAGAATTCCAACACCACCACCAGGTCATGCTTACTCTACCATTTGTTTGAACAGGATGAACTGTAATTGATATATTCAAACATGCTACATATACCTGAGTCTTTAGTTAAGATGAAGAGGATGTATAATCAGTAACCCTATTAAACTATTGCACTGTTGAACTTTGAATGTAAAATTTTAACATCTGAGCAAAACTATGCCTTCACGATTTTTTTTTTTGGAGATCTCTTTCTTTCAAGTCCAAGACTGGTTTTGGAAGAGGTTGTGGTACAGATGCATGTGATGCGTATATCTTGCTTCAGAAAGTATGCTATGAGTTTCTGCAAATCTTGTAAACAGTTAACTGATATGTTTAACATGCCCTTATTTGCCACATTCCGGCTATATTTATTTTCCCATCTCAAATTGTTCATGCCTTTTTCTTTTGGATTTCTTGTTACTTGAACTCTTTACCTGAGCGATTTCATATTACGTGGAGCTCTTCACCTGAGCAGGATATATGCTGGGTAAATGGTGAAAATGCATTGGAAGTCAGCTAGTTCACAGAACTTTGTACTTCATTTGATCCATGGACAACATGCATGACTGCATTAGGACATGCTGGTGCCCGTTGAAGAAGCTGAAAGGGCAACAGAATTTCTTATGCAGAGATGCCTTCAACAGGTTAGGTCTTTTCTTTGTGAAAAATATGATGAATTATCAAATTCATTACCAAAATTATATCCAGCACAGCACAATATATACTTGAACAATAAAGCAATTTTTAAATTTTTTATTTTCCCCCCTTCTGCACCTACCACACTCCACCACCCCCCCCCCCACACACACAAACAATAAAAACTTGTTGAGTTCACCTTTAGGTTATTTATCCTCTGTTGATTTTATTATAATTTTTACTCTTTTGTTTTTCCAAATTAAGTTACCTGTTGCATGACTGTTTACCTTTGTGTGATGCATGTCTTTTGACCTTTGCATAATCAAAAGTTCTTCTTAGGAAGCAGCATGAGCCTTTGTAAAAAAATGCAAAACTTGAACCCAGCCCACCTCATAAGATGTCTGACCTTCCTTTTCCTATATGCCAGCATATTACTTGTCTGCTGTTGCTGCTTACTTTTCCAATCTCTTCTAATCTAAACTTTTATGGCATGTGAGCTATATATTTGTGCACCTTCTGCATTTGGAAATTTATAACAAGAATTTTGGTGTTAGTAAGACAAAACATAGATGTATGACCTGTTAGTTGATGTGATTATTCTTAACTAGGAAGTTCTTTTGGGTTCACAAACTTTAACCAAGTTACTTCTCATGCTAGTTCTGAATAGTATTCTCTTCTTTAGAGAGTCCATTTACAATGAGAATTTGAGGAAGTGGTATATCATGCACTAAATGGTTATGAGACAAAGTAAGGTCATGGCCTAAGGGGGAAAAAATGGTTAAGAGTATGTGTAAGATAATGTTTCAGAGCCTTGTACAGGTCGACGCCTGAAGTTCATACATAATAGCAATTTTGCTAGTGATGTGTGACGCTTTAAATTATTGCAACACAATGTAAGATCATGATCTAAGTGGAATGAAAAAGATTCACATATATATGATTGCATTTTCAGTGCCTTGCGCGACGTTGGTTCCTCACAACCATACAAACTGACAGGAGCAGAAGTGCACAAGACTTTGCCAGTAGCTGAGAAATTTTTAAGGCAACAATTATTATAAAGAAAGATTGCATGAAAAGTTGTCCACTTATGTAAGAATAGTCTCTGCTCCTATCTCTACAGTTTGTTTCTTGTATTTTATATGTAAAAGCTTTTAAGATTCTGCTCAACTAGTGTAGGGAGGTGGCTGTTTTGCTTTGTGCTTTCTGATCTCGTCATGATGTAGCCTATACAAGAGCAATAGACTGAAAGCTAAAAGAAAGAAGATCATCTTTTAGATGCCCAGTTAAACAGTAGCCCAGAAGAAAGAAGAGAGAAAGAATAAACAAAAAATAGAAAAGATATACCGAAGCCAAAATTGAAAGGAGCATGTTCTGAGAGAAATTAACAGAGTACTGCTGAGAAAATGAAAAGATTAAATATTTATTGTTACTGTTTTTTTGGCATATTTAAAAGAAGCACTTGGAAAAATTGTTAAGCTTTCTTCAGAGTTGTTCATTCTAACTCTGCTCATGAAAATGAGTAGGGAGTTTTTCTTCATGCGATGTTAAAAGCACTACCTATTTTCTTACGCAGACAGGCACATACTAGTATGTATACATGTACGTGGACAGACACATATATATATAGTGTGTGTGTGTGTATGTATATATACGTATGTAGAGAGAGAGAGTCGTGAAAATGGTGAAATGCTATGCTTTAGTTAATTGAAAATAGTAAGACCAGGTCCTGACATGGAAGTTTTGCATGAGTGGAGAACTAGGGGACCCGTCTACCAATGCCTCGGTGCAAATAAATATGCTGATGTGGCATTTATGGCAATTTCTAGGCTGTCTTGGTATTTGTATATGAAGGTGTACAAGCTATCCAACTGCAGCTAATCTGATGACAATATCAATGAATGCTCGTGCTTGCTTGATGTTGCTTTTCAAATAGTAATAGACAGACTCCTTTTCAAAAAAGTAATAGACAGACTTCTAGGAGATTTATGATTAAAGTAGAATCTATTTCCTATAGTGTTAGAAAACAACAGAATTGCAGTGACAAAGCTGTATAACAAAGTTTAAAAAATTCACTTCCAAAAGTTGGACAATTAAGTGTGTTTAATTGAACAAAACAAGAAAACTGAGTACTTATGGAAATCTTTACGGACAGAGATAGCATAGAATAGGTAAAATTGACATTTGCAACAATTATTGGAGCAACATAGTCCTTGAACTAATAATTGTAAGAGAAGATTTCACGCATTTTTTACTGGAAAGTTCTTCAAGTCAATCTGAGTTATGAATTTTCCATTACATAAAATTTTTAGTGCTAACTATAATTTTATGCCAAACTACTCTTAGACTCCTTGTGAAGTTTGTGTCAGTTCTTCTCAATGAATAGGACTATATACTAAATGCTTTGAGTTGTATGAACAGTTGAGGAAACTCCTGTTTATTTGCTCCGCATTGCATTTTCTTTCCCCATCATGGAAATTCTTTTAAGAACAAAAGTAATGTTTATTGACATTTTCTTTTAAGAAATTCCAGATTTTTGGAGCACGCCTTATCCTCTCCTTTGCTAGATGTTTCTGGAAGAGTTTCAAGGGGGCGTATAAGAAGCAAATTTAAGGCTGTCGGTTGATGCAAAGGTATCAAATCTAGCCAATTATGTAATCTTGTGAGATTATCTGCTCTCAAATTTCTGGTGAGTGAATATCATGCTCCACTTAAATGCATGGTAGGTATGTATAACAACAGAAAATCATACCTGTTTCAATTCCATATCCATTTGCATTTGGTGGCAGCAAGAATGATCATACTATTAACTGTTTCCCAGAATTTAATGCCGTGGGCTTCAATCCCCTGGATTGTCTGCTGCCACCCAGTCTGCAGTAGCTGAGATGGAATCTGAAGATGGCAAATGACAATAATCTCTGTGTTCTATCCTACAAGTGTAAGTGGAGATGATGTGTTATTTCCTTTTTGTGACAAGAAAAGTGCTCCTTGACCAAAAAAGCTTGATTAATATAGGTAGTATTACTTCATTCAGATCAATGTTATGAAGACTAAGGTATTGGACCTGTTTACATAGGTATCTTTGCACCGATAATTGGCCCTTGTGTGTAATGTGATCAAGTTGGATAACAACAAAGCCTTCATGGGTGGATTTCAAGAGTGTCAGTTCATGTTTGAACGACTAGTCGACTAGTCTTAGAACCGAATTCTTGCCTGCAACCATCACGGGGCACAAGATGTTCGCCCCATGCGGCAGCCAAGCAACGGAGCAAGTTGCATTTCTTACTGTTCTCAGTGAACTTGTCTTTGTTCTGTTAAGGGACTTGCACGAGCTATGCATACAACTAAAGTAGCTACTAGTAAGTGCTCCAAGTCAGTTGTTTTACCTGGGTCGGGTTGACCCATCATAAGCGACCTGGATTCGGATCCAATAGTAATTGTTTTGTATTATGCGAATGGAGGGATTTTTAAGGGATCGGAATTTGTATATCCTACGAAAAATGTGATTCCACTTGATGTTTACTTCGTATCTGATATGTTTGATTTTCAGGAGCGAATTTATATTACGTGATATTGGAAGTTACAACCTCTACTAGTTTCACAAAATCATTTAGAATTTTGTATTATTTTTGGTATTCTTTAGTTTGCCAATATCATTTAGAGAATACTAATCTTGTCATGCAAATCTCATAATATATATTAGTGGGTAAATCACCCATTTAATCCCTTTGACCTTTTTGACAATTCTTTTATTTTTAAAACATGATAATGCAGTCCCTGTTATAAAATAACTTGAATATAATATGGTATACAATAATTTGAATATACTCTCTTTTTAACACAATATAATATTATTTTTGAATATAATCTCTTTCTAATAAAATATCACTCTTGCTTTTTTCTAATTCTCTCTACTACTACTCCTTCTCTACTTCTTCTCCTTTTCTTACCTCTCTCAATTGCTCCCAAGACTTGGTATTTATAGCAAATATGGGAGACAAACAATTAATGCAAAACTTAATCTTCTTCATCACATTAAATGCCATGCATGAATTTTCTTTCCTAGCTTGCATGTAGCTTCATATTATTTTCAAATATTGCATGCTATGTCAAGATTTACCACTTGACTTTTGTTCTAAAGAAATCTCTCTTCCTTTTGATGATTGTCCATTTCACAACACTCTCCCTTGGACATTCATCATAAGGATATGCCTCGTTAAAACCTTACTAGGAAAAACCCAACGGGAAAAAACCTAGTGAAGGAAAAGAGTACAATGTCCTTGTTATACGCCTCATGCTGCCTCATTAAAAACCTTGTCAGGAAAACCCAGTGGGACAAAACCTAGGCTAAGGGAAAAAGAGTACAGCGCGTATAATTCTCCCCCTCATGAAGGCAATCATGAGCAATCTCTGAGTTGTCGCATGCCAATCTTGTGTACCAATTTCTCTAATGTTGTTGCAGGTAACGTTTTTGTAAACAAGTCTGCTAAATTCTCACTTGAGCGAATTTGACAAACATCGATCTCACCTTTCTTTTGGAGTTCATGTGTAAAGAAGAACTTTAGTGAGATATGCTTGGTTCTGTCACCTTTAATGTAGCCTCCTTTAACTTGAGCAATGCATGCGATTATCTTCATATAGTATAGTAGGTCTTCCTTTGTTAGCTGAAATGTTGCATTCTCCTTCAATATGTTGAGTTAAAGACCTTAACCATACACATTCTCGGCTCGCTTCATGTAGTGCAAGTATTTCACCATGATTTGAGGAAGTGGCAGCAATAGTTTGTTTCGTTGAACACCTGGAAATAGCTGTACCACCATATGTGAAGAGATATCCAGTTTGGGATCGTCCTTTATGTGGGTCAGATAAATACCCAGCATCTGCATACCCTATTAATGCAAGATGTGTATGCCTTGAATACAATAAGCCCATATCAATTGTTCCACGAAGGTAACAAAGTACATGTTTAATACCGGCCCAATGTCTTCGTGTTGGTGCAGCACTAAATCTTGCTAACAGATTTACAGAAAATGCAATATCTGGACGTGTATTGTTAGCAAGATACATCAAAGCACCAATTGCACTAAGATACGGTACTTCAGGGCTAAGTATTTCTTCATTATCTTCTCGAGGACGAAAAAGGGTCCTTTTTGATATCAAGAGATTGAACAACCATTGGGGTACTCAATAGGTGAGATTTGTCCATATTAAATCTCTTCAAGACTTTTTCAGTATAAGTCTTTTGGTAGACTAAAATTCCACTTGACAAATGCTCAATCTGTAGGCTGAGACAAAATTTAGTTTTGCCTAGATCTTTCATCTCAAATTCTTTACATAAATATGCAACTGCTTCTTTAAGCTCTTCAATAGTCCCTATGATGTTTAAATTATCAACATATACAGCAATAATAACAAACCCTTTTCCTGATCTCTTGATAAAAACACATGGGCTTATGGGACTATTAACATATCATGCCTTTAGGAGGTATGTACTTAGACGATTGTACCACATTCGTCCAGATTGTTTCAATCCATATAAGGATCTTTGCAATTTAATGGAGTACATCTCCCGAGGTTTTGATCTATATGCTTCAGGCATATTTAGTCCTTCAGGGACTTTCATATGAATATCACTATCAAGTGACCCATACAAATATGCTGTCACTACATCCATGAGGTGCATATGAAGTCCCTCACAAATTGCTAGGCTGATTAAATATCTGAATGTGATTGCATCCACCACAGGAGAATATGTCTCCTCATAATCAATTCCAGGCCTTTGTGAAAAACCTTGTGCTACAAGTCGTGCTTTATATCTTACAATTTCATTGTTTTCATTTCGTTTTCACATGAATACCCACTTGTAGCCTACAGACCTTACATTTTGAGGCGTTTGGACGACAGGTCCAAAAACTTTACGCTTTGTAAGAGAATTTAATTCAGCCTCTATTGCGTCTTTCCACTTAGGCCAATCATTTCTATGTCGACATTCTTGGACGGACTTTGGTTCATAATCCTCGCTTTCTATCATCAATTCAGTAGCTATTGCATATGAAAATTTTTCATCAATAACAACTTCATTTCGGTTCCATCTTTTTCCTGTAGAGATATAATTAATCGAGATCTCTTCATTTTCAATATTGTCGCTATTTTTCTCACACTCGTTTGATTCTCTACTGGTGTTGCCTTTCCAGTAGTTTTTGCGACATCTACAGGATCATTAAGAACCTCGAAAATGCCAACTCGCTTATTCAGCTCCCTCCTTTTTCGAGGATTTTTATCTTTGGAGCCAATTGGTCTACCACGTTTTTGACATGCCGTAGACTTATTTGCTAGAGTATTAGATTGCTCTTCTGAAATATCAATTCTAGCGGGAGCATTTCGAGCTGGAACATGTGACTTAGTCACTCTCTTTGTATCAATGAATGCATTAAGCAATTGATGACCAATCATTTGTAAATGAATAATTTTCTGAACTTCTTGTTCAGATATATTTGTGCGAGGATCAAAATGAGCCATAGATGATGCATTCCATGTAATTTCTTGCTTTTCCACCTTTTGTTTTTCTCCCCCTAATACTGGGAATACTGTTTCGTCAAACTGGCAATCAGCAAAACGTGCTGTAAAAAGATCTCCAGTTAAGGATTCAAGATATTTAATGATTGATGGAGATTCAAAACCAACATATATTCCCAGCCTTCTTTGTGATCCCATTTTTGTGCGTTGTGGTAGAGTAATTGGAATATATACTGCACAATCAAATATTTTTAAATGGGATATATTTGGTTCTTGGCCAGAAACCAATTGTAAAGAAGAATATTTATGATAAGCAGTTGGTCTTATCCGAACCAGTGCTGCAGCATGCAATATAGCATGTCCCCAAGCAGAACTAGGCAACTTAGTTCTCATAAGCAGTGGTCTAGCGATTAGCTGTATACGTTTAATAAAAGATTCTGCTAAACCATTTTGAGTATGTGTATGAGCCACAGGATGCTCAACTATTATCCCAATTGATGTACAATAATCATTAAAAGATTGGGATGTAAATTCTCCTGTATTATCAAGACGAATTTTCTTAATCGTATAATCCGGAAATTGTGCACGTAGGCGGATTATTTGTGCAAGGAGTCTTGCAAATGCCACATTTCGAGTGGATAATAAGGAGACATGTGACAACGTGTAGAGGCATCTATTAATACCATAAAGTATCGAAATGGTCCACATGCTGGAAAAATAGGCCCACATATGTCCCCTTGAATTCGTTCTAGGAATGCAGGATTTTCAGCATCAATTTTAGTTGGGGATGGCCTTATAATCAATTTCCCTTAAGCACAAGCGGCACATAAAAATTCATTTGATGAGAGTACTTTTTAACTCTTTAATGAGTGCCCTTGTGAATTTTCAATAATTTGTCTCATCATTATTGCGCCTGGATGTCCAAGGCGATCATGCCAAAGAGTAAAACTCTTTGGATCAATTATCTTCTGGTTTATCACAGCATGCGATTCCACAGGATTGATATAAGTACAATATAATCCAGAAGATAACGCTGGCAATTTTTCTAATATAAGCTTTTTGCCAGATATAAGCGATGTGATATAGAGATATTATTTATTACCTTCCGTCATGGTTTCAATATGATAACCATTTTCTCTTATATCTTTGAAACTAAGTAGATTCCTTTGTGATCTACTTGAGTATAAAGCATCGCTTATTATCATCTTTGTTCCTTTAGGAAACAAAACACAAGCTCTACCAGAGCCTTCAATTAATTTTGCAGAACCAGCTATTGTATTGACATTTGCATCAGCTAATTTCTGCAGGGAGAAATACTTCTTATTCTTGATAATAGTATGTGTTGAAGCACAATTAGCCAAACATATTTCTCCATCATTGATATGATGCAAATCCATGTTTCTTCACAATAAAAATAAAGGAGATGGAAAAATATTAGCAAAAATATGACACTCATGTTATAAAAGATAGATATTACATTCAACCTAAAATTAAGCATTCAAATGACAGACAATCTAATATAATAGAAACATTCTATTTTTACATAAAGATTAATTTAGATGGATATTTCCATCACCAATCAATTGCTCGATATTTTCAATGGCATCTTCAAAGAAGTCAGAGCAGTCAAGGTGCGTGTAGTTCATTTGAGTATTCTGTTCAACAAGATTTGTCTCCACACCTTTTCCTTTTTCTTCCAACGAAGCTTGGTAAAGATCTACGAGATGTTTAGCGATGACGAGTTTGATGCCAATGCCCTTTTATGCCACATCTATAGCAAGTACTTTCAGTACGTTGGAAAGATTTATGTCGTGGATAATTTCCTTTGTCGTGGCTTTCTTGTCTTTTGAAATTTGGTCTATTTGACTTGTGAAAATTATAATCATTACCATGTCTATAACCACGGCCACGACCACGATCACGACCACGACCACGACCACGACCACGACCACGACCACGACCATGACCACGACTATATTCATGACCATAATTATTTGATGATGTAACATTCACCTCAGGAGATGCAATTTCACTCATTTTAGGGAATGGTTCTGAACCAGTTGGTCGTGTTTGATGGTTTTTCATCAAGAGCTCATTATTTTGCTCAGCAACAAGAAGACATGAGATTAGCTCAGAATATTTTTTGAAACCACGCTCTCTATATTGTTGTTGTAAGAGCATATTAGATACGTAGAAAGTAGAGAATGTTTTCTCTAACATGTCTTCATTGGTGATCTTTTCTCCGCATAATTTCAATTGTGAAGTAATTCTAAATACAGCGGAGTTATATTCGCTTACAGTTTTGAAATCCTGCAATTGCAGGTGAATCCACTCGTAGCGAGCTTTAGAAAGGATCACTGTTTTATGATGATCAAATCTTTCCTTCAGATTTTGCCAAAGGATTTGTGGATCCTTTATGTAAGATATTCAGCTTTAAGCCCTTCATGGAGATGATGTCGAAGGAATATCAATGCTTTAACGCGATTCTGTAAAGATGCGCTATTTCCTTCTTTAATTGTTTCTCCAAGATCCTTGGCATTGAGATGTATTTCCGCATCTAGGATCCATGATAAATAATTGTTTCTAGAAATATCAAGGGCCACAAATTTAAGCTTCGTGAGATTTGACATTATAAATCTAGCATATTTCAAAAATAAGTTAGTAAGTGAAATAATACTATATTTACTTGACGTAACTTGTAAATCAATAAATATAAGCATGTAGGAATAAATTACAAATATGGCATATGAAACTTATAAGCATGAAATAATGTAATATAAGATGTCAATAACATGTTGTGTAATTATTATAGTTAATCGTTATATAACTATATTAGGTTTATGTTCTTAGAAGTCATCATTATTTTTAATTAAGTCATCATAATCACATATCCAAAAGTCAAGGTAATCATGTCCTCAAAGTCACGGTAATTAGGTCTTCCGAAAAATTACGGTATTTGTTATTATTTTATTTTATCATTATTATTTTAAGGATGAAATATTGCAATAATCTATTCTAAAAGAAATAATATAACATAAATTTTATTTCTAGAATAGATGCAATGTAAAATAAATAGGATAAGAAAAAAAAAACTTTATGCTATAAATATGATGTAATGCCAAAAAAATAAACTAAGAATCGTTACCGAAATTTTTGTAGGATCGTGCACCTTTTAATAATTTGCAGAACTCCTCGTTGGCAGAGACTCGTGCTGATAACGTGTTATAAAATAACTTGAATATAATATGGTATACAATAATTTGAATATACTCTCTTTCTAACACAATATAATATCACTCTTGAATATAATCTCTTTCTAATAAAATATCACTCTTGCTTCTTTCTAATTCTCTCTACTACTACTCCTTCTCTACTTCTTCTCCTTTTCTTACCTCTCTCAATTGCTCCCAAGACTTGGTATTTATAGGCAAAGATGGGAGACAAACAATTAATGCAAAGCTTAATCTTCTTCATCACATTAAATGCCATGCATGAATTTTCTTTCCTAGCTTGCATGTAGCTTCATATTATTTTCAAATATTGCATACTATGTCAAGATTTACCACTTGACTTTTGTTCCAAAGAAATCTCTCTTCCTTTTGATGATTGTCCATTTCACAACAGTCCCTTATTTTTGTAAATAATGTTGTAAGTTCTGTACTCAAAAACCGTAAAGAAAATAATATCTTTAGTTTTTTGTTTTTGTAATTTGTGATGCTAATTGTTATTGGTTTATCTTTAGATGTGACGTAATTAGCCCGTTATCTTTATGGTTACTGACACTATTCGTACTAATGCTGTTTTTTTGTTTCTTGATATTTTTTGAGTTTAGAACTAACTGTGCTATAAAGTGTCAAATAAGAGATTGCATTTTATTGTTTAGAGATAAAAATTTTATTGTTAAAAGAGTTAAATATAAGGGACTAAATAAGTCATTTTTCGATATTCGTCCTTAATCCCCACTGATAAGATATTATAGAAATCTTCTCGTGGGCAAAAATTATATTAGCTATTATAGCTGGGATTAGACCTTGGAAGCCAGTGAACAATCGACATATCAATTTGTCACTTCAGTATACAAAAACAAAAAATAAGACGATTAGGGTGTTTGACAACATGAAAATTATAATAGAAAACGTATTTGGTTGGTTTGCTTTTGTTTTTAATTTTTAAAAATAAAAATGGGTAAATAATTTATTTAACCTCATATATTTGAATTTTTTAATAATCAAGTCCCTTATTTTTAAAATGTAATAATTTAGTCTTTTATCTTTACAAGTAGTGAGCTTTTAGTCCTAAGTTCAAAAAACATAAAAAATTAATATTTTTTAGTCCCTTATCTTTATAATTTGTTATAACATTAGATAAATCATTTATCATTGCAATATGTGATATTGTCGATTCTTTATTTTTACAACTTGTGATAAATTTTTTATCCTAATGTCATTAATTCTTTATTTTTTTTGAATTTAAGTCTAATGACATCACAAATTGTAAAGATAAAGGATTGTATTGTTGTGTTTTAAAGATAAGAACTTTATTGTAGAAAGAGTTGTTGGTAAAGAACCTAGCAAATTATACTATGATCCTTCATTATGGTGCACCTACAGTACTGTGCACCTGTGGGAGCGTGATTGCACGCTCGTATTCATTAAAAAAAGGTTGAAGCACTCCAATCTAATTCTAACTCATATGCTCTTTCTCTCTCACTCTAACTCTAAGTCTCTCTTTCTCTAATTTTGAATCTCTTTCTGACTCATCTCTCTTGCTTCTCTCTGCTGCAACACACGATTCACAATTAGAGGCACGAATAAACCAATTTTCTCTCTATTGGTATATGTTAGAGGAAGGAGACAGTTTGTTTATGATTTTTTGGCCTTTTTTTTTCTCCATTTTTGCTCTATTACTACATGTGTTTGTATTTTTGGCTTAATCTGTTGTCTAATTTTTGCTCCGTTTTACACAAGGCAGAGTGTTTTTTTGGTAAAGTAGAGCATATGGTTTGTTTTTTATTTTGGTCCATTTTTCTCCAGTTTTATTCCATTACTACATTCGATTTTGTTCTTGGCTTAATCTATTGTTTAATTTTTGCTCTATTTTAGACAAAGTAGGGGGTTGTTTGATAAAGTAAAGTAGATGGTTTTTTTTTTTTTTCCATTTTTCTCCATTTTCACTTGATTGGTGCGTGCGATTTTTTTTTTTTTGTCTTGAAGTTCTAGATAATATGAGATCACATAGCCTTAATTACTTTGAAAAAGTTACCTAGATTGCTGTAAGAGACTTCATAATTGTGTTGGTGTAATTGTTTTAGTGTTTATTTAGTATGTTATTGTTAATTGTTCAATTACTATTTATGTGCAAATAAATTGCAGAGTTGCATTGTCAAGGTATTTTATGGGACATAAGCATCCTAAAGTTGAAGGACATAAAGATTATGATCCTGTCATGGTTGAAATGCCTTAGAGGAACTTGAAGAACAAGGTTGATTGTGGTGTTTATGTGATGAAGCACTTGGAAACATATAACTGATGGTTAAATATTGAGTTGAGGTTGATGTAGTTAGGGAGAAATGGTTGTAAATGTATATGTTCTGTCACTGGTTTAGTATTGATGGAGTTGAATAGCTTTTGTTTGGAATTTGTGTTTATTCAGTGGTAAAGCAATGGTTGTTCAATGGATTAGTACTATTTGTTCAGTGTTTTGATGCATTCTCTTTATTCACTATGTTAGATCAACAATTATCGTGTTTGTTTGATCAGAATTCTCGTTTGTTCATTGTGTTGGTACTATTTGTTCACTGCCCTAGTATTGTTTGTTCAGTAATTTGTTGCATTCTCTTTACTCACTGTGTTGGTTGGTTGTTCTAAAAATAATTTTATTTTAAAATGCTTATGGTATTAAAATAAAGAGACATTTTATAAGATTTAAGATACCTTATCACATGCATCATATGTTATTCAAAACAAATTACACTTTTTATCTTATAAGATTTAAGCAATGCATCTTTATCTTATTTTTCACAACTATAAAAATAAGAAATGTTATTAGAAAGATATTACAAAACTCAAACCATACTATACATTTCTACATAAAAAATATCTTATAATAAGCATATACTAAATAGAGCATAAGCCTGAAACCTAATAGATTGTTAGGATAGGACAATGTGCAAAACAAGACCATATAACCTTCACTGTTGCCACATTGAGACAAAAATACATGCATATAATCACTTGCTAGTGTTTCACTTTTGATTAAGCCATAGAAAAAGGACTATAGCACCAACTAAAATTTTCTAAAACCATATTTGGTCACTAGACAAATAGTGCTAACCCAGTAAACAAATAGTACAAAACCATTGGAAAAGCTTGTATATCAAACTTACTGGCCTATGAGTATACAATGTCAAAGAAGTTCAACTCAATTTTAAAGATCAAAATGAGTTCCATAAGCAAGGTTGGAACATTATTTAAAGAAATTACAAGATAATAATTTTCATTGTTTATACAATTGGCTAAAGGGATTATAAAATCAAAGGAAAAAAATTTTTCTCAATAACATTCTGTTGTGGGCTTGGATATGCAACCAGCTGGCTATTTGTATCTATATTCTCTAATCTTTGCATCTCGCTTGGAGGAACATGATGTTGAATAGTAAGAGGTGAATCAATTATATTGCTATGTAGGAAAATATGATGGTGAAACATTTGATCAGTTTCTACTACCTGCAATAAAGAAAAAAATTGTTTTGT
The DNA here is from genome assembly GCA_028554755.1 of Cordia subcordata. Classification (NCBI taxonomy): domain Eukaryota; kingdom Viridiplantae; phylum Streptophyta; class Magnoliopsida; order Boraginales; family Cordiaceae; genus Cordia; species Cordia subcordata. Next base: position 11,713,079 of record JAPTOF010000010.1, on the reverse strand, counting down.
TAGCAACAGTTTATTTGTTGAGGAAGCAAGTTTTGTTTGTTTAATATATTGACAGTGTTTGTTCACAAGCATACATTATTTATTTAGTAACTGCATTATAAATTATATAAATGTGTCAATAAACTTGGTCCACTTTTGTTGACTGATTGAGATTTGCTTTGTTGGAGGCACATTAGTTTTTCTCTTATATCTCTTCTTTTGTTTTCTAACACCAGATCATATCATATATGTGTAGTCATTGTACAATTCAAGTGCATCTTCCTTTCCGAACACTTTTTTGCAATTAGATTTGTGTTTCGGTTTCATAAATCTTTAAATCATTACTATCACCTGTAAATTGAAACAGTCACAAATGTTTGTTCAGAATAAAAACATTATTTGTTCGCAATTCATAATCTATTTATTCACTAAAAATTCACAATTCATCACAATATCTATTCAAAAGTGAAATTGCTTGAAACAACCACATATGTTTGTTTATAATAAAAACACTATTTGTTCAGAATTTATAATCTGCTTGTTCACTGAAAGTTTAAAATTCATCACAATATCTATTCACAAGTGAAATTGGTGAAACAATCACAAATGTTTATTCATAATAAAAACACTATTTGTTCAGAATTCATAATATGTTTGTTCATTAAAAATTTACAAATTATCACAATATTTGTTCACAATTGAAATCAATTGGAAATAGTCACAGATTTTTTGTTCACGATGCAAACTCTGTTTGTTAAAAGAATATTCAAGTAAATGCAAATATTACAGATGTTTCTTCACTATCCAACTCAGTTTATCTAAAGAATGTTGAAGTGAATTCAATTCCTATAACTGTTCATTCACAATTACAGATGTTTATTCATTGAAAATTGAATTAATTACATGTAAATTCAAGTTGTCTTAAAATTACATGTTCATTGAAATTACATGTTGATAGTTAGGGATGGCAACAAGATGGGTACGCTGCCCACGAAGCAATCCCAAACCCGCTACCCCGATAGCATCCCAGTCCCGAATCCCGTCCTAAACTCGGATAAAAATTAAATATAAATCTCATTCCCGGATTGTCCAAAACCCAATTAAAAAACTAAATTTTAAATAAAAAATGTAACCCGAACATGTCCCAAAACCGCGAAACTCAAAACCCAAAACCCGGAACCCAATTACATTACTTATTTAAGAAACTAACAGTTTAAGTAAATTTCCTATTTTTGACCAAAAAAAGTAATATCCCTAAAAAAATACATTCAAATGATAAATTCAATATACAAGAACAAATTAACATATTTTTTAACAAAAAATTCCCACACAGCAAACCATTCTCATTAAAAAGTAATCCACAAATCCAAACCAACACAAATGTAAAGAAAGTTATTCATCTAAATTAACATTAAAACAATACAAACAACGCATGCAAATACAAAGTTAGTCACTAAAGAAATCAATACACATATCCAAACTAATCAATTCATCGATAATCCATATATCCAAACTCATTAAACTCATAGCTACTCATCAATTCAACTTGATCCTTCCTCCTCAAGTGCAATAACGGACATGAGTCCTGAATTAATACAATTGCCTAAAATGTAGAAAACTTAAAAAAAAATTAATATATGATATAATCAAAACTTAAAACACAAATGCTCGTAATATAAAATGTTTACCATCAATTTGATACCATAACTAATCACGTGAGCACATTAAAGCTTCCAATGTGTCCGGGGGAGGCCTACTTCGGTGAAGTCTAACAACCCTCCCACCGGTGCTAAAAGCGAACTCCGATGCCACAGTAGGTATTGGAATAGCCAAGAAATCTCGTGCAATCAACCATAAAGTCTCATATTTTATGCCACCAATCTTCCACCAACTCAAAATATCAAAATTATGCACATAAGGTATCACCCCCTTCTTCACATAATAATCAAATTTTTCCTTCACATGTGTACCAGAAACGTTGGGGGTTGCTAAAAAAATTAAGAAAGTCATGTGGCATGGAAGAAAAAGAAGTGGCATCATCCTCTATTTGAGAAGGACCAATTGTCGTACATTCAAGACCAGAACCCGTATATTCATTCATCAAATCAAGAAAAGAGGTTTAGTTTTCTCAACCTAAATAGATACTCTGCTTCACCATAAAGATCCTTAAAGTAATACTCAATTGTCTTGAGTCTCAACCTAAAGTCTAAAACTGCTGTAATTGCCATAACATCACTAGTCTCCTCCCAATACTTTTGAAACTTAATGTACATACTTTGAGTCATGCTTTTAATAAAAACATTATCTGATTCTATCCATTAAAAATGAAGTTTCCTAGCTTTACAAATTTGAACAAAGTAAACATTTGAAGTTGGGTACTTTGTTCCTGAAAAGAGCTTGGTTAGTTCATGAAAGACACTAAATTTCTCACAAATGAGCTTAGCCATTTCCCAATCCTCATCAAATGGTAGAGATGTATAATGCTTATCCCTAAAACTCAACTTCTTATATACAGTCCTATACTCAATGGCTGTTTCAAGCATCAAGTAAGTCGAGTTCCAACGGGTTTTCACATCAAGCGCCAATTTCTTAGTACATCTCAATTTCAATGTACAAGCCATAGTCTCAAAATTTTCAACCCTTTGTTGAGAGTCTGACCAATAAACAATACTTAAACGAATTCTCTCAATAGCCTTTTCTATGATAAACAACTCATCCTTCACAACTAAATGTAATATATGGGCACAACATCGCATATAAAGGAGTTGTCCATCAAGTATAGAATTTCTAAACAACTTTTCAAAAAGAATATTGATCATACCATCATTTGACCTACAATTATCCATTGCTACTATGGAGATCTTGTCTTCCAAATGCCAAGACATTAATCCATCAAGCAAATTTCCAGCTAGAATGTCTGCGGTATGTGGTGAAGGCACGTAAACAAACCTGTAAAAAAAGGAAAGTTAAAATTAAGAAGAATAAGATATGTTTATATAGTCAAGCAATAAAGAAGCCTAAGTAATGCATATGTACCTTAATAGTTGACTTTGCAATTTCCAATCGTCATCTACAAAGTGAGTAGTGATGGTCATGTACCCTTTTTTTGGTTAGAAGTCCACATGTTTGTTGTAATAGCCATTCTAGCACTAGTCTGACTCAACCAATTCCCTAACTTGCCTTTTTCAATGTCATACACATTCATTATATCCCTCTTTATGATATTACGAGATACCATCTTGAAAAGTGGTTGAAAGTTGTCCACAAATCTTCTAAAACCTATATGCTCAACAATAGATAAAGGATACTCATGCAATATTATTTCATTTGCCAGCTCCCTCCTAGAAACTTCTGAATCAAATGTATAGTTGCTAAACTGAACTTTCCCATGATTTGTTTTTTTCACCCAATTTGCTTCTGACGATACAATGCTGCCTCAATAGACATGTTACTCTGTTTGGGACAATTGTTGAAATGGTTATGCAAACTTTTTGTGCCCTTATCACTGCTGGCATGTAAATGTGTATTACAATAATAACATATAGCCAAGTCTTTACCATCCTTCCTGACTTTCATTATATGGTTCCAAAATTCACTTGTTAACTTTCGTTTTTTTTGGAACAACTATCTTACCAGGTTGTAAAACAACTTTTGGATAATGTTTTAAGTTTTGACCCTAATCAGCTAAAGTATGAGTTGGACCTGAAGTAGGGGATGACGCTAAAGTAGGGGTTGTTGATGAACTAATTTGGGTTTTAGCTGGATTAGGAGTTAAAGCATTAAGGGTTGAAGCATTAGGGCAACAAATCCACCACTTGATGGATTTGTCCTACATTCATCTTTAGCGGAAAGATTGGTGGTAGGATCTAAAGACATGGCCTAATTAACATTTGACATTATAATGACTAACATTACAATTAATTCTAAAGCATACAATCAATAATCAATAATCAAAGTCAAGAAATAGAATACAAAATACTTTGATATCAAAACACAAAATAGAATAAAAAAAACATATAATTAGTAAAGCAAGAAACCAGTATAATCAATAAAGTAAGAAACCAATAACTAAAATTGCAAAAAGAGCTTGACAAATGGTATCAACATAAATCCTTAAATAAGGCATCAATTAAAAAGTGTTGTGCTGAAACTATGGCAAAGAAAATAGCTATAGTCTTCGAGTATCATCATTGTCAAATATTACTAAAGAAGAAATCTTCAAGTTTGTTGTACTCCAATCATTGTAACAAAAGAAATATTCTTAGTTGTGTAACTTATACAGCATTTGGTGGAAGTTGAAGTACTAGCTTGAAAAGATTGACTACTTGCTAGCATTTCATATGCTGCCAAAAACTTTTTCTTCTGTCAGTATCGAAAATCTTGAGTCTAGACACTTGAAAATATTTTTTGTGAGATCAAAAGCTAAAATTGATTTTTTGGCTCATATTTAGATGAACTTCCATATACAGACCAAAACTTAAAAAAGTTGAAAAACTAGAACTTATACCAATCATTATTAGCAATTCTCGAGAGCCAAAGTCATTATAAGAAGTAACTCAACATTCTACATATACAAAACTAACTAGAAATATAAATGAATGGAAAACATCGAAAAAAATAGATCTGAAAAATAAACAAAACAAATAAACTGAAAAAATCTCAAAAAAAATAGATCTGAGAAATACCAGGACGAGATTGCGACTAGGTAGCCTTTGCTTTGTGCTGGAGATGCAGTAGACAACTTTGATATCCCGTGCCAATTTCTTTTTTTTTTTCCTTTAGCGTGAAGGCATGAATGGTCAAGCAGCGGCTACGGTGCTAGAAGTCGCCAAGAGGAATGGGAAAATTTTGATATGGGAAGCTTTCGGACTACTAACCCCAGTAGTGGACTAAGATATTCCTTATTCTTATTTTTAAAAAATATTTTTTTAATAAATATTTTATTTGTAACTTTTATTTTTGTAAGAGAGTTTAAATTTTTAGCTTTAATTAGTCATCTTTTTCTTGACCAATAATAATAAAAAAAAGAATTAGTCAGCTTTTAAGTTTTTTTCTATAGAAAATGTAAGATTTGATTAGTAAGTTATATAATTTTAAAAACCATGTATATACAAGATTTAAGATTTGATTAGGAAGTTATATAAAAGTCAGTGTATTTTTAATTATAATTCTCAAATTAAATTAGCTATATAAGTTATAAGTAGAGTTAGTATCTTATTAGTATAATTTTCAATTTCTCATTTTAATTAGAATTATTAATTTAATATATACTAATGTCTAGTATAGTTCAAATTAAGTTAGCCATATAATTAAACTTATTACATTATCTTGAGTTTGGAATCTGGTATAATTAAAATTAAGTTAACAATATAACAAAGTTGGCAACGTAACAAAGGTTGGTATAATTAAAATTAAGTTAGAATTAATATAATTTCTATTTTAGTTCTAATTGTTATAATTTCTTGTATAATTCTAATTAATATGCATATAAAAATTGTTATCAATATAACTATACTCTAACTAATAAATATAAAATATATTTAGATATTAATAAAATTATATAATTCTAATTTGATAACTTCTTTATAATAAACTTCTTTTACATAAACAAAAGGTCAAAATTGAAATATTAGGTTAGTAGTAATTGGCCATAAGTTAAATTTAAAGAGGAAAAGGTCGAACCCTTACCACTACCAATAAACTAATAATTTTTGCCCTCTTTTTAGTCTCGAGATAGCTACGTAACTAAAGTTAGTGTAGCTATATGATTAGAGTTAGTTTGCTATTTAGTATAATTATAACTAAAGTTATCATATATTATAACTAGAATTAGTATGATTTTTTTATATAATTATTTTTAAGCTAGTCATATATGATATAACTAATTCTATTATAGTTCTAACTGTAATAGTTTCTTATATAATCCTAGTTAATATGCAAAAAAGTGCTACCAATATAAGTATAATTGATTAATAAATATAAAATATAGTAAGATATTAATATAAATTATATGATTCTAATTAGATAACTTCATATAATAAGTAAATTTACATAAACAAAAAAAATTAAAGATGAAATACTAGTTTAGTGGTAATTCTCCATAAGTTAAATTTTAAAGTGTAAAAGGTTAGGGGTTCAAACCTTACTACTACCACAAAGTAATAACTTTTTTCATTTTGAGTGTATAATATATAAGACTATAATTAATTAACAAATGGTAAAAAAACTTCTTAAGATATTAATATAAATTGAATAATAAGGTATAGATATATATATGTTTGTATATATAAATATATATAATTAAATATAATATATATTTAGGACGAAATCGGGTACTGAGTATCTGTGGGTACCCGGATCTGGGGTTCAATCCCAGTTCTATTCCAAACCTTAACGGATATTTTTAATTATTTCGGGTTCATTTCGGGTCCTTAATAGGATGGATATTTATTGGATTTTTAGCTGGTCGGCCATGTCAAATACCCTAAGTCACTGGTCCCATTGCCATCCCTATTACCAGTCACAGTTAATTCAAAGTTTCTCATGATATCAACAATCATTCATCAAAATTAATTTTTTTTATTCTTTTGCTTTGAACAAATAAGTGCAAATGCACATATATATACACACATTCGAATCGACCTTTTTTAGGAAAAAAATTTGGTTTGATGTTGAAACCATACCTTCAGAGTTGATGTTGTCAATATCTCTAGATGTTGTCGATATTGCTTTCATCATTGTGAAAGAATCAAAGCCACAATTTGATTGTTGGTGATTTGAATTTCTATTATTTGATTTTTAGCTCTATTGTTGAAGAATTGAGTTGGATGAATCGATCAAACGAAAATTTAGGGAGTATCACATGGGAGGAGAGAGGAGAAGTGAAAGAATTGATCGAATTGAAAAGTTAGGGTTTTTGACCAAAAAAATTACTTTATATGGGAGCATGTTTTCAGTTGCTGCAGCCTTCAAGTGCATGTTGCTTCTATGGGTCCATAATGTGTGGGACCATGATATAAGGCCCTTAAAGAACCAAATAGATCAGTTACCCAGTAGAAATTTATTCGTTAAAAAATTTTAAAAAATCTAAAATTATTTTTACTATTTTCTAAATAGTGCTTTTTTAATAAACACACATACAACACCAACCCCTACTCCCAAACACCCATATGTTCTCTTCCCTTCTTTAATAAACACGCATACAACACCCCGTTCTCTAAACACCCGCACATTCTCTTAGACTCACACATGCATATTCACACATGGTCTAAAACATGTACGGATAACATTGATACCTCGACCCACTCTACTTCGCAAGAGTACTGTAAGGATAGGGGTAGAGGTAGGATTTGTGGCAAAAAACCGCTACTAAAAATGGGACGGGTTTTCTTCCCCTACCCTAGTACAAGGGCGGGGCGGTGTAAAGATTTATCCACCTCACGCCATCCTACTATAAATGTATTTATTACTTTTAATATATTCATATATATTTTTAATTATATCATTAAGGATCTCTTTGGTTTAGTTGTAAAAGTTAATTTATTTCTAATATGCTTTTATGCACTAGTATATTAAAAAAAAAAAAACTTTAATGTTATTGAGTTTGTTAACCGATACTCCATAGAAGTTGGGTGGGTTTTTTCATCCCAGGGCGAGGATGGTAGTAGGAATTTACTCTGACACCAAGTATATGATAGGAGTAGAGATAGAAATTTTATTAACAAATGTAGAGTAGGGGTAAGCAAACCCTGCCCCATTATCATCCCTACACATAAGCAACCAAAAGAATGCTCACAAATAGCACAGTGTATACTGTACATAAAGTTCAAATGTATACAAATACATACAAATAGTGTTGGCACTGTATGTGTTTTATATAAATGTTTTGATGATGCAAATAAAAGATTGGCCATGATTCATAATGATTAGGATTGGTATTGGTTGAACGTTCTATTGAATGAATGATATATATATATATATATATATATATATATATACACGTATATGGATTGCATGTCTTGTATGGAATGCTCTTGAATGGAATGTATGGATTATGGATTATCTTATGGATTAAATGCTTCATGAAAAGATTAGCTATACAATATCTAAGTCATGAATAAATGTTTCTTGATAAGTTATGTCTTCTAATATTTGAATGCATTAAAGCTCGTAGAAAGTTCGTGGATTTAAAGATGGAAGATGGAAGTCCATGGGAGAATATTTAAAGCAAGAACAAGGGGAGTTACGAGGCTGGAGACGAGAAGACATAAGAGGTACTAGCTTGCTTATTGCTCTTGTTGTGTATAGTCTTGAAATTGCATATAAAGCTCATCCTATTTCTTAATGCTTTTAAAGCTTTAAATCTTTAACACGTGCTTTTTTATTGCTTAATAAGTTTTGTTTGAAAAAATCCTTGATTGCATACTTGATCTTTAAAGTTTTTGGAAAAACAAATCTTTAAACATCTTTTAAATGCTCTTTGAATTTGATCTTCCATTGTTAATTTACTTTAAGATTCAAAGAGCTTTTCAAAATTGATTTTAAACTTTATATCTATCCTTTAAATCCTCATTAAAGCTTTTAATACTTGTGCATTCAAAAGGATTTGAATTATAGATAGAAGGTCGAAAACAATGTTCTCTGCATATAGTCAGATTCTCTAGTTGGTCTACTAACTTGAAACTAGTGCAACTGCCATTAAGCAAAATTCTTTCGACCCTGCTAGACTCCTAGGCCAATTGACCGACCTGTGTGACTAAGGATTGGCTGTGTCAAAGAAACGGGTCGGAAGCACCTATCGGTCGACCGACCTCTATCTGCTACAATTAGAAATTAGTTGTTGGAACTTGTTTTTGGTAAGATTTCCATTACGCTGTCATCGCACACGATTTTCTCTCAATCATGGATCTTCGATAGCTCTTTCTAACACTATATAAACACCATTTTGAAGCTTTTTAACACACACTTCAACATAAAAAATTTTCTTGAGCTTTAGATTGTTAAATCTTGAGTTATATAAAAGGTATTCATTTTCATATTCATTGGGTAAGGGTTTTGAGTGAAATCTTTATTCACTTTTGTAAAATCCTATTGTAATTACACTTCAAAGCTAGGATAGATTGCAAATCAAACTCTTAGCAAGAAAGAAGTATGGAAATCCTTAGTAAGGTGCTTTCACTCGAGTTCTTTGAAGAGGGTGCTTCAAAGAGTTGTAAAAATTGGTTTATACTCCACAAACATTTGAAGAAGTATCATTAGTGAAGGTGTTGAAGTCTTAAGGGAAGAATCATTAGGCGGTGGATGTACGTTTGGTCGAACCACCTAAAAGTCCAATGCATTCTATCTCTATCTCATCCTATTTCAATTCTTTGCTATTTGTTTATTACATGTTTGGTAAATTACTGGAGTAAAATTATGTACTACTTTGATTTTAAAGTTGCATTGTATTGAATTCATTATTGAAAAAGTAGCATAATCTTAATTTACCCTCCTCTCTTAAGATTATTTTCCTTATAACAAATAACTTTTTCAATTTTCATTTTTTTGAAAATAATTTTCAATTTTGTTAGGTAAACACATTTTTTTATAAGATTAAGAGTCTACTTGGCCAACTTTTAGATATTCAAAAGTTTATTATATGAGTTTAAAAACTTATTTGGCAAATTTTTAAAAAATGCTTTACATAAAAACCAAAGCTGAGAGAAGTTGAAAAATTAGAAGCTCCAGATTGGAGCTTTTTGAAAAGCTGCTTTTCCATGATGTCAAAATTATTTTTTTTTCTTTATCAAAAATACTATTCCATAGTTCCCAAGAGTACCCCGTTGATAAGAGCTGGAGACGGACATAGCTCATGACCCGGTTTGAATCCAATCACTTGCCCTGGGTTGAGTATCCTCGACTTAATTGGTACACATTGTAGGGACGCGTTATAAACTAAGATTTGCCAATTGACGGTTGGGCTTCACTAGCTGGATTTTTCTTGACGTAGTATTAAAAAAAAACTATATAATTTTGAAATTCCAATACTGCCTTCAAAACAACTGATACTGAAAGGTCAATTCTTAAAATATTAGCCAAATAATCAACTGTTTTTATTTAATAACACTTTTAATCAAAACTCTTCTGCTAAAAACTTTACCAATTAGGCCAAATAAAGCTTTCATCAATTCTCAAACTATGGCTTGTAGCCTCTCAATTATTAAAATGAATTCTTTAGTCTTCTAACTTCTTTTGGTTGGATGCTATTAGTCCTTTAATATTTTGGCAGAAATCTCATTTATGTATATCTAACGTGAGCAATTTTTTTGCTAGGTTTAAGGGCATTTATGGCAAATACTATTTCAAAGTCTTCAAACCCATATTCCATTAATATTTTGTGAACATTTTAAACCTTCATCTATTAGAGTGAGTCTTTTAATTCGCAAATACATAACCAAAAAAAAAAAAAAAGGAAACTCCCGATCACATACAAATCTCATGTATGCATTTGACTTATCAAACTCTCACTCATTTGGAGAGCTGACAAGTCAAATTCTAACATCATTCCTCCAGGTTTATAAATATATTGAAAAATAAGTAGTTTAATCTCCATAATGCTTTAAAAAGTTGGTCAGAGGTCATAAATACTTGTAATTAAGTTTTTTGGGTAACAATTGCAGTGTAATTAATGCAAATTTAAGGTTGGAGTTTCAAGTCATCAGAACATTAAACAAAGGAGCAATTTATTAATAAAAATTGTGAAAAACAATATCTATAGAGTTCTGTCTCCCCCTAAACTTTTCAACCTTTTCCATACCAAGATCAGGGGAAAAAATTATTTTGAAACACGCATGCTTGTTTAATGGAAACTTATTTACCATGATTTAACAATCAAACACGTCGGTGCTGGTCATCACTCCTAAATAAAACAATCCCCTCCTAAATAAAACAATCCCCTCGTGCGACCGTCGCTCTTAATTAAAATAGTTTGAAACACTTGAATTAATCGGTAAATCCCTCGGTGCTATCCGGTGAAGATGGAAGTGAAAATCATGTCAAGGAAAACTATCAAACCATCAACCCCAACACCTCCTGAGAGTAGAATCTTCAGGTTCTCACTCCTGGACCAGCTCTCTGGTGCGTCCTATGTTTCTCCCATCTTCTTCTACAGCAAAAAGTATGACCACCAAACCTCTACAAAACTCCAACACGCCCTCTCCAAAACCCTCACTTGCTTCTACCCATTAGCAGGAAGAATCAAGGACCAGATCTCCATAGATTGCAACGATGAAGGCGTCCCCTTTTCCGAGGCTCGAGTCAACTGCTCCATGGCTGAGTTTCTGAACCACCCCGACCTGGATATAATGTATAAGTTTCTTCCATGTCTTCCCATCCCTACCGAACCCGATACTGAAATACCCCAACTCGCTGTCCAGCTTAATGTATTTGATTGCAACAGCTTAGCCGTTGCATTGTGTTCTTCACACAAGATCATGGATTTAGGAGCATTCATGGCTTTTCTTACATGTTGGGCTAGTAATGCAAGAGAATCGTATGATGAACAAACATGTCCTGTGTTTCATGAGGCTGCAGCATTGTTTCCACCAAGGCTAAGCTTGGCAAAGAGTATGGTATTGAGAGATCAAAAGCTGCTGATCAATGAAGAGAAATGTGCCTTCAAAAGAGTTTTCTTTAATGCAACTGCAGTATCTAAACTTAAAGCCAAAGCAGCAAGTCAAGTTGTGCAGCACCCAAGTAGGGTTTCAGCGGTGTCTTGCTTCATCTGGAAGCATGCCATGTCTGCTGCAAGACAAGCGCATGGGCCAAAACCAAATTCAGTGATGCTTCAGGTATTGAGTTACCACCTCGTCCAAAAGCTTAAGTTTGTAAAAAAGATATTAACTTATTTATTTATTGTGATTAACACGCCACCTCACATGTAGACGGAATATGTTTAAAAGTCTTGTACGTGAACAATTTTCTAATATTTTTAAATTGATAGCGGTCAATTTCGAACCTGAGACTGTTATTTATTTATTTATTATACTTAACATTAGGCCGTAGACATGCGTAGAAGAATGGAACCTCCATTATCAAAAGATGCTGTCGGAAATATTTACTGGACCGCGGCGGCTCACTATCGTTGTGCAGCAGGAAAAGAGATAGAGTTGCACGACTTGGTGAGTGTACTTTACGAAGCACTGAATAAGATTAATGGAGATTACATCAAGAATCTACAAGGTGAGGATGGATTTTTGGTTATTCAAAAGCACCATGAAGAAGTCAGAAAGAGGCATCTCAGAGAAAAACCAGACGCATATGCATTTTCTAGCTGGTGCAATTCTGGTCTAAACGATAAGGCAGATTTTGGATGGGGAAAGCCTCTCTGGGTGAGCTTTGTTAGGTGGGTTGGTGCAGGTTCTGTGAATGTGGTGATCTTGAATGAGAATATCAATGGAGATGGGATAGAAGCTTGGGTAGCCATGGATGAAATGCTTATGGAAGTCTTAGCATGTGACTCAGAATTCCTAACGTTTGCCTCCTTCAACCCAAGGCTCAATGTTGTACAAGATTCTCATTAATTGGACAGTTGTTAATTAGTGAGAGAAGAAATGGAAAACAAGTTTTAAAGTTTGTAATTTTAATTCCATATATTATTGTTTTATATAAAAAATTTATATTAATTTATCATTTTGTTTAAAGGTAGATATTGTATATTTGAGGGTTAATTCTTTCCATAGTCCCTATTAACCTTGGCTTCGGTAAAATACGATGGTGAAGAGATTGTGGACCAAAATTTCCACATCCTACATTGCACATGTTAGTTACGTAAACGTTTGCAATTGGGAAGAATATGTTGTTTTCTTCTTGAAAATCTCGTGCAATTTAATAAGCCATTTGCCTTTCACATATTAGAACTATTAAGAAATTGATGGCGATTAACGCAGGACTAACGATGTCATAGATAACATAACGTGTGTTATTAGAGATGGCAAAACAGGTTGATACTCGCGGGTCGACCCGCCTAACTCGTCAAAAAATAGGGTTAGGGTTGATGATTTAGTGACCCGCCAAATAAACGGGTCAACCCGACCCAACCCACCAAATTGACGGGTCGGGTTGGGTCAACCCGCGGGTGGCCCGTGAACCCGCCAAAATAACCCACATAACCCACCAACCCGTCAAACGTGAAAAACGACCCATGAACTCGCCTAATCCACATAACCCGCCAAAGCGACCCGTAAACCCGTCAAAAATGACCTGCGAACCCGCCAAAACGACCTGTCTAACCCGCTAAAATAACCCGCCTAACCCACAAACCCATTAGGGTCGGGTTAGGGTTAAAAACCCCTGACCCATTTATTAAACGGGTCAACCTGACCCAACCCGCCAACCCACCGAACCCGTCGTAAACGGGTCGGGTTGATCCGCGGGTACCATTTGCCACTTCTATGTGTTATGTCCATTCTAAAGATGCAAGACTTAATTAATATCCAATATAGCAAAAATAAGGGACCGAACATGTGATATGAATGACTTTAGTCTAGCCTTGTTATACTTAGACAATTTTAGCCTTGGAAAAAAAAAAAGGATGTTTGTTTTTTACGTGAGGTTTAACGTATTTTTTAAAAGGATTAAAATGCACCAGACACCATGTGGTCTATCATAGGTACAGAATACTCTTTTATGGTGCCAAAAATCCCACAATAAGTTCTTGTAATGAGTAAAAATTTTGTATACACCCCTACCATCTTCTTAGTAAGGAAATACGTGCTATATATGTATATATATTATTACTCTATTATTGTTCAATAAAGGTCAAAATATGAACAATTCTTTCGAAAAAGAATACATAAGTTCTCAAAGAATTTTGGGGTGGGTGAGTGAGACATCGAATGGCTCCACCCTTGATGTCTGCAGTCCCCAAGCATGATGCAGCGTGAGTATGTTTTGAATATTCTAATGATCCAGGATGCATATTTAGTTTTTTTCAGGATGCATATTTAGTTAAATTATAATAATAAATAACTTAACGCTCATAAAGATACTTTTCTTCAATGAAAGTGTTAATTAATGTTTTAGACCACAGGTGCTTGTTGTGGTAAAAGATGAGAGACTAAATGAGATATTAACCCCAAGCTTATTTACGTAAAGAAAAAAAAATTGTAGTCAAAAGAACTTGGCCAAAATTGGCTAAAATGGGGACAAATTTGTAATTTAACATATTTATAACTTGTTTTACCCTTGATGGAAAAAGTTAAAATTTTGAATTTTTTGTTTCTCTTTCGTCATTAAATATCCAACCATCATGTATTATCATTTGCAATGAGTTGATATTTTTCCAATGAATTGATATTATGTATATACACATACACATGTACATATTTATGTGTATATATATGCGCACACACAGAGACACATATATACACGCATATACATATATAGATATATACATACATACACTAGGTTGGTAAGAGTGTGGGTTAGCTCTATATATATATATATATATATATATATTGGTGGTGGTGGATGTTGGTGGCAATTTGTGATGCAAGACATGTGTTAAAAGAGGAGAGAGAAAGAGATAGGGATAAGGGAGAAAGTCATTTTAAAGCTAAATCCATATACAAGATATAAAAATCCTAATAATTGTTAAATAAATGTTATCATAAGAAACTAAATCTAATTAAAGGTCATGTGGATACGCAAGTGATTTGTTCATATTTGACCTAGAAAAAAATAATAGATGTGTTCATATATACACCAATAATATTATTAAGTCTGTGTGGTGAATTATTAGATTCTATTTTTTCAACCAATAATATTATTATAAATCTAAAAAAAATTAAAAGTTGATAGAGGTGAGTAAAAAGAATGGATAGATTTTCGTTTAATTAGTTAATCATATAAAAATTTGTGTTCGTGCTCTATAACTAGGGAAGGTTTATTTCTTGTAAAATTGGGGAAAAAATGTTGTCATGAATTTGGCTATATATATAATTTATATGATTAATTATCGAATTTTATTTTAACCAAATAATTTCATTATGATTTAGGAGAGAAAAGTCACAAAATTGACCAAAGTAAGATTCATTTTGTAAAATTGAAAATGAGATTGTAATTAATAGTTCTTGAAAAGAAAATATATGGTAATAAAATTTTAAAAATTATAATATAGTTAAAAAATTAAATTATAAAAGAAAAAAAATCTGAATTAAAAAAATTAGAGTACAAAAATTTTCTTTATTTAAATAAGAAAAGGGAAGAGAAATGGATATGGCGCATGTCATCTAAAACATATAGAGGCGATATTGACGTTCTATTTTTTTATTTGTAAAGGTGATAATTTTTTTTTAATTCTGAAATTAATTTATATTAAATATATATCTTATATAACAAACTTTGAAGTTTATAATTAGTACTTTTTTAACTCTAATTATATTATATTTTTTATTGTATTTAAATAAAAAAAGATTTAAACACATTAGCTAGTATTAACAATAATTAGTATATAAATAAGTTAACTTTATTAAACTTAGAGTTATTTGTTTTAGTTAGAGAGTTATTTGTTTTAGTTAGAATTGTACTTTCTAATATTACCATTGTTACACAAAAAAATTTATTATCAATAATTATTAATACGTGTACTTTTTTCACTTTTGTATGTTCCAAGACGAAAAATGTCATCTTTAGTTAGAGATAGCATTTGGTAGAAAAGAATTGCTATATATGTCAAAACTCTTTATTGACGTGTATGATTAGAGTCAAAATACAATTATTATATCTTTTCTTCTAAATTATATATATATATATATACATATATATATGTGTGTGTGTGTGTGAATTTTTCCACTTTCATATATCTAGAGACAAAATAGCATCTTTATATTAGAGATAACAACTTTTATCTCCAATTATAGACAGTTTGTTTTGTCTATAGATGGAGACTAGTTAACTGAAAAGAAAAAAGTTTACTTCACAGAAAAAAGAGGTAAAAAATTAGAATGGTCTTGGTCTAATTAGCGAATAATGTATAAGTTATGTGTTTATGATTTATGTGTTTATGATGTATAAGGAGGAAAAATACTTTTTTACAATATTTAAAAGGAGATAATCGATTTACATGTTTGTTAAAGTTATGTGATTAATTGTTAAAAATTTCTATTCAACCAAACAATATTAGTGTGATACAAAAGAAAAAAAAAAAAAAAAACAAACAAATCATTGGTAAGGTAAGGAAAAGA
The DNA here is from genome assembly GCA_028554755.1 of Cordia subcordata. Taxonomy (NCBI): domain Eukaryota; kingdom Viridiplantae; phylum Streptophyta; class Magnoliopsida; order Boraginales; family Cordiaceae; genus Cordia; species Cordia subcordata. The sequence continues at coordinate 11,696,877 of JAPTOF010000010.1, read as the reverse complement.
ATATGTGAAACTTTAATTTTTATTATTGTCATGGATTTGGTGTAATCAATAAATCATATAAATTCTTGATGTTTATGATTTATAAGCAAAGAACAGACTCATTTTTGCAAAATTTCAAAAAAGATCTTCAATTTAATTATACATAAAATGTATATGGTTAGTTATTAAACTTTTTTGTGGCCAAATAATATTATTATGATTTGAGAGAAATGAAAAAGACTAGGAAATTGACAGGGATAAGTAAAAATATGAAACTTTTGTATTATCATTATTTTATATAATTAGTGAAATAGGTAAAAGTTTTAGTATTTATAATAGCCTACTAAGTTATAATAGATCACGATGATAATTGTATATTACATTAAATAAAGCAATTTTTATTAATTTATACCAAAAATCTACTTTTATTTCGTACTTATTTTATTAAGTTTGTTCTTTCTTATTTAAGTTATAATATTGTGATTTATTATGTATGCAATTAAAATATAACGACTACACACTAATACCCTTACTTTTCAGTAAGTCAACGACAATTTCGCATTTTTTTTTCTTTTAGAATGCTTCTATAGGTCAATCTTAGAAGAAGCTAAATACTATTATTTTACATACAGATTTAATTTCAATGACCAAAAGATATTAAAAAAATATCAAATGAGCCTTTTAATTTGTCCGTCTTCTTTATATACACAACTTTTACCTAATATAAATCATTTTAATCACCAATTAACATTGCTATTTTTTCCTCTAAAAGTAACTTTAGAAGTGTTTTTATTATTTTTTTCCATATCAGATCATTTCCTGATTTTACTTTCTCTGTTTAAATATTTTACTTAACAATTAAAAATCTCTCACAATAAATAGTTTAAACATAAACATTATTTGTATTAAAATTTACCAAGAATCAAATTTAAAAGATATACTTGTATTTAAATTAGATAAAATGTAAAAATCAGCAATCGATAATAAATAAAGACATTAAAAGTGTACACTTCTCTCATGCATTTCATGGATATATTTTATTTATTATATACATTAAGGTACATAAGATATTTAAAAATACCATACGTCCTATTCGCATGCATTTTTTCTCTAAAATTTATGTTTATTAATTCATATCATATTTCAATTGAGCGATATTTTTAAATTTAAGTAATTCATACTAATTAAAGTTATATCAGTGCAATCATTTTATTTCTTAATATAGTATTAACATTATCTTTTCAAGAGTTTGTTCCACAAGTAACACATAGACAACAGTAGTCTCATTCAAATACAAAAGCTTTAGCACATCAATGTTCATATTATTCAAAAACATTTGGAAAAGAAGCAAAAGGCAAAAGCTACTTTTGACTTACACATTCACTCACCACTTCCAAACTTCTGCATTCATAATGATTTGGAAAACCTCAACGCAAATAACAAACCAGAGAAAGGGAACATGGGATTGATCCCACATTTAAGTTTCTGGGGGAGAAAAAATTAGCAAAAAAATTATAACATTTATATGAAGTAACCAAATAAGCCACCGCGGGTAGACCAACACTGCAGAACTTGAAGATATTTAACAATAAGGTGGAATCATTAGCCTCAAATCTCGGGAGCAGGAACCGTAGACTTCAGGAGTGGCTGTAGAGCCTTGACCACAATACTCATATTTGGCCGGAACTCAGCCTCATACTGGACGCACAAAGCTGCCACGGCTGCAAGCTGAATCACCCCAAAGATGCAACAAATATTAGCTAATTTTAGAACATCCCTTTTCTTGCATTACTGGACAAGAAAGTTTTCTATATGCTTGAGAATGATGAAGTACCTTAGCAACTGCCTTTGGAGGATATTCTCCCTTGAGCTTGGGATCTACACATTGTTTAACTTTGTCCTCGCTCAGTCTTGGCGTGGCCTATATGAATAATATTGACATAAAATCAAACTTAGGTGTTAGACTCCCGCAGGCAAAATCAATTCTACATTCTTATTATTTTGGCGGTGGGGAAGGGGAGGAGGACAGGTGGGTGGTTCTTTCAAGTAATGGGAAAGCTTACCCAAGTGACCAGGCTCTGTTGTCCACGAGGCATGGTATGATCAACAGGCTTCCTTCCAGTCAATAATTCAAGCAAAACAACCCCAAAGCTATACACGTCACTCTTCTGTGTCAATTGGCCTGTCATCGCATACCTGTACAAGAAATTAATAACAAACTTAATGAAGCTTCTCCACAGACAAAGTAGTTCACTGTCTTACTTCGCCAAAAAAAAGAAAAGTAGTTCACTGTCTTGTATATTTTTACGGTACATAGGTCACAAAGGTATATGTTAAAAATTTTTGCCACTGCAGAAGCGCATATGCTGGCACGACAATTTACCAATGATAACTAATGGAAGAGACCACTAAATAAAAGATAAAAGGAGTACTGAAGGCATCAGGTTTAGAGCAGATATAGTTGCTAGTCCAGACAAGCTAAGCCTGTTTTCATTTCAAACTAAACTGAAAGAGCTTTGCAGAAATAGTTGTTGACCAATATAAAAACTGTCCTACAAAAGTAAAGAACTTATCCAAAAATCATGGAAAGATTACACGAAGTATTTAATAATCTAAGACAATCTTCAAGAAATGGTCCATACAGAATAAACTACATCTTACATCTCATCATCCCTTCACTGGTCTTCTCTGCATATAATATCAGTTATACTGGGATCATCATTTTACTCCAAAATAAAAAATTATTATGCTGTGCTTTTAGATGCTAATTCATGATAACATATTATTGAATCATATCTGTCGACATAATCAAGACACCATAAAGCATCAACAATGTGTATGCAGAGAAACCACAAAATTAGAAGAAGCGTAAAGAATAGGAATCAAAATCCTAAGCACACATGTTGTTCAGGTTCCTGCCAAAGATACATGATGACCACTAAACCTACAGCAGATAATTGGAGACATCCACAATAAGTTTGGTCGCCATGTCACACTCAACACAATCATGTTATTTTAACTGTTTTTTCCCTTTCAAACATGACTGGTAAAAGCTTCTTAATTCAAAGTTGGAAAGTTGAAAGAATAGCCATGTTAATACTCGACAAAAACAAGGGATGATTTAGATCAATCAGATAAAAAGGGCAACTAAACTTTTGTTAGTGAACAACAAATAAATATCAGTATTTCATCTTGTTAAGGCAATTTCTCCTGAATATGCAGCTGTAACTGTTACTTGAACTAAAAATAAAAATTTTATGTTAGAACATTTCCCCTACTTCTTTATACATTTAGACATGCACATGTTTTCTTCATCCTCATTAGCTGTCCAAAGGAAATAATATCCCTCTTAATTATCCAACTAGCATAATCCAAATTTTCCCTAGATATCCACATACTAAAGGACTTCCCCAATGAGATCTTGTTTCTGTACCTGGCCGCTATGAACTGGCAGCCTTATCATTGTCATCTTCCTGAACTACTGTTTCATTTCATTTCTCAACTTGAAATATAGATCCATAATCAAGAATTACTCATATATTACGTGTCTTCTATTTCCAATGAGGGCTTCCATAGCAACAATATTGAATCTTAGTAACAGTTTCCAGCAACTTAATGTCAGAAAAGTTAAACATATAGATAGTGGGCCTATCTCAAGGGCATAGTCTTATAATATAAGAGTTCCAGTTATGAGGCATTACTCTGGGGCATGATAACCAAATGTTCCCAAGACACGAGTAGAATGAAGGCGAGCAGCCATATCTGGAGCTTGATTTGAAAGGTTAAAATCTGCAATCTTAGCTTTGTAATCTTCAAACAGAAGAACATTGCTAGATCTAATATCTCTGTGTATTACAGGAGGTTGAACCTTCTCATGCAAATACTCCAATCCTCTTGCAGCATCAACAGCAATTCGTACCCGTGTCATCCAGTCAAGTGTAGGACCAGGTTGTGCCCCTTGGACTCCCTTTCTTCCTGCAAGAGCACATCATGACCATTCTCAGAATTATCTAATATCATCCATTAGATCAAACTGGATCAAGTAAATTGATGTTATAAAAACAAGCAAATGTCTTTATGATTTACTCACCATGCAGAATATCATGTAAGGATCCCATGGTTGCAAACTCATAAGCCAATACACGAATATTTCCTTCTACACAGTAACCAAGCAACTCTACAAGATTTTCATGCTTCAACCTTGAAACCATAGACACCTAGAAAGCAATAATATATGTCAGGTACAAACGACAGGCAAATACTAGGATATACAACTTGATCACATCAATCCAGTAAATTCAATTTTATCATACCTGAGTAAGGAACTCAACATTAGACTCTTGCTCGGATGATACATCAAGCTTCTTCACAGCCAGGGCTTTTCCATTACTTAGATTTGCAAAATATACCCTTCCATATGATCCTTCACCAATTAACGACTTTGACCCAAAGTTATCAGTCTTCTCTTTCAGTTCATCTAGGGATAATGAGGGCACCTCAATAGGAGGTACTGATTTCTGCACTTCAGGCTTGACAGGAGCTGGGGGCCTTTTATGATGCACTGAGATACATAGAAACAGAAGGACTCAGAAGACTCAGAAGACTCAGAAAAATAAGAAATGGAATTTAAAGATGCACCTTGGTCCATAGGGGCCCTAAATAAAAAAAAAAAACTCTTCACTAACATAAATTTGCCCTCTTTTCCTATTTACAGACATCTAACATAGCCTCAAGAGGCAGGTAACTCTATCAAAGCAGAGTCTACCAAGTATATGAAACTAGTTATTGCATGAGTTTAAAACAAAATATTAAACATGAGCCAACATATACTCAACTAGGACAAGAAACAGCAATCCCTAGGAAGGAGGACAAGTATTTACTACAGTCTTAACCACATCTACTCAGCACAAAATTACAACTTCCTTCAGACATTTGCATCAGAAGTAGAAAAAGATTGAAAGAACGTTCTCCTTGATGAAATAAATCAGATGCCCTTCAGTTCTTTCTATTCCAAACAACCTTGATTACACACAATAAAACCACCTCATACGCATCCGCTTCTTCATTATTTGTACTTCTCAGAAGCTCCACTGCTCCAGTTAGGACGTTCCTTATTCTTGAAAGTCTCCAAACCAGTAATTATCCATTTAGCCGCCTCAACTCCCATAAATTGGCAGAGAACCTATAAAACTGTCTTGAAAGTTAACTTAACAGTTCGTTGAGCTTCATAGCATGTGCTACCTTGATTTTACGACATGCTCTGAAGTCCGCCATACATCAATCTATCTTACTATGTCTCCTCAAATATTATTGTCCTGAATACAAAATCATATTTTCTGCTCTATCTTTAAACTTCCAGATGGACGCCTTTTGGTAGTGTCAATCGAGAACACAACAGATTTGAGGAAACAAAAGAAAACAACTCTGATCACTATGCAAATGTTTCAGATGAAAGTATAAAGAACATACTGTCTGCATGATCCTTTGGGCTCTTGAAGGGCTCACTTTCATGAGAAGGGTAGGACTCCTCGGTTTGACAGGTACAACACAACCACCTCCGCATTCTTGATCACTTGCTTAGATAAATATTGTCTTCAGCAGGAGGAGGCGCATGCGCCTACAACACAATCATTCATCTCCTCCATAAAACTAAGCCCAAATCCAATTTCAAAATCACAAACAGACAGGAAAATTAATAACAATAAATTTCAAGGCATCACAGTTTCAGATTTTACAACCATCACTCTTAGAACAGACAGGATTACAGACATTTGATATTTCTCTTCACTCACCCACTTATTTCTACCAGAAATGACCCAATGAACAACAAATGCTTCCTCAATATCCCTCACATTTATATACATTAACTGCAAGTCTAAACATAAATCCTATAATGCCATACAAACCCACACATATTTACATATGAGCATTATCAACATTTAATACCAAAAGGGCGAACACATAAATTTCACATAGATATTACAATAAACATATTGTAACTAAAATCTATTATAACATTAACAAATATACAAGAATTTCCATAATAAGCTAAAAAGTAACACGAACCGAGCCAATTCGAAACACAATTACAATTTTGTACAAGGAAACATTTCTCAACAAACACAAAAGGGCTCGAAACTCCCACTATTTGGAGATCACGGAAAGGGATTGACACCCTTTGGGTGTTTGTACACAGTTCCCCCCAAAACAAAGTCAATTCTTATAAAATTGTACTTCGATTTTCAATTACAAAAAAAAAAAAAAAAGATAATCCAAAAATAGCAATAAATATAAGAAAACATTGATTAAATCTTACCACTAAACCAGGGCGATTATAATTGCCACCCATCAACGATTTTTCACAAAAAGTCAACAAATTACAACAATAAATGAACAAGTAAACAATTATATTGCAACCAAAAGAGACCCAGATATTAAATTGTTGATTGAACAATAAAATCAACTAATACACTCTGCATACGTGAGATCCAAGCAAAACAAATGAGATAAAAGACGAAAGAAAAAGGGCAATTCAACAAATGCTAATAATACGAAATTCAAGGTAGAAAAAGAAATAAATATTTTCATTATCTTTTACCTGAACCCCTTTCTTATTTTGCTTTGATATGTATATATATGTGAGTAGATTTTCTATGTATAGATTTGGGGATGAGAACAGTAGTGTCGCTTTTGGTTTTGTTGATGTGTTTTTGGCTTTTGATTCCTAGAGAGAGAGAGAGACAGACAGAAAAAAGGAAGGAATTTTCCTCTCACAAGACAATTATTATTGTTTTGTTCTTTCTTTTCTCTTTTTTTTTTAATTTTCTTCTCTCTCTTGTCTCCCTCTAGAGAGATTTTTTTTAGAAAAAGAGAGAAAAGACAGCTAAAACAAAGCGCAGAAAGCAAAACAGAGGGTATTAAAGAAAAGAGGTGATCGCTATTTGAGATATACGCTCATCACCCTACATTGTTATAACGTTATAAAACAGATTTCGATGGTTATAATTATTATTGCTAAAAAAGGATAAAATAATTTGAACCATTTATAATTGATAAATTTTATTTGTAATATTTTTTATGGTTGTCCCAACAATAAAAATTGGAAACAGGTATAAATCAGGACTCGCTATTTAACTAGTGCTCAGTATAGAGAGCATATTGTGTATTGAAAGTTTGCCAGTGGTCAGGTTCCATCAATTATTCTGGCGGTCAAATTTCGCCAATTGAATTTCTCTTGTTATAAAAAAATTATTTGTAATATAAATCTTTTTTATATTATCATATTATGATATTACTGGTCTAAGACATGTGCAATGCATAGGATTGGACATAAATAGATATTTTGATGGATTATCAATAAGTACCATATTCATATAATTGTTTATTTTTTTGTTTGTTGAGGTTTAAAAGTTTATATTGCAAAAAAGCTAGTTGACACATAAATATTTACCTTGGAATCATATATTTTTTATTTTTAAAAAGAAAAGTAAAAACCACAAAAGACAATCATTAAAAGGTAAAGACTAATTTATCATATATTTTAAAAAAAATATTTATATAGAACGTTTATAGTTTTATTTGAACTCACACACTTTTCATTATGAATCAAGACTGTCAAGCCTTTCTTGTTAAGACTATTTTTGCACAATTAAAGAATAAAGTTATGTGTTACCAGGAGATCCAATCGTCATTTGCCTCCTCTTTTGTTGTTTTCCTGCTCAGTGTACCCTGGTGCCAATTTTATTAATGTGTACTTTGAATTCCTAGGTTGAAATAATGAAGTTGCTTTTTCAGTGAGTCTTGGTGCAGAGACTAGTATAGGAAGCTTTTGTAGTTTGGAAATATTATTTGATTAATATGAAATATTTTTGCTTTTTAATTATTGTTACATGTGATGATCTCATTATTTTTTTTTTCTCCAACTGGACTTTCAGTCCACCTGATTTTATTCATGCAAAAATATTTTTCAATCAAACTTAGTGAAAGATTAATTTCTATCAAGTTAGAAACGATGATAAATCCAACAAGTGCGTTTCTCGGTATTTGAACTTGTGCTCTCCTCATTACTGCGGCAAGGCTGCGGGATAGCATCTTTTCATATTGAATACTTTCTCATATTAATATAAGGGAAATCTTTATGATTTATGTGTGGAACATATCATTTCAATCACCCATTAAATAAAAATTCTAAAAAAGGATATATCTTTTTAAATACTTTTTTCTCCCTCCCTGTATCCATGGATTTAAATTTCATAATTAGTTGAGATGATATGATCTACGGGTAAGGATACCATACACCCTAAACTCTGTGTTCCAATATAGCATGGTGTACCTGTTCGCAATCTTTATATTATATATTCATAATTTTTATATTATATGTTTACATTTTAATTATTTACAAATTGCAAGTTATATATTTACAATTTTAACATTTTATATTCAAAACTTCTAACTATTCATAATTTATTTATCCATTATTCTTTTATTATATGTTTAAAAACTGTATATCATATGTTTATAATAATAAATTACCAATTCATAACTATTCAACATATGTTCACAATCTGTAAATGAGATATGTTCATTTCGGAGCTTGTAGATGGAGGTGTTTTAATTTCCGAATGATGATCGGATTCTTGTGTTGTATTCGTCAACGTGAGGAGAATGAACTTATTAAATTTCACATTGATCTGACGGTCGAATTGTGAAATCTCTTGAGAGGTACACCATGCTCATTCGAGTATATTATAATGTGAGTGTATAGTATAATTTGCGTATGCTCTACACATGAATGATCAAGATTTCTCTCAATAATATGAAAGAATCCTAATCCGTGAGGTAGTCACCACCTCAACTAACAAGTTTTTTTTTTATAATAAATTTATTTTGTGTTATTATTTTAGATACTTCAGTCCTATGCTACATCCATGATCCATCACGGAATGTAAAAAATGACCATAAAAAAAATAAAATATATGAAAAGTATTTACTTTTTTCCATTTATCACACTGGTCCTGTATTCATTTAGCTAAAAAATTACATTTCATTTGAAGTATTTTTTTTTAAATTATTTACTATCACTTGAATATAGTTTATTATCATTATCGTTTTCAATATGTCTTTCTAGAAATTTAGACAATCAATGGTTATTTTTAAATGTAAAACTTAACACCATATGATTTTATAAACCCGTTGCAACTAAAATAACCAAAGGCATTTCCATTTTCACTACGAATCCTTTTTTAGGAAAAAAAAAACATTTACAAAGACCTTTGTTGAAATTTTTTGTCAAACTAAAAACTAAACTAGTCCTAATTAGTTAGCTATAGATAGTTTGTCACTGTTAATTATGTTACCTAGTATATTATATATGTGTATATGTATATATATATACACATATATACACACACAAATGTATAAAGATTTTTCTTCATTTCAAGAATGGTTAGAATATCAAATCACCTTTTCTATGCCAACTATTAAATCACCAAGCACTAGGATATATTTGTGTGTTTCTATTTCATGTGAGGAATAAATCATCACAAGTCACATGTATCAAAACCTAAAAAATAATAAAACAAATTTAAAAAAAAAAACTCAATTATATTCTTTGTATAGAATGTGCTTGGAAGACCATGGTCAACGCTGTTGGTTGACCAACGTGTACAGCGAAAGCATAGTTAGATGTCAGAAAGTCAAAGTCAAAAACATCCAACCTAAGTTAACTTGTGAAGGCAACATCTACATAACATAAAAGTCATATTTTATTTTTAGATGAAAACGTGTACAGTTAGGAAGAGTAATAGAACGAACTTTGGAGGAAGACTCGTATTCACGCTCCAACCTGTCAACTCCCCACCATTGCTCCAAAATTCCCATGCAAAATAATGCAATTATTAGCGATTTTTCTTTAATTATTTTTCTTATAACAATAAAACATTGAGTTTAATCTAAAGTATATACTTTCATATCATAAACTAAATTTGTTAAAAGTTATGAATATAAATAGAACGATGAAAAACGAAAGTCAAATATGAATTCATATTGAATTTTGCACCTTCAATTAGAGAAAAATAGTATTAAAATGATCGAATCCCACAAATTCAAAACCTATATATGTGTGAAAATTAAAATGTTTTCTTACGTTATTAGATGCACATGGATTACTCTTTCTTTTTTTTTTTTCTTTTTTTTCTTTTTGTGTGTTATTGGATATCAACAAATGAGAAATATAATGTTCTCAACTTTTCTCTTGAATGTTGATAGGTGTTCTATATTTCACATTATAATTTCAAGATATTGCTGTTAATTGTATTTTTTTTTAATCTAATTCAAAGAATAGCTAAAAACTATTAATACGTGCCTTAAATCCATACTAACCAACAACAAACTGTGTTATCACTATTATGACATGGCATTATTACGTCAATAGGACACGTACCCAAATTTGCTTAGGTAGAGGTGCACGTGTCAGCGAAATACAATTGAAGGAAGTTTCTTGGCATGAGCAGTTAGTCAACGTAGCGGTAGCATATCCAAATTCGAAATACAATACATCGAAACCTAAGCTCCAAATCAATTCTAAGTAAGCACACGGATTTCGAAATTGTGGATGGATTTCAAGGGCATGTTCAAAGGGTCATAAAGGGCCACCAAAGCCCAATTCAATACAATTGGAGGAAGTTTGTGACGATTACCAAACTAATTGATGAGTTGAAAGTTATCCAAAGATCATAGGCATAAAACAAAGAATGACATTTGTCCAAAAAAAAAAAGAGATTGACATGGACAGTTATCAATATTTACAAGATTGCAGCTATTACAAAAAGAGAGAAACAACACTAGAAAAAATATCCGACAGTTATATAAGTCACCAATCTCTCTACAATTTATTTACTTAAATTTCTAGCCCACCCTAGCCTAACATAGCTTAGCACTAACATAGTTTAGTGTAACTCATAGCATAGATTTACTTGCTCTTTTAGTGTAATTTTTACTTCCTTGCAAGTAGTTTACAAATAGCTTTCATCTAGTATAACAAAGTAGTTACAATCAATTATGCAGTTCATTCCTTGTATGATGGTAATTTCAACAGTAATAACATAATACCACTTGCATCATTTTGAATGACTCTATTTTTAGTTATTCTATTCACAACTTTCATAATCTATTTGATAAAAATGACAAGAACATAAGGTTCTAAGTACACATTCTCAACTTCTCATGGAGATTCGAAACCTATTTAAAGCCCATTCTTGGAGACTCAAGGCCTTTTTTAGTAAAGTCAAGACCTAAAATAAGGGTATAGCTAAGGCAAATCCACGAGAATTGGTGCAAATGTGAAGATCCTTATTAAATTTATTCCTAACTAGCAAATAAATTTTGTGACCCCAAGGGTAGGCTTTAAGGGATAAAGACTTAGAATAAGTATAGGCATGAAAACAAAGTTACTGCCACTATACTGCCAACGTCTTTCAATCAATGCCAATCAAGGTACCTAATAGAGGAGTACCTGTAACTTCTGAAGTGATTTTAGTGTGCAGAGAAACGGATATTGTTTCTCAAATTGCGGGTTCCATCTAGATTTTCTGGTTTGCTAGGGAGTACAAGTGCTACTGGCCTGACAAGATGGAAAAGAGAATGACGTTGGACACCAAATTGTTGAACGAGTTTCTCATTGCCTAGAGAAATTCTTTGATTCTCAAAGGACTTCTTTTCGTCAATCCTGCTAGATTCTTGTTTAGGAGTCATCTAGAGTATTTTCTCAAATTGTAAAGAATATGGGCTCGTTTAAATTGGTTTTTTTTAAAAACACTGCTTTTAATCATTTTTTAAAAACAATTTTTTTAAGCTGAAAATTACAGTTTTTTTTAAGAGTTTTAATTTTTTTAGAAATTAAATCAAATAGTTATTATAAATTTAATATAATTTTTTTTAAAAAAAAAATTTTTTCTTAAAAAAAAAAAAAACTAATCCAAACAGGCCTTATGAGTGTCAAGCAAGGTTGATAGTATTTTAGTTGATATGAACTCAACTTTTTAGTTAAACCTCTATAGCTTTAGTAAAAGTTTGGCAAAAGATGTTGTAATGCAATTAGAACCCGTAGTCGATGCCATATATAACCATATTAATGAGCGATTAATTAGAATCTTTGGTGGGTCTATTGTACCAAAAGGGTATGTCGGTGCTCCTGCAGCCTATAGATGAGCGGCCATTAGCTAGACACAAACTAGGTGATGAGCCAGTCGAGTTCTAGAGAGAGGAAGAACTCTTTCGCCTGGGGAGAATCCAAACAGAACTGATAGACCAGTTTGAATATAATAATAAAGAATTTAACCACGGCGAGAGACTTACGCTTGGCTTAGTTTTATTTTAAAACACTTATCTTATACGATATTTTTTATAAGGTGTTTTATTTGTCGTTATAAAAAATAAGTTAGATTTAAGGTACTTATATCCTATAATCTACAAGAATACATGCTAGAGATTTTGGAAATATGTATAATATTTGTTAATTTTAATATTTTAAATTAAAAATAAATTTATAAAATTAGAATATTAAAAATTTAAAAATTGAAGCATTAGATATTTTAAAAATTAAAAATTCAAATTAGAAAATTAAAAATAAACTAAAAACTAACTAAATAAAAATAAAAAATTAGACATTTTAACAAATTAAAAGTTTAAAAATTTTTAAATATTAAAAATTGAAAAATTGAAAACTAAAAATTAGAAAACTTAACATTGAAAAATTAATACTTTATAATTCAAAATTAAGAAATTTAAATTTTAAAAAAATTAATTGATTAAAATATTAGAAAGTTACAAAATTGAAAAATATAAATGCTAAAAAATAAAAATTAAGAAATTAATTAATATTTTGTAATTTATTATTTAATCATAAAATTACAATATTATGACTGAGTGGAGAACATAATTATTAAATTAACTAATAACAGCATTTCAGCTGAAACTAATAATAATTGCAAATAAAACAATCTTATCATATCAAATGCTCAAATCTTATAAGACACTTATTACATAAAATATTTATTAGATAAGATACTTGTTATCTTTCAGATTTAAGATAAGCCTTATTCCAAAACAAGCCCTTGATGGTGAGTCTAGGACAACTACAAGGGTTGTGCCATCTTTCCCATCAGTTGGATACCCTACCTCTTCGGGCTTGTTCAGCAAATTTAGCTATTAGGATAGCTAATAGTTGTTTGAGTAACTGATAGTTGTTTAGGTAGCTGGTAGCTATTGTATTTTATCTGTTAACTGATTGCTGCTTAATTAGTTGATTGAATAAAATGTGCTTAGTAAAATAGCTGTTAGATTAGCTGACGAATATAAAATGACATAACAGGATATTGATATCATTTTATTATTGTTATTGTTGTTGTTGTTGTTATTATTATTTTTTATTTTTATTATTATTATTATAAGATAAGACATTTTACAGTTAGGTATTTATTTTGTATAATAATACTTTAATATTAAAATATAACTAAATTTTTCATAAAACATTTGTATTTATATTATAAAAATTAACTTTAATAGATTAAAAATAATTTTGTCAAAAAAAATAATAAAACTTATACTTTTAGTAATTTGATTATATAAAATTTTAAATCCATTTTTATGTTATTTCTTATTTATATTTGTTAAAGAAAAGTTAAAAATATAGAGAGATTGAATAAAGAATAGAAAAACCAAAAATACAAAAAGGGTAAAATTGCCTAAAAAATCATGAAAAGTTAAAAGTTACCTGAAAGGCTAAAATTTTTAGCTTTTGAGAAATACTACTTGAAACGCTAAAAGCTATATGAAAAATTATTTGAAATGCTACTTTGTCGAACATCAATAATTTAGAAAAATAGTATTTTGACCGGTCAAAAAACTACGCTATGTTTGGATTAAGGGGAATGGGGGGAATGGAATGTATTGGGAAGGATTTACAAATCCTTTCCTTGTTTAGGTAAAAAAGATTTGGAAAGATGGGCTTAGGAGGAGGGGATTGGTCTGATCCCCTCATTTCCTTTAATATTAATCCTCCCAAATTAGGAGGAAATGGAGGGAGAGGATTTTTATTTTAATTGTAATGACTTTTCTATCATTTATTTATGTTTAAATATAAAAGTAATAAAAAGTATAAATATCCATTTGACTATAAAATTCATCTCTTCTTTTCATTTCCTTTCAATCCAAACAAAAGAAAACTGCAATCCTTTATAAATCTTTTCTTCATAATTTTTTTTAAACTAAACAAGAATTAATCATTTCCTCTTCTTTTCTTTATAATCCCATCTTTTCATTTCGTTTATTGAACTCTCCCCTTGAATCCAAACACAGGGTAAAAACTAATTAAAAAGTTGTTACCGAGCATCCACTTAGACGTAGAAAGTTGGGAGAAATCTTCGGAAGCAAGTTTAGTTGGTAGAAAGCTCCTCGAACAAGTCCAATTAACATACTACCAAGATTTGGTGGGGATGGTGTTGTGCCGAACGCTATTATTGGTGAAAATGCAACCCATGTGGTTAATGTTGCCAATCCTTTGTTCATCCAAGGAAATTCTTCTGGGGTCGCTATCGCTTGAGTCCACTAGGTCTCGATGGAGGCACTTTGTTTATTCCAAAGCCCATCCAAAACCAAGTTGAAGCAATCATCGAGAGGTTGTATGGACCAAGTCTTAGACGGGCAACTAGGTCAATTGGTGGAAGACTATACCTGGAATTGATCGATAGGGAACATCCTTAACCTCGAGGGTATTATATCCTATTTTCATGAAGATAATATGTTTGCTCTAGAACACATCTTTAGGTTGACTTGTCAATCCAAAGAGGCTGCTGATAATGACTACCTTAAGTTGCCGATGTTTTCTAGTTCTTTTGACAGAGACAACGTTAATTAGTATGTGAAGTTGCCACTAAATTCTATCCATACTTGGGATGAGATGCAATTTCAGTTTCAAAATCAATTTGCTTGAACTAACCCAGAAGTCTCGACGAGTGATTTAGCTTGTATGAGATAACAGGTTGGTGAATCTATCAAAGCATATGCAAATAAGTTTTAAGTGGGCACGAATTTTGATCTTTCTAAAAAAAAGAGTCTATACAATTAGCCTAGGAACGGTTAAGACCCTTCTCTAAATTCCTCGAGCTGGACGAGAATGCTACGAGGTACGAGAATATGTTAAGAGAAGAAAGCCAACGAAAGCACCAAACTTGTGGTGCATATATGCTTGAACCATCACCCTTTGAGCTAGACGTTGCTGAGTCTATTGAGTCTAAACCTCTCACATATCCTAACATGGAAAGGAAAGAGTGCGAGCTAAGAAACCAAACCAATCCTCCTTCGAAAGGAAATACTCCTTTAATATTACGAATGGTGATGGAGTCTTCGAGTGGTTCTTGGCTAATAAGAAGATTAGGATTGAATCCAAGTTAAAAGGGGTTGATCCAAAATAGTTACAAGGAAAAGACTATTGCAAATGGTACAACACCGTGTCTCACAGCACGAATACAATTGCATAATTCTTGAAGTATGCGAATGAGATCTTCAATACCTTTATCAATAAGGTTTGCTATAGTACCTAGAGGTTTAAGATCCAGGATTGGAGAATGTGTGCAAATGGCACATGATTGAGTTGCATACAATTGCCAGTTTAAGGTTTTTCGAAACTTCATTCTTCCTTAGCTTCGATGAGAGGAAAGTAATTGTAATTCCATCGGAGGTAAGCCACTTATCCGGGCCAGGACAAGAACCCTCTAGACAGACTAACCATAAAGAAGTTGATCAACCCATGACGTTAAAGATAAAGGGCAATTAAAACCTTTAAGGATTTGCTCAGGGACGGAGTCAGAAATTTTATTTACTGGCGTCAATATAAAAGTATTCATATTTAAAAAAGCTTGATGTTTGAGATTTGAGATAGATCTAGTCATTGAAATTACCTTCCTTAGAATAATAACTTAGATTTGAATGTCGTGCAAAACGGAAGTTTGGTTGAGGGACTGTTTAAAAAAAAAAAAACCCTTGAACAAATGCTACAATTGACCTCAGGGGTTTCATATTTTAAAAGCATTGAGCTATAGGCCAAGAGGAATATCCTCGCTACAATTGTTTATAATAAAATGTTTAGTTTTCAGTATGTATGTTGTTTTTTTAGTTTCATCTAAGACATTTTATTATCAATTTTTTTACGATTTCTGTTAGTTAACTAACTCGATACAAATCACATATCGTATAAGGATCTAGGTGTAGTTCGAGTAGAAACTCAGGATCCTCTAGAAAAGGTTGATCCAGGCACAAATTCGAATAGAAGAAGCACTTTTGTTAGCAAGTGAATGGACCCTCGAGAAAAAAATGGATCTTGTAGCAATTTTAATAGAGTTTAAAGACTGTTTTCCATGGGAGCATCATGAAATTCCTGGCGTCAGTTGAGAGATTGTCAAAAGAATAATCGCCATGGTGAAGGAGGAAACCAAAAGATTGGCAAAGGCCAAGTTTATTCCACCAGCCAAGTACATCGAATGATTGGCTAACATCGTCACAGCAATAAAAAATAAAAAATAAAAAAAAAAGAACGGAAAGATGTGTAGTTATGCCCTCCAAACTCAAATGTCGAGACTACCTATTAGAGGACAATGAACCAAATAATCCACGACTTAATTGGCAAGAACATTGAAGTTTACATCAACCTGAACTAAGAAATAGACCCTAGAAGTTAAAAAAAGGGTATCCTGATTAATTACAATCATTAAGTTCATTTAAAATATTGAATTTAATTTAATAAATTATTTATATATATACCGATAGAAGTCAAAGTTTAATTACTAATATTTTTAATTTTTATTAATCTTGTGTTTATTTTATTTCATATTTTGAAGTGTTTATAATTTTTGATAGTTGAAAAGGTTTAGAGATGAGATAGGAAATTGATTTTTCCTCCTTACATCTAGAAATCATCGTTTTCGTCCCTAAAGCATCCCTGCATGTGACAGGTCATGTAAGAAGCTGTTGGAGCACATTGGCAATAGGACACTATTTCCGAACATTGTATTAAAATCATCATGCCATTCAAATCACATATCCCAATCTCCTACTTGAGTGATTATGAAAGCAAGAGAAGTTCAAGTATGACCTCTGCACTACATCTAAAATTAAAAGCCTTACACAGCAAAAACAGGACAACCACATTATCATCTCTGCATTTATAATACAATGAGAGTCTTCTCCAACGAACCTGTCAGAGTTTCCTACCATAGGGAGTATGGGATTTAGATCCCTTTATAAAATACAACGTTAAGGAGTTTCGATGATGGTTTATTATTTAGATCATTTATCATCACCATTGCATCTCCTTTATAATGATGTTACAAGGAGATCTAAGTCCAAGAGTACACAAAAACATACTTGCAATTGCCATGGTCTTTCTTCTCTTGCAGGCCAATTCTATTTGTGCTTATCGAGAAGAGTGTATGCTTAACAGAATCTAACCTCGCCATGGAGCATTTGCTGCTTCTTCGAATATCAACTCATATCTCTGAACGTTTGTCTTTAGCATGTCCAGCTCAGAATTAAGCATATTCTTCGCATGCTTTAGTCCAGCAAGTGTCGTTTCAAGTTTCATAATATCTTCCTCCAGACGAGTCTGTTGAAGCCTAGCTTCATTATATTTCTTGAATTCTTGTGTTTCTGTTGACTCAACTGCAAGGTTTACCAGTTGGTTTAGACGAGCGTGTAGAAAGCCAACATCCACGCCTAATAACTCAAAGCCTTTAAGTGTCTTCTCCCAGTTTGCAAAATCAGCTTGAGAAGTAAAAAGCCCACAGGCTTGAATTGCAACTGCTATATTAACTGTCTCTGAAATCATTTCAACAGCTAATCTAGGGTTAATGGTCCTAGGAAGACAATCGTGCAAATATGATTTCTGAGAGCAACAGAGCTCATAGTACTTGGTGCAGACATTCTCGGGGAGTTCTGAGTCCATGGCGAGCCCATTCACAGTGATAGTGAAACTCTGAAAATCAATAAAAGGTCTAGCATGAATGGAACAATCCATGCTTTCTGGGGGAGGATACTCCCCACAATTTTCACACCGACCGTTAGCCACCAACAAACTAGTAGCGGTATCTGTCGGAGCATTATCACGAACACGCTGTGAATTGATATTTCCCTCTGCGTTTTTGCATGTTCCGTGCTTTGTTAAGCTTCCACCGTCTACTTCTATTTTTGGTGTAATTGCAAGTACGGGGATCAGGAGGAAGTTCAAGAACAATGATGAAGACACTAGAGGATATAACTTTTAACTGTATTCACCAACAAAACGAGCAACACAAATATGACTTACCAATATTGCTTTCACTTGCATTATTGCCCAAATCCAGAAGGCCCGGTGCTCCATCTACGCCAGCCAGAGCATTTCCTCTTACAACGTAAACCTGCATATAAGATTCATACGTTCTACATTCACATACGAAAAGTAGTAGAATAAATAATATCTATATTAATAGGAAATCAGCCCCATGCGCTCATGAAGCTAGAGGTTGATTTTCCAACAGATGATGCATTGGTCCAAAAGAAACTCTATTACTAGAGAAAATTCATTTACTTCTTCCTTTTCCTCAAGTATTTTCAGATTTATACAGAACAACAAGAAAATTAGATCTAGGCACCCTTGAAGATCACTGCACTTCACTTATTAATCTACCAATTTAAAATGTTATTTTTCAATTAATAGAGAGTGAACTACACAACCACACCTTGTGGTTGGACATAAGTGCAGAATTCCCCATGAAGTACCTTAACCCCCATGTTTTTTTGAAACTAAGCTCACATAGGGTGGAACTAATGGAAGATGTGAAAGGACCTCCATACCCTTAGCTTCAAAAAGGATTTGTTAATGCAAATAGGATTTACATATGTGTTCTATAAATAGGACTTTCTAGCATGAATTTATGTCACACACCACAAGGTGCAGATACTAGGAATGGTCACAAAGAAATTATTTCTTTTTGAGTAATAGAGAAATTACTTAGTGGATGTAAGTTATGCAGAAGCACGTTAAAATAGTGTGTTTCTATGTTTGTTGCTTCCGTTGTGTTATATTTGTTC
Source organism: Cordia subcordata (assembly GCA_028554755.1). Classification (NCBI taxonomy): domain Eukaryota; kingdom Viridiplantae; phylum Streptophyta; class Magnoliopsida; order Boraginales; family Cordiaceae; genus Cordia; species Cordia subcordata. The sequence goes on along the minus strand of JAPTOF010000010.1, from coordinate 11,677,779 downwards.
ATTGCATTCATGCGCACGTGTGTGTATATGTACACATCAAAATGGTTACTTGAAATGGGAGCAATAAAAACAAGACAGTTGCTCAAATTGAATCCAGATAGAGGCTGGTGCCAAGAATGAACATGGGCAATCTGTTAAAGCTAAGTTCGAGAATTAGAAAAAAGCCGATGATACTGATAAGCTTGTTTGGGGGGAAATGGAAAAAAAAAAGTTCGAGAATTAGAACTAGATGAGAGGGATCCATTTGAGATGGTCTAGACATGTTAGTAAGGTGATTTACAGAGCCACCTTGTAAACTGTGGGAAGGTATGGATGTAGGACACTCATAAAAGAAGCAGAAGAAGGACAAAAATGAGTTGCATGGAATACTCAAGTAAGATCTCGTGCAGATGAAGCTAATAAAGGAGATGGCTCTTACAAGTGGTGGTATATAGCTGACCCCACTTAGTAGAACAAGCCTCAGTTTGGTTTACTTCAATGTGGTTAAAGAAATGCTATCTACATACTAAAAAATAGTTTTGGAATATTGGTGTCACAATGAACCACACATCCACTGAAAAACAAAATCATGTTAAATCATTTTTCAACTCTCTCAGGCAATACCTCAAAGGGACTTAAAGAATGCCAAGCACAGTAGTTCATCTTTTCTCCTACAACACTTTTGCATCTGAATACATTCGAGATATAGAAATCGGAACAGAAAAATGTCATGCATTGCATAATCATATGAAAGAACTCATGAGATATGCTATTGGGTTGCAGAAAGCATTGAGCTATAGCACTAAGGACTTCTATCTAACCAGAAAATGTTCTAAGGAATTAATGCACAAGGGATGAGATCACAATCTATACCAAGTACCTTAAATTCGCATGGCCTCACCAATTGGAAAACAACAACATCACCCTCCTGCAAGTCATGCGCAAGAGAAAATACCATCCAGCCAGCCCTAAGTGCAGATCTATTTGCCAGGAATTTTACTCTGTGACCTTCACCATTTTCTCCCATCAAAACAACTATCTCATCATGCCTTGGCATGTGCTGCTTGCAAAATTGTGCAGGGAGACCCTGCAATCTAGAAGCCAGCATGAATAAGGTTGTTCATTACTTCAAATTTGATCCACTCTGTGAAACAGGACATTTAGGGTGCTCACCAACCAGAACGGTTTGCTAACATGAGAAGGGAGCATCGGCTTGATGAAGCTAGGAAATTCTGGATTTAGATTTGCCTGACCTTCTTTTGCTCGGTCCATAGCAGAAGGAGACTGAACTTGTAAGACACCATCACTGATATCCACCATATAAATAATTAAAACCTGGACTGTTTCCAACATATAGTTCTCTTTACTTTATCAACTCTATGTATCTCCAGTTTATCATATTTGATAGAAAATTCACTGACCTGCTTGTTCTCTTAGCTCTCTTGGTCCTAGAGGCAACCTGCATACAAAATCATAAAATTTTAGCAAATTTAGGCATCATATGAATTTCCCAGTTTTGATACCAGAAACATAACTAGTGATATTACTTTGCCTTTTGTGCAACAAAAATTTTTACTCCAAGACAATAAAAATCACTTAAGTAATATCTCCTAGAAGCTACCAACTACTACATATTCCTATACTTAAGACTTACTATATACTCAACCATGTGATATCGCAAATAATCAATAATTTGTTAAGGAGATGAGGACTTTGGGATTAACATTTTCAGATTGATGATGGTTAGAACAATGCCACACGGTTTAAGAACAAGAAGGCTCTACCTTTTCCGCTTTCTTATTGTTCCCTCTTTCCAATTACAATATCTGATTTCTGTTTGCCGCACAACTCACAGAAAGTCAGATTTTGATCAAGCTCTCATATTGTATTTAACTTAGAATTTGAGGCTGCATTTATTCCGCATTTTTCTATGTTTTGCTGCTAAAAATGAAAAAAGTCAAAGGGATGATCAAAGGAAAATAGGTTGACTTTTTTTGGAAAATGTTTTCTTTTTCAAAAGAAAACATTTTCCACAACTTATCACAAATTCCTCCCCCTCCACCCCTCCCCCCCCAACCCCTGGGCGCCCCTGCCACCCAACATCCCAACCAACACACATAAATACATTTTTTTGGTGTTTTTAAAAATATTTTTCAATTAAATTTTATTGTGACAAGCAAACAATGAAAAACATCTCATAGAAAAAAAAAATTTCCATGAAAAACATTTTCCGAAACAAAGTTATTTCCACGAAACAAACGGAGCTTGAGACACAGAATAATTTAACTTTCCAAGCCACCACAGAACTTTAGCTCTACTTACAAAGCTCCGAATCCTTGAAAGAAAGCAGCATTTCAATTTCGTTTATCCGAATTTACACATTTCAGAGTAGACCCAACACTGCATTTGAGAATAAGAATTGAAAAATGATACTCGCATTCTCCTCTTCTTTTTCTTCATCTTCTTCTTGTCGTAGTCTCAGCTCCTGTTTAACTTCTTCTGTTTGTTGCTGCAATGGTGGTTGTTGTTGCTCTTCTTCAAGTTGTTGTACTTCATCAACTTCTTCTTGCTTCACCCTTGACATGGAGGCTTTCCCAAGTGAGGTTTTGTCTCTGCTTGCTCTCGTCATTGCATCAGTATGAACAAGAACCACTAGTCCACTACATGTGATGTGTGTTAGTGCTTCAAAGAGATGAAGTGTTTTTAATTAGGGAGTGTTTGGTTGACCCAGAAAAAAAAGGGGTCTTTTTTTTTTTTTTTTGTTTGCTTAAAAGACCCCTATGCTTAGATCTAATCACAGTATTAGTTCTTAAATTTATAAAATAGCATACAACGCCCCCTGTGTTTTTTCAAAGTTTGCACAAGTACCTCTTCTATCACGTTTTTCATTTATTTTAATTGCGATTGTGCAATAAAACTAAGTTGGCCTTAGTTTTTTTGCCCTTAATTACACATATACCCTATGCTTTTTTGATCCATCATATTTCAAAAACAAATTAAAATCATCACCAACCACCCAAGCAACCACACCCTCACCCCCACGCAAGCACGTGATTGTCTGTGTTCGCATGTGTGTCTACGTGTGTGTTCGTGTATGTGTGACTGGGCATATGTGTTCGCGTGTGTGGGTTGATTGGATAGGGTTACGGGTGGTGGCTAATGGGTATTCTTTTTCAATTCAATTTAATTTTTTTTATTTTTAAATAAAATAAGGGTAAAATAAATTTTTTATTGAATAAGATAAAGGCAAAATAAAAATTTCTCTAAATTCGTTAATGAATTAACTTTAAATTGACTTTTGAGACAAGTGTGCAAATTTCGAAAAAAAACCTCAAAGGGGTATTTAATGCCGGGACTAGCGATGTTAAGGGATGTATAAGCAAGAAAAACCCATTCGAATTTGTATAGAGTAGAGGGTGGTAGGCATAATGATGCGATTGAGGAGTGGAGGTTCACGAGAAGGGCGGGAAAGGTGATGGGACTCGGTTTCTCTTAGGTCAGTTTGGATTGAGCCCAATCAAATTACCTCTAGTCCTATATTTGGACTGAGGGGGAAAATTTTAATAAAGGAAAAGAAAGGATGAAATTATAAAGGAAATAAGGGATATGGCTAATCTTGGTTTTGATTGAAAATTTTTGTAAGGAAAAGAATTATAAAAGATTATGAAAATTTCTTGTTTGAATTCGGAAGAAAATGCGGGGAATGGAATAAATTTTATATGCAAATTGACTTATATACCCATTTTCAAATTTTGGCTTGTTGGTATTGTAAGGAAAAATTAGTAATACATTTTTTTTGGTTTCCTTTACCTCTATTTTACCCTATTTTCCAAAGAATAAAGAAGTGACCTTTTAAAGGATTTTTCTTTTCCCTCCAAATCTTTCCCATTCCAAAAAACCTCCAAAATAAACAAGGTGAAAATTCTTTAATCTCTCACCTCCCTTCCCTTTCTATACATTTACCTGTATCCAAACAGACTATAAGAGTTCTCTTATTTTCTTTTTTACATCTAGGTGATTTGAATCTTCTTATATTTTAGAATTTTTACTTTATTCTAATAGTTTTCTTATTTTTTTTTTCAAACTCTCAATTTAAGAAATTTATATTTCAATTCCACTCCATCAATTCTCTTATTGCAGGAGTTTTTTTTTTTTTTTTATTTTGTTTTAAAACTTGTCATTATTTTAATTGAGCAAATTCTTTTAATATACTTATCATTTATAAGTTTATTATTTATAATGATATTAGATATTCATTTATTAATATTTTTTATTTTTTAAATTAAGAATAAATTTTAACTACTTAATATTTTTCATTGTTAATATAAAAATGATATGTTTTAAATTATTAAAATTATCTTTTAATTTTTATTAATTACACCTTTTATCCTATAAATTCGTTACTATGTTATATTTTCAATTTTAACTTTATTTTTTAAAATAGCATTTGTGGTTTATTTTTTATCAATACAAACTTTATGTTCAAGCAGATGTTTCTTTAATGTCTTATTTTGTTAGTGCAATCTAGCTTTATGTTTAATCAGTTGTTGCAAAACTTTCAGTCAAGCAATTCTTTTCAAGGCCAAATGACCATTGTAACTCCGGGAAAATTTTGGCCATTGCAAACTTTTCAATTTTCTAATTCTTTAGTTCTTTTTTGAGACCATATGACGATCGCAACTTTCTTTTTTTTTTTTCCTTCTTTTAGGCCTTATGACCAATGGATGGAAGAAAATCTGTACATTTAGGTGTTTTTATTTTTTTTGCTAAAAGTATTTTGATTTTTAGTTCAAAACCCTTAAAATTTGAAAGTCTGGACAGGAGAACTGTTAGAACTCATTAGCACCAATAATTCCCTTAAATGTAAGGGTTTTGAATGGCTATGGAGCTGTTGGAGACCGCCAAAGCATTTGACATGTGGTTATTTATTTTTTATTATTTTGGCTTTACAAAAGATATTTTGTCCAATTATCCTTTACCTAATTTACCTAACTACCCTTTAAAGAAAACAAAAGAAGAGCAAATGACCAAAATGGCCACTTGATTTGATATATGCTAGATGTAATATATATATAAATGACTTTTTTGAAGTATTAACAGGTTGGAGAAATACAAAACGTAATGGGGCTAATTTTAGAAAGTTTCAGTACTCACAAAATTGATTTTCTCTAGACTTGCATGAATTGTTTATATTAGATTCTAATTTCAACAAGTTTCATGAGCCACGAAACGATTTTTAGCTATACTCAAAACACATAACAGAAATAGGTTTCAATTCCAGTAAGTTCCGCAATCAAAAAATTTTCACCCTGCGTGAACTTTTTTCCAATTGATTTTCTATCCTCGTAAACTTTGACTGTCACAAATAAAATTGAATCTAAAAAGTTTTATTTTATATTTATGATTGTTTTTGAAAACTTTATAAATTATTTCTATAAAATTTATAGATTTTTCACAATTATATAGGACTATAATTCTTTTATGTTTTACTACATATATTTTTTAATGCACAAATTTTTGTAAAGAATCTATAATTTGTTTAAAACTTTACAAATTTTTCCTGTGAATTTTACCCATTTTTCACAATTGTATAGGACTACAAGTCATTTATGTTTGACTATAAAAATTTTTATTTAATGTACAAATTTTGTAAAAAAAAGTTACAAACTTTACCCATTTTTCACAACTGTATAAAACTATAAGTCATTTTCATATTACTGCAGATTATTTCTTTTTATATCTACATATTTTTAAAAAGAATCTATTAAATTTTTTTCTAGACTCTACAAAATTTTGCTTTGAACTTGACACATATAGAGGACTACAAATCATTTATCTTTTTTATTTTTATTTTTACAAACCCTCCACCCCCGTCTTGCATGGGATTTGAACCCAAGAACTCAAACCTGGGTGGAGGTGATCTCAAATATATAGATTTTTGTAAGGAGCTTTACGAATTTTTTTCTAGACTTTACCAATTTTTTCTATAATATTTACATTTTTTTTACACCTATAGAGTGACTATATGTCATTTATATTTTACTATCAATATTTCTTTTTAATGTCCACATTTTTATAAAAAAATTCAATTTTTTTTTCTAAACTTTACCAATTTTTCTATGAACTTGACACATTTGTGGCACCTATTTAAGATTACAAGTCATTTATGTTTGACTAAAGATATATTTTTTAATGTACAAATTTTTGTAAATAATTTATGAATTTTTTTTCAGACTTTACAATTTTTTTCTATGAACTCTACACATTTTTCAGAACTATATAGAAATACAAGTTATTAATGTTTTATTACAAATTCTTTTAATGTAAATATTCTTATAAAGAACCTAAAAGCTTTTTTCTAGAGTTTACAAATCTTTTATGATCTTTTCACATTTTTGACAACTATATAGATTACAAGTCGTTTATATTGTGGCCGCAAATATTTCTGTTTAATTTACATATTTTTGCGAAGAAGCTACAAATTCTTTTCGAAACTTTATTGAGTATGGATTCCATGTACCCTAAACATTGTGTACTCACCTAACACTAGATGTCCCATAGTAGCACATTCACAATTTTGTTATTATAAGTTCACAATTTTTATACTATACGTTCACAAATTTTTAATTATTTACAAATTGCATGTTATATGTTTACAATTTTAACACTTTATGTTCAAAACTTCTAATTATTCAATTTACTTATCCATTACTCTTTCATTATGTGTTCAAAAGTTTTATATCATATATATTCACAGTGATAGATTGCATGTTTACAACTCTTTAAGATATGTTCACAACTGTGAATGATGTATTCACAATCTGTGAACGATTTCGAAACTCGCAGTCGAAGGTGTTACTAGTGTTCGATCGATTATTGAATTGTTGTGTTATGTTTGTTGGCACGAGGAGAGCGAACTCGTTAAATTCACGTTAATCTGATAGCCGGATTGTAATATTTATTAGGCGATGCACCATGCTCCTTTTAAGTATACCATAATGAGGGTGTATGGTACAATTTGTGAACTTTACCATGTTTTAATGGACTTTACATGTTTTTAACAGCTACATAGGACTACAAGTCAACTATGTTTATTACTTATTTTAATGTATAGATTTTTCTCAAGAATCTATGAATTTTTTTAAGACTTCACAAATTTTTCCTATAAAATTTACACATTGATCACAACTACATATATTAACAAGTCATTTATGTCTTATTACAAATATTTATTTTTAATATAGAAAATTTTATAAAGAGTCTACCAGAGTTTTTTTTAGACTTTAAAATTTTAACATATGAAATTTACACTCGTTTACAACTATATAATATTATAAGTAATTTATGTTTTACTACAAAATTTTCTTTTTAATGTATAGATATTTGTAAAGAATCTACAAATTTTTTCAATAAATTTTACACATTTTTCACAATTATATAAGACTACAAGTCATTATAAATTAAGTATGATTAATTAAAAGTTAATTGATTAAGTGAGTAATTTAGTAATAAGTTCAAAATTGATTAAACTAATTGTGAGATAAATGAAATTAGCAATATGACTTGAATTAACAAAGTGCATAATTTAACTATAATAAATTAATTAAGTGTGGTTACACTATAGATTAATCAATTTAGTAACCAAGTAAGATGATCAGGATCAATTAAGGTAATTGTGTATGTGTTAGAGAATAGGGAGTTAAGTTAGATAATCGAAGTTAGTAATATAGATATAAGTGAAAAAGTGTGTATTAGTGCCTACACCTGTGTTCTCTGCCATTGGCAAACAAAAGATAGATAACACTTATTTTCTAATTCTGATTTTCTGTGAAAAATGTGGAAGAAATAACTGGACAACGTGAAGATAGAACTGGACATGCTTGACTTGGGTGATATGGAACTTGAATGGGAAAGATTGAATATCTGGGGTAACACATTTGGCAAAGAAAAGCCTGTAAGCAACAATGTTCAGACCTTTTTTTTTTGAGCCATTATTATAGAGATTTGGTACGAGCGGGATAGGAGAATTTATACATGACATTTTGATATAGAGGAGGAGCATATTATTGATGCCACTGTTGAGATTATTAGACTTAAAATTACTAGTGATGGGAAGTCTAAAAATAGTCCACTGAATATACGGATTAGGGATACATGGAGTCTCGGGGACATTCTTGTATAGTTTGATGTGCTTGACATCCTTGTAAAGATTTTTGAGTTTGACGGAATCATTTTTGCGTCTAAAGAAAGAACGCTTCTAATATTCCATTTTACTACACTTCAAAATATCTTTTGTCCATGTGAGCCCATGCCAATTACGATGCACATGGGTCAAATTAAGAAAACTTGGTCATAAGAAACCTTTTTCTAATTTTTTAACTGAAATTTTAATTAACAATCCCATAATAAGATATTCATTCTCCATTATCAACAATCATTAGGAATATGACTAATGAAGAGACCAAAAGATGTAACTACCCTAGGTTTCTAAAATGATCAAAATGTCCTTGTCACCCTTAAGTGACATTAAAGGTACTAACCTTACTTCTATTACACCATAGTACCAAAGTTGCACTCCAAAGATAGTTACTAATACCTCATAAATTTGTCACACGAATAAGTGACATTTGTCTTCAACCTAATAACTTAAATGACCAAAACATTGTTCTATGCATACTCATAGTTAACGCTGATCCTTTCACTTGTACCATCACCTCCTTAACTACATCTGAATCTTAGAAGCACAAGTCCAATAGAATAGTCATCTACTGATCATGGTACCCTTAATCTAGAGAGTGACCCACCACTATAATTTGATTATGGACTAATTCATGATATTATCAAAACTAGACTTGGGCCTACTATTTGTCCAGTTTCATTGCGCACCGAAATCATTGTTTGCATCATAGGACCTTTACACATGCATCAATATACACACAATGTAGAGGATATAATGTGCAGATTCAATTATATCAATAATATTATGAACGTAAAATGTCTGATATCTAGCAAGTATTATTTACAAGTCTTCTTTAGGGCATAGCGATCCCAAAAATCTTTGCCACAGACTCTATCTTGATCTACTTACAAAAATAGTCCATGGCTACAAAAATAAATTTTCTCTGCCCTAAAATGATAAGTAAAGGCTCGATTATCAGCCTGTGTTGGGAGTGCTCATTTTGTTGCTTTTAAGCAGCTATAGTAAAAAGCATGCGTTTTACTGTGGCTGCTTAAAAGCAGCAAAATAAGCTCACACGCTTTTTACTGTAGCTGCTTAAAAGCAACAAAATAAGTACTCCCAAACAGCCATTAGGTTTACGTTTGAATTGACTTTTTTAAAAGAAAAGCATTTTTCAATCAAAAAAGCACTTTTTTATTTTGTTTAAAGTCATTTGGATCAACTTTTTAGATAAAAGCTGTAGAAGCTAAAAATTGGAGCTTATAAAGTTAAAATCTTGCGGTAGAGGAGAGAGACCGTGTTAAAAATGTACTGATAACTGTTGCCTTACTTTTCTATTCAAAAGACAAAACATATCTCTCTCTTCATTCAACTCCATCAGGTTCTTTTTCTTTTTTTCTCTTTCAACTTGTTCTGTTTAGTAGATCTCTGCTTGCTTTCGAATTTCACCAAGAAGTAATTTGAAGTAATTTTTTAACCTTATTCTATTTTACACTCTCTTAGATTTATCTGTTAGTAATTTTTTTATTTTTCATATATTATTTTCATATGAACTATATATAGGGGGATGGTGCTAGTACCTTTATTTGTGGAGAACGGCGCATAAGCCTGGTGGTGTTGTTTTTGGTGTAGTGGTGCATGGGTGAGAAGAAATTGGTGTTGTCAAGTTTTTGTAATGACCTCAGATGAGAAGGAATTATGGGTGCGGTTGTTGAGGTTGGAAAAATGTGTTGGGTTGAGAACGCTAAGTGGGCCATATGGGTTCTTGAGTGGGTGACTGAAATGGGTATAATCAGATGTGATGCACTTTAGGGCATATTTGGTATCGTTGCTGTTTCTGATTTTTTATTTTTATTTATTAAAATTTAAAAATTAGTTCATTTACTTTCGTTTTCGGTTTTTGAAAAAACAAAAACTAGCAACATGTTTTTGCAACTTTAATAAATAAGAAAAAGTAGTTTTCTTAGGTTATGACAACTGATTTTTAAAATTTTTATTCACTTTGTGGTGAATACCTTTTAGAATTATCTTTTCAAAATTAATATGAACTCATTAATTTTTTAGAAAAATATTTATTAAAATTAAAATTATTTAAAAAATATTTTTAAAAAAATTTATTTAAAAAACATTTTTCAAAAATATTTTAGAAAATGTTTTTTAAAATAAAATTAATTTTATAAAAAGAAATTTTCAAAAATAATTAAAAATATTTTGAAAAATAATTTTAATGAATGAAAAACTAGTTTGAAAAAATATTTTAATAAATTAAAAATATTTTTTAAATAATTTTAATTTAGAAATATTTTTAAAAATTAATTTTAATAAATGAAAAATAATTTGAATAAATTTAATATTTTAAAATAAATTTAATAAATTAAAAATACATTTAAAAATTAATTTAATAAATTAATTTTTTTTAGAAAATTAAAAAAATTAAGAATTAAAATTAAAATTATTTTTTAAAAATAAATTAGTAAATAATAAATGAAAATTTTAAAAATTTTAAAATTAAAAATAAAAATATATTCTAAAAACAATTAAACTTATTTTTTGAAATATCTTAAAGAAAATAAATCAATTTTAAAATATTCTCATTGTTCTCTTATAACATATTCTCAAATATTTTCATATGTTCTATTTAACATAAAATACTAAAATGAAAATAAGAGACAAAAATACTTTGTAAACTATGGAAAACCAAACATGTTTTTGGTTTTTGTTTATTAATTTTATAATTTAATTAAACACGTGTATAATTTTTGTTTTTAATTTTTGTTTATAGTCTTTTGTTTTTTATTCTAGTTTTCGTTTTTAAAATTTTTTACAGCATTACCAAATGAACCCTTAGCTTTTTTCCCCTTTTTTTTGGTCAGTTGAATTCTTTATAGATATTCTATATCTTTATTCCAAATATTAAAGATTCCTTGCTCCTTTCTATGATGACCAGAGTTTTAGTTCGAAAGTATTATAACTTAGTTTTCTTTTACTTCTAACATTTGTTTTAGCTTCATATGAGTGAGATACATTTTCTTTTGACCAGAATTTTGACTAAAAAGTATTATAACTTGTATTAAGAACATGAAGCGTTATAGCTTTAACAATGACCTTTGTTTTCGACCTACCAACTTAAATGACCAAAACATTGTTTTATGCATACCCATAGTCAAGGTCAATCTTTTCACTTATACCATCTCCTCCTTAATTACATCTCAACGTTGGAATCACTAGTCTAATAGAATAGTCATCCATTGGTCATGGTATCCTTAATCTAGAGAGCGACCCAACACTATAATTTGGTTATGAACTAATTCATGATATTTTTCATATATTATTTTTATCTGAACTATGTATGCCTTTATTTGTGGAGAACAGCGCACAAGTCTTGAGGATATAAGGGTGGTGGTGTTTTTGGTATAGCGGTTCACTGGTGAGAAGAAATTGGTGTTGTCAAGTTTTTTTGAGGACCTTGGGTGAGAAGGAATTATGGATATAGTTGTTGAGGCTGGACGAAGGTGCTATATTGAGAAGGTTAAGTGGGGTGTATGGAACGAAATGGGTGTAATCAGATGTGATGGGCCTTAGCTTTTCTTCCCTTTTTTTTCCGGCCAGTTGATTTCTTTACAAAATATTCAATACTCCTATTCCAAATATTAAAGATTGCTTGCTCCATTCTATAATGACCAAAATTTGGTTAGAAAGTATAATAACTTGTTTTCTTTTAGCTCTAAATTTTCTTTTATCTTCATACGAGGGAGATACATTCTCTTTTGACCAGAGTTTAGCTAGAAAGTATCATAACTTGTATTTAAGAACATGAAGCATTATAGCTGCACTTGAGCACGTAGACCAGTTTCTGGTCCCATCATTTCTATTCTCCAATTTACCTATATGAAGTAGCACACGACCGAAAGTTCTTCAAACAGTTTCAAATAGGCTTTTGTCTTATGGTTGAAGACCTAGAGAAGTACTATTGAGGCAATTTTTTTTTTATTTCTCATTTTTGTGTGCCTATGCCAGGAAATAATCTTGAAGTTCTCTCCTTTAGGCAATTAAACACTTTTCACAGAGTACATTTAATGAAACACATAGATTAGGCTTTAAAGGGCCTGTTTGGATTGACTTTTTTCAAAAACACTTTTTCTTAATAGCTTTTGAAAAATAGTTTTTTTGAGAAGTTAAAAATTCTGACTTCTAAAAAAAACTGTATTTGAGTTTTTTTTCAGAATTTTAGCTTCTTTAGAAACCAAATAAAATAGTTATTGCAAATTTAATGTAACTTTTTAGAGGAAAAAAAGTGTTTTTTCCTGAAAAGAAAAAAATCAATCCAAACAAGCCCTAAATTCACGTAATTCACTATAGTTGCAATCAACCTTGTTTCACATTGTTCATGCTACATTGAATTGAACTCTCTATAAAATATTCTATATTCTTACTCCAAATTTTCACAATTGATTGCTCCTTTCTTAAATGACTAGAGTTTTAGGTAGAAAGTATTATCACTTGTTTTCTTTTTAAGTTCTTCCCAGAAATTAGATGCTTGTCTGCTGTTTCAATCAGGTTTTCTAGGATGGTGCTAACTATCCATCTTGCTTTCCTAGTTGGGATCTACTTTTTACGTTAGACATGCTATATGGTTGCGCTTGTCTTTATGTGCTCATGTGTGCTTAACTTTTTATCGATAATGTTAGGGTACTTGATCTGTAATCTCATTGCAGCCAATCTCTAGCTGAGACCTTGGCTAATGGATCTAACGGTGCTAAAGGTTCATTTGGAAATGTTGCAAATTACATGGGTCAAATGGCAATGGCTATAGGGAAGCTAAATACTCTAGAAGGTTTTTTTTTTTACGTCAGGTAATTGCTAAACTAAATTGTTAGAGAGATTAACATATCATTTTGATCTTTAGGATGCCTTTATGAAACTTGGTTCCTCAAGGCAGATATCAAGGTTGTGTGCATCCTGACCAGTAAGCTTTTACTTGCTTCGCTTTTTAAGGATAACTTCTTCCGAAGAGAACCCAACTCATGTTTTAGAGTTATCAGATACATGATATCATGAATGTGGCTTTCAACCTTGTTACTTTTAAACTTTTCTTTTACGCTGAGTGGAAATAGTTCATTAAGGAATGTGTTGAGATTTTGGTAATGTCAGTTATTTTCTTGGTCTTAAGGTCTCTTTTGACAGTACAATTTACTATCTCATACAGCAAAATATTCATCAGATCTTATTACTCATGTTGGTCTCACTGATAGCAAAACTGCCTTTACCCCACCAGACACCTTTGTGCACTTAATTCCCATGGATGGTACTCCTCTTCTAGATGTTTGCTCTGTATCGTCAGCTAATGGGCAATCTTATATATCTTACTATTACTTGGCCTAATATTGCGTATGTTGTCCATCTGGTTAGTCAATTTATGTCTACTCCTAGTTCCACACACTATGCTACTATTCTCCGTATTCTATGGTATATCAAGGGCACTTTGTTTAATGGCTTGCACTTTTCTACTCACTTGTCTCTTTTTCTCTGGGGCTATTCTAATGCAGATTAGGTAGGTGACCCTACAGATCGATGCTCGACTATAGGGTATTTTTTTCTTTTAGGTGACTCTCTCGTATTATGGCATAGCGAAAAACAAATTGTTTTACTTGCTCGAGTACTGAGGCTAAGTATCATGCCCTTGTTCATACTACTCAGGAGGTTATTTGGCTAGTTGGCCCCTTGCCAACATAGGTGCCCCTTAGCTCCATGGGACTTTTCTTCATTGTACAATCAAGGTACTATATAGATTGCGCGTAACGATGTTTTCTATGAGTGTACCCGTCATATTGAATATGATTGTCACTTCGTTTGTCAACATGTGGTTTAGGGTACTATGAAGCTCCAGTTTACACCTCCAGCTAATCAGCTTGTAGCTCCTTTTACAAAGGCTTATCCTCTTGGTCAGCTTCAAGATCTTACTTCTAAACTCAAGCTAGTGTCTTTTACTTTACCTTGAGTTTGAGGCGGGAGGGGGTGTTAGCATATATTTTATATAATTGTACATTAATAGCTGAGTGATTTCTTTCCTATCTTAGTTAGGAAGTTTTCTTTATTTTTTCGATTCAACTTGGGCACCAAGTAAATCTTTGCTTGTATAAATACATGTATGACACATTGCAATTCATTCAGAAATATACAGAAGAAATAGAAAATAGTTATAAATAATTTGTTCGTCTTGGCCTTATGGCTTCTTGGCTTATTTTTGATAATGGTCATTGGATGTTGAGATTATGGGCCAGTTTGGATTGGCTTTCAACACTTTTTTTTTTTTTTTCTGAAAAAATTATATTAAATTTGTAATAACTATTTGATTTGGTTTTCAAAAAAGCTAAAATTCTGAAAAAAAAAAAAATTCAAGTACAGCTTTTTTTAGAAGCCAGAATTTTCAACTTCTAAAAAAAACTATTTTTCAAAAACTATTAAAAAAATACTTTAAAAAAAAACCAATTCAAGCGGGTCATATATAGGTGCACACGATGGGAGGAGATGTGCCTGCTTGGATGTTTTGAGTTGGGGATTTTATGGACGGTGCAGTTGAAGAGGAGTTAGGAGGCTGATTTGAAGGAGTGGGTTGAAATGTGGTCAAAGGTGAAAGAGGATCGTGTTGTGAGCTGGATGATGTGCTTTGTAAATGAGATATGGATGAGTAGGAATTTTTGAGCGGTTGAAGCGGATAACTGATGACAAAGTGGAATAGAATAAGCTAATGGCAAACAAGAATTAATGGACGGCGACGACTCTTCTCCCAACAAATTAGTAGTCTTTTGTGGAGGTGATTGTCTGTATCTTTTTTTTTCTTTTTGAGGAATAAGATCAGGTGACACGGCCAATTTTTAAGTAGAGATACAGTTTGCTGGAAAAATTTCTTCATCGAACTGAGCATGGCACGACATATAGAACTTATGAGCATTTGGTTCGTAATATTTGTACCCGTCATGGGTACTTGAATATCCCAAAATAAATACATGGCAATGATCTAGATTGAAGCTTGTTTTCAATGCAAGGCCATAACCGAGGATGACAAAGACACCCAAAAATACGTAACTTGGTGAAATTAGGTGTTCTTTTGGAGACACATTCCCGTGTAGATTTGTTTTTGAAAACGTGCATTACAAGTCCATTTAGAAGATAAATTGCAAGTTTGGAATACAAACGACCAGAAATGCAAGGGAAGTGAAGCACGATGCAGGAGTGCTAATCCCATGTCAACAATAGTCCTATGATGCCTCTCAGCTGTAGCAACACGTTGAGGCGTATAAGGAGGGGAAATCAAATGTTGTGTCCCATGTTGAGCAAAAATTGGTGTTAACCCCTTAACTTCTGAACCATCATCAGAATATACAATTTTTTATGGCCAAATCAAAATACTTTTCAACCATATTTTTAAATAAAGCAAATACAAAAGACATCAAATTTGTGGAATAAGGGGAATAACTAAGAAAATTTGGTGAAATGATCAACAAAAATAACGTAATATGAGAAGATAACAATAGATCGATTAGGTGATGCCCCCAAAATTAAATCAATTCAAATGGCATTGAGCATTTTAAATATGACTGACCAAATGACAAGAGATGCATTTTATTAGAAGCACAAGAATTACAAGTTGACAAGTTGGATTAATTCAAAAATGACAATTGTTTATTTGAAACAAGAAAATCAAGCACTTTTGCATTTAGGCGACGTAGGGCCTGTTTGGATTAAATTTTTTTTAGGAAAAAGCATACTTTTTTTCCTAAAAAAGTTATATTAAATTTGCAATAACTATTTGATTTGGATTCCAAAAAAGTTAAAACTCTGAAAAAAGTTCAAATACAGTCTTTTTTAAAACAAAGAATTTTCAATTTCTCAAAAAAAGTTATTTTTCAAAAATTGTCAAAAAAACACTTTTGAAAAAAAACTAATCCAAATAAGCCCCTCGACAGTCATGCCACTTATTCCTAGAAGCTGTATGGGAGACTGCTGCTTGAGGAGAACTGCAGGATTCCCCAGGACATCATTGTTGATCCGCCCCGTCATGATTTGCCCCCGTGAACAGATCCTAAACAGAAAAAGAGTCAGGAAAAAAATTCAAGAAAAACATTATTATTTAAACAAAGTTGAGAAGCTGATATTAAATTTTTCTGCATAGAAGGCACATATAAAACATTTGAAACATGAAGTAGACGAGTAGAATTAAAGAGAATAGGTATGTGATTTTTAAACCTGTTGCATCGCTAACTATCATATCATTTTGATCCTCGTAATTGTGTGTATGGGCAAGGGTATTAATATCTGATGTAACATGGTGAGAAGCCTCAGTGTCAAGTAGTCAACTAGTCTTCTGAGTAGAGGAAGCAGCATTAGCTTGTGGAGCAGAAGATGGAAAGAACAACCTCTTAACAGTAGTGACCTTCTTTTTGCAAAACTGACAAATAACTGGCTGTCGTGATTGCCCCCAGGCGCAACATTAGAATCATTATTGGAGATGCAAGGTTGCCCATTTCCTTGGCCACGCCCAAAAGAGTTATTTAAGGAGAAAAAGACATTTAAGTCCTTTACTTTTAACCGTTAGACTAAATAGATCTTTCAAATTTTCTTTTTCCTATCTTAAGTTCCTCTATGTTAGAAAACGTCATTTTTGCCTTTAATAAGGCAAATGACATGACAAAATTCCAATATCTCTTATTTCTTTATTTTTGCATTTTTCATTCACCACTTAGATTTGCAAAAAATTCTAATATATTTTTATTTTCTATTTTAAATTTATTTTTACATTGTTCACTAATATTTTGTAAGCCATTTAATTAAAGCTACATTTTTCTTTCATTCTTTTTTTTTTGAAAAAAAGTAGAAAATAGGGTCGTTAAACTGGAATAATACAATGATTTGTAATGCTTTTATTTTTTGAAACTTTTTTTTTAATTTCTTGAGTTCTCCAAACAATGATGATTATTCTCAATTAGTTACGAATGCATTCTATGAATAGCATAGCTAAATAGGTATTTGAGAAGAAATCACTCTGGACCTGTGATATGAGAAAATGCTTGCCCCAATATAATTAAATTTTGAACTATGGTTTTATTCTTTTTTCATTTAATAATGAGAATGTCGTGTATTTAAGTAGAAAAATTGTAATATATGCTTCCCGTTTTGATCTATTACTCTTAATAAAGAATTAAATATTTTTTGTCAATTAATTAAATGACTTACAAGGTGCTAGGTGAATTAATTTTTTAAAAATAAATAAAAAAATAAAAAAATAGATTTTTTAGGGTAAAATCCAAGGGGTGAATGAATAATGTAAACATAAAAAAATTATGACGTATTTGAACATAGAGGGACCTGTGAAGAGAAAAAGAAAAACTGAAGGAGCTATTTGGTCTAATAGTTAAAAGTAAAGGACCTAGATGCAGGGACGGAACTAGGGGGCCAATGGTGAAAAAATATATATTTGTGTACATAAAAGTTTCAAAAATTCTTCTTATGCCCCCCTGCCCCGTTTGTTTTTCTCTTCTTTTCTTTTGTTTAAAAAATTATTCTCGTAATAATTTTTTCATATACATTTTTCTATATAGATTATATTTCAATGATTAATTTTCTTAATAAATAGCAATTTTGGCAAATTTAGCGAATAAATTTCAATAATTCGTAATTTATTTGTTTTGTTAGTTAGGTACTTAGAATAATTTCTTTTGGCAAGGTAAATTTAAGAAATTCATAAATTTTAGATAACTTTTTCATAAAGAATTTATTTATTTAGATATATTATTTATTTTTGTTTTGCCTAGAAAAATTCATGAAGGAGAGAAGAATTTAATTTAATCGACTGAATTAGTTAACTTTTTCTTATATAATTTTATATTATTTTGTTAAATCCTTTTTTTTTATATATTTGTTTATGTTTAAAAAAATCTAATAATATTTATATAATATATTCTCTCGAGGAGAAGACTTGTTTTTCTACTTAATCTTGACGATGATTTTTATTCAAATACGTATAAAATTTTCTGGTTCCGCCGCTGCCTAGATGTCTTTTCATGGAGTTATTTCTTGTGGTTGTGGAGGCTTGCTGATTAGTTGATGAAGATGAACGAGCGACATTCACATCTGGAAACCCCAAGGAGCCACTCGCACGCTACTATTCTCTTTTTAAATAGGCATCGTACTCAATTTTCAGCAGAGTTCATTGAACTAGATAACAACATCTCTTGCGCGTACAGCCGCTGAAACTTCCTTGAACGCCGGATCTACACCATTCAAGGTATGGGTGACAAGATATTGAGTGCGAACAGGAGCACCTAAAAACGCAAGTTCATCCGAGATATCGCGAACTTGAGCCTAATACTCTGTTATTGGCTGATTTCCACGATTAAGCAACGTAAGTTGCTCGGCTAAGCCTATAACACGAGACAACGATGGGCTTGCATAATTATTGGCCAGTCGAGACCCAAGTCTCAACCGAGAGATTGTGCAAGATCGGATGAGAGGAACAACACTCGGGCTGAGTGATAGTTGTTAAAATGCCCAATAGCAACCATGATTGTAGCAGATGGACAAGGATTGGTGCCATTTATTTAACTAGCAAGGTCATAACCATAAAGGGGCACATCAATTTGCATTTTGCATGAGTGATAGTTCGGAGATGTGAGTTTCAAAGGCAGTTGAGTGGCAATATTGAGTGCAATAAGAGAAGAATTTGGTTTAGTGGAAACAGTGTCAGCTGGTTGTTTAGAGGCAGAAGTGGCTAAAGAGGATGAGGTATTACCATTGGCCATGGGAGCCAAAAAAACATTAAAAAAAAAGAAGTTTGAGAGATTTGCTCGTTTGAGGTTATGGCTATTGATACCGTAAAGAGCTAAGCACTGCTAAGCAAAGAAGCATATGTTCTAATACATCAATATACAAGTACAAGATGATAAGATTACACTACAAGATATATTACAGCAAGAGATATGAATGAAGAGTAGTACAGACACACAAGCAACTAGGACTCTTCCTTAATAATTATGAAAGCAAGAGAAGTTAAACTAAAGTCTTTATACTACATATAAAATTGACAGCCTTGCACAGAAAAATCAGGACAACCATACCTATCATTTCTGCATTTACAATGCAATGACAATCTTCTCCAAGGAACATGTCACATGATTTCCTATAGTAGGGAGTATGGGGATCCCTTCATAAAATAAAGCATCGAGGAGTTTCGATGATGGTAAATTGTTTAGATCATTTATCATCACCATTTCATCTCCTTTACAATGTTACAAGGAGGTCTAAATCTAAGAGTACAGTACCAAGACAAAAAGAGACTACTGTACCCCAACACCTTCAGCTAATATGTAGCAAAATAACTACGGATGTTTGTTTCTCTAGCAGCATATCCAAACAAAGAGTACACAAAAACACACTTATAATTGCCATGGTCTTTCTTCTCTTGCAGGCCAATTATATTTGTGCTTAACAAGAAGAGTGTATGCTTAACAGAATCTAACCTCACCATGGAGCACGAGCTGCTTCTTCAAATCTCAACTCATATCTCTGCACATTTGTCTTTAGCATGTCTATCTCAGAATTAAGCATATTCTTTGCATGCTTTAGTCCAGCAAGTGTTGTTTCAAGTTCCATAATATCTTCCTCCAGACGAGTCTGTTGAAGGCTAGCTTCATTGCATTTCTTGAACTCTGGTGTTTCTGCTGACTCAACTGCAAGTTTTACCAGTTGGTTTAGACGAGCAAGTAGAAAGCCAACATCCATGCCTAGTAACTTGAAGCCTTCAAGTGTCTTCTCCCAGATTGCAAAATCAGCTTGAGATGTAAAAAGCCCACAGGCACGAATTGCATCTGCTACGTTAACTGTCTCTGAAATCATTTCAGCAGCTAATCTGGGGTTAATGGTCCTAAGAAGATGATTGTGCAAAAATGATTTCTGAGAGAAACAGAGCTCATAGTACTTGGTTCAGACATTTTGGGGAGCTCTGAGTCTATGGCGAGCCCATTTACAGTAATATTGAAACCCTGAAAATCAATAAAAGGTCTAGCATGACTGGAACAATCCATGCTTTCTGGTTGAGAATCCTCCCCACAATTTTCACACTGACTATTAGCCACCAGAAAACTAGCAGCGGTGTCTGTCGGAGCATTATCACAATCAAGCTCTTGATTAATATCTTTTCCTTCTGCCTTTTTGCCTGTTCTGTGCTTCTTTAAGCTTCCACCATCTAAATCTATTTTTGGTGTAATTGCGAGTACAAGAACATGATGAAGACATTAGAGGATATAACTTTTAAATGTATTTTAGAACAACATGACAACACAAATACGACTTACCTATACTGCTTTCACTTGCATTACCATCCAGATTCAGAAGGCCCGGTGCTCCATCGACTCCTATCTAACCAGAAAATGTTCGGAGGAATTGACGCACCAGGGATGATATCACATTCTGTAACAATTACCATAAATTCGCATGGCCTCACCAATTGGAAAACAACAATATCACCTGCCTGCAACTCATGTGCAAGAGAAAATCCCCTCCAGCCACCACTAAGTGCAGATTTATTTGCCAGGAACTTCGCTCTGTGGGCTTCACCATTTTCTCCCACCAAAACAACTGTCTCATCCTGGTCTGGCATATGCTGCTTGCAAAATGTTTTGGGGAGACGCTGCAATCTAGAAGTTAGCATGAATAAGCTATTCATTACTTCAAATTTGATCCACTCTGTCAAACAGGACATTAGGGTGCTCACCAACCAGAATGGTCCAGAAACATGAGAACGGAGCAACAACTTGATGAAGCTAGGGAATTCCGGATTTAGATTTGCTTGAACTTCTTTTGCTTGGTCCACAATGGAAGGAGACAGAACTTGGAAGCGACCATCACTGATATCCATCATACAAATTATTAAATCCTGGACTATTTCCAACATATAGATCCTTTTACTTCATCCACTCTATGTATCTCTAGTCTATAATACTTGATAGAAAATTCACTGACCTGCTTGTTCTCCTAGACCTCTTGGTCCTAGAGGCAACCTGCATACGAAATCATAAAATTTTAGCAAATTCCGGCGTCACATTTCCCAGTTTTGATATCAGAAACATAAATATCCATATTACTTTATTTTCTAAGCAATAAAATTTAACAAGTTGCATATCAGGCAGGTATTGGATAAGTGGCTGTGGCACAAAATTTATATCTGAAGAAAATAAAATCACATAAATAATATGTTGTAGAAGTTATCCACTACTACATATTCATATACTGAAGACTTACTATATACTTAACCATGTGGTATCGCAAATAATCAATAATCAATGCCAGACAGTTTAAGAACAAGAAGGCTCTACCTTTTCCGCTTTCTTATTGTTCCCTCTTTCCAATTACAATATCTTATTTCTGTTTCACAAAATCTTCACATTGCTTCCACAACTCACAGAAAGTCAACAACTCACAGAAAGTCAGGTTTTGATCAACCTCTCACAAAATCTTCACTTTAACTGTACTTAGAAAGCCTCGAATCCTTGAAAGAAAGCCGTATTTCAATTTTGATTTTTTCGAATTTACACTTTATATTTATACATTTCAGAATAGACCAAACACTACATGTGAGAATAAGGGCCTGTCTGGATTGGTTTTTTTTTTTTCTTCCCCCAGAAAAAAAACACTTTTTCTTTGAAAAATGTCCATTGTTTTCTCAATAATTATTTGGTTTAATTTTCAAAAAAAACTGAAATTTAAAAAAAAAAAAAAGCTCATATACAACTTTTTTCAAATGTAAAAACTTTTAGCTTTTTAAAAAAGTTAGTAAAAAAAAAGCACTTTTTAAAAGTGCGAATCCCTTCCAAAAAAAACAAAAAAATTACAATCCAAACGAGACTAACAATGAAAAATGATACTCACATTCTGAGCTTCGACTAGAGGACATTTTGGCCTTTTATTGTTTGCTTCAGTCCTTTGATAAGCCTCTGATGGCGTCTCCTTTTCAACCTGCAATGCCAGTAAAGCTACATTTTGAATGAATTTTAGCCACCTAATTCAACATAATACTACACAATGTTGCTTCAGAGCTCTATTTCATCAATTACACATGAATTTGTGCAAAACTTTAGCATGCAATATATTTTGTTGACTCCAGAAGAAAAACAACAAAGAGAAAGAGAGAGAGAGAGAGAGAGAGAGAGAGAGAGAGACCACAAGGGAAGCATGAAGAGTAGTCCTTCTTGAGATCATGAACTGGGATATAGTCATTCGATCTTCATCATCTTCTGATGCACCCCCCTCTTCTCTTTGTTGTGGCTCTTTTTCAACTTCTTCTTCAAGTTCTTGAACTTCACAACTTCTTCTTGCTTCACTCTCGCCATGGAGGCTTCCACAACTGGAGTTTTCTCTCTGCTTGCACTCATCATTGCATCAGTAAAGAGCAAGAACCACTACATGTGTGTGTTTGTTCTTGAAGAAATTAAGTGTATGACAAGAAAAAAAAAAAAAAAGAAATGAAGTGTTTTAATTAAGGGGGAATTTGGCTTTTGCATAGAGGAGGGTGATAGGCATAATGATGAGATTGAGGAGGGCTGGGTAAAAGTCGAGAATCCTGTTGCTCGAATTCAGTTTTTTGTTTTAAGTTAAGTATTATTAATTTAATTGGTATTCAATATAAGATATGTGTTACGTACTTAAAGTTTATTAATTAATGATCAAAATTTGTCAATTAAATTTTTTTTATCACAAAAAAATAATAATAAATATGTTTTTTATATTTTACGATTCTTATTTTTAATTTTATTCTACCTTTTTCTTATTTATTTACCAAACTCTTTGTTTAAAAAATTTATGTTCAGTTTCACTCAAACAATTTCTTTACCGTAAAGGTTCTTTATTTTTATTTTGCTTTAAACTTTGTTACTATTATAATTGAAATTATTATTTTGATATATTTATTATTTATATTTTTATTATACATTAGATATTCATTTATTTATATTCTTATTTATTTTTATTTTTAAACTCAAAATAGAGATGTTAATAAAAATGTTATGTTTTAAGTTATTAGAATTATTTCTTAATTTTCATTATGCCTTGTTTGGTATAGACTTATTTTAAGATGCTTTTTCACATAGAAAATTATAGTTTACTTTGAGTTTTTATAAGATGTTTGTAATATGATGTCTTATTTATGATTGGAAAAAAAGACAATAATTAATTGTTTATATCTTCTAAGATAAAAAGTATCGTCTATTTTGAGTTTTTATAGAATGATTGTGATAAATTAAAAAAAAAAATTATCTCTTTCACATCAATAAGAAAAGCGATTAATAATGTGTTTGGAATGAACTTATTATAAGATGCTTTTTTGATCCCCAGCTCCTAAGTCCTTCATCTAAAATTGAGAAAATAAACAAATGGACAATAACATCACAACATTACTTGTCAATAAGATGTCATCCACATACAGAACCAGGAAAGCTACAACATGTTGCCTTTCTTGTACACATATGGTTCATCAATATTTGATCAATGCCAAAAGATTTGACTACATGAACAAATTTGATGTTCCACGCCTTAGATGCTTGCTTTAGTCCATAAATAGATTTCTTAACCTTACAAACCATGTGCTCTTAGCCTATTTCAATGTACCCATCTATTTAGGACATATAAATAGTCTTATCAAGCTCTCCAATAAGAAAAGTTATCTTGATATCTATTCGCCAAATCTCATAGTCATAATGACATAGGATGACAAGTAGTATCCTAATGGATTTTAGCATGGCTACAGGTGAGAAAATTTTCTCATAACTGACACATTTTTTCTGGGTGTGACCTTTCGCCATTAGCATAGCTTTGAAAGTCTCAACCCTCCCATTATGTCCTTTATTTTTCTTGTAGGCTTACTTACACTCTATAGGTTTTACTCCTTCAAATGCTTCTACGGATTTTTTTTTACCCAATTTTTAATATATCATGCAAAACTAACCCAATTTGCATTAGGATTTCAAAAATAACCAAGTCTAGTTCCCGAAACGCGAATCACGCACTCCGAGAACACGAAACAATGTTTGTAACGGAAAAAATTTGAATTATGAGTACAGCCGCGCACCAGGAACATGGGCCGCGTTCCCAAAATGCAGCCGCTAGTGCGGCACATTCTGGGAATGTAGCCCGGGTTCCTAGTACGCGGCTGCTCTCCATAAATTCGACTTCCATGCCATTTTTTCCCCATTCGGCCAATTGCAATAAAAAAAATTTCCTTAACCCCCAGACGAAAAGTTTTAGATTTTCGGCCTCATTGCAAAAGATATAGCCTTTATCTTGTAAGTTATTTATTGTATGTTGTATTTTGCAATTATATTTAACATTTTAAGTTATATAATTTGTTTTTAGTTTGTGTAATTTTTGTCTTGGTAGTTTAATATAATTTAATTTTGAATCATGATGTTGATTTGTTAATTTGTATTTTAATTGTTGTTAGTTTAAGGAATGAATAATTTAAGAAGTTAGTTATTTAATAAATTAGAAATTTAAAATTTTTAGATTAAATTAAAGTTAGTCAATTATAGAAAATTAGAATTATAGGTAAGGTTTTATTATTATTATTATTATTATTATTATTATTATTATTATTATTAATGATTTAAATTTTAGAATAAAGTAAAGTTAGTTAATTGTTATTATTATTTTTTATTTTAGAATTCATTATGGATAGTCGACTGAGACCAGTAGACATGACGTTGTTGTTCCACTATATGGAGCACCAAGTCCAATATTTGCAGGATCCACATCATTTGTGTAGCTTTAGATGCTATAGGTCGGATCGGCCTTTGTTTAATAATCCAGAGCACCCATTGGTACAGCAACAGTTGGTCGAGATGGGAATCCTATAGGTGTTATAAATCCCGCCATCATCAGCTTAACCGCAAGTTGATCACTACTATGATTGAGAGGTGGCGGCCGGAGACTTACACATTTCATTTACCCGTAGGGGAAGCTACTATCACCCTACAGGATATGGTCGTCTATTGGGGTCTTCCCATGACTGGTACACCTTTTTTGGTGCTTGATACGACCGTTCACTCGAGGGATGATTGGGTTGTTATGGTTCGTGATTTATTGGGGATTGATGCAGATATGGTTGCGAATGATGATACCAGCCATATTGACATTGTGGGAAATGCAATAAATTTCGTCCAGCTGCGAGATAGGTTTGTGATGAGGGGTACTCCGGATAATCGCACTCAAGACCAGGGGGGGCAACGGGCACGGCTGTCGATATTTCTCGTGATTTGCTATAACCTATTTGCGAACATGAGTACGAATAAGGGCAATTTGGCCTAGTTGCTCCATTTGGTAGACTTTGAGCGGATCTGGCAGTACAACTAAGGCGTGGCTATATTAGCATATTTGTACTAGCAGCTTGACCGCACCTCTTTCTGTCAGTGTAAGGGTGTATGCGAAGCCATGACACTGGTCCAGGAATTGGCTTTCATCATGTATTTATGTTTATCTTTTATGAATTTTAACTTTATTATAACAAGCGTTATTAAAACATAACACATGTTTATTGCTTGCAGTTTTTTGCATGGGATAAAGTCACACTTTTTGGCCTCAGCTTCTATATCCCAAACGAGAGCGGCTACAGCGACAGCAACATCATCTTGAGCATCTGTTTCAACTCCTTGGCGTTCCACGAGGTGCTGTGTTTTACATGAAAAAGGAATGATAGATGCATTCGGAAAGTCAGGACAGGTTGAGTGTTGGGATGTTATAGACCATTTGCAGCCTAGCGAGGTATAGTATACTTAAGTTGCTTTATTAAAAATTCTTATATTGTATTATTGAACATGTGCGTAATGTATGTAATTAACTCTTCGGTACTTGTTTTGGTTACAATATATATGGCAGTCGTTCAGAACGATATTGGACAACTTGCCATCATACTGTGTTTAGGACAGTGACGTTTGGCCTGCCCAGATCCCGTTGATATTTGGGCATACTGTTGAGTGGCATCATTCTGATCGTGTCTTACGGCAGTTTGGACTATGGATGGCAGTCCCTCATGATCTGCCTGCTCATGAGAAACACAGGGATGAAAAGGAAAAGGTTGAGAAAGCTGTGCTGACACAGGCAGAAAATAAGTGAGGGAATTGGCAGTAGCACGTTCTCCATGGATAGTTGAAGGATGCGCCGATGGCAGTAGCACATCAGACTTACATGACTTGGTACCTTCGAGTAACCATATTATATGTCGGTCATCCAAGTACAAGTCATAGGAGGATGGTTACGTGGTATCTGTACGTGATAAGACTTCATTGGTGAGCATTACTTGTACTTCGACACATTTTTTTTTCTTTATGAAAACTGGGGACTATTATTTGAAATTAACCACAATATGTTATGTTTTTCTCCAAGCGTCAGTTGTACAACATGTGGTCCATCATTCTCGTGATTTGTTGCAGCGATGCGGGCAAAGGGACCTTCGCAATAATGCACAGTCCATGGAACATGTGATGTGACACTTGTAGCTTATGCAACTGCATGGCGAAAGTGCACTCCGACACACACAACACGAGCATCTCGTACAACAGAGAGCAGTGTGGGAGTTGCCTAATACGCCTCTGATGTAGCCATTATAGCAGGATAGAGAGCATCGTTCATAGCATGCGCATGCTACGCAGCTCACTCACACATATCCTACCAGGTCATCACAGCCGTCCTCTACCTATCTGCATCATATGCTGTTAACCCCCGAGGCACCATTGTCACATTATCGTCCACCCACGCAGCCATCATTGCATCAATCTACGTATCGGTTGGACCCTATTGATTATTCCAGCATATAGATAAGTCAGAACAGTGGCGGTAGACACAGTATGTTCTAGGGTGACGGATCATCCAGGCCGGTGATTGACGAGCCAGATGACGATGAGAAGGGTGACGAGGCGACGCAAAGCGAGTCATCGGGGGGGTTCCCGAGTAGATACATGGGGTCCCAGAACTACGTTCACGAGCAGTTGGTTGACAGTGGTGTTAAGCAGCAGGACCAGTCGCCGCAATCCGAGGCACTCGCGACCCAGGAACCTGCCACACAGTCACAAGCACAGGAGCCTCCACGCTGTCAAACACGTTAGTCTAGGAAAAGCCACGCACTATCCCCTATCAGACGTCAGTTACCCGACTGCACTAATAGGGGAAAGGGGCCCTGATCGTTACACACCTGGATGATGTATTTAGTTTTAGAGCACTTTTTTTTTTTCATATGTATTTATGACACATTGTTATGTATTAATGGGACTATGTTATATTTTTTCATTTATGTTAGACTATGTTATGTTTTTTATGATCCATTGAGTACTTAATGCTTCCAATTAAGTAAGTTGTGCACATGTTACTTACGGTAGAAGTAGACATTACAACGTTAATTACACAATAATATTACAATGTTACAACAAATAAACAAAAAATGATTACTCAATAACATTACAACATCACAACAAATAAACATAAAACGATTACATATAATATACATCACAACTAGTAAACATAACAAATTACGTATTTTGGTTGTTGGGGCAAATTGCAGTAGTGTATCTTTGTTGACCACATGCTGTACATTTTTGTCGTCCATGGTGGTCTAAGTGATCCATCTCGTTTGGGATGCGCTGGCCTCTGGCTCGTCCTCTTCTCTGTCGAACACGACCTGGGTTCGGATGCAACGTCCATGTAGGCGTTGAAGGCCAATAAATTGGTGTTCATGAGGCTCGAATGTCCTCCAATAGGTATTTTTGTACGATTTCACTATAAGCTATTAAGGTATCATGTTCTCCACATTAAACTCCCTAAACCGAGCAACTGTTTGTGCATGCTAGCATGGCAAGTGATATTCAACTCATTTATCGCAAGTACAAGTACTTTCTTCCTAGTTAACAACATGGTATGGCGGATTCTCGTTCCATCGCACTGGCAATCGACCGACCTAGTATTTACCATCCTCTCTGAAACTAAGTACACGATGGCGATGTGGGGAGGTTTCCGACTTCTCAAAGAGCTCCCTTTTCCGACTTCTCAAAGAGCTCCCTCACACTAGGAGGGTGTCGATGATCTTCACTCTCCAACTGCATGGCATAGACCAACTGATCATGCAAATAACCTTTATCTTTATAAAAGTATTAGTAATAAAGGCCGTGATAGGTAACCCCCTTGCGCCGACGAAGACACCGTTGAAGCATTCGACATTATTTGTAGTCATCACACCCCATCTGTATCCCCCATCAGCGCTCATGGTCCATGTATCGATGGGGATATCGGATACGAACTTGTGTATTTATCTACTAATACCATTCTGACTAGGGTCCACAGTAAGGATCATGTTCATTTCATGCACATATTTGCGTGCTTGACATTCTCGGCCAGCTATCTAACACATGTCTTTAATGAATTGATTCCGTCATCTTTTCATCACATTGCTTTTGAGATGTCTCAAGCAAATGCGATGTTTTATTTCAAGTTGACCATCACGTGTAACTCGTTCGATTGCAGATGCGATACCTGCATGCCTATCTAAAATGATACACACTTGGGCCATCCCAGTAAAAAAGTTCTCACTTAACTGCTGTAAGAACCATGACCAAGTACAAGTTGTCTCTATGTCCACAACTGCAAAGGCTAACGGCAATACCTGGCAGTTAGTGTCTATGGTTAATGCAACTAGGAGATGACCCTTGTACTTTCCCTGCAAGTGTGTGCCGTCCAGAGAAACCATGGGTTTACCATGCCTCCATGATGTGATACATGGACTGAACGCCCAATAAACCATGTCGAAATTTTTTCTGCCTGCATTGAACCTTCAGCGAATCTATATCTTACAACACTACCTAGATTCTTGGCCATCACAGCACCAAGAAATTGTGGGAGCATTTGGTATGACGTGTCCCAATTACCATACACTTGTTCAATATAAGTGTAGTGATGTCAGCTAAAGCCCGATACTCTGCTTCAGTACTTGAGCGAGTTACAACATTCTGCTTTTTGCTTCGCCACAAGATGAGAGAGATACCCAAAAGAAAACAATAACCAGTCGTCGATCATTGGGATCGCCAGCCTAATTAGCATCATAATACCCTCATAAGATTAACGGAGACCTAGAAGAAAAGAAAAGACCATGAAACAACGTACCCTTAATATACCAAAGAATAAGAAGAATAGTAGTATAATGACTTGTCCGAGAGGCTGACATAAATTGACTGACCATATGGACATTATATGATATATCAGGATGAGTGATAATCAAATAGATAAGGCTTCCGACTAATTAACAGTACAATGTGGCATCTGAAAGAGGTGTGCCATCTAATGGAGTAAGATGAGTTTGAGGATCAAGTGGAGTAGATGTAGTTTTACTATCTGTGAGGCCGGCTCGACCTATAAGATCAGAAGAATACTTTGCCTGAGTGAGAAAATAGCCTTTAGTATTAGTAGAGACCTTAATACCCAAAAAATAACTAAGATTGCCTGGATCTTTCATCTCAAAGTGCTGACCAAGAAATTGCTTAAGATTAGAAATACCGGCAAAATCACTTCTTGTTATGATCATGTCATCCACCTACAAAAGGTGCATAATGATACCAGAAGTAGAATGATGAATGAAAAGAGCTATGTCATGTTCACTTGGAGTAAAACCAAACTCACTGATAACATAACTGAACTTGGTGAACCAGGCTTTAGGTGCTTGCTTGAGACCATATAGAGCTTGACGTAATTGACTTACCTGATATGGAGAATGTGGATACCCTGGAGGAGGCTTCATATAAACTTCTTCTGTGAGATCCACATTAAGAAAAGCATTCTTCACATCTATCTAAAATAGTGGCCACTGTCATACAACAGCTATAGTAATAAGACTGCGAACTGATGTAAGGCGCCCAACTAGGGCAAAAGTCTTCTCATAATTAATGCCATATTCTTGAGTGAAGTCTTTGGCCACTAATCGAGCCTTGTATCTCTCAATTGAGCTATTTGAATGAGTCTTGATTTTGTAAACCCATTTACAACACATGACATTTTTCTCGAGGAGAGATCTACTAAGTCTCAAGTATGTTTCACCTCCAATGCCTATAATTCCTCATTCATAGCTTGCTGCTAAAGAGGGTTAGAATTAGGTTCACTGTATGTTTAGGGTTCTTGAAGTGAGAGAATAGTAGAGAAACAATGATAATCAAGAAGATGAGATAGTACTACTTTGACATACGTAGAACAACGAGGAAGAGATTCTGTAGGAAGATTAGGTGTGGGTTTATTTGAGTGATCGAGTGAAGAAGTAGATACAGATTCAACAGGGATACTAAGTGAAGGAGCAAGTGGGGCCTCGACAGTAGAGGTAGACTCATCAACAAGAGTAGAAGACTCAAGAATGGTAGGGTTAATCGATCATGGAGGAGCAAGGGATGCATTTGTGTCATTGTCATCATTTTGAAATAAGGAAATTAAGGGAGTAATGAATAAGGGAAGAGAGGAGAAGCAAGAGCATACAACAGAGAGAAAGAGGACAAAGAGGAAAACATCTTGTTTTCCCAAGAGATTACATGACAAGAGATACAAAGAAATTTATAGATAGGATCCCAACAATAATAACCCTTATGTTCAATACCATAACCCAAAAAGTAACATAACTGAGCACGAGAGGTTGTAGTTTAGTGCATTTATGATCTGGGAGTAGAACAAAACATACACAACCAAACACACGAAGATGATCATAGATAGGTGGAAAACCATAGAGATGCTCATAGGGTGTACAATTATTAATGGTAGGAGAAGACAACCTATTAATGATGTAGATAGCAGTAAGAGGAGCCTTTCCCTAAAAGCGCTCAGGACAAGAGTAAGAGATCAGAAATGTATATGTAATGTCAAGTATATGTTTGTGTTTACGCTCAGTACGTCTATTTTGTCGGGAAGTGTAAGGATAAGAATGATGAGAGATAGTGCCATGTTGATGAAGAAGAGCAATGAAGTTAGATTTCTTGTTTTCCACAGCATTATCTCTTTTGAGAATCTTAACCTGTTTACCAAATTGAGTATATATCATGGTAGTGAATTTAGAATAAATATGGAAAAGATCATAGCGATTATGAATAAGATAGATCCAAGTGAATCGAGAATAGTTATCAACAAAGATTACAAAATAACAAGAACCGCCCATAGTTGGAGTGGGAGAAGGACCCCAGATATCAGAATGAATAAGGTTAAAACAAGCAAAAGAGACAGAATCACTTTTATCAAATGATAATGTAGGTTGTTTTCCTAATTGACATGACTAACAATCAAAAGAGTTCATAGAGAGCTTTCCTAGGTAACCATTAGAGACTAGAGTTTGTAACTTTCTTAAGGAAGTAGGTCCTAACCGAGAATGCCAAAAAAATATGGAGGATGACTTAGAAGAAAAAGTAATTGATGTAGCAGTATGGAGATGACCAAGAAGATGTAGGTTGACAAGCTTAAAAAGTCACCCAACTGTACGACCTATCCGAAGAGGCTTACCCGTGCAAGGATCTTGTACACAACAACCAGAAGCAAAGAAGGTAACTGTAAGACCTAGATCACATAGTTGGCCTACAAAAATAAGGTTCAATGTAAGTTTTGGGACAAGGTAAGTATCAAGAAGCGTAACTTATGGGTGCATGAGAAGCAGATACTAGATTGGTCAAATTATCAGAATCAAAAGTCAAATGGTTTGAACATGTAGAGTAAAAAAAAAAAAACCAAGAAGAATTACTAGACGTCACGAAGATAGTAATGGGGGAAAAAGTACTAAATTGATCAAGAACCCAATTAAGAACTCTATGGAGAGCTGGGCCTAAAGTTAAGAGAGACAGGTCCGAGCAAGAATTAGTTGCATCTTCTCCAGCAAAGCGTGTAGGTGACAACTGAGACTTGGAGATTCTGCCATTAGAAAGAATGTCTGAAGTGTGTCTATCAGGGTTACGAGAAAAATCCCTTTGAAAATTACTTGGGCCTATCTTTTTACAGAAGAAACAAACTCAAGCAGGACAATTCAAAACAATGTGACCGTACTCATGGCAATATGAATACTCTACTTGAGATTGTAATTGAGTTTTTCCTAAAAGACTAAAAGATGTTCTAGAGGAATCCATTGTATAAGTATTTTTTTTCTTTTGAAAAAGGAAGCTAAATATTGATATATCACTATCAGGATGGTAGCTCTGATACCATATCGAAAGTAAGAACTAGATACATAGAAAATGAAGAACAACTAAAAAACATGAACAAGATGCAAAAGGCAATATTGTATTTCTAAGTTATGTATTCAATACAACCTAAGGCTCCTTATATAGGAGGTGTGCCATTATTATAGTAGGTAAATTGTCTAACATAATCCCTAATTTATCGTGATTGATCATGATTGATCTTGATTGATATGTACAAGAAAGGAAAGAATAATTTATGCAATCCCTACCAATCTATACAAAAATATCTCTAACAAACAAAATGAGGAGGGTCGAAACAAAATTGAAGAATAACCTTACAATTTCTTAAAATACCATTAAGATACACGCATATACGCATGCACGCACATATATATATGTATGTATGCATGTATGCATGAATTTTTTTTATTTTTTTTTCAAATCTATTATTATTGATGACATAATGCCATTATAATACACCAAGTAAGTATTTATGGAAAAAGTTATAGCGTGCCAATATAGTAACTAGATCAATACTCATTAGCAAAGAAAATTTGGTTTATATTATGCCAGAATAGTATGATAGATCACAAGCATATGTATCATATTGAGGCGATTAAACTTTGTCATATAGTATGCATGTACAGTATAATAAATCATTGAGTGTCTACATATGAAGCATGTACAAGCCATAGCAATTATTGATAGTATGGTAGTATGATATGATAAACTATTGAGTCTTCATAATATGTACGAGCAATAAAAAAAACTATTGATATAATATGCAAGTACAAAATGATAGACTATCGAAAGTCTATGCAAATGTACAAGTAAAAGAAGAGAATATAATTAATAACTTCTTACCTTGACTTTGATAGAGTTTTGGTAGAGCTTCGTATTGATAACGTGTTATAAAACTAAATTTAAGAGAAAAGAGAACGAAGGGAGAGATAGACCAATGAGAGAATAGGTAATTCTATTATTATTTAAGTGTGTAGAATGACAACATACAAGCCCCTATTTATAGAATTACAATAACTTAGTCTTTAAGAAAGTTTCCTTTTCAACTTTACAGTCTTTAGTCTTCTCAGGCTTGACTTGGGTCTCCAACTAATGGACCATAATGTCCACATGTTCCATAACACTATACCATTTTTAGGGGAAAAAAAGTGTTTTTTTTTTTCTTGAAAATAAACTAATCCAAACAAGTCCTAATTAGAGAATGCCTAAGTCTACACCCCCATTTTCATTTTATTTTTTTAGTCAACTACAACTCTATTTGAAGAAGCAGTTAGGATTGTTTATTTTTGAAGTTATGTTTATAAATAGTTTTTGTTGTTGATAAATAAATGGATAAGTGCTATAAAAATGTGATCATATTTTTTTATTTAATAGTTTATTTGGTAAATAGGTATGTTTACAAGATTCTTTATTAATAAAAATTGTACGTTTCTTAACCTTTTAAGTAATAGAGAAGTCTTTTATTTGATAAAATTAGATTGTTTATAAACAGGTAAGAAAGAAAAGTACTTCAATGTTTTACTTGCATGTAAGCCACTTTGACTTGTCATGAAATTTTAATTATTGAATTAGACTTTATCAGTAAAAGGTAGTGTTTTCATTAGAAGTGCTATTAAAAAGAAGTTACTAATTATTTGATCTTACTTTTAAACCATCTTATGAACAATATTAGGTTCCAAAAATATGGAGGGATATATATGTGAGAGGGGAAAAAAATAGAGAAAATAACTTCGAGTAAGATACAAAAACAGTGTTGTTAAAGCTCTTGTAAAAAAAAGTTAATTTAGAGCTTATTTATTAATCTCCTTTTAATAGGGTTGTTCATAGGGGAATTCCCATCTAGGGGTAAGCACTTATTGGGGAATTCTTGTCTAGAGGTGTGCACTCATTAAGGAACCCTAATATTTTGTCCAAAACTTTTTAGTTTGGAGAAGATAGGAGTGTATAATTGGATAATGGGGAAAAGTGAGTGGGGATGGTAAATATTTTTGGAAAAACTGATAGGCATTGGAGAAAATTTTAAACTTTTGAGGAATATCCAATTCTCCAAAATATCTAGAACGACCTCATTTCTTTCCTTGAAAAAATAGATATTCTCTTCCTTGGGGTTCCAGTCCCAAAAAATAAAATCCCCAAATAAAAAAACACTCTCTAAAGCTATGATTGGGGGTTGGCCATAGGATGTTGGCTGTTCGGGCCCATATCAATATGGCCCTTAGTACTGCCCAAGCTTTAGGGATGGCAACGGGACGGGTACCCTGCCCATGAAGAAATCCCAAACTCACTACCTGGATAGCATCTCAATTCCCATTTCCGTCCCAAACTCATATAAAAATTAAATGAGAATCTCATTTCCAGAACGTCCCAAACCCTCAGGTACCCGAAACGTCCCAAACCCGGTTAAAAAATTTTTAAATTTAAATAAAAAAATTAACAACAAATATTTGAGACCTGAATTTAAGACATGTTCTCAACCCTGGAAATTGAATTAAATCAATAAATTTTAAAAAACTAACTAATCAAATAATTTTTCCCAAAAAATCTAAACAATATCCCTAAAATATATTAAAATAATAAAATTTTAAAGAGTAAAAGGTTAAGGGTTCAAACCTTACTACTAGTAGACAGCAAAAAAATTTTCTTAACTTTTAGTATATAATATGTACTTATGTGCTTAAAACTATAATTCATTAATAAATGTAAAACACCTATATATATATGCACACACACACATACGCACACACACACACACATATATATATATACACACACACACACACGTACACACATATGTATCTGTACATATATGTATATATATAATCGGGTTCGGGAATGCGGGTACCCGAGGGGTCAATCCCAATTCGGTTCCAAACCCTAACGGGTATTTTTAATCATTCCAGATCCATTCTGGGTTCTTAATGGGACGGATTTTATCGGATTTTAATCGGGTCGGTCGATGCCAGGTACCCTAAGTCACTCGTCCCATTGCCATCCCTACCAAGCTTGGGTTAACATGAGGACGCTTGCCTAGCCCATGTAAGGGAAAGTCAACCCTGCCTAAAGAAAGGAAGCGAATCAATTAGATTATTGTAGGGACACATACATAATTAAAGGAATCATATAAATCTTGTGCATAATCAGAGGAATTGGCCTATAATTGAGGACGTGAGCATCCCTATTAAGAGGGAGCATTATGAATTTTAGATATAGACATCTAAAATATGGCACTCACTGTAGGGCCAAGCTAGTGATGAAAAAGCAACGAAGAATCCATAACCATGCGAGAGAAAGCTTCTCAACAATGGTGACAAGAAACATCAACAAAGACCTAGAATCATGAATGGCTAAGTTTGAGCGTAGAGCCTGTACGTTATATTGAAGATATTTCGTGATATTTCATGATTGTATGAGATATTTTATTATATCTTACATTTTTTGTACAAGGTAAATCAATTGGGGCGTGATATACGCAATTAGTGTTGATTGTAATTAGTTTATTTTTGGTAGTTAGGCTCCTATAATAAAAGAAGAGCACAAGTGTACATGTAACTTATTTTAGAAAAATACACAATACACAAGTTTCTCCGTAGGTTTCTTCACTTTCTGAATCATGTTTCTTGAGATGGAATCACACCTATCGTCCTGGTAGCTTGTGCCACTATCATTATCCACTGAATCTATATCCATACAGGTGCAAAAATCAAAACTTTTCTTGTAATCATTGTGAACTTTTTCATAATAAATTCGTTCTGGTTTTATTATTTTGAAACATTTTTTAACATCAAAAAGCTACAAACACCACATCATCATAAAGTACTTATCGAGGCAATTCTGACGATAAAAAATTCATCGAGATCGGAGCTATGACGGGCCCACACTTGCTGGTCAAATATGAGCACTTGTTTTGTTGACTTTTTCTATTTTTTGCTCAGCCAAACAGGGTCTTACCACATTAGCAGACACGTTAGTGCCACGTAATTAGCCACACTAGCGCCACGTTAGTAACCAGGAATCTATAGATGCCACATCATCAGTCCATATGTCGCCACGTCAGCTCCCTTACATAGTCAGCATTTATTTATCATTTTGTCTTTTATTTTAATTTCTATTATTTTCTATAACTAAAAAAGGAAAATATATATATATAAAGAAAAAAAGAGAAAAAATGGGGAAAAAGGGACCCTTCCTAGGGTTTTTTAGCCTTGCGAATTCATATTTGCACTCAGTTTTTTTTTATATTGTTAACCAAAATACCAGTTTTTACTCATGGATCGCATAGACACCACTCAGCCTGTCAACATCACATTCAATGGAGGAAAATATGTACCTTGGGCTCAAGCTATGACGAGTTTTCTCAAAGGATGCAAGTTATGGCGCATCGTGACCGGTGATGTCAAAGAACTAGAAAAGAAGGAGAATGAGTTTAACGATAAGTTTACTGATAGGTTAAAAGATTGGGATAGTAAAAATCACCAAATAATCACATGGATCCGTAACACCTCTATTCTATCTATTCATATCCAGTTTGAAAGATTTGGCATTATAAAGGAGCTGTAGGGTTTTTTTGCAAAAAGATACACTACAGCAAATGGAGCTTATTAGTATTAGCTTACTACCACTCTTCATCATATGCGATAGGACACTGGACAGTCTATCAATAGTTTTTTTATCCAAAATGTATGCAGTTTGGGATCAACAAACATCCTCTAAGCCAACTTGGACATGTACTACTGATACTGAAAAATTCATCAAATGGAGAGATCAAGGGCGTCTAGTTCAATTCCTCATGGCACTTCATGATGATTTTGAGCCAGTTCGTGCCTCTTTATTACACCGCAATCCATTTTCTACCTTAGAACAGGTCGTACAAAAGTTGTTATTTGAGGAAACATGTCTTAAATCTAGATGGTCTGGGTCTTCTGAAATTATACTTGCTACATCCTCCAATGGTTCTCGACCACACCAGTAAAAATCACAGGGGGAATGTAGCCACTACTCTAAGTATGGACATGGTTTCAAACATTGTCTAGAGAATCACCTTCTGAAAGAATGTTTCAATAACCCAAACAGAACAGTGACAAATATGTCATAGGATAGATCCACTAAACCTATCTCTGCATTCCCACTACAATCTGTTATTGCTAGTGAAGAGGTTACTAGCTCTCCGATTCCTCCATCCTCATCCATCTTTGTGAATGATCTTCAAGATATTCTCAAACAGGTTCTTACACAGTCTTCTTCCTCATCCATTGCTTTCTCTACTACACTTGGTAAGTCCTCTTGGTATTTCGATTCTGCATGCTCAAATCATATGATTGCTGAGTCTCATCACTTAAGAGATATTACTTCCACCTCATCGTACACCACCAATTTACACTACTGTTGGTACTATTATGTCTATTAGCCATATAGGGACTGTCAGCCCCCCATAGGTCACACTTCTATATACATACTTTGTTCTTAATCTCACATTAAATCTTCTCTCTGTTGGTCAACTTTGTGATCTTGATCTTACTATCACCTTTTCCTCTTGTGGTTGTTCTGTGCAGGACCTACAAATAGGGCAGACAATTAAGGTAGACCATAAAGTTAGGAGGCTTTTCAAATTGATTAATTTACATCTTCCTACTCATCTTCATACTACAGCATGTACGACTCACTCATCTGCAACCTCACTCCAGATATGGCACTCACGACTTGGGCATGCATCCTTGGGAAATTGAAAACTCTAGCGCCTAGTGGTTCTATAGGCAATGTCTGTATGAATAAATTAGACTATTTATCGTGTCAATTAGGACAACAACCTCATTTTCCATTTAATTCCAGTGATTTTGTTTCCTCTAATTGTTTTGATCTTGTTTATTCAGATATTTCGGGACCCTCGCCCACTCCTATTATAGAGGGATCTTGATATTTTGTTATTTTTGTCGATGACTACTCTCAATTTACCTAGTTATACCTTATGCATAATCATTCAGATTTTCTTCGTATCTATATTAAGTTCACCATTATGATTTACACACAATTCTCCAAACGTATTAAAGTTCTCTGAACTGATAATGCTATGGAATATAAAGACTCCAGATTTACTACCATTCTCCGACAGCAAGGGATAATTTCTCATAACTCTTGTCCTTACACCTTACAACAAAATGGGTGGGCTGAACGAAAATGTCAACACATCCTTGATATTACCCAAACATTTCTTGTCTCTGCCTCTTGTCTTGAGGCATTTTTAGGGGGAAGCAGCTCTTATTGCTATCTATGTCATCAACCGTTTACCTTTCACAGTTATAGGGGATCTTGCACCTTATGAGTGTCTCCATGGTAAGCCCCCTAACTATGAACATCTTCGTGTTTTTGGGTATACATGCTTCATCTTCCTCTACATGAAAGGACAAAACTTGAGCCTCATGCCAAATGGTGTTGCTTCTTAGAATATGGGATAGAGCATAAGGGATATCATTGTTGGGATCCTATCTCTAAAAGACTTCGTGTATCTCGTCATGTAGTTTTTTGAAAAAGTCACACATTCTCCTCTATGTTATCATTTTCCCTTTCTCTACCCATTACCCTTTTCCTTTTTATTCTGATTCATCTCTTCTGCTTTTCCAGATAATGATAGTGATGTAAGCCTAGATTCTGATCCTCCCAATGAAGCAGCTCATCCTGAGCTAACTGACTCTACTAGTAGGTCCACTACTCCTGAGTCAGTCCCCTCTATATTCGATCAGCCTCTCCGTCAATCTTCACAGGTAACATCTCTACCATCGTATCTTTGTAATTATCATTGTTTTACTGTTCTTTCCTTACATGAACCACAAACCTACAGTGAAGTTAGTGCTGATCCTCTTTGGCAACAAGCAATGACAGAAGAACTGCAGGCCCTAAAGGCCAAACATACTTGGGACTTAGTGGATCTTCCACCTAGAAAGAATGCCATGGGCTATAAATGGGTATACAAGATCAAAACTCATTCAGATGGATCTATTGAAAGATATAAGGCTTGGTTAATGGCCAAAAGATTCAAACAAGAATATGACATTGATTATGAAGAAACTTTTGCACCAGTTGGCCGCCTCACAATAGTACGAAGTCTTATTACTATTGCTGTAGTTCGTAAGTGGCCCTTATTTCAAATGGATGTGAAGAATGTCTTTCTTAATGGCGATCTCACCAGAGAGGTTTATATGAAACACCTCCAGGTTATCCTTACTCTTCCTATCAGGTCTGTCGATTACGAAAAACACTTTATGGTCTCAAGCAAGCATCGAGGGCTTGGTTACCAAATTCAGTACTATTATTGGTGAACTCGGTTTCACTCTGAGTGAACATGACTAAGCTTTGTTCATTCAACACTCAGATTCTGGTATTGTTCTATTATTACTCTATGTGGATGATATGATTATTACAGGCAGTGATTCTACTGGCATTTCTAAGTTAAAACAGTTTCTTGGCCGTCATTTTGAAATGAAAGATTTGGGAAATCTTAGCTACTTTCTAGGAATTGAAGTCTCCTCTGACACTAAAGGCTATTATCTTACATAAGCCAAGTACTCTTCTAATCTTTTGGCTCGAGTAAGTCTCACTGATAGCAAAACTGCATCTACTCTGCTTGATCCGACTATTCAACTTACTCCAATGGATGGTGCACCACTTTCAGACGCTACTTTGTATTGACAGTTAGGTGACAGTCTTATTTATCTCACTATTACTCGCCCTGATATCTTTTATGTTGTTCATTTGGTGAGCCAGTTTATGTCAGCTCCTCGAACCACATATTACACTATTGTTCTTCGTATCCTTCGGTATATCAAGAGTACACTCTTTCATGACTTGTTTTTTTCTTGTCAGTTGCCTTTGACTATTTGTGGATTTTCTAATGTTGATTGGGTGGGTGATCTTATTGATCGTTGTTCTACGACTGGATACTGTTTCCTGTAAGGCACATCTCTTATATCATGGAGGAGTAAAAAACATATAGTTGTTGCTCATGCTGGTACTGAAGCAGAATGTCGTGCCATGGCTGATGCAACACAAGAAGTCATTTGGCTTCAGTGGTTATTGACTAACATGGAAATACCACAGGATTCTGCTACAATACTTCATTATGATAATTAGAGTACTATCAAAGATTGCTCACAACGAGGTCTTTCATGAACGCACACGTCATATTGAATGTGATTGTCATTTCATTCGGCAACATGCTGCTAGTGGTACTACTCATTTATAGTATACTCATTCTATTGACTAACTTGCTGATATCTTCACCAAAGCTCATTCTCCAGCACGACACATGCACTTGGTTAACAAACTCAAGCTAGTGTCCTTTAGACCACCTTGAGTTAGAGGGTGGGTATTTAAGATATTTCGTAATATTTTATGATTGTGCGAAATATTTTATTATATTTTACCTTTTCTATACAGGGTAAATCAATTAGGACGTGATATACACAATTAACATTGATTGTAATTGATTGTAATCAGTTTATTTTTTATAGTTAGGCTCTTATAAAAGAAGACCACATGTGTACATGTAACTTATTTCAAAAAAAAAAAACAATACACAAATTTCTCTGTAACTTTTTTCACTTTCTAAATCTTGTTTCTTGAAACGTTAGTCAAGCATAAGAGAAGACTATGCGTGGCGTTACGAAGGAGACGAAACAATTTCCAAATGCAGGACGAAGTACACAAAATATTGTCGTGTTTCGTTTTCGATGATTTTGTCCAACAACACATATCTGTTGTGCCCTTCACCTTCTTTACAGGTTGCATCTTTTGACCATATAATATAGCATAATATATGCATAACCTATTGATTTATGGATTATATTGTAACCATCGTCCTTTTATCTCTAGTTTATTTGCTAATTTAATTTTGTGTATAATATTTATCGACCCTCCTGCTTGTAACATACATGCTTTTTTCCCTTCACTAAATTATCAAGATATGTGCGTTATGTGTAAATGAGTTATAATATATATATATATATATATATATATATATATATATAAAACATCCAGTTGAAAACATTACGTAAATAAGGCTGAGTAATTAAACTGGATAACAAAAAAAAAGATGCCTAGATTAAATAAAAAGTTCAAAATGGTCTGATTCTCGGGCGAGATTGTTGAAATAGGCACTCGAATTAATTTAAAGGCATTTTATGAGAGAACCATGGCAATCAATAGAAAACTCCTTTTTTCTTTTTCCCCTTGTGTTCCATGGTTGACTATTAGGTACCCTTTCGGTGCAAAAGCTAAAACCTTGAAATTAAACTTAAAAAAAAAAAGAAAAAAAAAAGAAAGAAAAGTGTCCCAGATAGGGGAATTGGCAAGCAGCCAATGACCATGGCAATTTAGACTTTTGCCTTTTCTCTCAAATCTTCTGTCAAATTTTTTCTTTTGGTTTAGGAACAGACCCATTTCTTAACAACATTAACACATCACGCATTCGTACGTGATAATGTATGAAGTGTAAGATGCATCCCTATAAGATTTGTGAATTTATTGACCCTATATGATCATGCATATAAACATCTGTGACCATAGTTTCAATCATAAGTTACAATGATAGCTCTTCATTTCACCTCCCGAGTACCAACATGCAATGTCTTGGCTTTTAGATCAGTCAAATGATAGTTAAGAGGTAAATGTTTCATTAACATTTAACACTCATTAACCTTCTTACTTTTCCTTGTTTCAGTTACTATGCTCTCATCACAAGATTTGTCGGGATAATTCAATTATAATCTTCTTTCTTGGAAAAATCAACAAAAATAATAGAGCGATGCTATCACTTACAATTATTAATCTATTATCTTGTTTTAGTATTAGCACCATGTTTTAGTATTAGTATCGTGTTTCATGAGTTTTCGACTATTATTTTAAAAAGGCATCTTCCCTTTCTTTTTTATCTAGTTTGACAAAAGCAGCTGATTCGCACATAAGGTACACCAATGTGCCTATGTGACCACCCAAAAACTTTTCGCTAATGTCTTGTCATCAATAGGGCTCACCATTTCACTAGCTAATTTTTTAAACTAGATAAAAAAGAAAGGGAAGATGCCTTTTTAAAATCATAGTCGAAAACTCATGAAACAC
Source organism: Cordia subcordata (assembly GCA_028554755.1). Lineage (NCBI taxonomy): Eukaryota > Viridiplantae > Streptophyta > Magnoliopsida > Boraginales > Cordiaceae > Cordia > Cordia subcordata. The sequence goes on along the minus strand of JAPTOF010000010.1, from coordinate 11,635,275 downwards.
GATACTAATACTAAAACATGGTGCTAATACTAAAACAAGATAAATGGTGAGCCCTTTTGATGACAAGACATTAGCGAAAAGTTTTTGGGTGGTCACATAGGCACATTGGTGTACCTTATGTGCGAATCAGCGGCTGATGAGTGCCTATAGTCCACTTTCAGTCTGTTTGTGTTTCTATGTCAAATATAAAGGTTTGGTTTCTTGCAGCGTTGTGTACATCATTGTCTAATGATCAATCGTCAATGGCACATCTCTAGAGCTGCCAAACCCCCTTTCTGGGAAGAATTGAGCCAATGGAGATGACGCATAACTTTCAAACCCCTCAGTCCTAAAAACTGAAAGTAAGGCAATTCAACTATGAAGATCGGTTGTTGAGGCGAATATTTTAAAACACGAAAGAACAGAATGCAGGGAAACTTTGAGCTAACTCGAAAGGCCCCTATCATATCATTTCAACTACACGTATTATTTCTAGATGTTACTCTGTGCACGCCTTTTGCTTCTTTTAATAACAATGAATATTATTACTTTATGATTCTATAAGTCTGTCAATTTTCAAAATGTATTTCAGTCCTTTGATGTGAAAATGTATTTCAGTCCTTTGATCTCACATTAGGTCTGCAATCTAAAAATGACCCTTCAATCTCACATCAGGACCTTGACTTAATAAGGTCCATTGAGCTCACATTAGGGCTGCAATTTAACAAAGTCCTTCAATTTCATATCAAATTCTTAACTTGAAAAAGCTCTTCACATCGGGCCACGATTTAAACATACCTTTCACACCAAGTATTTCTTTAGTAGGCCTATGGGCCAAGGATTTATGCGTAACAGGCGACCCAGTCTCCTCACCACCCCTTATGGACTAGTGAGTGGGGGGCAAATTGTTCGAGCCCATATTAATATGGCCCTTAGTACTGCCCAAGCTTAGGTTAAGATGAGGACACTTGCCTAGCCCATGTAAGGGAAAGTCAATCCTGCCTAGAGAAAGGAAGCGAATCAATTAGATTATCAATCACAGGGACACGTAGATAATTAAAGGAATCATATAAATCTCATGCATAATCAGAGGAATTGGCCCATAATTGACGATGTGAGCATCCCTATAAGGCTGGCTCCAATAGATCTCCTAAAATAAAAAAAATCCCCATATTTAGGGGAGTTGTTAATAGTAAAATGCTCCAACAGTTCCCCTATCCTATCCCCAAAATTTTAGGTTTTTTCCCAACCCCAGAAGCCAACACCCATATATAAGGGTTTTTTCATTCCCGAAAACCAACACCCAAATCCCATCCCCCATCTCTATAGCTTTAAGACTGAAATATTTTAAAATAGAAAAGCTGTTGGAGTAAAATTAAAATAGGAATTCCTTAAACTGAGAGTTTGATAAGAGAAATAGGGGAGTTGTTGAAATAGAACTGAAAATAGGGATCTCAAATCACTTAAATTTAAGAGAACAAATAGGAGAGCTACTGGAGATAGCCTAAGAGGAGAAGGAGCAACCACACAAGATACTAAGAAAAACCTATACTTAACCTTGGCTTCACCAACAGTCCTACTCTCTTACAAATGGGGTCTTGATCTATCTCAAGGGATAAGTCAAGGCTTTAATTATAGATATAGATATAGATATCTACACCAGTGCTAGGAGTGGTATTGATTTCTGAAAATCACCAGGGTTTGAGGGGTTCATAATTAAAGATGTAGTTATAGTTGTAAAAGAATAGAGACTCAAGCTAGGAAGGAAATGGATACTGAACCATACAGGCAGATTAGCGATATTTTTTCTTGTATCGATATCGGCTCCATTTTATTATTTATAGGCATGCTAAGTGCGGCAAGAAAGGAATCACATCATACTACCCAAACGAAAACGAAATAAATAAGAATAAAATGCATTCTATTCTATCTCGTATATTTTTCTTTTTGAAATTACACAAAGGCGTTTTGTGTAACATTTTTAAAAGTATAAGGGTATTAATGAATTTTAAAGTAAAAGAAATTTTATGCGATCACATCAAACAATTTTTTTTAAAAGCATTCTTACAATTTTGAACTAGCATTATGTTGAGCCATCAAGTTTCAAAGTTGGCCAAGGAATTTTTAACAGATAATGAGAATAATACTCCCCAAGATGGCAAGATCTATTATATTTTCTAATTACAAATAATATATGAAGTATATTTAAATTAGGTCCATATCAAGGGCGTGACAGCTTGGAAGGAGTCAAAAGAACTTAGAAAATGATGAGGCTTTATTATTTAATATTGAATGATCATTTCTAGGGAAAAAAGTGTATTTCTCTGGCATAATTCCTCAACAGCTCTTGTAATGGTTTTTAATATTGAATGATCATTACGTCTTGGTTTTTCAGCAAACTTTTTATCTACTTTCATTATTTTGTTCCTCCTGATATTTTAGAAAATATTTTATAGGTACAAATGGATATATACCACAGCTATATCTATTTATACTATATACTAAAATAATAATCTCGAATTTTAAATTTATTCCCCTCCAAATTTTTAAAGGACCAAATTTTACCATGTGACATGTACAATAAAGTATTCTAAAAGAAAAAAGTAGACAAACTTCCCTCGTAAACTTTCAATTCAATCAATTATTCTTTTTTCTTATGAGGAAATTTCTTTTAATTAACTTTTTTTTAAATTAACAACTTTTTTTTCTACAGTTCAATTTTTTTTTTCTTATTCAAAACTTTTCGTCTCACTTCCTTTTTCAACACGCCTTATCTTACACTTTACTATAATCAAATTAAGGTATTTTAAAATTGATTAATATAATAAACTACTTACATATCACATACCTCTAAGTATATATATTCGAGATCTCATCACGGATCCCCTAACACACCAGTTGACATGCATTTATGAGGTCAAAACCTGGAGGGCCAGGCTATTATCTGCCTAGATTCCTTAAAAATCGTGCATTGTTACGATGGCGAAACACGAGATTACTTGTTTTAGCAAAAAATTATAGTACAATTAGTTCATTTATTGTTTAAATAATTAAATCCGACCTCCGATGCTAAATTTCAGATATTTCATGATAATTTCTTCGGCTATTTTTTAGCGATAGTTTATCAAACCATTGTTAAGAATCCCTATAAACATTGGTTTTTTAACCTACCACCATAGACGACGGTTCATAGCCAATGAGTTGCACAGGCGGCTCGTTTTGGAAACTGTCGACGCTTATATATATGCATAATTTTTATAAATTGTAAATTCTTTTAGATTTTATAAATTGCACGATGAAATGTTAGAACTGGAATTAAATATGACTTGTAGTCCGTATGTTATAAATCATATTTAATATTTAACAACGATAAAATGTTAACGTTATTAGGTTAGGTCGCCATAGATTGGAAAACTTTTAGTAGAAAGAATTTTAGTTGTCTTTCATTTATGGTTGGTTAGGTTTGTGAAATTGATGAAGCAAGATGGTCTTGGCCAGACAACTCTTCTATGTTCGAAGTCATTGCCCGTGACTGGACGGTTTAACTCCTTTTCCACATAGAGAAGATCAGATCCGTTGGTTTTTGTGTGTGGCTTGGATGAACAAGCTCCCCACTCTCCGCGGACTCTTCTCCCGGGGTATTAATGTTAATCCTCTTTGTATCTTTTGTCGGCAACACACGCAGACTACGAGATCATATCTTTTTCGAGTTTGGAAACGTGGTTTGTGTCTTGCTAAGATCCGTAAGGACTTGAAGTCATGGAATCACATCACATATTGGCTTATGGTTTCCGGTTGAAATCGGTCGCTTCAAGCTGTCATCCTTAAGTATTTCTTCAGCGCTACAGTGTACTACATCTGGAAAGAAAGGAATTTGTTGATACACCGAGAAGCAGCGAATTTGGAGGAAACTATTTTTGACAATATTGCTTTTGACATCAGATGCAAAATCAATAGATCTTCTAACTTCAATGATAATGTCTTTAATAGATTATTGTGAAGAAACTGGAAGTTAGATGCTACCTTTTTTCGATAAGAGATTTGTGTCGTGATGGAGGCAGCTGATGTATTTTTTTGTATCTGTTTTGCTCTTTAATACAAGTTCTCTTTCTTGCTTAGCAGAAAAAATGTACATGTTGCATTTCTTTCTATGTTGCTGAGAGGCAAAATATCAGTGCTTGCCTGCTTCTGCCACAGCAGGCATTGTAGTCATCCATCTGATAAGGGGTTCTAAGTTGAAAGTTCACGCACCCTAGAAAAAGCGTGAGACTTCACAGTAAAGTTGTTCAGCTTCAAATGGCTTTGAGACATATCCATCCATTCCAGACCTTAGGCACTCTTCATTTGTAGCCTGCATGACATCAGCAGTCATAGCTAAAATCGGGACATGCCAGTTTGAAACATGTCGATAGGCTTCAGCAGATATTTCCCCATGTCGGATCTGGTGATTGACATCAAATTCCATGCTTCGAATCTTTTCCGTAGCTTCAAACCTGCAGAAGAACTTATCTTATAAGCTGGCAATTGGTATGCATGACGTGACACAAACAAAAGAGAATTAAGAGGTGAACAATGGAGGGCAGCCTAAAATAAGAGGTTAACAATGGAAAGCAGTCTAAGTAAGAGGTTAAACAATGAAAGCAGCCTAAGTTAAACAATGAAAGCAGCCTAAGTGAGATTATAACGCTTCCCTAAGCACTAGAAAGTGAAAAAAAGTAGCAAGTGTGTACCCTGATTCAGAGTTACCAACTCTTGGCATTTTTCAGCGTGACTTCTTAAAATTAATGATTTTATATAGTTTATTTTGCCAATAACAGGAACAAGAAAATGCCGTACATACCCATCCATTTCCGGCATCCGGATGTCCATGAAACAGGCATCAAACTGGTGCGGAGGCCTTAGAAGTGAGACAGCCTTTCTCCCACTGTCTGCACAGACTACATCAGCACCATACTTCTGCAGGGCAGCAGCAGCGACTTTGAGATTCACACTATTATCATCTACAACAAGAATTTTTCTCCCAACAAGAAGACTACAAAGAGGGAAACTAGAGAGTTCTCCATTCATGTAATTTCCTCTGTCGCCAACACCCATGGCACATTGCAGGGCAGCAGCAAGCATACTTGCTCTAAGTGGTTTCATGATGATAAATGGAGAAGAAACACCACATTCCGAGACATTAACTTTTGTAAAGCTTATAGAATTAGCTAAAAGAAAAACTCTAGGTGGAAAGTTACAATCACTTGTCTGTAATTTGCAGAGAAAAAGTCTTGATAGCTTGAAATCCTTGTCCCACACTTCCTGTTCAATAACTACAATGTTTACTGGTGTTTTCCCAGTGCTTATGCTTGAGAAACCACGATGTAAATCAGGAACCACTTCCACATGGACTCCAAGCCGCTGAATGTGATATTTTGAGACCATTGCACGGACAGGTCTGTGGTCCACAACCAATGCTCTCAAGCCCCGAAATTCTAAAGAAATGGAGTCTGACTGGTTTTTCACTTGCTGGCTTTTCTGGTTATTTGAGTTGAAGCAGCCACTGGAGAAAACAGCCGTGAAAGTAAATGTTGAACCAATCTTAGGCAAGCTCACAAACCCAATTTCTCCTTTCATGAGATGGACTAAGCCCTTGCTAATGCTTAGCCCAATACCAGCGCCCCCATGAATTTGGGCAATTGAGGGCCTCACCTGCATGAAAGGGGTGAATATACGATCTTGGGCATCTAAGGGGATCCCTACCCCAGTGTCCTCTATAGATACAAGTAGACTGATGTTATCAGGGGATGAAGACAAGCAAGAAGATGTGGATTTCTCTTGACAGAAAGCTTTAAATCCTACCCAGCTCTGGCGTCTATCAGCTACAGGCAACCCACTCAGAGTGTTAGTTGATGATGCCTCTGTCTCAACTTCTATTGACTCCAACACTTCTTCAACAAGACAGACAGTTACAAATACGTGTCCTCGACGAGTGAACTGCCCAAATTGATCGTGGATTAGTTGGACATTCGTTTAAAGGACAAAATGTAGTTTAGGCATGTATGTATCAATATCTACTAAGATGCCAAATAAGGTGCTGATAACTGAACATTAAGTAAATAAATATTCAACTAGAGAAAATAAGAATATCATCTTTCCTCATGCTGCTTAAGCTCCGTAATCAATTGATTCAGTATAAACGCTCTTACTGTAGTTCATTAAAGCATTTTCTTTCTGGTCTATTTCCTAGTTAGCAAAACTTAAGTCTTAGAGTTACCACCTCATCTAAAAGCTTAAGCTTGTAGAAAGGATATTGGTTTATTATTTATTATGTTAACACGCCCCCCTCACGTGCAGCATGATTTTTTTAGAGCTTGTAGGTGAACAATTTAATTAAATGGGTGGCAGAAAGGATATTGGTTTATTATTTATTATGTTAACACGCCCCCCTCACATGCAACATGATTTTTTTAGAGCTTGCAGGTGAACAATTTAATTAAATAGGTGGCAGTAATGATCGAACCTGTGCTTGGCTTCCAAACTCTGTTACCATATTAGAGTTACCACCTCATCTAAAAGCTTAAGCTTGCAGAGAGGATATTTGTTTATTTATTTATTATGTTAACATTAAGAAAATTGAATTCTTGCCCTTATCTCAAGAAAGAGAGTGAATGGAATCACATCGCTGAGTTACTTTGATTGAATTCCCCATTAGATTTGTGACAATCTGCCGAAATCTCCCTGGATCACCAATCAGCATCTCAGGCACATTATCAGAGACGTAGACTGCCAACTGTTCCCCATAATATGTTGTAAATTAAGTTAGAAATCAGAAGTCTAGTATGGCAACAATGGAAGAAGAGCAAATTAAAACTGCAACATGCGGATTATATTACCTCAACACCTTTTTCTTGTGATTTCCGAGAAAAAAGTGATAAAACATCATCCAAAATTGTTCTCAAGTTGAAACACACTGCCTTAAGCCCAAGTTTGCCAGATTCTATTTTTGCTTGGTCCTGAGCCTCATTTATGAGTGACACTAAAGCTTTCCCACCAGTCTGTGCAGTCCTGACATAATCTTGCTGGGTTACATCTAGCTCCCTGTCCATAAGCATGCGCAACATCCCTGGAGAATTTATATATTTTATGCAAAAATAAAGTACTTGCAGCAGATATAAGAAAATAATTAACAGTGAGACAAAAGTTCATCCGAGACTCACCAAGAACACCATTCAAAAGAGTCCTAATCGAATGAAAGATGATAGAAAGAAACTACAGATAATTGAACAATGTCAGATATATGTTTACATATACACTTCAGTAAAAGATTACATTGTAAAAGACAGCGAAATCAACATCTACCTGGGACTTTGCAACATCAGCTGCTTCAGCATGCTTTTTGAGTTCCATTATCTCATAACAGTCATTCTCAACTTTTGCTATCAGATTTACTGTTGCATGGAATATTTGCCCCATAAAAATCACAAGGACGCCAAAAGCAGTTGTTATTGCAAACCACGGACATGATGCTTTCTGCTTAAACCTGCATCGAAAAAATATTATTTTTCAATAGATCCTTGGGTATTAGTTCGAACCCCAATTATTAGAACAACCTCTCTTGAGTGCACTTTTCAGACATGCACACACCAGACTTGGCGAGGTCTAAGATGATCAGTAATCTAGCAAATGAGAAGGACCTGCTGCAACAATGCTTAACATGTAGTTATACGTGAACAAGAAAATTAATTACCTGCAATGCATTTCATGCTTTCTGTAAGGATCCCCAAAGTTTAGGGCACTAACATGCAGCAGGCCGTCATCTGGTACATTTGACCCATACATGCTGATAGCATTAGAGAGATTAGTCATATCATACGCATTTACAAGAATGGTTTGCTTGCTAGCCAGCTGTTGAAGTAGCTTTTCAACTAGTGCTTCGATATCAAAAACTCCTCCAAGATACCTGTTTTAGACAAGGAAAGATTTTAACACATTATCTTAATTCTTCCCAATAAATATTCTCTGCCTTAGAAATGTCAAGTTCAAGTGTTCCATTTTATTTCTTTATTGATCATTATTTTCTCTATGGAATGCTAACTCAGGAAGGTGTTTGTTTCTACAATGCACTACTAGAGATGATTTTGCTTAATAGGAAAAGATACATAAAAGGAAAAACATTCATTAGACTTCTTTCTTCTTTGGTAGTTCCATGAGACATTTTCAATGTTTTGCCTTCTACTTTTCTTTTCATCTATTTGGATATCTCCCTCTTTTCTTGATGCAAAGAGGAAAATGGACTAATGCAGCAACAAAATGTTTCAGTCAATAAAGTTGAGCCATCACACTCACTAACCGGGAGCAAAACTTGGTTATCAGCAAGATTAAAAGGATAGATATACTTAATTCCGTAGTTTCCATCTTCTTGCTATTTAAACATCTCGTTATTCTCCTGGCTTCTCCAATGGGCTTGAACTGTAAACTCTATAAGTCATAACAATAGCATTAAAAGCATGGAATTAACGTACCCCTCTGTTGCTTCAATCCTCTCATTAGGGGTCGCATTGGATGGAAGATCTTTCTTGTAGACTGCAAAAGTCAATACCACTCCCCAACGATTTGTTTTGATCAGCCTGAAGGGAGCAGTGAGCACACCCTTTCCTGATGCTCTAGCACGTAAAACATTCTCACGATCTTCCTGTTGACACAAAAAAATCCATGTCATAATTCTCTCTCTCTGTTTAAACCTACTCACCTTCTCTAACTACACAACATATATCACTAAAAAAGATCATGCAACAGCAGAAGCAATAAAATTATCAGTTACATCAAAATTATAACATAGCAAGATATTGATATAAAGTAAAACAAACAGATAATAGGAGCAGTAAGTTAACCTCTCCAGATAGCACATCAATTGAAATCACATGTGCAACAGTATCCTGTGCAAAGATAATGGGGGCATATTCTTCCTGAATTGGGGACGGCTCCAGCATTTCCCAATTCTCAAGGGTATCCATTTTCTTGATTGTCCACCCTTGCTGCTTCTCAAATTGCTCTCTTTCAGAATGGAGCACCCTAACAGCATATGCCACTCCACTTGTATAAGGCATCTCAAAATCTTTTCTTTCCATATATCGCGCAAAGGTCCTCTGTAGATCCAGAAAGTCAGAAATTTTAATTAATATTAATATAAGAGATTATCCGGAAGAGGAATATGAATCAGGTTCTAGATGCTAAATGCATCACTCAAACAGGACCCCTAAAATATATGGAAGAACTCATATTCTCCAAGAAACCCCTCAAGGATCTTACTTCACTATAACTATCTTCAATTTTATTTTATTTTATTTATTTATTTTGGTCAAAACTATCTTCAATTGACATGGAAGTAAAAAACGCAACTCAGAAGATGAATTAAGCAACGCAGCTAGATTGACGGTACAGCCATGACAAAAAAGAAGTAATTAACGTAAAAAGATAACATCCGATGCTGTTTTCGGGAGCTTAGACGATAAAGCAATGCAAGTAGAAAAAAACTATCCGCTCCTGTATCGTGAATAGGCAGCAAGGATCCTAGTTCTGGCAAAATAAGGAGTCCTGTCATATTTGAAGTGCTGCTTTATTAGAAGTTCTGCCATATTCATTGTGTTGCATATTTGTTGTCTCTCGAATTCTATAAATAGGAGTTTTGCCTATTGAGTTTGTGTGAGACATAGATAGAGCGTAGAGAGCGAGAGACCTTGAGTGGGAGAGCATGAGGGGTGAGGGCTCTCATGCCCGAGCTCCCTCTCCGTGTGATGTGTTCGCTTTATTTATATTGAATTCTCATGTCTATCATGGACGTAGGCGCAAGGCCGAACCACGTTAAATATTTGTGTCCATCATTTATATTTTTCGTATTTATCTCCGTTCTGAGCATCCCTATTTCCCAACACTATCTAATAGTTACTTTAAGACCACCAATTTATGCAACTTGAAAAATTATCAACATTACCTGATCAAAAGCAGAAGGGTTCTTGCCATCGTGAAAGGTTGAGATGAAAATGGACAAGGCCTGAAGATGGTTCATACTCACATTAAACTGATCCTGCAACATTCTGGCCGTCTCATCACACATACTTGCAAGAGTTTCCTTCCTCTTTTCCACAGCTTGAGAACCCACGTACCAAGAAAACCCAAAAGACACTAGGATCCAACACAATACCCATGTGGTCAGAAGTTTCCTCCACGAAGTTTTTCTCACTTTCTTGAGCCCAAGATACTGAGAGTACAGACGGTGGGTCTTGCTCCTAACATCTATCACATCCCCGATTCTCATCCATTTTTGCGCTCCACAGTCACCCAAATCAGCATTTCTGGTCATTGCTCCAACGTTATACAACCAATTCATGGAAATCACTGACACAAACCAGCAACATAACATCAAAATTAGATGCCCCACCTTCAAGCCAAGCGATTACATGAAGCAAACTCATCCAAGGCAATTATTGCACAACTTAACCTCCAAAAGGGGATCAAAATCCAATCTTTTGAAGATTCAACAGACCCCCTTATTGTCAAATCTACAGAAAGATGCCTGCTTATAAGTTATAACTACGGTGGTCAGATGAATACTGAAAGAAAATAAGCCATCGAACTCAAAAATTCAGTTAAAAACAAGCGAATTTGGTGAAGAAGATAAAGGTGATGATGCTACCTTATCCACCTGAACTGCTTCAAAAACTGAAATTTTGCCGAAAGACCCAAATTTCTGGGAGATAAGAAATCCTCAAAGGCCCAAACAACAAAGAGAGAATCAGAGAATAAAACCAAGGTTCGAATTTTGCAAGACACAACAGAATTTTTTGAGCTCCTATCTTGTTGGCTACCAACCAAAACCAAAAGCCAGATGGAGAAATGGTCCAAAAATCAACTAACAGGGTCAAGATGCTTATAAGTTGTAGTAACCAAACAAGACACAACCTAAAACAGAGCATAGAATAAAGTCCCCCAACAAAGAATCTGACAGCAAATTTAGATGGTGTTTGACTTTGGTTATTTGGTACTTTTAAATATATAAATGATAAAAATACATATAAAAAAATATTTTATTTAAATATTTATAATCACTTAAATAACCATCACCTCCAAAAAGACCGTCTAAATCATCCCAGCCGTCGGATCTCTTTTGCTCAAGTCAAGGACTGACATTTACTAATGGGTTTAATAGTTTTTTTATGAAAATAAAACAAAATTTCTAACATACCCTTCCTTCACATACAAATTATCGTATTAGCCTTTTCAACATTTCCCAGAAATCCTCTCTTTCCTTTGTCAACGTTCTTTACCTGATGGACAAAATTCATTTTTCTTTTGTGTAATAGCTACCCGTTCTTCCTAAAAATCCTCTCTCTCCTCTGCCAGCGATTCTGTGAGATTATTATTTGCACAAGCACCAGGAATATTTTGTACACCCCAAGTTATTATTTGTAGTAATCAATTTAAAGAAAAAAAAAAATTCGTTACTTTGTCGACACCCAACATTTAATGTCCCTTGGATTGCAGTTGCACGCCCAATTAAATTCTGGTGCATTTGTTGTAGTCATATATAACTCTTTTTGTAGTCTGTTTTTTTTTTTTCTTTTGTAGTACTATCTAATCCTATTTGTAGTTTAACTTTTTTATTTATGTCAAATCAACATTAATGTACAAAAACTATTGGTTCCCACTTTATTTTTTCTTCCTTCCTATAAGTATGTACCAAATTGGTAGTCACTCGTTGTATAATTTGTACTAATATTTTTATTTAACTTTCTACCCATTTGTATTATGTAATTTGTATGTTTAATTTTGTATTATTGTCAATTATATAATTACTATTATTATTATTATTAGAATAATAATAATAATTATTATTATTAGTATTAGAATATTTATTATTATTATAATTGTAATGTAACACTATAAAAATATTTGGTTTTAGTATAACAAAAAACTGATAGTAGTGACATTAGTAATAGTGGTAGTAATAATAATAAAATGAAGAGTAAAAAAGTCAAATATAATTAACAATGACATTAGAATAATAATAATAATAATCACTATATATATTACTATTACTATGACCACTAATACTATATATATTATTAGTTTTAGTATAACTCAATTAATGTAGTGATGTTAATAGTATTAGTAATAATAAAATGAAGAGTATAAAGTTAAAATTAATAAACAATGACATTAGAATAGTTTTTAATAACAGTAACAATAATTGCTACTACTATGACCATTAATACCCTATCTATTATTGGTTTTAGTATAACTCAATTAATGATAGTAGTGATGTTAATGGTAATAGTAACAATAAAATGAAGAGTGTAAAGTTAAAATTAATAAACAATGACATTAGAATAGTAATAATAACAATAACCATAACTACTACTACTATGACCACTAATACTCTATATATTATTGGTTATACTATAACTCAATTAATGATAGTAGTGATATTAGTAGTAGTAGTAATAGAAATAAATGAAGAGTATAAAGTTAAAATTAATAAAAATGACATTAGAATAGTAATAATGATGGGGATGCAAGCTGTGCTTTAGGTTATCTGTACTGTAAGATGGAGTCGGTTCCCGGGTTTTACCTTGATCACACTGTTGATGCTGAAAATCGGCTCGAGAAGTTGTTCTGGACTAATGAGAGGGTCAGAGAAGAGTATGTAGTATTTGGTAATGTACTGATATTTGACTCCACGTACAAGACCATTACATTACAAATTTTCGTTGGTGATATTCACAGGGATAAATAATCACCGAAACACTTGCGTATGGTACGGCCTTAATCCAGAACGAGATCATAGATTCGTATTCGTGGCTCTGGAGGACGTTGCTTACTGTGATGAGTAATAAATCTCCTATGTCAGTGGTGACTGACGGGGACTGATCAATGCACGTAACAATTTTCAAAGTTTTTCTAGAAGTCCGGCACAGGCTTTGTAGATTGCTTCTCTAGTGAAATGCAGCCACAAATGTGAAGATAGAAAACTTCAACTATATCTTCAGCCATTACATCGAAGATAGAAAACTTCAACTATATCTTCAGCCATTACATGTCCCTCAAATGTTCTATTGACGAGTTTGAGGTTGAGTGAAAGAAAATGGTTGACTGTTACAGGCTCTAGAATAACAATTGAATTGAAGAGGTGTATAAGCAGAGGCATATATGGTTTGAGGCACACGTCCGTAGTCAATTCTTTGTGTTGGCAAAGAGTACTCAGCGGTGCAAAGGTATGAATTCATTCTTCAATCGATTTGTTGGTTGTAACAGTCACCTTACAGATTTTGTGAGGGCTTACCATAGAGGACTAGAGCACATTTGCATTAATAGTGTCAAGGCCGACTACCAAATGAGCTACACCAAGCCAGTTTTCTAGTTATGAGGTTAACAATGGAAGTTATTTCCTATTCTCCTGATTGTCGTACTTATGTTGTCTCGAACTACAACAAGTAAGGTTCTCTTTGTAGTGTTTTGTTTAAGATTAGAGGATAAAGCATCACTTGTGAATGCCAGCGGTTTGAGTTGTGTGGCATGATATGTAAGCACATTATCTAGTGCTCGAATGCGAGGGCCCAAAGGAAACCGGAATCTTGCATCTATAAACGTTGGACAATCGATATCAACTTTGGTTCCCGCAAAAACAATCTATCTAGTGCCACAACTGATGAGATCCAGATGGCAAGACACCCTTACCTTACCTGATGTCCAAGTTTAGTGAAATGGGATTTTATGCAAAGCAGACGACCAAGGGCTATAAAGAAGTTGTTGAATCCATTTTGAGATTAACAACTTGTTCTAAAGAGTTGTGGTTGTGAATTCCAACGTGTCGGGGGATGTATCGCGCATCATCGCAGCCAATTAACTTCGATGTACAAGATCCTAAGAAAGCGAAACCAAAAGGAACGAAGGACAAAGTGGCAGGACAAACAACAACAACAACCGCCGAGACGGTGTACTGCATGCGGGTAATTGAAATCTTTAATTTTCTTTAACATTTCAAGTTAACTTTTTGTACTTTTTTCTTTGTAATTATAAAAAATATTTCCTTTTTTATTTTAGGCTTCCTTGGCACAGATCATATACTTGTCCTAAACAATGTAGGAATGCATTAGCAGATACTGGTACCCCACCTCCTGCTTTTAATGAGAGCTCTAGTCAATCAACCATGCCATCCACTAATGAAAACATGAGCATGCCTTCGAATAGCAGTGTTGGAGTCAATATGATGGGTTGAGGTCATTATTCCCACCAATGTCATTCAGATATGGCAGTAATAGTGTGGTGAAACATATATTTGGTCTGTTCCATGCATCATCGAGCTCTAGTTTTCACATGTCCAATTATTCTTCGTGGGGTGATCTGTGTATTCTGTGTCTTTCCTTTTCCTTTATCAGTATGGTGTATTTATTTATTTTTTTTAAGATTGTTCAATAGGCTACATAATATTATTGCACTAAAATTAGTAGTAAACTTATTTCAATTATTACTCGATCTTGATTTAGCATCTTTGTTGGTTATTGGAGTGCTGATGATCACACATGGAAACAAAATATTTCTTTACCAAATTTTATTTGAAAATATTACTATGCAAAAATTTGGGTGGGATTAATGAGTATATATGCCATTTAAATATGAAAAAATGATTATATTATACACCATAAATGAATTAAGAGTTCAATAAATTATTTTCAACTACTTTAGGTTTTCCGCCTTGCCGATGATTAGCCGGACTGGTTAAAGCTACTTGGGCACTATCACATTACATTAGCCTGGGCGGAAGACTTACTTGGCCCACGCGCCGCATATCCTAAACACATGCTCAGCCTCCACGAAATTTTGAACGAAAATTTTGGAGGGAATAACGCATTTATGTTTTTTTTTTTGAACAAATTTTTGGTGCGAATATTAAATTACTACAAATAATAATTTGTTTACTACTATTTTGAATCATATTGCTACGAATTGCTATATAACAATTTTAATTATTTTGAACGAAATTTTGGGCGGGAATAATAAATTACTACAAATAATAATTTCTTTCACTAATTTTTAGTCACATCGCTACACATTTCTATACGAGAATCTAAATTATTTTGAACGAATTTTTTAGCAGGGATTATGAATCACTACAACTAATAATGGGTTTACTACAAATGTTGTAGCCATTTCTACATAATAATGTGTTTACTACAAATGTTACAGCCATTTCTACATAATAATGAGTACTATTTTTGACTCATTGCTACAAATAATAATGTGTTTACTACAAAATTTTTGTTAGCTGTAATTAGTCTCTACAAATTCTAATTTGATTATTACAAATTTGAATCCTTTTTTACAACAAAAATTTTAGAGTGAATAGGACAAGTCCAATTAAATGCTAATGTGACATCTGAGATTCACCAAATCTTTGACTTTTCAGAATTAAAGAAGACTATTTTGGTCATTACATATTTCGTATTATTTAAATATCCAGATTGGTCTTTTTATTTTTTTAAGATTATTTACTATTGGGACCCACTTCTTATTTGCATAATTTAAAATTTTGCATTAAGGCTATATCCATCTTTTAACCTTTAAACCATATCAAATATAAATAACACAAATGGTCCTGCTAGCAAACGTGGCTTTGTTTCATTGGCTCCCAGATGGTCTCACCTTGAAGGGTGTTTTGGTGGGACGATTTGAAGTTTTTTATTTAGTTTACTATAAAATTTGGGTTTGACGTTTAGAAACATTCCCATAGTTTTGCGACACTTGTCATCGGGACTTATATCATGGTCTTTTAGTGCAGACCACTGTGCTCTTCCTGTGCGTGAACAGTATGTACTATTATTCACGCGCTACCATTCACGTACAATGAAACTAAAAAAATATTATTATACTCACCCCATATATATTTATTCACCACCCTACAACTATTTGTTCATTGACTTTCATATATATACAAATATATATACACACACACATATATACAAGTATATATACACATATATACAAATATATACACACACATACATATATATATATGTGTGTGTATATATATGTATGTATGTATATATACCAAATATTTGCTCATTACTCTATAATTATTTGTTCATTACTCCACAACTATTTGTTCATTGACTGTCATATATGTATCAAATATTTGTTTATTACCTTACAATTATTTGTTCACTGCTCAAACACACAGTCCCACAAACACAGACACATTTATTTGTTCACTAGTTCACATATATTTGTTTACTAATTCACATATATTTGCTCATTGTTACATATATCTTTGTTCACCACTCTTTTACACACATAGACATACACAAATACATCAAATATATGTACACTATCCCACAACTATTTATTTACTGACTTTCATATATACATCAAATATTTATTCATTATCCCATAACTATTTGTTCACCCTATATGTATGCATGCTTGAAGGTAAGACAAACTTTAATGATGGATTGAAATTAAAGCGTTCAAACACCACATGAGAGGTAAGGTTAGAATCGCGACGAAAAAAGAAAGAGATTGGTGGTTGCGGCGAGGCGAGATGATGCCAGAATCTTTATTGGCATGAGAAAGAAGACGACGAGGGGTTTAATAGTGGATCGACACTTAGAAGATTTTCTTGGATAAATTTTATGGTGATTTTTATCCAGTGTGAGTTGACCAGTGGTGTCACCGGTGAAACAAGGAAGAGAATAAGAGAAAAAGATGAGGAGAGAAAAGAACGAAAGAGAGAAAGGAAAGGGGAGAGAGAGAGAGAGAGAACGCATGTCTAAATCGCTGATGCTAAGCTGCCTTTTTTTTTTTAAATAGAAAAGGGAGCATAATACTTTGCAGGAACACATTTTGTGGGACCATAGTATAATTTGCACGTGTCATCGAGTTGTGAATAAAATTGCTACAGCTGCCAACAACTTTGCTTATTTGCATATCAGACCTTGCTAAGGACGATTTTGCCCTTCTTGAAGACTTCTAATGAAGATTTAGTTGATGGGACCGGTTGTGGAGTTCCAATGCATAGAAATGAAGATTTAGTTGATGGGACCAGTTGTGGAGCTCGAATGCTGCTATTTTGATAATCTCAAAGTATCCCTTGGACTTCTATCTAAAGCTTCGAAACAGTATCTGTTTGTCATTGGTGCTTCGTCTCAAATTATCAATTTTGTGTTAACCAAAAGTTCAGCCAGTGGACTTCTTTGTTTTATGCTAATATGCAAGTTCCCCAAATTACATGAGTCTATCAGCGAGTTTTAAAAATACAAAAAAATTTTATTCAACTTTTTCAAAACACTACTCTATTTCAAGTTGACAACTGAATAAAATTATAATTCATATTAAACCAAACCTTCTTTAAGCTGTTAACGGGCATGGTTAACATGGTCGAGTCTCTTCTTCAATTACAATATCTTCTATATTTAAGCTGTTAACATATCAACACTTAGTTTTCAAAGGACTAAAAAAAATCTAATGAAGACCAAAAGCTAACCATGATTTTTAAGCAAATGATCTGGCCTATGGCTGCAATGTGAAAAAAAAGAAAAAGATTGAAGCATAACAATATTTGAAAACTCTAGAAGTTAAAGTCAAATGGGAACTTGGTGCTGCAACATGGTGGATTTTCTAGAAGATTTACTCAAATTCAAGTGTGATGAATATTGGTAGGATTTCTCGAATAAAGCAAGTGATATTTTGCATTAGAATAATTTGAGATGATTCTAGATAATGAACTTCTACCACGAATATGCATTCCACTGCCAATACTGCGTGTATAAATAGCTTCAACGCGCAAGGGTCTTGTGTGCTTTAGAGTAGTAAGTCATGAGGTGTCAGTGCGAGAAATACTTTGAGTTATATATTTGTGATGTAGTATAAGATAAAATAGTGTTTATATATCAAGAGTCTTGTTCTAATTAATTATTATTGTAATCTTAATAAAAATTCTCTTCCTATTATTTTGAGTCAACATAAACTTAATAATAATGTCAACCCCTTAATCTCTCTTCTTTTGTAAAATTACAAAGAACTCCGAGATGCCCAAAAAAGTATACTTGATGATTTCATCATCTTAAATGGCGACAAAAAAATGGTTGAAGTCAAACTCATATAAAAAAAACTCCTTTAAGAAATTATACTTGATGAGTTCATCTTAATGTATCCGTGCATACCTTACTCATTTAACTAATTTACTAAAAACTACTTCGTTAACTATATGTTGAAAATAATTTTATCGTTTGTCTCAATTCCATTTGAAAAATAAATTAACTAAAGAAAATATATACTGTGTATAAATAAAAAAGAAATATATATATACATATATATACATACATACGCATATGTACGTACATCGTATATATATATACATATACATATATATATGTATACATATACATGTATATATGTATGTGTGCATATATATATATACTATATAATAAAGCAAAATAAGTTGTAATTTTGTGCTGCCAAGTGGCGCTCTGTATAACAAACTTTCCGTAATTACTTATCAACTAAATATGCCCATTCTTAGGTCAATCTTTTGTTTTCCATCATTTACTCATTTCATTCCTGTATTAAACAATATAATTTAATTAATATTATGCTCTTTCTCCACATATGTCAACTATTGTTTTATTAATTTTATAGTGTATAATTATTTCAATAACTATTTAGTACGATGCAAAAACTCTATAGTTTTAATATATCTAATTACATATATCGTTCTGCGTGCATTACACAGGTGTCATACTAGTGTGTGTGTATATATATATATATATATATATATATATATATATATATATATATATATATATATATATATATATATATATATATATATATGGAAGGATGCAACTTGGGGAGATGCTGAGTAAATGCACGGACAGGCACAGACAGACCAAAGAAACACAAAAACACAGAGATATAGAGAGACACAAAAACACGAGCCATCATAACACTGAATGTAGCTTACCTTTATGTAAACGCCCAAGTTTGTTAGGATTCACGAAAGCAAGGGTCTGGATCACTTCCCCTCTTCTTGCTTCTGGGTTTACTTTTTAACATGCCGTACAACACAATTATATTATAATGAGAATCTCAGGACTAAAAAAGGAGCAGATGCAGTACCATATCATATCAGTCATCACCTATCTACCACAAAGCTTTTTGTATGGTCATCTATGATTTTCGGATCTGTCACCACATGATCAAATAAGCGATCACACTGAAAAGCTTCCTTTGAGAGATAAAATATCGAAGATTTGGACAGGCGATGGGCGGTATTTATAATAAAAATATTGATATTATAGATAGATTTTGAATATTGCCAGCCGTTAGAAATCATTATTTGTTTTCATATGGATATTGATATTAGGGCTCTACACAGCTTGGTTTTATTTGGAAATTTGAAAAGCTCCAAAACTATCCCAAACTTATGATTTTTTATTATTTAAGAACCATAATTGTACTAGAAGGAAAAATCTTGTCCCATTCCATTTCAAATTTTTGGAATAGTTTAGTACAGGTATTTGGTTCTTTCGATACTTATTCATCAGTATAGTATGGGACAGAGATTGAACCTTTTAATACTTGTTCAATAATTTTTGATGTCCTTTAGGGAGATTATTCATGTATTAATAGAATTTCAAATGATAAAATAAAGGACAAAGGGTAATTTTAGGAAATGAACTTTATAAAATATGGAATTAAGGGCTAAAACTTCAAAAAACTCGAAAAAATATCTTTATAGTCTCCTCTATCCCAAACTTTTTTCTAAAATTAAAAAAATCCACTAATAGCCAACTAATGGATTGAGTTATATAGTGCCACCTAGGTTTGGAACCGACTCTTTAGAAGTTCATGTGCATGTCTCATCACCTCATTGGTCGGAGCTCCAAAAAGAGGGGCTTGAACTTATAAAAAAAGCAACACTTAAATTCTCTTTTGGTCAAAATTTAAAAATTTTTATGACCTCAAAATAAAAATATTAATATTAAAATATTATATAACATATTTAAAAATTTTAATATTAAAATATATAATATTAATATTAAAAATTATGCACAATTGTTAATATATTAAAATTTTGGTTTTTTCACTTCAGTCCAGATTGGTACAATTTGAGTTTAGTCTGGTTCAGTTCTCAGTACGATTGTGAATCCAGAATCATACCATAAAATAATTCTCGGTCTAATTCAGTTTGGTTCCTGTAAAAAAGTCAACGAAACTTTTGGTCCCAATATTATTCGGTGCAGCTTTTTGGTTTGATTCAAAATCTTCAAATCCCATGTATAGCCCTAACTGATATGATTATGATCCCCTGCGTAGTTAGGAGTACTACTTTTCGTGATTACTTTCATTTATCCATTCATATTTTTAATTAACTATATGTTGCTTTCAAAATTTAACACGATATTCCATAGAAAATTGTGGGTTAGGAAACGCTTGAATCAAACCTCTATAATTGTAATTCAAAATTAAGATTATAGATGTTTCAAATTTAACACGTTATCTATTCCTTTCAAAATTTGAAAATAAAAGTGAAATAATTTCAAAATTTCATAAAACAAAAAATTTAAATTTTTTACGCTAGATCAATAAAAAATTGGATAATACATAATATAAAGGGGAGGTTTATCTAAATATCATAATATAAAGATGCACTCCATAGGATATTTTAAACCATTCAAAGATTAAGTAATATATAATAGAGGGGAGGCTCAAACTTGGGACCTTTTTCACCACAGTAGTCGTTACTCCATGAGTGATGAGTTTAATTTTTAACTATATTTTTATATATCTTAAAGTTCAATTTTGTGGTTGATTGAATTTGTATTTGGAATAATTTCTACCTAATTGGGATAATTTTTATTATTTTTGTAAGTAGAATAATAGAAGATATTTGAGAGCAATTGAGTTTTTTCAGCATTTTGGCCATAATTTATCGCTTAAATCTCAAAGGGAGGCAATTTAAGACATCCACGAAAAGCTGGAAATGAAACCTACAATTTTTGTGTTCAGACCTTAAACTAATTTTGATGATAAGATGTCAAAATTGCAGAAGGAACTTTTGGGTAAAAGAAAAAAAGTTAATTGGGTAGCAATTACATGTGGGGACCATAGTAAAATGTTGGCAACAGATTGCTATCTCACGTGCCAATTTGAAAAGCACAAAAAAAAAAAAAAAAAGCCAGCAAGTAAAGTGTGTGGGGCTCTCAAATGAAGAAAAAGAAAATAAAAGGGAAAAATGTCCAATTGGACTTCACATGTGTGTGTGTGTGTGTGTCTGACCAATATTTTGGGGAGGAGAATTGAAGAAAAGAAGCCACAAGCAGACAGAAAGATGACTCACCGGTAGGGCTTCGTGGTTTTTCGATCTGACTCTGTTCGTTTTAATTTTCTTTCAGTTTGATTCTTTTACTTTTGAATTTTAGACTTTAATTTCACTTTTAAAATATAGTTTAAAATTAATTTACTGTTTAAGCATTGATTTACTATTTTTGGATTTTAATATTGGTATTAATTTTAAATTTCAGTTTTAGGATTTATTTTCAGATTAAGTTTTAAACTTCAATTTTATTTTCTTTATTATTTCATTATGTTTTACTTATTTATTTTGTGTTCTATATCTTTAGTTATGAATTAAATTTTGTTTCTAGGGTTGCAATATATCTTACCATAAATCTTTAATTTTCTCAGTTATTTTTTTTTAATTTTTTCAGTTATTTTGATGTCAATTAATTTATTCGTTTGGATGATTATTTTATTTGTGCTTAAAGCTTTTGATTGAACTGAACATTCAATTAATTAATTAAGAATTCTTAACCAAATTAGAAGAGGAGTTTTAGAACTAGTCCTTAGATAGAATAACGTAAATTTTATGGGTTAGGAATATACTCATAGAATTTATACAATTTTTTGGGAAATCATTGATTTTAATGAATCTTTCAATTTGAATAGAAATATAGTGAATTGATAAGTAGAGATATTATTATTAAGTCTTGAAAGAGATTAGTGATAAACTTTAGGATTTCTAATTGTCAAGCAATTCTTTTCCTATTGTACTTCTTTGTTATATTAACAAAATGCCTCTATGATGCATCAAAAAAAGATCACTAACAAAAACTTGGCATCTGAGTTACTTTTAGGACAAATATGATGATCGACTCAATTGAAATAGGAAATGAATATTATATGCCATCTTTATTTATTTATTTTGGTCAGGAAAAGATTTAATATTAAAGAAAAAAGGTAAACACACACCATGAACTGACACAATAGTCCAAGGGGTGAAAAAGATTATAGAAGTCCTAGATCAGAAGTTCAACGAAAAGAAGTGTAGAGACAGTGTGTCAACATGGGATTCATTGTGCGCTCGCGGCTTTCAGCTATGAGTTTCTTTTATATGTCTCTGCCAAAAAAAAAAAAAAAATCAGCTCAGATGATAAATATTCTTGCTATAAAAGCATATTGTGGTCATTTGGATTACCTTGTTTAAAAAATTGTCTTTTTAGTATAATTCTGAAAAGTGTTTATTCTTTTTTGAGAATTTCACAATTTTGGCTATTTTAAAGAGTCCAACTTTAGTTTTTAAAGGGCTTTAACTTTTTCTTAACAAAAAAAAAAAAAAAAAAAACCAATCCAGATGCTTATTGAAAAAAATACGGTATTTTTCTTGGGGGGAAGCAGGCCAATCTGAACAGCCATGAATCAGAATTGTCAACACAACTGCAACATGAATCTAGAGCTCAAGTAAAAACTGTATTACATTTAACGTGTAATGATTATCACTTAGAAATGTCTTGCAGTCACTCATATCAATTGGTTCAAAATTAATCTCATAATTACAATAATAGTAAATTTAAATCATTATAAAGTAAACAAAAATTTCATATAAAATCAACGTAAAATAGAGTACTTGCTTCACAGCCTACAACAATATTTGCACAAAATTCTTTTTGCACATCTAATGACCAGTTTTTTCTTTAACGTGCAAAAGCCAATCTCAATCATACAATGACTCATGAAACATCAACATGTTAAGCTAAATATTACTCATAGACTTAAATGATTCCAAACTAGGCTGATCTATGCGATCTTTTGGGAATGAAATACCATTCCGTTTAACCAAACACCCCTAAAGCATAAAATGCTGTAAGAAAAATTTGTAGAATGGACTTAAATTCGAAAAATACGTTGCTAGATTAGGTTGTCGAATCACATAAGACATAAAAAATATCAAATACCAAAGATAAGCTGAAAAAAGACCAAAAAAGAGATTTTACTTACCTGAGAGCAGCAGCAGCCCCCCAGGACATCTTTATTAAGAAGACTGTTCATAGTCCCCTGCTTGAGTATGGACACGGATCTCTTTTCCATACTCCAGTTGCTCTTCCCGAATATTTTTAGCTGAAGTTGCAGCGGAAGGAGTGCACCATATCACCTCTATCCTTTGTAGAGTATCGATGTTTCCTACATCAGAAGGAATCTCCAGAAGCTGCTCACATTTGTGCAAGACTAAATGCTCAAGCTTAGGAAAGTTTTCCTCGAAAGCAATCCACTCCATAACATTCACAGTATCCAACTTCAAGAATCTGAGTTTTTTCATTACCTCCTCAAGGTCCATCTCCCATGTTTCACCCTCAAATGCATTGTCAATCAATTTGAGAGCCTCCAGGTTGCTAAGCTTTGTGAGTTGAGAAAACTGATTCCAGGGCATACCGAAACGTGACAAGGTTAACTTCTTAAGATTTGATGGAAAGTTAAACTCACATGGATACTGTCCTTTCCCATTGTAAAGTACCTTGAGCGATACGAGTTGATGGAGAAATTCCAGCACAGGGAATTGATTACAGTTCCTATCATAATCCCATGAATCCAGAAATACGCATTTCAGTTTTCGGATGCCTCGTAGCTTCCTCATCATCTTCTCCATGTCGTCTCCGTAAGCGAGAGATGGCGTGGAAAAGGTCTGTAGATTATCTAGAATAGAGGGGTTTTCAAGACTCTGAAGCTTCACATTAAAACAAGCACTTTCATCTATATGCACATGCCTCAGGTTTATCATATTCCAAATAGAATTTGTTACCTTCACAACTTTAGCTCCTAATGCTTTTACGAGAAAAGTTTGTAGGTTCCAGAGATTGGCTATGGATGACGGGATTGAATCGATATAGCCTTGAATTGCCAAGTATCTTAAAAGGACAAGTACTTCAATTGCTTTGAAAAAGTCACCTATGTTGATGCTTTCCAAATCCAGTATCTTAAGAAGCTTAAAATTGAGAGAAATAAAAGAAACATCAAATGTATGACTTGGGCACATATCACCAACTGCAAAGAATAGCAGTGATCGAACAAGTGGTCCAGATGGCTTCAATATTATGAAATGATTCCTTTTGGAATAAATGCAGAGGCGCCGTAATTGATATCTAATGCATATCGAGGAACCAGAATAAGTAGGATCCAAACCATAATCTAGATTATCAGTAGAGGAAGGGAAGAGATGATCATACCCACCACTTACTAGTTCCCAAAAGTTCTCTTCCTTAGCTTTGGCCAAGCAAAAATCACGTATGAGGTCATGAATACGACAAGATTTTACCCCGCCAGTAGACTTTTCTCGAGCAACAGTTAGTAGGCTTCTGTTTATCAAATCCTTCAAATAATCCTCCGCTGTATCTTCTAAACTCCTTCCCTCGGTATATTTTATAAATCCTTCAACGATCCACAATCGTATCAATTTCCAAACTAGAACTTCCCTGTCCTCCAAAAATGCTCCAAAATATAGAAGACATGGCTTCAATTCACTTGATAAATGCTTGTAACTCAACTCTATTATGGTCTTAACTCGTGCTTCTGCATCATCAAGTATTTCTGAATGTAAAGTTTGTGCGATCTTCTCCCACAAATCCACTTTCTTCTCCGCCTTTGCGAGAAGGCCAGCTGTCAAAGTTATGGAAAGAGGTAGCCCTTTACAATTCTTCGCAATCCGCTTTCCGACTTCCAAAAGTTGGGAAGGGTCACTTTCTGTCATATGCAGCTTCTTTCGCAACAAGTCCCAACTTTCATCATCAGAGAGTGGAGAAATGGATTGTATTATGCTCTTATCTTCACTTACTTGAGTAGCCAAATCTTGAATCCTAGTGGTGAGCATAATTCTGCTTCCATTATTGTCATTCGGGAAACATCTTGCTAGATCATCCCAAGCTCCTTTGCTCCACATATCATCCAAGAAAATGAGAAACCTGTATCCTTTGAGAGTTTTATATAACATAGCAGCTAGCTCTTCATCATTTTGATCATGGATTGTGCCAGAAAGTTGAACAACTTGATCCAGTAATTTCAACAATAACTCTCTCTTATCATATACTTGAGAAACAGAACACCGTGTACGCCTATCAAAGTGACGGATGACCACAGAATCCCCATACAACTTTCTAGCCAAAGTGGTTTTGCCTTGTCCAGCCATTCCAACAACTGAGATTATTTGTAGATCTTTTGGTCCTCTAGTGAGCAAATCAACCATCCTTTTTGTTTCTGTATTGAAACCCACCACTTCATTGTCATCACTTGTCGACTCGTTAATTTGTGATGTTGAAGCATTGTCTTCAGGCATTGAACTGAACAAATCTTGATCAAATCCATGACGACATTGGATTGCCAATTCTGGGGAGCGAGTTGTCAACAAAATCCTTACTGCTTTGCTCGGTTGTAAAACTTGTAATATGTCATTCAATGTAGAAATGTCCGGGACGTCTTCCAGGACAACAAGAAACCAACGTTGGAGGAGTTTGCGTAGAGTGGTTTCTAACTCATCTTCGCTTGTATGATCACTTGTGTAAGCTGTCTCAACAAGCTTAGGAAAATCGAGACATGTATCACGTGAAACATTACCCAGAAGCTCATGAAACACCTCCTTTTTCCGTTTTCCATAGGACTCCCCCACCCGACACCATGTTCGGTACGGGAAGCCCATCTCAATTCTACGGTCAGTAAAGACCTCCCGGAGTTTCTTGCTCATGTTAGAGTAACTGACAATGGGAACGATAGGAGTCCCCAGGGACCGTTGCCTGTGGAGGACACTCCATACAATGGACTCCGTGTCACCCAAGTGCATCTTGACTTGTTCCTCAACGCCTGTGAACTTAAACTTCAGGATATCATCAAGCCACAACATACAATACCAGAGCGAAATTTCTTTGATCAGAAATAAATCAATGGCATATTCTACTTCGTATGCCAAATTTGCAATGCCCTCAACAACATCTTTTAGATCCAATTCCTCCTTGCGCCACTCCGGGATCTCCTCGAGGCCACAACTCATCAACTGGAGCTTCTGCTGGAGGCGCAAAATGAAGTGCTTCAGAGGGCCAAGTACTGAATCTGCAGCCTTGCCTTTCACTAGCTCCTCTAAATTCTTCACGAGATGGTGGACAAAGCCAATTTGGGCAGTCCTCGGATAGTAGCATATCTGCGATGGCTTTGGCAAATTTTGGTATATCCTGTGGGCAGAATCTATCCAATGCCGCACTGGCATCAAGGTTTTTGAGAGTCGGAAAGCCAATTCACCTCTCATGTGTTTATCCATTCTCTTGAGATCATACGAGGAGACAATCGATGCTACCTCGCCCACCAAAGATTCAGATTGTCCCAATCCGCCTTTTTCAATGAACCCATCCGGAGGATCCATGAGAAATGCTTTAAGAAATGCAAGCTCTGTTTTCCGGATATCATAATCTTCAAGTTCTAAGACAGCATCAACAGAAGATAAATCTATCGTCCTCTTGTTCATGCTTGCCGCAATTTCTGCTTTTTTATCAGACACCTGAGATCTATGGTGACTTTTCTGTTTCAGAAGGGAAAGTTGAACGGGATTAATTAAGGACAATTTGACTCTGTCTTAAAAAATTAGTGTAAAAAGTTTTTTCCCCTTTTTTTTTCCCTCTCGAATTTAAATTTAATTTTTTTCTTCTTTTACCTCTACTTCTAACTCCTTTTACCTTTACTCCTAACTCCGACTTCCACCTTCCATAACATTCAAACTTAAATCATCACTTATGGAATGTAATTTTAACCGTTTGAGTTATTCCCTAACTCTCAATTGATTAAATTGAATCTCATAATTAAAAAATAAAAATTGTTAAAAAGAAATCTCATTTATTGTTAAAGTGATGGCCTATCTATAAAAATAAAACTCCAATCGATGATAGATCTCGCTGGTCCAATTAGAACATATTAATATAATAGTGTTTTTTTACATTTTTTTTGAAAAATTTATTTACTAATTTAGTATTGGCCCCGATTAATTTTTTTTTTCTTTACTTTGCAACTGCTCAAAGTCATATGTGTACTATTTGCCAACTCTCTTTACCCCACGAATACCATTATACAATACAAAAAAGAAAATAAAAAATTGTTCCTGAAACAAGTTTAGTGGCAGAGTTTTGGGTGGTTATCTTGTTGAATTAGTATTCTTTTTAGGAAAGAACACTGACGATGTGACCCAAGAAAAAGAAATAAAAGGGCTGACCATGTGACCCTTCTCATTTAATGCATTACGTAGCTATCAGATAGCTGCTACGTTAACAAAGTCCAAATCTGAAGTCTAAATTATATTCCCACTACTGCATAAGAAATAGTTATATAGATGACGATCATAAGAAGAAAATGGTTATTTAGAATAATTTTTTAATTAAAAAAAAGCATTACACAAAAAACCCATCCCAATCAACAATTTTTTTCCCAAAATAAATTTTGGAGAAAGGATCTTGTTCCATTCTCCGTTTCAATTCACCTACAAGGAAAATAATTTGGGAAAACAAGGATGGGCAAAAACAATTGGGGATGGGCAAAAAAAAAAAAAGCAATTGGGGATTGGACTACTCCCAAAGTTCTTAACTTTAACCCAATTTTTTGTTCACTTATCGCACTATCAGCATCAAAACATGAAGTGACTTAAATTCTCTAATCATCCTATCAGTTGTGTCCTAACAGTGCACACCCCAAACAGAAAAATAATGGCTTATTTGAACCCACCTTTTCTGCTTTTCATCACTCTCAAACGCCATAACATCATCCACAACATCCATCATCATCAACAACTTATTAGGAGTAAAAAAAAAAAATTAAGATATATTATATTATGATACTACATATAGATACATACATATGTGTGCGCGTGTGTATATATATATGTATACTATTGTGACACCCGTGCGATGCACGGGGAGTAATATATTTGATTGGATATATTAAAACTATAGAGTTTTTCCATTATACTAAATAGTCATTGAAACGATTATATATTATGGAATTAACAAAATAATGATGATATATATAGAGAAAAGGTATAATATTAATAAATTAAAATGTTTAATATAGTAATGGAACTAAATAAATGATGGAAAACAAAAAAAAAAACCTAAGAATGGGCATATTTAATTAATTGATAAGTAATTATGGAAAGCTTGTCATATAGAGCGCCACTTAGTAGCATGAAATTACAACTTATTTTGCTTTATTATATACAGTGTGTGTGTATATATATATATATATATATATATATATATATATTTCCAGGTTTTGGGATTTTCTTGAAAATAAAAATCTCTTCTATTCCTCAACCCTTATCCCGAAAAATTTTCCCCACACCTAATATATTCTCTCCAATTTTCTGATTCCCCAATTCTAATTTCCCTATCCTAGAAATATCGGATTGGTAATCATGCTTCCCCAATGAGTGAACACCCCTATCTTTTAAGCTTTAGGAGACTAGATGATAGGGTAAATTGTACGAAACCCCTCTGTGATTTGTTATAAGTGTGCGTTTACCCCCTGTGATTTAAAAATTAGCTAGTTACCCCCCCGGTACTTTCCAAAAGTGAAGCACACTTGCCCATTTTTCTAACGCCGTTAGTTTAGGCTAATGAAATGCAAAAAAGACTAATTTACCCTTCAAACCTAGGAACTAACGATGCACTTATGACGACCACAAGAGAGTACGATTCACTTATACCAAACCACAGGGGGGTATGGCACTATTTACTCTATTTAATTAGAAACGTAGAATAATTAATTATTAGTTAATTAATCAATAATTAAATAGCTAATTCTTAATAATTTAATAATTGATTAATTAATGAATCAAATAATTAAAAATTAAAATTCATTAAATAATTACTTTAATTAGTGAGACAGTGGTTATGTGATCATAATGACAATGGAGGTTAATTTCTTTTCTTATTTTTTATTTTCGACGACAAAAATATTTACTTGTAATAACAAAATAGAATGTAAATATGTTTATAGTATAATTGGTTAAAATTTACATATTTTAAACTAAGGTCAAGGGTTTAAGTTTTTTTTTCTTACAAATGTTTTTCAAAACAAAAAAATAAGGGTATTTTTGACCAAAATCAAGTTTAATAACAAAAAAACGAAGCCCAGTCGGAGGTCTGGCGCGTGTACCACACGCTCGGTTAAATCTAACAGAGAAAGTGATGGAGGGGATAGTGGGCTTCACTTTTGAAAATTACAGGGGGTAACTATCTAATTTTAAAATTACAGAGGATATACACACACTTATGACAAATCATAGGAGGTTCCGTGAAATTTATCCTGGATGATATAAATTGTGTGACCTTTCTCAAATAGTTCTCGCGTACATTCAGAGAGGCCAAATCACTTTGGGGCTACTGGGTCAACAAGGTTTTTCTAAAGGAAGCATGTATCTGGATAGTGGAGATCCTTCCAAATGCAACATGGTCATGGAGTAAATTTCTCAAATGTGGAGAATTGACAACAAAATTTATTAGAATAGAAGTTAAGAATGGAATGAGCACTTATCTCATGTGGCATGTGTGGCTTGAGGTGGCACGACTCCGGGACTATATGGCTGCAAACAGTTTAAATATTCCACCTCAATCCAAGGGATAGGGATTCTGCAGTCTGGTTGAATGGAAAGAAGGGAGAATTCTCTACAAAGAAGACGTGGGAAATTGTTAGAAGTAAAAACAGCGAAGTTATTTGGATAAATTTAATTTGGAAAAGTTGTACCTAAAGCAACGTTTTGTTCATGGCTCGCCTGTCAAGATAGACCGAGTACCACACAGAGGTTGCTTGAGTAGGGGGTTATCCTAGGGATGGCAGTGAGACAAATAATTAAGGATACTTGCTATAGACCCATCTGATTAAAATTTAATAAAAATTTGTCTTATTAATAACTTAGAACTATTAAAAATATCTGTTAAAGTTTGGAATGAAATTGGAATTGACCTCCCGATACCTGCATTCCTGAAATAGTTATATATATATATATATAATATTTATTAATTAATTATAGTTTTAAGTACATGTTATATGCTAAAAATTAAGAGAAGATTGTTACTTTCTATTATAGTAAAGTTTAAACCATCAACCTTTTAGTCTTTAAAATTTTATCATTTTAATGCATTTTAGAGATATTATTTAATTTTTTGGGAAAAAAATAGGAAATTTATTTAAATGGCTAGTTTTTAAAATTTAGTGATTTAATTTAGGTTTTAGGTTGAGAAAATATCTTTAGTTCGGGTCTGGGATGTTTCGGGTAAAAATTTTTATTTAAATTTTTAACTAGATTTGGGACGTTCCGGGTACCTACGGATTTGAGATGTTCCGGCAACGTTTAATTTTTATTCAGGTCTGGGATGGGAATGGAAATCAGAATACTATCTAGGTAGCGGGTTTGAGATTCTTTTGTAGGCAGGACACCTGTTCTGTTGTCATCCCTAAGTTATCTGAAATGTAACTTGTGAGTTGTGTGGTATTGGCAAAGAGGATAGACATCATCTTTTCTTTGCTTGCTCTTTCTCATCGAAGTTAGAAGAAATGTTGGAGTAAATTGGGCTGTGGAAATCAGCAGCTAGCATGGGATGAGTAGATTTCGTTCAAGTCATTGTTTTGCTAGACATTTTATCACTTCTAGAGAGAAAGAAACAATAGGATTCATGGTGCCCAAGTGTCCTAGAAGGAGCAAATTTTTAAGAGGATTAGTGCTGATATCAAAACCTTCTTTTGTATTGATCGTAAATAAAATGATAGTGCTAAGAATAGGAGATTGCGTATAGCTTGGGACTTTTGATTGGCTCTCTAAATTTAAGTTACTTAATGGAATGAAAATGATTTACTTACCAAGCAAAAAAAAAAAAAAAAAAAAAGGACAAAAACTCATTTTAAGCTTTAGCTTTCACCTAGAAGTTTCTTTTGGAAAAGTATATCAAACTCATTGAAAATAGATTTTCTTTAATTTAGAGGGGATTGAAAGTGGATTATAAATAGTGAAAATTAATCTTAGACCTCTCAACTAAATGAGAGATATACTACTAAACTACCAGATCTTTGTAAAAAAAAAAAAAAAAAAGATAAATTGCACGGAACTCCCTTTTGTTTTGTCATAAGTGTGCATATATCCCATATGATTTAAAAATTAGCTAATTACCCCCTGTTCTTCTTAAAAAAGAAGCACACATGCCCATTCTTTTACTTTGTTAGTTTTGGCTAATGAAAATACAAAAAAACTAATTTGCCCTTCAAACCTAGGGACAAACTGTGTACTAATGACAACCACTAGGGAGTACAATGCACCTATGACAAACTATAGAGGGTACAACACTATTTACCCTATTTAATTGGAAATGTGAAGTAGTTAATAATTAAATAATTAATTAACAATAATTTAACAATTGATTAATTAATTAATCAAATAATTAAAATTTAAAATTAATTAAATAATTAATTTAATTAATGAGATGGTGATTGTGTGATCATGATGATAGTGGAGGTTAATTTCTTTTTTTATTTTTTATTTTTCGATGACAAAAAATATTTATTTGTAATAACGAAATAAAATATAAACATGTTTGTAGTATAATTGGTTAAAATTTACATATTTTAAGCTAAAGTCAAGGGCTCAAGTCTTTTCTCTTGCAATATTTTTTCAAAACACAGTTGCAGGTCTAGCGTGTATACCATACGCCCAGTTAAATCTAATAAAAAAAAGTGGCCGAGAGGAGTAATGTGCTTCACTTTTGAAAAATATAGGGGGAGTAACTAGCTAATTTTTAAATTAAAAGGGATGAGCACACACTTATAACAAACTACAAAAGGGTTTCGTGCAATTTACCCTAAAAAAATTACTTTTCAAAATATAAAAGTTCAGTCGGATAGACCCTAACTTGTCCAATATATAATCTAGTCTTGATGAGTTTTGAAAAATACAGAGGGGGTAACTAGCTAATTTTTAAATCAGAAGGGATAAACACACACTTATAACAAACTACAAAAGGGTTTCGTGCAATTTACCCTAAAAAAATTACTTTTAAAAATATAAAAGTTCAGTCGGATAGACCCTAACTTGTCCAATATGTACTCTAGTCTTGACGAGTTATATTCTAAAAGAAAATAACCACTAACCTCATTTGTTTCTTTTTCCTTTTGTCAATCTATCTATACGTTATAATGGCAAAGTGGTGTGCTACGTGACATCTCACAAATTTTTCTTCAATTTCCTTCTAAACTTAACCTTAATGAGTAAATTTTGAGTAGCATATATGTCATCCTTCTTTCTTTATTGAACAGCAGCAAATCCTCAATGATTGCCTTGACGAGGGCACTCAACCATTCTACCTTGAAGAGACCATTCAACAACCACTCTACTGCGTTATTTTTCCTTTTTCTAAGAATTGTAAACCACTATCTACTCTATCCTCGCTCTGTCTTCCTTTCTGTCTGAATTGCTTATACTGATTTCAAATGCAATCCCTTCAATTTTCAATGGATCTTCCTTGTACTTGATGTAACCCCTTTATCCATTTCACTCACACATGCATATTTCTATATTGTTAGTGTTGTATTTTCTTATTATTTCTTTTTTGTTTCTATAATATATTATATGTTTACAACGTTTTATGGAATAGGATTGTAAATGGTCATGATCCTTGGCTTTATTGTGTTGAGTGCTAAGAATCTATACCTGTACTATATAATAGAGTAGAATAAGATGCCATACAAAGATGCCACATGATGCTCTAAATTACAAGCTTTCCATTCTACGCATAAAGGACCATTATGCCCATATTTATGCTTATGATCCCATTTTTGCCCATGATATTTTTAAGCCTTCTTTGTGCTTTAAACCATATCTCGCACACCCGGTTCTCCATATGCCGCACATTTTATAGGGAAATCTTACATAGTTGGTTTTTTCTTATTTGTATTATAAGAAAAATTATGAATTAGTAGTTGTGCTTTAGGCTATTGATGGATTTTTAATATTTATCTTATATTAAATTATATTATCAATGTATTATAGCAGAATAAGATGCCATACAATGCTGCCACGTGGCGCTTTAAATTACAAGCTTTCCGTTCCACGCATAAAGACCATTATGCCCATATTTATGCTTATGATCCCGTTTTTGCCCATGATATTTTTAAGTCTTCTTTGTGCTTTAAACTCTATCTCACGCACCCGTTCACCATACACAGTAATTTTTAATTTTATAGGCAAATCTTACATAATTGTTTTTTTTATTTGTATTATAACAAAATTTCTGAAATAGTAGTTGTACTTTAGACTATTAATGTATTTTTAATATTTATCTTATTTTCAATTAGATTATCAATGTATTTTAAATTTATTTAATTTAAAATTTTTAAGTCAAACAATATATTGAGAAGTTATTAACATTATGATTAACTCTCTTAGTAAGTCTATGGGTGATGAAATTCGTGGAATTATAAGTAAATTTTACATAAGTTGATGCAAGTTTTACATTGGTGGTTTTATTGAAATTTTAAACAAAGGAATACTAGATTTTTATTAGTTTAGAATAATGTACAATGGAGTTTAATAGATTTTATATGTCTTTATTACAATGCTAAATTAGTAAATATAGAGATTATTATAAAAGTTTTTTATAATTTAGTTCAATTTCATTAACTAATAAAAAATAGTCCTTTGCAAACATTTAGTCTTAACAAATCAATTATATATGTGACAATCAGCGTATGGCACGGGCATTACACTAGTTTCATGGATAATGAACATTATATGTTTAAATAGAGAAAGTGGAATAAATAGGAAAAATAAACATATTTGGATTTTAGAGAACTTTTGTGTTAGATTGATTGTATCTTTTCAAAAGATTGCACAAGATAACTTTGAGAAGAGAAAGAGATATCAGTTTTCTCCTCATTCCATTACATTGAATTATCAAAGAAATCTATATTTATATCTGTATATTAAAAAATATGGTATATGGCATATTTAAAAATGCTACATGTTCTTTTTTTTTTTCATGCATATTTTCTCTTCAAAATTTATTTTCATTAATTTATGTTGTACCTTAATTAAGTAATATTTTTAAAATCAAGTAATTTATACTAATTAAAGTCATATCCATGCAATGATTTTATTTCCTAATCTAAAATGAACATTATCTTTTCAATTATAAATTATTTCATAAGTTAATTATTTGTACGTAATTCAACACTATATTTTTTCATCAGCTAAATTAGTATCATGTATATTATGAAATAATATTTTTCCCTCTTTTGTACCAATTGTCATCATGTCATATATTTTTTCCCTAAAAAAATTTAATCTATCTCCTATTCATACAAACAAAATAAAATAAAATACTTCCTAATCAAATATGTTCTATATATATTTCTTCCCCTTCTATATACTTCCATTAATTTTTTTTCTAAGATTATTTGATTTACAAAAAATTATAAAAATTAACTATCAATAATAAATAAAGACATAAAAAAAATACTAATTTGTTCTGTGTATTGCATAGGTGTAATATGCCATACATTTTGTTACATATCATTTTTTCCTACTTAGCTAATAAAATATATATTACTTCAATTCCTAAATTTTATGTGAGATTTTAATAGATATTTGGATTACAAATAATTTATCAGTTATTAGATAATTTTTATTCAAACTCTTCTAGTTATTTTTGTTATCGAAAAAATATGACCTCTATTTAAAATTAGATATTGATACTTTAATTTTTCTTCATGAATAACTAGAGTGATAAATTTTACATTTCTAATACAATTGTATGTCTACACTTTAGAGGTTAAAAATAACCTTATTTTTAAAAATAGAATACATGATTTTCTATATATATTTTAATAGAACATTTCAAAATATATATTACATTACTTTTAGTTATAATCTTAAAAGTAATACATTTAAATTAATCCCATCCCTCTTTTTTGTTTTATAATCCCTATATATAATTATATCCTTCAGTACATGATTAACAATAAAAGATAACAAACAATAAAATTTTAAAAGATATATTTGTATTTCATCTTCATTGAGAATACAAAATTTGTCATAAATGACAAATAAATATATTAATAACATGCATTTGCTCGTGTATTACACAGGGTATAATCTAATATCCAATAAATTTGCAAGGCAAAATAAAGCTAATTGTAATGCACAAACAAAAGTGATTTCTTAATATACTT
The DNA here is from genome assembly GCA_028554755.1 of Cordia subcordata. Classification (NCBI taxonomy): domain Eukaryota; kingdom Viridiplantae; phylum Streptophyta; class Magnoliopsida; order Boraginales; family Cordiaceae; genus Cordia; species Cordia subcordata. The sequence goes on along the minus strand of JAPTOF010000010.1, from coordinate 11,599,746 downwards.
ATATGTTATATTGGCATTAAATGTTCCATTTGCTCTCTAGTTTGTTGCAATTGTTTGAGGTACTTTGGCAAAGCCATACAGTGTTAGGGTATTGGAGCAATTCTTATACAATCCGCTTAAATAGGTTAGATTAATGAGAAGGTAGTGTCTTACTATCATTATTTGCATCTAATGTTTTTCCATATGCAATTCTAGGCAAGTATTACTATGTCATTAGCTTGTATTAGTGCCAAATAATTATTAACGATTTTAGTTGTTTATAATAAATTTAATTAATTTAAATTATCATGATAGAAACATCAGTTTGCAAAATGTAAGTGAGATAGAATACAATAACACTCCAAAGTGGGCCTCATGCTACCCTAGACCTGTAAGAAATCTACATCTCAAATAGCAACACTAATATACTTCAAATCCAATACTATTTCCTATAAACAAGTAATAAGTTGATCAAGAAATACCATGAGTTAGATCTTTTATTTTGTAAAACACTACATTACAAAAATAAAAATCATATGCAAATACAACAGAATCCCTTCTCTTTTCCTCCATTTTTTCTTCAACCTTGTTATCAGTAAAATTGAATGACATTATGTTTACCATTTTAATCAAAGTCGGAATACTAAATTTATCTCATATGCTGATCATTCAATATTAGTTATTAAGTTTTCAGCTTCAATAACAACCAAAATCACATACATGTTGAGAACAAGAGAAAATGATTAACTTTTTAATTATAGTAGTTATTTCCAAATCAAATTCTTTAATGTGTGGTTTTCTTCTAAAAATTTCAAATGACAATTTTATTAAAAAAATTGAAAGTAAATTCTAATTTAGGGGCCCAAATTTTAAGTCTTACAAATTTGAAATTTTTTTATTTATGTAATTGGTATAATCTAGATTTTGAAGGAATAATAAAAAGGAAAGAGGGGTTTGAATGATAGTTAGGTTCGTTAGAAGATTTTTTGTTAATGAAGAGTTTAAGTCTTTTGTTAGTTATTAGTTAGGGCCCTTATGTCATTTGATGTATTAGTTAGTCACACTTTTAAGCAGTTGTAGCAGATTGAACCGCTAGGGTATATGAACACACCTCTATTATGTAATTGGCAATCGATCAATAATAGCTCAATTGCTTTCCCTCCAAGCTTTCTCAATTCTCTCTGTATTGCCATTATTCAACCTATTCAGGAGCTCTTCTCTCTCATAACTCCTTAGGATGTAGCTCATTTCTATTTCCCTGATTGAAGTGCGCTTGCTAAGGCTATAGAGAAGGCCTTGGACGTGTCAGTGTCTAATCTAACTCTAGTGCTAGATTTTATGGGAAATCCCCTGTGTTGCTTTTTAGTATTAAGATAGAGGATAAGAGGGCCAGGGGCTTATGTTATTGGTATGATGAGAAGTACATATCTGGACATAATTGTAGAAAGAAAAGGCAACTCTATGTCAGGGAATTGAAGGAAGAGGAAGGCTTGGAACATAGCACAGATGGCGAAATAACAGAGGTATCACATGAGGAGGGAGAGATGAGTGATGGACCTGTGCTTACCTCTCATATGTCCATGCATGCCATGTATGAAGCCTTGGATTATAGGAGAATTTTTTTTTTTACCCTTATTTTAAAATTTTATCACAAAAATACCCTTCTTTTGAAAATTTTTTTAGAAATACTCTTTTCGGTAAGTCACCTACTGAAACGGTAGGTGACTTACCGTTCTCATATGTATCAGAGCATCTTTTGAGCAAACGGTAGGTCACTTATCGTCTGCTACGTTGTCAGATTGAACGGTAAGTGTCTTACCGTTCTTCTCTTCCTTGTGCCATTATTCCCCTTGAACTGTAATTCACCTACCGACCCTTTATGGCTTGAACCCCTATTTAATCCCCGCTCTTTCATTCTCGGAAGGCTCAACAGTGCCGATCCAAATTTCTTATTACTCATATATAATCCGCCTAGTCTTCTTAATTTTTGAAATGCCCAAAATCTCCCCAATTATCTTCCACACATACATACTTGTATACTATTCACTTAATATTTTAGTCAATAAGAAAATATGAATACATTCTTTGTTCTTTTATATTATGGCGGAGAAAAAATTAATGGCCTTTACAGTATTGAATATAAAACTACGAAGCCTGTTCGTAAGATCAAAATAACACATGAAACATTATACAATGAATTTGTTTATAGTGTCTATGAGAAGCTTAATTTGCGTTATGGCATCGACATGGTTGAGCTATCACATCGTTTCCAATCGGGGGTCGTACAGTTACAGTATCCATATTTTAGCGAGGGCAATCAGCAACGATGATGATTTGATGGACGTGTTTCGGATAGCATGTAATGATAATAACATGAAAAATGCTCATGTTATTGTTGAAGTAAAGGCAGACGACGTATATATCATGCAACGAAGCAGTGATTTCCAGCGCGGTTACGCTGTTCCTGACTCGAATGCGGAACCATCACATTACGTTGCTGGGAGTGACATACCAAGGCCATTTCATAGTGTGAGGATGGACTTGAACATGGACACATTTTAGTCTGAACCTGACGAAGAAGATGAGGACATGTCCCTGAACGAGAATGATGCCTGGTACGACGATGATGAGATCTTCAATGGTAATGAGAACACTGCAAATGTTAATATGGAATGTGATGGGCCGTTAGCTGGTGCGGGGTCCATTAGCAGTGCAGTACCGATGCACAGGATATATGAAACTGCTCAGCTCTATACCGTTGGTCAAGAATTTTATATGGATAGTATGGAGAAGTACAAAACGCACATATTTTGGGACGAGAACGAGAAGGAATTGGCCAAAGGAATGATTTTTCCCGTCGAAGAAGGACGTGATTCGGGCTGTTCAGATGTACTCAATAAAGGTACAACGTGAATACAAAGTCAAGAGGTCTGAACCAGATTTATGGGTTGTTTGTTGCATAAATGCTTCCAACCTTAGAAATCTATGTAGGTGGGAATTGCGAGCAATTCAGAAATTCACGCATCGCCAGTTTGAAATAACAAAGTATTGGGCTGTGCATAATTGCTTCGGTGATAGACAAAGGTCCGACCATAACAATGTTATTGCTGCATTGGTCGGATATACGGTTATGCATTTCGTAAAACACAAGCCTGATTTGGAGGTGGATTTTGTACGAGCACACATTATGGACACATTTCATGTGAACATTTCATACGGAAAGGCATGGCGTGGCCGAAATAAGGCCATCAAAATGGTGTACGGTGACTGGGACAAGTCGTACTAGTTACTTCCGCGATTTTTTAGAGCTGTCAAGGCAACTAATCTAGGGACAGTTGTAACATGTAAGTTCTTCCAAGGGTCGATGCAAGGAACCAAAATTTTCAATTATGTGTCTTGGGCATTTGCACCATGCATTGCAGCGTGGAGGTATTGTCGTCCAGTGTTTTCTCTCGACGGTGCTCACCTGTGCGGGCAATATAAGGGTATCTTCTAATAGCATTGACAGCTGATGCAAACGGTCATATTTTACCATTGGCGTTTGTAGTTGTCAATGCACAGACAACTGATAGCTGGTCATGGTTCCTTCAAATAGTACGAATGCATTTTCTCCATGATATGGATGAGATTTGCATAGTGTCTGATAGACATTTAGGAATTTTTTCTGCCATAAATCGTATCTCATATAATAGGCAATTGCGGGTGAAGCATCGGATATGCTTGAGGCACCTCAAAAGTAATGTCATGAACCAGTTCCACAACTAGTATATAAAGGACTTATGTTGGAGAGCTGGTAAGGAAAATCAAGTCCGCAAACACGTAGAAGTAATGCGAAAAATTTTGGAAGTTGACCCAACACCAAACGGGGCTGGTAGACGGGCATACGACTATCTCACCAACATAGATCGGGAGATGTGGACGCTGTGTGCTAATAGAGGTTCGAGGTGGGGTATGATGACTACAAATATTGTGGAGTGTTTCAACGGTGTCCTTGTCGGGGCGAGATATTTGCCCATTACAGTGTTAGTATTGCACATATTCATGAAGTGTGCCGAATACTTCTACAACCAGTCTATACATGTGAGGCACTTGGCAAAACAAGAATTTTTCATCCCAGTTAGAGTCAGAGAATTGTTTGACAAGTGGGAGGCAAACTCACACCTTCATAACGTGTTCCATTTTCACTACGAAAAAGGTACAACATTGGTCGACCAGTTGGCCGGAATCATTCATTGATAGATGTTCTGTACAAGTGGTCAGATTTTATGAGAAGACATGTACCTGCAGCAAGTGGACAGCTTATCATTTGCCATGTTCGCATGCCCAGGCAGTTGCACGCTATTTGAATGTAATGTTATCAAAGATGTTCCCGCTTGAATATAAAGTTGAAGCATACACAAATACATATGCCATCTCATTTCAACCATTGGGACATGTTGATTATTGGCCAGATGCATTTGCTTGGCAATTGCAATCCAATCCAGACAGGTTGAGGCAAAGAAATAGAGGACCCGTAGGGGGTAGACGCATCCCTACTGAGATAGATGCCTGACTAGCCTGGGTATACTGCATGTAGGACGATTCACTTAGCCCCGGCTGGCTCCACTATAGGGGCTGAGTCCACTATGTGGAAAGTGGTGGATATGACTGGTAAACCCGCTGGGATCGGCACCTCTTTCCCTTTCAAGTGTGACTATGACACGAACGGCTCAGGGGTGTTTGGGATCGGCTGACGCATCCCAAACTGGCGCATCACATGATTAACTCGATGCCACTCAACCAATCCACCGCATAGTAGGGGTACCTTCGTCTTCCACCATTCTGATCCCTCCGTACAATAATTCGGCAGATCCCTGATAATGTCCTTATACGGTTGCCAAATAAACTGCAATGTAAAAGTACATAGATATATTGGGTTATTACTTTTTCACTAACATTGAAATAAATTGAACATATGACCTAAATTTGCAAATTAAAACAAACCTGGTCGGTTGAAACTTGTTAATAGCATCCTGTAATTTGATAGTGGCCTCTCCGATGGGCAAGTGGAATGTGTGTGTCTCTGTCTGCCACCTCTCCACGACGGCTGTCAATAAGGCATGGTCGAGTTCAAGCCAACCTACCTTATAACACCCATAGAACCCTGCATGCAATAACTCTTCCTAAGCTAAAGGGTGCTCAAGGGGTTTGGAACAAGTACTCGTCGCCTCGCTGGGTGTGCAACTCCTTTGACGCGATGTCCCCGTCAAAATTTGCATCCTGTGCTGGGCATAATGTACCAAAAAGGATGCATCATGGGGTCTAAGGCGGACATTCATGTTGTATCCTATGATCAAACAATTAACATGCGTAAATAATATTAAATTATATAATATCTTATTGAATTACAAGAAATTCTTAAGAAAATTTCTTATAACAATTTTCTAACAAAAAGATTTAATTCCGTATTAAATTATATTTCTTTTCTATTCAAATAAACTACATTCAAATCCTAATATACACCATATTCCTAATAAAATACAATTAAATTATGTAATTTTCCAACCGGTCTATAAACTTTATTCAATTCCTAATCAATTACAAGAAATTCATAACAAAATTACAAGAAATTCCTATGGAAATTTCTTATATTTATTTTATAATTATATTAATTTCTTATTAAATTATATTACTTTTCTAATCAAATAAACTACATTCAAATCCTAACAAATCACACCATACTCCTAATAAATTGTAATAAACTATATTAACTTTTTATTCAAATGAACTTTGTTAAATTCCTAATAAATTATAAGAAATTCCTAAGGAAATTTCTTATATTTATTATTTAATAAATTATTTTAATTTCGTATTAAATTATATTACTCTTCTATTCAAATAAACCATATTCTTGTTCCTAATAAATTGTAAAATATTCCTAATAAATTAAAAACAATTATATTCATTTTCTAATCAAATAAACTTTATTAAATTCCTAGTACATTTTAAGAAATTTCTAAGGAAATTTCGTAACCATTATTTTCTAATAAATTATATTAATTTCCTATTAAATTATATTATGTTTCTAACCAACTAAATAACATTCTCGTTCCTAATAAATTACACCATATTCCTAATAAAAAAAAATCAACGACACTATACTCCTACTAAATTTGCATAGGTTTTAAATGTCAAATGGGCAATTTCGGTTCTATGAATTTTCTAAAAATCATAACTTTTTCTAAAATCTTTCTAAATTTTCTAAATACTATAAATTTCTAGCTAAAGAAAAGGTCATACATTACAAAATTACGTTAAATATCCTATTCATATGCATGTCAAAAATATATATACATATGCATGTAAATTAAACACATATATATTAAAACACATATAGTTATACACATATTAATGTCACATGTACATATACTATATACATACGTACATGCTATATATATTACACATATACATACGATCACATATTAACAACACATATATACACGTAAAAATTAATATATAACAAATAAAAAGGCGATAATTTAGAAAACTTACAACTAAAGGCACTTTTCTAGGCATGGAGTATAATTTTTTTGACAAAAAAATGGGTTGGGGGGTATTTTTTCGGCCAAAATAGGTGTTGTTGTGGAGGAGGGGGGTGAGGGTTTTGGATATTTCTGAAAAAAATTTTAAAAGAAGAGTATTTTTGCGATAAAATTTTAAAATGGAGGTAAAAATTTTTTTTTTTCCTATTATAGGACTATGAGAGTGACAGGACCTGTGGATGGGAAGGTAGTACATACCTTGATTGATATAGGGAGCACTCAGAATTTCTTGGACTTAAACACTGCCAAGAGGTCAGCATGCAAATTAAAGAAGATTCCCCCTTTTTTAGTATCTGTGGCAGAAGGGAAAAAGATTTATAGCTCTATTATGTGTATGCAATTTGGTTGGAAAATGCTAGGTATGCTATTTGTTGTAGACATGTTGGTACTAATAATAGGAGGTTATGACATGATGTTGGGAGTGTAGTGGTTGATTCATTTGGGGGATATTAAATGGAACTTCAGGCAGCTCAAAATGGAGTTTGCAATTAGGGGCAAAAGGTCTCATTAGAAGGGAGTTCACCCTTGGATCCCAAAGTTTCGGACTCTCACAAGATGCAAAAATTGATGAAAAGACCTGGGTAGCTAGCTATGATGATTTGGGCCTTTGTTCAACAACAGTAAGGCGACATAATCCCTTAGGCAACATTAGAGGAGTCTTATGCATTAGATTCTCAGGAGGTGACTTTCCCTGTTGATTCGAAGCATATACTTGATAAGTATGCTAAGATATTTGAATTTCCCATTGGACTACCGGCCTCTGGGTCACATGATCACAAAATTGTATTAAAAGAAGGGACCTCTCTTATTAATGTTAGGTCTTATAGATATCCTATTGTTTAGAAGAATGAAATAGAGAAGGTGGTTCAAGAAATGATGCGTATAGGGGTTATTAGGCCTAGCACTAGTCTTTACTCTTCTCCTCTTGTCATGGTAAGAAAGATGGCACATGAATTCTTCGTATAGATTTCAGAAAATGCAATGATGCTATTGTCAAAGATAAATTCCCTATACCTGTTACGAAGAAATTATTGGATGAGTTAAGAGGGGCCAAGTACTTCTCCAAGCTAGATCTCAGGTCTAGATATCATCAAATAAGGACGAATAAAGGAGATATTGAGAAAACTGCATTTAGATCATATCATGGAGACTATGAATTTGTTGTTATGCCTTTGGGCTTATCTTATGCCCCTTTTACGTTTCGAGCCTAATAAATCATGTATTCCAACCTTATTTGAGAAAGTTCATCCTTGTATTCTTTGATGACATTCTCATTTATAGCATTGACTTGCCAAGCCATTTAATATATTTCAAGGAGACTTTTAAAGTTTTACAGTCTATTAGTTGTATGTGAAGATTAGTAAATGCTTATCTTGGCAGCAAAAAGTGGAGTGTCTAAGATATGTTCATCATTCAACAAGGGGTCTCTGCTAGCCCTACAAAGCTTAAAGCTATGGAAGAATAGCCTACGCCTAAATTAGTCAAGGAATTAAGGGGATTCTTGGGACTCACTAGTTACTGCAGAAGATTCATAAAAAATTATGGGCGTATAGCCAAGCCATTGAGTGATTTATTGAGGAAGGATGCATTTCAGTGGTTTCTACAACCTGAGGCTGCTTTCTTAGCTTTTAAGAGATCGATGACAATTGCCTTTGTCATGGCCTTACCTAATTTTGTTTTGGAGTTCACTATGGAGGCTAATGCTTGTGAGCGTAGGAACTGTATTAATGCAAGATGGTTATCCTTTGGACTTTATGAGTAAAGCATTAAGACCTAGGCACCAAGGACTCTTAGTGTATGAGAAGGAGATGTTAGCTCATAGTAGTTGCTAGTGAAAAATGGAGACCTTACTTAATAGGTAGGCATTTTACAATAATAACTGACCGTGAGAATCTCAAATTCTTGATTTAGCAAAAGGTGCTACCAATCATAGCAAGAGTGGTGAACAAAACTCATGAGGTATGACTATTCTGTTGTATACAAGAAAGAGAAGGAAATTATAGTGGTTGATGCCCTTTCTAGACTTCCTGAGGAGGACGCCCAACTCGGTACACTGAGTTATGTAGGGGGCACTTTCACTCAAGACTTTCAAAAGTCTTATTATGTCAATGATGAGCATATTCAGAAGACAATTTCTCAGCTGCATGCTAATCGAGAGGCTAGACCTGGATATGTGTAGAAGGATGGTCTATTGTATAAGAAAGGAAGGCTAATGGTGGGTAGGTAGGGTGGTCTCAAGGGCAAGTTATTGGATATCTACCACTAGGTGGTTACTCTGGGCTAGCTAGCTACTATTCTAAGTAGACTTAAACAATTCTACTATTGGGAGAAGATGAAGTAGGATGTCTACAACTTTGTTAGAACTTGTGAAGTTTGTCAGAGGTGTAAGGTGGAGAATATAGCTTCACCAAGTCTACTTCAACCTCTCCCTATCCCTAACAGAATTTGACAAACCATAAGTGTGGATTTCATTGAAAGACTCCCTAAATCCTATGAAAAATTAGTTATCTTGTCAGTAGTTGACAGATTAAGCACGTATGCCCACTTTGTAGTGCTGTCTCATCCTTACACAGCTCATCAAAATAGTATGTTTGTTTTTGGGAAAGATTAATTTTTGAAAACATTTGTCTTTGAGGAAGAAAAACCTCTATGCTGTATTGGTCAAAAAGCACCTACAAGTTCTTGCCAAATTCTCTGCAAGATTCTTGAGTCAAATCTCACAAGAGTTTGATCTCATGAAGGTCAAACTTTAGTTTAGGCTTTAAAAAATTTCGAATTTGTGAAAATCAAACTTTAGTATTCATTATTTCATTGCCAGATATAATGCCTTAAAACATTGAGAAGTCCCGTTCATATAAGAAGGTTGGCAAGTACAAAAAGTATCTTTTAATAAATATATGCAAAACTCAGCTACTTATATATATTCATTTTATTTGTGTAGTTGTAAAAAATAAGATATATGTTGGTATCTTTTATTTTATTAAGATATAGAAAGTAATAATTTTTTTTTCAAATTTTTGTTTCCTTTATACCTTTACTAAATTAATATTTTCAAATAATATGTTTTTTAAATTAGATCTAAATAAATTTATTCCAAACTAACTATAACTGAATCAAGTAGCAGAAATAACATATATATATATATATATATATATATATATATATGCTTATAGCTCGTTTCATTTCACTGTATAAGATCGCACAGAGCTTTAACAAGCTTCACTCATCCTATCAGATTTTTTATTCCGTCTCACGTCCCCAAAATTCTTATATCTATGGGATTTCTCAATGTTTATGGTGTCTCCATGCTATATCTGGTAGTAAAATAATGACTTCTAAATGACACTCAAAATGTCGAACTTCCATAAAACCCAAACCAAAGTTTTGCCTTTTCAAGGTCAAACTCTTGTGCGATTTGACCCAACAATTTTGTTAAGAATCAAATAGAATTTGCTGGTATCTTTTGACTAAGACATGAGTTTGCCCAAAAATAAATATACTATTTTGAGAATTACGTCCAAAGGCAATCTATGCATTGAGAGTTAACTCCCTCATCCCTTATCTACTTCCCTGTTCTTTCAATATGCAACCAAAAACAAGGTGAGAACAACTCTTCATATCATAGAGCAAAAGGTATTTAATTTGCCATCTTTATTAGAGCTTTCATATTTCATTTTCTATCTTTACTTATTTCTTTTTTTTTTTCCAATTATTTTGGGTCACCTCGGGCGAGCAAGTTAGCCATCGCTATAGTAATCCGAAAAATGGCAATTGTATGATAAATGAGAATCAAAAGAAGCTGCGTAATGACATTTCTTTTTTTCGTTTTTGGCGACTGTATGATAAATGGCGAAAAAACTACAAGTAACGAAAATTGGTTTTTCCACTGTAGAGTTTAACGAGAAGCCAAGTATTACCTAGTATTTTGGAAGGTTAGTGGTGGTTAAGGGCAGCAAATTTGGATATTTTTAATGACATTTTTTTTTTCGTTTTTGGCGAGTCGAGTACGAGTCCTTATTAAGAGAAGACGGTTTACTAGATGATGTGATATTATCCCTTTTTGTAATGTGTTTGAAATGATCTTATTTTAAAATACTTATTTTATTGAAATTTGGATATATCTTATAAGATTTAAGATATCTTATCACATGCATGCACAATGCATTCTATAGTTAAAAAATAAGATAAGATAGATTGCTTATTTTTTATAAGATAAAAAGTATGATTTGTTTTACAATTTTTAAAGGATCCATGATAAGATATCTTAAATTTTATAATATTTTTCTCTATATCAATAGGATAAGTATCTTCAAATAAGATTATAAGAAATAGAGCATTATTATTATTATTATTATTATTATTATTATTAAAAAATAGGGTCTTCTATAACTTTTTAAAACACAAAATTCTTAAATTGCATTTTATCCTATATTGATAGGGTTATATCAATAGTTCCATCATGTTAAGTGCGAATAAGAGATTTCCAGACAAGGGACTATTGGAGGAAGAAGACTTGCAAGAAAGTATCATCTTTTCTTGGTAGCGTAATATAACTTAGCTTGATTAGAGAAAGCAATACACTATTTATGTCATTAATGTAAACATAGTTGAACAAAAGAATGCCCCGAATTCACACAACAAATGCACTTTGCGCTTATTGGAAAGGCATGGTCCTATCCAACAAATGTACATGCCTTTCATACATATGCGCGTTGGAACATACACGCCTATTTAACGTGTAACAGTACTGCAAAGGTGCTTGTGCTTTCAAAGAGGAATTGGGATAGCTTTTAGATTGTATTTCTTTTGCAGCACAAGGCCGACCTTTTCCTCCATGTTTAATTCTTCTGGTTTAATGCCACCATCAAGCTTCCAATCAAATGCATTGAGTAATGTCCCTAGCATAGTTGGAAGAATCCTTCTTGCTAATGGCATGCCAGGGCAAATTCTTCTTCCTGAACCAAATGGGATCAATTCAAAGTCAAGGCCACGGACGTCTAGGTCTGAATTCCAAAATCTATCAGGCTTAAAGACTAGTGGATTCTCCCAATAGCTTGGATCACGTCCAATTGCCCATGCATTTACAAGCACTTTTGTTCCTTTTGGAATCGAATACCCGCATAGTTCAACATCTTGATATACCATTCTTGGAATCAAGGTTTGTACTGGTGGATGTAACCTCAAAGTTTCTTTGACAATGCACTGTAAGTACGGTAATCGGTCAACATCAGGTTCTTCTATTGGTTTGCCTTTCCCAATGACTTGCGCGAGCTCTTCTTTGGCCTTTTTTAGTACCGCTGGACTTTTAAGTACCTCTGCCATTCCCCATTCTAAGGTACTCGATGTTGTATCTGACCCTGCTATAAATAAGTCCTAGAACAACAATAATAATTAATAAGACAATTGTAATAACCTATTTAGAACTAAAGAAAATCAGAGGGTTTCAAGCTCAATTGCAATAAACTTTAAGTGATAGTTTGAATGACAAAAAAAGAATAACAAGCAAGGCGTGTCTTTGGCGAAAAATATACAATTGTAAACAATTCTTTGAACTGAAGAGTTGTATATATAAACGAGAGGATGATACAATAAAAATGAAATAACATATTTACTTATTAATAAACTTGAGCACTTGCAGTGTTCAAGGAGAACTTTAAATCCGAGTGCAAATCATTACCAATTGCTTTTCCAAGAATTTAGAGAAAAATTGAAGATTAAAGACCATTTTTGGAATGACTCCCGTTTTTAATTTTTTCTCCAATTGATTCCCAAAAAAAATAGACAAGAATTAATATTGCAGACTAGTCTAGAATCATTATATATATATTATTGTTCCTTGCTCCAAAAGTATACTCCAATTGGAAGCCTCTAAGTTTTTTAGAGTTAACAAATCAATAGATAGTTTTATGTTGGCGTCTTGAAAAACATTTAATAGTGATAATGGATAATATAAGTGAAAATTGATATATATTCACGTGAAAATCAAGTGGAGAGGACTCTGTTGAATCAAACTACAATTGAACTAAAATAATACCACAATTTATGGAGTCATCTTATTATATGAGACCAAGATATCAAAAGAGAAAATCAAACAAAGTATAGTAATAAAAAGAAAATTGTAAATCATAGATAATCTACTAATACAGAGGAATAAAAAGAAGATCACTAACCAAAAACATGCGCTCCATGTGGACCCGATCATAATCCTTTGGATTTTCTTCAATAAAATTGAGAAGAAGATCAAGAGCATCATTATATGCTGGGCCTCGTAATTTCCTTTGTTCCATACGTTCATCGATCTGACTCAAAAAAATTTCAAATACCTTACTGAAATGATTGGTCAAACGCGCGTTATTCCTTGAATATCAAATTTTAAGAACTTGTAAAAGTCGGCCAAATTAGGTGCACCAGCCTCCACGGACACGTTCCACATCACGTCTCTCATTTGTTGGACAGAATCTGAATTTGGGTCCATGACATTCTTGGAGAAAATGGTGTCTGTCAAAAGGTTTAGTGTGGTCATAAAAGCTGCTAACCCTATATTAACTGTCTCACCTTTTTCACAATACCTTTGACAGTATTCAATCAACTCCTGCATCTTTCTAGACCTAATTCTCAGGGCAGCATCTAGCCTGGTGCCAGAAAATATAGTAGAGTTCATGGCTTTACGGATGCTTCTAAAGCGTGACTCCACAGGCAACAAAACAACAGAGTACTTGTATTGATTGTGGGCATGGAGAGCCCGAGGGATCCATTTACTGGAGAACTCTGTATCTTGTTTCTGTAGCACTTGTCTAGCTACAGCTGGTGAACTTATGACAAGTGTATTGAGTTGGCCGAGTTTCACAAGCATGATAGGGCCATAAGTTTTGGCTAGCTCGGCTAGGGACTGGTGGAAGTGTGAGCCAAGCAAGTGAAGGTGGCCAATGATGGGTAGTGCACGAGGTCCTGGGGGAAGCTTTTTGTTTTTTCTTGAGAGTGTCTTGAGGCCATGGTATAAGGTTGATGCAAGCAATACTACAAGCACAATTGCTATGTAATCCATGGCCTCACTCTTGATACTCTCACTATTACCGATATCAGAATGAGGAATTTGAGCTGAGAAGTGAGGAGGACTCTCTTCCATCACACGCACTTATATAACTATTATTCAGCTGCCAAGTTTGACAGTAAGATTTAATAAAAACTGATTCAGATGAATCTCAGGATTAAATAACTGCTGACAAAGTTCTTGAGCTGCCAAGTTTGTCTTGGTCGGTTTTCGTCAACTTATACAGGCAAGAGTATCAAAGTCGAAAAAAAAGTTATAAATTCGAGAACGACGAAAAGGGATTTGTTTACAGTATAATATTATGATATTTCAAACAAAGTTTAACAATTGTAAATTACTGATGAGTTATAGTAATAAAAATATGTGAATAGTTCATAATCGTTAAATTTTAGTCATTAAGTGAGTGTTCGCGAAAATATATTTTATTTACATGCTTGCTCTCCATGGTCATCTGTGGTTGCTATTCCTTTGAAAAAAGAATACAGGTTTTAGATGTTCGAACTCGCCAGAAGAGACGGACGAAATGCAGAAGAAATTCTATTTTGTAACAGCAGATATATCATGACATCTCATGCAACGTCATGCAAGAATATAATATCACGGAATATTCCTACGGGTCTAAATTTTAGTAATTGTGTCAACTCTGACAAGTGACAATAACTTAGTTTAATTACAAATCGTTATTGAGGTTTCACGCTGCCAAGTTTGAACATACTTTATATTATTATTATTTTTGAACAAAGTCATCTAGTTTCATAATTTATACTAGGTGCTCGGACTCAATATACATCCTTGGTGATTTTAATGGTCAAGGGTTGACTTTGTAAAATGTCTGTAATGCCCCTAGGTGTGCCATTGCTCGTGCATAATTGGAGGGATCATATTTAGAATTTAATTGATTAAAAGCAATAAAGTTAAAACAACTAAAGTAATTGAAATTATTTAAGCAATTGGTTCAACCATTTGAAGTATATATGCAACTCAATAAGATTAAGATTGCCAAAAAGATACAAATTAAACCTGTACTGATTAAAACATGCAGGTACTAGGCAAAATTAAGAACAGAGTTGAAATATGTGATTGGATACAAATAGAGTTAATGCGCAAACTAGTAAAAATAAAATGAAAATAGTTTGAAATATATAGTTTAATAAAATTAAAATAGAAAAACAGAAACAGTACTAGTTTGCGCACACATGCATGTACACGCATGTATATCCTAAATCTTGGCCCAAAAATTTCCTAGTCACTTGTAACTTCTGTAATATTGTAAAGAAATTATTCCCTCTTGGACGCAAGTCTAAGGGCCGAACCACGTAAACTGCGGTAAACTATGTTTTATTTTAATGTTTTAAAAATATGCAAGGGGCTACCATAAAACTTACTATTTATGTGGTAGCCGTGCGATACATGGGGTTCGATAGTATTGTCATATGATCAAATTAAATAGGCAATTATTATATTGATTATATAATATATTCAAATAAATGTACAATGTCAATGCAAAATTTTATTTTTAGAAGTATAATAGCAACTATCTCTCAGTAGAATTTTAGGTTACTAATACTAAGTAGAGTTTGAGCAAATATAATAATAATTTTCAATTCAAATTCAAAAATCTCTTTTTTTATGCATGTGGGGTTTGATAATATATTAGTATTAAAAAATTTTATTGCTATGACAATTGACATGTAGGAAAAATTAAGAGGTGTGACAAATAAATGGCATAATTGTGATAGTATCCAGCAAAAACCATAAAAAGGTTGGAAGTTTGAATTTCAGCCATTAAGGCTTCATTTGATTCCTTAAAATTTACTGACAATAACTAAATGCATTCAAACCTATAAATATACCGTCAAAATATGTAAAAGAACTAACTACAAATACTTTCATTCATGTATATTTTACATTAAAATGTCATTATATATCTTACATGCACGTGATTTCATCAAAGCATGGCTTAATAGCATAATTCATTCAAAAACATACACGTAGGAGGTGTTTGGTTCAAGAAATGAAAAATCATTCCTGAGAGTCATATTCCCAGTAATCAAATTCCTGGGAATATGATTCTCGGGAATGATTTGAAAACTATTTGGTATGTCAAAACTATTTCTAAGAATATTTAGGAGTATTTTTAGGAATGTTGATGTATTACATTTGATTTAAATCTAGGATTTCTCGAAATCTTGTGCTATTTTTAAAAAATATCCCTAATTCAAAAAGATATTATAAGAAAAATATAAAATTAATTTATTTCCTTATTTTTAATTTTTATTTTTAATTAATTATTAATTAACTAATTTCATTGCTATTAATTCTTAATTTATTATTTTCAATACATTCATTCATTCATCATTTTTAGTTAATTGTTAAATAATTTAATTTTTAATTTTATTAAATTTTAAATTAATTCATTTATTAATTTATTATTTTAAATTATTATAACATTTTAATTAATTAATTAATTTTTCATTTATTAATTAAATTAATTCATTTTATCATCATTTCTAATTTTTATATTTTAATAAATTTTAATTATTTTAACTTAATTTTTTAGATTTATTATTTTATTATTAATTTTCATTATTTTTCTGATTTTTAAATTATATATTTTCTATTTTAATTTTAATTTTAATCAATTTTTATGTTTATTTATTTATTTATCATAAATAATTATTTACATTAAATATTTTATCATTAATTAATTTATAATTATTTTTATTTGTATTATTTATATTATTCTAACATAATTAAATTTTTTAGTTTATTATTATTTTATTATTGTCAATTTTTATCATTCATGAGAGCATCTTAAATCTGGCTTTTGGTCTTTTAATTTTGCTCTACACATCCCCACAATTCTGGAGTATAAGATTCCCACCTCGTGACATGGGAATGAAAATTAGCTAATTCATGTGAATATTGGATGATGTTTCCATTTTGTGAATCAAACATGGGAATCCAATATTGCTAATCTAACATTCCCAAAAATTCTATAAAATTTCATGAACCAAATGTCCCCCTACACTCATTATAATCAGATTCTCAAACAGCTTTAAAAGTTAGAGCTAATTACAAAAAATTTTAAAAGACCGTAGGGAAAAAGGAGAACTTGCTTATCCAATAATACCATCTCCATCTTGTTTGCTTCTTCTCCCTTCAAATTACTTGGAACACACCATGGTCGTATAACATGGACACAAATCTTCCAATTTTTGCAGTTGAAATTTATCTCCTTTATGAAATCAATATTGTTTTTATTATTAGTACTTGCAATTGAAGCCATAATCACTATATGTCATTGTTCTAGAGTTTTTGCTTAAAAATATTGTGTGTACTGCTTGCATATATATTCATCAGACGATTATGTATAATTTTCAAACGTTCATAGCCATTTATCTAATTTAAGAATAATTTGAATTTCAAAATTTTCTTATATTATCATAATTAGACCCTTATTTTCGGGTTTTTAAATCTATGAAGATAAGATATATTTTTTTATTTGCTGTTTGACTCAAGATTATAGGAAGAGGAGATATCTCACTATCCTATAATCAAAATTTTCAATTTTTATAACATACACTTCGATTCCCCTAAATTTTAGTCGGACAAGATTAGTATTGGAGCATCCAGTAAATTTTTAAACACTTAATGATAATTATAATGTTGTACTAAGACCATAACTCCTTGATTTTAATTGTGTAGAGTTTGGTTAATTTAAAATTTGTAGAGTTCTAGTAAAAACAAAATGCTAGATTAAAATAAAGATTAGTGGGCCAAATATTTTTTTTAAAATATATAAAAATTTGTATTAATATATTAAATATATATGTTTAGAATTTTCTCCCGATGACACATGGGTCTCCAGGGTTCTCTTAGAGTTCGGTTAATTTAAAATTTATATGGTTCTAATAAAAACATAATATAGATAAAGTAGATTAGTGGGGCAAGGAATTTTTAAAAAAATATATAAAAATTCATATTGATATATTAAATAAATATGTTCAGAATTTTCTCCTAATGACACACGGGCCTCAAGGGGTTCTCCTTTAGTAATAGTAATGATTCGATCGAGTCCACTCTCGAACTTAAAAATCACTATTTGGTCGAGTCTGCTTCCGATTCTAACTAACTATTCGGCCGAGTCCGCTTCCAATTCTAACTAACTATTGGTAGATTCCAGTCCTAAATCTAACCTACTCCCAAAATTTTAGCTCACTATTTGATTATATTGAGTTTCCTCTCGAACCTAAAGTAATTATTTGATTGAGTCCACTCTCAAATTTAAAGTGATTATTCGATTGAGTATTTTCTTGGACTTAATTATTGGATTGAGTTTTCTGTTGAACTTAAAGTGATTATTCAGTTGACTTCCTTCTTTCTTGTGGTCCTTCGTGAGGCCTTTGAGGGAGTGCTGGGTAGACTTCACTTTGTGCTCAAGATCAATCTTCTCAGCTCAAAGCCAGTGGATCAATCTTCTCAGCTCAAAGCCAGTGGATCGATCTTCTCGCCTCCTCCTTTATGTAGATCCCAAACTATTCATCCGACTTTCAATAGGCCTGCAAGAAAGAGTAGCTGATAGCTATTTGAGTATCAAATAATGGTTTGAGTAGTAGATATATATATATATATATATATATTGTATTTTAGTTGTTAACGGATAATTGTTTAGTAAGCTGATTGCATAATATGTGTTCGATAAAATTAACTGTTAGATTAGCTGATAAATGCAAAATGACATAGAAAGACATTAGTATTAAGTTATTATTTTTATGATAAATATAATTATTATCACTATTATTGAAATAAGATAATTTATTTTATAATTAGAAGTATGTTTCTTATGATAATATTTTATTATTAAAGTATAATAAAATTACTTTTGATAAGTTAATTTATTAATATTATAAAAATATTTATTATTATAGGAATATTTTTTAATTGATCAAAAATTTATTTTGTCAAGAAAAATAACAAATGGAATGAATAAGACTTACACTTTTTAGTATATTTTAACATAGATAGAAATTAAAATTAATTATTATGTTATTTTAGATTTATATTTGTGAAAGGAAATGTGAAAATATAAAGAGAGATTGCATAGGAGGTAGAATTGCCAAAATAATTGAAGAGAGGGTAGAATTGCCAAAATGA
The DNA here is from genome assembly GCA_028554755.1 of Cordia subcordata. Taxonomy (NCBI): domain Eukaryota; kingdom Viridiplantae; phylum Streptophyta; class Magnoliopsida; order Boraginales; family Cordiaceae; genus Cordia; species Cordia subcordata. The sequence continues at coordinate 11,580,978 of JAPTOF010000010.1, read as the reverse complement.
AAAATAAAACAATAATTGCTACCTGAAACGTTAAAAATATTAATGTTGCAGAAACCTTACTTGACACAGTATTTTATCCAAAAACACTACCAAAAATACTACTTTACTGAACAAAAAAAAATTGGAGTAGTTAGTGATTTGACTAAGTCAAAACACTAAACACTAGTTGAAATACTACAACCGAACCCGGCCTTAGATGATCAAACGGATGAATCGGAGGAAGTACATAGACTCTGCTATTGCATTTGCATGTCCCTACTAATTAGAATTCAATACCCAACGTATGTGGGTAATAGATCAGCACACGATGAGACCCATCCACATTGCACATCCAAGCACTACACTCTAACTTCGTCAATTCATCCATACATCCTCAAGATCGAGAGCATTGATCATTCAGAAGTAGTGAGTATTTTATCCTCTATATATGACGGTACGGTTCCTAAAAGAAATACTTATGTTGTCCTATCCAATGGTAACACACACACACATAAGTAGTAAAGTTTGGAAAGACCCTCTAATAATCTAGGTACATCACTCACAAAGGAGACTCATCTACTATGGTCTTATTCTGGTAGAACGCCTAATACTACCATCCGTCTATAGACTTACTTATGATATATCTAGAACTAGACTAGGACTTATTGTACTTCAGTCTCACTGACACCTAAATCATTGGTTTTTATCATTGAACCTTTATACAAAGTATCACACAAACACACCAAAGATAACGTATATAAAATATGCTCATAAATATATACAACGATCAGTATTTAATTCAATATCAATGAACAAGTCATTTTTAAGGTATATGATCCCAAATATATTTACTCAAGCCACTCTACTTTGTGAACAAAAATGACTTAAGAAATTCGGTAGATCTCTCAAAAGTAGTAGTTGAATTTTTCCATTTAGACAACATAAAGAAAAATTAGGAGTCATAAATTTCCTAACCTTTCGGACCTTCTATCGTACCACATTGGAGCATCATAATACTTATATTAATGTACATGATCATTAATGTCATCGTAAGCTAAATTAAAAAAAAAAAAGATGCTTAAATATTAAATATATTTGAAATAAAATATAATTAAAAAACACAATATAATGCAATAAAGGAAGCATATATAGTAAATCTGTTGTTTTATAAATATAATCATATATGAATAACACATAGTTAAATAATAATGACTTAAAATTTACAAAATATCACATGAACATAATTAATAATATTAAATAAAAAATTAAAGTGAAATTAGACAAGCATTAGTGGCAACTGATATCAATTAAAAAATATTTTAATAACCAAAAATTCATAATATAACTCAAAAACAAAGAATTGAATATACATGGCTTACGTTCCTTTGTACTGAATTCATTCTCCGTTTGTTTCCTAAGTTAATGTGTTCCAAAAAAATATATTTTTTGAAAAATTTTGTCAACATGAATTTAGACATAAAATGTACCTTCATTGTTAATATTAGATGAAGGTTGATTCTCATAGTTATTCTCATGATGCTGCCATGAATTTCATTTGAGATTTCGCCTAATCAACTTATGACACAATATTATAAAATATTTATTGTGATCTTGGATAGATTTCTTCTCGTGAATTGACATGTATATAAAAAAAATTATTTCAGATTTTTTAGCACGTGTTATTAATCAAGAAAATACAATTATAATATCTGACTCTGAAATGGGACAGCTGTTAATACCATCTTGGGCGGGACACTCAAAATATTCTTGATCAAATGCTTAGCCGGTCACATTGGTGAGTTAGAAAACTTACCTGAATCTGTTATAACTTGCACATTACTTGAATTTCCATTTAGATTTACGATAGAACCCTTCATTTTATGAAGCCTTAGTTGAGAACAAGGCACTCCTTAATATTGTTAGAACAGTTCAAAAACTCATTAGAAGGACGACCAAAATAATTTGATATATTAGCAAGAGGTTGCCTTATAAAATTAACAAGCCAACCATATTATAACAAAATCAAATGCATGCATGCAATGCAAGGAAACATAAATAAGGTAGTATTTACTACCCTTACAAAATAAGATAAATATAAATAAGATAATATTATTACCCTTACAAAACAGAACAAAACCTAACAAATCTAAAATTAAAAGTGGAAATTTGGGACCTGCCATACCATGGAACCTCATTAACCATCCTGACTTCATGCAAACCTGACGCCACCGCACCAATGCCCACCCTATAATCCGCAGCTTTATTTACCTCCCGAACAATTTGCGGGACTTGGGCTCCCAGTTGACGTTAATGTTCGCGCTCTATTCACGATTCTACCCGTCCAGAGGGAATTAAGTTCGACACAAATGCCGTGCATACCTCACGCAAAAGCATAATGATAACCCTCTCACCAAGGCACATAACTCAGCCATAACGATCGACTGCTTGCCAAAGTACTCATAAAACCCAAATATGAAATTTCCTTGCTCATCTCACACCAAACCCTCTCCACCTGCATTATTACTGTTACCTTTAACACTGCCATCAACATTCATTTTAAGAGAACCTTCCTTTGGCATCCTCCACAGGACCATAGAACACGGATTGATTAAACCGACCAAACCAACGAAAAAATTAGGATTGATTTGGTTATTTTACATAGTTAAAAACCAAATGGTTGATTTCAACTGAAAGCCAACTAGCTTGGTTTGGTTTGAAATAGATATCCAAACCAAATCAAATGAAACCGAACTATTTTTATACCTAATTTTATGTATATATTCATCCTAACACTACAAGAATTGGAGCCAGTAGTTACGCTTTTTTATTACACTTGGGAGATGTGTAAAGAAATAAGTGACGCTTGGAAGCGTAATAAATATTTAGTTACGCTTCCAAGCATAACAACACATTTTGGAAAAAAAATAATTTATAGTTTGTTACGCTTCTAAATGTAATCAAATATTAGTTACACTTGTAAGCGTGAGTAAAATATTAATTAGGCTTGTAAGCGTAATGAAACTTAATTACGCTTTCAAATGTAATAAAATATTGGTTACGCTTCCAAGCATAATAAAATATTAGTTACGTTTCCAAGCATAATAAATATTATTTACGCTTCTAAGAATAATAAAATATTAATGATGCTTCTAAATGTAAATAATTTTAGTTACGCATAAAATATTACGCTTGTAAGTGTAATAGAAAATAATTTATAGTAGCCACACTTACAAACGTAATAAAAACATTACTTATAGTTAAAAGTTATTTTTTCATTCTGATGCCCAAATATAGTCCCTCATTTTAAAATATAATTTTTATTTAGCAACTCCAAAATTGTTTTGGTTTGGGTTGGTTTCAATTTTTACAAAATTTTTTTTTTAAAGTTTATTAAAAATTTGACAAAAGCAAAGAAAAAAATTTTCAAGAAAAAAGTAACCAATAGATCAAACTTGATTTATTGTCTCTCTCTCTCTCTCTCTCTCTCTCTCTCTATACATACACACACACACACACACATATATATATATATATATATATGTATGTATGTATGTATGTATGTATATTTATCCATATTAAAAGTTTAACTAATATATACATAAAATTAAGATAATTAAATATAAGTTGTACGAGGTTAACTAATTAATTTATACACATAAAACTAACTAGTAGAATATTTATTGTTTGGTTTGTGAATATATTTTAAACCAAATGCCTAACCAATGGGTTTCGTTATTGAAATTAACCAGTTATAGTTTATAACTATTTTCTATTAGTTTGGTCAATTTAACCAACCCATGCATGCTCATCGTTAGGCAATGGAACAAATAAATTAGGTACATGGGATCGGCCAATTAATTTAATTAAAATCCGCTTAAACTCATTCGATTAAGAATCCGAAAAAAGAATGTAATAATGCCTAAAAATAAAGTTTAGAGTACCACAGGTACCTATTACGAAAACCCGATTTGTGTCCCAAAAATTAATCTTGAACTAGAATGTATCAATTCCTATAAATCATGTTTAGGGTATATCGGGTACCACTTGCAAAACTTGACTTCCAGCTCAAATTATAATATACTATAACAAGTACAAAGGATGATTAGTGGTGATAGTGAACCTCTAAGCTAATTTCATTTATGAGAATTTTAAATCATAATGCGTCATCGATACTCAAAATAATATCTTGGTAAATATTAAACAACTTTTACATATATATCAAAATAAATTACTAACTAGAATCAATTAATTGATATCCTAATACTATATATTACGTATTTATTAATAATACTATATATTACATATTTATTGATAAACATGCTTGTAGTTATCTATTAACAAGTCACAAAAATAATTAAAAATTCATACATATAACTTCATTAGTTTCTTTAATCTCGTATTCTTGTGCTAATTAAACATATATTGAAATAGATGATGATCAAGTTAACTTTCATAACTTACTTTATTAATTTTTACCACAATACTATCTTTCCTAATTGTATTGATAGTAAAAAAATTTGTCCACTTAAAAAAATCCTATAAAATAATATCAATAATTATAAATTATAATTTAAAATTCAGGTGACTTAAATATGATTATAGATTTTTAATAATTTACAAAGAAATTAATAAGGAAATTATAATAACTATATACAACTTATCATAATATACATAAGTGTAACGACAAAAAAAAAATCTTAAAATTTTTTATTTAGTTTTGGCGCCTAATTGTAGCACTCAATTTGTATAAAAAATATTTTTAATTATTTTTTTTAGTTCAGCCCAAAACCCAATTAAGAAATACACGATCAATCAAGCCTTTATCACAAACCTTCCCCTGCATCTTTCTCATATCACACACCCCCAAACAAGATTTGATGCCCCACTCAAGCTGCAGAAGAGGAGCACAAGAGTTCTCTCATTTATTTGCCATTACTAAAGGAATGTGCTTGATTATGAGTTTTCTTTTCATTGGCATCCACTGCTTAATTTGTAGTTGAATATTGATGAGTGATGTGTATTTAATATATGTTGCATATAGGTTGTTATAGATGGGATGAGTACGCGTATTGAATATTGATGAGTGCACGTATTTGATATTTAGTTCTCTATATGGGTTCTGCAATAGAATTTTGAGGTTGTTGAGCCAAGTATTTCAAAAGTTTTAAAGATATGATTTTGTTATAGATGTGATTTTCTTTTCCCTTTCTCTCTCAAACATAGTCAGACTTGTTATACTAGGTGAAGAGGGTAAATTTGATGGAATAATCTTCGTGCAGGAATTATGCATTAGCCCGATGGAACACCAAGAAAATCAGATTGAGTTATAAAAGAAGGAGGTTTGTTGAACCAGGAAGGGCAAAATGAAGAAACGAACATCTTGTCAAGCTATGCATCCTTAGTGAAGCTGAATGAATAACTAAAACTGAAACAAGTATATGTACTAAATTGCACTAAGATCCATCAGAAAAAAGGATTAGTTCTATAGTTCCTGAAAATTCAGGCAAACTCGAAGCCAAATATTACTTACAGACTTCCATACGTAGAACAATAGGAATTGAGACAACTCATAACGCTATTTGTGTGATTTATGTGGTATTCTAACAAGTTTTTAGTCCTTGTAAATGCCAAGCTAGAGACCAATCATTTTCAACTTGTGTATTTGAGGTTTGTTATTCAACCTGTAATTGCAAACTAGATTTCTAACTCTTTCAAAATAAAAGATTGACTATCTCTTTTGAGACATAAATTTTCTCCCTACTTTTCTTAAACACAGTAACAACCTTGTCATTCTCATGCAAAAAAAAGTGAAACGTCTACATGTTTAGCATCACAATCATTTGCAAACACTTCAGTTCCTGTTTAACTTATCAGTACCAATTAAACAATACATCAGGATAGAAAAAATCTTTGGAAGGGGACAGGACATATTAGTAAGAAATTACTTTTATAAGTAAACTGCATCAGTAGCTAGATAGAAATAAATTACTTTCAAGAGTTGTAAAAGAAGGAAGGGGACCAGGAAAGAGAACCAGAAACCTTAACGCTATTAGTCGGTATAATTGCTCTCATTCATCGGGAAATTTTTTATAACCCTAGTTTTTTAAAATTCTTCCAAAATTAACCTAATTTTCAAGGGGTTTGCAAAGATAGACTTTGAAAGATCGAAATCATAAATCATAAATATAACTATGAGCACCTTGATTGAGAAACTGTAAGCAAATCACAACCATCAAGAGATACTTGTTATGTGTGTTCCTGCTTTTTGTCATTATAAATGGTCATAAAGTCTCGTAAATGAAATACTTGTTTTGTCATTTTCTTTTGATGCTTTCTTGTTACCAATGGACAAAACTTGGATAAAAAAGCCAATTACAAGTGAAGCTTATGAGAAAGGAGTTACATCTTTTTATAAATTTTGCTAGTAGAATAGAGGTGTGAGGAGAAATTCCTTGTCCATGCATGAAATGTTGTAATAGAAAAAGGTGGGCATCTGATAAAGTTCATTATCACATCCTTAAAAATGGTTTTTTACCAGGTTATACCACGTGGATGTTCCATGGGGAATGATTGTCATCATCCCAATGTGACACACCTAACATAAGTATCTTACTATATGTTACACTTGTCATCATCCAAATGTGACACACCAAACAAAAGTATCTTACTAACGTGGACATTCCATGGGGAACGATTGTCATCATCCAAGTTTGAAATTAAATTGAATTTTTTTTCTCAGATAGTTGTTCAAATAAGTATCTTACTATATGTTACACTTGTAGAATCTTTCACTGAAAGGGAAAAAAGCATGTGCAGAGAAGAGATATGCACTCAAATGGTTGTAAGAGTTTTGCACAAGTTCATTATGAATATGCGAGTTTTTTTCTTATTTTTCATTGAATATATTTGAATTTCAATTTATTGATCATCTGAAATCGTTTCTCAATTCACAATAGGAAAGAAGAATAAACGGAAGGTTGGACAAGTTGAGCTATTTCAATTAACTCATAAGAAAGAAGATGGCACTTATGCAGGAGAATTATCACAAGAGTTCATGGTATTCATTTATTAAATCATTTTAATTAATTGTATATTCACATTTAAGTTGATTATTCTATCCTAACAAGTATTATGTAATGTAGAATTCTGCTGAGACAAAGATAAAGGAGTATATGGCAAGTGGAAAATATGCTACTCGATATGATGCAAAGAACAAGGTTTGGAATGAGTATATGGGTAATGACAAGCCAGGGCATGCACGTGGATATGGTACAAGAGCTACAAAATCAAAAGTCAAAGGCATTGAAGTTGAATTAATGAGAAAGACAAATAAATGGTTAAGAAGTGATAATTCTAGTATCGAAGTGCAAAAGCTTGAAAACATGCTTGGTGAATCCCATAAGTTGATAAAGCGTCCACAACAAATGAAGAGAAACAAGAGCAAACTATGTCTCATTTGATGTCCAAAGTTCAACTGTACAGGACTGCTTTTAGAGCTTTTTGTGGGAACCATGTGTTTCTAGGTTTTTGAACTTGTGCTTAGACTGGTGGAGTGGCTATTGCACATATTTGTTTCAAAACCTTATTTGTAATTTAAATATCATATTTGTTGCTTTTGAGGTGTTTAATATAAATTTTTTCTATTTGTCATTAATTCTTTTAGGTTCAAAATAATACAAGTGATAATGTTGAACATAACTCAACACCAAATGGAAGTGCTGCTCGTGATTGAGAGAAAAAGTATAGTCGTTAGTTAAAGATGAGTCAGTTTATTATTATTATTTTTTTCCATGGAGGAACAACTATCGCTTTTTTGCTTAGGACAATACCAATTTGAAAATTATATCTATGTATTAGAACCACTTTGAAATATGTTAAGTCTTTTGCTACATTTGAAAGAAATTAGATGTACATGCATCATTCTATATTCATTTGAATGCAATATTAGAGTAATTTTATATTAAAATTTGTATACATGTGTGTATATATAGAATTTCAATTAAATAAATATTAATATTAAATTAATATTAAAAAATTTAATTACACTTCCAAGTGTAATTATCATAAAATTTGAAATGTGCAATTAATTACGCTTGCAAGCGTAACAATATTTGGTTACGCTTCTAAAGGTAACAAAATTTGGTTACGCTTGCAAGTGTAACTTAATTTGGCTACACTTTCAAGAGTAATAAAATATTAGTTACGCTTTTAAGCGTAATTAAATTGGTTACGTTTTCAAGCGTAATTAAAATTGGTTATGTTTCTAAGTGTAACAATAGTTAGTTACACTTCCAAGCGTAATTACAATTGGTTACGCTTCCAAGAGTAACACAAATTTTTGTTACACATCTATTAATTACACTCTAATGAAGCATAATTAAGCAATTTTTGTTATGCGTTTAAGCATAACTACAAATCAAAATAAGCGTAATTTCTGGACTAAACTCTTGTAGTGCAAATTTTATGTATTTTAGAGTGGAACCTTTAACGTCAAGACTATATTTCTAAACTTTAACCACCAAGCTATACCTACACTTGTATTTTATTTTAATAGTAAAATCCTATGACATTAAATTTATAATATAGATATTAAATTATTTTTTAATAATTTTATTATGAAATTTAAGTTTTTAAATTATTTTTTAAAAAGACCAAAAACCAAACCAAACCAATATATCTATGTCAATTTGGTTTGGTTATATACATGATAAAAAAAACCAATTGTTTTCTTTCAAATATAAACCAACTGATATTGGTTTGATTTGAAGTATGACCAAAACAAAACCAAACCAAACCAAAGTATGTATATACCCTACATAGGCGGCTACTTAGTCTAAGGCTTCCCATAAATGCGGCAAACTGAAGAAGCCAGCTCCAAATGACCTTTCCATTGCCTTCTGGACAAAAGGTCCGGCTTGAAATAAGTGAGCCACAAATCTATCAATCCTCCAAATGATACGCTCAACAACAAAACCAGTGCCCCTATATTTAGCGTCATTTCAATATGCATATAGCAAATCTCTCAAATTTATTGATATAAAAAAAGTACGACTGCATCTTAAGTGATAACACAACTTTGTGTTAAATTATGTTCATAAATATAGAAACTGGTTAAATAAAATCATGCATACATCATGAATAATTTCCCAATAATGGTTTAGGAACAAAGTATAATGAGCAAACCAAATGATAATTGTAACATTATATGCTATTTATGTTTTTTTTTTTATGATGAACAATGATAAGATCTTAATGAAGCAGTTAAATTAAATGCCAAATGAATTTCTTAAGTGATTGTCAATGAATAGATAAATTGGTTAAGAATGATGCCTAGACACAAATGCACTTGAACTTGAATGGACTAATGCTTTTGTGTTGAGTCTTTTTTTGAAGTGTTTGATCATTTAGCCTTGAATATCTTGCGTCATTAGCCGTGCTTACAAGTTGTGGACCATGATGGAATGAATAATTGAAAACTTGAAGTGAAGGGATGGCACAAGGATAGAGATGGAAGATATAAGGGTGTGGACGTACTTTTATTAATGCAAGATTGCCCTAATTATGTACTCTTTTATTTGTTTTGGCTCTTAAAACATATGGACTAAAAGCTTTTCAAAATATCTAAATACTTTTAAATGTTTACAATCTTTTAATGATAGTTTGAAATCAGTTTTAACAAAAGGAAGACCGGAAGCAACGTCTTTTTTAAAATGTAATTCAAACTCTCTGCGACAAAGGCATGCAGTCAACCCCATAGGGTTTTACCTCAACCGTCAGTGGAGTAAGAATTGAGTGTGTTATCACCATGAGGTTGACTGCTTGTACTGAGCTTGCTCGCATGAGAACATTTTGAGTTTTCTGATAATAGAGAGGTGCAGTTAACCACCACGTTATAGACCTCAGTGGTGCATGAGCTGTCAACTTAAATTTTATCCAAAACTAGCACTTTTAGTACAATTATATAGTTCAACTTCAAATTTGGCTATAGATAGGTATATTCTCTTTAAATTCGTGTATACATTTATTTCATGAGCCAAAACATCTTTTGCACAAAATTTCGGGCTATCATAGATCAAACCTTGTACTTCCTATTTCTAGTTTTGAGCTTTAAATTTAAGAGCTGTCACTTTCTTTCTATTCTCTTTAAATTTGTGTAAGCTAGGTCATGCTTATTTGAGTGCTTTAAACTTCAAATCAAAAGTAAGGATTGGGTGAAGACTTGAAGCGGAGAGGATTAAAGGCTATATTGTTGGTTTGAGCTTAGCCAACACTTGAAAATCTCGTGTTTTTTATCTTAGTAGAGAAGATTAAAAAGTCCTAAAGTGGGATGCTCTAAGTAGAAGGAATTTATTGATTGAAAAAACTTTCCATACGTAGAAAATTCTCTCTAGGAATTTCTCTCTAGGAAAACCTAAACCCGACATCAAAGCCTTTCACATCGGTGCCGCCCCTTGGTGCTGTCGATGAACCCTACAGCCATGACTGGTCATCGACCAGTGGAGGAAGAATTTCCACCGCCACAAACTTCACATAATGGAACATATATTAGTGAAAGAGCAAACGCAACTGTCATCAACAACAATGCACACACAAGAAGGAGCCAACCTCCCCTATCTTGGTCTCTAAGAGAGCGGAAGAGAAGGTTCAAATCCATTAGCAGAGCAGCAAGATCGTACATTGACCCACAGCGAGAACTAGAACCCTAAAAAAATGGAACTGCTAGAACCCACAGGTTCGATGACGAGTTCGAAGCCTTATCCAAACACCTTAAGTTAGCAGTAGTGGGGAAGTTTGTTGTTACCCCAAAGATGGATGTGATAAGAAGATTTTTATCGAAACTCTCCTTGAGTGCAACATATGACATACCATGCGTATTGTAAACGCCTTTGTGGAGTAGGAGTGTGGGATGTTGATGGATATACTATGCGTACGTTTAAATGGACACCGAGTTTCGATTTGGAAAAGGAGCCTTCAATAGTGTTAGTCTGGATCACGTTCCCAAGCATAAAGTATAACATGTATGATGAAAGATCTGCCATTCTTTTATTAGCGAAAGATGTTGGTAAACCTTCGTTAATGATGCTCCGTCGTCGAAGGAGACACACCCATCGTGTCCTAGAGTTATAATGCAGCAGGATAATCAGGATGATGACTAATGGGTCCAACCTAATAACCGAAAGAGAAGACGTATAATGCAGCAGGATAATAGGGATGGGGAAGCTTTAAAGATACATGAGAATAAGGGGTCTCCTTGAATGCAAAGACAACACTAAGAGCAGAATTTGGGAAGAGGAAAAGAAAAAGTGCTGGTGGAGAGCAGCGTGACCACTTCTAATGATTATGCTGCTTTTGAAGGATTGTACGAGGAGACTAATGGAGAGGCTGAGACATCACGTAAGAAGACTGAAAATGTACAAGCAGTGCTACGAGATTCAGAGAAAGAAAACAAGGAACTTGTGGAAAATGAAGCTGTTAAGGTCTATGAGGAGGGAAAGCATGAAACTTTGGATACTAGAGAGACAACAGAAGTTAACCAAGCAGGCAACAAAACTCAAACTAGTTAGGCTAAGCAAATGGTGACAGTAGAAGCAGAAGTGGGGACTCTTCCTGTTGAATGTGGCCCGTATTCTTGGGCCCCTTATTCACTTATTATTTTATTACCTTTTGTGGCTCATAATTAATTAGTTGCTTAATAGGTTTAGGAAACCCTAGCATTATAAATATGTGGCAATCTTCATTACGTTAAGGTGTAAGAGAGAAACCAAAGTGTTAGCCTTGTAGCATTCGTGATCAGTAATATAATTATTCTCATTGCGTGGACGTAGGTTTCAAAGCCGAACCACGTAATTTCTTGTGTCCGTTATTTCTTCTCGTATTCTTCGTGTTTGCATGTTTTTCCCCAACAAACTGATATCAGAGCTTAGGTATTGTATTAATCCGCTGCTTGAGGGAAAAAGAAAAAATCAAAACTCACTGTGAAACCAAAATTTCTCAAACCAAACGGTGCCTAACCAAACAAAGGTCTTTGTTCGGCGAGGAGTGCTCCGGTGCTGTCTACGTTGAGCGTTGGTGGTTGGAGTGGAAGCTTGCGTCGGCGGGTCCTGGTTCGTGTTTGGGTTTGAAGAACAAGCGAAGAAGATAGAGTTCGCGTGCTCTTGAGGTTGGTTTTTGGTATTCAGGTATTATTTTTTGGAAATTAGTTCAAGTTTGTAAAGCAGGTTTAGGGTTTGTAGGCTTTGGGTCTTTGGGTTTATTTGGATCGGGCCTGGGTAGTGGCCTTGTCCAATTTTGGCTAGGCCTTGGGTCTTGGGTTAATTAATTTTTTATTGGGCCTAGTCTAAGAAAAAAAAAAAAAAACTGTTTTGACCTTTGACCAGGGTTTGATCGGGGTTGACTTTGACCGTTGACCGTTGACCAAGGGTTGACCGAGTTTGACCAAAGCCTTACCCCACGTTTTTCGACGTGCTGAGTCCGTTTTTGGGCTCTGTTTTCTCAAATTCTGCTCCGAAGTACGTGTTTAGGGACGGTGTTGACTTTGACCAACAGGTTTGACTTTGACTGGTGTTGACCAAAGTTGACCAGGGGTGTTCCTAAGGTTTTTCGACATGTTGAATTCGCTTTTGCGATCCATTGAGCTAAATTCCATCCCGAAGAGTGAGTTTTGAGCAAACGAAGATGTCTTCCACAGGTGGAAAGTTTGAAATCGATAAGTTTGACGTGAGAATGAGTTTCAGTCTTTGGAGGATCAGATTCAAGGCATTTATGACAATGCAGGGACTTTGGAAAGTCATTGAAGGAGTGATCCCAGAAAAGATAGAACCAAAGAACGAGAGAAGAACTCGGCGAAAGCCTTGAGTGCAATACATATGTCCGTGACAAATGAAGTATTCTTTGGAGATTCTTGAGAAGACGCAATGATTGAGGCTTGGAATACTTTGGTGGATTTGTATGCATCTAAATCTCTCACAAATCGCCTCTACTTGAAGAAGCGAATGCATCATCTTAGAATGAAAGAAGGTACCTCACTAAAACAACACCTTGATGAGTTTACCTCTTGTTTTATAGCTTTGAAGGATGTGGGTGTTAAAATTGATGACGAAGATCAAGCTATGATCGTATTATGCTCCTTACCGCCTTCGTATATGAACTTAGTGGACACTATGTTGTACGGGAGGGATAAAATTACTTTTGAAGATGTCATTACTTCATTAAAATCGAAGAATCTTTAAACACATATTCCGGGACATAGGGAAGAAGTTCATGGGGAAGGTTTAGTGAGTAGAGGGAGATCGGAGAATAGAGGTGGATCTTCGGATACAAAGAAAAGCAAGTCAAGGTCAAAATCCAGAGCAAGGAAGCTACGCTGTTTCGAGTGTGGCGAAAAGGGTCACATTAAGAAAGAATGTCCAAGACTGAGAAAAGGAAAGAAAAAGGTGGAGAATTCAGCTAATGTGGTGGAGAGTGCTGACAGTGATGGAGACAACTCGAGTAGTACCAGGGAAGTTTTGACTGTGAGTGGATCACAGTGGCAAAATCAATGGATTCTTGATACTGGTGCAACGTTCCATATATGTCCTAGGCGCGACTGGTTCTCTTCTTATTCCAAAAGAGAAGGGAAAGTCTTTCTAGGCAATGATTTTTCGTTAAAGGTGGAGGGAATGGGCATCATAAATATCAAGATGTTTGATGGTATTACAAGATCTCTCGAGTGTTGGCATGTACCGGAGCTGAAGAAAAACTTGATTTCTCTTGGGCGTTTGGATTCTCATGGATACAAATTCCGAAGTGAGAATGGTGTCTTAAAGGTGACCAAAGGTGTAATTGTGCTCTTGAAAGGGAACTTGATTGGCGGCCTATATATCCTTCAAGGTAGTACGATTCACAGTGTTGCAAATTACATCCGAGGAGAGTAATAATGACACTACGTAGTTATGGCACAAAAGGTTGGGTCATATGAGCGAGAGGGGACTAACCGAGCTGAGCAAGAGGGATTTGCTTTGTGGACAAAGAACTGGAAAGCTTGAATTCTGCGAGCATTATGTCTTTGGAAAGCAAACCAGGGTGAAGTTCAGTAAGGGGCAGGAGAACACCAAAGGCACACTTGATTATATTCATTCTGATCTTTGGGGTCCTAATAAAGTTCCTTCCAAGAAAGGTGCCAGGTATTACATCACTTTTATTGATGCATACTCTCGGATGGTGTGGGTATACTTCTTAAAAACTAAAGATGAGGCGTTTCCAACATTTGTTGAGTGGAAGACGTTGATTGAGAAGCAGACTGGTAAACAAATTAAGCGTCTTAGGACTGACAATGGGTTGGAATATTGCAACAAAGAGTTTGATGAGTTCTGCAAGAAACATGGCATTGTGAGACACCGCACATGTGTAGGGACACCATAACAGAATGGAGTTGCAGAACGCATGAATAGAACTCTGGTGGAGAGAGCTCGTTGTATGCTCTCCCAATCTGGTTTGAGTCAAGACTTTTGGGCTGAAGCCGTCAATACGGCATGCTACTTGGTGAATAGGTCTCCATCTAAAGCTATTGAATTGAAAACTCCTTTTGAGTTATGGTCTGGTAAGCCTACTGACTACTCTCGATTGAGGGTGTTCGGTTGCCCTGCATACGCTCACGTGAAGGATGGCAAGTTGGAGCCGAGGGCAAAGAAATGCATATTTCTAGGCTATGCGTCCGAGAGGAAAGGTTACAGGTTGTGGTGCACAGATCCAAAGTCTCCAGATTTCCTCATCAGCAGGGATGTTACGTTCAATGAGTCTGCTTTATTAGACCAAGAAAAGGAGAAAGCGGTAGCTGTTTTAGACCACGGTGTCAAAGAGCAGGTGGAGGTATTTTCTGATGTACCAAATGTTCCATCTAGCAATAGTAGCAGTCAAAATTCAGCCGACTCAACCAACTGAGGTACATGATCAAAATATGCCTGAACAATGTATACTGATGTGCCATTGGCGAGAAAGGAGACAGATTAGAGAGCCTCAAAGGTATGGATACGCTGATCTTGTTGCTTATGCTTTGATTGCGAAACAATTGAAGGACATGAGCCAAATTCATACACAGAGGCCATATCCGGGAAAGATTCTCGGTGGGTGGGTGCCATGAGTGAGGAGTTTGAGTCTATTCATAAGAATCAAACATGGGAGCTTGTTGAATTGCCTAAGGGACAATGAGTTGTCGGTTGCAAATGGGTTTACAAGAAAAGGAAGGTACTCAGGGTTGAAGGTCCAAGAAACAAGGCACGGTTGGTGGCAAAAGGCTATACACAAAGGGAAGTAGTTGACTTCAACGAAGTGTTCTTTCCGGTTGTGAAGCATACTTCCATCAGGGCTTTACTTGCCTTGGTTGCTCTTCATGACTTAGAGCTTGAGCAGCTAGATGTGAAAACGACGTTTTTGCATGGTGATCTTGAAGAGCAAATTTACATGAGTCAGCCGGAGGGGTATGTAGTTCCTGGTAAGGAGAACCATGTTTGCAAACTGAAGAAGTCATTGTATGGGTTGAAGTAGTCACCTCGGTAATGGTACAAGAGATTTGACACATTCATGGTAAGTGCTTGATACACAAGGAGTGCTTACGAAAGCTGTGTATATCTCAAGAAGCTTCCAGATGGTTCGTTTGTGTATTTGCTGTTGTATGTCGATGATATGCTTATTACTGCTAAAAGCATGTCTGCAATCGACGAATTAAAGAAGCAGCTAGGTGATGAGTTTGAGATGAAGGATCTTGGAGCAGCAAAGAAGATTCTTGGCATGGAGATTCACAGATATAGAAACGCTGGGAAGCTATTCTTGTCTCAACAAAGTTATATTGAGAAGGTGCTAGAGCGTTTCGGGATGCTTAAAGCTAAGCCTGTGAGTGTGCCGCTTGCTGCTTGCTTCAAATTGTCTGCAGATTTGTCACCTAAAACTGAGGAGGAGGTGGAGCATATGTCTCATGTTCCATACTCGAGTGCTGTTGGTAGCTTGATGTATGCTATGGTGTGCACTCGTCCTGATATTTCACATGCAGTTAGTGTTGTGAGCAGGTATATGGCATCACCTGGGAAAACACACTGGGAAGCGGTGAAATGGATAATGAGATATTTGCGTGGCACTGCGAATATAGGATTGCTATTTAGCAAGATGACTAGAGATTGAGCGAGGTTGGTGGGTTATTGTGATTCGGACTTTGCGGGTGACCTTGATAAGAGAAGATCTCTGACGGGTTACGTGTTTACTCTCTCTGGATTTGCTATCAGTTGGAAAGCGACATTACAGTTTACTATGGCATTGTCGACTACTGAAGCGGAGTACATGGCAATTGCAGAAGCTGTGAAGGAGGCCATATGGTTACAAGGCCTGGTTCGTGATCTTGACCGATGAAGATACAAGTACGATCTTTTGTGATAGCGAGTGCAATCCATCTGACGAAGAATCAGATGTATCATGAGAGAACTAAACACATTGATATCATATATCATTTTATCAGAGATATTATATCACAAGGAATCATATCAGTGCAGAAGATTTCTACCCAAGAGAATCCAGTAGATATGATGACTAAGGTGGTTCCAGTCAGCAAGTTCAAGCATTGTTTGGACTTGGTTGCTATTTGCGGTGCGGAGCATTGAACTCTTAGAGGTAGTTGGATACAGGGATGATGGCGTATTGATTGGAGCGAATACGTGCCAAGGTGGAGATTTGTTGAATGTGGCACGTATTCTTGGGCCCCTTATTCACTTATTACCTTATTACCTTTTGTGGCCCATAATTAATTAGTTGCTTAGTAGGTTTAGGAAACCCTAGCACTATAAATATGTGGCAATCTTCATTACGTTAAGGTGTAAGAGAGAAACCAAAGTGTTAGCCTTGTAGCATTCGTGATCAGGAATATAATTATTCTCTGTTGCCCGTGGACGTAGCTTCAAAGCCGAACCACGTAATTTCTTGTGTCCGTTATTTCTTCTCGTATTCTTCGTGTTTGCATGTTTTTCCCCAACACTTCCTTTCGAGAAAAATGTTGGGGACAAAGAGAATGATGGCGAGCAAAGGAAAATTAATGACTCGGGAAAAGAGGCGGAGAATGAGGAACTGCAGGAACGAGTAAATGAGGAACTAGAAGTGCAACAATGTCAGTTAGTGGGAGATAGATTACATGAGGAAACAAGGGAGGAATTGGGCTTGGAAAGTACGAGTCATGCTATTAACAAGGAACAAGGCATTGATGAGGGAAGGGAGGAAGGTTTGACAGTTCAGAGAATGTGGATATAATAGAGTATAACGAGGAGATGGAAGCTACTCAAGTTCGCGAACTGAATCGTAGTAATTCGGATGGGCAAACCTTAGACATTGCTAGAAAAGCTAGAAAAAAGGTTGGTTTTAAACCTGCGAAAATATCTCCATCATTTCTTCTCAGTGAAGGGCCCTGGTAAGAATAATGCTTCGAATGCTTCTAAACCATGGTCCAAATGATTAACGAACTTATTTGGAACATTCATGAAGCTCTGGGAAGGATAGTATGCGTTGGCTTTAGGAGTTAATCAAAATGCATCGGTTTAAAATTATTGCACTTCTTGAACCTTTTGTAAGTGCTTCTAAGCTTGGTTTTATGGCTCGCAAACTGGGTTATCATAATGCTTGTGCTAATATCTGTAATAAAATTTGGTTAATGTTGAGTGATGATTTCAATGTGGAAGTGACGAGTGATACTCATCAAGCGATTACAGTGGGAACTAAATGTTCATGGTTACCATCAAGGTTATTTTTTATGGATTTTTGTGCAGAGAATCTGTATTCTGAATGAAGGGATTTATGGTCAGAGTTGTGTGAGAGATCAAGACATATTGAAGACCCATGGATTGCTGGTGGGGATTATAATTCCATTCTCCATGTGAAAGAACGACTATTTGGTACAGAATCTAATCCTACTTCCATGGAAGAGTTTCAAAAGTGCCTTATTAAATGTGGTCTGGAGGATGCTAGTTACTCGGAGAATAGATTTACCTGGACCAATAATCACACGTTCCAGCGTCTTGATAGAGCTTGTATTGACCTACCTTGGGCCAACTGTTTTAGTAGAACTATCGTCAAGAATATCCTTATGAACGAACTAAACTTCAACCTCCTGTTCGATTATGTTGCTTTTTGGGTTATGATATTGAATATAAGGATCATTGCTATTGGGATCCTGTCTCAAACGTCTTCGTATTTTCGTCATGCAATTTTTTGTGAGAACAAGATGTTTTCCTCTTTGTCCTCTTTCTCTTTTCCATATGCTCTTGCTTCTCTTCCACTATTCTCTAATCCCTCAATTTCCTTATTTCAAAATGATAACAGTGACATAGGTGCATCGCTTGCTCCTCCATCATCGATTGACACTACTATTTATGAGTCTTCTACTCCGTTGATGAGTCCACATCTATTGTCGAGGGCACTTGCTCCTTCACCTAGCATTATTATCAAGTCTGCACCTATTTCTTCCTTTAATCACTCAAATCAACCCACACCTAATCGTTCTCGAGTCTCTTCCCATTGCTCCATGTGTGTGAGAGTAGTACCATCTTATCTCTCTGACTATCATTGTTTCTCTACTGTTCTTTCTCTTCATAAACCCTAAATTTATCAAGAAATTAGTTCTGATCCTTTTTGGCAGCAAACTATGAACGTGGAATTACAGACATTAGAGGCCTAACATACTTAGGACTTAGTAGATATCCCTTTTGGGAAGAATGTCTTGGGTTGTAAATAGGGTACAAAATCAAGACTCATTCAGATGGTTCTGTTGAAATATATAAGGCTCTATTAGTATCAAAGAGGTTCACCTAAGAATATGGAATTGATTATGAAAAGACCTTTGCCCTGGTTAGCCGACTCATATCAGTACAGAGTCTTATTGATCTTGCTACTGTTCGCTAGTGGCCTTTATTTCAGATAGATGTAAAAAATGCCTTTCTTAATAGTGATCTAGCCGATGAAGTCTATATGAAGCCTCCTCTAGGGTATCCTCACTCTCCACATTAGGTTTGTCGATTGCGTAAAGCACTCTATGGTCTCAAACAGGCACCTAGGACTTGGTTTAATAAGTTTAGTTAAGTTATTGGTGAATTTGGTTTCACTCTGAGTGACCATAGCTCAGCTTTGTTTATTCGTTGCTCTGTCTCTAGTATTATTATGCTTTTACTTTATGCAGATGATACGATTATTACGCAATGACTCTTCTGGTATCTCTGATCTAAAATAGTTTCTTGGTGAGAATTTTGAAATGAAAGATTTGGGGAATCTCAGTTATTTCTTGGGCATAGAGGTCTTTACTGATACTATAGGTTATTATCTTACATAGGCAAGATACTCTTCTAACCTTTTAGCTCAAGTTGGCCTTACTAATAGCAAAATTGCATCTAACTCTGCTTGACCCTCAGGTTTGGCTTGCTCCTCTTGATGGCATACCACTTCCAAATGCTACTTTGCATCGACAGTTGGTCAAAAGTCTCATCTATCTCACTACCACTTGCCTTGATATTTCTTATTCTGTTTATTTGGTGAGTCAGTTTATGTCAGCCCTTCGGACCACTCGCTACATAGTTGTTCTCTGTATCTTGCAGTATATCAAGGGTACACTCTTCCATAGTCTTTTTTTTTTTTTTTGCTCAGTCCCCCTTAGTCATTTATGGATACTCTAATGCTGATTGGGCAGGAGATCCTATTGATCACCGCTCTATGAATGGATACTATTTTCTTCTTGGCACCTCACTCATCTCATAGAGAAGTAAAAAGTAGACTGTTGTGGCTCGTTCTAATACAGAAGTAGAATATCGTGCCTTGGCTAATATGACGTAGAAGGTTATTTGGCTTAGATGGTTACTTAATGACATGGGAACACCTTAAGATTCAGCTATTGTACTCCAATGTGACAACCACAGTACCATTTAGATTGCCCATAACAGTGTTTTCATGAAAGGACACGTCATATTGAGATTAATTGTCATTTCATCCGACAACATATTGCTAGTGGCACTACTCGTCTTTACTATATTTCTTCTGCTGATCAGCTAGTAGATATCTTCACCAAAGCTCATCCTCCAACACAACATAAGGACTTGGTTGACAAACTCAAGCTAGTGTCCTTCACACCATTTTGAGTTTAGGGAGGAGGGGGTGTTGAAGATATTTTGTGATATTATGTAAATATTATGTTTCCTTTTATAGATTATGACTGATATTTTGTAAATCAATTAGAAGTGATTAGCCAATTAGCATTAATTGTGATTAGCGTATATTTGGTAGCTAGACTTCTATATAAGGAGGACAACTGCGTACAAAACAATTGATTTAGAAATGCAAAAAATTACTCTTTATATCTTGTCCATGTTTTCTAATTTTCCTTTGTTCCTTATATATCTAGTTCTTGCTTTCAACAGTCCACTTCTTATTTCCAGTTATAGGGATGATAATAGAGGTCCAACCTCATTCCAATTTTTGAGTGTGTAGACAACTCATGCTTCTTTCATCGGTTTTGTAAAGCAAAATTGGGAAGGTCCTATGGGGGTAGGAGGATTGAAAGCTTTTGGAGAAAACAATAGCATTTGAAATTGCTTTAAAAGGGTGGAATAGAACAGTGTTTGGAGACATTTTTTAGAATGTTAAAAAGGTCCAAGACAAAGTTCAAGCTGAGGGGACATTCCAAGCCACGGCTTTGGCTAAGAATAGGGAGAAATTGTCACAAAGCCAGGCAAAGCTCAAAAGAATGCTAGCTGTGGGGAAAGCTTTTTGGCAGTAGAAAGGAGGGTGTCGATGGTTAATAGAGGGTGAATGAAATACTCATTTCTATTAGGAGTTTATTCGTAAGAAAAGAGTTAAGAATGCATTCACTTAATTCAGGATGACAACATAAATTTACTTACTTTAGGCACTGATATTAAGCTCTCGGCTATGGAATATTTTTCTAAGGTGCTTCAGAAGGAGGGGTCGTTGGATGACAATGTTGATAAGAGTTTTATTCTTGAGGTAGTTAACGCTGATGATAATCGGCCCTTAACTACTCTTCCTTCGATAGAGGAGGTCAAGTTGGCAGGTTTTGGAATTGACAGAAATAGTGCTGCAGGACCAAATGGTTTCTCTGTAGCTTTCTATCAGGATTGTTGAGATATCATTAAAGAAGATTTAGTGAGAGTAGTGATGGAATTTTTAGAGGTGTATCTTTACCTAAGGGTCACTTCTACAGCTATTGTGGTGATCCCAAAGAAAGAATCTTTTATAAGTTGGTCTGATTTTTGTCTGATTAGTTTATGGACAGTGATGAATAAGATTATCAGTAAGATCATGACCACCAGGCTTGTTCCCATTATGGGATGTCTTATCTCAGAGAATCAAAGTGGTTTTGTGTCAAATAGATTGATTAGTGATAATATCTTACTTGCTTAAGAGTTGATTTAGACTTTAGATGCGAAGGTGAGGGGATCCAATGTTATTCTCAATCTGGATATGGCTAAGGCGTATGACAGGCTTGAGCAGGATTTCTTGGATAGGATTATGCAGAAGTTTGGTTTTGATCAGTCCTGGATTGATAAGGCTAAACAGTGTGTATCGAATTGCTGGTTTTCAGTTCTTGTTAAGGAAGCTTCAGTCGGGTACTTTTAGAGCTGGCAAAATGGGTCCAGACTTACGGGTCGGATTGTTTAACCCACATAAATATAGGGTTAGTGTTTAACATTTTATAACTCACTAGGGAAATGGGGGGACCCGACCCGACTCGCACCACCGACGAGTTATGCGGGTGAATCGCAGGTGAGACTTTAAAAACAAATAATGTTTTATAACTTATGTCTTGTTGACTATTGTCTTAATCCTAAGGCTTTATCTTTTACTTTCAACTTGAAGACTTCAGTCTTTAGTGCAGCCATAAAAAAAAGCTTATCTTTTTTAAAAAAAAATAGAGAAAAAAAGCCATCAGAACCCATTTTTCAAACAGTCAAACTTTCTTAACCAACTAACGACCATCAAGATCTAGCCGTCTTCAAACTTTCAGAGTTCAAGGAAGAAATCTTTCATTCTCTTATCTTGTTTTTCATTCTCTTATCTTGTTTTTCATATATCTTGTTTTGGTTTTTCAATATATATATACATATACAGAAGGACTTTATCTATATGATTTTGTATTTGATTTATGATTATTCCCATTAAATGATTGCATTTCAAATCATCACGGTTGCAAATTTAGGACTTTAGTATGTAAAAGGAATTTCATTCCTAAAGTAGTTAGTGTTGATGATAATAGGGCCTTAACTGCTCTTCATTTGATGGAGGAAGTCAAGTTGGCAGTTTTTGGAATTGATAGAAATAGTGCTGCAGGTCCAAACGATTTCTCTGTAGCTTTCTATCAGGATTGTTGGGGATATCATTAAAGACAATTTAGTGGAAGCGGTGATGGAATTTTTTAGAGGTGCACCTTTACCTAAGGGGGTCACTTCTACAACTATTATGGTGATCCCAAAGAAAGAATCTTCTATAAGTTGGTCTGATTTTCGTCCGATTAGTTTATGGATAGTGTTAAATGAGATTATTAGTAAGATCATGACCACTAGGCTTGTTCTGATTATAGGATGTCTTATCTCAATCAAATTGGTTTTTTTGTCAAATAGATTAATTAGTGATAATATCTTACTTGCTCAAGAGTTGATTCAGACTTTAGATGCGAAGGTGAGGGGATCCAATGTTATTCTCAATCTGGATACGGCTAAGGTGTATGACAGGCTTGAGCGGGATTTCTTGTACAGGATTATGCAGAAGTTTTGTTTTGATTAGTCCTGGATTGATAAGGTTAAACAGTGCATATCGAATTACTGGTTATTAGTTCTTGTTAATGGAGCTTCAGTCGGGTACTTTTAGAGCTGGCAAAACAGGTCTAGATTCGCGGGTCAGACCATTTAACCCGCATAAATGTAGGGTTAGGGTTCAACATTTCATAACCCACAAGGGAAAAGGATGGACCCAACCCGACCCGCACCACCGACACGTTACGCTGGTGAACCGCGGGTGAGACTAAAAAAAATAATGTTTTATAACTTATGTCTTATTGACTATTATCTTAACCCTAAGGCTTTATCTTTTACTTTCACCTTGAAGACCTCAGTCTTTAGCGCAGCCACCAACAAAAGCTTATCTTTTGAAAAAAAAAAAAAAAGAAAAGAAGCCATCAGAACCCGAATTTCAAACAATCAAACTTGCTTAATCAAATGACGACCGTCAAGATCTAGCCATCTTAAGACTTTCAGAGTTCAAATAAGAAATTTTGCTTTCTCTTATCTTGTTTTTCATATATATATATATATATATATATATATGTTGCATTTCAAATCATCACCGTTGCAAATTTAGGACTTTAGCATGTAAAAGGAATTTCATTTGATTTATGTGGCTATTCGAATACCATTTTTGCTGGTTTGCAAGATAGATCACAAGAGTACTAGCGGCAAATGTCAAATTCTTGGTCATTCTTTAGTGTTTTGGTCTAGTAGGAAGCAAAATAGTGTAGCTGTATCTACTACCAAGACCAAATATATTGCTGCTGGAAGTTGTATTTCCCAAATTTTGTTGATGAAACAAAACTTGCTTGATTATGGATTGCATTATGATCATGTGCCTATCTATTGTGATAACACTAGTGCTATAAATTTCACAAAGAATCCTATTCAACAATCTAGAACCAAATATATAGAGGTTAGGCATCATTTCTTCAGGGATCATGTGCAAAAGGTGATATTATACTTGAATTTGTTGATACATTGTATCAAGTTGCCGATATTTTCACAAAAACATTGCATGAGGATCAATTTTTGTAAAAGTAAGAGAGAAATTAGGATGCAAAATTGTGGCTAAGTTGCATTTTTCTTTATATATTTGCAATATTTTGAGACAAACGACTTTTGAAAAGACTTTGAATTGCAAAACTTATGATTATAAAGCTTTTTGGGCAAGCTAATCAGCATGTCGGTCGCCTTACCTAGGCCTCAAGTCGACCGACTATTTAAAGCACTTACTAGTTGGGCCGGACACATATGTCGGCTGACCGGCCCAGTCAATCGCCTCAAACAAAAACCCACTGGTTAGGCCAAATGGTCAAGTCGGTCGCCTTATACGGCATGCCGGTCAACCAACTGTGATAGATGGGGAGACTTTAAGTCACGATTTTAGCCCATTTTTCCCTATTTTTTTTACCCCCTTTCCAACCCTAAACCCCAAATTCTCTAAACCTACTCTCTAGAACTCTTATTTTTCTTCAAAATCTCTCAAGAAATCTAACATATTTGCATAACCCACTTCATAAATACCTTCATTACATCATTTTTTCCTTTGAAAATTCTTGCAAAAATGTTGAATCCAAGGGGTAGAGCAAGTACAAGAGAAAGAGGAAAAAGGCAAAGGACTCAATCTCCACCTCTGGATTCTTCAACAAAGAATGATATTCTCACCAAGCCAATTATGTATGGAAAGTATTTGGTGGATGGTGACCTTAAAGGTGTGGATGCTATCAATCTTCTATTCTACCAAGGTTAGGCAATTTTATATAAATGTTGAGTAGATTGAGAATAAGCCTAAATTGCAAATAAAATCTAAGATGAATGGGGTATCTTTTGAGTTGAAAGAATTGTTTAATTTGCCAATTGAGGGTGAAGGTCATTGTAATGCATAAGGTTGGCCTTCGGTGCCATGTCCAGAGATAAAGAAGTAGTGAAATTTATTTAGAGGGTATTGATGATCACCCTTCACCAAAAACAGCCTCTTCTAGAATGGATGTGAATGCCAAAATGAGGATTATTTTGAAAACTTTTAGTGAAGTGATTATTCCTAGGAAAATTCATGATAATAGAATTCCATATATGGATGCATACATGCTATTTCTATTGTTCAACAAAAGACAAATTGCCTTGCCTTTTCTCATATTAAAACATATGCTGCACGTTAGTGGAAGGGATGGCATAAAAGATAAGGATTACAATGCAAATTAATTGGCTTATGGAATGCCTCTTTCCCACATCTTTGAGAAATATCATGTAAGGTTGACTGGAAGGGAGAGTGTTTTTAGTTGGAAGTTCAATATGCCCTACATAAACTCCATGAATATTTACTGGTATAACAAAAATCCCATATTAGAAGCGCAGTTTGAGGAGTTAGACCCCTTCATCACGACTCAAATTCAGTAAAGATCAAAGGATGGTAACACCTTTCTTGATCTAGTATAGGGCCTGATGTACCTCAAGTAGATCAGGTACAAGTTGGTTTAGATGAGATAGATGAAGACAAACCTGCTCCATAGCATGGTATAGAAATTAATGAACCCATTACACAGCATGTATCATGTAAAGGTTAGATTGATGAAGACTTTCAGTAAGAATTGCAAAAATCTATGCATGCATCATTGGAATCATGGCACTGAGCATATTAGGATGGAGGAAATGCAAAGGGGCGCTAGTTCGAGCTCTAGTGCACAAGGAGAGGGTTCTGAAGAGCAAAAGAAGGAGCAACCAGTACTTCCACAGGTATTGACTCAAATGCAGACCTTAAACATTGGAATGGCTCAAATGCACAGAAATTAGGAGGAAACCCAGACCTTCTTGAGCCAAATGAATACAATACTTGGAAAACTCGAGAATGCTCAAGAAGAAATAAAGTCAAACATGGAAAGATATTTCAAGGATCACGAAGCTTGACTCTTGGAGGCATCATTGATTTTAAACTCTGCATATCATGCATTTAGTTTTTAGCATTTTGTACATTTAGATTGTCTAGTTTTAGCACTTTGAACTATTTCACTTTATTTCCAGGTTAACTTGGTGGCTTGTGGCATTTTGGCACATTAGTATTACTTTTTGGAGTTGCTACTCTTATCTATGCTAGTCTATTTCTTTTGGTTTTATATTCTCCTATTATGCTTTATTTGGTTTTGATGATGCCAAAGAGAGAGATGTGTTATGCTTAAATATTGAATGCTTGGATATCATATGTTTAGTGCTTGATATGCTTGCTCACTTATGGTGCTTAGATGAGTTTGTGAGGGGGAGTACTTGTTGAACTCCCTATACTGTGCTTTTTATGTTTATATGAGCTTATGTTGAGAGGGAATCAAATTTTATTTGAACTCCAATCTTAAGGGATAATTTGTCATCATCAAAAAGAGAGAGATTGTTGGCTTAATATTGCTTTTTATGTTGTTTTGATGATGAAAATTATAAATATGTTCAATTGAATGCTAATGCACCTTTCAAGCTTGTCATGTACAAACTCATTAAGATAGGTGTAATCATGACTTGGATATTTATTGCTTGGCATGGGATTGCAAATTGTCAAGAAGAATCACGTCATTTGATGCCAAGAATGAAGAGTTCAAGAGTTGATCATGAGCGAGAAATGGAGACATGAGAAAGGAGATGAGGCGACATAAGGGTATCAGCTACGTGCTCTTTTGTGTTTGTCTGAGAAAACCATATCGCTCAAACTAAAATGCTTTTCATGATCTTTGCATTTGCGTATGCTTTTTCAAACTTGTGTGGGCAACCTTTGAAACATCTCGTTATTGCATAAATCTTTTTGATATTCAAAGGTCTCTGAAAAACTTGTTAAGCTTCAATGATTGTCATATAACCTTCTTTGAAGTGTCTTCTAAGTGGCCATATCTTTTACCTTCAAAAGAAGCCAATGCAACATGTTTTGGGTGAAGAAAAACACTTTCTGCAAAGGCCGGTCATTACGATCAAGCGACCTTAATAAGGGAGTTATCGGGCCAAGTAAAAGCCTAGGGACAGGCCGGTCACCTGGCCAAACAAAATATTAGCATTCAAGCCGATCCACCCACCCCGGTCAACCAACCCCCTGACCGACTTAGCCTGCTGCATTTAATGACTTAGTTATTTTATAATCGGTGCTTTTCCTTTTTAAAACCCATCTTCACCCATCTTGCCCTAACATTTGATTTCAAGCATTGGAGAGTATTTCCTAGGTATACCTACCATTCTTCTATATCTTTATTACTTGGAAATCATTTATTTTGAGCTATAATTGTGACATCTTTGAGCATTCAAGAACCTTACATTTGCTATATTTGCTTACTGAAACTTGTAATCCTAAAACTTTCAATTCTACCAATTCCTTGATTGTAAGCACAGTCTTGAGCTAGGATTAGATTGAGAACATATTAAATAGCAATAGAGAGTATGAGGAAATCCTTGGTGAGGATTCACTAGGGTTCTTTGAAGTAGGCTTCAAAGAGATGTGAAGATTGGTTTGCGCTTCACTAATTGTTGAAGAGGCATCCACACTAGTGAAGGTGTTGAAGTCTTAAAGGGAGAATCCTTATGCGGTGGACATAGGCAAGGCCGAACCACCTAAAAATCGGTTGTTTTCTTCCTCCCTCTCTTTACTTTTAGCTTACTTGCCTATTTTGCTTGCTGAGTGTTTGTTAAATTGCCAAAGTAACTATTCTTGAGTTTGTGTGGATTTTTATTGCAAAAATTGAACATAATCTTAATTGATACCCGCCTCTTAAGACTATTTGCCCCTTAAATTCTATGTTGTATTCAATGTAATTAGGGGCAATCTTCTATATATAGAGAATATATTGTACAACATTAGTCATGAGTGAGAATATAAAAAATTCTCCCACTTTCAAACCGTTGAAGTATAGATGTAAAAGACAGATAAAGGAACAAGCCACTAGAAGGCACCTCAGTGAGCACCAATCTCCCCCTGGCAAAGATCTATCTCTATGAAGGCAACTTATGGATAGGAAGAAAGATGCAGGTCTTAGTTCCCTTCAATTAAATCAATCAATAAGCTTTTTGATTGATTCAGGGTGTCGCCTCCTTCTTAGAATTAGAACCCATTGAGGAGGGCCTCAGCCCGGGAAAGGGAGAATGGTGAGTGATCAATCCAATAATACCACTCACTAGTAAATAGCGCAATACTTCTTCGTGAATCTCCACTATTTGAATATGGAACATCATAACAAAGAATCAGAATGAAACGGTGGGTACTTCTATTGCCTTGTATCAGGTAAAGAGAAGGGAGTGGTAGACTTAGTAGTGCTCGAACCTATAATATCACTGTTGGGATGCAGTCTTTGGACCAAAGCAAAGCTTTGGCCCTCACCCTTGAAGTTGGAGTTTAAGTAAGTGCTCCCTTCCCATTTGCGAACCATTCAAGTATATGTAGCCAACAATTTTCATCATATAAAATATGGAACTAAAATATAATCGTTTAATTTCCAAAATATCATCAAATATATAATAAACATTAAAGAATTAAAAATATAAATATAAACATGATAATATATGACCATGAAAGCTAATTATACGTATATAACAAATTCACACATAATATTAATTATAGTAAAAATACTAATGCTTAATAATATATTACTATATTGCAGATGACATCATAAAGACTTATTAACAATATATATCTATATAAAAGTAAGATAGTCTAAGGACATGCGTTAGTTCTAGAATTTTTCCCTTAAAAAGTTGAAAATTTTTGAAAAAAAGGTTATCAAACTTATCTACATCAAAATCATAGTTATATCAATAAAATTTCAAAAAAAAAAAAAAGTAAAAGTCAAGCAAATAAAAAAATTTCAAAAAAAAAGTCAAATCAAAATAAAAAATATAAAAAGTAATAAAATCATAAGATCCAAAACTAAAAAAATAAAAAATCAAAAATTAAAAATTTTTAAGATCTAAAAAAAATAAATAAAGCAAAAGAGTTCAAAAAATTTCAAACTAACAAATTATATAATAAAAAAATGAGGTATTCATTTTTATAATACAATATATATATATATATATATATGTATATACATGTATGTATGTATGTATGTATGTATGTATGTATATATGTATATGCCTGTATGTATTCATTTTTTTCTTCTTTTTTTTTTTGTTGTAATCAGCTTATTTCTTATTCATTATACTTGTAGTTAGTTAGAGGGTTGAGTGCCTCCTTTCTTTGTTTTTTGAAAAACAAAAAAAAAAAGAGGATAGTTTAGAAGACACATGTCAGATATCTCAATAAAGTTGAAACAAAATTTAAAGGAATTGGTTATCAAACTTCTTTCGAAATTGGTTAGATAAAGGGAAATAGTTACATATATACATATATATGTGTGTATATATATACATATATATATATACATATACACATATACATATACACACACACATATATATATATATATATATATATATAAATGTCAATTCTCTCTCAAATAAAATATGTTCTATTTTATTGTAATTATTTTACCACATGCTTGCAAAATGATAATTTTCAAATCATTACTTAGTGGGATTTTTTTCTTTCTCACTATTTATGGGTAATTTTGTAATGTAATGAGAAATATTATAATAATGATAGGTGGTTAAATTTTTTATGTCTTATGAATAGCCATTATTGTATTATATTTCTTGGTACAAAAAATGTAAAAAATAAAAATAAAGTTTAAAAATTTTTAAAAGTTCAAACTAACACATTAAATAATAAAAATGAAAATTTTTGCTTAATATTTTTATTTTCATTTTTGTAATTTATCTATTACATAAGTAGAATAGTCTAAAGACACATGTGAAATTTGTAATTAAAGTTGAAACAAAAGTTAAAAAAAATGGTTATGAAACTTGATAAAAATTGATTAGATTGTGGAAAAGCGCCAACATTTAATGTATATCTATATGTATGTGTGTGTGTGTGTATATATATATATATGTTTGTGTGTATGTATATATATAAAGATGGATCTGGTCAATGAAAAAGTTCTTTTTTGCATTAATAGTTACTATTAATTCTCTCTCAAATAATATGTATACTATTTTTATTGTCACTATGTTACCATATGCTCACAAATTGATAAAATTCAAGTGGTTACCCAATAGATTTTTTTAATTTCTCACTGCTCATGGTAATTATGTAATATATTAAGACAGATTATAATAACAACAGGTGGCTAAAATTTCTATGTCTTATAGATAGTCATTGTTATAACATATGTATTGGTATCATGATATTACATCAATTTCACGGCAGTCCCCACATAATAATGTAATTGATATTAATCACTCAGGAAAATTCTTTTGTGATATATGAGATGGTTATGTGAAAACTTTAGAAATTCTTTTCTCTCTCTCTCTCTCCCCCTCTTTGTCATTGTGACATCTATATTATATTATATTGAAGAATCCAATTTAATATAATACTGACAAGTGTTATATAAATATAATGACAAGTGTCGCACAAATATAACCTTCTATTATATACTCTTATTTTCAAGTCTCAATCTACGGTTATTCAAATATCAAAACTCCAATAGCACCTCATCCAACCGTCAATATTTATATTCAAATTTATTCAAAATTGCCTTATTTTGTGAGATTTATGTTGATTTACTAATTTATTTTAATATTTACATATTATAACAGAAAATCATGACATACAATATGAATTGATTATATATATCTATGGTAACTTACTAATTTAGTTCATATCAAATCTTGACCTATTTTAATTGATTTCTTTTAATATATAAAAAAAATTAGCGCTATATATGGTAAAATACAATTGATTGCAATGTTTAGTAACATAAAATACTTTTAAAAAAAAAAAACCAATCATATATTTATAACACGTGCATGACACGGGTGTTAGACTAGTAAGTTATATAACAAACCTTTGTATGAAGTAATTTAATATCTTTTTGTTATATGCATCATAATGGAGTAAAGATACGTCATATAAATATATAAAAATTAATATTTACTTTATGTAATATATTTTTGAGACATGACAACCTATTAGGCATTTCTTAAATCTTTTAAATATTTTACTTTTTTTAACAATTCAGTTTAATTTTTTATTTCATTTTTTATTGACGAACGTATTATAACAAGAGAAAAGATTAGGTTAAGTACTAAGTCTGAAATATTTAGAGTGAAAGAAATATAAATACAATAAATTGATATTTTTTCTCAATAAAATTATTGGATTATTTAAATTTTATAATGACAGGACATTTTCCTTTTTCTTGTTCACTTATACACAAGAAAATAATTTAACTAATATTTTAAAACTATTAATAGATTTAAAAACAATTGACAAACATTAAGAAGTTGAAAAACCAACCCATCAACGTCAAGTTCCAAAATACATCATGAACCTCCAAATATTTCTCATGTCCAAGACTTCCATGAAAATTTCATAATCTCATTAGATAATCATTGGAATGGAAAAAAGGAAAATGATTACGCATTCTAACACTACAACATGCAACACCAATTATAAATCCAAAAACATCACTACATAAACAATATCTTAATAATCATAAAATCCAAACACATTAAAAAGAGTCACTTCTTAATTAACTAAAGCTTTTTCAAGATTAAATGGCACAACATCATCCACTTTCTTATTCTAAGTTTCACCGGAGATGTTAGTGACAGATAGATTTGCACACGTTGAAAATGAATTAGATAACGATCTCTTGTAAGGAGTGATACTATTACTTGAACATGCATCCTGCTAATTGTTTGTACAGAATGAAAATCAACAACTAGTAAATTAATAACATCAAGTGTTAATAGCCAAAATAAAGAAAAAAACTATGATTTAAAGAATACATCAAATTATATTTGGCTAAGATATAATATTCGCTGTTGAACCATCGTCATTGTTGTTCGTTTGCGTAGGTTCATCATCATTGTTTGATTGTACAGGTCTATCAATGATCTAATAATAGAAATAGAAACTAAATTTAACTGAAAGTAGACAAGTATAGACAATTGAAATAAAATGATATATTTTAGAAGTAATTTTTACCTGTGAACTTTGTAAAACCCTTTAGATATCATTATAAAATTTTTATCATTGTTTACACCCGAGACTGAGTAATTTGTATTCTTATTATCAATTTTATACTTTGAAAATTTAATATAGAACAAAGGCTTCTTGTTAAGAATTCCAGAAAGTTCTTGTGGAAATGCATTTGGATCACCATCTTTCAAAATAATTTAAAATATGATTTATTAGTCAGCCGTATATAAGGTACTACAAAGAATAATAATATGAATAAAATGAATATAATCTTAATCGCATTACATCAAATAGTAGACTTCTTAGCTAACTTTACAGCAGGTATATCAAATAGCATCATAGACGTACTTCTTGTATGATCAAAGACCAAAAGCTACACCCTAAATTTGAAATACATATGTTTTATTATTAACCTTTTATTTGTGATAAATTATTAGAAAAAAAAAGAAAATACAACAAAAATATATACCTTGGAGCCACATATCATTCAACCATGTTGCATTTATCACATCATAACGTACTAGATTCTTTAGTAACTTTTTCTTGCATTTATTAGTGAATTGTATGTCCATCCCCCTGAGTTTGAATTGTAATCATATTGGCAAGAAGCACAATGACATGTTGGTTTTTTGTGTGTATTTGCATAGTATTTCTAAGTGTTTTGAGCTTATTTGGTAGCATTAGTGTAGTATTTAAAGTATATTTGTGCATAGGCGTTGCTAATTGTATATAGTTGAGTTTCAAGATTAAATGCTACACTAAATGATTTATTTTATGTTGTATGTGAGTTTTGGGATGGGACAAGTGTAATAGAGGAAGAAACAAACTAAACATTGAAGACCGAAAGTGAAAAGATGAAGAAATGAGCCAGAAATGAAGTTTCAAAGTTGAGCTGTCAAGGCATTGGGGCTGCTTGGTAGGTCCACAGTAGGGTTCCTCAGTATGTACCAGCTACCCGGTAGGGTCCCCGGTAGACCTTGAGAGCTCATATTTTTACCAGTCAAGCATTATATTTCTTACCGACTACTTGGTAGGGTCTCTCGGTACTCATGCTGAAGAGTCTATAAATAATCCATTTTAGGTCATTTTTAAGAGAAGAACTTTAGTTTCTTAAACCCTAATAAACCCTAACCCTTTTTCCACTTCACCAACACCCAAAAACCACTAGCCACACCAAACCAAACAAATGTTGAAGCTTGTAACAAGAGATTGAAGGGTTTTGCATTGGATTTGAGCAAGGGTTTGAAGGGGAGCTTCTTATTTCTTTTCTTATTCTTATAGATATACTTTGCAATTGAGTTAGATCTAGGGTTCATTGAAATTGTATATTAGATTAGGGCTTTGAATAAAGATTGTGTGCATCTATGGCTCTTAATGCATGCTTGTTTACATTGATTAATGACATGGTTCAATATGTCTATGTATTGAAAATCAAACATATATCTATGTGTTTGTTAAATGCCTAGGTGAACTTGCATGTGTTCTTTTGTGCTTAAATGCTATCAGTAGTGGTCTTAACTTAACCTTAAACCATGCTAATGGCATGAGCCCTATTTGCAACTAATGTATGTTGATTATCATGCTTAATTGATGACTTAGTGTGGTAGGAGTATACCTTTAGTCGAAAGCGATAAAAAGCTAGTACTAGTTAATGCTCCAGGAGTCTAATCTTTAGCTGAAACAATACTAATAAGTTAGTCTCAAGTAGGATGTTAATCAACACCAAAAACACTTAACTAACTAAGCCAAAAAACCCTAGGTAATAAGAACCATGCTATACTCTAGGGAGATCTACCTAGGGATAGAGCCGCACCAAATCCTAGTGGATAATAAAGTTAGTTAGCTAAGGTCTCCTAGAGAGCAATCAAGCCATAGATAGACCAAACCGTTATCATAGCCTAAGTCTAATTGCAACATAATTACCCTAGGTCCCCTTCGACCTTGTAGAGTCTTCCATTCCTTAGCTTAGTACCTTAAATTCCTCCAGTAGCTTAGGATTAGATTTAGGTTTAACTTTAGAGCTCTCTTTTATCAAAAAGACAAAAAATATACCAATACATGCACGTAGCTAGTTTTAGGCACCCAAGCACATAGAAAACTGAATTAAGGTATAGCCTCCCTATGGAGACGATACCCGCACTCAAATCCACTATACCACGCACAATCCATATGCTTATGGGTTAAAACACACATCACATACAATTTCCTATCTACAATACACATTCAATTAAATATTATTAAAATAATTTAACTTTCAATTAAGCCTCAAATCTTACATAAATACACAAATACTCCAAAATTTCCTTTGTGAGTTGTCTTCTTTCTACCAACATTTTATAATTTGTCGATGTCTTAAAGACATCATCACCTTAAACAAATTGATTTATAGACATACAACTACACCTATGCAACGAGCTTTCTTCCCAACTTTCAAATTAAAATAAAAAATGGGACATAAAAATACTAAGACAATAATAAGATTATGATTAGTTAAGTTTATAATTCAAAGTATGAAACATGTTTCATAAAACATACTGAAAAATTAATTGAATCAATAAAATCGTGATTTTGTATAC
Organism: Cordia subcordata; assembly: GCA_028554755.1. Lineage (NCBI taxonomy): Eukaryota > Viridiplantae > Streptophyta > Magnoliopsida > Boraginales > Cordiaceae > Cordia > Cordia subcordata. The sequence goes on along the minus strand of JAPTOF010000010.1, from coordinate 11,546,584 downwards.
CTTCTCCTAAGCACAATAACTGGTTCAATATTAGGGGTCAACAGAACCTTACAAGTGTAAAGAAAATTTATAATATTCATAGTCCCTAAAAATATTTATAATCAATACATGGGCAGCATATAATATAACGGCAAGTAAAAACATAAGAGTATAGAGGAAATATTATAATAAACCAAATAACATAATAGAAATTATAAAGTGCATGAAAGCAAACCATGATAAGTCTTGATGTTCGCTAATAGAATGGAAATAACAATTGATTCAAATGGAGGATTAGTCAAATGATTTGAAAATTTTTCAGCATATTCACTTAAGGAAGTACATCTCAACCTTGTTTCTCTACATTAATCAAAATTAAAGTACCGATCAAGATGTTTCATTAGTAAATGAAAAGAAATTACCATTGAATACAGAAAAAAAATAAATAAAGGGGTAAATGAATATAACTTGTTGTTCTGCAACTCAAACTCAATCCTTCTTCAATAAACTCCCATTGTGGGTTAATTCTACAACATATCCAACAGGTATTAATTCACCAACTATATCTATGTGCAAAACAATAAACCAACTCAGACAACAAAGGACCATACTAATTTATAGATTATTAGGTTTCTAATCAAGTACAACACAAAAATATTTAAAACACATTTAATACATACCTATACTATAGGATTCATCAACAACATGCACTAAAATAGTTTCAAAAGAAACAAAATTGCAGTAATGATGAGGTAAGAAGCTAGCAATAATTTCCTTAACAGAAGTGCTAGAATTATAATGCAAAGACCAGGCCTTGTTTTCTTAAAAGTACCCCATGTTAAGCACAATAAATAAATAAACCAATATTCTCTCAAAAGAAAAACTTAAACTTTTAGTTGAGATGGTAACTCTAATATGATATTAGAGTCCACAGGCCAGACGGTCTCAGTTCAAATTCACTGCCATCCAAAAATATTAAAATTGTCCACGTTCAAAGCTCTAAATAAACTACGCTTGCACATGAGTAGTCATGTTAAGCACAATAAATAAATAAACCAATATCTTTTTTGGAAAAAAACTTAAGCTTTTAGAGGAGGTGGTAACTCAAGACTCCTATTATGACCAAGCTCAAAATTTTGGATAATATAACAATGACCTTCTCGAGTCAGTCTTCTAAACTTTTCAACTAGAAACTTCCAAGTTGATGCTTGAATAGGGTTACCCTATTATGCAAATGACATCATTTTCATAATTGTTCTCCACAAGCCATAGGCGAACAACCCTGACTATGACATACCATATTTCATTTGGCAATTCCAGTTGAGAAAGGTAGTGAATAGGAGAAGAAATCTATAGTAATCATGATTTATAGAAGCAAGTAAATTAATTAATAATGTAATGCGAACATAAGTACATACAACAAATGTTAGGTTAATGTGAAATAAATAATACATTACATGTTAATGATATATAGCTTTATCAGCTGGTGGGGGGAGAAGGGCTTAATGCATACTATGAATATCGTATACTAATGATAAGATACAAAGCCAATATATATACATGATGAAGCAAACTCATAACAAATATCATAATAATATATAAAAAATAAAATAAATAAAAATAAAAATAAAAATAACATTACAGGTTTCAATATCCAAAATACATATACCAAATCTTAATCATACGTCAAACAAGAAATATATTATCCATAAAATCTACACAAATAAGTAAATGAATTAAAACATACTAATATATATCGCCTTCTTAGTCAATTAACGAAAGAAGCATATCCAAATAGCGATTTTATAGCCTTTTCAATCTGCATGGTGAGGGGGGAAAGGGGTTGAATGCATGCCAAATATCATATACTAATGATAAAGATACGAAGTTAGTGTGTGTGTGTGTGTATTTATATATATATATATATATATATATGTATATGAACCAAATTCATGCTAAATATCAAAAGGCAATAAAGAATTAAATTAATTAAATGAAAATAAAAAAATATTACTGTTCTAAAGTCCAAAGTATGTGTACCAAATGCTGATCATTGATTTCAAGGAACCATATTGTCCATAAAATATATACAAATATGTAAATGAATTAAACATGACAAAATGCATTTCAAATGGCAGTTTTACAGCCTTTTCAGTCAGCAAGGGGAAGGGTGCTTGAATGCATACTGAAATATCATTTACTAATGATAGGTAAATAAATTAAATATATTAATTAACGAGAAAATGCATACCCAATTAGAAGTTTCGTAGCCTCTTAAGTCCATAAGGGGAAGGAGTTAAATGCATACTAAACTATCATATATTGATGGTAAGCTACAAAGATAGTGTATAGACATGAACCAAACTCATAGTAACTAACATTAAAGGTTTAAAAGTCTAGAACATATATACTGATCACAGGTTTCAAACAAACATATTATCCATTAAATTTAACACATGAATACATTAAGCAATGACCATAGAGAATACAATACACTATTTATGTCATTAACAAAACATGGTTGAACAAAAGAGTGCTTAAGTCCACACAACAAATGTACTTTGCACTTATTTAAAGGCATGGTCCTATCCAACACATTTTACATGCCTCCCATACATATGCACAAGGAAACATACATGCCAACAAATGAAACACGTAAACAAGTGTAAAGGTGCTTGTTTCATGGACATTGTCTTGTGCTTTCAAAGAGGAATTGGGATAGCTTTTAGATTGTATTTCTTTTGTAGCACAAGGCCGACCTTTTCCTCCATGTTTAATTCTTCTGGTTTAATGCCACCATCAAGCTTCCAATCAAAGGCATTGAGTAACGTCCCTAGCATAGTTGGAAGAATCCTTCTTGCTAATGGCATGCCAGGGCAAATTCTTCTTCCTGAACCAAATGGGATCAATTCAAAGTCAAGGCCACGGACATCTAGATCTGAATTCCAAAATCTCTGGCTTAAAGACTAGTGGATTCTCCCAATAGCTTGGATCACGCCCAATTGCCCATGCATTTACAAGCACTTTTGTTCCTTTTGGAATGGAATACCCACATAATTCAACATCTTGATATACCATTCTTGGAATCAAGGTTTGTACTGGTGGATGTAATCTCAAAGTTTCTTTGACAATGCACTGTAAGTACGGTAATCGGTCAACATCAGGTTCTTCTATTGGTTTGCCTTTCCCAATGACTTGTGCGAGCTCTTCTTTGGCCTTTTTTAGTACCTCTGGACTTTTAAGTACCTCTGCCATTCCCCATTCTAAGGTACTCGAAGTTGTATCTGACCCTGCTATAAATAAGTCCTAGAACAACAATAATAATTAATAAGACAATTGTAATAACCTATTTAGAACTAAAGAAAATCAGAGGGTTTCAAGCTCAATTGCAATAAACTTTAAGTGATAGTTTGAATGACAAAAAAAGAATAACAAGCAAGGCGTGTCTTTGGCGAAAAATATACAATTGTAAACAATTCTTTGAACTGAAGAGTTGTATATATAAACGAGAGGGATGATACAATAAAAATGAAATAACATATTTACTTATTAATAAACTTGAGCACTTGCAGTGTTCAAGGAGAACTTTAAATCCGAGTGCAAATCATTACCAATTGCTTTTCCAAGAATTTAGAGAAAAATTGAAGATTAAAGACCATTTTTGGAATGACTCCGTTTTTAATTTTTTCTCCAATTGATTCCCAAAAAAAATAGACAAGAATTAATATTGCAGACTAGTCTAGAATCATTATATATATATTATTGTTCCTTGCTCCAAAAGTATACTCCAATTGGAAGCCTCTAAGTTTTTTAGAGTTAACAAATCAATAGATAGTTTTATGTTGGCGTCTTGAAAAACATTTAATAGTGATAATGGATAATATAAGTGAAAATTGATATATATTCACGTGAAAATCAAGTGGAGAGGACTCTGTTGAATCAAACTACAATTGAACTAAAATAATACCACAATTTATGGAGTCATCTTATTATATGAGACCAAGATATCAAAAGAGAAAATCAAACAAAGTATAGTAATAAAAAGAAAATTGTAAATCATAGATAATCTACTAATACAGAGGAATAAAAAGAAGATCACTAACCAAAAACATGCGCTCCATGTGGACCCGATCATAATCCTTTGGATTTTCTTCAATAAAATTGAGAAGAAGATCAAGAGCATCATTATATGCTGGGCCTCGTAATTTCCTTTGTTCCATACGTTCATCGATCTGACTCAAAAAAATTTCAAATACCTTACTGAAATGATTGGTCAAGCGGCGCGTTATTCCTTGAATATCAAATTTTAAGAACTTGTAAAAGTCGGCCAAATTAGGTGCACCAGCCTCCACGGACACGTTCCACATCACGTCTCTCATTTGTTGGACAGAATCTGAATTTGGGTCCATGACATTCTTGGAGAAAATGGTGTCTGTCAAAAGGTTTAGTGTGGTCATAAAAGCTGCTAACCCTATATTAACTGTCTCACCTTTTCACAATACCTTTGACAGTATTCAATCAACTCCTGCATCTTTCTAGACCTAATTCTCAGGGCAGCATCTAGCCTGGTGCCAGAAAATATAGTAGAGTTCATGGCTTTACGGATGCTTCTAAAGCGTGACTCCACAGGCAACAAAACAACAGAGTACTTGTATTGATTGTGGGCATGGAGAGCCTGAGGGATCCATTTACTGGAGAACTCTGTATCTTGTTTCTGTAGCACTTGTCTAGCTACAGCTGGTGAACTTATGACAAGTGTATTGAGTTGGCCGAGTTTCACAAGCATGATAGGGCCATAAGTTTTGGCTAGCTCGGCTAGGGACTGGTGGAAGTGTGAGCCAAGCAAGTGAAGGTGGCCAATGATGGGTAGTGCACGAGGTCCTGGGGGAAGCTTTTTGTTTTTTCTTGAGAGTGTCTTGAGGCCATGGTATAAGGTTGATGCAAGCAATACTACAAGCACAATTGCTATGTAATCCATGGCCTCACTCTTGATACTCTCACTATTACCGATATCAGAATGAGGAATTTGAGCTGAGAAGTGAGGAGGACTCTCTTCCATCACACGCACTTATATAACTATTATTCAGCTGCCAAGTTTGACAGTAAGATTTAATAAAAACTGATTCAGATGAATCTCAGGATTAAATAACTGCTGACAAAGTTCTTGAGCTGCCAAGTTTGTCTTGGTCGGTTTTCGTCAACTTATACAGGCAAGAGTATCAAAGTCGAAAAAAAAGTTATAAATTCGAGAACGACGAAAAGGGATTTGTTTACAGTATAATATTATGATATTTCAAACAAAGTTTAACAATTGTAAATTACTGATGAGTTATAGTAATAAAAATATGTGAATAGTTCATAATCGTTAAATTTTAGTCATTAAGTGAGTGTTCGCGAAAATATATTTTATTTACATGCTTGCTCTCCATGGTCATCTGTGGTTGCTATTCCTTTGAAAAAAGAATACAGGTTTTAGATGTTCGAACTCGCCAGAAGAGACGGACGAAATGCAGAAGAAATTCTATTTTGTAACAGCAGATATATCATGACATCTCATGCAACGTCATGCAAGAATATAATATCACGGAATATTCCTACGGGTCTAAATTTTAGTAATTGTGTCAACTCTGACAAGTGACAATAACTTAGTTTAATTACAAATCGTTATTGAGGTTTCACGCTGCCAAGTTTGAACATACTTTATATTATTATTATTTTTTGAAAAAAGTCATCTAGTTTCATAATTTATACTAGGTGCTCGGACTCAATATACATCCTTGGTGATTTTAATGGTCAAGGGTTGACTTTGTAAAATGTCTGTAATGCCCCTAGGTGTGCCATTGCTCGTGCATAATTGGAGGGATCATATTTAGAATTTAATTGATTAAAAGCAATAAAGTTAAAACAACTAAAGTAATTGAAATTATTTAAGCAATTGGTTCAACCATTTGAAGTATATATGCAACTCAATAAGATTAAGATTGCCAAAAAGATACAAATTAAACCTGTACTGATTAAAACATGCAGGTACTAGGCAAAATTAAGAACAGAGTTGAAATATGTGATTGGATACAAATAGAGTTAATGCGCAAACTAGTAAAAATAAAATGAAAATAGTTTGAAATATATAGTTTAATAAAATTAAAATAGAAAAAACAGAAACAGTACTAGTTTGCGCACACATGCATGTACACGCATGTATATCCTAAATCTTGGCCCAAAAATTTCCTAGTCACTTGTAACTTCTGTAATATTGTAAAGAAATTATTCCCTCTTGGACGCAAGTCTAAGGGCCGAACCACGTAAACTGCGGTAAACTATGTTTTATTTTAATGTTTTAAAAATATGCAAGGGGCTACCATAAAACTTACTATTTATGTGGTAGCCGTGCGATACATGGGGTTCGATAGTATTGTCATATGATCAAATTAAATAGGCAATTATTATATTGATTATATAATATATTCAAATAAATGTACAATGTCAATGCAAAATTTTATTTTTAGAAGTATAATAGCAACTATCTCTCAGTAGAATTTTAGGTTACTAATACTAAGTAGAGTTTGAGCAAATATAATAATAATTTTCAATTCAAATTCAAAAATCTCTTTTTTTATGCATGTGGGGTTTGATAATATATTAGTATTAAAAAATTTTATTGCTATGACAATTGACATGTAGGAAAAATTAAGAGGTGTGACAAATAAATGGCATAATTGTGATAGTATCCAGCAAAAACCATAAAAAGGTTGGAAGTTTGAATTTCAGCCATTAAGGCTTCATTTGATTCCTTAAAATTTACTGACAATAACTAAATGCATTCAAACCTATAAATATACCGTCAAAATATGTAAAAGAACTAACTACAAATACTTTCATTCATGTATATTTTACATTAAAATGTCATTATATATCTTACATGCACGTGATTTCATCAAAGCATGGCTTAATAGCATAATTCATTCAAAAACATACACGTAGGAGGTGTTTGGTTCAAGAAATGAAAAATCATTCCTGAGAGTCATATTCCCAGTAATCAAATTCCTGGGAATATGATTCTCGGGAATGATTTGAAAACTATTTGGTATGTCAAAACTATTTCTAAGAATATTTAGGAGTATTTTTAGGAATGTTGATGTATTACATTTGATTTAAATCTAGGATTTCTCGAAATCTTGTGCTATTTTTAAAAAATATCCCTAATTCAAAAAGATATTATAAGAAAAATATAAAATTAATTTATTTCCTTATTTTTAATTTTTATTTTTAATTAATTATTAATTAACTAATTTCATTGCTATTAATTCTTAATTTATTATTTTCAATACATTCATTCATTCATCATTTTTAGTTAATTGTTAAATAATTTAATTTTTAATTTTATTAAATTTTAAATTAATTCATTTATTAATTTATTATTTTAAATTATTATAACATTTTAATTAATTAATTAATTTTTCATTTATTAATTAAATTAATTCATTTTATCATCATTTCTAATTTTTATATTTTAATAAATTTTAATTATTTTAACTTAATTTTTTAGATTTATTATTTTATTATTAATTTTCATTATTTTTCTGATTTTTAAATTATATATTTTCTATTTTAATTTTAATTTTAATCAATTTTTATGTTTATTTATTTATTTATCATAAATAATTATTTACATTAAATATTTTATCATTAATTAATTTATAATTATTTTTATTTGTATTATTTATATTATTCTAACATAATTAAATTTTTTAGTTTATTATTATTTTATTATTGTCAATTTTTATCATTCATGAGAGCATCTTAAATCTGGCTTTTGGTCTTTTAATTTTGCTCTACACATCCCCACAATTCTGGAGTATAAGATTCCCACCTCGTGACATGGGAATGAAAATTAGCTAATTCATGTGAATATTGGATGATGTTTCCATTTTGTGAATCAAACATGGGAATCCAATATTGCTAATCTAACATTCCCAAAAATTCTATAAAATTTCATGAACCAAATGTCCCCCTACACTCATTATAATCAGATTCTCAAACAGCTTTAAAAGTTAGAGCTAATTACAAAAAATTTTAAAAGACCGTAGGGAAAAAGGAGAACTTGCTTATCCAATAATACCATCTCCATCTTGTTTGCTTCTTCTCCCTTCAAATTACTTGGAACACACCATGGTCGTATAACATGGACACAAATCTTCCAATTTTTGCAGTTGAAATTTATCTCCTTTATGAAATCAATATTGTTTTTATTATTAGTACTTGCAATTGAAGCCATAATCACTATATGTCATTGTTCTAGAGTTTTTGCTTAAAAATATTGTGTGTACTGCTTGCATATATATTCATCAGACGATTATGTATAATTTTCAAACGTTCATAGCCATTTATCTAATTTAAGAATAATTTGAATTTCAAAATTTTCTTATATTATCATAATTAGACCCTTATTTTCGGGTTTTTAAATCTATGAAGATAAGATATATTTTTTTATTTGCTGTTTGACTCAAGATTATAGGAAGAGGAGATATCTCACTATCCTATAATCAAAATTTTCAATTTTTATAACATACACTTCGATTCCCCTAAATTTTAGTCGGACAAGATTAGTATTGGAGCATCCAGTAAATTTTTAAACACTTAATGATAATTATAATGTTGTACTAAGACCATAACTCCTTGATTTTAATTGTGTAGAGTTTGGTTAATTTAAAATTTGTAGAGTTCTAGTAAAAACAAAATGCTAGATTAAAATAAAGATTAGTGGGCCAAATATTTTTTTTAAAATATATAAAAATTTGTATTAATATATTAAATATATATGTTTAGAATTTTCTCCCGATGACACATGGGTCTCCAGGGTTCTCTTAGAGTTCAGTTAATTTAAAATTTATATGGTTCTAATAAAAACATAATATAGATAAAGTAGATTAGTGGGGCAAGGAATTTTTAAAAAAATATATAAAAATTCATATTGATATATTAAATAAATATGTTCAGAATTTTCTCCTAATGACACACGGGCCTCAAGGGTTCTCCTTTAGTAATAGTAATGATTCGATCGAGTCCACTCTCGAACTTAAAAATCACTATTTGGTCGAGTCTGCTTCCGATTCTAACTAACTATTCGGCCGAGTCCGCTTCCAATTCTAACTAACTATTGGTAGATTCCAGTCCTAAATCTAACCTACTCCCAAAATTTTAGCTCACTATTTGATTATATTGAGTTTCCTCTCGAACCTAAAGTAATTATTTGATTGAGTCCACTCTCAAATTTAAAGTGATTATTCGATTGAGTATTTTCTTGGACTTAATTATTGGATTGAGTTTTCTGTTGAACTTAAAGTGATTATTCAGTTGACTTCCTTCTTTCTTGTGGTCCTTCGTGAGGCCTTTGAGGGAGTGCTGGGTAGACTTCACTTTGTGCTCAAGATCAATCTTCTCAGCTCAAAGCCAGTGGATCAATCTTCTCAGCTCAAAGCCAGTGGATCGATCTTCTCGCCTCCTCCTTTATGTAGATCCCAAACTATTCATCCGACTTTCAATAGGCCTGCAAGAAAGAGTAGCTGATAGCTATTTGAGTATCAAATAATGGTTTGAGTAGTAGATATATATATATATATATATATATATATATATATATTGTATTTTAGTTGTTAACGGATAATTGTTTAGTAAGCTGATTGCATAATATGTGTTCGATAAAATTAACTGTTAGATTAGCTGATAAATGCAAAATGACATAGAAAGACATTAGTATTAAGTTATTATTTTTATGATAAATATAATTATTATCACTATTATTGAAATAAGATAATTTATTTTATAATTAGAAGTATGTTTCTTATGATAATATTTTATTATTAAAGTATAATAAAATTACTTTTGATAAGTTAATTTATTAATATTATAAAAATATTTATTATTATAGGAATATTTTTTAATTGATCAAAAATTTATTTTGTCAAGAAAAATAACAAATGGACGAATAAGACTTACACTTTTTAGTATATTTTAACATAGATAGAAATTAAAATTAATTATTATGTTATTTTAGATTTATATTTGTGAAAGGAAATGTGAAAATATAAAGAGAGATTGCATAGGAGGTAGAATTGCCAAAATAATTGAAGAGAGGGTAGAATTGCCAAAATGAAAAATAAAACAATAATTGCTACCTGAAACGTTAAAAATATTAATGTTGCAGAAACCTTACTTGACACAGTATTTTATCCAAAAACACTACCAAAAATACTACTTTACTGAACAAAAAAAAATTGGAGTAGTTAGTGATTTGACTAAGTCAAAACACTAAACACTAGTTGAAATACTACAACCGAACCCGGCCTTAGATGATCAAACGGATGAATCGGAGGAAGTACATAGACTCTGCTATTGCATTTGCATGTCCCTACTAATTAGAATTCAATACCCAACGTATGTGGGTAATAGATCAGCACACGATGAGACCCATCCACATTGCACATCCAAGCACTACACTAACTTCGTCAATTCATCCATACATCCTCAAGATCGAGAGCATTGATCATTCAGAAGTAGTGAGTATTTTATCCTCTATATATGACGGTACGGTTCCTAAAAGAAATACTTATGTTGTCCTATCCAATGGTAACACACACACACATAAGTAGTAAAGTTTGGAAAGACCCTCTAATAATCTAGGTACATCACTCACAAAGGAGACTCATCTACTATGGTCTTATTCTCGTAGAACGCCTAATACTACCATCCGTCTATAGACTTACTTATGATATATCTAGAACTAGACTAGGACTTATTGTACTTCAGTCTCATCGACACCTAAATCATTGGTTTTTATCATTGAACCTTTATACAAAGTATCACACAAACACACCAAAGATAACGTATATAAAATATGCTCATAAATATATACAACGATCAGTATTTAATTCAATATCAATGAACAAGTCATTTTTAAGGTATATGATCCCAAATATATTTACTCAAGCCACTCTACTTTGTGAACAAAAATGACTTAAGAAATTCGGTAGATCTCTCAAAAGTAGTAGTTGAATTTTTCCATTTAGACAACATAAAGAAAAATTAGGAGTCATAAATTTCCTAACCTTTCGGACCTTCTATCGTACCACATTGGAGCATCATAATACTTATATTAATGTACATGATCATTAATGTCATCGTAAGCTAAATTAAAAAAAAAAAAGATGCTTAAATATTAAATATATTTGAAATAAAATATAATTAAAAAACACAATATAATGCAATAAAGGAAGCATATATAGTAAATCTGTCGTTTTATAAATATAATCATATATGAATAACACATAGTTAAATAATAATGACTTAAAATTTACAAAATATCACATGAACATAATTAATAATATTAAATAAAAAATTAAAGTGAAATTAGACAAGCATTAGTGGCAACTGATATCAATTAAAAAATATTTTAATAACCAAAAATTCATAATATAACTCAAAAACAAAGAATTGAATATACATGGCTTACGTTCCTTTGTACTGAATTCATTCTCCGTTTGTTTCCTAAGTTAATGTGTTCCAAAAAAATATATTTTTTGAAAAATTTTGTCAACATGAATTTAGACATAAAATGTACCTTCATTGTTAATATTAGATGAAGGTTGATTCTCATAGTTATTCTCATGATGCTGCCATGAATTTCATTTGAGATTTCGCCTAATCAACTTATGACACAATATTATAAAATATTTATTGTGATCTTGGATAGATTTCTTCTCGTGAATTGACATGTATATAAAAAAAATTATTTCAGATTTTTTAGCACGTGTTATTAATCAAGAAAATACAATTATAATATCTGACTCTGAAATGGGACAGCTGTTAATACCATCTTGGGCGGGACACTCAAAATATTCTTGATCAAATGCTTAGCCGGTCACATTGGTGAGTTAGAAAACTTACCTGAATCTGTTATAACTTGCACATTACTTGAATTTCCATTTAGATTTACGATAGAACCCTTCATTTTATGAAGCCTTAGTTGAGAACAAGGCACTCCTTAATATTGTTAGAACAGTTCAAAAACTCATTAGAAGGACGACCAAAATAATTTGATATATTAGCAAGAGGTTGCCTTATAAAATTAACAAGCCAACCATATTATAACAAAATCAAATGCATGCATGCAATGCAAGGAAACATAAATAAGGTAGTATTTACTACCCTTACAAAATAAGATAAATATAAATAAGATAATATTATTACCCTTACAAAACAGAACAAAACCTAACAAATCTAAAATTAAAAGTGGAAATTTGGGACCTGCCATACCATGGAACCTCATTAACCATCCTGACTTCATGCAAACCTGACGCCACCGCACCAATGCCCACCCTATAATCCGCAGCTTTATTTACCTCCCGAACAATTTGCGGGACTTGGGCTCCCAGTTGACGTTAATGTTCGCGCTCTATTCACGATTCTACCCGTCCAGAGGGAATTAAGTTCGACACAAATGCCGTGCATACCTCACGCAAAAGCATAATGATAACCCTCTCACCAAGGCACATAACTCAGCCATAACGATCGACTGCTTGCCAAAGTACTCATAAAACCCAAATATGAAATTTCCTTGCTCATCTCACACCAAACCCTCTCCACCTGCATTATTACTGTTACCTTTAACACTGCCATCAACATTCATTTTAAGAGAACCTTCCTTTGGCATCCTCCACAGGACCATAGAACACGGATTGATTAAACCGACCAAACCAACGAAAAAATTAGGATTGATTTGGTTATTTTACATAGTTAAAAACCAAATGGTTGATTTCAACTGAAAGCCAACTAGCTTGGTTTGGTTTGAAATAGATATCCAAACCAAATCAAATGAAACCGAACTATTTTTATACCTAATTTTATGTATATATTCATCCTAACACTACAAGAATTGGAGCCAGTAGTTACGCTTTTTTATTACACTTGGGAGATGTGTAAAGAAATAAGTGACGCTTGGAAGCGTAATAAATATTTAGTTACGCTTCCAAGCATAACAACACATTTTTGGAAAAAAAATAATTTATAGTTTGTTACGCTTCTAAATGTAATCAAATATTAGTTACACTTGTAAGCGTGAGTAAAATATTAATTAGGCTTGTAAGCGTAATGAAACTTAATTACGCTTTCAAATGTAATAAAATATTGGTTACGCTTCCAAGCATAATAAAATATTAGTTACGTTTCCAAGCATAATAAATATTATTTACGCTTCTAAGAATAATAAAATATTAATGATGCTTCTAAATGTAAATAATTTTAGTTACGCATAAAATATTACGCTTGTAAGTGTAATAGAAAATAATTTATAGTAGCCACACTTACAAACGTAATAAAAACATTACTTATAGTTAAAAGTTATTTTTTCATTCTGATGCCCAAATATAGTCCCTCATTTTAAAATATAATTTTTATTTAGCAACTCCAAAATTGTTTTGGTTTGGGTTGGTTTCAATTTTTACAAAAATTTCTTTTTAAAGTTTATTAAAAATTTGACAAAAGCAAAGAAAAAAATTTTCAAGAAAAAAGTAACCAATAAATCAAACTTGATTTATTGTCTCTCTCTCTCTCTCTCTCTCTCTCTCTCTCTACATACACACACACACACACACATATATATATATATATATATGTATGTATGTATGTATGTATGTATATTTATCCATATTAAAAGTTTAACTAATATATACATAAAATTAAGATAATTAAATATAAGTTGTACGAGGTTAACTAATTAATTTATACACATAAAACTAACTAGGAGAATATATATTGTTTGGTTTGTGAATATATTTTAAACCAAATGCCTAACCAATGGGTTTCGTTATTCGAAATTAACCAGTTATAGTTTATAACTATTTTCTATTAGTTTGGTCAATTTAACCAACCCATGCATGCTCATCGTTAGGCAATGGAACAAATAAATTAGGGTACATGGGATCGGCCAATTAATTTAATTAAAATCCGCTTAAACTCATTCGATTAAGAATCCGAAAAAAGAATGTAATAATGCCTAAAAATAAAGTTTAGAGTACCACAGGTACCTATTACGAAAACCCGATTTGTGTCCCAAAAATTAATCTTGAACTAGAATGTATCAATTCCTATAAATCATGTTTAGGGTATATCGGGTACCACTTGCAAAACTTGACTTCCAGCTCAAATTATAATATACTATAACAAGTACAAAGGATGATTAGTGGTGATAGTGAACCTCTAAGCTAATTTCATTTATGAGAATTTTAAATCATAATGCGTCATCAGTATACTCAAAATAATATCTTGGTAAATATTAAACAACTTTTACATATATATCAAAATAAATTACTAACTAGAATCAATTAATTGATATCCTAATACTATATATTACGTATTTATTAATAATACTATATATTACATATTTATTGATAAACATGCTTGTAGTTATCTATTAACAAGTCACAAAAATAATTAAAAATTCATACATATAACTTCATTAGTTTCTTTAATCTCGTATTCTTGTGCTAATTAAACATATATTGAAATAGATGATGATCAAGTTAACTTTCATAACTTACTTTATTAATTTTTACCACAATACTATCTTTCCTAATTGTATTGATAGTAAAAAAATTTGTCCACTTAAAAAAATCCTATAAAATAATATCAATAATTATAAATTATAATTTAAAATTCAGGTGACTTAAATATGATTATAGATTTTTAATAATTTACAAAGAAATTAATAAGGAAATTATAATAACTATATACAACTTATCATAATATACATAAGTGTAACGACAAAAAAAAAATCTTAAAATTTTTTATTTAGTTTTGGCGCCTAATTGTAGCACTCAATTTGTATAAAAAATATTTTTAATTATTTTTTTTAGTTCAGCCCAAAACCCAATTAAGAAATACACGATCAATCAAGCCTTTATCACAAACCTTCCTGCATCTTTCTCATATCACACACCCCAAACAAGATTTGATGCCCCACTCAAGTGCAGAAGAGGAGCACAAGAGTTCTCTCATTTATTTGCCATTACTAAAGGAATGTGCTTGATTATGAGTTTTCTTTTCATTGGCATCCACTGCTTAATTTGTAGTTGAATATTGATGAGTGATGTGTATTTAATATATGTTGCATATAGGTTGTTATAGATGGGATGAGTACGCGTATTGAATATTGATGAGTGCACGTATTTGATATTTAGTTCTCTATATGGGTTCTGCAATAGAATTTTGAGGTTGTTGAGCCAAGTATTTCAAAAGTTTTAAAGATATGATTTTGTTATAGATGTGATTTTCTTTTCCCTTTCTCTCTCAAACATAGTCAGACTTGTTATACTAGGTGAAGAGGGGTAAATTTGATGGAATAATCTTCGTACCAGGAATTATGCATTAGCCCGATGGAACACCAGTAAAATCAGATTGAGTTATAAAAGAAGGAGGTTTGTTGAACCAGGAAGGGCAAAATGAAGAAACGAACATCTTGTCAAGCTATGCATCCTTAGTGAAGCTGAATGAATAACTAAAACTGAAACAAGTATATGTACTAAATTGCACTAAGATCCATCAGAAAAAAGGATTAGTTCTATAGTTCCTGAAAATTCAGGCAAACTCGAAGCCAAATATTACTTACAGACTTCCATACGTAGAACAATAGGAATTGAGACAACTCATAACGCTATTTGTGTGATTTATGTGGTATTCTAACAAGTTTTTAGTCCTTGTAAATGCCAAGCTAGAGACCAATCATTTTCAACTTGTGTATTTGAGGTTTGTTATTCAACCTGTAATTGCAAACTAGATTTCTAACTCTTTCAAAATAAAAGATTGACTATCTCTTTTGAGACATAAATTTTCTCCCTACTTTTCTTAAACACAGAACAACCTTGTCATTCTCATGCAAAAAAAGTGAAACGTCTACATGTTTAGCATCACAATCATTTGCAAACACTTGATTCTGTTTAACTTATCAGTACCAATTAAACAATACATCAGGATAGAAAAAATCTTTGGAAGGGGACAGGACATATTAGTAAGAAATTACTTTTATAAGTAAACTGCATCAGTAGCTAGATAGAAATAAATTACTTTCAAGAGTTGTAAAAGAAGGAAGGGGACCAGGGAAAGAGAACCAGAAACCTTAACGCTATTAGTCGGTATAATTGCTCTCATTCATCGGGAAATTTTTTATAACCCTAGTTTTTTAAAATTCTTCCAAAATTAACCTAATTTTCAAGGGGTTTGCAAAGATAGACTTTGAAAGATCGAAATCATAAATCATAAATATAACTATGAGCACCTTGATTGAGAAACTGTAAGCAAATCACAACCATCAAGAGATACTTGTTATGTGTGTTCCTGCTTTTTGTCATTATAAATGGTCATAAAGTCTCGTAAATGAAATACTTGTTTTGTCATTTTCTTTTGATGCTTTCTTGTTACCAATGGACAAAACTTGGATAAAAAAGCCAATTACAAGTGAAGCTTATGAGAAAGGAGTTACATCTTTTTATAAATTTTGCTAGTAGAATAGAGGTGTGAGGAGAAATTCCTTGTCCATGCATGAAATGTTGTAATAGAAAAAGGTGGGCATCTGATAAAGTTCATTATCACATCCTTAAAAATGGTTTTTTACCAGGTTATACCACGTGGATGTTCCATGGGGAATGATTGTCATCATCCCAATGTGACACACCTAACATAAGTATCTTACTATATGTTACACTTGTCATCATCCAAATGTGACACACCAAACAAAAGTATCTTACTAACGTGGACATTCCATGGGGAACGATTGTCATCATCCAAGTTTGAAATTAAATTGAATTTTTTTTCTCAGTTAGTTGTTCAAATAAGTATCTTACTATATGTTACACTTGTAGAATCTTTCACTGAAAGGGAAAAAAGCATGTGCAGAGAAGAGATATGCACTCAAATGGTTGTAAGAGTTTTGCACAAGTTCATTATGAATATGCGAGTTTTTTTCTTATTTTTCATTGAATATATTTGAATTTCAATTTATTGATCATCTGAAATCGTTTCTCAATTCACAATAGGAAAGAAGAATAAACGGAAGGTTGGACAAGTTGAGCTATTTCAATTAACTCATAAGAAAGAAGATGGCACTTATGCAGGAGAATTATCACAAGAGTTCATGGTATTCATTTATTAAATCATTTTAATTAATTGTATATTCACATTTAAGTTGATTATTCTATCCTAACAAGTATTATGTAATGTAGAATTCTGCTGAGACAAAGATAAAGGAGTATATGGCAAGTGGAAAATATGCTACTCGATATGATGCAAAGAACAAGGTTTGGAATGAGTATATGGGTAATGACAAGCCAGGGCATGCACGTGGATATGGTACAAGAGCTACAAAATCAAAAGTCAAAGGCATTGAAGTTGAATTAATGAGAAAGACAAATAAATGGTTAAGAAGTGATAATTCTAGTATCGAAGTGCAAAAGCTTGAAAACATGCTTGGTGAATCCCATAAGTTGATAAAGCGTCCACAACAAATGAAGAGAAACAAGAGCAAACTATGTCTCATTTGATGTCCAAAGTTCAACTGTACAGGACTGCTTTTAGAGCTTTTTGTGGGAACCATGTGTTTCTAGGTTTTTGAACTTGTGCTTAGACTGGTGGAGTGGCTATTGCACATATTTGTTTCAAAACCTTATTTGTAATTTAAATATCATATTTGTTGCTTTTGAGGTGTTTAATATAAATTTTTTCTATTTGTCATTAATTCTTTTAGGTTCAAAATAATACAAGTGATAATGTTGAACATAACTCAACACCAAATGGAAGTCTGCTCGTGATTGAGAGAAAAAGTATAGTCGTTAGTTAAAGATGAGTCAGTTTATTATTATTATTTTTTTCCATGGAGGAACAACTATCGCTTTTTTGCTTAGGACAATACCAATTTGAAAATTATATCTATGTATTAGAACCACTTTGAAATATGTTAAGTCTTTTGCTACATTTGAAAGAAATTAGATGTACATGCATCATTCTATATTCATTTGAATGCAATATTAGAGTAATTTTATATTAAAATTTGTATACATGTGTGTATATATAGAATTTCAATTAAATAAATATTAATATTAAATTAATATTAAAAAATTTAATTACACTTCCAAGTGTAATTATCATAAAATTTGAAATGTGCAATTAATTACGCTTGCAAGCGTAACAATATTTGGTTACGCTTCTAAAGGTAACAAAATTTGGTTACGCTTGCAAGTGTAACTTAATTTGGCTACACTTTCAAGAGTAATAAAATATTAGTTACGCTTTTAAGCGTAATTAAATTAATTACGTTTTCAAGCGTAATTAAAATTGGTTATGTTTCTAAGTGTAACAATAGTTAGTTACACTTCCAAGCGTAATTACAATTGGTTACGCTTCCAAGAGTAACACAAATTTTTGTTACACATCTATTAATTACACTCTAATGAAGCATAATTAAGCAATTTTTGTTATGCGTTTAAGCATAACTACAAATCAAAATAAGCGTAATTTCTGGACTAAACTCTTGTAGTGCAAATTTTATGTATTTTAGAGTGGAACCTTTAACGTCAAGACTATATTTCTAAACTTTAACCACCAAGCTATACCTACACTTGTATTTTATTTTAATAGTAAAATCCTATGACATTAAATTTATAATATAGATATTAAATTATTTTTTAATAATTTTATTATGAAATTTAAGTTTTTAAATTATTTTTTAAAAAGACCAAAAACCAAACCAAACCAATATATCTATGTCAATTTGGTTTGGTTATATACATGATAAAAAAAACCAATTGTTTTCTTTCAAATATAAACCAACTGATATTGGTTTGATTTGAAGTATGACCAAAACAAAACCAAACCAAACCAAAGTATGTATATACCCTACATAGGCGGCTACTTAGTCTAAGGCTTCCCATAAATGCGGCAAACTGAAGAAGCCAGCTCCAAATGACCTTTCCATTGCCTTCTGGACAAAAGGTCCGGCTTGAAATAAGTGAGCCACAAATCTATCAATCCTCCAAATGATACGCTCAACAACAAAACCAGTGCCCCTATATTTAGCGTCATTTCAATATGCATATAGCAAATCTCTCAAATTTATTGATATAAAAAAAGTACGACTGCATCTTAAGTGATAACACAACTTTGTGTTAAATTATGTTCATAAATATAGAAACTGGTTAAATAAAATCATGCATACATCATGAATAATTTCCCAATAATGGTTTAGGAACAAAGTATAATGAGCAAACCAAATGATAATTGTAACATTATATGCTATTTATGTTTTTTTTTTTTATGATGAACAATGATAAGATCTTAATGAAGCAGTTAAATTAAATGCCAAATGAATTTCTTAAGTGATTGTCAATGAATAGATAAATTGGTTAAGAATGATGCCTAGACACAAATGCACTTGAACTTGAATGGACTAATGCTTTTGTGTTGAGTCTTTTTTTGAAGTGTTTGATCATTTAGCCTTGAATATCTTGCGTCATTAGCCGTGCTTACAAGTTGTGGACCATGATGGAATGAATAATTGAAAACTTGAAGTGAAGGGATGGCACAAGGATAGAGATGGAAGATATAAGGGTGTGGACGTACTTTTATTAATGCAAGATTGCCCTAATTATGTACTCTTTTATTTGTTTTGGCTCTTAAAACATATGGACTAAAAGCTTTTCAAAATATCTAAATACTTTTAAATGTTTACAATCTTTTAATGATAGTTTGAAATCAGTTTTAACAAAAGGAAGACCGGAAGCAACGTCTTTTTTAAAATGTAATTCAAACTCTCTGCGACAAAGGCATGCAGTCAACCCCATAGGGTTTTACCTCAACCGTCAGTGGAGTAAGAATTGAGTGTGTTATCACCATGAGGTTGACTGCTTGTACTGAGCTTGCTCGCATGAGAACATTTTGAGTTTTCTGATAATAGAGAGGTGCAGTTAACCACCACGTTATAGACCTCAGTGGTGCATGAGCTGTCAACTTAAATTTTATCCAAAACTAGCACTTTTAGTACAATTATATAGTTCAACTTCAAATTTGGCTATAGATAGGTATATTCTCTTTAAATTCGTGTATACATTTATTTCATGAGCCAAAACATCTTTTGCACAAAATTTCGGGCTATCATAGATCAAACCTTGTACTTCCTATTTCTAGTTTTGAGCTTTAAATTTAAGAGCTGTCACTTTCTTTCTATTCTCTTTAAATTTGTGTAAGCTAGGTCATGCTTATTTGAGTGCTTTAAACTTCAAATCAAAAGTAAGGATTGGGTGAAGACTTGAAGCGGAGAGGATTAAAGGCTATATTGTTGGTTTGAGCTTAGCCAACACTTGAAAATCTCGTGTTTTTTTTTTTATCTTAGTAGAGAAGATTAAAAAGTCCTAAAGTGGGATGCTCTAAGTAGAAGGAATTTATTGATTGAAAAAACTTTCCATACGTAGAAAATTCTCTCTAGGAATTTCTCTCTAGGAAAACCTAAACCCGACATCAAAGCCTTTCACATCGGTGCCGCCCCTTGGTGCTGTCGATGAACCCTACAGCCATGACTGGTCATCGACCAGTGGAGGAAGAATTTCCACCGCCACAAACTTCACATAATGGAACATATATTAGTGAAAGAGCAAACGCAACTGTCATCAACAACAATGCACACACAAGAAGGAGCCAACCTCCCCTATCTTGGTCTCTAAGAGAGCGGAAGAGAAGGTTCAAATCCATTAGCAGAGCAGCAAGATCGTACATTGACCCACAGCGAGAACTAGAACCCTAAAAAAATGGAACTGCTAGAACCCACAGGTTCGATGACGAGTTCGAAGCCTTATCCAAACACCTTAAGTTAGCAGTAGTGGGGAAGTTTGTTGTTACCCCAAAGATGGATGTGATAAGAAGATTTTTATCGAAACTCTCCTTGAGTGCAACATATGACATACCATGCGTATTGTAAACGCCTTTGTGGAGTAGGAGTGTGGGATGTTGATGGATATACTATGCGTACGTTTAAATGGACACCGAGTTTCGATTTGGAAAAGGAGCCTTCAATAGTGTTAGTCTGGATCACGTTCCCAAGCATAAAGTATAACATGTATGATGAAAGATCTGCCATTCTTTTATTAGCGAAAGATGTTGGTAAACCTTCGTTAATGATGCTCCGTCGTCGAAGGAGACACACCCATCGTGTCCTAGAGTTATAATGCAGCAGGATAATCAGGATGATGACTAATGGGTCCAACCTAATAACCGAAAGAGAAGACGTATAATGCAGCAGGATAATAGGGATGGGGAAGCTTTAAAGATACATGAGAATAAGGGGTCTCCTTGAATGCAAAGACAACACTAAGAGCAGAATTTGGGAAGAGGAAAAGAAAAAGTGCTGGTGGAGAGCAGCGTGACCACTTCTAATGATTATGCTGCTTTTGAAGGATTGTACGAGGAGACTAATGGAGAGGCTGAGACATCACGTAAGAAGACTGAAAATGTACAAGCAGTGCTACGAGATTCAGAGAAAGAAAACAAGGAACTTGTGGAAAATGAAGCTGTTAAGGTCTATGAGGAGGGAAAGCATGAAACTTTGGATACTAGAGAGACAACAGAAGTTAACCAAGCAGGCAACAAAACTCAAACTAGTTAGGCTAAGCAAATGGTGACAGTAGAAGCAGAAGTGGGGACTCTTCCTGTTGAATGTGGCCCGTATTCTTGGGCCCCTTATTCACTTATTATTTTATTACCTTTTGTGGCTCATAATTAATTAGTTGCTTAATAGGTTTAGGAAACCCTAGCATTATAAATATGTGGCAATCTTCATTACGTTAAGGTGTAAGAGAGAAACCAAAGTGTTAGCCTTGTAGCATTCGTGATCAGTAATATAATTATTCTCTGTTGCCCGTGGACGTAGGTTTCAAAGCCGAACCACGTAATTTCTTGTGTCCGTTATTTCTTCTCGTATTCTTCGTGTTTGCATGTTTTTCCCCAACAAACTGATATCAGAGCTTAGGTATTGTATTAATCCGCTTGAGGGAAAAAGAAAAATCAAAACTCACCGAAACCAAATTTTCTCAAACCAAACGGTGCCTAACTAAACAAAGGTCTTTGTTCGGCAAGGAGTGCTCCGGTGCTGTCTACGTTGAGCGTTGGTGGTTGGAGTGGAAGCTTGCGTCGGCGGGTCCTGGTTCGTGTTTGGGTTTGAAGAACAAGCGAAGAAGATAGAGTTCGCGTGCTCTTGAGGTTGGTTTTTGGTATTCAGGTATTATTTTTTGGAAATTAGTTCAAGTTTGTAAAGCAGGTTTAGGGTTTGTAGGCTTTGGGTCTTTGGGTTTATTTGGATCGGGCCTGGGTAGTGGCCTTGTCCAATTTTGGCTAGGCCTTGGGTCTTGGGTTAATTAATTTTTTATTGGGCCTAGTCTAAGAAAAAAAAAAAAAAACTGTTTTGACCTTTGACCAGGGTTTGATCGGGGTTGACTTTGACCGTTGACCGTTGACCAAGGGTTGACCGAGTTTGACCAAAGCCTTACCCCACGTTTTTCGACGTGCTGAGTCCGTTTTTGGGCTCTGTTTTCTCAAATTCTGCTCCGAAGTACGTGTTTAGGGACGGTGTTGACTTTGACCAACAGGTTTGACTTTGACTGGTGTTGACCAAAGTTGACCAGGGGTGTTCCTAAGGTTTTTCGACATGTTGAATTCGCTTTTGCGATCCATTGAGATAAATTCCATCCCGAAGAGTGAGTTTTGAGCAAACGAATATGTCTTCAACAGTTGGAAAGTTTGAAATAGATAAGTTTGAAGTGAGAATGAGTTTGATCTTTGGAGGATCGATTCAAGGCATTTATGACAATGCGGGGACTTTGGAAAGTCATTGAAGGAGTGATCCTAAAAGATAGAACCAAAGAACGAGAGAAGAACTCGGCGAAAGCCTTGAGTGCAATACATATGTCCGTGACAAATGAAGTATTCTTTGGAGATTCTTGAGAAGACGCATGATTGAGGCTTGGAATACTTTGGTGGATTTGTATGCATCTAAATCTCTCACAAATCGCCTCTACTTGAAGAAGCGAATGCATCATCTTAGAATGAAAGAAGGTACCTCACTAAAACAACACCTTGATGAGTTTACCTCTTGTTTTATAGCTTTGAAGGATGTGGGTGTTAAAATTGATGACGAAGATCAAGCTATGATCGTATTATGCTCCTTACCGTCTTCGTATATGAACTTAGTGGACACTATGTTGTACGGGAGGGATAAAATTACTTTTGAAGATGTCATTACTTCATTAAAATCGAAGAATCTTTAAACACATATTCCGGGACATAGGGAAGAAGTTCATGGGGAAGGTTTAGTGAGTAGAGGGAGATCGGAGAATAGAGGTGGATCTTCGGATACAAAGAAAAGCAAGTCAAGGTCAAAATCCAGAGCAAGGAAGCTACGCTGTTTCGAGTGTGGCGAAAAGGGTCACATTAAGAAAGAATGTCCAAGACTGAGAAAAGGAAAGAAAAAGGTGGAGAATTCAGCTAATGTGGTGGAGAGTGCTGACAGTGATGGAGATAACTCGAGTAGTACCGGGGAAGTTTTGACTGTGAGTGGATCACAGTGGCAAAATCAATGGATTCTTGATACTGGTGCAACGTTCCATATATGTCCTAGCGCGATGGTTCTCTTCTTATTCCAAAAGAGAAGGAAAGTCTTTCTAGGCAATGATTTTTCGTTAAAGGTGGAGGAATGGGCATCATAAATATCAAGATGTTTGATGGTATTACAAGATCTCTCGAGTGTTGGCATGTCTGAGTGAAGAAAACTTGATTTCTCTTGGGCGTTTGGATTCTCATGGATACAAATTCCGAAGTGAGAATGGTGTCTTAAAGGTGACCAAAGGTGTAATTGTGCTCTTGAAAGGGAACTTGATTGGCGGCCTATATATCCTTCAAGGTAGTACAGTTACAGGTGTTGCAGCTGTTACATCCGAGGAGAGTAATAATGACACTACGTAGTTATGGCACAAAAGGTTGGGTCATATGAGCGAGAGGGGACTAACCGAGCTGAGCAAGAGGGATTTGCTTTGTGGACAAAGAACTGGAAAGCTTGAATTCTGCGAGCATTATGTCTTTGGAAAGCAAACCAGGGTGAAGTTCAAGAGGCGGAGAACACCAAAGGCACACTTGATTATATTCATTCTGATCTTTGGGGTCCTAATAAAGTTCCTTCCAAGAAAGGTGCCAGGTATTACATCACTTTTATTGATGCATACTCTCGGATGGTGTGGGTATACTTCTTAAAAACTAAAGATGAGGCGTTTCCAACATTTGTTGAGTGGAAGACGTTGATTGAGAAGCAGACTGGTAAACAAATTAAGCGTATTAGGAATGACAATGGGTTGGAATATTGCAACAAAGAGTTTGATGAGTTCGCAAGAAACATGGCATTGTGAGACACCGCATGTGTAGGGACACCATAACAGAATGGAGTTGCGAACGCATGAATAGAACTCGTGGAGAGAGCTCGTTGTATGCAATCCCAATCTGGTTTGAGTCAAGACTTTTGGGCTGAAGCCGTCAATACGGCATGCTACTTGGTGAATAAGTCTCCATCTAAAGCTATTGAATTGAAAACTCCTTTTGAGTTATGGTCTGGTAAGCCTGCTGACTACTCTCGATTGAGGGTGTTCAGTTGCCCTGCATACGCTCACGTGAAGGATGGCAAGTTGGAGCCGAGGGCAAAGAAATGCATATTTCTAGGCTATGCGTCCGAGAGGAAAGGTTACAGGTTGTGGTGCAGATCCAAAGTCTCCGATTTCCTCATCGCAGGATGTTACGTTCAATGAGTCCGCTTTATTAGACCAAGAAAAGGAGAAAGCGGTAGTGTTTTAGACCACGGTGTCAAAGAGCGGTGGAGGTATTTTACGATGTACCAAATGTTCCATCTAGCAATAGTAGCGATCAAATTCAGCCGACTCAACCAACCGAGGTACATGATCAAAATATGCTGAACAATGTATACTGATGTGCCCTTTGGGCGAGAAAGGAGACAGATTAGAGAGCCTCAAAGGTATGGATACGCTGATCTTGTTGCTTATGCTTTGACTGTTGCCGAAACAATTGAAGGACATGAGCCAAATTCATACACAGAGGCCATATCTGGGAAAGATTCTGCTCAGTGGGTGGGTGCCATGAGTGAGGAGTTTGAGTCACTTCATAAGAATCAAACATGGGAGCTTGTTGAATTGCCTAAGGGACAGCGAGTTGTCGGTTGCAAATGGGTTTACAAGAAAAAGGAAGGTACTCCAGGGGTTGAAGGTCCTCGATACAAGGCACGGTTGGTGGCAAAAGGCTATACACAAAGGGAGGGTGTTGACTTCAACGAAGTGTTCTTTCCGGTTGTGAAGCATACTTCCATCAGGGCTTTACTTGCCTTGGTTGCTCTTCATGACTTAGAGCTTGAGCAGCTAGATGTGAAAACGACGTTTTTGCATGGTGATCTTGAAGAGCAAATTTACATGAGTCAGCCGGAGGGGTATGTAGTTCCTGGTAAGGAGAACCATGTTTGCAAACTGAAGAAGTCATTGTATGGGTTGAAGTAGTCACCTCGGCAATGGTACAAGAGATTTGACACATTCATGGTAAGTGCTTGATACACAAGGAGTGCTTACGAAAGCTGTGTATATCTCAAGAAGCTTCCAGATGGTTCGTTTGTGTATTTGCTGTTGTATGTCGATGATATGCTTATTACTGCTAAAAGCATGTCTGCAATCGACGAATTAAAGAAGCAGCTAGGTGATGAGTTTGAGATGAAGGATCTTGGAGCAGCAAAGAAGATTCTTGGCATGGAGATTCACAGATATAGAAACGCTGGGAAGCTATTCTTGTCTCAACAAAGTTATATTGAGAAGGTGCTAGAGCGTTTCGAGATGCTTAAAGCTAAGCCTGTGAGTGTGCCGCTTGCTGCTTGCTTCAAATTGTCTGCAGATTTGTCACCTAAAACTGAGGAGGAGGTGGAGCATATGTCTCATGTTCCATACTCGAGTGCTGTTGGTAGCTTGATGTATGCTATGGTGTGCACTCGTCCTGATATTTCACATGCAGTTAGTGTTGTGAGCAGGTATATGGCATCACCTGGGAAAACACACGGGGAAGCGGTGAAATGGATAATGAGATATTTGCGTGGCACTGCGAATATAGGATTGCTATTTAGCAAGATGACTAGAGATTGAGCGAGGTTGGTGGGTTATTGTGATTCGGACTTTGCGGGTGACCTTGATAAGAGAAGATCTCTGACGGGTTACGTGTTTACTCTCTCTGGATTTGCTATCAGTTGGAAAGCGACATTACAGTTTACTATGGCATTGTCGACTACTGAAGCGGAGTACATGGCAATTGCAGAAGCTGTGAAGGAGGCCATATGGTTACAAGGCCTGGTTCGTGATCTTGGACTGCAGTAAGATACAAGTACAGTCTTTTGTGATAGCCAGAGTGCAATCCATCTGACGAAGAATCAGATGTATCATGAGAGAACTAAACACATTGATATCATATATCATTTTATCAGAGATATTATATCACAAGGAATCATATCAGTGCAGAAGATTTCTACCCAAGAGAATCCGAGATATGATGACTAAGGTGGTTCGATCGGCAAGTTCAAGCATTGTTTGGACTTGGTTGCTATTTGCGGTGCGGAGCATTGAACTCTTAGAGGTAGTTGGATACAGGGATGATGGCGTATTGATTGGAGCGAATACGTGCCAAGGTGGAGATTTGTTGAATGTGGCACGTATTCTTGGGCCCCTTATTCACTTATTACCTTATTACCTTTTGTGGCCCATAATTAATTAGTTGCTTAGTAGGTTTAGGAAACCCTAGCACTATAAATATGTGGCAATCTTCATTACGTTAAGGTGTAAGAGAGAAACCAAAGTGTTAGCCTTGTAGCATTCGTGATCAGTAATATAATTATTCTCTGTTGCCCGTGGACGTAGCTTCAAAGCCGAACCACGTAATTTCTTGTGTCCGTTATTTCTTCTCGTATTCTTCGTGTTTGCATGTTTTTCCCCAACACTTCCTTTCGAGAAAAATGTTGGGGACAAAGAGAATGATGGCGAGCAAAGGAAAATTAATGACTCGGGAAAAGAGGCGGAGAATGAGGAACTGCAGGAACGAGTAAATGAGGAACTAGAAGTGCAACAATGTCAGTTAGTGGGAGATAGATTACATGAGGAAACAAGGGAGGAATTGGGCTTGGAAAGTACGAGTCATGCTATTAACAAGGAACAAGGCATTGATGAGGGAAGGGAGGAAGGTTTGACAGTTCAGAGAATGTGGATATAATAGAGTATAACGAGGAGATGGAAGCTACTCAAGTTCGCGAACTGAATCGTAGTAATTCGGATGGGCAAACCTTAGACATTGCTAGAAAAGCTAGAAAAAAGGTTGGTTTTAAACCTGCGAAAATATCTCCATCATTTCTTCTCAGTGAAGGGCCCTGGTAAGAATAATGCTTCGAATGCTTCTAAACCATGGTCCAAATGATTAACGAACTTATTTGGAACATTCATGAAGCTGCTGGGAAGGATAGTATGCGTTGGCTTTAGGAGTTAATCAAAATGCATCGGTTTAAAATTATTGCACTTCTTGAACCTTTTGTAAGTGCTTCTAAGCTTGGTTTTATGGCTCGCAAACTGGGTTATCATAATGCTTGTGCTAATATCTGTAATAAAATTTGGTTAATGTTGAGTGATGATTTCAATGTGGAAGTGACGAGTGATACTCATCAAGCGATTACAGTGGGAACTAAATGTTCATGGTTACCATCAAGGTTATTTTTTATGGATTTTTGTGCAGAGAATCTGTATTCTGAATGAAGGGATTTATGGTCAGAGTTGTGTGAGAGATCAAGACATATTGAAGACCCATGGATTGCTGGTGGGGATTATAATTCCATTCTCCATGTGAAAGAACGACTATTTGGTACAGAATCTAATCCTACTTCCATGGAAGAGTTTCAAAAGTGCCTTATTAAATGTGGTCTGGAGGATGCTAGTTACTCGGAGAATAGATTTACCTGGACCAATAATCACACGTTCCAGCGTCTTGATAGAGCTTGTATTGACCTACCTTGGGCCAACTGGTTTAGTAGAACTATCGTCAAGAATATCCTTATGAACGAACTAAACTTCAACCTCCTGTTCGATTATGTTGCTTTTTGGGTTATGATATTGAATATAAGGATCATTGCTATTGGGATCCTGTCTCAAACGTCTTCGTATTTTCGTCATGCAATTTTTTGTGAGAACAAGATGTTTTCCTCTTTGTCCTCTTTCTCTTTTCCATATGCTCTTGCTTCTCTTCCACTATTCTCTAATCCCTCAATTTCCTTATTTCAAAATGATAACAGTGACATAGGTGCATCGCTTGCTCCTCCATCATCGATTGACACTACTATTTATGAGTCTTCTACTCCCGTTGATGAGTCCACATCTATTGTCGAGGGGCACTTGCTCCTTCACCTAGCATTATTATCAAGTCTGCACCTATTTCTTCCTTTAATCACTCAAATCAACCCACACCTAATCGTTCTACTGAGTCTCTTCCCCATTGCTCCATGTGTGTGAGAGTAGTACCATCTTATCTCTCTGACTATCATTGTTTCTCTACTGTTCTTTCTCTTCATAAACCCTAAATTTATCAAGAAATTAGTTCTGATCCTTTTTGGCAGCAAACTATGAACGTGGAATTACAGGACATTAGAGGCCTAACATACTTAGGACTTAGTAGATATCCCTTTTGGGAAGAATGTCTTGGGTTGTAAATAGGGTACAAAATCAAGACTCATTCAGATGGTTCTGTTGAAATATATAAGGCTCTATTAGTATCAAAGAGGTTCACCTAAGAATATGGAATTGATTATGAAAAGACCTTTGCCCTGGTTAGCCGACTCATATCAGTACAGAGTCTTATTGATCTTGCTACTGTTCGCTAGTGGCCTTTATTTCAGATAGATGTAAAAAATGCCTTTCTTAATAGTGATCTAGCCGATGAAGTCTATATGAAGCCTCCTCTAGGGTATCCTCACTCTCCACATTAGGTTTGTCGATTGCGTAAAGCACTCTATGGTCTCAAACAGCACCTAGGACTTGGTTTAATAAGTTTAGTTAAGTTATTGGTGAATTTGGTTTCACTCTGAGTGACCATAGCTCAGCTTTGTTTATTCGTTGCTCTGTCTCTAGTATTATTATGCTTTTACTTTATGCAGATGATACGATTATTACGGGCAATGACTCTTCTGGTATCTCTGATCTAAAATAGTTTCTTGGTGAGAATTTTGAAATGAAAGATTTGGGGAATCTCAGTTATTTCTTGGGCATAGAGGTCTTTACTGATACTATAGGTTATTATCTTACATAGGCAAGATACTCTTCTAACCTTTTAGCTCAAGTTGGCCTTACTAATAGCAAAATTGCATCTAACTCTGCTTGACCCTCAGGTTTGGCTTGCTCCTCTTGATGGCATACCACTTCCAAATGCTACTTTGCATCGACAGTTGGTCAAAAGTCTCATCTATCTCACTACCACTTGCCTTGATATTTCTTATTCTGTTTATTTGGTGAGTCAGTTTATGTCAGCCCTTCGGACCACTCGCTACATAGTTGTTCTCTGTATCTTGCAGTATATCAAGGGTACACTCTTCCATAGTCTTTTTTTTTTTTTTTGCTCAGTCCCCCTTAGTCATTTATGGATACTCTAATGCTGATTGGGCAGGAGATCCTATTGATCACCGCTCATGAATGGATACTATTTTCTTCTTGGCACCTCACTCATCTCATAGAGAAGTAAAAAGTAGACTGTTGTGGCTCGTTCTAATACAGAAGTAGAATATCGTGCCTTGGCTAATATGACGTAGAAGGTTATTTGGCTTAGATGGTTACTTAATGACATGGGAACACCTTAAGATTCAGCTATTGTACTCCAATGTGACAACCACAGTACCATTTAGATTGCCCATAACAGTGTTTTCATGAAAGGACACGTCATATTGAGATTAATTGTCATTTCATCCGACAACATATTGCTAGTGGCACTACTCGTCTTTACTATATTTCTTACGCTGATCAGCTAGTAGATATCTTCACCAAAGCTCATCCTCCAACACAACATAAGGACTTGGTTGACAAACTCAAGCTAGTGTCCTTCACACCATTTTGAGTTTAGGGAGGAGGGGGTGTTGAAGATATTTTGTGATATTATGTAAATATTATGTTTCCTTTTATAGATTATGACTGATATTTTGTAAATCAATTAGAAGTGATTAGCCAATTAGCATTAATTGTGATTAGCGTATATTTGGTAGCTAGACTTCTATATAAGGAGGACACTGCGTACAAAACAATTGATTTAGAAATGCAAAAAATTACTCTTTATATCTTGTCCATGTTTTCTAATTTTCCTTTGTTCCTTATATATCTAGTTCTTGCTTTCAACAGTCCACTTCTTATTTCCAGTTATAGGGATGATAATAGAGGTCCAACCTCATTCCAATTTTTGAGTGTGTAGACAACTCATGCTTCTTTCATCGGTTTTGTAAAGCAAAATTGGGAAGGTCCTATGGGGGTAGGAGGATTGAAAGCTTTTGGAGAAAACAATAGCATTTGAAATTGCTTTAAAAGGGTGGAATAGAACAGTGTTTGGAGACATTTTTTAGAATGTTAAAAAGGTCCAAGACAAAGTTCAAGCTGCAGAGGGGACTTTCCAAGCCACGGCTTTGGCTAAGAATAGGGAGAAATTGTCACAAAGCCAGGCAAAGCTCAAAAGAATGCTAGCTGTGGGGAAAGCTTTTTGGCAGTAGAAAGGAGGGTGTCGATGGTTAATAGAGGGTGAATGAAATACTCATTTCTATTAGGAGTTTATTCGTAAGAAAAGAGTTAAGAATGCATTCACTTAATTCAGGATGACAACATAAATTTACTTACTTTAGGCACTGATATTAAGCTCTCGGCTATGGAATATTTTTCTAAGGTGCTTCAGAAGGAGGGGACGTTGGATGACAATGTTGATAAGAGTTTTATTCTTGAGGTAGTTAACGCTGATGATAATCGGCCCTTAACTACTCTTCCTTCGATAGAGGAGGTCAAGTTGGCAGTTTTTGGAATTGACAGAAATAGTGCTGCAGGACCAAATGGTTTCTCTGTAGCTTTCTATCAGGATTGTTGAGATATCATTAAAGAAGATTTAGTGAGAGTAGTGATGGAATTTTTTAGAGGTGTATCTTTACCTAAGGGGGTCACTTCTACAGCTATTGTGGTGATCCCAAAGAAAGAATCTTTTATAAGTTGGTCTGATTTTTGTCTGATTAGTTTATGGACAGTGATGAATAAGATTATCAGTAAGATCATGACCACCAGGCTTGTTCCCATTATGGGATGTCTTATCTCAGAATCAAAGTGGTTTTGTGTCAAATAGATTGATTAGTGATAATATCTTACTTGCTTAAGAGTTGATTTAGACTTTAGATGCGAAGGTGAGGGGATCCAATGTTATTCTCAATCTGGATATGGCTAAGGCGTATGACAGGCTTGAGCAGGATTTCTTGGATAGGATTATGCAGAAGTTTGGTTTTGATCACCCTGGATTGATAAGGCTAAGCAGTGTGTATCGAATTGCTGGTTTTGATTCTTGTTAAGGAAGCTTGATCGGGTACTTTTAGAGTGGCAAAATGGGTCGGACTTACGGTCGGATTGTTTAACCCACATAAATATAGGGTTAGTGTTTAACATTTTATAACTCACTAGGGAAATGGGGACCCGACCCGACTCGCACCACCGACGAGTTATGCGGGTGAATTGCAGTGAGACTTTAAAACAAATAATGTTTTATAACTTATGTCTTGTTGACTATTGTCTTAATCCTAAGGCTTTATCTTTTACTTTCAACTTGAAGACTTCAGTCTTTAGTGCAGCCATAAAAAAAAGCTTATCTTTTTTAAAAAAAAATAGAGAAAAAAAGCCATCAGAACCCATTGTTCAAGCAGTCAAACTTTCTTAACCAACTAACGACCATCAAGATCTAGCCGTCTTCAAACTTTCAGAGTTCAAGGAAGAAATCTTTCATTCTCTTATCTTGTTTTTCATTCTCTTATCTTGTTTTTCATATATCTTGTTTTGGTTTTTCAATATATATATACATATCTGAAGGACTTTATCTATATGATTTTGTATTTGATTTATGATTATTCCCATTAAATGATTGCATTTCAAATCATCACGGTTGCAAATTTAGGACTTTAGTATGTAAAAGGAATTTCATTCCTAAAGTAGTTAGTGTTGATGATAATAGGGCCTTAACTGCTCTTCATTTGATGGAGGAAGTCAAGTTGGCAGTTTTTGGAATTGATAGAAATAGTGCTGCAGGTCCAAACGATTTCTCTGTAGCTTTCTATCAGGATTGTTGGGGATATCATTAAAGACAATTTAGTGGAAGCGGTGATGGAATTTTTTAGAGGTGCACCTTTACCTAAGGGGGTCACTTCTACAACTATTATGGTGATCCCAAAGAAAGAATCTTCTATAAGTTGGTCTGATTTTCGTCCGATTAGTTTATGGATAGTGTTAAATGAGATTATTAGTAAGATCATGACCACTAGGCTTGTTCTGATTATAGGATGTCTTATCTCAATCAAATTGGTTTTTTTGTCAAATAGATTAATTAGTGATAATATCTTACTTGCTCAAGAGTTGATTCAGACTTTAGATGCGAAGGTGAGGGGATCCAATGTTATTCTCAACTGGATACGGCTAAGGTGTATGACAGGCTTGAGCGGGATTTCTTGTACAGATTATGCAGAAGTTTTGTTTTGATTAGTCCTGGATTGATAAGGTTAAGCAGTGCATATCGAATTCGGTTATTAGTTCTTGTTAATGGAGCTTGATCGGGTACTTTTAGAGTGGCAAAACAGTCTAGATTCGCGGTCGACCATTTAACCCGCATAAATGTAGGGTTAGGGTTCAACATTTCATAACCCACAAGGGAAAAGGATGGACCCAACCCGACCCGCACCACCGACACGTTACGCTGGTGAACCGCGGGTGAGACTAAAAAAAATAATGTTTTATAACTTATGTCTTATTGACTATTATCTTAACCCTAAGGCTTTATCTTTTACTTTCACCTCGAAGACCTCAGTCTTTAGCGCAGCCACCAACAAAAGCTTATCTTTTGAAAAAAAAAAAAAAAGAAAAGAAGCCATCAGAACCCGAATTTCAAACAATCAAACTTGCTTAATCAAATGACGACCGTCAAGATCTAGCCATCTTAAGACTTTCAGAGTTCAAATAAGAAATTTTGCTTTCTCTTATCTTGTTTTTCATATATATATATATATATATATATATATATATATATATATATATATATGTTGCATTTCAAATCATCACCGTTGCAAATTTAGGACTTTAGCATGTAAAAGGAATTTCATTTGATTTATGTGGCTATTCGAATACCATTTTTGCTGGTTTGCAAGATAGATCACAAGAGTACTAGCGGCAAATGTCAAATTCTTGGTCATTCTTTAGTGTTTTGGTCTAGTAGGAAGCAAAATAGTGTAGCTGTATCTACTACCAAGACCAAATATATTGCTGCTGGAAGTTGTATTTCCCAAATTTTGTTGATGAAACAAAACTTGCTTGATTATGGATTGCATTATGATCATGTGCCTATCTATTGTGATAACACTAGTGCTATAAATTTCACAAAGAATCCTATTCAACAATCTAGAACCAAATATATAGAGGTTAGGCATCATTTCTTCAGGGATCATGTGCAAAAAGGTGATATTATACTTGAATTTGTTGATACATTGTATCAAGTTGCCGATATTTTCACAAAAACATTGCATGAGGATCAATTTTTGTAAAAGTAAGAGAGAAATTAGGATGCAAAATTGTGGCTAAGTTGCATTTTTCTTTATATATTTGCAATATTTTGAGACAAACGACTTTTGAAAAGACTTTGAATTGCAAAACTTATGATTATAAAGCTTTTTGGGCAAGCTAATCAGCATGTCGGTCGCCTTACCTAGGCCTCAAGTCGACCGACTATTTAAAGCACTTACTAGTTGGGCCGGACACATATGTCGGCTGACCGGCCCAGTCAATCGCCTCAAACAAAAACCCACTGGTTAGGCCAAATGGTCAAGTCGGTCGCCTTTATACGGCATGCCGGTCAACCAACTGTGATAGATGGGGAGACTTTAAGTCACGATTTTAGCCCATTTTTCCTATTTTTTTACCCCCTTTCCAACCCTAAACCCCAAATTCTCTAAACCTACTCTCTAGAACTCTTATTTTTCTTCAAAATCTCTCAAGAAATCTAACATATTTGCATAACCCACTTCATAAATACCTTCATTACATCATTTTTTCCTTTGAAAATTCTTGCAAAAATGTTGAATCCAAGGGGTAGAGCAAGTACAAGAGAAAGAGGAAAAAGGCAAAGGACTCAATCTCCACCTCTGGATTCTTCAACAAAGAATGATATTCTCACCAAGCCAATTATGTATGGAAAGTATTTGGTGGATGGTGACCTTAAAGGTGTGGATGCTATCAATCTTCTATTCTACCAAGGTTAGGCAATTTTATATAAATGTTGAGTAGATTGAGAATAAGCCTAAATTGCAAATAAAATCTAAGATGAATGGGGTATCTTTTGAGTTGAAAGAATTGTTTAATTTGCCAATTGAGGTGAAGGTCATTGTAATGCATAAGGTTGGCCTTCGGTGCCATGTCCAGAGATAAAGAAGTAGTGAAATTTATTTAGAGGGTATTGATGATCACCCTTCACCAAAAACAGCCTCTTCTAGAATGGATGTGAATGCCAAAATGAGGATTATTTTGAAAACTTTTAGTGAAGTGATTATTCCTAGGAAAATTCATGATAATAGAATTCCATATATGGATGCATACATGCTATTTCTATTGTTCAACAAAAGACAAATTGCCTTGCCTTTTCTCATATTAAAACATATGCTGCACGTTAGTGGAAGGGATGGCATAAAAGATAAGGATTACAATGCAAATTAATTGGCTTATGGAATGCCTCTTTCCCACATCTTTGAGAAATATCATGTAAGGTTGACTGGAAGGAGAGTGTTTTTAGTTGGAAGTTCAATATGCCCTACATAAACTCCATGAATATTTACTGGTATAACAAAAATCCCATATTAGAAGCGCAGTTTGAGGAGTTAGACCCCTTCATCACGACTCAAATTCAGTAAAGATCAAAGGATGGTAACACCTTTACTGATCTAGTATAGGGCCTGATGTACCTCAAGTAGATCAGGTACAAGTTGGTTTAGATGAGATAGATGAAGACAAACCTGCTCCATAGCATGGTATAGAAATTAATGAACCCATTACACAGCATGTATCATGTAAAGGTTAGATTGATGAAGACTTTCAGTAAGAATTGCAAAAATCTATGCATGCATCATTGGAATCATGGCACACTGAGCATATTAGGATGGAGGAAATGCAAAGGGGCGCTAGTTCGAGCTCTAGTGCACAAGGAGAGGGTTCTGAAGAGCAAAAGAAGGAGCAACCAGTACTTCCACAGGTATTGACTCAAATGCAGACCTTAAACATTGGAATGGCTCAAATGCACAGAAATTAGGAGGAAACCCAGACCTTCTTGAGCCAAATGAATACAATACTTGGAAAACTCGAGAATGCTCAAGAAGAAATAAAGTCAAACATGGAAAGATATTTCAAGGATCACGAAGCTTGACTCTTGGAGGCATCATTGATTTTAAACTCTGCATATCATGCATTTAGTTTTTAGCATTTTGTACATTTAGATTGTCTAGTTTTAGCACTTTGAACTATTTCACTTTATTTCCAGGTTAACTTGGTGGCTTGTGGCATTTTGGCACATTAGTATTACTTTTTGGAGTTGCTACTCTTATCTATGCTAGTCTATTTCTTTTGGTTTTATATTCTCCTATTATGCTTTATTTGGTTTTGATGATGCCAAAGAGAGAGATGTGTTATGCTTAAATATTGAATGCTTGGATATCATATGTTTAGTGCTTGATATGCTTGCTCACTTATGGTGCTTAGATGAGTTTGTGAGGGGGAGTACTTGTTGAACTCCCTATACTGTGCTTTTTATGTTTATATGAGCTTATGTTGAGAGGGAATCAAATTTTATTTGAACTCCAATCTTAAGGGATAATTTGTCATCATCAAAAAGAGAGAGATTGTTGGCTTAATATTGCTTTTTATGTTGTTTTGATGATGAAAATTATAAATATGTTCAATTGAATGCTAATGCACCTTTCAAGCTTGTCATGTACAAACTCATTAAGATAGGTGTAATCATGACTTGGATATTTATTGCTTGGCATGGGATTGCAAATTGTCAAGAAGAATCACGTCATTTGATGCCAAGAATGAAGAGTTCAAGAGTTGATCATGAACGAGAAATGGAGACATGAGAAAGGAGATGAGGCGACATAAGGGGTATCAGCTACGTGCTCTTTTGTGTTTGTCTGAGAAAACCATATCGCTCAAACTAAAATGCTTTTCATGATCTTTGCATTTGCGTATGCTTTTTCAAACTTGTGTGGGCAACCTTTGAAACATCTCGTTATTGCATAAATCTTTTTGATATTCAAAGGTCTCTGAAAAACTTGTTAAGCTTCAATGATTGTCATATAACCTTCTTTGAAGTGTCTTCTAAGTGGCCATATCTTTTACCTTCAAAAGAAGCCAATGCAACATGTTTTTGGGTGAAGAAAAACACTTTCTGCAAAGGCCGGTCATTACCCCAGTCAACTGACCTTAATAAGGGAGTTATCAGGCCAAGTAAAAAGCCTAGGGACAGGCCGGTCACCCTGGCCAAACAAAATATTAGCATTCAAGCCAGTCACCCACCCCGGTCAACCAACCCCCTGACCGACTTAGCCTGCTGCATTTAATGACTTAGTTATTTTATAATCGGTGCTTTTCCTTTTTAAAACCCATCTTCACCCATCTTGCCCTAACATTTGATTTCAAGCATTGGAGAGTATTTCCTAGGTATACCTACCATTCTTCTATATCTTTATTACTTGGAAATCATTTATTTTGAGCTATAATTGTGACATCTTTGAGCATTCAAGAACCTTACATTTGCTATATTTGCTTACTGAAACTTGTAATCCTAAAACTTTCAATTCTACCAATTCCTTGATTGTAAGCAGTCTTGAGCTAGGATTAGATTGAGAACATATTAAATAGCAATAGAGAGTATGAGGAAATCCTTGGTGAGGATTCACTAGGGTTCTTTGAAGTAGGCTTCAAAGAGATGTGAAGATTGGTTTGCGCTTCACTAATTGTTGAAGAGGCATCCACACTAGTGAAGGTGTTGAAGTCTTAAAGGGAGAATCCTTATGCGGTGGACATAGGCAAGGCCGAACCACCTAAAAATCGGTTGTTTTCTTCCTCCCTCTCTTTACTTTTAGCTTACTTGCCTATTTTGCTTGCTGAGTGTTTGTTAAATTGCCAAAGTAACTATTCTTGAGTTTGTGTGGATTTTTATTGCAAAAATTGAACATAATCTTAATTGATACCCGCCTCTTAAGACTATTTGCCCTTAAATTCTATGTTGTATTCAATGTAATTAGGGGCAATCTTCTATATATAGAGAATATATTGTACAACATTAGTCATGAGTGAGAATATAAAAAATTCTCCCACTTTCAAACCGTTGAAGTATAGATGTAAAAGACAGATAAAGGAACAAGCCACTAGAAGGCACCTCAGTGAGCACCAATCTCCCCCTGGCAAAGATCTATCTCTATGAAGGCAACTTATGGATAGGAAGAAAGATGCAGGTCTTAGTTCCCTTCAATTAAATCAATCAATAAGCTTTTTGATTGATTCAGGGTGTCGCCTCCTTCTTAGAATTAGAACCCATTGAGGAGGGCCTCAGCCCGGGAAAGGGAGAATGGCTGAGTGATCAATCCAATAATACCACTCACTAGTAAATA
Source organism: Cordia subcordata (assembly GCA_028554755.1). Taxonomy (NCBI): domain Eukaryota; kingdom Viridiplantae; phylum Streptophyta; class Magnoliopsida; order Boraginales; family Cordiaceae; genus Cordia; species Cordia subcordata. Next base: position 11,508,537 of record JAPTOF010000010.1, on the reverse strand, counting down.
GCGCAATACTTCTTCGTGAATCTCCACTATTTGAATATGGAACATCATAACAAAGAATCAGAATGAAACGGTGGGTACTTCTATTGCCTTGTATCAGGTAAAGAGAAGGGAGTGGTAGACTTAGTAGTGCTCGAACCTATAATATCACTGTTGGGATCTGGTGCTGGACCAAAGCAAAGCTTTGGCCCTCACCCTTGAAGTTGGAGTTTAAGTAAGTGCTCCCTTCCCATTTGCGAACCATTCAAGTATATGTAGCCAACAATTTTCATCATATAAAATATGGAACTAAAATATAATCGTTTAATTTCCAAAATATCATCAAATATATAATAAACATTAAAGAATTAAAAATATAAATATAAACATGATAATATATGACCATGAAAGCTAATTATACGTATATAACAAATTCACACATAATATTAATTATAGTAAAAATACTAATGCTTAATAATATATTACTATATTGCAGATGACATCATAAAGACTTATTAACAATATATATCTATATAAAAGTAAGATAGTCTAAGGACATGCGTTAGTTCTAGAATTTTTCCCTTAAAAAGTTGAAAATTTTTGAAAAAAAGGTTATCAAACTTATCTACATCAAAATCATAGTTATATCAATAAAATTTCAAAAAAAAAAAAAAAGTAAAAGTCAAGCAAATAAAAAAATTTCAAAAAAAAAGTCAAATCAAAATAAAAAATATAAAAAGTAATAAAATCATAAGATCCAAAACTAAAAAAATAAAAAATCAAAAATTAAAAATTTTTAAGATCTAAAAAAAATAAATAAAGCAAAAGAGTTCAAAAATTTCAAACTAACAAATTATATAATAAAAAAATGAGGTATTCATTTTTATAATACAATATATATATATATATATATATGTATATACATGTATGTATGTATGTATGTATGTATGTATGTATATATGTATATGCCTGTATGTATTCATTTTTTTCTTCTTTTTTTTTTTGTTGTAATCAGCTTATTTCTTATTCATTATACTTGTAGTTAGTTAGAGGGTTGAGTGCCTCCTTTCTTTGTTTTTTGAAAAACAAAAAAAAAAAGAGGATAGTTTAGAAGACACATGTCAGATATCTCAATAAAGTTGAAACAAAATTTAAAGGAATTGGTTATCAAACTTCTTTCGAAATTGGTTAGATAAAGGGAAATAGTTACATATATACATATATATGTGTGTATATATATACATATATATATATACATATACACATATACATATACACACACATATATATATATATATATATATAAATGTCAATTCTCTCTCAAATAAAATATGTTCTATTTTATTGTAATTATTTTACCACATGCTTGCAAAATGATAATTTTCAAATCATTACTTAGTGGGATTTTTTTCTTTCTCACTATTTATGGGTAATTTTGTAATGTAATGAGAAATATTATAATAATGATAGGTGGTTAAATTTTTTATGTCTTATGAATAGCCATTATTGTATTATATTTCTTGGTACAAAAAATGTAAAAAATAAAAATAAAGTTTAAAAATTTTTAAAAGTTCAAACTAACACATTAAATAATAAAAATGAAAATTTTTGCTTAATATTTTTATTTTCATTTTTGTAATTTATCTATTACATAAGTAGAATAGTCTAAAGACACATGTGAAATTTGTAATTAAAGTTGAAACAAAAGTTAAAAAAAATGGTTATGAAACTTGATAAAAATTGATTAGATTGTGGAAAAGCGCCAACATTTAATGTATATCTATATGTATGTGTGTGTGTGTGTATATATATATATATGTTTGTGTGTATGTATATATATAAAGATGGATCTGGTCAATGAAAAAGTTCTTTTTTGCATTAATAGTTACTATTAATTCTCTCTCAAATAATATGTATACTATTTTTATTGTCACTATGTTACCATATGCTCACAAATTGATAAAATTCAAGTGGTTACCCAATAGATTTTTTTAATTTCTCACTGCTCATGGTAATTATGTAATATATTAAGACAGATTATAATAACAACAGGTGGCTAAAATTTCTATGTCTTATAGATAGTCATTGTTATAACATATGTATTGGTATCATGATATTACATCAATTTCACGGCAGTCCCCACATAATAATGTAATTGATATTAATCACTCAGGAAAATTCTTTTGTGATATATGAGATGGTTATGTGAAAACTTTAGAAATTCTTTTCTCTCTCTCTCTCTCCCCCTCTTTGTCATTGTGACATCTATATTATATTATATTGAAGAATCCAATTTAATATAATACTGACAAGTGTTATATAAATATAATGACAAGTGTCGCACAAATATAACCTTCTATTATATACTCTTATTTTCAAGTCTCAATCTACGGTTATTCAAATATCAAAACTCCAATAGCACCTCATCCAACCGTCAATATTTATATTCAAATTTATTCAAAATTGCCTTATTTTGTGAGATTTATGTTGATTTACTAATTTATTTTAATATTTACATATTATAACAGAAAATCATGACATACAATATGAATTGATTATATATATCTATGGTAACTTACTAATTTAGTTCATATCAAATCTTGACCTATTTTAATTGATTTCTTTTAATATATAAAAAAAATTAGCGCTATATATGGTAAAATACAATTGATTGCAATGTTTAGTAACATAAAATACTTTTAAAAAAAAAAAACCAATCATATATTTCGCAACACGTGCATGACACGGGTGTTAGACTAGTAAGTTATATAACAAACCTTTGTATGAAGTAATTTAATATCTTTTTGTTATATGCATCATAATGGAGTAAAGATACGTCATATAAATATATAAAAATTAATATTTACTTTATGTAATATATTTTGAGACATGACAACCTATTAGGCATTTCTTAAATCTTTTAAATATTTTACTTTTTTTAACAATTCAGTTTAATTTTTTATTTCATTTTTTATTGACGAACGTATTATAACAAGAGAAAAGATTAGGTTAAGTACTAAGTCTGAAATATTTAGAGTGAAAGAAATATAAATACAATAAATTGATATTTTTTCTCAATAAAATTATTGGATTATTTAAATTTTATAATGACAGGACATTTTCCTTTTTCTTGTTCACTTATACACAAGAAAATAATTTAACTAATATTTTAAAACTATTAATAGATTTAAAAACAATTGACAAACATTAAGAAGTTGAAAAACCAACCCATCAACGTCAAGTTCCAAAATACATCATGAACCTCCAAATATTTCTCATGTCCAAGACTTCCATGAAAATTTCATAATCTCATTAGATAATCATTGGAATGGAAAAAAGGAAAATGATTACGCATTCTAACACTACAACATGCAACACCAATTATAAATCCAAAAACATCACTACATAAACAATATCTTAATAATCATAAAATCCAAACACATTAAAAGAGTCACTTCTTAATTAACTAAAGCTTTTTCAAGATTAAATGGCACAACATCATCCACTTTCTTATTCTAAGTTTCACCGGAGATGTTAGTGACAGATAGATTTGCACACGTTGAAAATGAATTAGATAACGATCTCTTGTAAGGAGTGATACTATTACTTGAACATGCATCCTGCTAATTGTTTGTACAGAATGAAAATCAACAACTAGTAAATTAATAACATCAAGTGTTAATAGCCAAAATAAAGAAAAAAACTATGATTTAAAGAATACATCAAATTATATTTGGCTAAGATATAATATTCGCTGTTGAACCATCGTCATTGTTGTTCGTTTGCGTAGGTTCATCATCATTGTTTGATTGTACAGGTCTATCAATGATCTAATAATAGAAATAGAAACTAAATTTAACTGAAAGTAGACAAGTATAGACAATTGAAATAAAATGATATATTTTAGAAGTAATTTTTACCTGTGAACTTTGTAAAACCCTTTAGATATCATTATAAAATTTTTATCATTGTTTACACGAGACTGAGTAATTTGTATTCTTATTATCAATTTTATACTTTGAAAATTTAATATAGAACAAAGGCTTCTTGTTAAGAATTCCAGAAAGTTCTTGTGGAAATGCATTTGGATCACCATCTTTCAAAATAATTTAAAATATGATTTATTAGTCAGCCGTATATAAGGTACTACAAAGAATAATAATATGAATAAAATGAATATAATCTTAATCGCATTACATCAAATAGTAGACTTCTTAGCTAACTTTACAGCAGGTATATCAAATAGCATCATAGACGTACTTCTTGTATGATCAAAGACCAAAAGCTACACCCTAAATTTGAAATACATATGTTTTATTATTAACCTTTTATTTGTGATAAATTATTAGAAAAAAAAAGAAAATACAACAAAAATATATACCTTGGAGCCACATATCATTCAACCATGTTGCATTTATCACATCATAACGTACTAGATTCTTTAGTAACTTTTTCTTGCATTTATTAGTGAATTGTATGTCCATCCCCCTGAGTTTGAATTGTAATCATATTGGCAAGAAGCACAATGACATGTTGGTTTTTTGTGTGTATTTGCATAGTATTTCTAAGTGTTTTGAGCTTATTTGGTAGCATTAGTGTAGTATTTAAAGTATATTTGTGCATAGGCGTTGCTAATTGTATATAGTTGAGTTTCAAGATTAAATGCTACACTAAATGATTTATTTTATGTTGTATGTGAGTTTTGGGATGGGACAAGTGTAATAGAGGAAGAAACAAACTAAACATTGAAGACCGAAAGTGAAAAGATGAAGAAATGAGCCAGAAATGAAGTTTCAAAGTTGAGCTGTCAAGGCATTGGGGGCTGCTTGGTAGGTCCCTGGTAGGGTTCCTCAGTATGTACCAGCTACCCGGTAGGGTCCCCGGTAGACCTTGAGAGCTCATATTTTTACCAGTCAAGCATTATATTTCTTACCGACTACTTGGTAGGGTCTCTCGGTACTCATGCTGAAGAGTCTATAAATAATCCATTTTAGGTCATTTTTAAGAGAAGAACTTTAGTTTCTTAAACCCTAATAAACCCTAACCCTTTTTCCACTTCACCAACACCCAAAAACCACCAGCCACACCAAACCAAACAAATGTTGAAGCTTGTAACAAGAGATTGAAGGGTTTTGCATTGGATTTGAGCAAGGGTTTGAAGGGGAGCTTCTTATTTCTTTTCTTATTCTTATAGATATACTTTGCAATTGAGTTAGATCTAGGGTTCATTGAAATTGTATATTAGATTAGGGCTTTGAATAAAGATTGTGTGCATCTATGGCTCTTAATGCATGCTTGTTTACATTGATTAATGACATGGTTCAATATGTCTATGTATTGAAAATCAAACATATATCTATGTGTTTGTTAAATGCCTAGGTGAACTTGCATGTGTTCTTTTGTGCTTAAATGCTATCAGTAGTGGTCTTAACTTAACCTTAAACCATGCTAATGGCATGAGCCCTATTTGCAACTAATGTATGTTGATTATCATGCTTAATTGATGACTTAGTGTGGTAGGAGTATACCTTTAGTCAGAAACGATAAAAAGCTAGTACTAGTTAATGCTCCAGGAGTCTAATCTTTAGCTGAAACAATACTAATAAGTTAGTCTCAAGTAGGATGTTAATCAACACCAAAAACACTTAACTAACTAAGCCAAAAAACCCTAGGTAATAAGAACCATGCTATACTCTAGGGAGATCTACCTAGGGATAGAGCCGCACCAAATCCTAGTGGATAATAAAGTTAGTTAGCTAAGGTCTCCTAGAGAGCAATCAAGCCATAGATAGACCAAACCGTTATCATAGCCTAAGTCTAATTGCAACATAATTACCCTAGGTCCCTTCGACCTTGTAGAGTCTTCCATTCCTTAGCTTAGTACCTTAAATTCCTCCAGTAGCTTAGGATTAGATTTAGGTTTAACTTTAGAGCTCTCTTTTATCAAAAAGACAAAAAATATACCAATACATGCACGTAGCTAGTTTTAGGCACCCAAGCACATAGAAAACTGAATTAAGGTATAGCCTCCCTATGGAGACGATACCCGCACTCAAATCCACTATACCACGCACAATCCATATGCTTATGGGTTAAAACACACATCACATACAATTTCCTATCTACAATACACATTCAATTAAATATTATTAAAATAATTTAACTTTCAATTAAGCCTCAAATCTTACATAAATACACAAATACTCCAAAATTTCCTTTGTGAGTTGTCTTCTTTCTACCAACATTTTATAATTTGTCGATGTCTTAAAGACATCATCACCTTAAACAAATTGATTTATAGACATACAACTACACCTATGCAACGAGCTTTCTTCCCAACTTTCAAATTAAAATAAAAAATGGGACATAAAAATACTAAGACAATAATAAGATTATGATTAGTTAAGTTTATAATTCAAAGTATGAAACATGTTTCATAAAACATACTGAAAAATTAATTGAATCAATAAAATCGTGATTTTGTATACCTTCTCCTAAGCACAATAACTGGTTCAATATTAGGGGTCAACAGAACCTTACAAGTGTAAAGAAAATTTATAATATTCATAGTCCCTAAAAATATTTATAATCAATACATGGGCAGCATATAATATAACGGCAAGTAAAAACATAAGAGTATAGAGGAAATATTATAATAAACCAAATAACATAATAGAAATTATAAAGTGCATGAAAGCAAACCATGATAAGTCTTGATGTTCGCTAATAGAATGGAAATAACAATTGATTCAAATGGAGGATTAGTCAAATGATTTGAAAATTTTTCAGCATATTCACTTAAGGAAGTACATCTCAACCTTGTTTCTCTACATTAATCAAAATTAAAGTACCGATCAAGATGTTTCATTAGTAAATGAAAAGAAATTACCATTGAATACAGAAAAAAAATAAATAAAGGGGTAAATGAATATAACTTGTTGTTCTGCAACTCAAACTCAATCCTTCTTCAATAAACTCCCATTGTGGGTTAATTCTACAACATATCCAACAGGTATTAATTCACCAACTATATCTATGTGCAAAACAATAAACCAACTCAGACAACAAAGGACCATACTAATTTATAGATTATTAGGTTTCTAATCAAGTACAACACAAAAATATTTAAAACACATTTAATACATACCTATACTATAGGATTCATCAACAACATGCACTAAAATAGTTTCAAAAGAAACAAAATTGCAGTAATGATGAGGTAAGAAGCTAGCAATAATTTCCTTAACAGAAGTGCTAGAATTATAATGCAAAGACCAGGCCTTGTTTTCTTAAAAGTACCCCATGTTAAGCACAATAAATAAATAAACCAATATTCTCTCAAAAGAAAAACTTAAACTTTTAGTTGAGATGGTAACTCTAATATGATATTAGAGTCCACAGGCCAGACGGTCTCAGGTTCGAAATTCACTGCCATCCAAAAATATTAAAATTGTCCACGTTCAAAGCTCTAAATAAACTACGCTTGCACATGAGTAGTCATGTTAAGCACAATAAATAAATAAACCAATATCTTTTTTGGAAAAAAACTTAAGCTTTTAGAGGAGGTGGTAACTCAAGACTCCTATTATGACCAAGCTCAAAATTTTGGATAATATAACAATGACCTTCTCGAGTCAGTCTTCTAAACTTTTCAACTAGAAACTTCCAAGTTGATGCTTGAATAGGGTTACCCTATTATGCAAATGACATCATTTTCATAATTGTTCTCCACAAGCCATAGGCGAACAACCCTGACTATGACATACCATATTTCATTTGGCAATTCCAGTTGAGAAAGGTAGTGAATAGGAGAAGAAATCTATAGTAATCATGATTTATAGAAGCAAGTAAATTAATTAATAATGTAATGCGAACATAAGTACATACAACAAATGTTAGGTTAATGTGAAATAAATAATACATTACATGTTAATGATATATAGCTTTATCAGCTGGTGGGGGGAGAAGGGCTTAATGCATACTATGAATATCGTATACTAATGATAAGATACAAAGCCAATATATATACATGATGAAGCAAACTCATAACAAATATCATAATAATATATAAAAATAAAATAAATAAAAATAAAAATAAAAATAACATTACAGGTTTCAATATCCAAAATACATATACCAAATCTTAATCATACGTCAAACAAGAAATATATTATCCATAAAATCTACACAAATAAGTAAATGAATTAAAACATACTAATATATATCGCCTTCTTAGTCAATTAACGAAAGAAGCATATCCAAATAGCGATTTTATAGCCTTTTCAATCTGCATGGTGAGGGGGGAAAGGGGTTGAATGCATGCCAAATATCATATACTAATGATAAAGATACGAAGTTAGTGTGTGTGTGTGTGTATTTATATATATATATATATATATATATGTATATGAACCAAATTCATGCTAAATATCAAAAGGCAATAAAGAATTAAATTAATTAAATGAAAATAAAAAATATTACTGTTCTAAAGTCCAAAGTATGTGTACCAAATGCTGATCATTGATTTCAAGGAACCATATTGTCCATAAAATATATACAAATATGTAAATGAATTAAACATGACAAAATGCATTTCAAATGGCAGTTTTACAGCCTTTTCAGTCAGCAAGGGGAAGGGTGCTTGAATGCATACTGAAATATCATTTACTAATGATAGGTAAATAAATTAAATATATTAATTAACGAGAAAATGCATACCCAATTAGAAGTTTCGTAGCCTCTTAAGTCCATAAGGGGAAGGAGTTAAATGCATACTAAACTATCATATATTGATGGTAAGCTACAAAGATAGTGTATAGACATGAACCAAACTCATAGTAACTAACATTAAAGGTTTAAAAGTCTAGAACATATATACTGATCACAGGTTTCAAACAAACATATTATCCATTAAATTTAACACATGAATACATTAAGCAATGACCATAGAGAATACAATACACTATTTATGTCATTAACAAAACATGGTTGAACAAAAGAGTGCTTAAGTCCACACAACAAATGTACTTTGCACTTATTTAAAGGCATGGTCCTATCCAACACATTTTACATGCCTCCCATACATATGCACAAGGAAACATACATGCCAACAAATGAAACACGTAAACAAGTGTAAAGGTGCTTGTTTCATGGACATTGTCTTGTGCTTTCAAAGAGGAATTGGGATAGCTTTTAGATTGTATTTCTTTTGTAGCACAAGGCCGACCTTTTCCTCCATGTTTAATTCTTCTGGTTTAATGCCACCATCAAGCTTCCAATCAAAGGCATTGAGTAACGTCCCTAGCATAGTTGGAAGAATCCTTCTTGCTAATGGCATGCCAGGGCAAATTCTTCTTCCTGAACCAAATGGGATCAATTCAAAGTCAAGGCCACGGACATCTAGATCTGAATTCCAAAATCTCTCTGGCTTAAAGACTAGTGGATTCTCCCAATAGCTTGGATCACGCCCAATTGCCCATGCATTTACAAGCACTTTTGTTCCTTTTGGAATGGAATACCCACATAATTCAACATCTTGATATACCATTCTTGGAATCAAGGTTTGTACTGGTGGATGTAATCTCAAAGTTTCTTTGACAATGCACTGTAAGTACGGTAATCGGTCAACATCAGGTTCTTCTATTGGTTTGCCTTTCCCAATGACTTGTGCGAGCTCTTCTTTGGCCTTTTTTAGTACCTCTGGACTTTTAAGTACCTCTGCCATTCCCCATTCTAAGGTACTCGAAGTTGTATCTGACCCTGCTATAAATAAGTCCTAGAACAACAATAATAATTAATAAGACAATTGTAATAACCTATTTAGAACTAAAGAAAATCAGAGGGTTTCAAGCTCAATTGCAATAAACTTTAAGTGATAGTTTGAATGACAAAAAAAGAATAACAAGCAAGGCGTGTCTTTGGCGAAAAATATACAATTGTAAACAATTCTTTGAACTGAAGAGTTGTATATATAAACGAGAGGGATGATACAATAAAAATGAAATAACATATTTACTTATTAATAAACTTGAGCACTTGCAGTGTTCAAGGAGAACTTTAAATCCGAGTGCAAATCATTACCAATTGCTTTTCCAAGAATTTAGAGAAAAATTGAAGATTAAAGACCATTTTTGGAATGACTCCCGTTTTTAATTTTTTCTCCAATTGATTCCCAAAAAAAATAGACAAGAATTAATATTGCAGACTAGTCTAGAATCATTATATATATATTATTGTTCCTTGCTCCAAAAGTATACTCCAATTGGAAGCCTCTAAGTTTTTTAGAGTTAACAAATCAATAGATAGTTTTATGTTGGCGTCTTGAAAAACATTTAATAGTGATAATGGATAATATAAGTGAAAATTGATATATATTCACGTGAAAATCAAGTGGAGAGGACTCTGTTGAATCAAACTACAATTGAACTAAAATAATACCACAATTTATGGAGTCATCTTATTATATGAGACCAAGATATCAAAAGAGAAAATCAAACAAAGTATAGTAATAAAAAGAAAATTGTAAATCATAGATAATCTACTAATACAGAGGGAATAAAAAGAAGATCACTAACCAAAAACATGCGCTCCATGTGGACCCGATCATAATCCTTTGGATTTTCTTCAATAAAATTGAGAAGAAGATCAAGAGCATCATTATATGCTGGGCCTCGTAATTTCCTTTGTTCCATACGTTCATCGATCTGACTCAAAAAAATTTCAAATACCTTACTGAAATGATTGGTCAAACGGCGCGTTATTCCTTGAATATCAAATTTTAAGAACTTGTAAAAGTCGGCCAAATTAGGTGCACCAGCCTCCACGGACACGTTCCACATCACGTCTCTCATTTGTTGGACAGAATCTGAATTTGGGTCCATGACATTCTTGGAGAAAATGGTGTCTGTCAAAAGGTTTAGTGTGGTCATAAAAGCTGCTAACCCTATATTAACTGTCTCACCTTTTTCACAATACCTTTGACAGTATTCAATCAACTCCTGCATCTTTCTAGACCTAATTCTCAGGGCAGCATCTAGCCTGGTGCCAGAAAATATAGTAGAGTTCATGGCTTTACGGATGCTTCTAAAGCGTGACTCCACAGGCAACAAAACAACAGAGTACTTGTATTGATTGTGGGCATGGAGAGCCCGAGGATCCATTTACTGGAGAACTCTGTATCTTGTTTCTGTAGCACTTGTCTAGCTACAGCTGGTGAACTTATGACAAGTGTATTGAGTTGGCCGAGTTTCACAAGCATGATAGGGCCATAAGTTTTGGCTAGCTCGGCTAGGGACTGGTGGAAGTGTGAGCCAAGCAAGTGAAGGTGGCCAATGATGGGTAGTGCACGAGGTCCTGGGGGAAGCTTTTTGTTTTTTCTTGAGAGTGTCTTGAGGCCATGGTATAAGGTTGATGCAAGCAATACTACAAGCACAATTGCTATGTAATCCATGGCCTCACTCTTGATACTCTCACTATTACCGATATCAGAATGAGGAATTTGAGCTGAGAAGTGAGGAGGACTCTCTTCCATCACACGCACTTATATAACTATTATTCAGCTGCCAAGTTTGACAGTAAGATTTAATAAAAACTGATTCAGATGAATCTCAGGATTAAATAACTGCTGACAAAGTTCTTGAGCTGCCAAGTTTGTCTTGTATTATTGTCCGTAGATCTTTACTTTTTTTACATGGTTATTTTAATGGTTTTGGTCTTCGCTTTGTATAATGTCTATAATGCCCACAAAACTGCTACACATCGTGCATAATTGGAAGCTACTCCATTGCAGGAAAGTTCTCTCTCTCTCTCTTTTTCTTTTGGTGCTCAAATCCTAGTAATTTTAACCACTTAAACTATTCTTTAGTTTTAATTGCATTAAAGTTAAAATAAATAAAAGGGTAAATAGTATGATTTACCATAAATGCGCATTACCAGCATGATTTGAAAATGGACGTAGCTCTCATTTTAGCAATACTTACACTGTGCACCATATGCATAGTGCTCCATATGACTACTATATACCAACTGTGAGGGAACAATATTCGCGCACAGTACATAATAGTACATATGTTCAAAATTTTTATATTATATGTTCAAAATTTTTATATTACATGTTCAAATTTCTTATATTATATATTCAAAACTCTTATATTAAGCTGTAAACATATTCATAATTTTGAACTTGGCTTAACTATACTGCTTTGAGTTTTCACGTGTCGAGAAGGAGAATTTAGCAGCGGTAGAGAGGCAGTAACCAACCCAAGGCCCTACAGTCAAATACGGAAGCAACTTGGGCAGAGGTTCCATTTTGGAGTGAACCTGCTATTCACTAGTTCAGGGAATGGTGGCAGGGACGAAAGAAAGGGTCCCACCCAAGTTCAACCATACTAGCAGGAAATGAAATGAAAGTAGAAACGGTTCTGTGTCACTTTGTCACTGTCTGTATGCTCGTTTTCAAGAATCAATCAACCAAAGAAGCAATCAACAAATCAAGTTGAGATCTCAAAGTCTATCCTGTCTTCTTTCGTTTCGAAAGTTCAAAATTATGAACATATTTGCAACTTAATATAAAAGTTTTGAATATATAATATAAGAATTTTGAACATGTAATATAAAAACTTTGATCTTATAATATAAGAATTTTGAACACATGTACTGTTATATACTGTGTGTGAGTACTATTCATGCACAGTACGGTGTACCGTCTGAAGTAGAAGATATAACATGCAAACTTATAGGGTGTTTAGTTTTGCTTATTTGGTGCTTATAAGCACCTAAATAGTAAAAGAAATGAAAAAGTACTTTTTTCTAAGTATTTATAAATGCCTAAAATAAGCAAAGCCAAACACCTTCTTAAGAGTAGTACTGGTGTTAAATGCGTGATTAACCAAAATTAGAACACAAACAAGTAAAAATAAAATGAAAAAAAAAAGTTTGAAATGTATAAAACATTAGTGGACACACACACATATATGATGATCCTAAATCTATGCCCAAAAAAATTTCTAGTAAAAAATCTCTAATTGCCAAAATATGCTAGTTTTTACTCTTAAATTTTTTTCAGATTTTTATACTTGCAAAATGACTTTTTGAGCATTTTGGATACTCCCCTTTTGACTTCGTTGCACTCTTGCCACGGCACAATCGTAGGATGCGTCAGCACGACCCATGCCATCCGTGGTCCGCAACCATCATTCTATAAATAATTATTTCTTATAAGGGGTTAGGGACATATACAAATATATATATATATATATATACACACATCACTATATGGATATGAGGGAGAAATATTGATTATTCATGTACAAAGCATATTATTTCAACTACTTATAAAATTCAAATCTCATGATACAAACGTTTACAAAAACTCTTACTACCAATGAGTTATTTTTCCTTATATACTGTTAAAAATAATAAATAAATATCAAAAAGTCATTTGTAATAACTTACATTTTTCAAATGAAGTGGTCATTGATATTAGTGAAATTTAGGTTGTGGATCCGTATCTTGCTATCACTTATTTGAAATATTAAAGTTATTATATTTACATACAAAACTACAAAACGAATCCTGTTACATGAGAAGGTGTGTTGAGAGACAAAAAATAAAAATAATGAGTCTTTTAATTTTAAATTGGGTGGTGACCTGTACTTTTGTAGCATGCAGCATGTCTGATCAAGAGATTTGATTTGATTCTTCGTCAGCACTTTGACGACTTGTTTTAATTAAACAAAGAATAGTTTTAATTAAATTTGCTGCCAAGTTTGACAATCAAATTTAAAATGGTGTAGAAATGGATATACATTATGGCTCCATTCTCAGTCTCAAGTCTCAATTCAGACAAAAACAACATGAAATGATTGGGTGATCATGCCAGAACACACTAACTAATTATAGGTAGTTCCCAATTATTTAGAGTTTCAAATTAGTCCTAAAAGTTACTAATTACGTTTCTTACTGATCTCAGAATGAGGGATGAGCTGAGGAGTGAGGACTCAGCTGCCAAGTTTGTCTTGCTTTGTTTTCGTCAAATTAAACAAGCAAGAGTATCCAAAGCCAAAAAAAAAAAAAGAGTTAATAATGATTTTGACAAGGAATTTACTTATACCATTACGATATTATAAGCGGTTAGAAATTCAACTCGGGTCGCTCAATGTGGACTGACCCGATCCGACCCATTTATTAATAGATAAAGCCAAAAAAAAATATCATAATAATATAATAAGAGACGTAGAAAGTTAAAAAACCTCCTAGAAGTGGGAAGTTAAATAACTTCCCATTATCTTTATACATGAAATTCTTCTATCTGTATAAAAGATACATTCATTATCAGATAGATAGGAAAAATTTATCTCACTAGATCAAAAAAAAGAAAGAATTCTCCACAAAAACACTTCTTAGAAAAGGCACGTAAGTTGGTAAAAAAATTTATGTCATTCTTATTAGCTTATTATAATATATGTATTTTCCTTTTTTTTTTCGGGCTCAGGGAGATGTAGACATTTTATAGAGCTAAACCAACACCATCTCCATTTCTGATTGTCCCCGACCCATAGATTTTGAACAATCATTATTAGTGGAATAGTACACACGAAACTTAACTTCAAAGCTCGTGCAATGTTGCAATGCTGACTAGAACGTTGTTTCCTACCTCTCAATTCCTTCAAGATGAAAATTCAACATAAGATTAGAGAGTTCACCGTCAGTTAGATTCCTGTTCAAATTTAAATTCTCCAAAATATCTAAAAGTCGTCTTAAAAATTGAAAAGTATTCAATAAATCAATCAATAGTCTTGTTAAGTTATTGTCTTACAATTGTATTAATTTAAGCTTGTCAAAGTCAAGATACACAAGCGGGTGTGTATAAATCATAGTCACTACAGCTCAAAATTGACCTTTGAGACGCAGCCATGATCAGAAATGGTTGCAGCTTCGATTGCTCATAGCCTGCAATCTTAAGATTATTCTGAAGAAATAAGAATTAAATAATAGAATTTGAGTTTCATGATTCTGTAAGTATTAACTCTGTGCTAAACTAAGTAAAAAGTTATTCAATATCTTTCTCTAAATTAGCACAGAAAAAGGAAAGAATATTGTTTCCTACCTCGACCAAGAAACCTATTTGATGAGGGAGAATAACAATTTAAAAATGTACAAATAGTTGTGTATTTTCAAAAAATTAAGAAATAGGGTGTTTTCTAAGTCTAAAATGATATTAAAACAACTTATATCGTTCTAAAACTAATTAGCTTATTAGTGTTTAGTAAAATAACTTATAAGCTCACGTTTGAATAAAATCTTCTACTCCCAAAAAACAAAGCAAAACTCGTAAGTATCAGAATGACAAACCATCAATATCGCTTGTAATAATATCGTGGAAAAATTAACAAACATCAATTTTGACTTGAGAGCGGGTAATTAAAGACTAGGATTTTGATTGGTTTTCAATTATCCTTATCTGAATATGAGGAATAGAGCGATGCCAATGTTGACTAGAAAATAAAGATGGTCCTCTCATTCCAATTTCTTAAAAGACAATGAAAATTCTAAGGTAATATCAGGAAGTGCACCATTAACTAATTTTTTATCCAAATTTGGAATGTCCAAAGTATTATGAAGGCATTTTGAAAAGTCTTAGTCTAGCATAGTTTCATTATACAATGAGATTTATTGAGTGCATGCAAATTTAGTTGTCTTTATCCATGACATAGCACCAAGAAGTAATAGCTATTCATCAAGAATAGCAGATTTCCTTGTTAGCATATTACCTTATTCGCTTGTTACCTTTTGTAGCACATAATTAATTAGTTGCCTTTTCTGCTTAATAGGTTTAGGAAACCTTTGTACTATAAATATGTGGCAATACTCATTATGTTATGTGTGAGAGAGAAACCAAAGTGAGAGCCTTGTAGCATTCGTGATCAATAATAGAATTATTCTCTGCTGCCCGTGGACGTAAGCTTTAAAGCCAAATCATGTAATTCTTATGTCCGTTATTTCTTCTCATATTCTTCGTGTTTGCATGTTTTTCCCCCAACAAACTGGTATCAGAGCTTAGGTATTAATCCGCTGCTTGAGGGAAAAAAGAAAAATCAAAACCCACTGTGAAACCAAAATTTCTCAAACCAAACAGTGCCTGACCAAACAAAAGTCTTTGTTCGGCGAGGAGTGCTTCGGTGCTATCTACGTTGAGCGTTGGTGGCTGGAGTGGAAGCTTGCGTCGGCGGGTCGTGGTTCGTGTTTGGGTTTGAAGAACAAGCGAAGAAGATAGAGTTCGCATGCTCTTGAGGTTGATTTTGGATAGTCAAGTATTTTTTTTTTTTTAGAGAATTGGTTCAAGTTTGTAAAGCAAGTTTATGATTAGTAGGGTTTGGATCTTTGGGTTTATTTGGATCGAGCCTAGGTAGTGGCCTTGTCCAATTTTAGCTAGGTCTTGGGTCTTAGGTCAATTAATTTTTTGTTGGGCTTGGGTTCTAAGCAAGAAAAATAATAAATTTCTTTTTTTTGGGTTTGGGCTTAGTTTAGGACAAAAGAATAAAAAAAAAATTATTTGGGTTTAGATTTAGTCCTAAAAAAAATCTGACTAGTTGACCTGTTTGACCGCGTTGACCCGGGTTGACCGAGGTTTGACTTTGATGTTGACCATTGACCAAGGGTTGACCTGGTTTGACCACAGCCTTACCCCACGTTTTTCGACGTGCTGAGTCCGTTTTTGGGCTCTGTTTTTTCAGATTCTGCTCTGAAGTACGAGTTTAGGGATGGTGTTGACTTTGACCAATAGGTTTGACTTTGACCGGTGTTGACCAAAGTTGACCAGGGGTGTTCCTAAGGTTTCTCGACGTGCTGAATCCGTTTTTGTAGTCCATTGAGCCAAATTCCATCCTGAAGTATGAGTTTCGTGCAAACGAAGATGTTTTCCACCGGTGGAAAGTTTGAAATTGAGAAGTTTGACGAGAGAATGAGTTTCAGTCTATGGAGGATCAGATTCAAGGCATTTATGACAATGCAGGGACTTTGGAAAGTCATTGAAGAAGTGATCTCGAAAAAGACGGAACCAGCAGCAAGAGAAGAACTCGAAGCGAAAGCCTTGAGTGCAATGCATATGTCTATGACAAATGAAGTATTGCTGGAGATTGCTGAGAAGATGACAGCAATTGAGGCTTGGAATACTTTGGTGGAATTGTATGCATCTAAATCTCTCACCAATCGCCTCTACTTGAAGAAGCAATTGTATCATCTTAGAATGAAAGAAGGTACGTCACTAAAGCAACACCTTAATGAGTTTCTCTCTTGTTTTATTGCTTTGAAGGATGTGGGTGTTAAAATTGATGACGAAGACCAAGCGATGATCGTATTATGCTCCTTACCGCCTTCATATATGAACTTTGTGAACACTATGTTGTACGGGAGGGATAAAATTACCTTTGAAGATGTGATTACTTCATTAAAATCGAAGGATCTTCAAACACATATTCCGGGACATAAGGAAGAAGTTCATGGGGAAGGTTTAGTAAGTAGAGGGAGATCGGAGAATAGAGGGGGATTTTCGAGTAGAAAGAAAAGCAAGTCAAGGTCAAAATCAAGAGTAAGGAAGTTACGCTGTTTCGAGTGTGGTGAAAAGGGTCACATTAAGAAAGAATGTCCAAAACTGAAAAAGGGAAAGAAAAAGGTGGAGAATTCAACTAATGTGGTGGAGAGTGCTGACAGTGATGGAGATACCTCGAGTAGTACCGGGGAAGTTTTGACTGTGAGTGGATCACAGTGGCATAATCAATGGATTCTTGATACTGGTACAACGTTCCATATGTGTCCTAGGCGTGACTGGTTCTCTTCTTATTCCAAAAAAGAAGGGAAAGTCTTTCTAGGCAATGATTTTTCGTTGAAGGTGGAGAGAATGAGCATCGTAAATATCAAGATGTTTGATGGTATTACAAGATCTCTGGAGTGTTGGCATGTACCGGAGCTAAAGAAAAAATTGATTTCTCTTGAGCGTTTGGATTCTCATGGATACAAATTCTGAAGTGAGAATGGTGTCTTAAAGGTGACCAAAGATGCAATTGTGCTCTTGAAAGGGAACTTGACTGGCAGCCTATATGTCATTCAAGATAGTACAGTTACAGGTATTACAACTGTTACATCCGAGGAGAGTGATAATAACATTATGCAGTTGTGGCACAAAAGGTTGGGCCATATAAGCGAGAGGGGACTGACCGAGCTGAGTAAGAGGGATTTGCTTTGTGGACAAAGAACTGGAAAGCTTGAATTCTGAGAGCATTGTGTCTTTAGAAAGCAAATCAGGGTGAAGTTCAGCAAGGGGCAGGAGAACATCAAAGATACACTTGATTATATTTAAAGTTCCTTCCAAGAAAGGTGCCAGGTATTACATCACTTTCATTGATGCATACTCTCGGATGGTGTGGGTATACTTCTTGAAAACTAAAGATGAGGCGTTTCAAACATTTGTCGAGTGGAAGACGTTGATTTAGAAGCAGGCTAGTAAACAAATTAAGCGTCTTAGGACTGACAATGGGTTGGAATATTTCAATAAAGAGTTTGATGAGTTCTGCAGGAAACATGACATTGTGAGACACCGCAGATGTGTAAGGACACCACAACAGAATGGAGTTGCAGAACGCATGAATAGAACTCTGGTGGAGAGAGCTCGTTGTATGCTTTCCCAATCTAGTTTGAGTCAAGACTTTTGGGCTGAAGCCGTCAATACGGTATGCTACTTGGTGAATAGGTCTCCATCCAAAGCTATTGAATTAAAAACTCCTTTTGAGTTATAGTCTGGTAAGCCTACTGACTACTCTCGATTGAGGGTGTTCGGTTGCCCTGCATACGCTCACGTGAAGGATGGAAAGTTGGAGCCGAGGGCAAAGAAATGCATATTTCTAGGCTATGCGTTCGAGAGGAAAGGTTACAAGTTGTGGTACACAGATCCAAAGTCTCCAGGTTTCCTCATCAGTAGGGATGTCATATTCAATGAGTCTGCTTTATTAAACCAAGAAAAGGAGAAAGCTGTAGCTGGTTTAGACCATGGTGTAAAAAAGCAGGTGGAGGTATTTGCTGATGCTCCAAATGTTCCATCTAGCAGCCAAATTCAGCCGACTCAACCAACTGAGGTCCATGATCAAAATGTGCCTGAACAACAGAAGTACAGCATTGCTATTGGGCGAGAAAGGAGACAGATTAGAGAGCCTCAAAGGTACGGATACACTGATCTTGTTGCTTATGCTTTGATTGTTGCCGAAACAATTGAAGGACATGAGCCGAATTCATACAAAGAGGCCATATCTGGGAAAGATTCTACTCAGTGGATGGGTGCCATGAGTGAGGAGATTGAGTCTCTTCATAAGAATCAAACATGGAAGCTTGTTGAATTACCTAAGGGACAACGAGTTATCAGTTGCAAATGGGTTTACAAGAAAAAGGAAGGTACTCCAGGGGTTAAAGGTCCTCGATACCAGGCACGGTTGGTGGCAAAAGGCTATACACAAAGGAAGGGTGTTGACTTCAACAAAGTGTTCTTCCAGTTGTGAAGCATAGTTCCATCAGGGTTTTACTTGCCTTGGTTGCTCTTCATGACTTAGAACTTGAGCTAGATGTGAAATCTTGAAGAACAAATTTACATAAGTCAATCGAAAGGGTATGTAGTTCCTAGTAAGGAGAACCACATTTGCAAACTGAAGAAGTCTTTGTATGAGTTGAAGTAGTCACCTCGGCAATGGTATGACTCAACCAACTGAGGTCCATGATCAAAATGTGCCTGAACAACAGAAGTACAGCATTGCTATTGGGCGAGAAAGGAGACAGATTAGAGAGCCTCAAAGGTACGGATACACTGATCTTGTTGCTTATGCTTTGATTGTTGCCGAAACAATTGAAGGACATGAGCCGAATTCATACAAAGAGGCCATATCTGGGAAAGATTCTACTCAGTGGATGGGTGCCATGAGTGAGGAGATTGAGTCTCTTCATAAGAATCAAACATGGGAGCTTGTTGAATTACCTAAGGGACAACGAGTTATCAGTTGCAAATGGGTTTACAAGAAAAAGGAAGGTACTCCAGGGGTTAAAGGTCCTCGATACCAGGCACGGTTGGTGGCAAAAGGCTATACACAAAGGAAGGGTGTTGACTTCAACAAAGTGTTCTTCCAGTTGTGAAGCATAGTTCCATCAGGGTTTTACTTGCCTTGGTTGCTCTTCATGACTTAGAACTTGAGCAGCTAGATGTGAAATCTTGAAGAACAAATTTACATAAGTCAATCGAAAGGGTATGTAGTTCCTAGTAAGGAGAACCACATTTGCAAACTGAAGAAGTCTTTGTATGAGTTGAAGTAGTCACCTCGGCAATGGTATAAGAGATTTGACACATTCATGGTAGGTGCTGGATACACAAGGAGTGCCTATGACAGCTGTGTGTATCTCAAAATGACAGCTGTGTATTTCTCAAAAGGCTTCCAGATGGTTCGTTTGTGTACTTGCTGTTGTATGTCGATGATATGCTTATTGCTGCTAAAAGCATGTCTGCAATCGACAAATTAAAGAAGCAGCTAGGTGATGAGTTTGAGATCAAGGATCTTGGAGCAGCGAAGAAGATTCTTGGCATGGAGATTTACAGAGATAGAAAAGCTGGGAAGCTGTTCTTGTCTCAGCAGAGTTATATTGAGAAGGTGCTGGAGCGTTTCGGGATGCTGAAAGCAAAGCCTGTGAGTGTGTCGCTTTCTGCTCATTTCAAGTTGTCTGCAGATTTGTCACCTAAAACTGAAGAGGAGGTGGAGCATACGTCTCATGTTCCATTCTCGAGTGCTGTTGGTAGCTTGATGTATGCTATGGTGTGCACTCATCCTGATATTTCACATGCAGTTAGTGTTGTGAGCAAGTATATGGCATCACTTAGGAAAATACACTGGGAAGCGGTGAAATGGATAATGAGATATTTGCGTGGCACTACGAATGTAGATTTACTGTTTAACAAGATGACTAGAGATTGCACGAAGTTGGTGGGTTATTGTGATTCAGACTTTGCAGGTGACCTTGATAAGAGAAGATCTCTGACGGGTTACGTGTTTACTCTCTCTGGATGTGCTATCAGTTGGAAAGCGACATTACTCATCGTGGCATTGTCGACTACTGAAGCGGAGTACATGGCAATTGCAGAAGCTGTGAAGGAGGCCATGTGGTTACAAGGCCTGGTTCTTGATCTTGGACTGCAGCAAGATACACGTACAGTCTTTTGTGATAGCCAGAGTGCAAGCCATCTGACGAAGAATCAAATGTATCATGAGAGGACTAAACACATTGATATCAAATATCACTTTATTAGAGATATTGTATTACAAGAAATCATATCGGTGCAGAAGATATCTACCCATGAGAATCCAGCAGATATGATGACTAAGGTGGTTCCAGTAAGCAAGTTTAAGCATTGTTTGGACTTGGTTGCTATTTGCGGTGCAGAGCATTGAGCTCTTAGAGGCAGTTGGCTGCAGGGACGATGGTGTATTGAGTGAAGCGAATACGTACCAAGGTGGAGATTTGTTGAATGTGGCCCGTATTCTTGGGCAACAAGAATAGCATATTACCTTATTTGCTTGTTACCTTTTGTAGCACATAATTAATTAATTGCATTTTCTGCTTAATAGGTTTAGGAAACCTTTGCACTATAAATATGTGGTAATACTCATTATGTTATGTGTGTGAGAGAAATCAAAGTGAGAGCCTTGTAGCATTCGTGATCGATAATAGAATTATTCTCTGCTGCCCGTGAACGTAGGCTTTAAAGCCGAACCACGTAATTCTTGTGTCCTTTATTTCTTTTCGTATTCTTCGTATTTGCATGTTTTTCCCCAACAGTTTCATTATACAATGAGATTTATTGAGTGCATGCAAATTTGGTTGTCTTTGTCCATGACATAGCACCAAGAAGTAATAGCTATTCATCAAGTACTAGAATGCTTCGTTCAAAACGCCATTATATCACTAAGGCCACATATGGAGAGGCATGGATTAAGCTCGAATGGAGCAGCAGAGCATTTATAGAGTTAAACCATTACTCTCTTTCACTTTTAGGTTTTTCTTTTTTCTTTTGTGGGAAAAAATACTCCTTGTATTTAGGTCTATGATATCGGTCGAACCTTAAAAAGACTAAAACAAAATTTTTTTAAGTCACTTAGTTTTTAAATATTTCTGTGCTAACCATAATTTTTTAATTTTTTAACAGAATTGCAGAAATAAAATCATTTAGAAAAATTAATGGTCCTTTTGAAACTAAAAATAATTTAATGGTCCAAACAAGACAAAGAAATAGTTTAGTGACCTTTAGAATAATTTATCTTAATTGAAATAATTAAAACAATTGATACAATAATTTGAAGCATGCAATTGCAATAAGATCAAAACTGCTAAAAAGATACAAATCAAGATTATATGATAAGAAACTTGTTGAGAAGTTTAAATTAAGATTTTCTGGTGTTAACGTATACGTTTGTAGCATGCAGCATATCAGGAGATTTAACTCCTTTGTCAAGTTTGACGCTTTTGTCTTGTAAAACGTGTTCTTGAACTCTTGTGGTACCAAAGTCTGCCGCAGCCTTCATTTTCTAAACAATGTATAATATTAATTAAATTTGCTGTCAAGTTTGACAATCAAATTTAAAATGGTGTAGAAATGGATGAATTACTGTACCTTATGGCTCCATTCTCATGCCGGAACGAATTAATTAATTATAGGTGGTTCCCAATATTTGTTTAGAGTTTCGAATTACTCCTAAAAGTTACTAATTATTCCGTTATCAGTAATAAATATTTAAAGTTACTAATTATTCCGTTATCAGTAATAAATATTTAAATAGTGTAGAGCCAAAAATGTCAATCTCCTCATATGGATGAGACTCAAGTTATTTGCACGCTCTTGAGAGCCAAAAATGTCAATTCCCTCATATGGATGAGACTCAATTTATTTGCACACTCTTGAGCCCAAGATTCGCGAGTAAAACTAATATTGTAGACATAATTAATAATTAGTTGAACTCTCAAATAACCAGTCCAAAATAGTCAACTCAAATTATTAATTATACCCACACCATATACTTATAAACAAGTCATAGATTACCCCAAAAATTGATGTGGGATATTACATTATCTATAACAATGGGAGATTTTTGTTCTAAATTTCAACGATATTTCCGATATGAGGACAATTTGTGTTTAATTTTCTACTCAGTTAATTAGTTCAGGTCGATAATCACCAGCATTATATTAGTTGTTAAAAGTGGTCCTTGATTAATTTTTGCTATCTTTTCATTAAATTTAAACCAAAATCACGAAATACAAATTTTATACTTTTGCAAGATCATCTTGCATCATTTCAAGTTGATCCAAAAAGTCCTACTAAATATATACAGTATGTGCATGGTCGGGTAGGCGTTTTGAATTTTATATTTTATATATTTGATAGAGAATTTACAGGGAACTATGGGCTCGTTTGGATTAGCTTTTTTTAAAAACACTTTTTTTAACATCTTCTGAAAAATAACTTTTTTGAAAAGCTAAAAATTTTAAATTTTTTAAAAAAATTGTATTTGAAATTTTTTAAAAATTTTAATTTTTTTAAAAATCAAATCAAATAATTATTACAAAAATATATAATCTTAAAAAAAAATCAATTCAAACCAGCCCTATTTACTTGTCTTTGCCGCCCTCTAAACCCTAGGTGATGTTTTGGGCAGACTTTTATATGTCGAGGCTTGGTTGCTCGCAACTAGGCCAGAGTGAAAAAGACTGCTGTCAAATTTGTTTGTAAAGTACAAATGAAATGAGGATCTCCACGTGATATTGTTTTATTCATCTCACATAATTGTCACGCAAATTCCACATCCACCAGAGTAAAAAGAGACTCCTTTGAGATATGTTTTTAAATACAAATGGAATAAAATTAAAAGATAGTTTAAGTGATTGGGACAATTTTTTCTAAGCATAAGGTCTTAACTTGGGCTCAATTTCATGAGAGTAGGGTATTAAAAAAAAGAACAAATTGAATTATGACTATTTTCATGTAATAATATTAGATTATTAGTCAAATTTAACGGTTGTAAGTATTTCAATTATTGTATTTTATTTAAAACATCATAACATTATGAGTAGATATATATATATATATATTTAATCAATATATGATTGTTCTAGAACTAGGGTCAATGATAATATACACAATTCTATTCCTCTTGATTTTTCCCCCATGGTTATCGATGATATTTATCAGTTTTTTATTTTATATTTTTTTCCTTCCTTCGCAGAGGACCTAGTTACGTAACATAGGAAGCTTTTTGCTTTTTCTTAACAGTGTCTTGAGGCCATAATAATAAATTAAAAGGTTAATGCAAGCAATACTACAATTGTAATAATATTAACCGATGATACAATTAAAATACAATAATTTAAATATTTACTTGTTTCATTTCTTGTAGTGCAAGCACAATTGTTACCTGGCCTTTGAATGATCAGAATAAGCAATGGACTCTCTTCCTCGTACATACTTTTGATATAAGTATAATCGTGCAGCCAAGTTTGACAATATTTATGTAACAAAAATCGATTGACGAAAATCGAATATTGTCAAACTTGGCCATTGCAAGAGTGAGGAAAATCAGGCCGACATCTTTATTTGAAATAGCTCTGTTATGATTAAATTTTTTACATAAAAAATATCATTTCGTTAAAGTCATTTTTAAGTATAATGAATTTTATCACCTAATGACTAGTGTTTTGGGCTTATGTTATCATATTATTCTCTCTCTAAGGGGGGAAAACTATTAGTTGCAGTAACGTGTGCTAAAACTATGGTTGTATCAAGTTGTGGTCGAAGGCCCCAGTAAATACTAGAGTGCAGCTGCCAAAATGGAAAAGGTTTACGAATATCGTGTCAGTGTTAATTAATGCCACGGTAATTACTGATGGGTAGGTGTAGCACCCAAAAAAGGAAAGGCCAATTGTCGAGCAAGGACTATACTGAGACGTGGGTATAGCTATAAAAATAGGAAAGCACTGCTATCAGGTGAGGGCTATTATCGAGTTAGTGTCTATAGGTGCACAGCCAAAATGGAAAAGGGGTATTCATCCGGCGAAGGCCATCATCGGGTTAGTTTCATGACTAGATGCCAAACTGAATGCTAATAGGGGAATACAACTGTTCAAAAGAAAAGTGCTATTATCGGGCCATTGTCGAAAAACCCTTTTGGGCAAGGGTTGTTGTTGAGTTAGTGTTGTTAGGAGCCATACCAAATATTGATAGGTAAATGCAACTACCAAAAATGAAAAGGACTACCATCTGATCAGTGTTAAAAAGACAGCACAAGGTGGGTTTAAAGGGGTGAAATGTAATAATTTCACATATTGAAAATTCTATTTCTTTATAAGTGGTTCTTAAATACAATAGGTTCTTCCAAGTTTCACCTAATAAACTAGTTTTTTGGGTGGGAAAGGTTGTTTTAGGGCCTGAAGTTTGTAACATATAAAATTAAGAGCTTAAACTTTAAAAACTTTAATAAAGAGCTTCAGTTTATGAAAAAAATGTGATTTTACACACCGTTAAGTAACAATAATAACTTTTCGCTTACATGTCATTTTCTTTTATTTTCTATCTTAGTTGGATTTTCTTGCATGACAATCTAACTCCTTTGTGGCATACACCACACGCACAAACTTATAAATTCTAAGGTGTCACATATATGTATGCATATATAAATTTTGAAAATTTATTTCCTTGGCCTTGAGAATATAAATTATTTTATATTTTTTATTTTTTATATATTTAAAATTTAAAAATTTAAATTAATTGTGCATTTCAAGTATTAAAATAAATGTTTAAATGATTTACAATAAACCAAGAATTAAGTGTGCATGTAAATGAATTGATTTAATTTAATATAAACAAAAATTTAATATATTTTTTCTTATTAAACAAAATTTGGTAAACAAAAACTTTAACTTCGAAGTATCATGTTGACACAATTATAATTTTTTTTAGAAAAGTATTATTGAACATTTTAGACAAGAATTATTGTACATTTTAATATATTTTTTCCTTATTCACAAAAAATAATTAAAAAACTTTATTCTATTAATTTAAGTATTAATTTAATAATTTAAATTAATTGTGCATTTGAAATAATTGTGCATTTAAATTAAATGGCTTAAACATTAAACAAAAATTATTAAATGTACAATAAATTCTTGGTTTGTATAAATTATTAAAATTTTTAAAACTTAAAATGCACAACTAATTTAAACTTTTTAAATTTTAAATATATATATAAAAAAAACTTTATATTGAGCAAAAGAAGAAAAATGCAGATTAATTTGTATACTCATAGCCAACAAAAAGATTTTCAAATTTTATATATGTGTACATGTACATAATATGTTAGAATTTATAAGTTTGTGTGTGTGTATATATATACACACACACCATGTAATTGAAAAATTAACAACATTACTTAATGGAGGTGTAAAATTTACTTTTTCATAAGTTTAAGTCTTTTTATTAAAGTTTTTAAAGTTGAGGCTCTTAATTCCATATTTTGCAAAATTCAAGTCTTCAAACTACCCTTTCTCTTTTTTGGATTTGGCTCTTCCATGAACTTAAATTGTTGAAGTCATTACAGGCTCAATAATAAATGAAAGGGAATATTTGCTCATAATGCTATTGTATTATAAGCAAGATCTAGTTACTAGTTGTTGATAAGCTATAATAAAATAATGTGTCAATTTTATAATAGTTAAATCTTATTCATAACATGATAATATTACAACACTACAAGAGGATCCTCAACTATGTAGAAATCCTAACATTTCGGATCTTCCAAGTTTGTAGTCCCAACTCTGCTTATTTGTTATCTGCTTATGAATATCATGAATATTTTAGTATCATTTTCCTATTAGTAAAATCTCATGCACGTCATTCAAGAATTAAAAAATACACTAATGAAGATATGATAATCTAATTTGCTGCCCCAATTTGACCATCAGATTTAAGAAAGAAAACCTAAGGTTGCGTTTGGTTTGCCTATTTTTTATTTTTATTTTCTGAAAATAATTTTTTAAAATAATTTTTATTTTCTAAAAACAATTTCCATTTTCATTAATAATTTTCATTTTCTATGTTTTAAAATTTAAAGAATGTATTTGGTTAACAGAAGTGTTTTTCTTTTTTATATTTATTTACAAAATTGTCATCTTGTTTTTAAAATTTTTTGGAGATATTTACAAAATTGACACTTTGTTTTCTAAACGTTTTTTGATATATTTACAAAATTTCCACATTTTTTCTAAATTTTTTGGAAATATTTACAAAATCGCCACCTTGTTTTCTAAATCTTTTAGAGTTATTTACAAAATTGCCATCTTATTTTCAGAGAAAACACTTTTTTTAATATTTTCTGTTTTCCTAGAAAACTATTTTCTATTTTTTTGAAAATAAAAATATAAATAAAAATTGTTAACCAAAAAAATTTTCTATCCTAATTTTTATATCTCGTGAAAATAAAAACAAAAACAGACAAACCAAACACATCCTAACATACTCCATTTTGGCTGCATTGGAGTCTTCATTACCTATCAAAATCACAATGTTTCCCTGTTTCTTTCTTGCTCTTTTTATTCCACATTTGTGCCCTGGAACAATTTGTCTGCAAACCAAAATCTTTATGTAAATATATAAAGAGAGAGAAGGGATGTTGAAGGACTAATTTAAGTGGTTGAGACAATTTTCTAAGCAGTGGTGTTTTAAAATAAAATGAAATAAATTGAGAGAAAAGAAATAAAAAAGGGAAAGAGAGAATGAAGAGAGAGAGAGAGAGAGAATACAAATACTGAATGCCGGTTTGCATTGGCTTTTTTGTTGTAAAAAATTTCCTTTTTTCCTGCATCTTTTTTGCGATTAATTCTTGAGGTTAGATTTTAAAAAAAATTAAAACTTTGAAAAAGCTCAATTTCAACTCTTTTCAGAAGTCAAAAGTTTACCTTTTGGAACAGGCACTTTTTAGCCCTTGTATTATTTGGTGCTTCTTTTTGAGGGGTGGAAAAAATTATATCCTTGGATATAAACATTCAGATGACAACAAATACCTTTTAGTGAGGAGGTTTTTTTGCATATAGTTTTGAAAGTAATAAATAAATATAACAAACTCCTCTATAATAATTTAGATAAGATAGTTACTTAATATGCTATTGAATTTCAAGTTGTTAGTTCAATTTTCGCTGTCAACCATTAAAAATATTAAAACTATATATTCACCCACAAAACTAAAAAGAAATCCCATGTGTATGTGAGAAGAGGTGTTTAAAGAATAAATAAATGCGACATGACAAATGCTTCTCTAACAACTTCGATTTGAAAATGAGTATACATATATATATATATATATATATATATATATATATATATACAAGTTGGAGCTCACTAACTTAAATTTTTCCTCCAAAAATTATATGCCATCTGTCACTATTTGGTTTGTCACATCATGTCAACATGACTCATTTTGACTATTGAATATAATATATATGTTTTGGAGCTTTATACATATATGTAAAAGTCAATGAAAGACTTTGATTTTATTAAAAAAAAATCAAATAAATTTCTAATATTATTATTTAAAGTAGCATTTCTAGTATTAGTATTACTAATATTTTGATTATATTTATTATTACATGTATACTTTTAATCACATTTCATAAATTAATCTAAAAAACACTTTTTATTATTATTGACTATACAAAATTTAATAATCTCAAATTATTATCAAAATCCCTTCACACACTAGTGGATTTTCATTTTATAGTATGAAGCACGCTATATTATAAAACTACTTTTTTGAGCTTGTAAGAGGCTTTACTTCCTACGCATGCTTTCATTTTGTTACGTTAATTAACCAATACTATCGAGTTTGAAGTGTTTTTAAACCATTCTTAAACTCTTGTAGTGCGAAGCTTGCCAAAACCCCCATTTTCTAAACAACTACAATAAAGTTTGCTGTCAAGTTTGACAATCAAATTAACAGTGATGTAGTATTGGATGAGTTACTACCTTTCCCATCCTAAAGATTTGTTCAATACAACTACTTGTTAAGATAACTTATAATTGTTTGAGTAGCTTATAATTGTATATCCACTAGTGCATTTTCCTTTCGTCGCATAAAGCACATTAAATTATAGAACAACTTTTTTGTTCTCGTGAAGAGGTTTTAGTTTCTATGCATGCTTTCATTTTATTACTCAATTTACCAACACCATTGAGATAGATACTTAGGAATATGGGCCGTAGGAATCTTAGTCTTGATCAAATCAAGAGTCTTGCCATTTTCGTTCTCCTACCAAACCTCTAATCTTACTATATTTATAGCATTACCGGTGTTGTTATATTTGTTGTTTCTTGTACTCTACAGATAGGGGTTTGACCTATTATATTAGAGTGACATAAAGAGATAGAGAGGTAAGATAGAGAACGAGTGACCTTGAGGATAAAGAGAGCATGAAGGGAGAAGGCTCCCAAGTCTAAGTCCTCTCTCCATGTGTTGTATTTGTTCTTATCATAATAAAGTTCTCTTGTTTGTCCACAGACATAGGTAGAAGGCTGAACCATGTTAAAAAATATCGGTATCCATCATTTTACATCTTTCTCTATTTTTGTTATTCTTCATTCCGAGCATTCTGAATTCCCAACAAACTGATATCATAGCCCGGTTTGCAAAACTGGGCATAAGCTAGGTGAAAACACACGATGATCGTTGTTTTGTGAAAATTTGTTCTACCATGTTGGTGTACGCAAGATGAGAGTGTGTGTACGCAAGATGAGAGTATGTTCAGACTTGGCATGAGATTTGGCCTGGAGAATGAAAGCAGGGAGCTGTTGCGATAGGTATCACCATAACTGTCAAGATTGAGACATCGTCACGGATCGCGCTCCGGTGCCCATCGAAGCTCGTGGATGGCACCATCAGGAGCACCTCGTGTAGAGGAGTCTAATGGTGGAGGAGCCGTCGTATGGATGGGCCAGAGATTGTGCTAGTGAGGAGAACGAGGTGCTGTTTGCGGCATCTCATGGTGAACGGCATTTGAGGCTCTACCGCGTGTATTGAAGGCATACAGAAGAACCGCGTGAGGGATGCTATGGATCCAGAAAAACCGCGTAAGGGACACTATGGTGACTGTTAATGATGGTCAGTGCTTGGAGTCCTTAGAGCCTGATTGGATGGTGTAGTTCAAATTGCGACAACCCAAGGAATCGAACGGCGGTAGTGCTACAGCTTGTTGAGGTTGAATTTGACAGCGACGAGGCCTTAAAGGTGGTCCAATAGCGTGTTCGCGGTGGATGATGCCACGACATTGGGCAGCAGATCGAAGATGATGAATGTGTTTGGGGTTAGTTTGGGAGTGTTGTGACACGTCATATTAAAGATTGGGAGCGTTGTGACAGCTCATATTAAAGATCCAACGATCAGATCTTCTTGTAGACTCGAGGTTAGATTGTTTAAGCTTTTTGGATTTATGGTTGCAGTTGGTCATTCGAAGAAATAAGAAGATATGAGATTATCCCATGCTTTGCGGTGCTTAAGGGCTTGGTGGGCTCATGCCTTTAGGCCGTTGGATCATATAGGAGTTGATCAGATGAGTTCTGATCTGGTACTGCTCGCACACAGGAGTACGTGTGAACCCATGTTGACAAGATTTTAATTTCTTTTGACCAAAGTTTGGTTGTGCTCAAACTAAGTTGACTGAGGTGTATGCCAATATTTTTTTATGCACAAAATTCAATTTTGAGCTCTGTTTGGCAAAATTCAACTCCAAAAGTGCATGATTTTGGTGTTTTGTCGACTTTGACAGCGAAATTGGCATTGACCGGGTGTCGACCAGAGTTGGCCGGGGTTCCCAAAGGTTTATTCGGCATGCTGAGTCCAAACTTGCATTCCGTTTTGCCAAATTTGAAGTGGTTGTATATGTTTTTTGAGTGAACGGAGATGTTTTGACCTTTGAAGAGATGTGAACGTAGAGAGATTGATGGATGGACATTTGTATGGCCTTTTGAGATGAGTACGATCACGTGTTGGTAGTTGCATCGAGGAGAAGTGATGAAGACACTATGCTCTTGTAGCGGTGTGGGCCACATGTGAGAAAAGGAATAACTGTGAGGAACTAGTTGGTGTTGAATTTTGGAGAAGACAAGGAGGCTCATGTATAGTGAGTGTGTGTCTTGGCAAGTAGATTAAGGCCTAGCTTAGTGGAACGGTTGTGTAGGTTCCTTTTGGAGGTATGATCACTTGGATGCAGACTTGTGGAGGTGATCGAAGTGTACTCATAAAGACGGTGAGTATTCCAACAAGGTGTCGAGCAAAGAGCAATGCATGTCTCAAAGATGACATAGTTAGAAGCTTTGTGGAAAGAGTTTGGTGAACTCTTTAGAAGAAAGTTGGAGCTTTTTCCATGTTGCCATGAGTTAATGATTGAAGACTGAAGTGTGCTACTAGATGACCCGATCTCCATCCATAGCTTCTGTAGGTACTTCTCAGTGGTGGTTGTCTTGCTAATATGTTGCTTTGCTCGCTTATAAGATGGCAAGCTAGAGGTGGAGAACAATGTGTGCGGAGGACAAGGTTCTCTGTTGTGGCGTTTAGAGAATGAGTCTCTGAGAGTTTTTAGTAGAGACGTATCGGACTACAAAAGGGACTAAGAAGCAATAACTGAGTACGGATCATGGAATAAAGGAACAAGTGTAGCTAGATGGCTCAGGAGTTCCATGAAGTAGTAGGTGGAGCAATCTTTGTGACTCGGCAATTTGCAGTACACAGTGAAGTGTATCTTGAAATTGATTTGAACTACGGTGCCATTGAGTAGGTGAAGCTTGCTGCAAAAGCTCAAAAAGTGCTCTAAGAGATGGCCAGATGTAATTAGATCATATGTACTTCAACAGATTGAGATAGGTATGTCCCTGAGATGTGGTAGTACATTGTGACACTGAATGATGAGAGAATGAGTTAAAGGACCTCTAAGATTTATTTTAGAGATTGATGTAGTATCTGAGAGGGATATGTGTTTATAGTCGAGTCTCCCATGATGATATTAGAATCCTAGTCTTAGTGAGATTCAGTGAGTTGGTATTGCAAATAAAGATGGTGTTAATCACGTAAAAGAAGAGGTAGAGCGATAGAAGCATTTACTGTTGAGGATGCCATAGACACTCAGAAGAGTTCCTTAAATCACTGTGGATCATTACAAATGTTGGTTTGATCTTGAGGTGATCACCAGAGACCAAGGAGATACTATCGAGACAAGTTCTAGCAGGTGGCTAGGGACTTGGGACAAATGGGCAATGCATGGTAGCTGCATTTCATGTGGCAGTTTGGCAGCTTGAGCAATAAGGATTCAAAGTTGCTAATAAAGAGTGAATATGGTCCAAGGTGGAGGTTCATTGAATCTAACTCTTATACTGATGGATCCTTAGGAACATGGGCCATAAGAATCCTAGTCTTGGTCAAATTAGAAGTCCAACTTTTTTTGCTCTCCTACCAAATCTCTAGTTTTACCATATCTATAGCAATACCATATTGTAGTGCTGTCATATTTGTTATTTCTTATACTCTATAAATAGAGGTTTTACCTATTGTATTAAAGTGAGACAGAGGGATAGAGAGGTAAGATAGAGAGCGAGTGACCTTAAGGGTAAGGAAAGCATGAGACTCGAGAGCCCCAGGTCTGTGCCATCTCTCTGTATGTTGTATTTGTTCTTATCATAGTGGGATTTTCTTGTCTGTCTGTAGACGTAGGCGGAAGGCTGTGTTGAAAATAAGTGTCATATAATATATCACTCAAGAAGAAAAAAAAGGGCTGCAACAAATGCATTTAAGAAAATGACAGTGAACTCATATAATCTGCTACTCAAAGAAGTGTTTTATTCAAGAGACTTCAGTTGCCTTATATAGGCATACACAGCTACCTAATCAACCAAAAAAGCTTAACAAATATTGCTAAAAGTGCTCAACTGAGCTAGCTATTCTGATGGAAACAAACCAGTAGAAAAACATGGCAAAGACTAAGTAAAAACTGACTAGGTAAAAGTTGTCAACATTAAAAAATTAACACATGCTGGAAAATAACTTGGTCAAATACTGGTGTTGTAATTTAACACTCCCCCTCAACACCAGCTTCTATTCTTTTTATCATGCCAAGCTGATGATGAAAGCTCTCGAACTTGTTCACATTCAAGCCTTTTATGAATAAATCTGTGATCTGATTTTCTGTGCTAATGTGATCAGTTCAATTTCTTCTTGTAGGACCGTTTCCCTGACAAAATGATAATGCACTTCCGTATGTTTAGTCCTTGCGTGAAAAATTGGATTCTCTGCTAATCGTATTGCAAACTGGTTGTCGCAATACAAGGGAGTTGCCGACTCTATTGGTTGATGCAAATCCTTCAATAATTGTATAAGCCAAGTGCTCTCTTGAGCAGCCATCGATGCAGCTCAATACTCCGCTTCCGTTGTTGACAAAGATACAGTTGGTTGCAGTTTACTGCACCAAGAAATTGCACCTAACCCAAGTTTAAAAACATATCCGGTAGTTGACCGTCGAGTATCATGATCACCTGCGTAATCAGCATCACAATAACCAACTAGCTTGCAGTCTCCATCTTTCTTATATAGGATACCATATCTAAGTGTACTTTTGACATATCTCAAAAGCCGTCGAACCGCTTCCAAATGAGGTTTATTTGGATTTTGCATATATCGACTCATTACACCAACTATATATGAGATATCAGGCCTAGTCAAAGTCAAGTAGATCAAAGCTCCCACTAGTTGCCGATACATTGTTGCATCTTTCAAAACTCTTCCTTCATTAGCACACATCTTGACATTTGGTTCTGTTGGTGTCGAAATTGGCTTGCACTCAAGCATTCCAAATCTGTGTAGCAAATCCTTAGAATATTTCCTTTGATGAAGAAATATTCCTTCTTGAATATGATCAACTTCTAGGCCAAGAAAGTGCTTAAGTTCCCCAAGTTCTTTCATCTGGAAGCAAATCGCTAAATTTTCTTTTGTTTGGAGAATTTCTTCTTCATAATCACCTGTTATGATCAAGTCATCTACATACACTAATACAATTGCAAGCTTTCCTTCACAAACCTTGACAAACAAACTAGAATCTGCAGGTGTCATCGAGTAACCACATTGGGTTAAAAATTCAGCAATCTTACCATACCAAGCCCTTGGGGCTTGTTTCAACCCGTAAAGTGCCTTTTGTAGCTTACACACGTATTGAGGACACTTTTGGTCTTAGAAGCCCATTGGTTGAGACATATAAATCTCCTGATCTAGCTCCCCATGCAAAAATGCATTCTTCACGTCCATTTGCCATAGGTTCCAACTTTTGCAAGCAGCAAGCGCCAATAATACTCGCACAGTTGTAAGCTTTGCTACTGAACTAAACGTTTCATCATAGTCTAGTCCATACTGTTGAGAGAATCCTCTAGCTACTAGACGAGCTTTGTATCTCTCGATGGATCCATCCGTGCGGCGCTATATCTTATAAACCCGTTTACAGGAAATAGGTTTCACATCTCTTGGCTTTGGCACGAGCTCCCAAGTTTGATTTCATTCTAATGCAGTGATTTCTTCTTCCATAGCTTTAGTCCATTTCGGACTCTGAGATGCCTCTTCAAATGTTTCAGGTTCTTTCTTAACTCTTTCTTCTGCTATGGCAGCATTAGTATACTTGGGATTTGGCTTTCGGATTCTTGTTGATCTTCTAAGTGGAGATGGTACTTCTACATCTCTGGAGTCACCGTCATTACTTGATTGGTGGTAAATACCAGTTTTCCAAGGATTTTGAGTTATGCTTTGATCATCTTCAATGTCAACATCTGCATCTCTAGCTTCTTGCATATCTAATAGAGCAGTTTTCAACTCATCTTTGAACACTTCCGAGTCTGGCAATATCTCTTTTCCTGAGGACTACCATAATGATGCTTCATCAAACACCACATTTCGAGATATGTAACACTTTCCAGTTGTTGGGTCACAACATTTCCATCCTTTTCTTTGACTGTCATAACCCACAAAGATGCATCTAACAGCTTTTTTTGTCAATTTTACTATGTAAATGATTTGGTGCAAATACATAGGATAAAGATCCAAAAACTCGAAAGTAACTAACTGTAGGTTTTATGTTCCACAATTTTTCAAAAGGTGAACAAAAACATAACCTCTGTTGTGGGAGCCTGTTGATCACAAATGCTGTAGTTTTCATTGGTTCTGCCCAAAAACTTCCTGGCACATTCTTTGGGTGAAACATACTTCAACAAATCTCAGCCAAGTGTCTGTTTTTTCTCTCTGCGACACCGTTTTGTTGTGGGGTGTTTGCACATGTGAACTGATGGTGTATTCGACATTCTTGGAGGTACATGGAGAATTTGTTTGAGATATACTCCCCTCCATTGTCAGTACGCAAGCACCGGATTCTTTTGTCAACTTCTGCTTCAGCTGCTTCCTTGAATTCTTTAAACTTTAAAAAGGTGTCAGATTTTTCTTTTACAAAATAAACCCACACGTACCTTGAAAATCATCAATAAACGTTACCATGTACTTCATACCCCCAATTGAAGGCTGCTTAACGGGCCCAAAATCGTCAGAGTGTATCAGCTCCAAAGGTTCCTTTGCTTTAAACTTGGATTCTTCATATGGTAACTGATGTGCTTTTCCATATTGGCATCCTGCACAGACTGTATCTGTTCTTATTCCAAGTTTAGGAAGTCCTTTTAACATCGATTTTTTCATCATCATATCAAGCTTGGAGTAGTTAACGTGACCTAACCTCATGTGCCATAAATCTGCAGTCTCATTTTTCCTTGTTTTCTCTACATATGCAGACTCAGCAGACATCACATATACTGACTCTAACTTGCGTCCCTCCATCATAGGCTTTTCCAAAATCTTAAGCTCACGATACACTTTCACATCATGTGGACCAAATAGGACAAAATGGCCTAATGATGTTAACTATGCTACTGAAAGTAAATTTTTCTTCATACCAGGGACATGATAAACATTTTGAAGAGACACCTGATTGGCACTATATTGAGGAGAAACTATTGTCTTACCGATGTGAGCTACTAATAACCTTGAATTGTCCGCAGTTACCACCACACGACTTCCATTGTACCTTGACAGATCCTGCAATTTTCCTTTGTCACCTGTCATATGATTTGAGCAGCCTGAGTCGACAATCCAATCGTTTTCATAGTCAATTTGATTGGTTGTCATTGTGAAAGCTAACTCCTCTTCTGTAGCAAAAAAAGGCTTCAGCATCCCAATCATCCTCGCTTTTCTCCTCTGTCTTTGAAGTTGCAGCATTGCTTTCCACCATCTTTTTCTTAGACCAACAAACTTTTGCCATGTGACCCCTCTTCCCACAGTTATAGCATTTTCCTTCAAATTTCTTGTTGCCATAATTCTTTGGTGCTCCCTCTGAACGCGTGTTCTCTCCGTGACGACCTTTTGCCTTGTCACCATACTTTTTAGACCCACAAAATGTATGCTGCTTGGAGCTCTCTTTGTTTCTATGGGCATAGAGTGCTCCTTCCTCACCTTTCACAGAAACTCCTTCCATTTGCTTGGCCAAAGCTTCTTGTCCAGCAAGCAGATTTTCAAACTCAACAAATGATGGTTGGTTCTGCCATCCTTGTACTGCAGCAACAAATCCTCTGAACTCAGGTCTCAAACCATGGATGATAATTCTCTTCATCCTGGTTTCTCCAATTGGAGCAATTGGTTCTAATTCTGAAATCTCACGGCATATGAACTTCACTTTGTGGAAGTATTGAGCAATTGTCAGATCACATTGTGCTATTGACAACAACTTGCTTTCTAAAAGTTGCAGTCGTGTATCATTCTTTTTTGAAAAGAGTGCAGCCAATGTGTCCCAAGCTTCTTTCGGTGTTTTGGCATCGCGGATATGCTTTAATACTTCTTCAAAGCAAACATGGCCTTGCCCGCTTTGATCTTCCATTTTCGCAAGGCACCAGTTGCATCCTCCGCATCGGGTGGCACGACTTCACTTCCATTGACGACCTCCCACAAATCTTGGCCTTGTATGTAAGATGTCATGCAAGTCGACCAAGAATTGTAGTTTTGGTTACTGAGCCTCTTAACTCCACCAATAGTTTGAAGATCACTCATCATTTTGGGAAGAAAAGTGTTTTCTTTGTACTAAACTAATATATGACACTCATAAACAACCTGGCTCTGATACCACTTTGTTGAAAATAAGTGTCATATAATATATCACTCAAGAAGAAAAAAAAAGGGTTGCAACAAATGCTTTTAAGAAAATGACAGTGAACTCATATAATCTGCTACTCAAAGAAGTGTTTTATTCAAGAGACTTCAGCTGCCTTATATAGGCGTACACAGCTACCTAATCAACTAAAAAAGCTTAACAAATATTGCTAAAAGTGCTCAACTGAGCTAGTTATTCTGATGGAAACAAACCAGTAGAAAAACATGGCAAAGACTAAGTAAAAACTGACTAGGTAAAAGCTGTCAACATTAAAAAATTAACACATGCTGAAAAATAACTTGGTCAAATGCTGGTGTTGTAATTTAACAGGCTGAACCACGTTAAAAATATTGGCGTTCATCGTTTTACATCTTTCTCTATTTTTGTTATTCTTCATTTCAAACACCCCGAATTCCTAACAAAAATATTATAATATTATGAATAGACATATGCCATCCACATATGATTGTACTAGACGCACGGTGACAATTTGATCTGCAAGGATGATTGTACTAGACGCACGGTGACAATTTGATCTACAATTTTGAACTACTCAATGTAGAATTTGATAGATTAAAGGTACCCAATTTTAATAAAGTTAAAAAATAAAAATAAAATGATTCAAGCAATTGATACAACAGTTGAAGTTATGCAACTGCAATAGGATTAAGGCTAGTAAAAAGATATAAGCAAGTACTGAAATATGTAATGAAATAGAACATGTGTCAAGTAAAAATTGAAACGAAGTGAAATGTGTGATTAACTATCTAAACGTGAGAAATAGTAAAATCAAATCGAAATAGTTTGAATGTAAAATTAAATAAAATTAGAAGAGTAAAACATAAACAAAACTATATCTATGTATAACAAATCCTGAATCTTTGGCCCAAAATTTCTAGTAAAAGATTTCTAATGTGTAAATACTTTACTATTATAATTTTCTTTTCGGATTTTAAGCACTTGCAAAATGACTTTATGAACATTTTGGACACTTCACGTGGTCAAAGGTTTGACAGTAAGAGGGAAAAAGATAACTTAGTTCTTGAATTTTGAGCAAATTCTTGAATATATCCCTCAATTATGAAAAAAATATTTTTTTAGTCTCTTAAGTTAATAAACAATTATTAGAACTAATAGTCAACCATTTAGTTGTTGAAAAACCCCAAAATACCCTTGAGCAACTTTTACATATATTTGGCTTGGTGTTTGATAGCACTGCAAAATAAGTCAACCAAAAAATATTTTTCGATCAACAGAATACCTTAGTTATAAATGAAAGAAAAATGTTTTCAGTGGTCAAGAAGACAAAAACATTTTTTGCACAGTGATTTTCTCTTTTTACTTTTTTTTATTTTTGTAAAGGGGTAGGGGTGGGGTTGGGTGGGGTTGGTAGTGGAGATTGGGGAAGTGTAGGACTAGTCGAAGAAAAAGAGAGGGAGTTATTGTGTGGAAAATGTTTTCGTCTTCTTAGCACTGAAAAATATTTTTCTTCTTTTATAACTGAATTTTTTGTTGACAAAAAAAAACTAATAGTTATTTTCTGGTGCTACCAAACACCAAAAAATCAAGAAATTATTTTTAGAAAATTTTTTTCCAGCAACCATTGGAGCCCAAATATATATAAAAGTAGCTCAAGGATATTTTGAGATTTTCTATCAAGTCAAATAACATGACTATTAGTTTTGATTAGCTCAAGGATATTTTGAGATTTTCTATCAAGTCAAATAACATGACTATTGGTTTTGATAATTATTTATTATCTTGAGGGACTAAAAATTTTTTTTTAATAATTGAGGAACCTATTTGAGAATTTGTTCAAGACTCAGGAACTAAATATCTTTCTCCCGATAGCAAAATAAAGTAACCTATTTTGAATTCAAAACCCCGGAACAGATTATAGGAAAAATAATACACTAATTTGACGTCGTGGTTTGACGATCAGATTTAAGAAAAGAAATCAAAACATACTCCGTTTTGGCTGCACTGTAGTCTTGATGCAGAGAAACGCTTCAGTTAGTTTCGACTGATATCATTCC
Organism: Cordia subcordata; assembly: GCA_028554755.1. Lineage (NCBI taxonomy): Eukaryota > Viridiplantae > Streptophyta > Magnoliopsida > Boraginales > Cordiaceae > Cordia > Cordia subcordata. The sequence goes on along the minus strand of JAPTOF010000010.1, from coordinate 11,469,193 downwards.
AAAAAAAAATAAGCCGTCCATCGGGGATGGTGAACATCAATGGTTGATGTTCACCCTATTTTTTTTTTTTTTAAGTTTAACTAATAACTAATTTGTAGCAAAATTAATTTCCACTCTTAGCTACTTTACAATTATCCCCCTTACTTTGCTTGTCAATTTCTCCCAGTCAGTGCTCTCTCTCTCTCTCTCTCTCCCCTCCTACATCTTCTCACCTTACTCTTACCTCTTCCTATCTTACCCATCCCAACCAACTCTTACCTCTCTTTCTATTTCTTGCAATACCTCAGAATATATCCAAATGATAAGCAATTAGAAATGGATAGGAACTATAAGTAGAACTACTAAATGTTTTGTATTAATGATTGTATTAATCAGCAATTAAAAATGAGGTTATGGATTTCAATTGAAGTTTGAACGACTAAATGTTTTGTATTAGTGGTTATAAACATAAACAATTATATGTAGAACTATTATACATAAATATTTATTTGTATTAAATCCAGAATTGGTATGCATTTTGAACATTTATAGTTTGCCAATATAAATGTGTACATTCTTCTATAATTTATATATTTTATATACGCATTGCAATATGTAGTTTGTTCATTAATATTTTTAATATTTTTTTTACGAATTTCATTGTATTTTTTTAACTTATTACATTTTAGACTTTTCCACAAATTCGTATTGAAGGATCTCTAATTTTTGAGGTTCTATATATATCTTTTCATAGTTATTTCACAAATTTTTATACTTTAGTATTTTCTCAAGTTCATATTGATCTTCAAAATTTATTGTATTTGCACAAAATCTTATACTCCACTATAATTATTGAAAATTTTATATGTAGTTGCGCTTAAAATTTATACATCAATGTACCAAATTCATAGTCTTTTCAAAAATTTTTTTATACAGTATTACAAATTTATAGAGTTGATCTAAAAATTTGTACATTGGTGTACGAAATCCAAGTACATTGTGTATATGTAATAAAAGAATATATAGCTTTTATATTTTTCCCTGAGCGAAATGATCTTGATAGGAATTTTTATAGTCCATTATATGCATTGAAATATATATATATATATATATATATATATATATGTATATATATGTAGAGTTGCTCTAAAAATTTGCATATCCATGTACAAAAATGTACAAAATTCGCAGTCTTTTCACAAAATTTTGTATTTTATGTGCATGTAACAAAAAATCTATTGCTTGGGTGCAGATGGTGTAGAGTTTATCAGGCAGCAGATTATCTTGCTAACAAAGGCTTGCGAGCACATGGTGTAGAGTTTATCAACAACATTGTTGACTACAGAATGTTAAGGGGAGTTCTTAGATGCGAGTAATTTGCTTTGCCATGCATCAGATTATAGGAAATTTTCTTGTTTTTGATGTGCGTTCATGTACCACTTCTGTTTTGATTTGCAATAAAATCTGGGGAGGCACTTTGCCTTCTTTTTGATCCAAAAAAAAGAAGAAAGTAGTTAGCTCTTTCAGAAATAGATGCAAAGTGAGCTCAGCTAGATAAGATGAAATAATATCTTGTTCTGCAATATGTCTTTCTTCTCTCTCTTCCCAAGCTCTTCTCACACATCCAATCCTATGTACAAATGAACATGCACCATTTCGAGAAAATAACTTGGAAATAAAGTTAATGTGTAAACTCCACAAGACTCATAGCAATTCCTTGATAACATTTGTAGATGTATGCTAAAGAAATGGAGTTAATTTTCTGTTAAACATATTTTAAATTGTTAAATTATCTATTAGTTAGTATGTATAGAGTTTGTCTTAAGGCTAATTTATTATTGTCCAAACTCTAGATATAGTTCATCGTTATCTGGATTTACATGTGATGTACTTGGATCAACTTTTGTATTTTAAGTCCATATAAATTCTAGTCATATGTAACTACTCTTGTATTGCTCCTATAAATAAGAGCCTTTGCATTATAAATTTGTATCATGTACCAAGTACCAATAATCAAGAGAAGTAATAAAATATTCTTCCCTCTTCTCTATCTTATATTTCCTCTCTTTTCTTGTTATTTATATTCTCTTTATTTCTCTTGTTCATATATCTCTTTTTTATTTTGTAGTTATTTTTATAACACGTTATCGATTAGTCTCTACTAATCAAGAGATATGAAGAGATTATTATGAAGATCTGAAAAAAAAAGAATTCTTGACAACATGAGGATATTTATACCACAATTTTTGGTAAACTGATATTGAGATTATCGGTAAAATTTATTTTAGCCTTTTTAATTTTATTTTGAATTATATATATTTTAGAATGTGAAATATCATGAAATAAAAGTTCGTTGTTTAATTATATTATGCAATTTGCCTAGAAAGCTGAAATTGATATCCATATGGTCTCGAACTAGAAGTTCGACGTTTTATTATATAAGACAATGAAAATATGAGGTGAATCCTTTGAGGTTAAAAGCCATATGAATGATATGAATTATGGAAAAATTCATTTATGGAAGAAAACTATGCATCCCTGAAAGATTTCGATAAATATCAATTGGCAAAGGATTTTTAAATCCTGAAATATGACCTTCTAAAAGAAATATTTCAAAACTCGCTACGAATAAATTTAACTGCAAATTGTAGAATTCTAAAGTTGAAAGCGAGTATAAATCCACAATATTTCTCATAACTTTATGCGAAAAAAATATGGATGCCCTGAATATGCTCCAATATTATCAATATTAAAAACATGATTTGAAAATTATTTTTGGGCATCATCACATCCTATGAGCAAAATAATTCATGATGAATTATTATCAATCATATCAATTTGCTCTAAAATCATTCCTTAAAAAGAATGATATATTATCTTATTATTATGAATGTGATTATTGATATTATGATGGTCATATGAGTGCAATAATAATGAGGAGAATTCTTAAGAATTCGTATATGCACCGTAAATGTGTTGTTCCCAAGAAGAAAAAAGATAAGTAGGCAATCCCCTCTAAAGACATTGAATCGTCTAGATGTCTATAATAAATTCAAATGGGGTCAATAAATTGGTCTAGTAAAATCTTTTATTGAACGATTAAAAAGCGTATATTCTTAGGCCATCATTGATTATATTAAAAAATTGCCTAATGCTATCTGGGAACATGTTATGTAATATATTGCAATGCTTATAAAAAAAAAGACCAACTGCTTATTAGTTACTACTCCCTATTGGTCTAGAAAAAGAATCCCATCTAAATATTTTTTTGCTACGCAAAATATATTTCTATTGCTCTACCATAGAGCGTTAAGATGGGAATGTGAAAAAGGAGTTAGGAATTATATTGATTTTGAATCTCAGTCAATTATTAAATATTTCGTATCATTGACTAAGAATATGAAATAGCGTATATTGCTAATTGTTGAAATATTCCCAACATTAGGGGGAGAAAAACAAAAGCTAGAAAATTAAAAAGTTTTATAGAATGCATCTGATCCTCGCATAAGTCAATATGAGTTGAACGCTTAGAAAATTATTTATTTGCATGAAGTTGCAAAAATGCATTTATTGCCATGAAAGAATGTGACGAAGTCACATATACCAGCTATAAGTGCTCCTATTTATGTCTTAATAGACAAATTACAAAAATACATCTACTAGATGCTAAAAACATAGTAGACTTCGGTTCCAACTATAAAGGAGCAAAATAAGCAAGTTGGCATTTTTGAAATATTTAATATCCTGACAATATCAAACTAATCAAACAAGTTATAACTGAGAAATATTACTCTATTCTAAGAGAGTATCAAGTACCTGAATATGATTGAAATTATTGAGAATAAATAGATCTCACTCAGTTATATTACTCTTGAAAAGAGTGGAACCAAAAAGAAAAAAATGATCATGATCAAATATTTGTATATGCAGTAGCTACTTATTATGAAGAAAAGTGAGGATCATAAAGTGAAGTCCATCTAAAAATGTCGAAATAAATTTGGCCATATATACAACAGACACAATCCAGGCATATCTAAATGTTTTGATTCTTATTGGTCAACACATATTGCATATAAGATTGAGGGGAGTATGATATAAACCAATGCCATATTGCTTGAGAATTTCAAAGGTATGTGTCACATGGTTGCCTAGCTTTTAAATTGCTAATTCTTGTTAAAGAATGGCCTAGTGTATCACGTAGTTATACTTTGCTATCATACTCCTTTCTTGTATAAACCAAGCATTAGTGACTTGGAATTAATTATGAGGAGATATGCTTTAATGTGGTGGATACAATTATGTTAGCCTGACAATTTTTCAAAAGGAGTTCAATTATGCAACTTATAAATATGAAACAACAATATGCGTGTGTTTCATGAGTATGATATTTGTATACAAGTCTGGAAAAGATTAGAGATGTTTGAATCACAAATCTCTGGAGAAGTATATTCAAAGCTCTTTGTGTGAGCTGAAACATCTTGAAAATTGATATATGATTGCTTTAATGCAAATCTTTTAAAGAAAAGGGTTTTAATAACCCATATGTTTCTATGAAGAAACATATATAAGAGAGACTTATGAAGAGCTTTCGTAAAGGAATTTTGAGGTGATTATTTTGGCCCAGCCTGAAGTTCATTAATTATTTAGATGGAATATTATCCGTCAATCAATTTGGCAAAAGAAATTTTGGTGCCAAAGAGCCAAGTGTCTCAATATTTTGATGGACCATCCTGATTTTGAGAAGATAACGAAAATTATTGGTCCTAAAGTGTCATAACTCAATACATCTTGCTATAGACAATAACTCCCCCCCCCCTTCCCGAACATAGCTTACAACTTTTATCATACTGTGCTCTCCAAAGAGTAACTCTTCTCAAAATCTCACTCAAAAGGTGCTAAGTTGGAATCTCATTCTAACTAAGGATTCTTGTGGTTCCGAAGGATCTAGGTACAGGAGGATCAAGAACGGAGAGATTTCTGCCTTTTTCCGCCCGACTCTTTGGTCTTAAGAAGGCTGGTTTTAAGAATAAGTGATTGCCTTTCTCCGACCCTTACTGCCCAACCTGAGAGTGGACAGCTAATGCGTTCCACTTATTGAATAGGGTTCTATGGTCGGTCTGTGACCCCTGGATGCCGTAGGCGTCCTTAGGGTGATCTCATAGTTCTTACGAGGTGGAGATGATGGGGTCGGTCCATGGATTTTCCTTCCTTTTCTTTTGCCACATTTCACTCAAAGGGTTGAAGGGAGATAGTGTATCAAGCTGTTCGCAAGGGCCAACTCGATCCTCTTCCCCAGGGATCTCAGATGAGAGAACCCTAGGAGAGCCGCCGACTCCAACTACCGTCCATGTACGATCCATACTAAATTTGACCAATTGCCCATCCTACTTCTTTTACGTTCTTAATAGCCCGGTTTTTGTCTCAGTAAAGTATTTCAGTGGCATGTTTCAGTCCTCTTTCCCATTACTTAGAAAAACTGAGCCACAAATATCACTTGTTTTATTAGCAGAGTTGGTTCTGTACCAATAGAAAGGCCTTGGAGGTATCACACACAAATTTTGTTATCATTATTATCAAGACACTCAAAGTAAAAGTTGATTGAGCATGAAAATTGTTGAGTGTTTGTTGACTTACAACGAGCATTATGTTTTCATATGTGCTAAAATTATTATGTACTTATGCTCGTTAAAGCTCATTGTTATTGTTATCTCCCCAAAGCATGTCAATTTATTACTCAGCAAATGAATGATATGAATTGTTTGAGTCAAGGAAAATTATATTGAAAGTGATTGAGCCTAGCATATAATACTGAATCCATGCATGAATTCCCCAAGAAATATGGGAACAGGCTCATCATGTTTCTCAAGCAAGAACTTGGCAAGTTCATCTTAATTGATATCATGTATAATGATATTTGAGAAACTACAAGATTGTCATATGTTTTCAAAGAATTATTGATATGTTTAAATAAGGGGGAGACAATTACGCGCTGTACTCTTTTTCCCTTAGCCTAGGTTTTGTCTCACAGAATTTTCCTGGCAAGGCTTTTAGTGAGACAGCATGAAGCATATAACAAGAGTATTGTACTTTTTTTCTTTCACTAGGATTTTTGTCCTACTGGGTTTTTTCCTAGTGAGGTTTTGACAAAGCATATTCTTGAGAAATAAATATCTAAGGGGAGTGTTATGAAATTATTAATTATTATGGATATTCATCTTAAGGCTAGTTTATTATTATCCAAACTCTAGATATAGTTCATCATTATCTGGACCTACATGTGATGTAGTTGGATCAACTTATGTATTCTAAGTCCATATAAATTTTAGTTTTATGTAACTACTCTTGTATTACTCTTATAAATAAGGGTCTCTACATTATAAATTTGTATCATATACCAAGTACCAACAATAAAAAAAAGTAATAAAATATTCTTTCCTCTTCTCTGTCTTATATTTTCTCTCTTTTCTTGTTATTTATATTCTCTTTATTTATTTTGTTCATATATCTCTTTTCTAGTTTGTAGTTATTTTTATAACAATAATTTGATAGTTTCAAGATTTAATCAAAAACTTGGTAAGAATGACAGTTGGCTGCTTAACAGGAGTGACAGTTGGCAGTTTTGGAGCAAATGTTGAGTAAGGAATAGCTTTAGTGTACATGCATATATATATATGTATATATATATATATACACACACACACACACACACACACTAGTGTGACACCCGTGCGATGCACAGGGAGTAACTTATGTGATTAGATATATTAAAGCTATATAATTTTTGCATTTTATTAAATAGTTATTGAAACAATTATATACTATAGAATTAATAAAACAATGATAATATATATAGCGAAAGGGCATAATATTAATTAAATTAAAATATTTAATACAGGAATGGAACTAAATAAATGATAAAAACAAAAAAATGACCTAAGAATAGACATATTTAATTAATTGATAAATAATTATGAAAAACTTGTTATATAGTGTGCCATTTGGTAGCACGAAATTACAACTTATTTTTATTTATTATATAGTATAGATAGATACTAGTGTAATACCCGCGCCACGCATGGGTTGTGAAATATATGATTGGTTTTTTTCTAAAAAATAGAGTTTTTTTTATATTAATCTAAATATTGCTATCAAATTATATTTTAAGAATTAAATAATCATGGATTCGTATAGAAAATAGAATTTATGTTTCTCTTTTAATACTAATTGTCCTAATTCAATAATAGTTTTGCCTCCACAAATGAGTTAAACTTAAATAAATGTAGATTGTCTTTTCTTTTTCCAAACGAAAAAACATATGAATAAAACGACAATTTGTCGATATTAGTCAAAACTCAAAATATCATAAATAGCATTATACAATAATGATATATTAACTAAATTGCAAAAAAATTTTATTATAGTAATAGAAAATAATTAAAATAGGTAACGATTTGATAACAACCAAATTAGAGAGTTACTATAGATATCTGTAATCAATCCAGATTATATGTCATAATTCTCAGGTGTAATATGTAAATATTAAAATAAATTAGTAAATCAATGTAAATCTCACTAAAATAAAACAAAATCATTTACTCACTAAATATAATAGTTGATATCATTGTAATGTAAGAGAGCCACATGACAAAAGGATTTACAAATGTTATTTGTACGATACTTGTCATTATTATATTATAAAAGGTTCTTTTATATATATATATATATATATATATATATACTAGTGTGACACCCTTGCGATACACGAGGAGTGACATATGTGATTGAATATATTAAAATTGTAGAATTTTTGCATCTTACTAAATAGTTATTGAAACAATTATATACTATGGAATTAATAAAACAATGATGATATTTATAAAGAAAAAGCATAATATTAATTAAATTAAGATGTTTAATACAAGAATAGAACTAAATATATGATAGAAAACAAAAAATGACCTAAGAATAGGCATATTTAATTAATTGATAAGTAATTATAGAACGCTTGTCATATAAAATACCTCTTGGTAGCACAAAATTATAACTTATTTTGTTTTATTATATAGTATAAATGTACATATATATATGTATATATATATAGATATATATGTATACATATATATATATATATATGTAGATTGTTGACAACGAGAATTTGAACCAACAATTTAAAATTCAATAGAAAAATAAATAACTACCTTATCTAAATTATTATAGAGGAATTTGTTACATTCATTTGTTACTTTCAAAACTCTATCCGAAAAAAGCTCACCACTATAAGGTATTCAATGTTGTGTAAGCGTCTATATCCAATGACACAATTTTATCAAAAATTAAATTTTACAAATCATATTTATATTATCTATATATTGATCTCTATATCTATTAGTTTCACATGTCTTAATGCTATTAGTTTTTTCCTCCAAAAATGAGTTAAATTCTAACAATAAACATATTATTGGTCTTCTGTTTCTTTTTTTTTTTCCCCCCCACAAATCAAATTATTTTCTTATGTTAGTTTTCCAATTTAAATATCTTTTTCAATTACTGCATATCTCTTATAGAAAAATGACTACTGTTGAAAACTTAAAAATTATATTTTACAATATATATATATATATATATTATTCTAACATAAATTGTAAAAATATATTTGACCATTTATAATAAATAGAGACATTAAAAAATATTCATTTCTTTCGTGTATTGCACAAGTTATATTCTAGTCATTTTTGTTAGAGAGTTTCTTTTTCACACTAAATAACACATGTAATGGTTTTGGTGCAATCATGTTATTTTATTCCTTAATATTTTATTTACATAGCTAAATGAAAACCTTCATTCGTTCTGATACTTAATTGGTGAATTCTCAACAAATCCGTACCTTAAGTTGATGAGTTCACTCAATCTTACAAATTCAATTTTGTGGGACTACTCATGTTCTATCTTTTTCTAAAAAAAAAAAAAATAGTCCTTATTAATTTAAAATATTTAAATTAAAATAATTTAATTAATGTTCCATGTTTTACAAAAAGAAATCAAATTAATAGTCTCAATTATTTCAAAATATTTATATTTGGTCCTCAATATTTTTTCGATTCATTCAAGTTATCCCAAGGATGGGTAAAAATACAAGAATGAGTTTGAATAACTTTGTAAAATTTGAGAACTAACATGAATGTTATTAAAATATAAGAACTAATTTAACTATTTCAAAAAATTGAGAATTAATTTCAATGTTTTAGAATAATGGGAACTAATTTGAAAAAAAAATTTTGACAACATTTGAGGTTTTTTTTTTCTTTTTTGGAATTTATACTTAATTTCACTACAAACTTATGTTTAAAACATAATATACTAAATAAATGACTTGTAAAACACTATTAATATCAATAAACAATATTTTTCTTCCTGCCTACATGGCTTTTTCACCAATTATCTTACATGGACGACACAAAATATATTTCACTATTTTACCTTTAATAAATCACTGGGTTGTATTAATAGCTGCATCATCCTAAGCCCAATTAAGCGATTTTCAAGCAAGGGACTATTGAAGAATGGCTCCTCAAAGGACTAATGAATAGATTTTCTAGTGGTGTATAACTTGATTAGAGAAAGAAATATGTTATTTATGTCATTAATGAAACATAGTTGAACAAAAGAAATCCGCAAATCCACACAACGCAAATGTACTTTGGGCTTATTTAAATGCATGATCTTATCTAACAGATCTACATGCCTTCCATACATATGCGCGGACGAACAAACATGCCTAGAAATTAAATGTGAAAGGGCAAAAGTATTTGTTTCATGGACATTGTGCTTGTCTCTTCAAAGAGGTATTGGGACAGCTTTTAGATTGTATTTCTTCTGTAGCACAAGGCCAACTTTTTCCTCCATGTTTAGTTCTTCTGGTTTAATGCCACCTTCAAGCTTCCAATCGAATACATTAAGTAATGATCCGAGCATAGTTGGAAGAATCCTTCGTGCTAATGGCATGCCAGGGCAAATTCTTCTTCCTGAACCAAATGGAATCAACTCAAAGTCAAGACCTCGGACATCTAGATCTGAACTCCAAAATCTCTCTGGCTTAAAAGCTAGTGGATTCTCCCAGTAGCTTGGATCACGTCCAATTGCCCATGCATTTACAAGCACTTTTGTTCCTTTTGGAATTGAGTACCCGCATAGTTCAACATCTTGATATACCATTCGCGGAATCAAGGTTTGTACCGGTGGATGCAGCCTTAAAGTTTCTTTGACAATGCACTGTAAGTATGGTAATCGGTCAACATCAGCTTCTTCTATTGGTTTGCCCTTGCCAATGACTTGTGCGAGCTCTTCTTTAGCCTTTTTCAATGCTTCTGGGCTTTTAAGTACCTCTGCCATTCCCCATTCTAAGGTGCTCGAAGTTGTATCTGATCCTGCTATAAATAAGTCCTACAACAACAATAATGATTAATGAGAGACAATTATAGAGACCTATTTTAGAACTAAAGATATAAGAGAAAATCATAGTGTTTGCAAGTCATTCATGATAAACTTTAAGTGGTAAACAAAGTACAGTAAGAAAAAGAAAATTGTAAATAGGAGATAATCTACTAGAAAGAGGGAAAAAGAAGATTACTAACCAGGAACATCCTCTCCATGTGGGCCCGATCATAAGCCTTTGGGTTTTCTTCGATAAAATTGAGAAGAAGATCAAGAGCATCATTGTATGCAGGGCCTTGTAATTTCCTTTGGTCCATACGCTTGTCGATCTGGCTCAAAAAAATTTCAAATACTTTACTGAAATGATTGGTCAAACGACGTTTTATCCCCTGAATATCAAACTTTAAGAACTTGTAGAAGTCTGCCAAATTAGGTGCACCAGCCTCCACGGACACGTTCCACATCACGTCTCTCATTTGTTGGACAGAATCTGAATTTGGGTCCATGACATTCTTGGAGAAAATAGTGTCTGTCAAAAGGTTTAGCGTGGTCATGAAAGCTGCTAACCCTATATTGACTATCTCACCTTTTTCACAATATCTTTGGCAATATGCAATCAGTTCATGGATCTTTCTAGACCTAACACTCAAGCTAGCATCTAGCCTTGTGCCAGAAAATATGGTAGAGTTCATGGCTTTCCGAATGCTTCTAAAGCGTGACTCGACAGGCAACAACACGACAGAGTACTTGTATTGGTTGTGGGCATGGAGAGCCTGAGGAATCCATTTGCTGGAGAACTCTGTATCTTGTTTTTGCAGCACTTGTCTGGCCACGGCTGGTGAGCTTATGACAAGTGTATTGAGTTGGCCGAGTTTCACGAGCATGATGGGGCCATAAGTTTTGGCTAGCTCGGCCAGGGACTGGTGGAAGTGTGAGCCGAGCAAGTGAAGGTGGCCAATGATGGGTAGTGCACGAGGTCCTGGAGGAAGCTTCTTTTTTTTTCTTGAGAGTGTCTTGAGGCCATGATACAGGGTTGATGCAAACAACACTACAAGCACAATTGCTATGTAATCCATGGCCTCTCACTATTCTTACTGATCTCAGAATGAGGAATGAGCTGAGGAGTGAGGACTTTCTTCCTCGTACCGCACTTATATAGCTTTTATTATTCAGCTGCCAAGTTTGACTGTAAGACTCAAAACTGCATGCGGAAAGAAAGGTCGAACTACTGGACATGCATGAGCTGCCAAGTTTTTCTTGCTTTGTTTTCGTCAAATTTAACAGGCGAGAGCAGCCAAAGCCAAAAAAACAAAAAGGTGAAAATGATTTCGAGAAGGGATTTGCTTACAACATTACGATATTATAAGCAAAAGTCAATAATTGTGAATTGTTGATGAATTATGATAAACTGACGTGAATAATTAATAATAGTTAAATATAATTCTCGTTATAAGCCCGATAATGATATTAGAGGACAATTCTTGTTACATGGTGGCTTCCCCTATGGACACCTGTAGTCACTTTAGATGTTTTTGAAGATAAGGACGAAATGCAGAAGATATTCTATTTTGTAGCAGCAGATATATCACGAACCGTCCAAAATTTTTGGTATTAGTTTCCTATCAATCGTACTGGTCTAAATTTTAGTCATTTAAGCCATTCTATTAAAAAAGTTAACAAGTTTTGTATAAAAAAAAATAATTAAATAATTAAGTGACTTGACTAATATTCTTTTTAGTTTTTTATTAATTTTTAATTTTTTTTTTAGGGTTTTAGTTTTTCTTAACCCAAAACAAATAATTATTAAATTTTTTGTTCAAAAAAAGTATTTTTTTCTTTCAAAAATCCAATCCAAACAGGCTCCTGTAATCTTAAAATTGTGACCAAGATGAAGTTGTACTACTAAGAATACATTGAGAGTTCAAAATTGCAAAAACTTAAGCATCTCAAGTATAATAAAACACAAGATATCATGTATTAGGAATATAAGGGTGGCTCAAGAGATAAGGAGGCTTAAAATATAAACATAATATGACGCCAGTTAGTTTCTAGTTGGCATTTTTGAACTCTTACGCATTATAGAAAAATAAAATATGCTTACAAGAATATAAATTGCAAATTAAATTAAAAAAATATTTAAAGTTATCACAAAAGGACCTAGTACTGATTGTTTGTTTAAAAAACAAATCATTTCTTGAGAGTCATCCAGTGGAATGATAAAGCATTTCAACAAGGAAAAAAAATAATTTCTTTGCCTTGTTGTGTGAGAGAAATATAATAAATATTGAAATAGTGCGTAACTAAGAAAAGATTGTAAATTATTAAAATATAGTGAACAATATCCAAAACTAAACCACGATTAGAGTTTTATAGAGGTAAACAATTGTGTGGAGAAGAGATTTTGATAGAGTTAAATCCAATAGAAAAATAGATACTGTGAGAATTAGTGAAGATAAAAATGTAAAACAGTTGGTTTAATTAATAATAAAATAGTTGATGATTTAGTATATATTACAAATGACAATTTTATCTAGGGAGGACCGAAGAGAAAAAAAAGGTTTTGTGAAAAATATAATAATGTAATTCTAATTCATAAATTAACATGAGGTCATGAAAAAAAGAAATATGAGATTTATTAGATATATACTAGTAGGGCATTTGGCTAGTTATAAAAAAGAAATTAAATTAGAATTTTTTTGATAACTTAATATTTTTTTCTAAAATTTGGGGCATAGCTTTGAATTGTTTTATCCTTGAGCCACTCCAAAAAAGTAGTGCTTCCTTCCTACCCCCAAGATTTTCTTTGATATGTGAGAGCAATTCCGAGGAGTAACATTAAAAATTCCATTAAGAAAATAGTTGTGTATTTTTTTTCCAAATACGTAGGGAATTTGTGCTAATTACAACATTGTCAAAACACTTTATGTCATTCTTATTAGCTCATTATAATATATGTTTAGTGAAATAACTCACACACCCCACCTTTTATCCTTATTTCTTTTTCGGCTCAGAGAGCTGCAGCTTTTATAGAGCTAAACCAACAACCTGCTCCATTTCTGATTCTCCCCGAGCCATAGATTTTGAACAATCATTATAAGTGGAATAGTACGCATGAATCTTAACTTCAAAGCTCGTGCAATGTTGCAATGCTGCCTAGAACGATGTTCCCTACCTCTCAATTCCTTCAAGATGAAAATTCTACGATAGGATTAGAGAGGTCACCATCAGTTAGATTCCTGTTCAAATTTAAATACTCAAAACATCCAAGGGTCGTCTTGGATATTGAAAAGTATTCAATATATCAATCAATCGTCATGTTAAATGTTCACTGTCAGTTAGATTCCTGTTCAATTTTAAATACTCAAAACATCCAACAGTTGTCTTGAATATTAAAAAGTATTCAATATATCAATCAATTGTCGTGTTAAGTTATTGTCATACGGTTGTATTAATTTAATCTTGTAATGGTCAGCTCAAACGGACCTTTGAGAGGCACTCATGATCAGAAATGGTTGCAGCTGTGCAATCTTAAAATTTCTGAAGAAATAAGAAGTAAATAATACAATTTGAGTTTCATGATTCTGTAAGTATTAGCTCTGTGCTAAACTAAGTAAAAAGTTATTCAATATCTTTCTCTAAATTAGCACAGAAAAAGGAAAGAAATATTGTTTCCTATCTCTACCAAGTAACTATTTGATGAGTGAGAATAACAGTTTAAAGCTCTTCAAATAGCTGTGTACTTTCAAAAAATAAAGAAATAGGGTGTTTTCAAAGTTTAAAATGATATTAAAACAACTTACATGGTTCTAATACTAATTAGCTTATTAGGCCATGTCTGGCGCAATTAGCAGATTAGATAGCAGATAGTTGTTTGAATAGTGGATAACAGTTTGGGTAGTGGATAGCTGTTGTGTTTTAATGGTTAGTGAATAGTTGTTTCACTAACAAATTATTTTAGATGTATTCAATAAAACTGACTGTTGGGTTAGCTATTGAATGCAAAATGATAAAAAAGACATTAGTGTCAGGTTATTATTGCTGTGATGATGATGATGATGATGGTGATGATGATGATAATAATAATAATTATTATTATTAAAATAATTAAGATAATGTATTTTATAATTAAATATATTTTTCTTAAAATAATATTTTACTAATAAAGCATAATAAAATTACTTTTTTAAAATTAATTTTATTAATATTATAAATAAATATTTTTTATTATAGAAATATTTTAATTGATTGAAAATTTTTATTTTCGAAAAATAATGAATGGACAAAAAGGACCTATACTTTTTAATATATTTTGATATGGATAGAATTTCAGATTAATTTTTGTGTTATTTTGCATTTATATTTGTGAAAGAAAATGTAAAAATGTAAATGAAATTGGATAAATGGTACGATTACCAAAAAGATATTAGAGAGAGGGTAGTACTACCAAAACAAAGTGAAACACTAAACTTTACTTTGAAACATTAATAATATTAACTTTTTACAAACACTACTTCAAATACTATTTAGAATAAAAATACTACTTAAAATACTGTTTTACCAAATAACCAAAATGAGAGAAAGTAGCGTTTTGACTTGGTCAAGATACTAAACATTATTTAAAATACTATTACCGAACAGGGCCTTAATGTTTCGTAAAATAACTTATAAGCTTACAGTTGACTAAAATTTGGTTCTTCTACTCCCGGAAAACATTGCAAAACTTGTAAGTATCAGACTGGCTAACAATCAATGTCGCTTGTAATATTATCGTGGAATAATTAACAAACATGAATTTTAATTTGAGAGTGGATAATTAAAGACTAGGATTTTGATTGTTTTTCAATTATCCTTATTTGAATATGAAGAATAGAGCCACGCTAATGTTGACTAGAAATTAAAGATAGTCCTCTTAGTTTCAATTCCTTAAAAGACAAGAAAATTCTAAGGTAATATCTGGAAGTGCATTATTAACCAATTTTTTGTCCAAATTTGGGATCTCCAATGTATTGTGGAGGCATGTTCATTATGCAATGAGATTTATTGACTGCATGCAAATTTGGCTGTCTTTGTTCATGACACAGTACCAAGAAGTAATAGTTATTCATCAAGCACTAGAATTTCCAATGCTTTGTTCAAAATGCTATTATATCACAAAGGCCACATATGCAGAGGCATGCATCACGCTCAAATGTAGCAGCAGAGCATTTGGAGAGTTAAACCATTACCCTCTTTCACTTTTAGTTTTTTTTTTTTTGGGCTAAAATACTCCCTTTATTTAGGTCTGTAACCAAAATACCAAAAAAGAAATTAAAGAAATTATTTAAGTCACTTAATTTTTAAGTATCCATGTTTTAATCATAATTTATTATTTTTTCAATAGAAAGGCTGAGATGAAATCATTTAGAAAAATTAATGGTCCTTTTGAAACCAAAAATAATTTGATGGTCAAAACAAGACAAGGAAATAGTGTAATGACCTTTAGGATAATTTATCTTAATTAAAATAATTAAAACAATTGATACAATAATTTGAAGCATGCAACTGCAATAAGATCAAAACTGCTAAAAGATACAGACCTGTACTGAAATAAAAGACGGATGCATCATGTAAAATTAAGACCGTGTGAAATGTCTGATTAGATAAAAATAGATCACAAACAAATAAAATAAAATGAAAATAGTTTGAAATATGTAATTAAATAAAATAAAAAAGATAAAAAAACATAAAAAATACACATACAGACGTACACACGGACACACATATCCTAAATCTTTGTCCAAAATTTCCTAGTAAAAAATCTCTAATTTCGAAAATAGTTCAGTTTTTAGTTTTAATTTTTTCTAGATTTCTGTACTTGCAAAATGACTTTTTTAACATAGAAAACATGTTCTGACCCCCCCCCCCCGTTCCTCCAAAAAGAAAAAAGAAAAAGCAAGAAAGAATGAAGGAAAAAAAAAAACATAGAAGAATGTTAGGAAAATAGAAACGCTCCTTTTGACTGCATTGCAGTCTTGCTGATATGACATATATGATATCAAAATCTAAGTTATTAATTATATCTCATTCTCACGTATTAAAAATATTAAAGTTAGTTATGCACAAAACTAAAAGAAAGAAATTCCATTATACGACAAGACATGGCGTTGAGAATTTTAATTAAGATTTTCTGGTGGCCACAACGTGTACTTTTGTAAGCATGCAGCATATCAAGATATTTTAATTCCTTCGTCAAGTTTGACGCTTTTGTCTTGTTTTAAACGCATTCGTCAACTCTTGTCGTACCAAAGTCTGCCGCAGCCTTCATTTTCTAAATAATGTATGATATTTATTAAGTTTGCTGTCAAGTTTGACAATCAAATTTAAAATGGTGTAAAAATGGGAAATTTTTGTTCTAAATTTTTTGAGATTTGATTCAGCGACATTTCTGATGAGAGGACAATTTGTGTTTAATTTTCTACTCAGTTAGTTAGTTCAGGTCGATAATCACCCGCGTTATATTAGTTGTTAAAAGTGACCCTTGATTAATTTTTGCTACCTTTTCATTAAATTTAAACCAGAAACACGAAATACAAATTTTATACTTTTGCAAGATTATCTTGCATCATTTCAAGTTGACCCACAAAGTCCTACCAAATATATATAGTATGTGCATGGTCAGGTAGTCGTTTGGAATTTTTATATTTTATATATTTGATGGAGAATTTACAAAGAATTATGAGACCATTTGGATTGGCTTTCTTTGAAACGTTTTTTTAACATCTTCTAAAAAATAACTTTTTTGAGAAAATTAAAAATTTTGGTTTCTAAAAAAAATTGTATTTAATTTTTTTTTAAAATTTTAACTTTTTTACAAGTCAAATTAAATAATTATTACAAAAATAATATAATATTTTTTTTAAAAAAAAAGTCAATTCAAATAATCCTAGATCCTTGTCTTTGCCGCCCTCTAAACGCTTGGTGATGTTTGGACACAGTTTTACGTGTGCACGCTACTCCACGTGATATTATTGTATTCATCTCACTTGATTGTCACGCAAATTCAACATCCACCAGAGTAAAAAGAGAAGTACAAATAGAACGAGTAAGGTAATAACTTAAATAATTGAAATTATTTTTTTAAGTATAAAATCTTAATCTGGGTTCAATTCCATGAGACTAGAGTATTAAAAAAAAGTACAAATTGAATTATGGCTATTTTCACATAATAATATTAGATTATTAGTCAAATTTAACATTATTATATTTTATCTAAAACATCATAACATAATGAGTAAATATATTTGATCAATATATGATTGTACTAGAACTAGGCTCAATGATAATATACACAATTCTATTCCTCTTGATTTTCCCCCATGGTTATCAATGATATTTATCAGTTTTTTGTTTTATATTTTTTTTCTTCCTTCGCAGAGGACCTAGTTACGTAAAGTAGGAAGCTTTTTGCTTTTTCTTAAGGCCATAATAATAAATTAAAAGGTTAATGCAAGCAATACTCCAGTTGTATAATATTAACGGATGATACAGTTAAAATACAATAATTTAAATATTTATTGGTTTCATTTTTTGTAGTGCAAGCACAATTGTAACGTGGCCTTTGACTGATCAGAATGAGCAATGGACTCTCTTCCTCGTATATACTTTTGATATAAGTATGCTGGTGCTGCCAAGTTTGACAATATTGATGTAACAAAAATCGATTGACGAAAATCGAATATTGTCAAACTTGGCCACTGCAAGAGTAAGGAAAATCAGGCTGACATCATTATTTGAAATGGCTCTGTTATGATTAACTTTTTTACTTAAAAAATATCATTTTGTTAAAGTGAATGTTAAGTACAATGAATTTTATCACCTAATAGACTAGTGTTTTGGGCTTATGTTGTAACATTATTCTTTCTCTAAGGAGGGAAAACTATTAGTTGCATTAAGGTGTGCTAAAACTATGGTTATATTAAGTTGTGGTAGAAGGCCATAGTAAATACTGGAGTGCAGCTGCCAAAATGGAAAATGGTTGCCAAAGTTGTGTCGTGTTAGTTAATGTTGCATTAAAAACTGATAGGTAGGTGTAGCACCCAAGAAGGAAAGGCTCGAGCAAGGGCTATACTGAAAGGTGGGTGTAGCTGCAAAAACAGGAAAGTGCTACTATCACGTAAGGGCTATTATCGAGTCAATGTCCATAGGTGCACTACCAAAATGGAAAAGGGGTATTCATTGGGCGAAGGCTGTCATTGGGTTAGTTTCAGGGCTAGGTACCACACTAAATACTAATAGGTGAATATAACTATCCAAGAGGAAAAAGACTACCATCGGGCCACTGTCGAAAAGCCCTTTCAAGCAAGAGTAATTGTCGAGTTAGTGTTCTTAGGAGCCACACTAAATATTAATAAGTAAATGCAGCTGTCAAAAATGAAAAGGACGATCATTCGGTCAGTGTCAAAAGGTTAGCATGAGGTTGGTTTAAAGGGGTGGGATACAATGATTTCACATTTTGGAAATTCTATCACACATTGGAAATTCTAGTTCCTTATAAGTTGTTTTTAAATACAATGGGTCCTTCCAAGTGTCACCTAATAGACTAGTTTTTGGGGTGGGAAAAGGTTGTTTCTAGGCCTGAAGTTTGTAAAATATGAAATTAAGGGCCTGAATTTTAAAAACTTTAATAAAGAGCTTGAATTTATATATAAAAAAAAGTGAGATTTTACCCATTGTTAAATAACAGTGATAATTTCTCGGTTACGTGGCATTTTCTTTTATTTTCTACCTTAGATGAAGTTTCCTGTATGATAATCTAACTCCTTTGTGACATACACCACACACACAAACTTATAAATTCTAAGGTATTACGTATGTATATACATATATAAATTTTAAAAATTTGTTTTCTCGGCTATGAGAATATAAATTATGTTATATTTTTTCTTAATATATAATAAATGCATTTTAAGCGTTAAAATAAAAACTTAAATGATTTAGAATAAACCAAGAATTAAGTGTGCATATAAATTAATTGATTTAATTTAATACAAACAAAAAATTAATATATTTTTTCTTATTAAACAAAATTTGATAAACAAAGACTTTTAACTTCAAAGTATCATGGTGACACAATTATATATTTTTTAAGAAAAAATTATTGTGCATTTTAAGTATTAAATTAATGTAGAATAACTAATTTAATATATTTTTTGCTTATTAACAAAAAATTAATAAAAACTTTATTTTATTAATTTAAGTATTAATTTAATAATTTCAATTAATTGTGCATTTGACATAATTATGCATTTAAATTAAATGGTTTAAACTTTAAACAAAAATTATGAAATGTACAATAAATTGCTGGTTTATGCAAATTATTAAAATTTTTAAAACTTAAAATGCACAACTAATTTAAACTTTTTAAAATTTAAATATATATGAAAAAAAAACTTTGTATTGAGCAAAAAAAAAATGTAGATTAATTTGTATTCTCATAGCCAACAAAAAAATTTTCAAAATTTATATATGTGTACATGTACATAATATGTTAGAATTTATAAGTTTGTGTATGCATATATATACATGTAGGAATTAGATTGTCATATAAAGAAATTCACCTAAGATAGAAAAATGAAATAAAATGCCATGCAAGCGAAAGATTAACACCATTACTTAATGTAGGTGTAAAATTTACTTTTTCATAAGTTTAAAAGCCCGTTTGGCTTTGCTTATTTTTAAGTGCTTATAAGTAAGTGCTGCTTATAAGAAAAAAGGTGATTTTAAGCTAGTAAAAAATAAGTAGAGAAGTATTTGGATAATATATGCTTATAAGCTATTGATATATTTGGCAAATAAGTGCTTATAAGTGGCAATAGTAGTTAAAATGACTAAAAAGGACATGTAATTAATTTAAGGAGAAGCTTAAGGTGCAGGGGTATTATTGTAATATGCTTCTCAAGTGTGAGGATAAACATGTTTTTTTAATAGGTTTGACTAATTGGCTTATAAGCACAAAAATTTTAAGTAGCTCCAACCGGTTTTTTTTTTACCTGCTTATAAGCAAACTTATATGGCTTA
Source organism: Cordia subcordata (assembly GCA_028554755.1). Taxonomy (NCBI): domain Eukaryota; kingdom Viridiplantae; phylum Streptophyta; class Magnoliopsida; order Boraginales; family Cordiaceae; genus Cordia; species Cordia subcordata. The sequence continues at coordinate 11,448,727 of JAPTOF010000010.1, read as the reverse complement.
TAAGCAACTCCACCAAATATGTAATTTTTTGCTTTTGGCTTATAACCAGCTTATAAGTAAAGCCAAATTGGCTCTAAGTCCTTTTATTAAAGTTTTTAAAATTCAGGCTCTTAATTCCACATTTTGCAAAGTTCACCTTAAAACTACCTGTTCTCCTTTTTGGATGGGCTCTTCCATGAACTTAAATTGTTGAAGTCGTTGCAGGCTCAATAATGAATAGAAGGGAAAATATGCTCATAATGCTATTGTATTATAAGCAAGATCTAGTTACCAGTTGTTGATAAGTTATAATAAAATAATGTGTCAATTTTATAATGACTAAATCTTATTCATAACATGATAATATTACAACACTAAAAGAGGATCCTCGACCATGTAGAAATCCTAACATTTTGGATCTTCCAAGTTTGTAGTCCCAATTCTGCTTATTTGTTATTTGCTTATAAATATCATGAATATTTTAGTACTATTTTCCTGTCAGTAACGTCTCATACATGTCATCCGAGAATAGAATATTTTGAAGTATTTTTAGTATTTTTTCCACACTGCAACTTAAATTATAAATTGTGATCGAGTTCAGTGCAGCCAAGTTTGATTATTTCTTTTTTTTTTTTTTGGAAAAATATTATCCAAGTTCTTAGTTTATTCCCATTATTCTAAAGTTCTTAGTTTATTTTAATGGTTAAAGCTTTGGCTTCCCCAAATATCTAAAATGCATCATGCCCGTAAAAGTGCTACTGGTTGTGTATAATTGGAGGGAATCATATGTAGGATTTGATAGATAGCTATGTAATTGTAATAAAGTTAAAAGAATAAAAAATCAAATTAATGTAAGTAATTGATGCAACACTTCGCAGTTGTGCAACTGTAATAGGATTAGACTAGTAAGACTGTAAGAGGTCTTTTGGCTTGGCTTTTTTTTTTTTTAAATAACTTATAAACAATTGATGCTTATAACTAACTTTTGATATTTATAAGTAAATAATAAATAAGCAGAGTAGTATTTAAGGTGTTGATATATTTGGTCATACATGTTTATAAATAACAATATTTGTTAAAATGACCAAAAATGGCATTTCATTAGTTAATTAGAACTTTTATTGTGTTTTGAAGGGGTACAAATGTATTTTACTTGGTCATTCGTCATTGCTTATAAGCAACTAAGAAAAAGTTAGGGGTTGGGCTTTTTGTTGAATGATTCTTTTAAATTATTTTATCGATTTTTACTTTAATAAATAAAAAGATAAGAAATAAAAAGTAAAAAGTAACTTTTTGTTAACAAAAATTTTATAAATAAATTTTTTTATTTAAATAAAAAATAAGAATTTTACTGTTTGCAAATTAATTGTAGATTTTTTTGTTGAATAATTTTATCAAATTATTTTACTTTTTACTTTAATAAATAAATAAAAACACTTTTGAATATAAGGGTTTGTTTGGATTGGCTTTTTTTAGAAAGCGCATTTTCTAACAGTTTTTGAAAAAAATACTTTTTTCATAAGCTAAAAATTCTGCCTTCTAGAAAAAGTTGTATTTGAGTTTTTTTTTTTTTTTAACTTTTTTAGAAGCTAAACCAAATTGTTATTGTAAAAACAAAATATTTTTTTTAAAGAAAAATCACTATTTTCTTGGAAAGAAAATGCTAATCCAAACAAGCGCTAAGGCTCTGTTTAGTAAAGTTTGATGACATGGGGGAATATGGGTAAAATTTACACTATATGGGAAAGTTTGGGATTTAAGCTAAAATTCATAGGGGAAAATAACTTTTACACCTTTTTCTTTTTGTTGCTTATAAGTCAACTTTACTTACTTACAAGCATAATTTGCCAAGCAAGTAAATTTTATATTTTTACTTATAAGCAGATTTGACCACCTTATAAATACTCCCAAACATGGTCGCTCTAATAAGATATAGCAAATAGTGAAATACGTAATGAAATAAAACATATGTCAAGTAAAAATTGAAAGTGAAATGTGTAATAACTAAGTCTAAAACTCAAACAAAAAAAAAAAGTAAAATAAAGTGAAAATAGCTTGAAACGTAAAATTAAATAAAATTAGAACAGAAAAACATAAACCACTACCATATCAACATATAACCAATCGAGAGAAAAGACTTAATATAAATTGAAATAAATTGGTGTCTTAAAATAAAATGGAATAAATTGAGAGAAAAGAAATAAAAGAAGGGAAAGAGAGAATGAAAAGAGAGGGAGAAAAAACAAATACTGAATGCTGGTTTGCATTGGCTTTTTTTTTTGAAAAAGAGTGACTCTTTCCTAAAAAGTACAGCTTTATTGCAATTAATTTTTGAGGTTAGATTTTAAAAAAAAAGTTGAAACTTTGAAAAAGCTCAAGTTCAACTCTTTGCAGAAAAGTTTTAGCTTTTGGAACAATCACTTTTTAGCCCTCCTATTATTTGGTGCTTCTTTATGAAGTGTGGAAAAAATTGTATCATTGGATATAAACATTTACACAACAATGAAAACCTTTCAGTGATGAGCTTTTTTCATATATAATTTTGAAAGTAATAGATAAATATAACAAACTCCTCTATAATAATTTAGATGAGATAGTTGCTTAATATGCTATTTAATTTTAAGTTGTTAGTTCAATTTCCGTTGTCAACAATTAAAAATATTCAAACTATTTATTCACTTACAAAACTAAAAGGAAATCCCATGTGTATGTGAGAACACGTGTTAAAAGAATAACTACATACGACATGAGAAACGCTTCTCTAACAACATAGATTTGTAAATGAGTTGATCAATATATGTATCTATATATATACACATATATACACATACATATACATATATACACACACATATATATATACACATATATACACAAATATATATACACATATATACACATATATATACATATATATATACACACACATATATACATATATATATACACACATATATATATATATATATGTATACATATATATATACACATATATATATATATATGTGTGTGTGTATATATATATATATATATATATGCACATGTATATAAAAGTTGAAGCTCACAAACTTAATTTTTTCCTCCAAAAAGATTTTGTATCATGTGTCACTATTTGGTTCGTCACATCATGTCAACATGGCTTATTTTGACTATTCAATATAACATAGCGTAACTATATTTTATATACACACACACATATATAATATATATTTGGTTATAACATTAATTTAACTATATATATATATATACACACACACACAAATATACAATATATGGAGCTTTATACCTCTATGTAAAAGTGAATGAAAGACTTTGGTTTTATAAAAAAAATTAATTAAATTTCTAATATTATTATTTAAAGTAGCATTTCTAGTATTAGTATTATTAGTATTTTGACTCTATTTATTGTTACATGTATAATTTTAATCATATTTCATAAATTAATCTAAAATTACACTTTATTATCATAATAATAGTAGTAGTAGTAGTAGTAATAGTAGTAGTAGTAGTAGTAGTAATACTAGTAATAACGAGAAATTGTACTGTAAATTTGAATTAAAAGAAAAAATATAATATGTGTATATATATATCAAAATTGATAGAGATAGAAAATCAAACCAAATAGATTGAGGCCTGATTCTTGAATTTGATTAAGTTTCCTAAGGACTTGACACCTTGCTATGTTGCTGGCGGCTCGTTAGCATAATTCTCCCAAAATAGAACGATTTTCTTTTTGTATTAGTAGTACTCCAAACTACGAGAATTATAGAATTAACTAGGTTAAACTCTCAATGAACCAAATATGCTAAAAAGATAACACTAATGCTTAACATATAAATTTTATGCACCGCTTGTTCTACCATCTCAAATGCCTCATGCAAAGGGCCTTATATAGGCCACAAAACTAAATAAAAAGACACCATGAAAGTTGCCATCAACTCCACATTCATAAAGGAATCATAAAAGTTTACAATGTTAATACAACAAATAAATAAACCAATATTCTTTTTACATGTTTAAACTTTTAGATAAAGTCATAACTCTAATATGGTATGAGAGCCTAGAAGCTGAACGACACAGATTCGATCCTTATCACTACCCATTTAAAAAAAAAAAACTATTAAATTATCCACGTGCAAACTCTAAACAAATCACGTTGCACGTGAGGGTAACTCTAAGATGATATTAGAGCTTAAAAATCAAATGGTCTCATTTAAAAAGTATTAAATTATTCATGTACAAGCTCTAAACAAATTATGTTGCACATGAGAGGGGGTGTTAACGTAATAAATAAATAAACCAATATCCTCTTTACAAACTTAAGCTTTTAGATTAGGTGGAAATTCTAAGATCAAATGATACAGGTTCGATCCTTACTGTTACTCATTTAAAAAAAATTTAAATTGTCCATGTGCAAGTTTTAAACAAACCACACTACACGTGAGGAGGCATGTTAATACAATAAATTAAGACAATATTTTTTTTATAAGCTTAAACTTTTAGATGAGATGGTAACTCAATATGGTACCAGAGCCGAAAAGCCAAATAGTCTCAGGTTTGACCCTCACCGCCACCTATTTAAAAATATCAAATTGTACACGTGCAAGTTCTAAACAAATCGCAATACATGTGAGGGGCATGTTAATCATATACAGATAAAATTTAAACCTATAGAAACTCAAAGAAATATGTCACATCAGCACCTATTTATATCATTGATTTTATCTTTAATATTGTTACATTATTATAAATATATTAGTGTTTAATTACATTTATGCACTACTTTCCAACCTCATCATTGCAATAGAGTTGCAAGATGTTTAATTATATTTATGCACCACCTATATATTTCTTTTTAATAAGCTTAAAGTAATAAAGTAAAAAAAAAACTCATTTAATTTAATTAATTTAGGCACCATATCCTAGTTAAATTTATCCATCATGTCTTGGCATTGCAATTATGGTAATAAACAATATGAAAGAAATCAAACCGTTCAAGCAAAATTCATTGTTTTTTTCTCATATACATACACACAGATATATATATATATATATATATATATATATATATAACCTTTTTCCATTTAATTCGATTATCTTATATATACAATGTTTTTCTTAACTACATTACTAATTCATAATTCTACTTTATGTAGTTAAATTTTTTATTATGACGGATTGTAACTCGTAGAAATATGCCACATTAGCTTTCATTTGTTTGCTAACTCAGCTAAATTTTTTTTATCAATACTATAAATTTAATTAATAATAATTTTAAAATCATTCATTTAAAAGACTTTTGATCTCTCTACTATGTTGGTTATGGAAGTTAATATATATGAGTTTTGAAACCCTTCGAGTGTTATCTTTAAGGTAACTTTCAAGCCATAAGGTTAAAGTAAAAGGGTTTTAAGATGTTCGAATGCCTTATTTATGGTAAACTTTATACCTTACCAATTCTTCCATTTATAAATAGTAGTATTGTAAAAACTTCAAAATATACAAAATAAATAATTTTTTTTTGGCATATAGTGTTTCTTATAGTCTATAAGCTTGCACGGTTGAGAGAGTTTTAACACCATCCTTATCATTAGCTTCTAAAAATTTGAGTGATATATTCACAAAAGGTAAACCATTTATCTTAGGAGCTGCCAATACCATAACAATGCGTTAAAGTTTTAAGAAGATTAAATCTAACTCAAGCCTCCATTCTAATTTACATTTGATATTATTTTATTTTATTTCTTATAAATATTTTCTTTTAATTTCTTGCAAGTCATTTTATTTTGTTTATTAAATCTATATTACTTGTGTATTCAATTGGTCATTCTAATTTTAGTTTAGTTCTTTAATATTACTACATGTTATGGTTCATACACAAGCCTATATACATAAAAAATTTTGAATTATTTTTTTAATTTAAGTTTATTTGTAATTATCATGTTAAAGTTCTTCATTTGTAATTATATAGTATATGCAAACTATTATCTTAACCAAAGTAATTAAATATTCAAAGAAAAGGAACATGCCTAGAATAGAACTTATATAAACTGTTTTCTTCAAATTATAAGTGGAAAAAAAAACTTCATTCGATCTTAATATATCTACATATAAATTATGATCTTAACAAATAATAATACAAACTTAGTAATAGGTAAAATAATAAAAAAAGGCTCCAAAAATACACCAAAATAAAGAAGCAAAAAGTCTGGATATATATTACCACTTGCTCAAAAAATAAAAGAATATATATTACTGCAAAATGCCAAACTTACCTATAAAATTGATAAAGGATTATTAGGATATTGTATTATTTAAACATTAAAGATCTAACCAAAAAGACATCTAACACTCAATATAGTACATATTATATGATTTAACCAAATGTAAGTAGAGGTAAATTAAACCTATAAAATAGCAAAAAAATTTATAAATAAAGAACTATATGAAGTATATAATTCAAAAAAAGAAAAAGTCGACCCATGCAAAGTACTGGTTGCGAAATTACTAATATAATAAATTAATAAACTAATATTCTCTCTACAAACTTAAATTTTTAAATGAGGTGGTAACTCTAAAACACAACTCATTGAAATGCCAATGCCTCAAAAGAACTTCAAATTGGAAGCTCCATCTTAAATTGCACCTCTTCATATATTCTCGAGCAATGAAACCAATTAACTAGTAATTGATAACAATAAAAATTTAAGCTAGCATCAATTTTGACATAGGTTAAGCCTACTTTATCAATTTCAATTCTCAAAGTTGACCTCTCAACTTTACTATAAAATTTTCCTTCATTACTCAAAAATATATACAAATATTTTTAACATTTACGACTTCTTATACATCCCTACCATTAGCCTTTGATTGTAAACCCAAAAAACCCAAGGCCTCGGAGCTTTCACCGGCCACATCATTAGTAACCTTCCATGACGAGATCACCACCAAAATACTTCCCTCGGTCAGGATCTTTATTGTGGTTTGAAATGCAAAACTGAAATCCTATCGCTAGCTAGTAAGAGCCACTGACTTGCTCCTTTTTTTATTTTTTTTCCTCCCCTTTTTTCCCTTGATGATGGCACAACATAGTGTCACCCCTCAGGTCTATGCTAACATCAACTCTAGCACTGTGACTTCAGCACTCGACTACAACTTTGATCTCTGGTTTTTGTCCTCTAATAATGCGTCCAAATTTGACAACTACTCGATGAACCAAACTCAAACAAAAAAACTTTGTATGTTTCTCTCACACCAATTGCAACCTACATCTCAAAACTAGTATGATGGGGGAAATCCACGGGTGTGAAACCAACAAAATAATGAGAAATTCAATGCATGAGATTACGAGCGTATTTGGCTCTATTTATTTTGTTGCTCATAAGCAACTGGGAAAAAGTACCTCTTTGACATGCTTTTTACTATTTCAGCTTATAAGTCCCAAATAAGCTTAGCCAAACAGGCTCTATGTGGTCTGGAATAAATTTACTTTAGCGCAAATAGGAAATTTATTCAAACGTTGATCAATGAATACACAATATTGAAAATTTGCTTTAGATTTAAATGCTCTGTACTCTCTTTGCCTCTGCTTGTATACAAAATGAACCTTTATTTATGGATGCAAAGCCTACCTAGTTTTGGTATTTATCCTAATCAGATTCCAAGATTTCTCAGTCGATTAGATTACTGGCTAGACCCTAACAGAGAGTTTTCTGTATTGGCAAAGAAGATAATTTTTTTCTTGATCTTGTTGTTATTTTCTATTACACAACAAGAGGGACAAAAATAAATTTTTATTTTTAAATAATTTTTTAGTATTTCTTTTGAAAAAATTAAGAAGCGTAATCACCCCCTTCTAAACGTGGCTTTGCTATTGCCTTCTTCTATCTTCAGAAAGATGAACGAACCAAACCCTAACAACCACTCACCCCTTGCTACCTGGCTACAAAGTTAAAGAGAAGATATCAGAAGTAAGGGCTAGTTAAATATTTAAATAAAAACGTTGCAACTTTATATTTTTCAAATGGATCACCTTATGCATGAAACATACATGTCCCCTGCGCGTATATTTTTTTAACATATATAAATATGTATGATATTTATCTAGAAACGTGATTGCTATGTGATCCTGCTTATTCCACACAAACTTTAATTTTATATTTTTCCCTCGGCGATGGTATTACAAGTTCAGTATGGCATTGGGATAGCTCTCAAAGGATGAGCCTTCTGCAGAGAAATACCAAGTTTTTCCTCCATGTTTAATTCATCTGGTGAGATTCCATCTTCAAGCTTCCAATTAAAAGCATTTAGTAATGATCCTAGCATAACTGGAAATAATTTTCTTACTAAAGGCAGGCCAGGGCAAATCGTCCGTCCTAAACCGAAAGGAAGCAATTCAAAGTCAGAGCCTCGAAAATCTATGTTTGATCCCCAAAATCTCTCAGGCTTAAATTCCAGCGGATTCTCCCATATGCTTGAATCACATCCAATCATCCAGACACTTATAAACACTTTTGTACCCTTTGAAATCTTGTATCCACAAAGCTCGACATCTTTCTTTACCATTGGCGGCATTAAGGTTGGAGTTGGTGGGTGCAGTCTCAAGACTTCTTTCATAATGCATTGCAGATAAGGAAGGCGATCAATGTCAGTTTCTTCTGTGGGCTTGTCCTTTCCTGACAACTCGTGCGAGCTCCTCTTTAGCCTTTTTCACTTTCTCTAGATTTTTAAGGAGCTCTGCCATTGTCCATTCTAAAGAGCTTGAAGTTGTGTCTGCTTCCGCAATATATATATATATATATATCCGATAACAATAAGAATAAGATAATGACAATATATTGTGCTAGATGTCAAGTTCTTGAAGGAATATAATTGATGTAATGTGTAAATGATTTAATCCGGAAGAAAGAAATTTAACCTTTTTGTCCTAATCGTAATTACTATATATATAAAGGTAATAAAGTGGAGCAACAATTACAAAGAACAATTAATCTATGGATTTGATTAGATTAATTTGTTCCTACAATCTTCATCAATTCATTTCTCTTTGACATACAAAGCAATGACATATTTTTATTTAATTAGCTTGAATACTTATATTGTTCAAGGAGAATGTTTACACCAACTATTAAATGCTTATCGAAGATAATAGTATATTATGGATATTATTCAAAGCCATTTGGTGCTGCTATTCTTTTCGATTTTGACAAAGGTTTTTCTTGTGGTGCATAAACATATGATTACCACGTTGTCTAGAAGATAAAATCCAAAAAGGATAACAAATATGACCCTAAATTACTGGTAAAATAGTTACGTTAGAGTGAAAATCAACTGAAGAGCGCCATCTTATCAAACTAAATTACTGGTAAAATTGTGTCATGGCTAATGGTTCGTGATCTGATTGAACTCTTGAGGATTCTCGTCAATGATGTTCAGAACAAAACCAAGACCATCATTTTTTGTACTAGTACCTCGCAATTTCTTATGTTGCAAACGTTCATCAATTTGATGACTAAGAGGCCATTTGGCTTTGCTTATTGACCAGCTTATAAGCTTAAAACAAAAAATTACATATTTGGTGAAGTTGCTTATAAGCCATATAAGCTTACTTGCAGGTAAAAACAAAAGCAGGTTGGAGCTACTTAAAATTTTTTTTTGTATAAGCCAATTAGTCAAACCTATTAAAAAGACATGTTTATGCTCACACTTGAGAAGCATATTACAATAATACCTCTGCAGCCTAATCTTCTCCTTTAATTAATTACATGTCCTTTTTAGGTATTTTAACTACTATGGCTATTTATAAGCACTTATTTACCAAACATGTCAGTAGCTTATAAATACATATTATATAAATACATCTCTGCTTATTTTTCACTAGCTTAAAAGTAGCATTTTACTTATAAGCAGCACCTACTTATAAGCACTTAGAAATAAGCAAAGCGAAACGAGCTCTAAACAACTCAATTGCCTTGCTAAAATGAGGGCCCAAGCGACGCTTTATACCTTGAAGATTGAGATTTATCAGAGGGAAGAAATCTACCAAGTTAGGCTTACCAGACTCCACTAATATGTTCCACGTTAAGTCTCTCATCTCTTTCATATAGAGGCGCAGCTCGCAATTTAAGCTTGGGGGACCAAGTCTAATTGAAAAGATTAACTCTGGCAAAAATATGGAATGTAACTCTTCAGCAAAAGAAATAATATAAAAAATTTTATTTATTAGAAAAAAAGAGAGTAAGATTGTGTAAGAAAAGTTAACTAATTTAGTTAATGATGTTGAATTCAAATAAATAGAAAATTTTGATTATCCTAATCACATCAACATAACAATATATAATTTCTTTTTTATATAGAAAATCAAGTTATTTTTAGAAAATTAGGTTGATTAAGCACGTAATATATTTTTAACCCTTGAAAATTTTCTTAAAGGTCTCAAAGACTCGTTCGGTTTGGCTTATAAAAGAGCAGGTTTTATACTGCTTAAAAAAAGTTTTCTTTTATAGTTTTGTCTTTTTATAAAAAATGATTCCAAAAAATTATTACAAAAAAAATATATTTCATATAAAAAATATATTTTTATGTTAAAAAATTCATCATTAATTAACAATTTGATACCCAAAATAGATTGTCGTTTATAGAAAATCTAAAATCACCTATGGTCTAACCAAAAGATAAATAAATTAAGCATTTTTAAGATTTTATCTACTTAAATTACATATCCATTACAAAAATTTAACCACTTAAATATTATTTTAAATCTCTAAAAAACTTACTAAACAAGAATCAAAAGTTTCAAACTATAAATATGTCTTAAAATGGTCACTCGTTAACAACAAAGAGTATTAAGAAAAAAATTCTGAATAAAATTATATAACAAAAAATAAATAAATTGGACATAATAAGATTTTATCTATGATCGTTAATGTCTGAAATTTGAAGCACAAAATCATACTAGCAAATTAGAAAGTTTTTTTTTTGGGGGGGGGGGGGGGATTTATTTTTGTTTTAATTCTTAATTTTGTTTTTTTTATATAAATATAAAATTTTTTTTTGCCCCCCCCCCCCCCCTTCGAATCCCCCCTAACTCCACCCCGACATTTGTGAAGTCACGACCACTGCCGGAACTTGGCCTAATTTTAAGCTCATATTTGGACCATATGTTTTGGCAAGTTCGGTTAACGACTCATGGAGTTGCTTGCCATGCAAGTGAAGGTTGCCAATGACTGGTGGAAGCTTTTTGCTTTTCTTGAAAAGTGTGTTGAGGCCATAGAAGAAGCTTAGTGCGAACAACACAATGAATGCAACGGTTGTGTAATCCATGGGGTCTCAAGCTTATTACTAGCTAGATTTGATGGATGAGGATCACTGATACTCCTTTTATTTATACAACAAATCTATCGAACTTCTACTTAGTTGCCTAGTTTGATAAACTTTTTATTCTATCTTTTTCTTTTTCTTTTTTTCTGTTTAGGATTTTGAGCTTAACTTATATGTGCCCATATTTGACATTAAACTTCGTTTTTTTTCTTCTTGGGTCGTCGTCACGAATCATAATGCCGGGAAGAGAAAGAAGAATATTTACTAGGGCAATATATCTGCACATATTACCATAAGTCCCCCTTGTAAATAGTATTAAATTATCACTTTCGTTGCATTGGATAGAAATTGCCATATTGCAAGTATTGATATATATGGTAGTTTATAATGTTTAAAAGGAAAAGAACTTTTATATATATTATAGAAAAGACACAGGCACCTTTGGTTAGGCACATGAAATTTATGCTATGTTCGTAATATATTTATTTGAAATCTTAAATTTGAAAAGCATATAATTTTATATGTTTTTTATATTTAAGATTTGAGATTAACATATAACAAACATAACAAACATGACATTAGTTTCTATCATGTAACAAACCTATTTGACATTGTAATTTTTTATTTTCTGACATTTTCAGGAGCTATTTTTCAAAAACTTGAGTTACAGTATCTTGAAGATTATGCAAACTGTAGTTTATAATTCTTGCAACATAAAAAAGAAAAAGTAAAATGTGGGCTATCCCCTTCTGATTTTTCTAGTTAGCCAATTATCCCCCTGTGTTTTAAAATTTACTATATTACTTTCTTGTGCTTTTCAAAATATGGCATATAATATCCTACTTTGACATTTAAATTAACTTATTATGCATTATAAGGGTCTCCTTTATATATATATATATATATATATATATATATGAGCATTAAAACTTTTAATATTTTATGTATTTTCATAAAAATACCCTTATTCTAGCTAACGATGATTATGGAAAAAGAAATGATTATGCAACCTTTTAAATACGCTCTCTAAATTCTCCTCCTTGTCCTCGAGAAAAATAGGTGGGATGGTAGATAAAGATAAAAAGATCAAGAATTAATAATTGCATGTGCTTTGCAATTTATTAGTTCAATTTCGTTATACGTCGTTAAGTCATAGTTGTAAATTTAATGCTAAGCCTCACCGGAAAACAAATAAAAGGAACTATAGTCTGACTATATAGTCTAGTCTCTGATGGTATTAAAGGAATATCGGGGAATTCCCGTCCTGAACCCAAAGTCTAAAAGTGATTCACTAGTTTAAAACACTATGGTTTCTCAAAAAATAATTAAACATACTAATAAAAAGATAACTTCTTCTAATTATATTTCATCATAAAATAATATCAAAATAGCGTTACACGGATTCATACACACAAAACATTACTAGATAATTATCTATATCATGTGCCCTAAATGTGCTAAAAATTTGAGCGAGTCAAGAAAAGATTTGCTTTGTCAAAGTTATGACAATTGTCTACTTGTGAGAAGTCCAAAGAGCAGCTCAAATCCTTAAAGGGGTATTTGGTTCATGATATGGTTTTGTATTCTGAGGAATGTAATTTTTGGGATTATAATTTTCAGGAATGTCATTTCGGAGAATGTTATAAAATTATTTAGTATGCTAAAAATATTCTTAAAAAAAATTATGGTAGTAATTTATAGGAATATCTACTTGTTATATTTGCTTTAGATTCAAAATTCTTTAAAATTTTTAGTTGTTCTCCAAAAATGTCATAACTTAAAGAGGATGAAAAAATATAAAATTTATTTATATATATGTATGTGTGTGTGTGTGTAATATAATATGTCTAATGTGTGATATGTGTGTAATATTTGTGCAGTGTGTGTTTTGTGTGTATTGCATGCACAATGTGTGTCACATGTGTGGGAAGTGTGTGTAATATGTGCAATATGTGCAATTTATATAAGTGTGTAATGTGCGTTTAGTGTGTATAATGTAAGTGTGCTGTTTTTATTTTACATGTGTGTCTTAACCTATTAAAAAGAAGAAAATATATAATGGAAAATAATTAGTATTAGTCTTGCTAATGTGGGTATTCTTGTTTTCTTAGTGTCTGTAACACATTCCCATCTCCTCTCATGAGAACAAAAGTTAGAAAGTTCATGGCAATATTGGATTCCCAAAAATGTGACATTCCCTCAAATATTTTTCTATTTTGTAACCAAATATAAAAATTTAATATTCCTAACAATCTTACATTCTTATAATCCTATAAGATTCTGTAAATCAAACATTCTTAGAGAATTCAACGGAATCTCCAGCACTAATCTCAATTGCCTTCTTAGATCCATCAAGATACATTCGCCTTCGTTTCAGCAAAAATAGCAGGCCATCTTCATAAGAAATTATCATTTAAGATTGATGTATAAAGAGGAGAAACAAAAGCACTACATCTGTAGGGTTTTCTTAATCAAATATTCAAGCTGTAGATAGTGACAAGAACAAGCAAATGAACAATGTTACCATAAAAGTACTCTCTTGTAATTTGTTGGGGAGCTTGATCTCTTGTTATTCCTATCTTCATAATCAACATAAATTTTGCTTATTTAAGTACTAAGCCGAAGACAGTGAAATATAGAAGTAAATAGAATACTCCTCGTTTTTCGTGAAATATAGAAGTAAATATAGCATACTCCTCGTTTTTCGTCTTTCTTATAAAAAGAAGAGAGGTCAAAAATAAAAATCTAGAAATATGTGTATGTTATATATTTATATATTTTTTTATTTGCATAATTTCATTGTAATAGTATAGTACTAGACTTTTGGATTTTCCTGAAATTCAGATTTTGTTTCGATTCCTGCTTATTTTCCTGAAATAATAACCAAATCGGAAACTTCTTGCGTGATTCACTGACCCAAAATTAAGGTCAACAATTGGAGAAACCTGATTAGTTGAGAGGTATGCCTAACTGAATAAAACTTGGGTATGATTCCAAGGTTATACATATGGACATTGCATGGTTCAAACACGTATGTATAAAGAAATCGGGGAAAAGCCGAAGGGGGAGTTTGACTTTGCTTTACAAGCACGTCAAATTTGTTTGTAAGGAAAAAAACAATACGTATATTTGGTACATATTTGGTAAAATCTGTTTATAGCGTGTAAAAAAGAAATGGTACCTCCTTTGCTTTTTTCAAATTATGTGTTTATAAGTAAGGTGGTTTAATCAAATAAAAAGACAACTTTACCTGAGAAAAGAGAAGCAATATTTTCCTACTTTATTAGTGGAAGGAATTTTAGTCATCGTGTAAAACACTACCACTTCTAAATATATATTTAACAAAATGTCAACAGTTTATAAACAAATTTTTTCGAACATTTTTCTGCTCATTTGTCATTTACTTATAAACTAAAAAATCACCTATAGTAATTAATTATTTATAAAACCACACACCCGCTAAGTTTAATATTGATAATCTACGTGAGGTTTGGAAAGGGAAGTCCACCCAGGCCAAGTTCGGAGGAAAATTGTGGTTTTCTAGTATGTTGCGCATTTAAGAGTCTACTTGGCTCTGTTTATTTATAGTTTATAAATATTTTTAAAATATATCTTTTTATATATTTTTTATTTTTTTATAACTTATAAACCCCAAATAAACTCAAACAACCTATAAATTACAGCAAGTCTACACAGGGACATCGGCGCCCATGCTCTATACGTTGATTGTCGTACATTTTTCTTTGTTGGTCCAAAGGGTCAATAATGAATGTCCCTACACAAAGTGATGAGACGTTCTCGAACAAGTCAGAGTCCACCACGTTCATCAAAGCCGGCGGAGAGATTAGATCAGCATCCTTTTCTTATGTAGATTATACTTTTTAACTTTTTCAGACAACAACGTGGCCCATTTTGGAAGTTTCTAGTTACGCTAGGGCTGCAGCCTGCACATGGTTTTTGAAAATTTCCAATCAAATTGTAAAAAATGCTTAAATTTGATTGTAGTAGTAACCTAATATCATTGTTACAAAGATACTGTTTGTAATCACACAGACTCAACTATTAATTTATCATTACAAGTAACCCTAATCACTTAGTCTAAAATACTTAACAGCTTAAGGCCTGTAATAATAGTAGTAGTAAACTGTCGTCATAAGTTAAACATAAATCTGACAATTTAAAGAATCAATATTGGTAGGGCATTACAAACTCCCTCATTTAAACACGCAATGCTCTCATTGTGCAAAAAATAAAATAAAAACCATAGTTGAAGATCTCACGTGGCATAAAATCTGTCTAGAATGTAGCTTTGATACCATCCTGTCATATCCCTAAACTTTAAATGCGTATTATGTCGCGTGTCCGGGGGAGACAATCCTTTTCAAGTCCGTGAGGTGCAAACTAGTAAATACGTAATTCGAAGCGAGTGAAACAATAGTCTAATTATTGCCCAAAATATAATCATTTGATGTTTTCTCTTTGAAGATTATCTTGTGGTTTAGAAGTTGTCTTTTGCAAAGTAATTAGATATGGTTTTAGTCGCTTTGAATTATGTATTAATTACTAGTTGTGTGCCTTGCGGGTTTAAAGGGTTGTTTCATTTGGCCATACGCATGGCACGTCACGCATTTGAAGTTTGGAGGCAAGACATTGACACCATTAGAATCAAAAACGTTTATACATATTGCCTTTTGGTTATACTTGATAACAAAAATAAGAAATATTGAAATCCCACATTTATTTACAATATCTAATTAACAAAGATATCATTAGTCATTTTATATGTATCACTGGTTAAATTCTCTATGTAAATCTCATCTCATTACCTCTTAGGAAATAAATGCATAGAATTTTTTATGACTTAACAATTGAAAATTTTCCTTTTGGCTCTTAAAAATAGTAAATAAACTAGTAGTACCTACTAAAAAATATATATATTAAAAATTTAAATATAAGCATGATGACCCAATCAATTAACTAATTCACACACAATATATATATATATATATATATATAATTTCATTATGGTGATTTTACTAACATATTTTATTTTATCATTTGAAAGCCTGTTAGTGTGTGTAATTTGTCAGAAATTTCATTGAAGATTATTCAACAAGTGTCAAAGGTTTGAATCTCCTATCCATCCTAGACCATCCCGTTGAATAAGTATTAAAAGAATCGAATACTCACATTAAATTGTGCTAAAAATTTGGACCGAATGGGTGGAGACTTTTTTTTTGTTATTGTACAATTCTGCTTCTAAGGTATTAAAAAACTAAACCTTTGAAATGTTTCTTGAGATTATCAAATCTCTAAACTGGAAGTGTGTACATCCTTGATTTATGCATCTATTGAATGAGATGTCAATATGACCTATTTTCAGGCCTTCATCTTGAGGTCCTATTTGACTGGTAAAAATCTATGTAGATGGTTGCAAATGGTACATGGTATTCTCACCTACATGTATCCTTCTTATGAAAGAGGGAAGATATTTATCATATTAATCCTGAGTGTTCAACCACTATAATTTTATATATATATATAATATATATATATATATATATATATATAACGAGTGTTCATCATATTAATCATGTTCATTTATAATCTATAATTTGTTCACAGCTGCAGGCTATGGTAAATGTCGCTTTACCCAAAGAAAAAAAGAAAAGTGATAGGGAAATGAAGAATAACTAAACGAAATATAATCCTTCAAAAAATTAAATAACAAAGAAAAACAACAAATATTTGAGATTCACAAACACAAACTCCAGCAACTTAAGAAAATTGAAACCAGTAATACAGCGAGCAACAATATTTAAATCCTAAACAACTAATAAACCAAATTAATAGAATCAAGTTTCAAGCAAAAAAAATCACTCCCTAGAACCAATACCACCAAATTGAAGAATAACAACGATTTGGTCACACACACGTTCTTTCTTTTTTTTTTTTCTTTTTTTGGCTTGGAAAACAAGCTAAG
Organism: Cordia subcordata; assembly: GCA_028554755.1. Taxonomy (NCBI): domain Eukaryota; kingdom Viridiplantae; phylum Streptophyta; class Magnoliopsida; order Boraginales; family Cordiaceae; genus Cordia; species Cordia subcordata. The sequence goes on along the minus strand of JAPTOF010000010.1, from coordinate 11,431,446 downwards.
TATTTGTATTGATATATCAAAAACATTTTCAACCAGTCAAAAGACATCCCAAAAGCAAACACAAATAGGAAAAAGTCTTTTAATGACCGCCAGAATTGATCTCTAAATTGGAAAATTAGTAGCTAACTGTAAAGACTTAGACTGCTAAAGTTAATTTCGCAATTGATTTTGGAATCGGTTATTAAATTAGCAACTGAATATTTGTTCTCTAATTAAATTTTTTTGGTCGCTGAAGAACATAATATCGAGAAGTTAAAATTAGTCGCAAAAGCGTTTTAGCAATCGTTTTTCGAAGAAACATAAAACAAGAATAGTACAACCTTAATTCCATTATACACCTGTACTTTTTTTTTGTTTAATAAAACATCTGCTTAATCAGAAAAAATATAAATTTATCTACAATGTAATGATAGATTCATATGCTCAATTATGTCATATCCACGTATAACGTGTCCAAGTGGATATTGAACTCAAACTACAAAGATTAATGACATGCTTCATTAATGGTAAGTCAATGTTTGATAAATGAGCCATCCAGAATAGTCCTGGCTCCCCATTTATTTGTACCTTCTGTATAATGTTTGTCATCCCAGCTGATGCCAGAATAGTCCTGGCTCCCCATTTATTTGTACCTTCTGTATAATGTTTGTCATCCCAGCTGATGCATTTTGATGGTTTACTGCAAGCAGTTCCATAAACTTCAGTGTCATTTACAGTCACCTTGTTAAGAGGATCAGGAAAACTTGCAACAGATAATTCAACTTAATAGCTAAAAATTGCAACCAAAATCACTACTATACCTAATTTATCAACATCTAACACCATTTCTCATTTACATTGGTTTTGTAAAAAAATACGTAATCAATTTGTAATAACTTGGGTTCTCCACCTTGGAGATTTAAAAGAGAATCACAAAGTAATCTTACCAATGGCCTTTCCCTTGCTGATTAAGTAATATTTGACTCCTTGAATTGAACTATGTTACATGTTTGAATACATGTATGAAGATTCAATAGTTCTATTCATTAACAGAATCATATATAGATAACTATACGTAGGAATTTGCAGAATATCTGACTGAAAATGCAGAATCAAGGAAAAGGCAGTGATTTGGTTTCTCCAACCGGAAATTATTCTTTTTTGTACAAACTTTTATGCTTTAGGGAAAAACACAAGCATTATAGGATCTTATAAATGCTAACTCTTTATTGGATCCATATTGATGCAATGAAGACAGAAGTACAAGTTTTCCACTAGTGTGCATAATAAGTTACTATATATTAAAATTGTCAGATTAATTGATATTGATGAACTCCATACACTAGCAAGTTTCATAGTCTATTATGGTCTCATATAATATTCACCAAATATGCATTTATTAAAACACCCTCAACAAAAAGCCATTAGAAAACTTTTGGTAATGGCATAGTCTTTTGGACAGTCTTGCACATATAATGAATATGGTTAAGTGGAAAGTCAGAGTTCAAGTAAAATTTTGTGCTCTTGTAAGTTGAATAACTTGATCTCGTTTAGAATACTAGTAAATCTACCATTTAGACGCGGTTAGGCAACGAAAGAGAAAAAAAACTTCTCAACAAGCAAGTCAAAACACTACTAGCTTTTAGTGTTTTGACTTAGTCAAGACATAATTCCTTCTAATTTTAGTTGTTTAATAAAACAACTTCTCTCATTAGATTTTTAGTGTTTAGATTAGCTTTTCCTAAAAGCTAAATATTTTAATGTTTTAGGCAGTTTTTAGCTTTTTATATTTTTTTTTGGTAATTCTATCATTTCTTCTTTTTATTTATTTATTTTTAGCCATTCTACTCTTTCCCAATCTCTCTATATTTTTAACTTTTTCACAAATATAAATAAGAAGCAACATAAAAATTAATTTCAAATTCTATTTACATCAATATACTAAAAAGTATAAGTTTGTATTAGTCCATTAATTTTTTTTGTTTACAAAATAAATTTTGAATCCATTAAAATTAATTTTTACAATATTGATACAAATTCTTATAAAAAAATTAGTTATATTTTAATTTTAAAATACTATTATAAAAATAAATATTTAACTATAAAATAAATTATCTTAATTGAATAAAAGTAATAATAATTATAAGTATCATAATAATAGCAATAGCAATAACAGCAACAAGATATCAATGTTCTTTTACGTCATTTTATACTCATCAACTAATCCAACAATTAATTTTATCCAACACATTTTGTTTAATCAGCTAGCTTAAGAGCTATCTACTAACAACTAAAATATAATAACCATCAACAATCCAAACAACTATCAGCTACCCTAATAGCTAGTTGTGCCAACACAAACTTTTAGATGCAAAAGACTGCTAGTTACCTCTCTACAACTAAAGAAAATGAGAAAAAGACTTCTACATCTCTTGTTTTTAGGTATTAAACCGAACAAAACCCTCACTTCTTTTTCTTTTTCTTTTTTTTTCCCCTTCTTACTCTATGAGTTAAACTTTATAGAATAACTAAGCATCTTCTTAGATCCCTCAGTGCTTTCTATTTTTTTCCCAATAAAGTGAAAAAAATGTATAAACATACTTTTATTTTTTTACTTTAATTATTTTTTAAAAAATAATTAATTATTAATTTTTTAATTACTTTAAAAACTAAGAAATAAAAGTGAAAGAAATCAAAAATATTTATTGGATTTTTTTATTTTCTCTTAAAAAATTTAAAACTTTTGAAATGGTAATATGATCCTTGGAAAAATTTTTACTTCTTTTTTGAAAAAAAATTCACTAGCTAAAGTAAGAAATGAACCATGTAAAAGATTAAAAATAAAAGGTCTTATCATGCAATTTGTCTCATTAAGCGCACAAATAATATTTTGTCAACATAGTTAACTTTTTCATTAAGTTTAACTTACAAAGAGACTTAAGAAGGGAAAAAAAGAATTATTGGAGGACATATTTGGTCTAATATTCTAAAAGATATGGGGCTTGAATGTCTTTTTCTCCCAAAAACTAACCAATTGCTCGTGGAATAGATGCCTTTGCATAATCTTTTATACATTCTGCTTCCCCAACTACGCACTCCCAAAGAAGAAGAAGAAGATAACTCATTTCAATTACTAAGTTTCTTGTAAACTTGTTTGTACAAGAAAATAAAAATAAAAAGGCCAAGAGCTAAAGAGATGTAGGGTATTGGAAGGAGCCGTTGAGTACAAAATGTAATGTGAGAAAAGAGGGAAGATGAGAGAGAAAAGATGGCTCAAAAGAATACAAGTTCTAATTTTGATAATTGTACTTATTGGAAGACTTTTCTTTTACCATTCTTAGACCTGATAGAAGTTAATCTCAAGTCCAAGAAGATTTGGAATACTCTAGTTCCAAAGCAAAAGATCATTCAAAACCCGTATACATATTGAAACTCCGCTGAGTTATAATCGGCAACTTCCCTGCAACGATCCATCTGCAAAATTGCACGAAATTGTTCAACGAATGTGTAACATCATGAGAAAAAACCATCTTCGTACATTTTGCTCTTTGGTCCAAAGGGTTAATGAACGTCCCCATGCAAGTGATGAGATGTTCTCGAATGAGTCACATTGTTACTTTCTACGTTCATCAAAGTCTGCGGAGAGATTAGATGAGCTTGCTTTTCTTTGGTAGATTATACTTTTTTGACTTTCTGAGAAAACAATGTTAATTTCAAAGTTCTACCTATGCTAGAGCAGTACACAATTTTTGAAATTTTCCAATTAAATAGTAAAAAATGCTTAAGCTAGATAATAGTAGCTAGTGAACTAATCATATCATTATAAGTTGAATATAAATCTTATAAAGAACGTAACCAATTTGAGAAGGGTGTTACAGAGACACTACAGTTTCTCTTTGAAGATTATTTTGTGGTTTAAAAGTAATCTTTTGCAAAGTAATTAGACTATGGCTTCAGTTGCAGGCCTTTGTGGGCTTGAAGGGTTGTTTCCTGTAAACACGCGACATGTCCTTATTTGAAGTTAATTTAGGGCCATGACAGTGACACTATTAGAATCAAGAATGTTTATACATATTGGATTTTGGCTATACTTGATCACAAAAATAAGAAATATTAAAATATTTATTTGCAATATCTAATCAGCAAAGAGATCATTTTGTGGTGAACTTTTCTCAACTCATATTATTAGGAAATGTTTGATTGAGTTTACATCTCAGGTACCTTTTTCTATCTCAAAGTTCATTGCCGCTGATGTTTGTATACCAATTCCTAGTAAGTGGACTTCTAATCTATGTATAAATAATTCTTGGAACTATCGAGTGCGGGATGACATGTTTTTAATTGCATTTTGGTTCATTCTTTTTGTTCTGTTCTCTCTCCTGTTTACATATTGTAGGTATTTGAAAAAATTATTGGGCTAAAAATTTAGTTGGTAATTTTTGGAATATAGAGAAAATAATAGTATTTAATATTTGCTTAGAGAATAGTTGGAGAAGGGTAAGAAATGAGAAAATATGGGAGATGGATTTTTTTTTTTTTTCATTCATGGAATGATGGCTTTTGATTCATAATTTTATACATCCATTACAACAACCCTAAGTGCTAATTTATAGGGTGATACATCCATCTCATGGTAGCTATGATACAACTAACCAAAAGCTATACAATTATCTAGATTTAGTCATAGTCAATTACTTAATCTAATTGAATAAGTAAGCTAGTTTCTACATAATACTAGGTGGTCAAATAGTCAAATATACAACTTGCTAATTACTTAGCCAATTAAGCTAAGTAATCTAATTTCTACATAACTCTAGATTTTGTCAAGCCTTATCACATAATTTGGTCAATTACTTAATCAACTTGACAAACTAATTGTCTAGATAATTCTTGCAGGTTGTATGCATTGGAAATAATGAAGATTAATCTAAATGCATGCTTTGATTTTGAGCATCAATTTTAACACTCCCCTTGATGCTCAATTGTGTAATTCCAAGCATCTCTCGTAACATCTCAAACTTCGATCTGGGCAGTGCCTTCGTGAAAATATCTGCAAGTTGATCTTATGTGATAATGTACTTGAGCTCAATTGCACCTTCATTAGTTGCTTCTCGTAAGAAGTGATATTTATAGCAATGTGTTTAGTTCTGCTGTGTTGAACAGGATTTTTCGCCATTGCTATCGCAGATTTGTTGTCGTAGTAGATCTTGGCAGGCTGTTCCTGTTGTTCTCCCATATCTTCGAGTGTACGCCTTAACTAAATAGCTTGACTGGTTGTTAATGCTGTTGCGACGTATTCTGCTTCTACTGATAATTGAGCTACACAATCTTGCTTTTTCGATGACCAAGAGAATACGCCTGAGCGAAGTGAGAATGTATATTCGAATATACTTTTCATATCATCAACTGATCCAGCCCAATCACTGTCAGTGTAGCCTATTAGTTTTGAGTTGTCTGCTGATTTGTAGTAGATGCCATAGTCCTTAGTACCTTGTAAATATCTTAATATTCTCTTTGCAGCTCCGAAATGGACTCGGCTTGGTCTCTGCATGAACCTTGATAGCAAACTTGTTGCATACATAATATCTGACCTTGTTGCCGTCAGATACAATAAGCTGCTGATGAGACTTCTGTAGAACGATGCATCTGCATCTGGTGAGCCATCTTCTTTGCACAGCTTCTCATTTGGGACTAGAGGAGTAGCGACAGACTTGCAACTATACATCATGAACTTCTTTAGCAAAGTATCTGTGTATTTCTTCTATGAGATGAATATTCCTTTCTCTTCTTGATTCCCTCGATGCCAAGAAAATAGTGCATCAACCCAAGATCCATCATTTCAAACGTTTTCATCATATCGTCTTTGAATTCCTTAATCATTTTCTCATCGTTTCCTGTATAGATAAGATCATCGACATATAGAGAAACAATGAGTCTTTTGTTGTTACCTTGGGTTTTGATGTAGAGTTTTGGTTCACTCTGACTTCTTTGAAAACCTTTGTTGATGAAGTAGTTGTCGATCTGGCTATACTAGGCTCATGGAGCTTGTTTTAAGCTGTACAATGCCTTTTTCAACTTTAGGACCTTATTTTCTTGTCCGAATACCACAAACCCTTGAAGTTGTTCAACGTATATTTCTTCTTCTAGATAGCCATTGAGAAAAGCTGACTTGACATCCAACTGATAGATCTTCCATTGTTTTTTAGCGGCCAGTGTGATAAAAGCCCTTGTAGTGTCCAGACGTGCAACAAAGGCAAATGTTTCATTGTAATCGATGCTTGGCAGTTGAAAATAACCTTTAGTGACCAACCATGTTTTGTTTGAATTGAGCCATCTGAGTTGAGCTTTGTCTTATAGACCCATTTTACTCCGATAACTTCTTTATTTGTCGGTTAGTCTGTCAACTCCCATGTCTCATTCTTTTCGATCATTTTGATCTCTTCCTCCATAACTTTTACCCATTGACCTTGTTTGACCGCATCCTCAAAGCTTTCTGGCTCTAAAGTTACAAAATTACATGTTGCATATATCTTACTCAGTGCCTTAGTTCTCCTTGGTGATGTCTCTGGAGAAGATTCTCTTGCACTTAAGGATGATGATGATGCTGCTGTTGTTGGGCTTGAAGGTGTAGACGTTGTTTGGGGAGCCTATAATCCTTCTGCCACTTCTTCTATGTCGTCTCCATTCGAGCTTTGTAATCTTGGTACCATAATATTTTGTTTCTCAAACGTCTCCTTTTTCCAGTTCCATGCCGTAATTTCATCGAACTCGACATCACGACTAACAATCAACTTCTTAGTTTTAAGGCTATAAATTCGATAGCCTTTTGACTGAGTACTATAGCCGAGGAATATGCCTTTCTTGGTCTTTTCCTCTAGCTTGTGCCTTTTTTCTTTTGGAATATACATGTAGCAAATGCTGCCGAAAACTCGTAAATGTTGTACTGATGACTTTCGACCACTCCAGGCCTCTATTGGAGTCTTACTCTGCACTGCCTTTGCTGGACATCTGTTAAGTAGATAGACTGCTATGTATACCGCTTCTGCCCAGAACTCCTTTGGCATGTCTTTTTCTGCTAACATTGTCCGTGCTATCTCCATTACGGTCCTATTCTTTCTTTCTGACACGCCGTTCTATTCTAGAGCGTAGCCAACTGTTAGTTGACGCTCAACTCCTTTGTCTTCGCAGAACTTGTTAAACTCTTTTGAGGTGTACTCCGTTCCTCTATTGCTTCTTAACACCTTGATCCGTTGACCGCTTTGGTTTTCGACCAAGTTCTTGAATTTCATGAATATGTTGAAGACTTCTGATCTTTCACGCATAAAATAGACCCAAGTCATCCTTGTATAATCATCAATAAAGAGGACGAAGTACCTATTTCGTTCAAAGGTTGGAGTCCTCATTGGACCACAGATATCAGTGTGTACTAGCTCCAAAATCTGTTTGGCTCTTCATGAATTGCCTGAAGGAAATGATTGTGGGTGTTGTTTACCTTTTATGCAACTGGCAGACATCGTCTTTTAGACTAATGGCTGTTAGGTCTTTCATCATATTTTTCTGATAGAGAATTTTCAACCCGTGGAAGTTAAAGTGCCCGAATCTTCGATGCCATAGCCAAGATTGATCCTCCTGAGCTTTTAAGGCTGCCTCAAAATACTACCAACGGATTGGAAAATTCTGCTGCCACTGCATTTTGACAATAGCTATTTCTGTATTCTTATTTCTATTGTCATATATTGAGCATGAGTCTCATTTGAAGTAGAGGAAGTATCCTTTCTCCATCATTTGACCTACACTTAAGAGATTGGTGTCGAGTTTAAGGACTAGCAGCACATCTCTGATAAGGCGTGTGCCTTTTCTAGTGTTGACTATAATTGTTGCTTTCCCTTCAACGTCCACCAGTTCTCCATTTCCAAGCTTGACTTGAGATTTTACTGATCTGTCAATATCTTGGAAGATTTTTTCATCACCAAACATATGATTGCTACAACCACTGTCAAGATACCACGACTCATTTTTAATTTCTATTGCTGTGTGACATGAGTAGAATAGGTTATCTCCATTCTTCTCTTCGGTGAAGTTTGCCTGTTGCTTTTGTTTGGACTAGCACTCTTTCTCAAGATAACCGAATCTACCACAACTTTTACATTGTGGTTTTTCACGGTACCAACAATTATTCTCATGATGGTTGGTCTTCTTGCAAATACCACATGGTGGTGGTTTGTCTCTCTTTTTTTCCTGATTGGATCCATTATTTCCTTTATTTTTAAAATTTCCTCCAACTTTCTCCCCCCATTTCTAGAATTCTGAGACCTTATATTAAATTTAGACTGAAATGCATTTTCTATTGATTCATTGTGACGTAGTCTTTTCTCGTATGCTTCTAAAGAGCCTACCAACTCTGTTACTGTCAGAGTTGTTATATCTTTTGTTCCCTCAGTAGTAGTTACTATCGGATCATATTTAGCAGGTAGGGTAATTAATATTTTTTCTACCACCTTTTCATCGGGAATATCTTCCCCGTAGGCTCTCAATTGGTTGATTACTTCTCTAAGTTTCGAGTAGTAATCTTTTATGGTCTCAGATTCTTTCATCCTCATATTTTCTATTTCTCTACGTAAAGTTTGGAGTTTTATATTGCGTACCTTAACGCTGCCAAGAAATTCTTCCTTCAACGTGTCCCACGCCTGCTTAGCTGTTGTGGCTCCACTAATTCTTGGAAATAGTGGATCTGCCATCGCCATCTGTATGTTGTGTAGAGCCAAATTATCCTTCTCTATATCCTTGTTTAATTTTTCCTTTTCCGCTTCAGTCAAGCTTGCTATATCGTCGGGGATTGTGTATCCCGTTTTAACTATCTCCCACAAACTTTGCGACATGAAATATGTCCTCATTTTTGTTGCCCAATTTTCATAGTTTTCCCTGGAGAAAACAGGGATTGGAATTTGGGTATTATTTATGAAAGTGGCCATTTTTGAAGGATCAGAAAATATAGAAGTGGATTAACGGAAGGTAATATCACCCAGTTAATAACCTAACCAGGCTCTGATGCCACTGTAGGTATTTGGAAAAATTATTGGGCTAAATATTTAGTTGGTAATTTTTGGAATATAGAGAAAATAATAGTATTTAATATTTTCTTAGAAAATAGTTGGAGAAAGGTAAGAAATGAGAAAATATGGGAGAAGGATTTTTTTTTTTTCATTTATGGAATGATGGCTTTTGATTCATAATTTTATACATCCATTATAACAACCCTAAGTGCTAATTTATAGGGTGATACATCCATCTTATGGTAGCTATGATACAACTAACCAAAAGCTATATAATTATCTAGATTTAGTCATAGTCAATTACTTAATCTAATTGAATAAGTAAGCTAGTTTCTACATAATACTAGGTGGTCAAATAGTCAAATATACAACTTGCTAATTACTTAGCCAGTTAAGCTAAGTAATCTAATTTCTACATAACTCTAGATTTTGTCAAGCCTTATCACATAATTTGGTCAATTACTTAATCAACTTGACAAACTAATTGTCTAAATAATTCTTGTAAGTTGCATGCATTGGAAATAATGAAGATTTATCTAAATGCATGCTTTGATTTTGAGCATCAATTTTTAACACATTTATTTTTGGAACATAACATCTTTTTATTCAATCTATGTGTAGTCACCATTTTTGAAGCAGCTATATTGGGTATTAAATTGGGTGCTTTGGTGATTCTATTGATGATCTTGGTGGCAGCATGCCAGCCAAACAATCAAACACTTCTGCGGTAAACATGTTGTGAAGTTGAGTGTTGGCAGTTTATTGATAGTGAATGAATGTGATGTCCTTTTAGCAACCATCTGTATTTCTTATAACTACTGTAGATGCCCAAATGGCATTTCACAGCGTATGAAAGCATTCTAAGAAGATGAGATTAGTGAAATAGTGATACTACTGTGATTTCTCATTTATCATATGATTGTTTCATTTCATTTTGACAATTGTTTTATGGAACCATTTTGGGAGAAGTATCTCTCCTATGATCACTATATATAAAAATTAAAATTTTAGAGCAGTTTCAAAAATTTTGTAAAAATAAATTGATAAATAATAGTGGTAAGCTTGTAAAAAGTTCTAAGATCAATAGCGGCAGTTAGGAAAACGCAATAAAAGAGTGCATTTTTCGGCAGTTATACAACCTCCTCAATTACACAAATTCAGGCATCTTGCTGCAGTCACAAATGCCACAAGCCAAGTATTTGTGGCGGTTTGCTAAACCGCCACTAAAAATTACCATTCCTTGTGGTTTTACAAAACGCTAGAAAATTGCTTTTATAACATATGCAATTATGACATTTATGTAGTGATTTGACACTGTAAATAAGGTTTAGTGGGACCCAACACCGTCACAAAAGCTCAAAAAAATGATCGCAAAAGCTAAATCTTCCTATAGTGATAGTTATACTGTAAGAAGTGAAAGTTTCAATGTAGGATTCACCATGTTCTATCAAGTTGATTGATGAGTCTAGACATTTACAAATACTAATTGAAATCCGAGATAGAATTTGCTTCAAGAAATTTGTATGAAACTTATATAACATGAAAGCTACCTATGATGTATATATTTAATATTAATGAACTAATACGATTTTTTTTTAATAATTTTTGGTGGAAGGGGAGGCTCGTTGTGGTTGTTTTCATATAGATCTTTAAAATAGAATGTAATGTTTCATCTTGCAATGTAAGTTTAATCTTACCTCAAGTTACATGTGTTAGTATAATGGCAACATTTTGATAGCGTAGTCTAGTAATAATAAATTTCTTGCTTTTGCATAGATGGCGGATCATAAGGGTATACAGATAAGTGCAAGTTCTCAATCAGTGTGTGAAAGTTTTGGGCTAGAAATACAAGCCAAGCAACACAAGAACAAGGAAAGAGGAAATTAATGAAGGCAAGATCTATGTAAGGAAGCATTTTATCAAGTTCACAAATGAGGCATGTGACAGAAAAGCAAAGTGGCAATATTGTGATCTTCTATTAGCTAGCTAGTGACCCAATAAGGAATGGCACTACTACTCTACGAATCGCTAGAGGACTTCTAAAAAATATGCCCCTAATATGAAAGTAGGAGCTCATCAATAAGAATTTAATTTGCAAGCAACACAAGATGGAAAAGAGAGTAGTTTAACAAATTGGAAAGTTTATCAATTATGAGTCGAAAGATCAAGCTACCATGATTATTGAAGATGAACTTCCTTTTAGATTTCTTCAAGGACGAGGCTTTAAGCGATATATGGCTAATGGTCAACTAAGATTTCAAATTTCACCAAGATTTATAGTTAGGCAAGATTTTTATCAAATTTATGATGATGAGAGAATTAGATTGAAGAAGTTGTTAAAAAATTATAGTAGAAGAGTTTGTCTTGCCACTAATACTTGGAATTCTAGTGAACATATCAATTGCATGTCTTACCGATCATTTTATTGATAATGAACAGATATTGTAGAAGAAAATTATTAACTTTTGCCCTACCTTTTCTTGTAAAGGTGAGTCATTGGAAAAATAATTGAAAAATGTTTGCTTGAATAAGGTCTAGATTAGGTGTTCGCTCATACTATTGATAATGCTAGTTCTAATGATATGGCCACTACATACTTGAAAAGGCTAACAAGGGTATATGTGTTTGGTATCGCTAATTCAGCACAAGCCTAAATAGCCCGCAAGCGCACGGGTCATGTGTAGTACGGTGTGTGCGAGTACGGGGTCGAATCCACGGGGAGGCCTAATGTGTATGGTGTTCTAAGCTAAGTGCGTCCTAAAGAGCTACTTGTTGGGGTCCTAACTACAATATTTTTGGTGTTTTTGGTTTGAGGGGAGCTCAGGAAAAGTAAACCTAATCTAAGAACAAGGAAATAAAAAGGTAGCACGTATATGTGTGATGGGGGAATTAAGTAATCTAAGGGGATTCAAACATTGGAAATGGGAGACTAAGGTGATTACATCTTGTTTATGGTGATTACTACGTCTTTCTAGGGTTACTTGATGGATTATACTAAGTGCTCTAATCTAGACCTATAATTAGCCTCCTAATTGGTACCCTAAGCCTCAGTGCGGGTCCGTCCCTAGGTGGCGATGCCTAGTAGTACGGCGTGGTCTTTATGACTTAGGAATTAGGGCTAGCCAATAAGATTCTAGGTGAGTGTAGATCGATCTAACCTTAGCACATAGTCCTCTAATTAGTTCCCCAATCTGGCCCTAGGACTCGGTGCAAGTCCGTCTCTAAGCTTCGCCTCACTTAGAGCTACGGTGTGGTCCTTATGAACCTAGGGTGTTAGGGTGGACTAACTAGCCTTCCTAAGTGAACTAAGGTCAACTAAACCTATTCAGACTCCTATTGGCTGGATTTAAAGCCAAAGGGGACTCGACCTAGGCTAGATACTAGTTGTGCACCATCGATCGCATCACAATTAGCAGAAATTGACATTAAAGCGCATGGCAAACACATCTAGGGCATGGAATTTGAGAATACACCGGTATATTCTACTACTAAACACATAGACATGTTTAGATTACACCAATTTAAGCAATAGCACCCGACATGCATGCAATAGAAGCTAGTTATGCTATTAAGTATGCTAACACACACATAGACATGTATATAGTCATACCCACTTCATGTAGTCACCACACAAACACATAGACATGCTAGCATAATGATTTAGAAATGGTTAATAGCACAATAGACTTCAATATATATATGCTACATCATTGAGGCATTTCAACAAACACATAGACATGTATGTAAAATAGCCTTTGAATCCATAAGTATAAGGCATATATACATAAATCCATCAAGTTTCCATTAATATAAAGTAGTAATCAATCCATAAATACAAGATATAATCACCCTACATAGCTCTAATTAAACATAATTAGACTTAAGATAAAAGAGAGATACCCTTCTATCCATAGCCAAGCTTTACAAACCATGAGCTATGCCCCAAATCCTAGTGTTTGATCCTCTTAGATCCTTGATTCCAAGTGTTAAATGTGTTTAGAAGTGAGTGTGTGAGGTGATTTTTGGTGGATTTTAGGTTTAGGGAAATGGGTGTTTGATTTGGGTGGTGTTCCCTATCAAAAAGAGCTGAAAAGTGGCTTAAATGGAGCTGTTAACGCGTCCAACCGGGGGCCCAGCCGGTCGACCGGCTTTGGGCCTAAGTCGTCCAGCCAAAATTGGCCTAGGTTCTGATCCGGCCGGTCGACTAGCCGGTCGACCGGCTTGGTCGTCCGGCCTAGACAGAGGCAAACCAGTCTTGATAGTAAAATGGTCATATCTTGCTCGTTTTAGCTCCGATTCGCGCACCGTTTTTTTCTATGGCTTCGTATCGTCATGGGGGATCTCCCAAGCCATCTTTTGAAACCTAAAACATATCCAAAATTTTTCCATGTCCTTTTTAGGTTGCAAGATCCGAATTTGGCTCACGTTGCGCTCGGTTTCGCCTCGGCCGCTCCTTCTTTCGTCCGACCACTTCCAAAAGCACTTTTCTTCATTCCTTTGCGTCCAAAACACCCTTGGATTTGCTCCACACTTTAAGCACCCTCAATTAAGCTCCAATTATCTCTCCAAATCACACCTAAAATAAGCAATAAACGCACATTAGTGTAACATTTAAGTCTTTACTTCAACTATGAACATTTAAACCTTAATATGCACAATTATGACCTAAATGCTATACTAATACATTAAATGAAGCTCAAAAAACCTCAAAACAAGTATATACATGCAATAGATAAACACACAAAACAAACACATCAGTGTTGCTAATGGAAAGTTAACGCTTGTTAGATGTGTTTAACCTATCATGACATGTTAGTTTGTTGATATTTATTGAGGAGGTTTTTTTTTTTTTCCAGAGGTAAATCTATTTGATTCAGAAGGAAAGAACTTGCACGAGTATGTCCCTAAGAAAGTAATACTAAAGTACCTATAAGTTTGCACATATTCTTAATCTTGTTGTCCAAGATGGATGGAAAGATATAGGAGATTCAATTAATCGTGTCATGGTAGTTGTGAGATTTGTATAATGCTTACCTTCTCGGTTAAAGAAGTTTTAAGGATTGTGCTAAAAAAAATAAAAGAAATTGGATACTCAGAAAGGGTTGTGTTTGTGTGTCAACAATGGATGGAATTATACTTTTATGATTTTGAAGGTTGATGCATTATGTAAGAGCTTTTAGAGATTTGATAAGCAATTTCCTTGTTATGGGGTTGATCTCTTTGCTACTCACGCTGATTGGGCAAGAGTGGTTGAACTAAAGGATTGAGAAAACATTAGGAGAATTGTTTCATTCATAGAACATTTTTGTGAACATTGAAGGTGCAAGGCACTCAGTACGTGCCAAATAATGCTTTCTTTCATGACATTAGTTCACTTTATTTGGTTTTGAGAAAGATGCAAACAAGTGAAGACATAAATTTACCTGTCATGACTTGCAAAATGATCAAGAAATTTGACGAGTATTAGGGAGACAGAGATAAAATTAATAAGGTTGTTTTCATTTATGTATTTCTTCATCCCCAATACAAGTTTGAATATTTGGGACATGCTCTTCAAGAAATGTATGATAGGTGTGGTTTAGAGAGAAAGGTCAGGGATGATTTGGATGCTATGTTTGTTGAATATAAACAATCGAACAATGTTGGTAATGGCGAGACCTCACAAGGATTGCTTGAAGAAATTGTTCAACCTAAAGACATCTTGGTTGAAATATGATTTCAAGGTTTAAAAAGCACAAGAGTACTTTTTTAGGCTCTAGTGCTAAATTAGAATTGAACAAGTATTTAATAGAGTTTCCCTGAAGAAGATAAGGATGGATTTGATGTCTTGCAATGGTGGTGCATGAACCAAGGAAGATATGCCATTCTCTCAACAAAGGTTCATGATGCGTTGGCAATACCAATTTCAATGGTAGCTTTCGGATCAGCTTTTAGTGTAGGCAGACATGCTTGTGATGAATTTAGGAGTTCTTTGACTCCTAAGATCGTTCAAGCCCTTATATATGTGCATAAGATTGGCTTCGATCACCATTCGACCAAATTAAATTGAGAAAAATTTGAATGAATTGGAAAAATTCAAAAAAGATAATATCTTAGTTATACGTGATTTTTCATTTTTGATATGATAAATAATGTAAATCCATGCCTAATGGGTTTCTGTTGTTAATAATTCACAAATTTACCTAAAGAAGGGTTTTACCCTTCACTTGCTACCTCTGCTTCTGCCTATTAGCTTTATTTTGTTTAATATCTCAATTAAGTTAGACACTTACTTTTAATGTTTGATGGAATTGTTGAAACTTTGAAGTATACCTATACATAGATTTTTTTATTTTTATTTTTGAGCTCTATGAAATATGCCACATCATTTTTTTTAGCTCTATGAGATATGCTACATCACTCTCCATATACTCTCTGTTCATTTGTTCATCTTAGTTATCATTTGCATGAAGGAGTCTTTCATTTGGAATTCATTCTAACCCATCATTTATTATACATAAATATACATATTAAACTCTCTCTTTTAACCAAATTTATCTATATTAATTTATATTCTATTTATTATCAATTTTCTATGTTATCTGTATATACTATAATATTTAATTTGGTGATTCAATTGTTAATACAACTCCATACAAATTACAAACTACAAAAGTATACAAGACTTTCTCCGTATGCACAAAAGTATACATAAAAGTTCTTCTATTCTAAAAATGAGGAGATATGTTACATCAACACTTGCACAGCTATAAACAATTTATTTGCAAATTTCAAAAAATAATTCATGACTAAATTTGGTGCCTACTCTAAAAATAAATAAATTCGTTCAAAGTACGAAACACAAAAGTGCTAATTATCTATGTAATCTTGTAACTGGCATAATGGTAGTTGACTAGTTGGAATAACTCCTCTTTTTTTTTCAGTAAGCATTCCTTTCATTCCACCATCAATAACTTTACAAATACAAAACGTCAAAAGTGAATGTCCCAAGCTGTAGAAAAACTCCTATTTTCTAAAGTATCTTTATATTTACAATTCATACTAAAAATAAGTTTGATGTCAGCATTAATCTTCTCAATTACTTGTTTCTTCGAGGCAACTTGGGTACCATGGATCCTACAATTACGCTCCTACCAAAGCGTATACATAATAGAGCAGCAAACTCTCTTGACCAAATCTTTGCCAATCAAACTCATTTCCTGAATCAAAACATCCCAGTCTAAATCAGGGTGGCTCCACCTTATGCGAGAACAACACCGTTTCTAGATTTTAGAAGTAAAAGCATAACCAAAGAATAAACGGTTTCTGTCCTCCAAGCTGATGCCATAGAAGATGCATTTAGTTTCTTGGAGTCTTGGACCACACCCTATTCAAGAGGATGATATTTGGTAGGAAGCCTGTCAATGCAAGCAAGCCACACACAAAAAGCATGTATTGGAATTACAACACTGTTCCAGATGATCTTCGCCCAACATACTTCAGCATGTTTTTCCCATGTCTTGCTTGAGGAGAACACACCATTATTGCCAGCCTACCAAAAAATTAAATAATTGAGATTAGGGGAAGGAGGATTAACTGTCAAATTGTTCATGAAATTCAACTCCTAGTTGGAATAACTCTTGTATTAACATTGTTGAACTTCACTTCAGCTCATGTTCTATGTTTTCTACTTGAAAGATGTGGCATGTAGATTTGCGTTCAAATATATAGTTGGTAAATATGTCATGTTGTTTTGATTTCTAGAATTTTTTTTCATATAAAAAGAACACGAATAGTAAACATATACTAATTAAGTTACTATATTTACAAATTATAAATTCAGTAATCTCAATTAGTTTTCGATAAATGCAGATCTTCTTGAATTTCGGTTATTTATGATATTAACAGATATAGAACCAAGAATTTTTTATTAAATAATTTTGGTTATTAATGTAATTTGGTTTGGTTTTGATAATAATTTTTAACAATTTAGCAATTCACCTATTAAAATTTAATTTTGATTCGGTTCGATTATGATTGAATACTCACCTCTAGTGCTAACAAACTGGATGCCAATACCATATTACCAAAGCAAAAGGCCACATAAAATCTCCCTAAACTGTTGCAGAATGTGGTTAACCCAAAAGAAAAAGAACAAAACTAGTTTTTTACAGAAACATAACCAAGGAAAAGACATATTCTAACCAAAAGGCAAAACAAATCTGGATATATCGACAAAAATGTTGGGGATAAACTTTGTTTTGCTGAACCAATTTACTTGAATACCAAAGCTATTCACAATGTCTTGAAATATCAGAAGAACCATATCAAAAGAAAAAAAAAAAGCACATGAATACTAAGAGTTCATACTTCTTGAGACCGGATCAATCATCATTGAAGAAGTCAGTTACTGCAAAGTCGAACTTTGCAATGTTCAGAACGAAATTCTCCCTAAATTCTTTTCATATTGGGATTATGTTCATGCATGGTTCAAATGTTTTTACAAAATAAGAATTACAATTTGTCGTGTTTCTTTATTTTTTTGGAAAAATTTTCAACAAATGTACCATTCTGGTTCAACTAGTGATGGCATTTTTTGGTCGGTTCTGAGAATTTTTCCAAAACTTGTCTTCGAAGGATATTAGTATCTTTTTCCAGCATTGGGAAAGGCCAAGTAATTTACCTACAATTCCTAGGCTTTTGATGTTTTGGAAACAATTTTTTTTCTCACACGGATACTCATAAGCGAATATTCATTTTGGACACAACAAATTGATCACATCGATCGTAGTCAAAGTGAAGAATGATGGGATCACAGGAATAACATGTCCAACCGTCTGCTTTTTAGGCACGCTAATTTTACTTTGTTCTCATCACCAAAACCTTCTGCTTTTATCTCTAGAAAAAATAAATATAACACCATATCCCCCTTCTAGCTCAGCCAAAAAAAAAAGAAAAAAATATCCCCCTAATATTACTATTTGGCCACAAATTCAAAGAGAAGAAAGCAAAAATAAAACTGTGGAAAATTAAATTAACATAACAACAACACCACCTTTTATTATTCAAATACAAAATATTACACAACAAGACATACTTGTCTTCTATATATGGCTTTTAATATATATGGAAAGGTAATAGCTGCATGGTCTGCTTATTCCTCAACTCAGAGCACAAAAATACCATTAGTTCACAGAGGTAATGGGACAACTTTTAATGGATCAGCTTTTTGTAGTGCAATTCCAACTTTTTCCTCCATGTTTAATTCTTCTGGTGTGATGCCACCTTCAAGCTTCCAATCAAATGAATTTAGTAATGACCCTAGCATAACTGGAAGTAATCTCCTTACTAGAGGCAATCCTGGGCAAATTCTTCGTCCTGAACCGAAAGAAAGCAACTCCAAATCAAAACCTCGGAAATCTAAGTCTAATTCCCAAAATCTCTCAGGCTTAAATGTTAACGGATTCTCCCATATATTTGAATCACGTCCAATTGCCCATACATTTATGAAGACTTTTGTGCTTTTTGGAATTCTATATCCACAAAGCTCAACCTCTTGCTCTACTGCTCGTGGAACTAATGTTGGAACTGGTGGGTGTAGTCTTAAGGTTTCTTTTATAATGCATTGTAAATAAGGAAGCCGATCAACATCAGTTTCTTCTATTGGCTTGCCTTTCCCAACAACTTGTCCAAGCTCCTCTTTGGCTTTCTTCATTACTTCTGGATTCTTAAGTAGTTCCACCATTGCCCATTCTAAAGAACTTGAAGTTGTGTCTGACCCCGCAACAAATACGTCCTACAACAATATGATAAGATAGTTACAGTACATTTAAGCTAGAAGTCTAGTTCTTGAATAAATTAGTGTTCTACGTGAAGAATCTCAGCAAGAAGAAAGCAAATCTTTCGTGATAAACGGAAGCGAAAAACAAGGAAGAAATAATCTATGGATTTACTTAATTAGATTAACCTGAATCTTCAAGATTCGGCCATTATAGAATTTCGTATTTCTTCTCTTCCCAACCAGTTATTGGACCATTACAGAATTACCGAAAGATAGACTTGATAATTGCTTTAAAATAGATTTATGTTAAATCTGAAATCAAATAACTGCCTTATTTTGCAAATATCTCATAAGAAATAAGTATTTAATATAATAAGACTGTTTGGTCTACAATTATTAGTAGCCTAAGCTAAACTATTGATTTGAGTTAAGTTGACAATAATCCCTTCAACTTTGGGTCATGATATATTGATATGTGGTAATTTTATGATTAAATGATAAATTAGAAAATATAAATATAAATAAAACTATTTTTTAATTTTTAATCATATTTTTACTTTTAAATTTTTAATAATTTTTAAAATTTTCAATTTTTTATTTTTAAAATTTTTTATTTGTTCATGTTTCAATTTTTAATTTTTGATATTTCAATTTTGTTTTCTAATTTTAGTTTTAAATTTCTTTTAGCACTTTAACCTTTAATTTCTATTCTTTTGTTTTTCTTTTTTTAATTCTAATTGAGAGTATTATGAAAAATACAAATATTATTGTACATTTTCAAAATGCCTATCATGCAACAAGATAACTTGTAAGATATAAGCATCCTGAACCTTCCTATTTTTTATAATTACAAATATGATATCTTATAAAAATATTTTTATATTAAATTGATAAAAAAATAATATTTTTCGACAAATATTATAAAATAAGATAACTATTTAAAGTAAGCTCCAAACACAGCACTCCTTTTCTTAGAAGCTGCTAGCCAGTGTCTCTTCATAGTACTTATGAGGCCTTATGGTGTTGCTATGTGATTATTTAGTTATTTTTAGAACACTTGAGGAATTAGATAAAGGGGAGAAACCAATGGCATATAAACCATTACAATTAGATAAGTCGCCCTACTTTAAGCACCTTATTTTCATCCCTTACTTGACATGCTTAAGTGACATGCCAACTAGACTTTTTTTTTCTTTTTTTCTTAATCTCTTTCCTTCTTTTTTTTTTTCTCACTCTTTTTTAGAGCAACCATGATGAAGATGGAGGCAACCATGAGAACAAATGACAATCTATTGAGGGTGAAGAGCAAGTAGGTTGTGCAAATTTATCAGGAAAAGTACTCGTGAAATAAATATCATAATATAAACCATGCATGACATGAAAGGAAAAAATCAGTCAAAAATCTAGTAACTAATAAAGAGGATGATAGAATATAGAAGCAAACCAGGAACATGTGCCTCATGAGAGTGTAGTCGAACTCTTCGGGACTTTCTTCAATGATGGTGAGAATAAAATCAAGAGCATCATTATTCTTTCTAGCGCCTCCCAATTTCTTTTGTTTCAAACGTTCATCGATTTGAGCAATAAAAATATCTAATGCCTTGTTAAAATAAGTGGTCAATCGACGTTTGATACCTTGAAGATCAAACTTTATTATAGGGAAAAAGTCTGCCAAGTTAGGCTCACCGCTCACAACCGCTATGTTCCACATTACCTCCCTCATCTCCTGCATGGAATTGGATTTTGGATCCATGATATTCATGGAAAACATAATGCAACTCAACACGTTTACCGAGGTCATAAAAGCTGCAAGATCTAAATGGACTGCCTCACCTCTTAAGCTGTGTTCTCGGCAATATTCAAGCAGCTCCCGCACCTTGCTAGACCTTATGTGCTGGCTAGCATCGAGCCTGGTGCTGGAAAACATGCTAGTGTTCATCATTTTCCTCATGCTCCTCCATCTTGTCGTGCCCGGTAAAAAGGTGACGGAATTCATGTGGTGATTGAGCGCCTGGAGTGCCTTGGGGACTCATCTGTTGGAGAAAGCTTCGTCTTGTTTCTGCAGGACTTGTCTTGTTGGAGAAAGCTTCGTCTTGTTTCTGCAGGACTTGTCTTGCCACGTATGGCGAAGTTACGACCACTGCCGGAACTTGGCCTAATTTTAAGCTCATAATTGGACCATAAGTCCTTGCAAGCTCAGATAAGGACTTAGGGTAGTGCTTACCAAGCAAGTGAAGGTTGCCAATTATGGGTAGGGGAGTAGGCCCTGGTGGAAGCTTTTGGCTTTTTCTTGAGAGTGTGTTGAGGCCATGGATGAAGCTCAATAAGAGCAATACTATGAGTACAATGGTTGTGTAATCCATGGCTCCTCTCAACTATTGACATGGAACAACGAGGAAAATCTTCATATTGTATTTATACAACAATTGTTAAGTTTTTCCAGTTGCCATGTTTGACAAACTCTTCAATATAATGAGAACATGTTCTCTTGGATGTTCATCTCCATAAAGCCAGAAAGGGCAAGGAAGAATAAACGCTTGGTGGTGAAGCGTACACGTCGTATTTTCGCGAAGTGATACGTTAGTCTCCAAGCTGACATTTTTATATCTCAGTTTTCAACCATTGCAATTACATTAGTCTCCGCGGATGTCTGAATATCTTATGCTCCAAAAAAATGTCAAAGGATTATAGTTAGACTAAATTTCATTTTATCCCCTTGTATTTTTCAAAAGTTATTTTATATATATCAAATTGTTTTGTCCAATATATATACTTAATAATTCACTTTTTCTTTTAAAGAAGTTAAATGACTAGTTTCAAGTGAACCCGCTCACTATTTGATCGATTGCGTAAAGCCCGCAGTAGCAACGGAACCACAAAAAGTATAAGAAAGGATATTAGTGTTTTCTATTATATTAGATTAGTATTAGTTAATGATCTCAACCTAGTGAGTCCTTTCTTTTATGGTAAACTATTGGTACCAATCCTATATTTTGTCTTTGTGGACCAAGGAGAAAAACAATTCAGTCCATAATATGGGCGTTACAAGAATTGTTAAGTTTTTCCAGTTGCCATGTTTGACAAACTCTGCAATATATTGAGAACGTGCGTGCTTTTTTCTCTTGGATGTTCATCTCCATGAAGCCAGAAAGGGCAAGTAAGAATAAACACTTGGTGGTGAAGCGTACACGTCATATTTTCGCGAAGTGATACGTTAGTCTCCAAGCTGCGTAAAGCCTGCGCTAGCAATGGAACCAGGAAAAATATAAGAAAGGATATTAGCGTTTCTATTATATTAGATTAGTATTAATTAATAATCCTGACTTAGTGAGTCCTTTCTTTCGTGGTGAACTATTAGTACCAATCCTATATTTTGTCTTTGTGGACCGAGGAGAAAGACAATTCTGTCCATATCCAATGTGGACATTACAACATTGAGAGAATTTTTCTCTAGTACTCGTACAATGGTCCCTGTTAAGATATCAGTGATTTTGTTCGTATTTTGTGTTAATATGGGTTATTCGTTGACTTTTATGCTTCCGCTACAAACTCATTATGTTTTGCTTGTATATATAACATTTTATGAGTTTCGGTTTAGTTCCAAAAGAGGAGATTGGGACCCTTTTTTTCGTTTCAGTTTAGAAAACACCATTTGTTTACTTGTTTGCTGAGGAGCTTCAAAACCACATTTTCTGGTATAAGAGTGATTTATGCACCTTTCCTAAAATTAGAGTGGTATATACACTCTAACTGGTATTTGACATTTTTTTCTATATCACTGCTTTTCAAATAGAGACCATTGAGGGTGTGTACAGTTGTGGTCAGTAAAACATGAGTATGAAGTGAAACTTGCCCTTATACTTATGAAGTGCTTCCTATTTTGATACTTTTTTAATTAGGATAGACATAGAGAAGGGTAATGCACGATACTTCCATGTGATTTGTATAAGTAGTGGATTTCCACCTTGTGGTTTAAACATACCACATTTTTCCTTGTGCTTTTTCAAAAAAGACACATAGTTTCTAACTTTAATTTTTTTGTCTAAATTAACGGAGAATGCATTACACATAATTTCAAACATCAACTTACCCATATACTTATGAAGGGCTTCCTATTTTGATACTTCTTTAATTAGGATAGATACAGTAAATTACAAGTAGCATAGAGATCTAACACCCAATAAGCAAGAAAGATAAATGATTATTTGAGACTTCAAATAATAAGTTGATGTGGTGAAACAACAAGAAATGGATCTAAGTTAAGAAAATTGTTTTCTATATCCCTTTATGAAAACAAGAAAAATAAAATAGTCACTGATGGGGGATAAAACTCCACGCCAATCAGAAAATGTCAATTGTCAAGGAAAAGATGCCCAATCTTATTACCGCAGCAAAGGAGTACTGCTTTGACTACTCCTAAGTGCTTTGCCTTATGGCCAAACCAATGAGGTAGTGCTTTGGTCATCTTATTGTTATCACTCACCCTATGACCAAACCAACCAAGTAGCACTTCGTCCTTCCTTTGTTACTACACCCCTCATGGTCAAACCAAGAGAGCAAGGCTTCGTCCATTTTTGGGGCCTTCACTCCACAACCGAACCACATAAGAGAGGCTTTGGCTTTAGTTTCTTGTTATGCGCCTCACAGTCGAACCAAGTGAAGTATGCTGGATCCAACTTGCAAATCAGTTCAAGTCACATTCGAAGGCATAGAGCAACGCTCTGACCATCCTTTGAGTCGTGGTCGAAGCCATAAGGTAAGGTTTCTGTCGAGAAACATGATTCAGAAAGTGAAGAAAGCTAAAAAGAAGCTTGTGTATTGCGTATTTTTTGAATAAATTACATGTACACCTATGGTCTTCTCTTATAGGAGCCTCACTATCAAAAATAAACTAATTACAATTAATTACAATCAATACTAATTGATTTACTCTGTACAGAAAAAGGTAAGTTATAATAAAATATCTCGCATAATCACGAAATATCTTCAATACCCCCTCCTCTTAAACTCAAGGTGGTGTAAAGGACATTATCTTGAGTTTGCTAACCAAGTGCATGTGCCATGTTGGAGGATGAGCTTTGGTGAAGATATCAGCAAGCTGGTCAATAGAAGGAGTATACTATAAACAAGTAATACCACTAGTAACATGTTGCCGAATGAAATGGCAATCACGTTCAATATGACATGTGCGTTCATGAAAGGCATCGTTGTGAGCAATCTGGATGACACTCTGATTATCGCAATGAAGTATAGTAACGGAGTCTTGTGGTACTCCTATATCAGTCAATAACCATCGAAGCCAAATAATCTCTTGTGTTGCATCAGCCATGGCATGGTATTCTAATTTAGTACTTGAATAAGCAACAACTGTTTGTTTTTTACTCCTCTATGATATAAAAGATGTGCCTAAGAGAAAACAATATTCAGTCGTAGACCGACGATCGGTACGATCATCCGCCCAATCAGCATCAAAATATCCACAAATAGTTAAGGCGACTGACAGGAAAAGAACAAGCCATGAAAGAGCATACCCTTGATATACCGAAGGATACGAAGAATAGCAGTGTAATGTGTGGTCTAAGGAGCAAACATAAACTGGCTCACTAAATGAACAGCGTAAGAGATATCAGGGCGAGTAACATTGAGATAAATGAAACTACCAACTAATTGTCGATACAAAGTAGCATCTGAAAATGGGACACTATCCATAGGAGTAAATCAAACATTCGGATCGAGCGGAGTAGAGGCAATTTTGCTATCAGTGAGACCTGCTCGAGCCAAAAGATCAGAATAGTACTTAGCTTGTGTAAGATAATAACCTTTAGTGTCGGAGGAGACTTCAATTCCCAGAAAGTAGCTAAGATTTCCCAAATCTTTCATTTCAAAATTACGACCAAGAAATTGTTTTAACTCAGAAATACCAGTAGAATCACTACCTACAATAATCATATCAGCCACATAGAGCAATAATAGAACAATACCAGAGTCTGAGCATCTAATGAACAAAGATGAGTCATGTTCACTCAGAGTGAAGCCAAGTTCACCAATAATAGTACTAAATTTGGTAAACCAAGCCCTCGGTGCCTACTTGAGACCATAAAATGCTTTCCGCAATCGACAAATCTGATGGAGAGAGTGAGGTTAACCTGGAAGGGGGCTTCATATAAACTTCTTTAATGAGATCCCCATTAAGAAAGACATTTTTCACATTCATTTGAAATAAGGGCAACTTATGAACTGCAGCAACAGTAGTAAGACTTCATACTATTGTGAAGTGGCCAACTAGTGCAAACATTTCTTCACAATCAATGCCATATTCTTATGTGAATCCTTTGGCCACTAATCGAGCCTTGTATCTTTCAATGGATCCATCTGAATGAGTTTTGATCTTGTATACCCATACATCCCATGACATTCTTCTTAGGTGGAAAATCCACTAAATCTCAAATATGCTTGGCCTCTAGGGCCTTGCGTTTCTTTTATCATTGCTTGTTGCCAAAGAGGGTCACTACTAGCTTCACAGTAGTTCTGTGGTTCATGTAAGGAAAGAACAGTGGAAAAACAATGATAATCACAAAGATGTGATGGTAGAGATATTACCCGTGAAAATCAACGGAGAGACTGATCGGATATGGACTCTGTAAAGGGGACCGACTCAGAAGTAGTGGACCCACTAGCAAGGTTAGTTGGCTTGGGATAAGCAGCTTTATTGGAGGATTAGAATCTGGGCTTACATCATTGTCATTATCCGAGAAAAAAGGAAGAGATGGATTAGAAAAAAGGATAGAGGTAGTGAGTAGAGAAAGGGAAAATGATGGCACAGAGAAAAACAGTCGACTTTCCCAAAAAAACTACATGATGAGATACACGAAGTCTTTTATAGATAGGATCCTAACAATGATATCCCTTATGCTATATGCCATATTCCAAGAAGCAACACAATCTGGCACGAGGCTCGAGTTTTGTCCTTTCATGTGAAGGAAGAACAACGAAGCATGCACACCCGACAAAAGGCAGAGATAAGAATGTTCGAGTAATATCAAGGATGTGTCGATGTTTTTATTCAACTCGTTCATTTTGTTATAAGGTGTAAGGACAAGAGTGATGAGAAATTATTCCATGCTGTCAAAGAATGGCAGTAAATCTAGAGTCTTTGTATTCCACAGCATTATCAGTTCGGAGAACTTTAATACGTTTTGAAAACTGTGTGTGAGTCATGGTGGTAAACTCAGTATAGATACGAAGCAAATCGAAACGATTATACATAAGGTATAACCATGTAAACTGAGAGTAGTCACCGACAAAAATACCAAAAAATCGAGATCCCCTCATAGTGGGAGTAGGTGAGGGTCCCCAAATATCTGAATGAACAAGATCAAAACAACTAGAGGAAATAGAATCATTGGAATTAAATGGCAAGTGAGGTTGTTTTCCTAATTGACAGTTTATTTCATTCAAAGAGACATTGCCTATAACACCACTAGATGTTGGAGTTTTCAATTTTCTCAAAGATGCATGCCCAAGTCGCGAGTGCCATATCTAGAGTGAGGTTGTAGACGAGTGAGTAGTAGAGGCTGCAATATGAAGATGAGTGGGAAGATTTAAATTAACCAATTCAAATAGCCTCCCAACTTTACAGCCTATCCCAATCGTCTACCCTGTTTGTGGGTCCTACACAAAACAACTAGAAGAGGAAAAGGTGATAGTAAGACTAAGATCACAAAGTCGACCAACAGAGAAAAGATTTAGTGTGAGATTAGGAATGAAGTATGTACATGGAAGTGTAACTTGTGAAGTGCTGATAGTCCCTATATGGCTAACAAACATAGTAGTACCATTAATAGTGTAAATCGGTGGTGTACGAGAGGTGGAAGTTATATCTCTTAAGTGATAAGACTCAGCAGTCATATGATTTGAGCATGTAGAATCAAAATACCAAGAAAACTTACCGAGTGTAGTAGAGAAGCAGTGAATGAGGAAGAAGACTGTGCAAGAACCTGTTTGAGAATATCCTTAAGATCATTCATAGCGATAGATAAGGATGGAGGAATTGGAGTGCTAGTAACCTCTTCAGTGGTAGCAACAAATCATAGTAGGAATCCAGATGTAGGCTTAGTGGTTCTATCCTATGAAGTATTTGTCACTATTTTGCTTGGATTACTGAAACATTCTTTTAGAAGGTGATGGATGCCTTTCTTCTTGCAAAACTAACAAATTCTCTTCGGGCAGTATCTGAAATTATGTCCTTGCTATGAGCAGTGACTATATTCCCCCTGTGATTTCTGCTAATGCGATCAAGAACTATTAGAGCATGTTGCAAGTACAACTTCAGAAGACCCAGACCGTCTAGATTTAAGATGTGTTTTCTCAGACAACAACTCTTGTACGGCCTATTCTAAGATAGGAAATGGATTGCGGTGTGATAAAAAGGCATGAAATGGCTCAAAATCATCATGAAGTGCCATGAGAAACTGAACTAGATGCCCTTGATCTCTCCATTTGGTAAATTTTTCAGTATCAGCAGTACATGTCCAAATTGGCCGAGAGGATGTTTCTTGATCCCAAACTACATACATTTGGGATAAGAAACTATTGATAGACTGTGCAGCGTCCTACCGCATATGATGAAGAGTGGTAGCAAGCTGAGACTGATGAGCTCCATCTGCTGTAGTGTATCTTTTAGCAAGACAATCCCGTAACTCCTTTGCAGTGCCAAATCTTCTAAACTGGAGACCAATAGATGAAATAGAGGTTTTGCAGATCCATGAGATTATCTGGTGATTTTTACTATCCCAATCTTCTAATCTATCAGCAAACTTATCGTCAGACTCATTCTCCTTCTTTTCTAGTTCCTTGACATCACTAGTCGTAATATGCCATAACTTGCGTCCTTTGAGAAAACTCGTCATGGCTTGAGCCCAAGGTACATAATTTCCTCCATTGAATGTAATGTTGACAAGCTGAATAGTATCTGTGCGATCCATGAGTAAAAGTTGGTATTTTGGTTAAGAATATGAAAAAACAGAGTGCAAAAATGAATCCGGAACGCTGAAAAACCCTAGGAAATGTCCACACCCTTTTTTCCTCTCTTTTTTTTTTCGGATTTTTTCTTTTCTTTTCTCTCTCATTTTTTCTTTTTTTTTCCTCCCCTTTTTTAGTTAAAGAAAATAACATAAATTAAAATAAAAGCAAAATGATAAATAAATGCTGATTGTGCAAGAGTGATGACGTGCCGACACGTGTCAATAATGTGGCGCGCACGTGGTTCGATGATGTAGCAGTGGTGACGTGGCATTTGGGTCCCTGTTGATGACATGGAGAATGACGTGGTAGTGGTGACATGGCACTTGGGTCCCTAGCGAATGACATGGCGGATAATGGGATAAGACCCCGTTTGGCTGAGAAAAAATATTGAAAGTCAACAAAACAGATGCTTATATTTGATTGGCGCGTGTGAGCCCTTCGTAACTCCGATTTTGGTGAATTTTATATAGCCGGAATTGTCTCGACGAGTACTTTATGATGGTATGGTGTGTGTAGCTTTTTGATGTTCAAAAAATTTTCAAGATAATAAAAACTAGAACGGATTTATTATGGAAAAAAATGTAATGATTGTGAGAAAAGTTTTGATTTTTGCAATTGTATGGATATGGATTCAACGGAGAATGACAATGGCACAGGCTACCAAGATGGTAGCTTTGATACCATGTCAAGAAACATGATTTAGAAAGTGAAGAAAGCTACAGAGAAGCTTGTGTATTGCGTATTTTTCTGAATGAATTACATGTACACTTATGGTCTTCTTTTATAGAAGCCTAACTACCAAAAACAAACTGATTACAATCAATACTAATTGATTTACCCTGTACAGAAAAAGATAAGATATAATAAAATATCTTGCATAATCACGAAATATCTTCAATAGCTTCGACCATCCCTTGCTCATCCAATCCAATGAATGAAGACATGAGTGATGGGCGTCAAAACCACCAAAACTAAATTCCTATCTCTTACCTTACAACTTTAATTTATGTACGCAATGAGAAAGGGTTGAGTCTATAGGGACTAGATGATTTAAAATATGCTAATTATACCAAGTAGATTAATCAAATAAGCCATAATTAAAAACGATAGTTTTAATGTGAAAAATCAAATTAAACAAAATTGTCCAGCACACTGAACCACTCAGCGTAGGAACGCAACTGGGCAGTAAATTAAAAAAATGTAAATAACAATAAATCAAACCTATGGATGCAATCTAGACCTAAATAAATGCTAGAAAATCAGTATTAAACAAGAAATCAATGGGAATTAAGCCTATCCTTGGGTGTATCCTAGTTTTGGTCTACAATTTCGATCCTAGATGCAAAGATGACTTTCACCTATTTTGATAAATCAGTTATGGTCATCGGCGTGGCCTAACAACATTATCTTTCCTTACAGTGTTGATAACGGCTTAAGCCCCTTACAATTTTTTCCCGCTATTTCCTTACCTATTAGACAGTCTAACCCGCGGAGATGCCAGCAAAGTCTATCGAATGGCAGCACTAGGCTCTAGAAAGACCTAATTCTGAAAGTTGATTCTCTCGCAGTAATCGCTCAGTTGGATTATGTGTTTACATAGAAGACCTGGTTACCATTATTCTTATATTAATTAAATTAATCTATTTGGCTACCTATTATTATGCAATTGAATAATCCCCGACAAATTAAACAATCACAAGATAATATTAATTCTTAAAACAGTAAATACATAAATACCAAAATAAAAGTGAAAGTATAGAATTAGTTAAATTTCACTGAATTTTAAGAACTAAAATCTGGATTAACCACTGGTTAAAAAAAAAATAGAACTCTATAGTCACGAAGATGGCACCTAAAGAAAAAATAGTTTGTTGAAAATTATTTTTTGAATAAAGTCTAGATACTCTATGAAACTTGCATAGGAAAATATAAAGAAGAAATTCCTAACTAAAGTCCTTATCAGATAAGGAAATTCTTTAAAAGTTAAGGAAAATAAAAAGGTAAGAATCCTTAATTACAATTCTTAATGAAATAAAAGCCTTTTATAATTAATCTCCTTTCTTTCCAAAATATGGCAGGTCTTCAATGCAATTCTTTTCAAAAAGTGTTGGAAAAATATCTCCAGGCTCCGGTTAAACCTTGGTCAATCCCGTGTAGACTTCACATGGTATCTCAAAGTGGTAGAATCAATTTTATCAGCTAAAAATGCATCCAAAAGTCCTTTGAATTCATATATAATGCTTCCAACTCCTTTTTTCAAGCATAAACATGCAACCGTGCATAAAACAACACCAATTAAGAAGCATACAATTCCATAATTGAGCGCAAATAACTATGAATTAAAGGCTTATTTCATACTTAACATATTCCCTCCCCCCACTTAGACCATGCTTTCCCTCAAGCATGAAATCAGTTAAGAACATAGAACCCACATGCAAGATGTTTATAGGTGTTGTTTTGCAAAATCAGATGCTAGCTTTTCAAAACCCAAGAAAAAGCATACTCATGAAGCAATGCAACAATCCCTAGCATAGAACCACTATTCCTGTACTTCCTTCTCAAAACCAAACCTCTAATAGCTTGCTCTATAAAGCATAAATTGCCAAACACATTCAAAACACGGAGCATCAAGATTTTACTTCACAATTCAACTCAACAAACTAGAGAGTTCAACAATCAACCAACCTTTACTAAACTCATCCTCCAACACAAGAATATATTCATTCTAAACTCAATTGTCAACACAAGCATTAATCCATATCTAGCTCAAGTACACTACACTAGATAGACAATCCAAAATACTTCCAAAACACATAAACCAAACTACTTTTCTACTTGCAATGCTTCAACCTTTCAAAAAAAAGCTTTAGACTCTAAAATCTTTTACAACACTTCAATCAACAAGACTTGAATCATCCAAAAAGTTTTTAGCAAAAGAATCCATTCAAAAACAAGCATTTTTCAACAAAAACATGGCCCTTGAAATTCATGGCCCTAGTTATGATTTACCAAAAATTCCACCAAGCTTCAGAAACAACCCAACCTCCTCACATTGCAAACATAGGCACACAAATCTTCAAAAGTCTTTCCACCACAACTCATAGAAACTTTGAGAAGGTAAACAAAGGTAAGTCAGTTTCTAGCTAGACATAACAAGTACCATCACGTGTATAAGCCACCTCAATAGCACCCAAATACAATGTAAATGAACCTCACGTTGGTTAAAGCACACACAAAAGATTGTAACCAAGTATGATTATGCCAATGCAAAAAGAGAAATCAAAAGCACTCGCCTCGATATTCAATTTTCCTCAAGAAAAAATAAGTTTGTGTCTAGGCCCAGTTGCTAGAAAGTCGAATCACTGCAATTGCTATCAAATTACTTTACATTTATTACTTTTATGACTTGCCTAGAGTGTCACTTAACCTATTTAGCGATGACAAAGATTTGTGATGAATGCCCTCAATTACTCAGTTGGTCATAATTCTAGATGGTTTTTAGTGCTACTCATGATCTTTTTTCTTTAAAAAACCAGCGGAGTAAGAAGGCACTTGTTTAATTTAATTTCATTTATGCGCCTTTTTTCACAATTTAATCAACAAGTTAGCACATTTTGCAGGAGTGACCCCAACCCTGACATAACTTTCCTAGGCACGCACTTTTCACAATTTTATCATAAAAATAAATCAAGGCAAGTACCTATCAAACTCAAACTAAGCATTGCTTTTCAATTTAAGCGAATGCACACTTTTAAGCCCAGTTAAGATTAAGCAAGGTTCAAGCACAATGTGTTCAAAGAAACTATCAAGGAACTAAATACAATGGAGATAATGTACCATCTTACTTTTGTAACCAAATCAAGTTTCCTGAGCATAGGGATTATACTTTTTCCAAGAGAGGTGCCAAGTTCACAAAGAAGAAAGTTGAGTAAAAAGAAAAATGATTTGACAAAAAGCTTTTAAGGACTTACTAGTTTGACTCTACAAAAAATAAACTCAAAGAAACATGCGACTAAAGACATTGAAGGACTCTAGAAATATTTTTATAAACCGCTTAACCATATTTATTGTCATTTTTCTGGTTTTTTTTCTTTTTTTTTTCCATTCATGAAGACTCAAGAAACACTAGATGAAACACATATATTCACAACACATGAACCAACCACACAAAAATAAAAACTAAGCACAAAATCTAAAATGAAGCATTCCTTCCCCCTACTTAGCGTGCACATTGTCCTCAATGTGTGAAAAAATAAACAAGAAAATAAAAGAATGATAAAAAATGTTAACAAAAAGAAAAGAGGACTTCCCTAAATAGCTGTGAGGGAGGTAATGGAATCGGCTATCATTACTCGAAATCGAGGTCATGGAACTGAACGAGATTCGCCAATTTTTGTGCTTTGATCTACAACAACCAAGAAACACACCTTTCTCCCCTTTTAAATTAAATCCAACCATGCAATCAAATCAATTCTCATCTCAAAAATTGTCTGAAAGTTATGTAGGTATTCATCAAAGACTTTTTCATCTAATCCTAATGATTTATATGCCAAAATAACACCCACATTTTTTAAAACAAATCTACTTGGGGTGTTAAAAATGTATTTTCATGTTAATCATGCCTAATTCCTACATAAGATTTTCAACTTACTTCACAATAAGCATGATATACAGTCCCCAAGTAAATCCAACCAAAATTGTTACTAAATTCATCACCGACATTCTTGAAACATAAAATTTCCAAAATCTCAACATGTAAAAATTTTTAAAAAGTTAAAAAAAATCACAAAAAGATTTCAGGATACCTTTTTGGAAGTTCCAAATATGAAAAACAAAGTGAAATACATTGTGAAAAATCAAATATGGAGCTCGCAAAACTTGTCATCTCGGATTCGGGCTCTATCTCGCGAAGAAGAAAGTGGGGTTAGAACATGGGGCTGAGAGGAGTAGAGGGTTAGGTATTGAGTTTTGATGGAATGAAGGGCTATTTCATATTGTTTAAGAAGAGTTTAGGGCCAAAAAATGCTTACCTAGTGTGTTAGGGGAAGCAGCACTATCGGTAGTAGTAGTGGTGGTAGATGTTGACTTGCTTCTTGGCTTTTAGGTCGCTTGTGTGTTATGGGTATGCTTATTGAAGACTTTTTGCCCACTCTTTTCTTGGTTATAATGTTTGTTGGCAAGTGGGTTCGATGTTTTTATAGAGATTTGAAGCTTTTGAGGTGTGTTAATGGTGAATGATGGTGGTGGGTGTGCTTTTTGGTGTTTTCTTGGTCGTTTTTTTCCTACCCATGATGTTAGGTGAAGTAAGTGTTGATGATTTGTTATGGGTTTGGTGTTTGGAGTGGTGATTATGGTGGAAAAAGGTGGTGGGTATAGAGTTGGGTTTAATGGCTCTTGATAGGAAAAAAAAGATAGGGTGGGTTTGAAAATAAATAAAGGTTAGGGTTTCTTACATAAAAGCCTATTTAAAAGAACCCTTATGCTACTGCACAGGCATGCCTAAGCCTCCAATGCCTAAAAATTTTAGAAAACAACAAAGAAATGCACCAAAATTCCAAGGCACATCCTTTTTGTAGACATCAAAACCTTCATAGAACATATTAGACCAAAGTTAAGGTTCTCAAGGAAGAAGATAACCAAAGTAAATAAAATTCCTAAAAAAAATTGGGAAAAATTTGCAAAAATAAAAAATCAACTAAAACATACTAAAAAACTCAAATTAAAATTTCTAACCCTGTGGGTTGCCTCCCACCAGTGTCTTTGTTTAACTTCATTGGCCTGTCGTAGCTAAATCATCTAATCTTTATCCAAAGGCTTCTTTAGTTCAATTCTTTCACTAGAAGGCTTCAACCGATAACAATTAACTTTGATGACTTTATCATTACTCAAGCCCTTCACTTCAACTACACCGTAAGAAAACAATTTAGTTGACTTAACTTTGAATCAAGAAAAGAAACACTTACCTTATTAACTCTTCTCGAAGACTTGTATCTGTTCCCAAATTGTTCAGAATTTACAACCATGATGGAAATTAAGTCTCCAGATCTTGAAGTGTTTTATTAACAATGGCACCTTCACTTGCAGCATCCATCATCCTTCTCTCAATTGGAGCAATCCTTCATAAAAGTATTAGACAAGAGATTGTTCAGAAATCCCATGTTGGGGGCATCTCAACTCACGCAAAGTCTCTTAAATATTTCCCAATAATCATAAAGTAACTCTGAATCCCTTTACTTAATAGCACAAATTTCTCTCCTAATTATTGCAACTCTAGAGGCTAGAAAGAATTTGTCAAAAAAAGCTCTTGACATCGTGCCCCATGTGGTGATAAAACCAGATGAAATGTAAAACAACCATTCCTTTGCCGCATCCACGAAGGAAAACGGGAACACCCTCAATTTGATTTGATCTTTGGTCACTCTTTGGGTCTTCATACTTGAACAAACAACATCAAATTCTTTCAAGTGTTTATACGGGTCCTCATTCTCTAATCCCTGAAAGATGGGTAAAAGATGTATTAGACCCGATATCAAATCAAAATCTGCCATTAAGGGCTAGGTATATGATGCAAAATGCCTGTTGATTCAAGGGTACAGTCACTAATTCATGCAACGTTTGTTATTTCCAACCATTTCCTCACTATCGAACTCGCTAGATGTTTTGGATTGCACTTGTGAAATGTCGGCTTCTTGTTGCTGTTGTTTCCACAACATTACTTCTCTTTTTAAGCTCTTTGTGGTCTTTTCAAGCTCAAGATCAAAATACAACTCACTTGTAAATCTAACCTGATCACAGAAAAACAAAAATTTCAGCACCAATCCCGGCCAACGATGCCAAAATTTGATGGGCGTCAAAACTACCAAAAATAAATTTCTATCTCTTACATTGCAACTTTAATTTGTGTACGCGGTGAGAAAGGGTCGAGTCCATAGGGATTGAGTGATTTAAAATATACTAATTATACCAAATAGATTAATCGGCAATTAAAAAGGAGGATTTTTAATGCGAAAAATCAAATTAAACAAAATTGTCCAGCACACTAGACCACTAAACGTAAGCATGCAACTGGCAGTAAATTAAAAAAGAAGTAAATAACAATAAATCAAACCTGTGGATACAATCTAAACCTAAATAAATGCTGAAAAATTTTTTATTAAACAAGAAATCAGTGGGAATTATGCTTAGCCTTGGGTGTAATCCTGAATTTGGTCTACAATTTTGATCCTAAATGCAAGGATGGCTTTTACCTATTTTGATAAATTAGTTATGGTCGTCGGCATGGCCTAACAAGCTCATCTTTCCTTACAATATAGATAACAGGTTAAATCCTCTATGATTTTTTCTCGCTATCGCCTTATCTATTAAATGGTCTAACCCTTAGAGATGCCCGCAAGGCCTATCTAATTGCAGCACTAGGCTCTAGAAAGACTTAATTCTAAAAGTCAATCTTTTTCGCGGCAATTGCTCAATTAAATTATGTGTTTACATAGGAGACCTGGTTGCCACCATTCTTAGATTAATTAAATTAACTTATTTGGCTACCTATCATAATGCAATTGAATAATCGCCGGTAAATTAAACAATTACAAGATAATATTAATTCTTAAAAATATTAAACACACAAATACCAAAATAGAAGTGAAATGATAGAATTAGTTAGGTCTCATGAAATTTTGAAAAACCAAAATCTAGATTAACCCTTGGCTAGAAAGAAAATTAGAGCACCATAGTCATGAAAATGATGCTTAAAGGAAAAATAGCCTGTTGAAAATTATTTTCTGAATAAAGTCTAGATACTCTATTAAACGTACATAGAAAAACATAAAGGAAAAATTTCTAACTAGAGTCCTTATCGGATAAAAAAAAACTCTTTAAAAGCTAAGGAAAATAAAAAGGTAAAAATCCTTAATTACAATTCTTAATGAAATAAACGACTTCTATAATTAATCTCCTTCCTTTCCAAAATATGGCAAGTCATCAATACAATTCTTTTCCAAAAGCGCTGCAAAAATATCTCCAGGCTCTAGTTAAAGCTCAGTCAATCCCGCATAGACTTTGCATGGTATTTTCCAAAGTGGTAGAATTAATTTTATTAGCTACAAACACGTCTAAAAGTCCTTTGAATCCATATATAATGCTTTCAACTCCTTTTTTCAAGCATAAACATGAAAACGTACATGAAACAACACCAATTAAGAAGCATCCAATTCCAGAATTAAGCTCAAATAAGTATGAATTAAAGGCTTATTTCGGACTTATCAATGAGATAATGCTTTGGCTATACGGGAAGCTTAGCTATGATATCACAAATGAGATCATTATTTCCTTTTATGGAGGAGACAACTCCAATAGTAAAGAGGCAGAGCAATCATTACCATTTGAAAGAGGTAAATATTGAAAGTAGAACCAAAGCACCTAAAAATACCCCCTCATTCCATGAAGAAAATAGGATTCTCTCAAGCTCAATTCTTTACATTTCTCTCTTTTAGCAATCTATGCACTTTAAGCATGCTCTGACTTAAACATCGGAGGTAAAACCAGGAAGGGGGAAGAAAGCCCTACATTTCTTCTTTGTAGGTCAAAGCCATATACTTGCTCTTTGGAGGTCAAAGCCATAAACTTGTTCTTTGTAGGCCAAAGCGACATACTTGCTCTTTGAAGGTCAAAATCATACACTCGCTCTTTAGAGGTCAAAGACGCTTAGCCATGCTTAGAAAGTCGAAGACACTTAGCCATTCTCAGTAGGATGAACCCTAGGCTAAGGAGGTCAAAGACATACCCTCATGCTCAGGACATGCTTAGTAACGCGAATCCTATGCTGCGAAGGCCGAAGACACACTCTTGTATTTCTCGAGCTTAGGAAGTCAAAGACACACTCCCTTGCTTAGAGAGTCAAAGGCACTTAGCCATCCTCAGTAGGTCAAAGACTATGCTAAGGAGGTCTAAGCATATGCTTAGAAGGTCCAAGACCTATACTCGTGTTGAAGAGTTAAGAAGAGTTGTATTATTTTACTAACGTGAAAATGATTAATTTCCCAACCACATTAGTTGCAATGTATGTAATTCAATTATTTTAACTCTTTATAACGCATTTAAGTCCCAAACAATGCAATGCATTATGTTTCCTCTCAATATTTTTGAGGTTTACTTAAGCTAGAGAAATTCAAACCACCCGTCATATCATTGTATAGTTATGTGGTTGTGTTATTAATTAGTGGGTCAAAGTAGGTGCACATTTTGTTTACTTTGAAAACTGACCAACGAAACCATTTCCAAGAGACCTCTTTTCTCTCTCTGAGGCTAACTCCAACAAATCCCCTAAAACACAAAAATTCTCATACTTAAGGGTATTGTTAATAGCAAAGTGATCCAACAGCTCCCCTATCCCATCCCTAAAATTTTAGATTTTTTTCCAACCTCAAAACAAAACACTTATATATAGGGGTTTTTTTTCATCCGCCAAAGCCAACCCCCAAATCCCATCCCCCATCCCCATAACTCTAATACTGCAACATTATAAAATAGGGGAGCTGTTGGAGTGAAACTGAAATTGGGATTCCCTAAACTGAAAGTTTAGTAAACTGAAATTGGGATTCCCTAAACTGAAAGTTTAGTAAAAGATAGGAGAGCTGTTAAAATATAATTGAAAATATGGGATCCCAAAATATGAGAAAATAACTCAAATCACTTAAATTTAGGAAAAAAATAGGAGAGCTATCAGAGATAGCCTGAGAGGCCCCTCTTCTCCCTTGGAGACACCCTTATAGGGTTTCTACCCTCCCCTTTTTTGTGCCGTCACTACTTGCAGTGACATGCATCTTCTTCCTCACCTCTCCTTAAGCTTTTCACCGTTCCTCTACCTCACTGTTCCTAGCAAGGCCCCATGGTCTTGCATGGGTTTCTCTTCTTTTTTATTCCCCAACTGGAACCATTAGATGGAGATCCGAAGATTTTGCCTCAAGATTTGAGTTTGGATGGTCGTGTTTTGCTTGTTTCCTATTGGTTTTTGTTTGAGCCCCCAGATGATGCTCGTATTGCAAGTTGGTTTTCTGCCATTTTTTTCCTTCTTGTCCTAATCCGAGCAAGCTCTGTCTGCTGGTGTGATAGTTTTTGCCTGAACTTGCATTTTCCATCATTGTTGGTAGGTTGTTACGAGGTGATAGGGCGACCATGTTTGTCAATTGTTCAAGCTTGGGACTCTAAGAGTCATCTTCTTTGCAAAGGTTTGACCATCACTTCTCAATTGGGACTATTGTTCACCGGATTTCTCTGTCGGTGTTAGATGTTGTGGTGGTTTGGGTTTCTCTTTGTTTGTTTGTTTCTAGGTTTGATGTTTGTTTGTGTTTTGGGCTCTGGCCGATGTGTGTTGTTCTGGTTCGTACTTTAGGTTTGGCCTTCATTGAGTCCTCCCTTGATGGGTTTAGTTTAGACCCAGTTGTAAGGAAATTTCCTTTTTGTCCCAAAAAAGAAAAAAGAAGAAAGCTAACCAATGCATGCTGCATCCCTACTACAAGAAAATATCTTCCGTGGGGTCAGGTAATCAATTATTTTGCATGAGTAGTAATTATCTTACCATATATGTTAGTTGAAATTTAATTCAATCAATACATGAGAAGATGTTAATCAATTTTAATTCGATTGTGAAAGATCCGAGACTATTGCATTTAGCACTAATTGGTTTTAAGAGGTGGACTATTCTACTTATAGTGTTTGGAATAAACTTATTATCAGATGCTTATCTTATTAATGTAAAGGAGGTAATGTTTATTGTCTCTTTTTATCTTATAAGATATAAAACATCTTATCACAAATATTTTATGAAAACTCAAAACAAACTATACTTTTTATTGTATAAGATTTAGGGTCTATTTGGATTAGCCTTTTTAGAAATTAAAAAGTACTTTCTTTCCTTAAACAAATCTATTATTTTTTGCAATAATTATTTATAGTATGTTTGGAATGATCTTACTTTAAGATGCTTATCCTATAGAAATTTGAAAATATTTTATAACATTTAAGATATTTTATCACATGCACCATGCATTATATAATTGTAAAAAATATGGTTTGTTTTAAAATTTTGAATGATTCATGATAAGATGTCTTAAATCTTATAAGATCTCCCTCTATTTTAATAGGATAAGCATCTTAAAATAAGACTATAACAAATTGAGCATTAGCTTGATTTCCAAAAAAGTTGAAACTCTAAAAAAAAAAAAAAACTCAAATACAGCTTTTTTTCAGAATCCATAACTTTTAGTTTTAAAAAAAAATACTTTTTCAAAAGTTGTTAAAAAAAAAAAACTTTCAAGCAAAGCCAATCCAAAATGAGCCTAAGTAATCTATTCTTGTCTTATTTTTTTACAACTATATATAGATAAGACATCTTATTCTTGACATCTTATCACAAGAATCTTATGAAAATTCAATTAAACCATACTTTTCTACATTGAAAAAAAAAATCTTGTAAGTTATAGTAAGCTTATACCAAACAGTATTAATATCAATTTATTTTAGAATAATATCTCAATTATCTTAATGTGATACAAGTGCTTTAGTGACCCATTTGTATCAATATCAATTAGTTCATCACATGTCCAGTAATATGGTGACCAGGGTCACACGTGAGAAAGGTGTCACAATATATATAAAAGTTGTACTTCAATCAAGACCCATCTCAGTCATCTTAACAAGTTCTATGAACTTTTGCACATATAGAGCATTGATGAAAACTACAGTATAAGCAGTGAAATTCCTATCAGTTATATTAGTTCATTCTATTAATTGGTTCAAACACCAAAAGATATCTATGTATTGTACAAGTCAGGCCGCAGCAAGGGGTTCAATTAGAGACGCCCATGGTGAGTGGGTGGTAGGATTCATGAAAGTTACCTTAGGAATGACTACTATTATGAAAGCTAAGGGCTCGTTTGGTATGGTTGCTGTTTTTGGTTTTCTATTTTTGTTGATCAAAATTTGAAAATCAGTTCATTTGTTTCTGTTTTCGTTTTCTGGGAAAACAAAAACCAACAACCGATTTTTACAACTTTGATAAACAAGAAAAAGTGGTTTTCTCAAGTTGTGGCAACAGGTTTTCAAAACTTTTATCCACTTTGCAGTGTATCTCTTTTAGAATTATCTTTCCAAAATTAATATGAACTCATTAATTTTTTTGAAAAATAATTATTAAAATTAAAATTATTTTAAAAAATACTTTTTAAAAAAATATTTTAAAAATACTTTTTCAAAAATAATTTTCAAAACTAAAATTAATTTTATAAAAACAAAAAATAATTTAAAATATTTTGAAAAATAATTTTAATGAATGAAAAAATATTTTGAAAAATAAATTTAATAAATCAAAATTATTCTGAAAATAATTTAAAGTAATTTTTTAAAAATAATTTTAATAACTTGAAAATACATTTAAAATTATTTTGATAAATTAAATTTATTTTTAAAAATTATTTTAATAAATTATAATTAGTTTTATAAAATTAAAAATATTTTAAGAATTAAAAATAAAATTATTTTAAACATAATTAT
Source organism: Cordia subcordata (assembly GCA_028554755.1). Classification (NCBI taxonomy): domain Eukaryota; kingdom Viridiplantae; phylum Streptophyta; class Magnoliopsida; order Boraginales; family Cordiaceae; genus Cordia; species Cordia subcordata. The sequence continues at coordinate 11,391,084 of JAPTOF010000010.1, read as the reverse complement.
TTTATAATTATTTTTTAAAAATAATTTTATTATTTTTAGAAACATTTTAAAAATAAATTAATAAAATAATAAATGAAAATTTTAAAAAATTCAAAATTAAAATTAAAAAATATATTCTCAAAAAAATTAAACTTATTTTTTGAAATATAATCTTAAAGAGAATAAATCAATTTCGAAATATTCTCATTGTTCTTTTACAAAATATTCTCAAATATTTTCATGTGTTTTGTTTAATTTAAAATACTAAAATGAAAAATAAGAAACAAAAATAGTTTGTAAACTATGGGCAACCAAACATGTTTTTGGTTTTTGTTTATAAATTTAATAATTTAACCAAACATGTTTACAGTTTCTGTTTTTAATTTTTGTTTACAATTTTTTGTTTCTGATTCAGGTTTTTGTTTTTAAAATTTTTGACAACGTTACCAAACGAGCCCTAAATTGACAGCTCTTCGGGTTGGCACATCTATCATCTACGAAAACAATTATGTTGATTGACTAACTAACTACAATTTAAAACAATAGATTGGGGAGTATCACACGGAGCATGTGCTAGTCCTAACAGTGACACTTCTTTATAATGATAAAAAAAAAAAGGGGCTATAATTTCTCAAATGATTCATATCATTGGCAAGATCTCTCTTCAAATAAAAAAAATGAAATATTTACTTATTTAACCGTAAAAAAATCACATCCCTTTGAAGATTATAATATTCGGATATGTTTAAGAATCACGTAAGTTTCATCATAAATCAATTGGTAATAAGAGAAGGGGGTCGGGACTTTATAAGATGGACTTGAATCTTAAGATTTTTCTATATTGGAGGAATGTAATGGTTAACAAGTTATGACAACCAATAGTTATTATATAAAACGAGAGGAGGTGGGGCAACCACAATAGTCACAATGAATTGGGAGCTCCACAAAAGTGTGACAACCACAATAGTTACATAAAATGGGAGATGGTGTGACAAACACAATGGTCAAGATGTGAGAACGATAGCAACAGGATGGCAGACACAAGCCACACGTGCACGACGTGAGAAATTGGGCCAAAATCAACCCAGCTTTGATAGCATGTTAAAAAAACTAAGGTTCCATAACAAAATTAATTAGTTAATATAAATAATAGCTTAGGGCCTTATAAATTAATTTCGAATCATGATATTTTTCTATGTCAAAAGAATAAATATTCCAATAGGATATTAGTGTCAAAATTTCATTGACGAGTTCAAGGTCTCCATTTGCACACCTATAAGATGAGACGTCACTGTAAACTTTTCAAGGCTGGCCTGGGAGTCGTCTACAGAGTCACCTACGTATGGTTCAAGGGGCAACACGACATCAGCATGTGTTTTTTTTTTCCCCCTTTAATGGAGGCAACGCCAATTTATATAGGCACTAATCTAAGAAAGATAACACCTCTTTTATCTTCTCCAAGGACGCACTTAATAGGTACCAGGGGCTAGTTTAACCGATGCACTCCAATGGATAATAGTAAGTCATAATTTACAATCCAATCCGCGCGCCTATTAACTTCTTGAAAACATGTTTAACTAAAAAACCTTGGTTGCCTTCAAGCTTTTGCACTCCTCGACTAAAGGCAGCAGCGATCCTCCTCTTGTAGCTTCTCCCCCTGTAGCATGTGGTTATTATTTTAGATACGGGGAAAATGCCATTTTTCTCCCATAAGTTCTATTTTAAATTTCAAACTCCTCGAATCTTGCATATATGATAATTAAAATAATGTGAAAACTACATAATAATAGAGTAAATCATATCTTATGAAATTAGAAAAAAGTTATAGTAATCATCTCTCAAGAAACAAAAATGGATAATGCTTATAGAAAGACACTATTTTATATTAATATGTTATTAAAGTTATAACAATTGCATTAGGACTTTATGTTGATACATTCAATATAACAATAGTAAATTAATTAAGTTCATCATACGCATAACCTCCAGTTTTCGTAATTAAATATAAAATGATAGAGAAGTTTAGTGTAGTGTACTTTTTTCTCCTATATATATATATATGTATGTATGTATGTATATATACCATATTATTAGATCGTGTAAATAAAATAGGATCGTGTAAATAAAATAGGATCGTGTAAAAAAGATGGCATTTTGCTATGTTAATAAAGATATTTTTGTCTATATAAGATTCGTTTTTTAGTTAGCTTTAGGCTCTGATTGTTTTGTGAAAAATAACTTGTTTTGAAAAATATTTTTCATAGAAATTTTTTTTTTAGAAAATGTTTTTCTTGGAAAAAAATTTTCTGTCATTTGGTTGTCATGATAAAAATTAAATGAAAAATATTTTTAATGACAGCAAAAAATATATTTATTTGCATTGGCAAGCGACGGGCCTTAGGTGCCCCGATCCCTGGCATCCAGCCCATCGGTCCACGAATCCCGACCCCCGATAGGGCCGGGGATAGGCGCAGGGTCTCAAACGCCGGGGGCCAGGGATCGGGTCCCAGGGGTCAGGGTGCCGGGTACTGGGCCGCTAGGCTTGGGAAGCTGGGGGCTTGGGGCCCGAGGGCCTGTGTCTCGATCCCCTGGGCGACGTTAGGTCCAAGCGCCCCAACCTCGATGCCCCTAACCAGATATCCCGAGACTCGACGTAAGGGCCGGGGTCCTGGTGGGCCAAGATTGGGGGCCAAGGTCTTGGGGACCGAGACACCGGGCCTGGGACATCGGCTGCCGAGGGGCTGAGACGAGTGTAAGGCCAGGGTTGGGTGCTAGGGTGGGGTTGGGGGCTAAGTGGGGAGGTTTGATAATTATGGGAAAATGTTTTCCTTTTTTTCTTGATTTTAGAAAAGAAAAATATTTTTCAGGAATTGACGAGGAAAATGTTTTTTTTATTGATTTTTTCATTTTTTACAACCAAACATGAAAACGCAGAAAACATTGTCTAGGAAAATGTTTTCCACCAAACAAATAAAACCTTGATGGAATTACAAATTCCACCTCTTTTATTAGAATTTGAGTAAATCCAGCTAGATTCACAAATCAATTCCATATTATAAAATATTGCTTCTAAGTATAAAAAATGAGATTTCAAACGAACTCTACATTCCAAACGAACGCTACATTCCAAACAGCATGTATGAGTTCCCAAAACAACCAAAATTTTCCATTTTCTCTCTCTCTTCTCAATTATATTGCGCTCTCTCCCTTCCCTTATAAATTACACTCAGTTTGGAATAGACTTATTTTAGATATTAAATTTTGATGAGTATGATAAGCAGGTGTAGCTCAGTGGCATTCTTCATGTCATCATGAGGATAAGTGGAGAATTATGACATCATTTCATCTCAAAAGTAAACTTCTTGCAAATTTCATTTAACTTTTTGATTCTCAAGAAATTATAGAAATGCATAGTTAGCCAAATAATTAAAAGATAACGAATGACAATTTGATGACATTTAACCACTTGATTCTGAACCTGTAGAATATAGTGCATGTGCATTTGTTAATACACAAGCAAAAAAAAAAAAAAAAAACCAACTTACTTTTTGGTTTTGTTTTGAAAAATTACCTAATAAAAAGAATACTAGATGCAGAAAATGTGATGAAGTGTACGAGTTAAAAAGAACTAGCAGTGGTGGAAGAACTTGTACTTTGAAATGGCATAGACCATTTTCGTTTGGAGATAATTGAAAAAGAAAACACTGATAATAACGTACAACTAACCCTAAATTTAAAACTGGCAAGTATATTTACTTATTGTATAAGACTAGTTGTAAAGAATTACCTAAAATTTTAAGTACTGCTCTTTACCTTTTACATCTGGTGGATCTTTTGATTTAAACAATTCTGTTAAAATATTTGTTAATCCTTAATTTGAACCTATTTCTAGAACAACGGTAAGAATACAGAGATATAAACTTACATAGGATATAAGTAACATAAAAATGGTACTATAGGAGACTTTCATTATTTTTACTTTAACATTAGATATGTGGACAACCAAAAATTAAATGTCCATTCTTTGTACGACTTGTCACTGGGTTGATGATAATTATAATATACAGAAAGAAAAAGAAAAGAAAAAAAGCATTTGAGTGCTCATGTGTGAAGAATTGGGTGAATTAACGGGACAAGATTCTGACTTCTAAGAAGATTAATTTATCTCCAATATCATTATCTTGGAAGAAAGAGTACAAGGAGGAGAAGAAGAATAATTTTTATAAGAAGAATGGTTTTCTTCTTACTCTGTAAATGTATAAAATAACATAAATGCATTTTTCTGATTTTTGTTTTTAAATTGTAATTTCTTAATCAAATTATTTTGAATTATTTTTTCCTAATTCCTTTTTATCCATTATTGTAAATTTTGTCCATTAATGTTTATAAAATCAAGAAATTTTGAAATCTAATGTGATGTTAATGTTAGATTTCTACATTAAAATTACTTAAAGAGGCATTCAAGGGTATTTTAAGGGGTTCTTAAGAGGTTTAGAAATTTGTAAATGGTTAAAGATGATGGTATTCAAGGATATTTTAAGTAGTTCTTAAGAGGTTTTAGAAATTTATAAATGGTTAAAGATGATTTTTATGGGTTTATAAGGGTCTAAAAAGGGTCAAAGTCCCTTTCAAAATGACTCAAAAACTCACCTGCCTTGACAAAACTTACCAAGATAAGGAGGTTGTTATAGAATCTAAGTCCCACTAACTCCATAAGGGCTTCCCTACTATCTGTTGTAACTGATAAAAATGGGGAAAGAAAAGGGTTGATGTTATGAAAATAATTAAAAGACTAAGAGAGATAAAGATAATAAAAATAGGGGGAGCAATATAAGAGATAAAGTGGATATTTTATTGCTTGTTTTAATATAACTTTTACAATGCAAAAAGCTATATTTATTGAAATAATATAAGAATAGTTATATTTAGAATTTGCTTTAGCTTTAAACACATAAGTTGATCCACTTTTACCATGTGAGAGAATGAAGATAATCATAAACCATATCTAGAGCTTAAACAATAATAATAAACTAGCCCAAGATTAGCATCCATAATTTGATAATTTCACAATAGTTGAAAATTTTTATATACATATATGAGTTTTAGGGTTAAAAATGTTAAATTACATTTGTAATCTATTGATTGTTTTCTAATTATAATTTAAAGTTTTATTTTAAAATTAATTTTATTTAATTTTATTTTTGAGTTAATAAAATTCTATTTAAATGATGGGTTAGATAGAACTATTTAGGGTTATATACATACATATATATATATATATATACACACACATTATGTAAATATATGTGTGTATGTATGAACTGTTTATAATAGTTATTATAGTTTGATAGTTATTATAGTTTATTAGTTTAGTTATTTTTATAATTATAAATTTAATCAATTAAAAATAATTTTAAAATTAAAAATTAATATTAATAATTAAATTGTTAATATGATCTTCAAATTTTTTAAAAAAAACGTAAAATAAAATAATACATACTAGAAATAAAATAGGGAAATATTACAAGTAAAAATAACTTTGAGTGAAAAAATAAAGAGATTTTTGGATTAAATTGAGATAATAAGACCATATGGGAAAAGGTATAAAGATTATTAAAGTGAAATTGATATTAAGGACATCTAAATATAAAGAGGATAAAATTGATTTGCAATAAGAAAATAGAGATAAATTTTAGTCTTTAGGGGGGCAGGCTGGGCTCTGTTATGAGAGGCTGACGGTTAACCCTTTAAAATGGGCCAGTCCGGTCCAGGCTGGCCCATTAGAATGGATTTGAACCCTACGCATGAATAGTTGTACCCTTCTCTCTGTTCATTTTTTCCTTATATTCTCATTGAACCTCAATAACCCCAACACACAAAGCCCCTCATGCTCTCTCTCTCTCTCTCTCTCTCTCTCTCTCTCTCTCTCAGCGTGTGTAGATGGCGGAAGTTTTCGATTCTGAGCTGAACGGCGACGTTCAAGAGCAATCATCCACTGCTTCTGAACCTTTAAATACTAACAGCCACGACGACGCCGTTTCCAAGAAGCCCAACCGCATCCCTTTTCCAAACGAAGAAGAAGAAGAAGAGAGTAAACCTCTAAATGGAGGCGTTTCAAAGAACGGCCAAAAGGGTGTCTGTGAAGTCGTGGAAATAGCAAAGAAAGAAGAAAGATTGGATTTCTGTGGTGAAGGTGAAGAGAAAGGGTCAGTGAAGTGTGCTTTGAAGATTGAAGTGATTGATGATACTGCTTTGATTGGCCCTGCTAAAATTAGTGAGATTTCGCAGAGGAAAGGCAAATCAGTTGTGGGTTACGCGGAACGTTTTGATATGAATGCAAATAATAAGAGAAATGTGGTGCAAGAAAGTGGTAGGAATGGGAAAGGAATCGCTGCTCTCGATGGAAATTCAGAAAGGAATGGGAGTACTAAGAGGAATTTGATGCAAGAAAGTGGTAGGAATGGGAAAAGGGTTGCTGATTTCGATGGAAATTCAGGAAGGAATGGGAATAATGAGAGGAATTTGGTGCAAGACTGTGATGGAAATGGAAAAAGAATTGCGGTTTCTGATGGGAATTTGCTGAGGAATGAGAATGACAAGAGGAATTTGATGCAAGAAAGTGGTGTAATTGAGAAAGAAAAAGAAAGTTTGGAGAAGAATTTGCTGAGGAATGAGAATAAGGAGAGGTTTATGATGCAGGAGGGTGATAGAAATGGGAAAGGAATTGTTGGCAATGGGAACAACAAGAGGAATTGGATGCAAGAAAGTGGTGGAATTGCTGATTTCGATGGAAAAAGAATCGCGGGTTCTGACGGGGATTTGCTGGGGAATGAGAATGAGAAGGCGTTTATGATACAGCAAGGTGATGGAAATGGGAAAGGAATTGTTCGATTTGGTGGAAATTTGCAGAGGAATGGGAATGACAAGAGGAATTTGATGCAAGAAAGTGGCGGAATTGAGAAAGGAAAAGAAAGTTTGGAGAAGAATGTGATCCAAGAAAGTGAAGGGAATAAGGAGAAGAGGCCAAGAAGAAGAGGAAAGAAAAATGATGGGAATAAGAAAACCAACCAGAAAGAAAAGATTTCGAGTTTGACGTTTATTGATACTGTTAATATGTGCGCCGAGGGGAAAATGGGTTACTCCAGGAAGGAGATGGAGGCAATGAGGTTTGTGGATGTGGAAGAGCAGAAGAAAAAGTGGGCCGAGATATACTGTGGACTTGGACCGGAGATTACAAAGGAGTATGATGGCCTTGTTGATTCTGATAATCAGAAACAGAAGCACTTCCACTTGGATTTCGATCCTCGGCATCAGTTTGGTTATCAGAGAGACCCTTCATTTTGCGGTATGCTTTTTTGCTTATCTGAGGCATTACTTTATAGACTCCTTATGCTGTACAAGATTTGTGTTATTCTGTGGTTTCTTCATATGTGTATGTTGTTTGTATGTGAATTTTGTCATTTTGGTTCTTGATATCATCATTCATGAACTATTCTCTGTGAAATATTATTGGCGGTGGCTTTAAACTTGTAGATGTAAGTTGAGTATTGCATGCACTGACTGATCATATTAAAATCTCCTACTGATAGTATTCTTTTGTGCAATCACATTGAAACCATGCAATTATAGTTACAAATAGTAGTTCTTATAAGACAGGATTGCGCGAATCGGGTTGGATTATCAATGAACCAACCTCTGCTATAATGATTGCCTTTGAATGTTTTATTTCTCAAAACTTGGTGATTGTAAGACTGTTCATCTTGTCATCAAACTGGAGCAATGGTTATCTTGTGAATAATCTATTTCAAACTTTGTCCAAGTCACTTATTGATGGATATATGATAGAGGCTTGTGATCCATGCGTCACTAGCATGTTAACAAGTCATCTTTAGGGTCACAATGTTCCTCACTGAGTGGATTGAAGTGCGAGTGACTTTATGACAAATGACTTTGATGGTATTTTTAGTATTGTCAATGGTTGTGATTGATAGATCTGTCTTTAGTTTTTCCCTTCTTCCTTTGTTGCTCTCCAGTGAGAAAGAGAAGAGTGTAGGATCTTTAGTTACCAATGGAAGGCAGGTAAATTTTAATGATCAGCTGTTTAATGACGTTCTTTGGTTGATAGTTTGTTTCTGGTACTAGGGAAATGTTGTTAACCTTCCTACATTTCACATACCAATTAATATGGTTTTCATCCTTTCTTCTCATCCACACTCCCAAACACACACCCCCCGACCCTGCCCTGCAGAGAAGGGAAATAAAACAGAGAAACTCATGCCATTCTTCTCTTTGTTACTTAGTTTCTTTCCCTAGTTTTTGCAGCTTTTCTTTTTCTTTCCCTTTTCTCATCTTGGTGGGTTTTTGTGGGGGGCGGTTTGGTTTTTTTTTTTTTTTTTTTGGGTTTGGGGTGGTTTCGATAATAGAGTTGTCTTCTAAAGTTTCTCACCAAACAGAACAAATCTCTGGTTTTCCAGAAAAATCTATGTAGTTGTGCTTGAACTTTCATGTGAAACAAAGGTAAAATGGATTTGTTGAGGGCTGGTATTGAATTTTGACCTCTCGTTGGGAAAAGCCAAGAGAAAAGTAGGAAGAGGGTAGCAATCTA